>CM029460.1:17178995-19578995 GCA_017140185.1 Eucalyptus polyanthemos subsp. polyanthemos | reverse complement strand
AAGGGAGTCTCAGTGCTGAGCGAGGGAGGGGGAGCGAGCGGGGGAGGGGGGTATCCTTTTGGAGCCCTAACCGGTTCCCAACCGGTTCCGGTTCCGGTTCAGCATCGGTTCCGGTTTCGGTTCCAGTTCCAGTTCCGGTTCTAATAGGAACCGGAACCGGAACCGGAACCGGAACCGGTCCTTTAAGAACCGGGAACCGAACCGGAACCTCCGGTTCGGTTCTCCGGTTCCCGGTTCTACCTGGGAACCGTTCTAGCCGGGAACCGCGCTCACCCCTAGCTAGAAGGACTACAATGAAATTTTGTACAAATGTTAAGAGCTAAATTGACAAATTAGGGATTTTCGGCAAATATTAGCTAGAAGGACTACAATGAAATTTTGTACAAATGTTAAGAGCTAAATTGACAAATTTGAAAAGTTTCAGATTATTTTAACGTACATGTGATAGGTTTAGAACTAATTGGATGGTTTCTTTCTTTTATTCTTTTATTCTTTGGTTTTTGCCAGGGTTTGATCCTTAGACTTTAACGTCTCCATCCCATCCTCCCGGCCACTGGGATGGATGCCTCATTGGCTTTCCCCCTTTTATTCTAGTAATATGAAAATGGTGGATATCCTGCCTTCTTTTTAAAAGAAACTCCACCTTTTTTTTAGTGAAACTTGATGCTGTGGTTTTCAACATATATAAAAATTTACTTCCTCTTGATACCGCATGATCAAGTTACCCGGTTCCAACGGGAAATTCAATGGCGGAGACGGCAAAAGAGATGGAACTATCACATTACTCAATTTTATATTTTTATCTTTTTTTTCCATCTGGGACGAAACCAGGGTCCCTTCTTTTCAAAATATATATATATTTGGCAGATAGTCAACTTATTATTATACTATCAGTGGACCTAATAATAATCCGAAGAGCTATATGACTTGGAGGAGATTTAAAATAAAAGGTCTAGTATTCTACTTTCCTATAAATGAACTAATTTTTCGTAACTGGTGGTAGTTTGATTTGAAATATTTTCATGGAAAACCAACAATATCATTTAGCAATCACCCATTTTGGCCTCTAAAGTACATAAGTAACCTTAAGTTCGAAAAGAAAAGGCATAGAGAATGAAAAATTAATCAGAAAGTGCATTAACATTAGATTGATTTAGTGGAATTTATGTGGACCTCTCATTAGACCTTTTAGATTTAATAGTTCTGATTCAACTTAGCATATGTATGATGCTTATCAATACTTAATAGAAAATGACTGGAAATGGAAGAAAAAAATGTTTGTTCGCGCCAGGATGAATCCCCAACCCTAGTCAAAGTAAAATTATTTCATCTTGAAGGGTGCTTTCGAAGAATAAAAGGAAACCGGCCAAATTCTAATTGGGATTATATGTGTAATGGACACCATTTTCAAATCAGATCATATCAAACCTTCGATATGAAAATGGCCCTTGGTTTTCTCCTTTAGGGCTAGTTTGTTTCACGGAAAATAAAATATTTCAAAAATATTTTTCTAAAAATAATCACATATATCAATTGAAATAATTAGTTAATGAAAAGTAATTTCATTATCCTAGACATTTTCATAGATGATGAAAATATCTTCTTCTTTTTTTCATTTATTTTTGTAAGCAGTATAAACAATTATTTATAGGAAAATAGTTTCTGAATCACTATTTTTCTGTAAACAAATAGAGTCTTAAAGAAAATATCACTTAAACTCCATTTATTCTCTTGAAATAATCAGTCAACAGAAAATTTATAATTATGGAAAATATTTTCTTTGTCCACGAAAATATTTAAATATAAATTATTATCGGTTATGAAAATTTTTTTCATTAACTAATTATTTCAAGCAATACATGCGATGATTATTAGGAAAATATTTTCAAATCATTCATTTTTCTTGAAACAAATGAAGCCCTTTATTTATTTCTCCCATGCATTCATTTATTTATCTATTTTTTTTGGGAAAAACTAACTTTTGGTATTTTACCGTTTCCTGAATCTGAAATATTTTAGACTACGAATGCAAGAGCAAAAAGGTTTTCTTTCAATGCAAACCATATCTATTCTCTAATCTATATATCTTTATAGCTTTTCAAGGCATAGTTTTCATCACCAGAAAAAAAAAAAAAAAAAAAAAAGCTTAGTTTTCTTTTCAGCCAACCAAACAAGTATTGCACCGGCCACATTTTCATGATAATTTTGCTTCTCACTTGAAAATGAAGATGAAAATTTCTTCTTTTTTTCCTCCATTTTTAATATCTTGAGTTTCTCATCCGGCGATAACTACTGGAAGGGTGGAAGAACACTCTTTTTGGTCGCTATTGTAGTCGCTAAGAGATAACAGCCCTTGCAATAGTAGAGCATGTTGCCAGCTTCGGTGGTTCGTGACTTGGGAGCAGCGAGTTCTAATAAAGAGAGGGCATCCAAAAGATGGAGTTTAAAAAAGATTGAAGAATAAAAAATCATTTAGCTGAGCCAAATGTTTCCTGTTATAAGTTGGTTTTCTAGTTTAATTTTTCCTAATTTGATGTTTCCTAGGTCGTTTCCTAGTTTGATGTTTCCCATTTAAGTGTCCTAATCCCTCTATAATTAAGAGGTGCAATCTCAGTTATATGGAGGCAAATTTCTGAGTTGATAATACATGAAAATTTCTCTCAAGTGAGTGATTTTTTCGATTCTTTATCTAGTTCATTAGAGGTGAACCTTTGCCTTCTTTATCATTGGAAGAGTATTTTTTTTATGCCTCAATGGTGAACTCTTCTATATCATAATTTTTTTCCTCAAACACATTGTCACTCCATCAAACATGTTCAGCAATCTCACATAATCTCACCACGCATTAGTTCGCACAGGGAGGGCTAGAGACTTCTAGCGAGGGTTTGCCACTCTTTTTAGTGAGCGGCGATTGTCCATCTCAGCCCTATCCCTCTCCCTCTTTCTCTATTTTTGAACTTGTTTGATAATCCAATCTGCTTTTGAAAACTAAAAATCAGAATGTAATGAGATTAAACTCGTTTGATTATCTTAAATAGAATTGACTTAAATAACCTAATTAAGTCGATATTCCACTTCATATGGTAAGTAAATGAAGGGTTACCAGATTGTTTAATAGAAAAATAATTGATAGTAATTAGAATTTTATCAAATATATCGGAAAACCTACCAATAATATGTTGTTGGGATTTCATGAATCATGTATAGGTAAAATTAACAAAAGAACACAGCGGAAACAAAAGGATATATTTTATACATGATTCTCCGAAGGCGTTGTTCGTGCGTTTTAATCAAAAATTTTAATATAAAAATGGAGTTAAACGAATTACCTCTTGAAGCACGCTTTAAACGAATTGGTTCGAATGTTTTACAATTCAATCCCCGCAAACTGTGAAGATGAGAGAACTGTATTGAAGAACCAAAAATGCAGAGACAAGAAGATATATCGAAGATTTGAAGATCAATCAAGAAAAGCTTTGTATTCTTCTTATTTCAATGACAATGTAATACAGAACTTGTACATCATCCATGAGCAAAAAGAATTTTTCATCTCAACTTCTCTCTTTGTCTCTTTCTATCTTTATATTGCTTGTACACTACAGAGTACTTAACAATGGAGGTTTTCTCTCTCTCTCTCTCTCTCTTTGTATTTCTTCTTAACAATCACCTAAGAACTTGACATCTACACATAGTTTCCTATTGAAGAAGATGAAGTTTTTAACTAACAGAACTAATTTCTATTTTTAACTTTTCCAACTGAATAACAGCTTTACATGTCTTCATAGGCTAGCAATCCGTGTCAATCTTCCTCACAAATTCACCATCGTCGATGACAATCCTCATTGTCCTTCATCTCAGTCGTTCATTTGCAACCCCTTCTTTAGACTAGTATCAGCCACTTCTTTCCCTTTTTCCTGTATTAGCAATACTTGTTTTTGTTCTTTCGTTAGTCTCAGTAGCATCTGTTCTTTCTCTAGCATCAGCATTATGGACAGCTGATTTAGTTGATTGATATACCTTAACATTCCCCCTCAAATTGGGGATGGGTGGAAAACCAAGGCCCAATTTGGTGCGTAGTTGACAATGTGAAAAACGTGAGAGAGACTTGGTGAAAATATCAGCAAATTGAGAATTACTTGGGATATATTGGACATGAAGGGATCCTGAGGAGACTTTTTCTCGAACAAAGTGGAAGTCCACTTCGATAAAGTCTAAAAGAGGACAATTATGCTATGAGAGCGTCGAGCGACAATTATTTTTGTCTGGGTTGAATACTCTTTATGTCCCCTTTTGTCCTTGGAGAAGCCTCACCATTAGATCCCCGGCTATTGCTCAGACTCTCCTTTTCTTGCTGATCTTCAAAAGGTACCGTAGCATATCAACAAAGAACTACTATTATCTGACACGATTAGTACACAATGGTTGGTAGAAATCACTGCATACTTACATTTAACATCTAACAAGCTTTAAATAGAGTAAAATCAATGACAATGTCTCAAAATAAAATTTCAATTTTGATATAGCATTTGAAAATTACGTGGATGAAGTATCGGTCAATGCCAAGAAGAATTTATTACATAAGGAATTTTCGAAGTTAATGTATTTACATCCGAAGTAAGAATACGTTTATTCTCATCATGTTAATTTTCAATATCTTGGAAAATAAACCATAGTATTGACCCTTTAATAACTACGTCAAACCACAATAAAGGTTTAGTTCTTGGATTTTTGATTTATTTATCAATTTGTTAGATATTATTAGATTAATATTTGAGCGGACAATAAGGAAAGAAAGAAAAGATGGTTTGATAAAAGATTGGAAAAAATAATAATTGGGATAATGTGCCAAAAGATTGGAACCTCTCTCCTCCCACCTGAATGACCGGTTCGACGACTAGACGGGCTATTTGGCCGGAAGTAGAAATAAAGTTTCATTTGGGGGGGGGGGGGGGGGTGGCGGGGGTGGGGTGGGGGTGGTGTGAAAGTCATGTTTACTTGTGATCACATAGAAATTAGTGGTAATTTAACTCCACCATAGAAATTTGGGAAAATTTATAACTAGGTTACTCGAACTTTGAATTTAATTGCCCAATAATTAAATGTAAGATTTTTTGCAATTAATGTACTGACTGATCTTTTGGAGAACGATTGACATACCGAACAAATCACCAATTCTAAGATTATTTTAATGGAAAAATAATTCGATTTCTTCAAAGGACATCAATCGAAAAAAAGTTCAACATTATATATTTTGGAGATTGAAATCAAAACCTAGCAACTTGATCACAAATTTCACTATAGTGACCACAAGTAAAATTGGCTTGAAATCAACGCAAAGACGCATGGAATTATAAGGTTATCAACCAGTGCAATAGCATCACACGGCCCCTACACCCTACATAAACACATTAAAAACCACATCATGCTAGTTTCTAGGTCTAATGCGATAGCCTATACACGGGCGATGAAGAATAAGAGATATATTTAAAATCCAGCGAAATAAGCGGACTTCTGATTTTATAAATAGATAATGCACAATAAAATCAAATGTAGTAGGAGAGTTCTCCAAATTTTTACAATATATATTTTAAAAAAAGGAATTTGGAAAAAGAGACACCATGCTTAGTGCAAATTAATTAAGTAAACAAAGAGTTTCGATGCTTTATTTTCAGATTGATATTGTGTGCTTGACTGCAAAAGCTAAAGTAAGTCATTACGCAACTATAATAGTTAACATAGGGAGAAGTGCCAAAAAAGTCCTAAACCTTTTCGCTTTGTGCTGATTTAGTCCTAAACCTTTTTTTGGTGCCGATTTAGTTCTAAACCTTTTTACATTGTGCCAATTCAGTCCTTTCCGGCCAATTTTGGCCGGATTTTGCTGACTAGACGCCGGCCGGCTGACGTGGTCCGATCGGGCGTGTACAAATTTTAATAATATTTTTTAATATTTTTAATATTTTTAATATTTTTAATATTTTTAATATTTTTCTCTTTTAATTTTTATTCTTTTTTTTTTCTAGCTCATCTTCTTCCTCCAGCCGGTTGCCGGAGCTCGGCGATCGGCCAGAGGCGACGGCCGGCGAGGTCGACCTCGCCGGCCACCTCGCCAGTGGCCGCTAGGGCGGCCTCGCGCCGGGCGGGTGGGGCTCGCCCTCGCGCGAGGCCGCCCTTGAGGCCTGGGCGGCGAGGGCGAGCCCCACCAGCTCCTCCTCGCGTCGGATCCGGCGAGGTCGACCCTCGCCCGCCTGGTGCGAGGCCGCCCTCGAGACCTGGGCGGCGAGGCTCGCCCTCGCCGGATCTGGCTAGGGTCAAGCCTCGCCCACGGCCGGCGAGGGCGACCCTGCCAACTCCTCCTCGCGCCGAATTTGGCGAGGTCGCCGAGCTCCGGCGACCGGCTAGAGGAAGAGGATGAGTAGAAAAAAAAAGAATAAAGAAAAGAATAAAAATAAAAAGAGAAAAAAATCAAAATCAAAAAATCAAAAAAATTAAAATATTATTAAAAATTGTACACGCGCCGCCGATCAGGCCACGTTAGCCGGTCAGCGTCCAGTCAGCAAAATCCGGTCAAAATTGGCCGGAAAGGACTGAATTGGCACAACATAAAAAGGTTTAGGACTAAATCAGCATCAAAAAAAAAGTTTAAGACTAAATTAGCACAAAACCAAAAGGTGTAGGACTTTTTCGGCACTTTTCCCGTTAACATGCATTGGCTAGTGTATTAGAAAAGTCTTGTAGTTAACAATACCACCCCAAATAAGTAATAGCTCTAACAAAATTAAGCCAAGTCAGATGAATTCGTTGCTTCCATGCTAGTAAGTTTATTATACTTTCCATCAATTTTCAGTGATGTTAGAACAAATCCAGAGAAAACCATAGCTTGCCAGCATCTCCTACTACCAAATTCAACTTTCTACTAAGTGCCCCCTTTGAAAATGAAACCCTAAAAGAGTCCACGAGCCCGATAACGATCATTTATTATAATTTTGAGGGAGAAAACACAATTATTAGATAGCATATTTGCGGATTTTATTGTACACCATTTGATGACTTTTATCGGAGGGATTTTGTCATAAAAACGTAAAAAAAGTGCCCCTGGCCGTGATACTTTTTCGTTTTTTTTTTTTTTTGGGTCGAAGCCGCGATACTTATTGAGAAGCCATGTAAAGAACGTTTGCAGCTTTTAATACTCTGTTTTTCTCGTGTGGTATATTATCAACGCCTTATAAATCAAAACTTCCATATTGAATGTACCTAACAAGTGCTCTAAGACACGCGTATGTTGTTACCAAAATACTTAATTAATATATTATCGGCAGAAAAGTCAAGCACTCGGAGATGAAAATTTCCTTTTTTCTCCTTTTCCAGTGTCAGAACGCCTTCCCACGATTATTTTCTTTCTCTCACAAGAATGAAGATGAAAATATTTCCTCTCTCCTGTTCTCAATCTCTGAAGTTGCAAAACGCGTATTGAACCAAACACATTTCCACGATTGATTTTCCTCCACACAAGAGAATGAAGATGAAAATTTCTTGTCTGTTTCCCTTTTAATATCTGAAGTTTCCATGCTGTTGCTGGCTTAAGCAAGAATTCAACAGATAGATCAGAATAGTTTGCATTGAAAAACTCTTCTTCCTTTTTTGCCGCCCTTGTTAATGATTGGTCCCTCTAATCTTTGGGTCAAATCTATAATAGAATAATATATAGTATGAAGGGAAAACTGTAGCTAGAAAATAGTTTTTTTTTCTTTGTGTGTGAGATAATGTGAAGCTATCTTCAAATACAAGAGTAAATTTTTAACATAAAAGTTTTTTGTGTAGTATAATGTGAAAAAACGTTCACTCGAGTGTCTATTTCCTATGATTCATCCTGAGTAAAATTTTCACTCCAAGGTGGCTTTTTTAAAAGAAATTTAAGTCAAACATGGACAATCTTAGATTATCGTGGCAAAAGAAAACCCCGATCTTAGAAGGGGAATGCAGGCATGCACGCTGGCATCTTGTCTTTCGAGAAACTTGACCGGAGTTCCAGCTCGTGGCAATCGAAGATCACCAACGAAGGGCTCATTGGGGTCGAGTATCTTGGGAGGCCAGCACAATGCGTTCCTTCGTCAAACCCACACGATCAATCCTGCTCCCATTCCCACCCTAACAGTCTCCAAATCCTCATGGACTCCCCACCTTAGCGATTCGAGATCAGAAATTGAAAACTCCAGTCTCTATCTCCCTCATCTCTAGTAAGAACTGATCTGAGTGTGGCTAGGAATTGAGGAAACATGGCTCTACCATAGGAGAAAAAGAGCTAGAAATGGAGGATTCGGCGAGCACACGTCTGAAAGATTTGATTCCTTCTCTTTCAGGTTGGATTTTTCATATCTCTCCTGCCGGAGAGACTGGAATATGTTAAATGAGCGGCGTTGACAGAGAAAGACTGGGAGTTCAGAAACAAGACAAATGTAGGAACGTGAAAAGGGGGCTCCGGAGAGAATCATTCGAGAGAGAGAGGAGGAAGACAAGGAGAGGAGAGAGAAAAGCCGTCTGGTTAGCGTGCAGTTTCCGGTGTGCTTCCTTTTTCCTCGTCTTTAGTCTCTCCCTTTTCATCTTCCATTTTTTCTTAGAGTGGCTATTCGCTATTCGCGGTCTGGTATCTATTTCGAGCTAGAAATTCTTATCAAACTGTATCATTGAGTAAATTCACATTTTCATTAGATATCACGAAATAATCTCTCAATTTTTGGATTTGTTAAAATCCATTTTCATGAACGTGTTCGATCAAGTGAAAGTTTTCTATCATTATGGGGGTGTATTGTTACACTGTGATGTGCAGCATATAAGTGTTAAATTCTTTTGGGGTTTAGCAATCACATAATGTTCATGCTAGTTCCGCAATCCTCGACTCTATCCAAATCATCGCATTTTTCAAATACTTTTCGAATCATCTCATTTTCTCGATTGGTCTACTAGTCCAGACGATCAGGACCATTCCCCCATACTAATCAAATGCATTTAGGATTTTACGCATGAAATGCCCCCAACAAGATTTAAACCCAAGATCGAAAGGAGATGAGAGATGACCGAGCATCCTTACCATTTAGACCAATACCTTGTTAGTCAATAACTGCTAATAGAGTATAACGACTTTTTTCAGAAAAAAATAACAAAAAAGCCAACACTTATTATAATTATGTCAATTTAGTCCTAAACATTTTTTGACCAATTCAATCTTAGACATTTTACAATTATATCAATTCATTACATCCAACTAATTATGGCTAACCGACGCTAACGCGGATGCCAACTAGCACTGATCGTCCCGCCGACGCTAACGTTGATAATTTTTAATAATAAGTTATTTTTCGAATTTTTATTATTCTTTTTCCTTTTCTTTTTCTTTTTTTTTCTCTTTTTCCTTTTTTCCCTCTTTCGTTTTTTCTTTTCCCCCACAATGGCCAGTGAGGGTCGTGACCCTCACTCAGCCCCTCCCAGGCCTAAGTGAGGCCATGGCTGCCTTCTCATGTGCCTTGAATGGCCGTGAGCAAAGGCAACCATGGCTACCGCCTCCACCTGAGATGCCAAAGACGTTTTAATTTCCAAGATCCCCTGATCTGGCGGCGGGCACCATCGTTGAAGGCGGAAGCTTTCTGCAACCGGGGGCTTTTCCCTTGAGGCAGGATTTTGCCTCCACCGCGATGGCCCACCAATTGCGCTGGCTTTGGCTTTTTCGGTGCTAGAAAGGTAAAGTGGGTTTCCTGCTTTCCAGATTCGACTAGATGATTTTCTTTCAATTTTCAGTACGAGTTTTTCGCTTTCCATCTCAACTTTTTTGACGGAGTTTGAGCGAGGTTGCCTTCACCCGTGGCATGGAAGGCCATGGCAAGGCTGGCCTCGCCCGTGACCTTAGGTCACTCACCAAAATTTAGGCAAGCCCCGCTACAAGGAAAAAAAAAAGAAAAGAAAGAAAAAAAAATTAATCAAAATATTCAAAAAATAAAGTATTATTAAAATTGTCCACGTCAACGTCGGTCGGACAGCAAGTGCTAGTTGGCATTCACGTAACCAAAATTGATCTAACTAAAATTTGTACAATTACAAAATGTTTATAACCAAATTGATCAGAAAGTTTAAGATTGAATTTGCATAATTATAATAGATTTATGACTTTTTGGTAATTCTCCCACTTTTTATACTAGGTAGTCCTCAAAAATTAAAAAAATATGGAGTGATTCACCTTTTGGACACTTGCTCAACTGTCAAAGTAAGCATCATTGACATTTATCTGAGTTTCACCTAACTCAAAAAACGTTTTACGTGTTCAAATATGATGAAAACATCTTTTTTGAAATCATGATACGAGGCAACTGACTTTGTTTTTCTTTTTCTTTTTTTCTTTTTTTCCTCGATTATTTCTGTCTACTCCAAGAATTAGAGATTACCTCCAACACAATGCTGATCTCTAAAACAAGTGACGACAGCCAAATGCTCGGGTCTTTTTGACTTTCCTAAAGAATTGCGTGTTCGAACTTGCTCACAATAGTGCACAAGCAAATCACTTCTACAAAGAGGGTCCCGATGCTTGTAACTTTTTGGAGCTGCGACGATAAATTGCCAATTCTGAAAGATTATCCTCAGTGGATTAAATAACTACTCAAACAAAGCATTCGAAATAGACATAGAAATCCTACGATAACGCTAAGATAATTGCTAAGTCATGGTGAATCTTTTTACCTTTTGATTATTAATTATTGTTAACACGACATATGATTCCTTTGTCATCTGAGATACTATATAATCCTAAACACTAAACATGACATGATTAGGTTTTTCATCACACATTTTGCCGGGAAGGTCATTGTGAATTCATACTACAGGCAGGAAAAAAAAAAATGAATGAGATACAATAGGGCACAAAATTGATTGGAAATAAATTTGCATCGTCAATCTTGGACAAATATAGTCTGACCACACTTATGCGTATCGTAGAAACATAGTACATATTAAACAGCTCGAACATCTAATTCACACGACGTACAATCATCTTAAAATACAAATGGAAAAAGAGAGATAAAGGGTGTTGAATTCCATCACAATATCAATTAGACAATGTCCTCTCCGACTCCACCTCTGTCATCGCCAACGACTGGAGTCACATCGTTTTTATTCACCAATATTTCTTCTTGGTTAGCAACCTTAATTTTCAAAAGTTTTTTGATAATCCGTTGTGATTGAATAAACAATTTTTTGAGTCTCAAAGAAATTTCTCGCAAATGGACTTGAAGGTCCGTTTTATCTCCTTATAAATTTGTTAGTAATTAGGATATGTAGCTACCATAATAAGAAATAAACCATAGATAACCCACTTGATATAAGAATTTAGTATAATCGAGTCAATTGCTACTCTAACAACGAGATATCCTAGTACGAGAAACGCAAAATTGCTGAATGTCTTTCCATGATTGCTTCGTGTTGTTTGTGAACTAATGTCAAAGAGCAAAATGAGAACTACAACTATTGTGATGAAGGTTGCTTACATGTTTAAAAGTACATCCTTAGCTCCTCAAAGAGTAAATTGTTATGAAATACATGAATGAGTGAAATACATGAATGAGTGAAATACATGAATGAATATTCATTATATTCATCTTATCTAATATACTTATTATGGTACATTTGTATGATACATTCTAAGTACATCTCCCTATACAATGAATGTTCATCTCCCCTATCCAATACATGTATCATTCGATACATTGATATTAATGATAAGTACATTCTTGTTCTTCTATAAATAGAAGTTTAGTTTTGATGTACAAAAGAACAACACAGAACAATTGTGAGATACTGGAAATAAAACTTTCTTCTCTAGCTTTCTCTACTATCTTTGGTGTTCACTTGCTTTCTCTTCTCAATCTCTTCTCTATTATATATTTGTAACGCAATATTTTACAACATAAATGACCATTTAGGCAAGAATGTCAGGAAATCTTTTAATTTTCAACAACGGCATCTTCTTGTTCTCTGAACCTACAAAAAAGGCAAAAATAATAATAATCTAAAATCATTAGTTTATGAGGCAAATAAATAATATCAGCTCGGAGCACGAGTTGTCCAGCTGCATGCTTAAATCTTGCTTCATAGAAGCCTACTTATCCAAAAATAAAACCGTACAATGAGTTGTACATGTGAAATATGATGGTGGCAATCTCTCTCAAATTGCAGTACTACCGGTCATATGCGAATTCAAAATTACAAGCTATAGCTCAGCACTGGCGACATGCAAAGTCCATATAATTAGTCTAAACGGATCAGTTGCAGTATGTAATAAATGACTCTTGATTGATATTGATGGATTTTGCGAAGATCACACAAATAAAAGCTCTAACAAACATAAAAAGCCAAGTGCGTTGATTGCTCCTAACCAAAGGGGGATAGGGGTGTGCATCGGTCCCACTCTAACTTAGGAACCGGATTAGATTGGCCCGAACCAATCAATTCTGAGTGTTTCCCCAAGGAATCGAGAATAATTGGTCCAGTTTCTGATTTCAAGGCTAGACTGAACTAATGGCTTGGCTCAGATTACTTAATATTTTTTTTATTTTCTTATTCTGAAGCCAATCTTAAATTAGTAAATTGCATTGCAATTTTCAGTCTGTCTCTTTTTCATTGGGTTGGCGTGCCTACCTCTCGATCTTGAGACTGCTTTAATTTCACTGTTTTTTAAAATTACTTTTTGGGTTCTTTCTCGAGTACTTCTTCTATTCTTTCAATGTGCCAATGTGCTTCTTTTTTTTTTTTTTTTTTGGTCGAAGCCAATGTGCTTCTTTAGTCAATGAAAATCGTCTCTGTTACTTTTAGCTTCACAGTATCAAATTAAAGAGCGGTCTGCGTGAAAGCATGACTGCCACATGAGAATCAAGCCCAGAACATAGACGCAGGAATGACATCATAATTATACCAGAGAAAGATCAACATGGGCATTTGCCAAACAAGCAAATAAAGTTAGCGATCAACAACATATGGAACCAAATTGGTCAGCAGATTAATGAACATTCTAGAGGCGAGTGATTACATGATAACCGAGGCAAACCAACCCACGCCAGTTTCATTTAATGATGTTGCCTTTTCAACTAATTACCACCTGATTCTGAACAGTCTGTGTACGTATTAGAAGAAACCAAAAAAAAAAAAAAAAAGTATAGCTTTTCCCATTCTAATCCAGGAACCAAACCAGCACCGACTAGTCTAGTCCAATTCTCATGTGGACAAGATCGATTCCTGATTCCAGGGATTACCCCTACATGATGCACAGCGCCAGACACATGATCCATGGATACAATGCAAGCTAAATGGGCACACAGTCCATTGACACGATGCACAGCACCAAGCACACGAGCCAGGGAACTGGGCGCACACACGGGTTAATGGACACGATGTATGGCACTGGGCACACACAATCCGTGGACATCATCATGCACACGATTTGTGTGGCTCATAAGGAACAAGATATACGATAACACATGCAAACATTGTCAGAGTTTGAGGAAAAAGGCCAAGAAGATGGAAACGACTTATATTTTCTTGTGTATTTAGTCGTATGCTTTACATTATACAAGCATCTATTTGTAGTACAATGAATGTCTAACTTTGGAAAGAATAAATGAAGATACATTAAATCAAATCCAATCTCGAATTGATATAATCTGTCAATTATAATCGCTTGCAATCTTGGATTGATCACAAATCTTCTTGATCCGGTCATAATCTCAAGTCTGATCCTCGCATATCTCCAACACTCCCCTCAAACTGGTGGCTGATATATATCCAAGACGCCAAGCTTGTTTAGTAGATATGTGTGTTGTCTTTGACATAATGGCTTGGTAAAGATGTCTACAGGCTATTCCGTGGTTCCAATTCCATTCGTTTTGATTACTCCTTCTTGGATTTTATCTCAAGTGTAGTGACAATCCACTTCAATATGTTTCTTTCTTTCATGAAATATCGGATTCGCCGCGAGTTTGAGTGCTGCATCATTGTCACAGAATAAGTTCGTTGGTCCTTTGACTTGTATCCCAAGGTCTGAAAGCAAGCCTCATATCCAAACTATTTCACAAACGGTTTTGGCCATGGCTTGATATTCAGCTTCAGTAGATGATAATGATACAGTCGACTGCTTCATTGTTTTCCATGAAAGTAACGACTAACCCAATATAATGCAAATCTTCAACTCATGGGACATATGGCATAGTCTATATCACAATAAGCATTCATTTCCAAATTGCAATCTCGAGAAAGGAGTATTCCAAGTCCTGGACATCTCTTTAAATATTTTACAACCTTCAAAGCTGCCTTAATGTGAGATTCCTTCGGATTATGCATGAATTGTCTAAGTGTCTACACTGCATAACATATATCTGGCCTGGTCATGGTGAGATATATGACTTTCCCAACAAGCCTTTGATAGCAAGATGGATCCTCAAGTAGTGGGTCAACAGTCTCAAAAGATGATCCGGCGTCATAATCAACAGTAGTTAACTTGATGTTATGATCGATGTGAATGGCAGCCGGTTTACATCCTGATAAGCCTGCTTCAGAGATAATTTCTAACACAAATTTCCGTTGACTTAGAGAGATTCCCAAGTTTGAGCGAGCAATCTCAATACCAAGGAAATACTTGGGAGGTCCCGAAGTCCTTAATGCGAAAAGTAGAATGCATATATTCTTTGAGACTCTTGATGACCAATCCATTGTTTCCCATAATAAGTATATCATCAACATATATCATTAGATAGATTGATGACATACCTTTTGTCCAAGTGAAAAGGGCATAGTCGTGCTTGGATTGCTTGAAACCAATGGTTGTAAGAGCTGTGGTAAATTTTGCATACCACTATTGAGAAACTTGCTTGAGCCCATAAAAGGGACTTACAAAGACGAAATACTCCAGGCTCCCCTTGTCACCGTAATCCCGGTGGAAGGTCCATATATATTTCTTCATCGAGATCGCCATGAAGGAAGGCATTGTGAACATCCATTTGATGTAAATCCCAATCTCAAAAAGTAGCAACGAAAAAAAAAGGAGCGAACAGTAACGTCCTTTGCGACGGGAGAGAACGTCTCGTGGTAATCGAAGCCCTCACGTTGCGTAAAGCCTTTGGTCGCTAAGCGGGCCTTATATCGTTCAACAAATCCATCAGCCTTGTACTTGATCTTATATACCCATTTGCAGCCAATGGGTTTCCGAAAAGCAAGTAATGGAGCTATATCCCATGTGTGATTTTCTATTAAGGCATGCAACTCTGCTTCCATGACCTTTTGCCATCGCAGATCACAAACTGCTTCGTTGTAGGATGATGGTTCTATCTCCTCGGAAATACGACTAATGCAGCACATATATTCCGTAGACAAGCGATCAAACGAAACATAAGAGGAGATAGGATATGAGGTACCTGTGGAGCTAAGGGATGCATAGACATAGTCCTTCGTCCACGTAGGAGGGTGAGTAATCAGTCTTGATCATCGTGGGGGAATGCGAGCAAGTGTAGGAGATGATGACTTTGAAATGGACTGTGAAGACATTTGGTTTGAATCAGAACTTGCTTCAATGTCCATCGCAGGTTTTGCAACTGAGTGATCTGGAGTAGATGGGAAATCCATAGTGGTCTCAATCACTGGAGAAGAAGTCTGAGTGTCCAAAGACGGGGCGTGTATATAATGGGAAATAGGAGATAAACCTTCCTCTAATAGAAAATGCCAAATCTTATTATTCAAGCTAGAAGGCTCAATTGAAGAAGTTTCTTCCTAAAAAGGAAAAATGTCTTCATGAAAAACGACGTCCCTGCTTATAAAGAAGTTCCTTGTCAATGGTTCAAAGACACGATATCCCTTTTGAAGAGTTGGATATCCCATGAAGATGCATCATTTGGCCCGGGGACTCATCTTGTCACGAGAACCCAGGGAAGTAACATAACATAGGCATCCAAAAACCTTCAAGTGATTAACTTCAGGCTTCTTAACATATAGAACTTCAAAAGGAGTACGTCCATCAAGAACCCGAGTCAGCATGTGATTGATCAGGTAAGCTGCCGTGACCACACAATCTCCCCAAAAAGTCTTAGGAATATATGCTTGGAATTTAAGGGCACGTGCAACTTCTAAAAGATGACAATGTTTACGCTCAACAATCCCATTTTATTGAGGCGTGTAAGTGCATGTGCTTTCATGTAGAATTCCATGAGAAGAAAAGAATAATTGACAATCATGACTAGAAAATTCTTTCCCATTATCTATTCGAATACGTTGAACATATTTCCCAAATTGATTCTTTGACATGACTAAAAAAATTTTAAGGTGGGAAAGAGCTTGACTCTTTTTGATTGCATAAGGAAAATCCATGTACCACGAGAATGATCATCTACAATGGTAAGAAAGAATCGGGACCCATCACGATGTGGGGTGTGATAGGGGCCCCATATATCTGCATGAATTAAAGAAAAATTATCCGTAGCTCGAGATTTGCTTATGGGAAAAGGAGCACGTGATTGTTTAGCAAGAGGACAAATTTTGCATTGGGGATGTGGAAAAGAAGCGCTATGGCCCAAACGTTCATGTGAAAGGATAATTTTATCATTGGTAGTAACATTACACAATGATTTTTTATTCATGGGAAATTGCGATAAATCAAATTCTTTGGGAAAAAACGGTCCAAAAATATAGTCCTTCTGAAAGACTACCCAAGCCCATCAGTTTACCAGTCGAAAGGGCCTGAAAGAGACAAGTGTCGGAGTTAAAGAGAATACGACAAGAATTGTCCTCACAGGCTTTTGATACTGAGATAAGATTGAATTCAAACTGAGGAACATAAAGGACATTTGAAGGGTAATTGAAGGACTAAGATTTACCGTCCCTATTTTTGTGACATATATGGTATTTCCATTTGGAAGCTTCACAATTATAGGGAAATGATTTTTATGGGTATGAGAAAAAATACTTTCATCACAGATAATGTGGTCATTGGCACCCGAATCAATAATCCATGCATCATGAGAAATAGAGTTGAGGCAATATGAAGTACCTGAAAAGCTTGCCCCTTTATCAGAAATTTCTAATTGTCTCAGCGCTCTCATTATTTATTGGTACTGATTTTGGGTAATGGACTAATTGTGCCCAGTGACTTGATTAGCTGATGATTCATTCTTTCCTTTCTCCCCAGGTTTGCCATGTAATTTCCAACAGGTTTCTAACATATAGTGTCACTATTTGCAATAATCGCGGTATAATTTCTCTTTTCCTTTAGTAATTCCTCTTAAGGACGATGTGGCATTGCGAGGGCCGTGCGATGCTTTAAAATTAGGTATCACCATGGCTTGTTGAGAGCCGTTGGATTCAGCTGAAGCCATGGCTGAATAATAGCCGTTGGATATTTGGAATCCATCATGACTGTCCATCCCAAAGGAATTAGGGTTTCCTTTTCCTTCTCCTCCTTTAGTTACAGCAGCAGTACGATGGCCCCATTCTCCATGCTTCTCGACTGAACCCATGACAGGAGGAAGGCCGCCGGTCGGTGGTTGCCCAGATCTGACACCGGCAAGCCCCAGGGAGAAGAGGTCGGCCGAAGACGGTCCAAACACGAGAGCAGCCAAGGTGATCCCTTCTCCGATTCGTGCATGCTTGGTTGCAACTGTCCTTTGGCTCTCTTCTTGGACCACTAATTGATAGATCCGGCCGAGCGGCGGCGCCAGTTCCATCGCAAGGATTTGGGACCTGAAATGTGAGTAGTTTTTATTTAATATTAGTAAAAATTGGGTTGCTTTCTCCCTTTCTCGTATTGTCGCAGCATTTCCTCTAGCCCCTCGAGCTGCTCTTCGGCAGCCTTGAGTTCATTCCACAAGGCCGAGAGTCGATTGAAGCATATTATGACGAACTGATTTCCTTGTTTTAGCTCTGAGACAGCTTGGGTGAGGGAGAAGATCTTGGCCCGGTTGAGCTTTCCATACATCTTGCGTATGTTTTCCCAAATCGTCTTTGAGTCTTCAGTTGGTGGAAGCCCGGCGGCCACCTCAAAAGCCAAGCAATTACCAATCCACGTCTGCACGAGCTGGTTACATCTTCGCCAATGTCACTGTGAGCATTCATCCGCCGGAAAAGGCACAATTCCGTCAAGAAACCCATCTTTATCTTTCGTGACCAACGCCCGTCGAAGATCTCGAGCCCAGGTACTATAGTTTTCAAGTCCACTAAGCTGTAAGAAGATGAGTTTCAGTTCAGGACCATCCCCCGGAAATGTATACAGTGGGTCGCCGAGTTCTAGTCAGCCACCGTTGGCCGGAACAGGGTATGGCACAAAGCTAGGTGCCACATTCGGGTAAAGTTTTCCTCTTGGTCCCTGCGGAATGGGTTCGGGTCTTGAGCCTGGACCCGTCCACCCCACCCCGGCGCTAGCATTTCCTTCTTCTCCATATGCGCCATATGGGGCCCATGTCTGGTTTGACCCAACAGTCCATGGACCTTGAACGAGAAACCACTATATAGGAGACCACTGGGTTGAGCCGGAAACGTGTACTGGAGCAAGTGGTGGTGCTGCAGAATGCTGATCTTCGGTGGGATCAATTTGATCCGATTCTCTGTTCTGTGGTGAGTTCGGATTTTCCTCCATTGAAGAGTTTCCTCCGTCAACTGAGTTCTTATTCTTGGCCATGATTTGAGAAACAAATTCCTACCGATTGCTGATTTGTTTTGCACAGCTTAATTTGCAACAATAGATCAGAAAAAATGGAGGCAATTTGAGTGGTTTGCGGAAGCTAGGTTGGAAAATATGGCTCTGATACTATGTCAGAGTTTGAGGAAAAAGGCCAAGGAGATGGAAACAACTTATATTTTCTTGTATATTCAGTCGTATGCTTTAACATTATACAAGCATCTATTTGTAGTACAATGAATGTCTAACTGTGGAAAGAATAAATGAAGATACATTAAATCAAATCCAATCTCGAATTGATATAATCTGTCAATTATAATCACTTGCAATCTTGGATTGATCACAATCTTCTCGATTCAGTCATAATCTCAAGTCCGATCCTCGCATATCTCCAACAAACATGGAACAGTTTCTATCTAATCAAGAGTCTACTAATCCCCTAATACACATATGCAAACAATTGAGTTTTAATCCCTAATAGTTAGTTGGTAAGGAACAAGATACACATATGCAAATAATGAAGAGTTCTGTCTAATCGATGTAAATTTTGACTATTTGCATGCAAAACTATCTCTGACCTCAGTAGAAGTAAAGTTGAAGCTTTGTACAGTGGTTGTTCATATGTGCGTTAATATATAAAACCGTTGTTTTCGACCCAAAAAAATAAATGATCTGTGCTAGCTTTCCAATGAAGAGAATTGATGTTTCCTTTCAGCTCTGCGCGAGAAGCAAAGAGTCGGCAGTGAATTGAATGAATGAATGCACTTCAGGCATACTTGGATCTTTCATAAAGACATTTTTTTTTCTTGGTTGAGTGAGGAGGGTGCTGGGAAGTTGGAGTTAAAGTGATTTTAGTTATGATTATGTCTCTATAGATTCCCATTTGGAGTTTTTGGAGGAACTATTGGAGTTAAGTTTTTTTTTTTTTTTAAGGATAACGTGAAAAACCATTCAC
Organism: Eucalyptus polyanthemos subsp. polyanthemos; assembly: GCA_017140185.1. NCBI lineage: Eukaryota > Viridiplantae > Streptophyta > Magnoliopsida > Myrtales > Myrtaceae > Eucalyptus > Eucalyptus polyanthemos. The sequence goes on along the minus strand of CM029460.1, from coordinate 19,559,352 downwards.
TTGAGTGCCTATTCTTACTATTAGTATTAAATGGAATTTTGATTCTGATATGACTTTTTTCAAAGAAATTCAAGTTGAACATGGATGATCTTAGATTAATGCGGCAAAAGAAAACCCTGATCTTAAAAGGGGAATGCAGGCAGGCACATTGACTTGATTGGAGTTCCAACTCACGACATGCAAAGATCAACGATGAAGAGCTTGTCTCAAGTATCTTGGCAAGCCACCGTGATGCGTTCCTTCGTTGGATCCACACGATCAATCCTACTTCCATTCCCACCCTAATAGTCTCCAAATCCTCTTGAACTCTCCATCTTCACGATTCAAGGTCAAAAATTGAAAACTTCAGTCGCTATCTCTCCTATCTCTAGTAGGCAAATAACGGCCCTTGCCCAGATCCGACGAGGGTCGACGACCCTTGCCCCGCCAGGCCAAGGGCCGCTGCCTACTGGGGGTCACCTCAGCGGGCAGTGGCCCTTGGCCCGGCCGGGTGAGGGCCGTTGACCGTTGTCAAATCTAGGTAAGGGCCGCGACCCTTGCCCGGCTAGGCCAAGGGCCGCCGCCCGCTGGGGGTCACCTAAGTGGGCGGTGGCCCTTGGCCCGGCCGAGCGAGGGCCGCCGACCCTCGCCGAATTTCGACAAGGGCTCGCAAGCCCTCATGTGTCTCCCCCCATTTTTTTTCTTTTTTAATTTTTTAATTTTTTTAATTTTAAAATTATTATTTTTAAATATTTTAACCAAATTTAATTTTTAATTAATTAATTTTTTTACCACGTTAGCCCAAAACGACGTCGTTTTTGCATTATTTGGCCACGTTAGCATGCAAAACAGCGTCGTTTTGTAGTCGTTTTGCCGGAAAAATGCCACATATGCAATTTGGCCGGATTGACACTTAAGTGAGCCATTTTGCTCCGATTTTGACACTTAAGTGTACTTTTCGTAAGTTATGGCACTTAAATGTCCTTTTCTGCAAAGTTATGGCACTCCAGGGGTCCGCGTTTCCTTACAAATCTACCGGCACAGTAAAAGGTTAGGCGTGGGCCACTCTTAATTTGCGCTTATTCCCCACCTTTTTTTTTTTTTTTTATTCTTTTTGTTGTCTTTTGGGTTAGTCTTAATTTGAGTTTATCCCTTACTTTTTCTTTATTCTTTTTGTTGTCCTTTTGAGCTCCAAGAGGTTTTCTTTCTGTTTGGCCTCTTTTTAAAATCATTTCCATTGGAGACGAAAATGCTGTCCCTCCTTTTCCCAAAAAAAAGTTTTATTTGATAGATAGCCAACTAGTTAAAGTGTTAATAGAGTTGTATATTTATCTTTTTATTTTGTACAAGGAAACCACTATTCTGAACAACCCAAGCACAAGTAAGAATGGAAAAAAAATTACTATTTTTAACTAATGCATTTGATTTAATCATAACTTCAAAACATGTCATTTCATATTATCTATGTATCTTAACTGCTCGACTTTCATTTTAATCAACAAATCTAACAATCCAACTTTCTTAATTTTTCAAGTCATCACCACACGATTTTTTATAGTTACTTCAAACAAAAAAGTTTCCCTATATGACAAAGCTAAGCACATTGGAAATTCTGAACATCCATTATTTATCATGCAAATTCAAAAGAAAAAGCTCCCTAAAACATTACTACATGTGAATATGCTCTTTGCATTGATTAAATGGAATGATTAGTTGTTGAGAAGAAAATTGTGGCAATTGAAATTGCATTATAAAATGACTTATTGAAACCATATGCAGATACACACACACACACATTGTCAATTCTAAATGCATCAAAATTTTCATAAAACCATCAAAGGAAAGTAAATGGTCTTCATAATACAAATGTAATACCATGGTAACAAATTGTATATGCAACTTAACAATAAAACATTGTTCCTTCAGCTACTTAGCTCCCCTAAAAAAGGCTACTCTATTTCACCTCAATCAGACAATAAAATTTTTAGTTACATTACTAAGAGAGTCATTATTTGCTCAAAAATATAACGGGGAGTGATTCCAATGTTAGAGTGTGAGAATCTCTGACCTTAGAATAGGCCTTTCGGGTTGAATTATTGCATTTTAAAGTAATCTGCCTATTATGTTTCACCACCGTGGATTTTGGGTGCGTTTGGGAAGACTTTTGGAGAAAGTCTTTAGGAAAATGCAAAGACTTTTGAGTTAAAGGTATTTTTCAAAATGCAAAGTGTGTTTGGTAAATTGTACTTTGAAAACCCATTTGAAGTACCTTTGAGTAAAATGGTGTTTGAGGGAATTAAAGGGTGTTTGGCAACCAATCTCAAGGAGCTTTCAAATGAAAGTCAGTCATTGGAAATGCTGAAAACATTTTTTTCTTCCTAAACTAACCTCATTAATTTTTCATATTTCCGTTATTACCCTTGTATTTATTTATTTTTTAAATAAAAAAGGAGTAGCCCTTCGTTGGACCGGCGAAGGGTGACGGCCGCCGGCGAGCCAAATCTGGTGCCGTAAGCCGTCGGCTGAGGTCGACCCTCGGTGAGGGTTGCGCGACCTAGCCGAGGGCCGCCGGAGGTCGCCCGAGGTCGGACGACTAGGGTCGCTCGACACAGGGGCCGCGCGACCCAGGCAACCGCCGCCTGGGTCTCGCGGCCGCAGGTGGCCCTCGTCGTCACGCGACCCTCACGAGACCCAGGCGAGGGCCGCCTGCGGCCGCCAGACCCAGGCGGCGGTCGCTTGGGTCGTACGGCCCCTGGGTCGAGCCACCCTAGTCGCTCAAGGTTGGGCGACCTCCGGCGGCCCTCAGCTGGGTCGCGCGACCCACGCCGGAGGTCGCCCGACCTCGGGCGACCTCAACCAACGGCCGCCGGCGCCAGATCTGGCTCGCCGGCGGCCGCAGCCTCTTCGCTGGTCCGGCAAAGGGTTTAGCTGAATTTTCAAAAAAAAAAAAAAAAAGAAAAAATAATACCCATCAAAGCTCCTTGCGAAAGTTTTTTTTACCAAACGCATATTCAACTCAAAATCCATTTGCAAAATTTTTTTATCAAACACAACTGCATTTTCTCCAAGTAGCCTTGAGCTTTCAGCATTTGCATTAGACTCAAAGCCCATTGCAAATGCTGAACCAAACGTAGCCTTAATATTTGCAAAGGGCTTTGGTGATAACAAAAATTATCAAAAGAAAAAAAAAATTGACTGGCAAGGCGGGCGGTTGCGACGAGGAAGGTGGTCGCTGGCGGCCTTAGGCAGCCCCCATAGAGGACTAGAGAGGGCTGCCCAAGGTCGGGCGACCTCCGGCAAGGGTCACCTGACCCTAGGCAACCCCCGATGGCCCTTCACAGAGGTCGCCCGACCCAGATCTAGGTCCGCCGGAGGTCGAGCGACCTCGCGGTGACCCAGATCAGGGTCGCGCCTGAGGTCGCGTGACCTCCGGCAACCCAGAGAGTGTGAACCAGAGCTGGTCGCGGCGACGCGACTTGCGTGTTGTCGCCGGGACTCATGGGCGGTCACCGCGACCTCGCCGACCTCAGCCGTGACCTCGCCGGCCTCTCGAGCTCGTCTCTGATCAGTGGCGTGGCTGGAGAAAGAAGACGATGAACAGTACCATAAACAGTACCTTGGGCATTCCGAGAATGCTTAAAGCCCAAGGCAGCCTAGGACCTGCCTTGGGCTTTCAACCTTGCAAATGCTAGCTTCCCCCATAAGCCCCTTCGAAAGTAGTTTCCAAACACTCCCATTTTGGCCTAAAGATCTTTAGCCCCCCAAAGCCCTTTTCAAAGCAGTTCCCAAACACACCCTTTAATGGCCTTGAATGTGAGTTTCACATTAGCCTTTCGATTTAAATGCCCGACTATTATGCCCATAACCTTTACAAGTACCACATATTTTCTCTTTTTCAATAATTTGAAATGACAAAGGATCAACGTCATTTAGAAGTTGCTTCTCCTTTAATCTTTTAATTCCAACCTTTATGATATGTAGTTAAGGGCTCATATAAGAAGGAATCACTTATTTGTACAATATGCTCAATTTGCTTTTCAAGAACTTCCTTTTTCAATAGTAGCCATTCTTGATATTTCCTTCCAACTCGTGAAATAGTTGCTTAAATGAATCATCTCTATTATTTTGAGTAATATCATGATTAAAAAAAGACCTTAAATAAATCATCTCCATTATTTTGAGTAATATCATGATAAATAGGACCTTATATCAAGCCTTTATTGTGGATTAGTTATATCTAGAGATAGATGATCGGAAATCCTAGAACTTTTATTATGCGTACATGGAAGGTCCATGGATTGCAAAAATGTACAACACAAGTAGGTAGCTTAACCCTACTTTTAGCAATCTTGTATCGCTTGTAGAGCTCATCTAAACATGTTGATGAAAATTAGAATATGACAATGATGAGGAACTCTTACCTTCTCACTTGACAATTTCGTTTTGACTTTTCGAAATTAATCCTCAACTGCAATGAACATTTTATTTTTCACCTCTTCATTTCTCATTGAAACTAGTAGATATACTTTCAAAATTGAACGTAACCCTTTAGCAGTTGAAGTAACACAATTCCTAAAATGCATGAGCAAGTTTGTCTAAGCAGGCACAAAAAGCTCTTTGAAAGGAACCAATTTATTTTTAATACAACTAAGAACTACTGGCTTCTTCTTACAAGGGTCTTCGAATTGCTGACTTTTTTCATCATATTCTACTTCACTCTTTGAGTTCAGAACCTTGCACAAATCATATATAAAAGAATTCCAATTCATTCCATCTTCAAAATGAGATTTACATTTTATCACATTATTCTTTTCAATGTGCCAAACACGCAACAAATTGGCACTTTTAGGAAAAGTGCATTGAACTTCTCTATCAATGACGAAAGCTAGGGGTTGACAATCAACACCCAATATGCTGCTAAACATTGTCAAAACCCAATCCGTAGTCTTCTTTTTCCTCCTTTCTCGAAAGGACAAAGCATGAGTAGACAAAAGCATTAAAGCTAGGAACTCCAACCATATCCAACAAAAGCATTTTGTATCAATTAGTCTAGTAAGTGCAATCGATTACAGAAACATTTGATAAACTCTTTGTCAAAGCCACAGACATAAGTTAAGAGAAAAACAAGTACCTAAATCAACCCTTAGCATCATGTTTCAATTCGTAGATGAATCGATTAAGCTCATCCAGTCAAGCTTGGACCATAAAGCGACCATTCAGATTTTCATCATAGAGTTTGCTTTCATGTTGCAAATAGTTTGAGTAATAGCTTGAACATTGGCATTACTTTGTCTCAAGGAAGAATGAAATTGGCCAATAAAGTATACTTGTTTAAGACATCTCTTTTACATACAAATCTTCAACTATAGAAAGCAACAACAATTAGGATTTCCGAACGTATCATGCCGAGGATCATGATTGTGTAATATATTCAATACTTTGAGTGACCCTAATCCGTTCTTTTTATAGCCACAAACTTCAAAATGATAGTTTATGGTAGGTCAACTAGACACCTAAGTAAAATAATGTGATAATTATTGTTGACACCTAATTTTTATTTTATTTTTTTATACCTAAAATAGTTAAATGTTGGGAATTAATCACAAAAGAAAATTTTAAAAAATATATATTATTTAATTATAAAAAAAACGGTCGGCTCGGGCCGAATCCAGCCTTAGCCCGACCTGCCCCTTTCCTTTTCCTTTTTCCCTACGCTAGGCCCAGCCCAGTCGACTTCCTCCTTCAGCCCAGCCCGCGAGAGAGCTGGTCGTCTCCCCCAACCAGTCTTTGCTGCAAGACTTGCACAGGAAATACCAGAAGCAGAGCAACGACAGAGGGAGCAAGGGAATCGGTGTGGCAGGGGCGCGGCATGATCCGAGGGTCGGGAGCAGCCGACCGGCAACTGGCTCGACCATAGTCTTCGCACAAGTTCCTGTAGGAAACAAAAGAAGAAAAAGAGAGATAGAGAGAGAGAGAGAGAGAGAGAGAGAGAGAGAGAGAGAGAGAGAGAGAGAGAGAGAGAGAGAGAGAGAGAGAACAAAAGGGAAAGAAACGGGAAGATGAACAGGAGGCGAAGCGGAGGATCGGTATGGCAGGGCTTTCGGCGCGATCCGCGGGTCGAGGAAGCAGAGCGATCAACCAGCTGGCACGGCAGGGGGTCTTCGCTCAGGATACCTGCAGGAAGTATAAGAACACAGAGGGGAAATCGAGAGAAGGAGGGGGGGGAAACACGGGTCTGGACGGGTTCTTTGGTGGAGAGAGAACAAAGAGCTCGAGAGAGGGAGTTCAAGCAAGAGCAACCTAGAAAGCGAGAGGGTTGAAACTTAGCCCCGGGTGGGTGTCGTTCAGCTGTCCCCAGCGCAAACCGGTGCAACAAAGCTCGCGCTTCCCCCATTTCCATGTCCTCCGACGTTGGTTTTGACCGAGAGGGACCAACAACAGCAACACAGGGGGGGATTTTTGGCCGAGAGAGATTGGAGAGGGCCTTTGGTGAGAGAGCTTAAAGGAAGGAGAGGGGTAGAAGCGGAGAGTGACCGAGAAGAAGGAGGCCCGGAATCCACCTTAGCCGAACATCGCTCAGCCACCCCCGACGCGAGCTTACGCCTCCAAGCCGGAACCACCAAACCGCGGCTTCCCTTTCCTTGAATTCAAGTTTTCACGGTGAGTTTCCCTGGTTTTTGGTTCAGCTCATGCCGATTTCCCAAGGATTCTGGCTCGGGGGCATGCGAGGCGAACGGACATTGTTCGATCTATCGATCTCGCCCGCCATTCGCCACCCTCGAGCCGGATAGGGACCTCCGCAGACATTTTTCTCTTTGTGCCTTGCTTTTGTCATGTTCCCTCATATATTTTTTTTTTGCATGGTTTACTGAGTTGGGACGTGAGTTTCGAGTTCACTTACGCTGTCTTTCGTTGATATTGAGCATTCCCTGCCATTCTCGTTGAATCGTGGTCCAGTTTTGAGTCTTGTTGTTGTCTGTGGCTGCCTCGAGTTGATGCGCCCTAAGTGTTTGATAAAATGCCCTTGAAACGCTTCGGAAAATAGCCACTACCTTTTGCCGTTTCCGAAGTTCGTGTATAGTCGTTTTGATCGCTAGCTATTGATGTCGTCTTGCATGAATTCTTAACTCGTTGATCGTGGGTAGTGGTTAGTGAAGTTGCGCAATGGCATTTCTTCAAGAAAGATCTTGACGATGGGGTTGTTCTCGAATGAAGAGAACGTTGAAAAGGGAGCTTCGGTGAGAAAGAAAATCACGCCTAGTTAAGGGATAATTAAATAAAGAGAAGAAAACAAAAGAAACAAACAAAGAGTAATGAAAAGAGAGATAACATCAATATGAAAGCCATTTTAAGCGTGTAGGCTGGATGGAGTGCCTGTGTCATCTTCAAAGGGTAATATTTGTCTTCTTTTGTCCATTTCCGCATGCATTTTGCGGATATCCGAACTTGTGGCCGTAGGTTGTACTTCACTTCCATCTGGCACTTTGCATTTTATATAAATTCAAGTATGTTGGATAGTGGCGCATGTTGTTCTCGGCTTGGTATGGAATACATACGCGTCAAGATCATGGTTTTGGCGCTTTTAGGTTGGGGTTGAGTCCATGAGAAATTCTGGGTTTAATGGAAGCTTCGGGTGGAGGGGGCAAGCACGAAGGAGAAGAAGACCAAGAAAAAAAAGAGAATAAAAGAAAGAGAAAAAGGAAAATATGGAAAAAGTGAAAAAGTAAAACAAAAAATTAAAAAGAAAGGAAAAGTTGGTCTTGGGAAGGAAGAGTCGCAGGAGGGAAAGGAATAAAAAAAAAGGGGAAAAGAAAAACCAAGAAAAATCAGAAAAGAAAAGAAAAGAAAAGAAAAGCAAAATAAATAAAAAATAGAAAACTAAAACGGCAAAGCTGGCCTCGGGAAGGACCATTGGGCAGAGCGTGCAGGGGAAAGAATGAAGTGGGAAAAGATAAAAAAAAATTACAAAAAGAATCTTTTAAAGAAAAGGCTGTAAAAAAAAAATGTTTCTTTTAGCCCAAAAAATGTTGGATCCGGGTTTGGGTTGGGTCCACGGGCTGGATTGGGTTTACCCGGTCCGAACCCATTTTATTGAAGTATGATAATATTAAATATTAAAAATTCAAAAAATTCAAAAAACAAAAAACAAAAAATTTCGAAAATCCAAGAATGATAGGGGGTTTGGTTAGGAATTACTATGTATCGCCGCTTTAGTATAATTAATCCTTTATTTTCTTGTATGTTGTTTTTATCGTATGTTTAATTTGCGTGTTTTGTGTTTAATTTGCACGTGTTTAATTTTAGGGCAAATAGGACCTCGGTAGGTATAATTATTACTTCATTGATTGCGCACCTGCATGTTCACTTCCTATGTTAGTGGATAGATATGAAATCGATCTAAACTGCCTGATGAAAATCATTTTGTTAAAATGAACAAGATTAGGTACCAAAAGGGCACTAATTAGTCAATTAGTGTAATTAAGTCCCCGACCCTAGATTTTCCGGTTGCGTAGGAAGTGAGGTACACTCCCATGCCTTACTTGGTTTCTAGCCGACCCTAACAGGCTAGTGGCAACTCCATTCGTGCAAAATTCCAAAATATCCCAATGTCACGCGGGGTATGGGCTTGGGAGAGCCCGCGCTTAATCATGGGCCTTAGGTCCATTCTTTAGGCAATACCCCTAAACCTATTCCCTCCCCCCGAGGGTAGGTCGCAACAGCTTGGCGACTCCGCTGGGGACTTGGTTTTAAACCTTAGAGGACTTAGGCCAAAATTAATCTTGTTCAAAAATGTTTTTGTTTGGCAGCGAAGATATTATGTGCATCCATAACATGTCGAATGTTGATTTTTTATGGGAGTTATAAGGGGTAGTGATTTCTAACCTTTGCTTTGTAGGGGGTGCAAGAGTGGATGGTTTATTTATGTTTGAAGTGCTGATTGTTTTTAAATTGTCATGCCTGAGTCCCCTGCATTGCACTGCACTATAGCACACACTACCTGCCGCCGGACCTGGGCCGCATAGGATCATTTAGGATGGTGTTGAGGTGGATACCACTCCGACTACAAGCATGTAGTACGAGTCGCCCGCCTTAACCCCGAAATTTCTTTCTTGATGTCAGAGGTCCCCACCCTGGTCTGCGAGCATGCGACACGGGTCGATCCTTTGACAAAGCCGGAGTCATGGGTAACACGACCTAGCCACAAGCTTGTTGGTTCAGTCTTGTGATCTCATGGCTTCATTTTGGGCCATCTAGAGTAGAAATCGAACCACTGTCCATGCGTATGTTCATGACCTTTACATCGATGCTCAATGAGTAGGGTAAGTTTTTCTTGAATTCTTTTCTTCGCAATTTACTTATTTACTTTCATTTTGGTTGGTCCATGACAAATTAGGTTAATCATACGATGGGGGTACCCGACATTCGCATCATCTCCGTCCCGAAAGTCGAGCTTCGCGAGTGGTGGAATAAATTGGATCCAACTGGCTGTGATTGGGTGCGATCATATGTTGGATGTTTACTTCCCCTATTAGAGATAGAAACTCATTCCGGTGTAGTACAAGCGTTAGCGCATGTGTGGTGCCCCGAAACTTGCACGTTCATACTCGGCGATCACGAACTCACTCCAACCCTAGAAGAATACAGTGTTGCCATGGGAAAGCCCCTGGTGTCAGAGTTAATTGGCCCACCTGTAGGGACTGAGCATGCATCGACCTTATCCGATTTCCTTAGAACTAAGGAGGATGATGTGAGGAAAGTTTTGAAAGCTAATCGCAAGACTTGCCCATTTTCGTTCCTAAATGAGCTTTTTCAAAATGCCCCATTTTTTCAAAAGAATAGGATCTTCCTGTTAGCTTTCTTCGGGTTCGTGTTATTCCCACATTGTAAGAACGCTATTAACCCTTCCGTGGCATGGGTAGTTCGTGAGGTATGTATGGGAAAGGGCTTTGTTAACGCTGTTCTGACTGAAACTTTTCTTTCCCTTACTCGTTTCAAAGAAAACAAAAACAAAACTTTTCATGCTCCTCCTGAACTCTTGCAAATTTGGTTCTTCTCTCACATTAAAGGGTTTGGTAGCTTAATGACCGTGAATGACATCTCTGACTCTAGCCACCCTATTCTGAAGTTTAAAGATAGGAAAGCGTTTGCCCCCAATTATCATTACTCTGAGTGGTTAGTTTTCATGACCACTCCTGGACCCGAAGATTTCCAATGGCATGCCAAATGGCTCCGAGTTCGAGAAGCACGATTCGTGTGTGGGCTTACTGGACCTGTTCCTTTGTTGGGAATTACCGGAGTCACTGAGTATTACCCAACCCGAGTCGTTCGCTAGTTCCAAGAAGTTCAACAACTTCCACCAACGATTCAAGAAGACCCGCTCAGGATAGACTTTCCTGATGGGTGCCAAGATCATGAAGACTCCGTTGCATTAGTCAAGTCAATGTGGGATATGTGCCATCCCCGGAAGCTGATATGGCCCGAAGAGGAGTTAGAAGGGCAAGAGAAGACTTACTATGCCTCAATGGAATACATCCTTAGGCATAAAATCCCAGAGAGCCTACGCCCGAAGATTCTCGACGTGCCATTAAAAACCACCCACCAAGCCGAGATCAAGCGCCTCAAAAGAATGCTCAAAGAAATCGAGGAGCGTGCCTCGAAGTTGACTCGAGTTAGTGGAGCGGTCACAAGCAGGAGCTGTCCTCATTAGTTAGATCGAGTCAAGTGCGATATGTAATGGATCAATGCTCACATATGTTACAATGTTAAAGAATTGTCTCGAGTCGCGTTATCGGGAGATAAGAGTCATGATTAGCTTCGTCGTTTAGGGGTTCTCCCTCGTGTCTTCTCCTGCGTTATGTAGCGACCCTACTTTCAATGAAACAAGCAAATTTGGGCGATTAGATCTTTGTCATGGACTGGCCGCCTAATCATTACTCCATGCTTCCACATGCTTATCTATCCTTGTTCAGGTACTAACCGATTGATTGTCTTTTACCGATTGTCAACACGGCCAAGCAGAGATCCCCAATTCGCACGCGCGCGAAAGTCAGAATGGAGAACGAGGACACTAACTACGCATGGCCAAGATGGAGGACCAGCTGGCCCAACTCACCACAATGATGCTTGAAATAAGCCAGAAGCTCAAGGAGCCTCCTACTGCAGCTGTCATGGGAACATCCACTTCGGCGTCAACGGAAGGCCCGCACGTTGCTGATCCCCCCGGGAAAGAAACTGCCGGGGAGGCTCCTTCTGTCACGCCATTCATTGTCAATCTGGATCCTCCTCCGAAAGAAAACCCAGCACCCCGCCTAAACGAAGATAGTGAAAAACGTTTGGCAAAGTTGGAGGAGCGACTGTGTGCCTTGCAAGGTTACGAGTTGAAAGGAGCTGATAGGTTGTCTCCATACACCAAGACGAATTTCCCTGAGAACTTCCAGGAGCCTGAGTTCACAAGAAAATATGACGGAACAGGATGTCCTAAGACCCATCTCAGATATTACATGAGGAAAATGGCTCGTTACGCCGACAACGTGCCATTTCTCATACACACCTTCCAAGATAGCTTGGAAGGCATTGCTCTTACGTGGTTCATTGCACTAGACATTGAAGAACTCACTAGTTGGGAAGATTTAACCAACGAGTTCTTGCAGCAATATCGGTTTAATACCGAGCTCATCCCCACGAGAGAAGAATTGACCCGTATTGAGAAGAAGAGGAACGAGTCATTTAAGGCCTTTGCACAAAGGTGGAGGACCATGGCCTCACAAGTGAAACCAGCCTTGAATGAGAGGGAGATGAAACAACTGTTCCTCAAGACATTACCCCCTAAATACTTCCAAGGGTTAGTGTTCTCAGGTTGCCAGACATTTTCGCAGCTAGTTGAGGTAGGTGAAGGAGTCGAATGGGCAATAGTTGAGGGAAAGATTTCAACCGGAGGCACGAAGAAATTCCTGGCAAGAAAAGATAAGGAGGCCGCAGTTGAAGTAGCACTTGTGTAGGAGCCGCCTTTCCCTCGACCATCCTCAACACCCGCGCATAAGCCTATAGTGGTCCAAGGCAGCTCGTCACAAGCATATGATAATGGCAAGAGGCCTTTTCAAAAGGATTTTTCTCCACTGCCACGCCCGCTGTCAAAGCTGTTGCCCATGCTCCTCGAAAAGAGGATGGTCGCGAAAGAAGTGCCGAGAGACAATCCCCCGAGGTTCGCCGGGTTCGATATGAACAAGACCTGCGAATACCACATGGGAGAAAGGGGGAATGATGTAGATGATTGTAACGTGCTAAGATATAAAGTTCAACAGCTTTTGGACAAGAAGATCTTGACTTTCAGGGAGGCCCAACCTAACGTGCAACAGAATCCTCTACCAAATCATGCAGGGGGAGTGAACTCAATTTCCGAGGAAACTCGAGCAAGTCAACCTCCTCTAGTGGTGGATGCTTCCAGGTTATACAACTCCTTAGTGCAAGCGGGATATTACGAAGGTCAGGATGATGTGACTCCAGAAGAGAAGTTGAGCCGCGTTCGCAAGATGGTAGCCATGGGGGTAATTCGACGCGGAGAAGAGGAGGAGGGGGTCGTGTCTATGATAATGCCATCATCATTCCGCTCTTCTTTCTGTAAGTTTGCTTGTATATCTCGGGCAAAGAAGGTTATGCCTGGAATTTCAAAAACCCCAGCTTTGTATGAGGACGGGGTGATAGCTACGATAACCCCAACGGTGATTGAACTACCTGATGAGGAGCCCGCTGATGATATTAAGATGGAAATCACTGAACCCATGGTGATCGACCTTATGGTCGAGGAGATGTCGGCAATTGAATTCACGGGAGAGAACGCAACGCCAGTTACAATAGAATTGCCACCTTGTGAGAAAGATGGAGTGATAGTGTTGGAGAATCCTCCCAAATTTGATCCCAAAGCTATACCTTGGGACTATGGAACAACTGAGGTGGACGCTGTCACGCGATCAGGCCGCTGTTACGCCCCTGATAAAGGAGTAGAAAAGAAGGCCGTGACCGAGGAGGAAGCAAAACAATTCTTGGCCGTAGTAAAGTCTAGCGAGTTCAATGTGGTGGATCAACTGCGGAAGCTGCCGGCTCAAATCTCCCTCCTAGAACTATTCAAATCTTCTGAGAAACATAGGGACATTTTGCTTAAAGTCCTTAATGAAGTGCATGTGCCAGAATCAATCGATGAAGTCCAATTGGAAGAGTTTGTTGGGGCCATTCTACTAAAAGACCAAATCTCCTTTACTGATGAAGATCTCCCTCCTGAAGGCCCTAATCATACCAAAGCGCTACACATTTCGGTGAAGCATGAGAGCACTCTTGTTTGTAGAGCGTTGATCGATAATGGTTCGGCGCTCAATATATGCCCGTTGGCTACGCTCCACCATCTTGGCATCGATCTTGGAAGAATTCACACTGGCAAGTAAATTGTACGGGCTTTTGACGGGATGAAGAAGGAGGTGATAGGAGAAATTGAACTTGAGCTTCTAATTGGCCCTGTACTTTTCCAAGTCCCGTTCCAAGTGTTAGATATACCAAGCGCTTTTAATTTTCTATTAGGGAAGCTGTGGATTCACACGGCGGGTGCTGTTGCCTCCAGTCTTCACCAGAAAGTACGATTTGTGGTAGATAACAAGCTTGTCACAATCCATGGAGAGTCTGACTTCAAGATCTACCATGAGACGGCCATCCCTTATGTGGAGCCCGAATGTACTGAGGAATCCAGCTTTCAAACATTAGAACTGGTGTCCATGATTCATGTGCCTACGGGCTCTTTCACAAGGACTCCCGAATTGTCTAGGCCAGCTATAGCTGCGGGAAAAATCATGCTGGCAAGCGGATATAGTCCTGGGGAGGGTCTTGGATCGCATGGTCAGGGTGTACGAAAACCCATTGAAGCTCGTAAAAACTTCAAAAGAAGAGGCTTAGGATATATCGAGAAGCGGGGAGGCCATAACAACCGAGGAGGCCGTGGAAGGCATAGAGGCCAAGGTGGCCGAGGTGGCCAAGGAGGCCGAGGCAGGTACAGAGACCAGAGTGAACGCGTTGCCCAGACTGAAGAGGACGAGGGCCATCAAAGCCCGTTTTCCTCGTTGTTGGAGGAGACGTTTCCAGGACCTCCAAGGATGTTGTTCGAGGAAGAGGAGGATATCTATGGTGTGACTGAGTTATTCAAGGAAGACGTCATATGCACCATCCTGGCGTGCGAGGAAGCGGAGTCCTCTAAAGTCATGGTTGTCCCTCCAGAGTAGGGCGGCTCTTGTTTAGCCTAATCTTTCGTTTTATGTATTATCCCCCTGCGCGGGATCTCGTATTTTTCCTTGCTTTATTTCCTGTGTTTGTCATTTGTAATGTGAACTTTGGTCAACCCCGATCTTGAGCCGTTGATCGAGGGTGGTGTGTGTTAAAATACGGCCTTATCTTTCTTCATTCAATAAAATAGACACATGTTTTATTAAGGACATGTGGAAGCACATCAAACTAGCCCTATGATGGTCGCTGAGGCCTAGGCCCCCACATGCTCCCTTATTTGACTGTTTTGCAAGAACGAGGAAATCCAAGGATATGAGGACGAGTTCTTGAAATTTTTTACAAAAATACTTCGAAAGCTTTTTGAAAATGACATGCATTGTCTTTGTTGTTGACATTACTCTAACTCTTCTCATCGCATCTCAGGCATTACATTATGCATAATCATGATAAGGACGCATGTGACTCAGATGTGCATGAAGAAAGTCCCTCAGGTTCCGATGACACCGACGACGACGATCAAAAGAGTATTGAGCGCGAATGGAATCGACATGAAGAATCGAAGCCGTTGACTGAAGAGCAAACAATCACCATAAATCTGGGTGATGCCGAGAGTGTCAAGGAGGTAAAGATCGGGGCATGTCTCTCAGAATCAGAGGCAAAAAGAATGACTAATCTTCTGAAAGAGTATCAAGATGTGTTCGCCTGGACATATGCCGACATGCCGAGATTGGATCCTGAAATTATGGAACATGCTTTACCAACGGATCCCAATGTGCCACCCAAGAAGCAAAGACTCAGGAGAACTAAACCAGAGTTGTCCAAAAAGATTGAAGAAGAAGTGATGAAACTACTGAAAGTAGACTTTATTGAAGTGACTCGTTATCCTAATTGGGTAGCAAATATCGTGCCCGTAATGAAGAAAGAGGGACGAATCAGGGTGTGTGTTGACTATCGCGACTTGAACCGAGCAAGTCCCAAGGACGACTTTCCGCTCCCACATATCGATGTCTTAGTTGATAGTACAGCGGGATTTGAGTTATTCTCCTTCATGGATGGCTTTTCTGGATATAACCAAATTCGTATGAAGGAGGAAGACAGGAGCAAAACATCATTCATAACTCCTTGGGGAACTTTCTGCTACAAAGTGATGCCTTTCGGTCTAAAGAATGCTGGGGCAACATATCAGAGGGCCATGGTCACGTTATTCCATGACATAATGCATGAGGAAATCGAAGTATACGTCGACGACATGATTGCGAAATCGAGACGTGGTGAAGATCATGTTAAAGTCTTGCGAAGGTTGTTTGAACGTCTTCGGAAGTTCAAGTTGCGCCTCAATCCCGCAAAATGTGTTTTTGGAACGAAATATGGGAAACTATTAGGATTCATGGTTAGTAGTAGGGGCATAGAGATTGATCCGTCGAAAGTTAAAGCCATTTGTGACTTACGACCCCCAACTACCGTCAAAGAAGTCCGCAGCCTGATGGGACGACTTAATTATGTGGCGAGATTCATTTGTCAGTTGTCTGAAACGGCGAAGCCATTCTTCAAGCTCATGAAAAAGAATGCAAAGATTGAGTGGAATGCGGAGTGCCGGGATGCCTTTGAGAAGATAAAACATTATCTCACTCATGCACCAGTCTTAGTGCCCCCACTCTCTAAAATTCCCCTAATTTTGTACTTAACCATACATGACGAGTCATTGGGAGCTATGTTAGCCCAGAAGAGACCAAATGACGGGAGAGAATGCGCAATATACTACTTGAGCAAGAAGTTCACTGTTTCTGAGATGAACTATACAGAAGTTGAGAGAACTTGTGTGGCTTTAATTTGGGTCTTGCATAGGCTACGGCAGTATACACTTCATCACCAAATCTTGTTGGTGACCGAAAATGACCCTATCAGGTATCTCTTAGAGAAGTCGGCTTTGGTTGGCAAGTTGGCCAAGTGGCAAATCTTAATTTCTGAGTTTGATGTTCAAAGCTTAGGACAAAAGTCTGTTAAAGGTCGAGCCATAGCAGACATGTTGGCTGAAAATTCCGAGAGGTCTAGAGCATCTGATGAGGATAGTGATGCAGAAGAGCGAATTTTACTTGTATCAAGCGACAAATGGACTATGTACTTTGATGGTGCGGTTAACTTAGCCGGGTCGGGCATCAAGCGCTTCTTATCTCCCCGGATGGACAACACTACCCCGTCGCTGCTAAATTGACATTCCCTTGCACGAATAACATCGTTGAATACGAAGCATGCATTCTTGGCCTCCAGGCCGCTGTTGACATGAAAATTCGAAAGCTGCAAGTTTATGGCGATTCAACCCTTATCATCTTACAGACTGAGGGCAAATGGCAAACACGTGATTCTAAATTGATTCTGTATCATGAGTTCCTGGGAGAGTTGACAGAAGAATTCCAAGAAATATCATTCGAATACTTACCAAGGTCTCAAAATCAGTTCGCTGATGCCCTAGCTACCTTGTCTTCGATGTTGCAAGTAGTTGGAGGCTTGGACATTGAACCACTGAGAATTGAAATCCTTCGGCGCCCGGCTTATTGTATGACAGTTGAAGAGGAACCGGATGGACAACCTTGGTATCATGACATCTTGAAATATCTGCAGAAGGGTGAATTTCCCAAAGGAAGTGAAGCAGCAGACAGAAAGCATTTGATAAAACTAGCATCGAAATTTTTCATCAGTGGAGATGTCCTTTACAAAAGGTCCTTTGACTCAACATTGCTAAGGTGTGTCGATGCTAAAGAAGCCGATCGTTTAATGAAAGAGATACATGAAGGGGAATGCGGCCCCCATATGAATGGACACTTCTTGGTGAGAAAGATCATGCGACTTGGTTATTATTGGCTAACCATGGAGTCTGACTGCATTCAGCGCGTACGACGGTGTCACCAGTGCCAGATTTATGGAGACGGGATAAATGCCCCTCCAATGGAACTTCACCAAATGTCTCAACCCTGGCCCTTTTCAATGTGGGGAATTGACGTGATCGGGCCCATTAACCCCAAAGCTTCAAATGGGCATCGATTTATCTTGGTGGCGATAGACTATTTTACCAAGTGAATCGAGGCCAACTCATATGTTAATGTTACTGCCAAGAATGTGGCAAAGTTCATTCGTCGTGACATTATCGCTCGTTACGGGGTGCCGGAGGCTATCATTACCGACAACGGCACTAATTTGAATAACAAAGTCGTAGATTGTTTGTTCAGTGAGTTCCAAATTAAGCATTTGAACTCGTCACCGTACCGTCCTCAGATGAATGGAGCAGTGGAGGCGGTGAACAAGAATATAAAGAAAATCTTATCAAAGACTGCTGAAAATTATCGTGATTGGCACGATAGGCTCCCTTACGCGCTAATGGCATACCGAACTTCTATCCGAACCTCCACGGGGGCAACTCCTTTCTCACTCGTGTACGGGATGGAGGCAGTCTTGCCTGTTGAAGTTGAAGTCCCTTCTTTAAGGGTCCTTTCCTAATCTGCGCTTGATGAGACTGAGTGGATGCAGCAGAGGCATGAGCAATTAAACATGATCGATGAGAAGAGATTGCAAGCTATGTGTCATGGTCAGTGCTATCAGAGGCGAGTCGCAAAAGCCTTCAACCGAAAAGTTCGTCCCAGACACTTCGAAGTCAACGACTTGGTGTTGAGGAAGGTGCTTCCGATCATACCAGATCCTCGTGGAAAATTCACCCCGAACTATGAAGGACCGTATGTCATTAAAAAGATTCTTCCTGGTGGTGCCATGATTTTAGTTGAAATGGATGGCAATGAATTGCCAAGACTTGTAAACGCTGATGCAGTCAAAAAGTATTTTCCATGAATGAAATCAAGGCCGAGGAGCCACTTCATGCACAATTCAAGTCGCATAGCATCACGCATAACATTGTAGATATCATGCATATGTTGCATACACACATATTCATTTGTGTTTCAGGCACCCTACTGGCTAACGAGCAAATGGCAAGGGAAAGAATTGACTCAAGAATCCATCAAGTCTTCGCACAACAGGTTGAATGTCTCTTTTGAGAAGTAAGTCGAGATGATAAAAAGAGGGCAAAACAAAACAAAACAAATAAACAAAAGAATAAAGACAAAAACAAAAATGCATGACATGATTCGCATGACCTATTCTCTGGAGTCACTATGCACGCTTCACGTCTGTGACCCTCAAGAAAAATGGCTCGTAAAAATGACTTTATTCGGGCAAAAGAGTGAAAGGTTAACCATGCCAAACAAGAAGTACTTAGGATGAAGAAAGGCAAGCCCATTTCTAGACACATCCTCCAGGCACTTTCGAGAGTTGAGTGAAAATCGACCTTCTCTTAGGACGAATGATTCATTCGCATTGAGCACAAAGATCGAAATGATAAAGACGTTCCCTTCATCAATCCCAAGCATTGCACTAATCTCCTGTTATCACTTTGGGCCAACAAAAAAAAAAAACAAAAAAAGATGATACTTCAAAGTACCATTGTCAAGAACAACCCTACATTGGGGTAGCATAAGAGGTCATGATCATGTTGTAGAACGAAAAATTGAGAAAGATTCTATTACTTTCACTCGCATCAATCTTCTGGTGATAGCTTCAGAGGAATTCTCATTAGAGCTTGACTCATCCCAAGGTGAAGAAGAGCATTTCCTCCTCTACCCAAACACTGATATCCATTGTTTTAACCAATTTGGGCCTGATTATTCATTTCTAAACCTTGAGTAGTGATCATCTCCCTTCACCGGGGCAAGGCATAAGAATTGACCAAATACAATTGACAGTCACGAGAAAATGTGAAAAGTATCTCGAAAGTCATAAGAGCTATAAAAGTCCAAAAAAAAGTTCGACAAACTAGGGGGCATGAAAAAGCAGTGTACCTGGTAAAAGCAAGGTTAATGCCCGTAAAAAAAAAAAAAAAAAAAAGGCCAAAAGGTCGCATCTTATGTGAAAAAAAGTTATCAAAGTCCAAGTGCCTGAGTAAAAAAAAAAAAAAAAAAATCATAGCAAATGCAAAGGAAATTAGAGAGGAGCAAACCTCTATACAGAAACGGTTAATCAAGGGACTTTCGAGATGCGCTCTGTTCCAAAAGCCAAGTGACTTCGAAATATTGAATGACACGATCATGATGCTATGATGATCATTGACTCTTAAAAACCCCCTTGAGAATTTTAAGCCTTTCAAGCCTTTCCCGAGCCAACATTACAATCCTCTTCCGAAGTCTCTTCTGATTGGGATGGTTCGAGTGAAAATGAGAATACCACAAAGAAGCTATTGCTTGAAAAAGTGGAAGTGATCCTATCTTGTCTTATCTTTCAAGTTCTCGACTTGTAAACCCGACGAAGATAGCAACAAATATTCCCCTATTGGCCTCAAAGCAATAATTCATTTGTGTAAGCCCTAAACGAGCCTATATTGCGGTCCTTTCAAAAGACCTTTTTGATCGATTATATTGTGCTCATCGCGAATGTTTCTGAAAGCCTTTGATCTGGGTTATGTGAGATACCCTCAGCAACCAGTTATCTCCCACATGAATGGATGGGATCAAGCAGCTATTTTACCGAAAGTGCGTGAGAAGCCCTTTCTGACTAAGAAGCTCTAGTTTGGCATGCTTAATAAACCTTTTTCACGAGTCGTGACCGTCTTGATAAGAGCTTGACTCCTAGAGAATTTGATGATTAATGGTATATCCACAAGCAAGATGACAATTTTGCGCCACATGATGCTGATTGAAATCAAATGTTTTTCCAAAACAGTCGGACTTAGCTTGGTTAGCTTGTTCAATTAATGCTACAATATTGCCAATACGTCTCTTGATGACGTCTCTAATGACATTCACTCGAGTTGAGTTTGACAGGATTCCTCAGTGAAGCCATGCAGTTTTTAAAGGGGTTAACGGGTTGCCTCCCTAAAAATCAAGAGTTCATGGTCAGCCTTAAACCATGCCATCTCCAAAGGTTCATGGTCAACCTTAAACCATGTTATCTCCAAAGGTTCATGGTCAACCTTAAACCATGTCATTTTCTTATGACCCGGTGGGCTTTCCGTAGCCCGGAGTCCTTCAATCCCCTTCTTATGACCCGGTGGGCTTTCCGTAGCCTGGAGTCCTTCAGTCCCCTTCTTATGACCCGGTGGGCTTTCCGTAACCCGGAGTCCTTTAGTCCCCTTCTTATGACCCGGTGGGCTTTCCATAGCCCGGAGTCCTTCAACCCCCTTCTTATGACCCGGTGGGCTTTCTGTAGCCCGGAGTATTTCAGTCCCCTTCTTATGACCCGGTGGGCTTTCCATAGCCCGGAGTCCTTCAGTCCCCTTCCTATGACCCGATGGGCTTTCCGTAGCCCGGAGTCCTTCAATCCCCTTCTTATGACCCGGTGGGCTTTCTGTAGCTCGGAGTCCTCCAACCCCATTCTTATGACCCGGTGAGCTTTGTAGCCCGGAGTCTTTCTTCCTCTTATTGACAAGACGAGCTTTCATAATTATGAGTCCTTTTCACCGACCTGATACATGCATATACGCCTAGGGTCTCTCTACCGCCGAAATAATTTAGGTGTCTTCTGTCTTTGAATGCAACCTCTTCAAGGCTATATTCAAAGAGGGGCAGCTGTTGACACCTAATTTTTATTTTATTTTTTTATACCTAAAAAGTTAAATGTTGGGAATTAATCACAAAAGAAAATTTTAAAAAATATATATTATTTAATTATTAAAAACGGTCGGGTCGAGCCGAATCCAGCCTTAGCTCCGACTCCGCCCTTTCCTTTTCCTTTTTCCCTACGCTAGGCCCAGCCCCGGCCGACTTCCTCCTTCACCCAGCCCGCGAGAGAGCTGTCGTCTCCCCCAACCCGCCTTTGCTGCAAGACTTGCACAGAAATACCGTGGCGAGCAACGACGTAGGGAGCAAGGGAATCGGTGTGGCAGGGGCGCGGCATGATCCGCGGGTCGGGAGTAGCCGACCGGCAACTGGCTCGACCGTAGTCTTCGCGCAAGTTCCTGCAGGAAACAAAAGAAGAAAAGAGAGATAGAGAGAGAGAGAGAGAGAGAGAGAGAGAGAGAGAGAGAGAGAGAGAGAGAGAGAGAACAAAAGGGAAAGAAACGGGAAGATGAACAGGAGGCGAGGCGGAGGATCGGTATGGCAGGGCTTTCGGCGCGATCCGCTGGTCGAGGAAGCAGAGCGATCAACCAGCTGGCACGGCAAGGGGTCTTCGCTCAGGATACCTGCAGGAAGTATAAGAACACAGAGGGGAAATCGAGAGAAGGAGGGGGGGGAACACGGGTCTGGACGGGTTCTTTGGTGGAGAGAGAACAAAGAGCTCGAGAGAGGGAGTTCGAGCGAGAGCAACCTAGAGAGCGAGAGGGTTGAAACTTAGCCCCGGGTGGGTGTCGTTCAGCTGTCCCCAGCCGCAAACCGGGTGCAACAAAGCTCGCGCTTCCCCATTTCCATGTCCTCCGACGTTGGTTTTGACCGAGAGGGACCAACAACAAAGAACACAGGGGGGATTTTTGGCCGAGAGAGATTGGAGAGGGCCTTTGGTGAGAGAGCTTGAAGGAAGGAGATGGGTAGAAGCGGAGAGTGACCGAGAAGAAGGAGGCCCGGAATCCACCTCAGCCGAACATCGCTCAGCCACCCCCGACACGAGCTTACCCCTCCAAGCCGGAACCACTAAACCGCGGCTTCCCTTTCCTTGAATTCAAGTTTTCACGGTGAGTTTCCCTGGTTTTTGGTTCAGCTCGTGCCGATTTCCCAAGGATTCTGGCTCGGGGGCATGCGAGGCGAACGGACATTGTTCGATCTATCGATCTCACCCGCCATTCGCCACCCTCGAGCCGGGTAGGGACCTCCGCAGACATTTTTCTCTTTGTGCCTTGCTTTTGTCATGTTCCCTCATATATATTTTTTTTGCATGGTTTACTGAGTTGGGACGTGAGTTTCGGGTTCACTTACGCTGTCTTTCGTTGATATTGAGCATTCCCTGCCATTCTCGTTGAATCGTGGTCCAGTTTTGAGTCTTGTTGTTGTCTGTGGCTGCCTCGAGTTGATGCACCCTATGTGTTTGATAAAATGCCCTTGAAACGCTTCGAAAAATAGCCACTACCTTTTGCCGTTTCCGAAGTTCGTGTATAGTCGTTTTGATCGCTAGCTATTGATGTCGTCTTGCATGAATTCTTAACTCGTTGATCGTGGGTAGTGGTTAGTGAAGTTGAGCAATGGCATTTCTTCAAGAAAGATCTTGACGATGGGGTTGTTCTCGGCAATGAAGAGAACGTTGAAAAGGGAGCTTCAGTGAGAAAGAAAATCGCGCCTAGTTAAGGGATAATTAAATAAAGAGAAGAAAACAAGAGAAACAAACAAAGAGTAATGAAAAGAGAGATAACATCAATATGAAAGCCATTTTAAGCGTGTAGGCTGGATGGAGTGCCTGTGTCATCTTCAAAGGGTAATATTTGTCTTCTTTTGTCCATTTCCGCATGCATTTTGCAGATATCCGAACTTGTGGCCGTAGGTTGTACTTCACTTCCATCTGGCACTTTGCATTTTATATAAATTCGAGTATGTTGGATAGTGGCGCATGTTGTTCTCGGCTTGGTATGGAATACATACGCGTCAAGATCATGGTTTTGGTGCTTTTAGGTTGGGGTTGAGTCCATGAGAAATTCTGGGTTTAATGGAAGCTTCGGGTGGAGGGGGCAAGCACGAAGGAGAAGAAGACCAAGAAAAAAAAAGAGAATAAAAGAAAGAGAAAAAGGAAAATATGGAAAAAGTGAAAAAGTAAAACAAAATATTAAAAAGAAAGGAAAAGTTGGTCTTGGGAAGGAAGAGTCGCAGGAGGGAAAGGAATAAAAAAAAGGGAAAAGAAAAACCAAGAAAAATCAGAAAAAAAGAAAAGAAAAGAAAAGAAAAAAAATAAATAAAAAATAGAAAACTAAAACGGCAAAGCTGGCCTCGGGAAGGACCATTGGGCAGAGCATGCAGGGGAAAGAATGAAGTGGGAAAAGATTAAAAAAAATTACAAAAAGAATCTTTTAAAAAAAAGGCTGTAAAAAAAAATGTTTCTTTTAGCCCAAAAACTGTTGGATCCGGGTTTGGGTTGGGTCCACGGGCTGGATTGGGTTTACCCGGTCTGAACCCATTTTATTGAAGTATGATAATATTAAATATTAAAAATTCAAAAAATTCAAAAAAAAAACAAAAAATTTCGAAAATCCAAGAATGATAGGTTTTGGTTAGGAATTACTATGTATCGCCGCTTTAGTATAATTAATCCTTTATTTTCTTGTATGTTGTTTTTATCGTATGTTTAATTTGCGTGTTTTGTGTTTAATTTGCACATGTTTAATTTTAGGGCAAATAGGACCTCGGTAGGTATAATTATTACTTCATTGATTGCGCACCTGCATGTTCACTTCCTATGTTAGTGGATAGATATGAAATCGATCTAAACCGCATGAAAATCATTTTGTTAAAATGAACAAGATTAGGTACCGAAAGGGCACTAATTAGTCAATTAGTGTAATTAAGTCCCCGACCCTAGATTTTCCGGTTGCGTAGGAAGTGAGGTACACTCCCATGCCTTACTTGGTTTCTAGCCGACCCTAACAGGCTAGTGGCGACTCCATTCGTGCAAAATTCCAAAATATCCCAATGTCACGCGGGGTATGGGCTTGGGAGAACCCGCGCTTAATCATGGGCCTTAGGTCCATTCTTTAGGCAATACCCCTAAACCTATTCCCTCCCCCCGAGGGTAGGTCGCGACAATTATTTTACTTTTACGAATCAGAAATTTTGAGTATAGGGACTTGATTATACTAGATTTCTCTAATATCCTTTCAGTACTGTTCTTTTCATGAAAAAATGTTTATCATGTAGCTTGAGTTCATTTTATTACTTCCTAACATTTTAGGTGACCATGCGGGTGCGTAATTTACCAATTTAACACCCAAATAAAGTAATAAATAAATTGCAGGACTTACCTCATAGCAATGAAAGTATCTGTAATTTTAGCTAAGAATTTACATCCACAATTCTAGATATGATTTATAATTAACACGCAGTCACTCAATCTTTCTTTTTCTTTTTTATAGGAGTTTCTCTTATTTAATGAAATCTAATCTTCATGCAATGCAATGATGTATAAATATATATCTATTATAGCATGACATGCAACATGCAACCTAATATGCAAACTATATGTCGTGCGACGTTACTTAATCTAATGACAGACAAATATTAATACAACTATTCTAACATGTCACATTTTTAAATGATCCCAAACATGCAATGACTAAATGACGGACAAGGGATGGCATAATTTTACGTGACACGTGCATGATATTTGTTATGTTTTATTTTCTTTTTAATTTAAATTCAAAATTAAAATTACCCGATGATTAAACATGCAATTTTAATTAAGGAAAAGGGAGTCTAACATCCTAAAGCAATGTTTTTGTGTTTTTGGTATTTTTATTTTGAAAATAAATAAATAACCTAATCTAAGCATGCAATCTAGCCTAAAAGAAGCAACATTCTAGCAAGAATTAAATCCAATTCAAAGATACTTTTTCTTTTCTTTTTTAAAGCAAGCAATCAAATAATGGATAGATATTTAATTAAATAATATGATCCACAATCTTAGGTTATCTATCTCAATAAGGACACGGAATAAATCAATGGTCATATCCGAGTGGTTATTGACATTGATGGAAGGCTCATCTGTTCAAATTTAAAAACGGGTAAATCAACGATCGTATCCAAATGGTTATGGATAAAATAAAAGATTTTCCGTACCCAGGCATCGTATCTCATGGTTAGAGATACGTTATTAAGTTAGGAAAGTTTCCTAACTTGAGGGGTGCGTCTTAGGATTTTCTGGATTATCTTATTTAAATAAATATCCAAAAGAATATTTCTAATATCTAACATGATATATTAGAATATACTAAATCACTCAAATAATGCAGCAAAATATGCAAATATATTAGAAATGTGTATCTTACCTAATTTGAGGATATTTTTTCCAAATTTGGACCAAACACAATCAGACCAAGATCCCAATCGGCTCCAACAGCAAAAGTGGTGAGGCAGTGGCGAGTGGCGGTGAGCGGTGGTGGTTTGCGGTGAACCACGACAGATTACTTCGCGGTAGTTCGCGGTTCTCAACCAGCGTCTCAACTCACAACAAGGTGGCTGCTTGTGGTCGTTCGAGAACAATGGTAACAATGATTCTTCGGTAGACTTGCAAAAACAGAAAGTTCGTCAAGGTGCAACAGGTTTGTCGGCGTCAAGGCAGCAACATGTATCTCGTCTGGTTGTCGGATTGAGAAGCAAATCGGCTGGCTCGGTGAAGCTTGGAGACGTCGGCTTGCTGCATCACAGGTGCAGATTAGAACAACTCGTCCTTGGGAAATTGCAGCTCGTCACGAGGCTGCTGGTGTCGCAGATGGTGGCAGCAAACAGCCTCGACGTCATCGCTCAGGGAGGCCACGGTGTTGCAGGAAAACACCAATGTCGTTGAAGGGAGCTATTGCTTCCTTTCTCCCTCTCTTTATCGTGCTTTTCTTTTTCCTACTCAATTGCAGCCGGGTATTGAATTGTGTGGCCCCCCTTTTTCCTCGTCTATAATGGGTCTTTTATAAGAAGGATGCCTAGGGCTCTTCCAAGGAAAGACCAAAATCCACTCTGCTTTTGTGGGTGTCTTCAATATATTACATTATGATTTCTATTCCCCATCGCTCGCACATATATTTTGGCGAATATCATGTGCAGAATATTCAGCCGATTTCCTCTTTATTTCCCATTTCTTTTTTATTGACCGAATATTGCCACGACCTATTGCTCTTCGCCAGACTTCTCACTTGCCCTAATGGCCGCTCACCAAAATTGATAAGGATTATGTCTTATTGCTCTCCGAATTTAATCAGAAAATTAATATGTTCCAACTTGGCGTGCCACCTCATTATTCTCAGTCACTTAAGGGATAATGGGCTTGAATTTTATGTTTCTACGGGCTCAATCTAATGGTTCACCTTACAGGCCTCATTGAACTCAAAACCATTTGTCACCCGTCACCGGGCCCAACGTGTAAACGCAATTGATAAATGCTCCTAAAATTATATACTATGTAATTTAATATCAATATTTTTATTTATGGATTAAAAATCAATTCCTAATTTTCGATGTAATAAATAAATGATAAGATCGCCAAAATTTAAGTGTCAATAACTTTTCCTTCATGATTATAATCAAGGACTAATGGCTCAAAATAAACTTTTAATTTAGATATAGCATTTGTAAATAACATGGATAAAATATCAATCGATGCAAAGAAGAATTCATCCCCCAAAACATGTTCAAAGTTAATGTTAGATTAATATTAGAAATAAGAATACGTCTATTTTTATCATTCTTCATGAGTAATTTATTAGTTTTTAATGATTAGTGCCTCAAAATGAAATTTAAAAAAAAAAAAAAAATGAATCAAATATCAATCAAGTTAATGTTGTATTTCTATCTGAAATAAGAATAAGTTTGTTCTCATCATAATTCATGAGTCATTCATTAGTTTTCAACATCTAAAGAAATAAACCTTACTCTTTTTTTCTTTTTTGGTAACCTAGGAAACCCGTAGTTTAATATCCTATGCGAGCAAACCCTATGGGGGCAACTGCAAGACCCACCACCACAGTACTCCGGTAAGAAATAAACCTTACTCTTGGCCCTTGATAATTACATCAAAGCACAACGAATTTTTATTATTATAATATATATATTTTTTATAGATTTATTAAATATTATTTAATTTTATATTTGTAAATATGGTAAGGAAAGAAAGACAAAAAAACAAGTAAATAAATTTGAAAAGAATAATTGGGATGATGTGCCAAAAGGTTGGAACCTGGGATGGCCAACCCAAAGGAGCAAGCCATAGAAGTGCTACCATAATTTTGTTACTACACATTTTGTATAACAAACTTAAAGAAGATTACATCGATTTACAAAGTGACGTGTAGCGAGCTTAAGAAGAGCCCCAACAGTTTTGCCGCTTAAGTATTTTCAGGAATAGCAAAGTGTCATGACAATTCAATATTTTCATAATAAGGGATTCAAAATCAAGTTGAAAGTTTGAATCTATTGGCATACTTTAGTGGTACTTAATTTCACTAGGAACTTTAATTTTTCGAGTAGTGGGGGCCAAGTAGATATATCAACTCCGCTTCTAATCTTAGACATTTATTTTACTTAACGTTAATGTTAACTATAGGATTTCTTTTGACTCCCATCATAAAACAAGCACCAATAGTCTTTGAAGGAGGAGTCCGCAAGTTGAGTCCGACTAAATTTTTTCCATCCTAAGGATGGACTTGTTTTTTTTCTTTTATTTTCTTTCGATTGGTAGAAGGATGGACTTGTTGGTCACTCTAATTTGACCCGGTACGTAAATGCCCTTGCTCTTAAGTATGAGTTATAGGACTTAATTTATGTAAAAGTCGTTGACACTTCCCAGAAGAACTTAGAATAAGCCAATTTCGCCAAAAAAAGAAAAAGGGAATCAAATGAAATTACAATAATCGTGCACCTAACCTGGCGTTAACGATTCGACCAAAAAGAAAAAAACCTGACAATAAGGACAAACACAGAAAGTATAGGGTAACTTTTCCTTTTCCCCAGTCAGAAGTATTATTTGCAAATGACATGCAACAAAGTAGATACACAAATACAGAAAAATCAAAATAAACATCAGAACATGGCGCTTTGTCAAACGGCTGAACAATCTCTTGAAACCACTTGGAACGTCGGGCAAGCTAGCTGGATTATGTAAAAAAAACACTAGTGAGCACATATTAATGATCAGTCACATGGCCAGAAGCAAAGCTCATTCAAAGAAATAACTTGAAGTCAAGAGTCCCAAAAAAAATGTACAAATACCACTTACCAATATATCGGGTTTGGGCTCATGAGTCTGGTCACTTCAATTAGTGCTTTGAGATAGATGATTTTGTAAATGTGGCTTCGCACATCGATATGCTGCACATTGAAATATACAATGATGATCAATTTAAACAAGGCAAATACAATGTAGAATCTCTTGGTTGAGTCAAACATTTGCTTTTATTAATGTTATTGTGGTTGCTCATCGCCCTTGTGCTAAATCAAGAAGAAATTAATCAAAAGAAAAATATATTCCAAGATTAAAAAAAAAATTACTAGCTACTTTGTCCGCACTCTAAGTAGAGTTCTTAGAGCATATTTATGGGAATGAATTACTTAAGTGTCATCAATCACCACCACTTAATTCTCCACGACTAAGTATCTTCCCTCATTTATAATATTTTCCGTATCCTATAACGAGTATTGCATAAATTATACATACGCCAAGTGTGGACTTATTGTTGATATTCAACTTGCCATGCTTGAAGACAATTTTGCATGCAATCCAAAGGTGGATCGATAAGGGCCGAGAATGGATCTGGGACATATGAAGATCGTGGACTTATTGTCGTGTCGATGGGCCTCCAATGATCCTTTTTTTTTTCTTTTTTTGGTCAGAACAACGATCCAGTTTCAACGACCGGTTTCATGATTGTTTCTTGGACCTGGCTCCCCGAGAACAAGCACCTGGTTACAGAGTATATACATTTGGCACCTCACATGAAGAGATTTCCTCACTTCTAACTTGTTGTGCATTGCGACAATGAGCTTATCAATCTCGGACACTACGGTTCTAAGAGTAAGAAGTAGCAGATTCATAATAAAGAGTTGGAGACTCTATCATGACTATTTTGTAGAAACATTTCTGTCATTTTGTATATTATCATAATCGTACCTTAAAATTTATCGATCTCTCTTCATTGTTTTTCACGATATTATAAGTTCGAATCATCTTGTAAGCAAATCTTTGTTCAACTTGTACCTCAAGCATTTGCTACCTTATATGGAGAAATTTCCTCCCTTCTGACTTGTCAATGAAGCTATAGCTACAGGTGTCAAAATGGATATTAGACATGTACATGACCCATTTAAATCATAAATTGATCATATATGAGTCACTTACTTTTTGAATAGACTAGAAATGGGTTTGAAAATTGAAGACTTAAGATAAATAGGTCTTAAAGGGTTTGGACTTAGAACCCACTTCCAACTCAAGCCCCACACTCTCTCCTTCCCTCTTTAACTTTATAAAAATATTTTTTTATAAAAATTAAAATCAAAATTATTTTTTATATTTCATTTTTATTTTATTTTTCTCTTTCCTCTTTTTTTCCCCCTTCTTCCTTAACCAGTGGCCAACACAGTGACGGCTAGCCATTAGCCAAGCGAGGCTCAAGCCTCTTCAATCTAGTGAGCCTCGAGCCTCGCCCGACACTAGAAAGGCCTCTACCTCACCCGATTCAGCGAGCTCGAGCTCGCTTGTGGCCAGTTTGAAGAAGAAGAAAAAGAAAAAAAAAAAGAATTAAAAATTATATTTTTTGAAAAATAAATATAAAAATAATTAAAATTCAATTTAAAAATTTTTAAAATAATTAAAAACTATATTTTTTATAAAATAAATTTTCAAAGACATTATCAAAATTTACAATTAAATTTGTATTGCATGAAAGTATTTTAGCAATACTATTTAAAAAATATATCATAAGAAATAAGTTTTTTTAAGTTTAGTTAAATGAATCGGTATGAATGGGGTATGGGTAAAAATTTTGTACTATGATAAATGGTTCATAAGCAGGTTAAATAGGTCGATTTAAGTTGAATCATTTTTTACCCGACCCAAACTCGATCTGATTTACCCGTTTAATAGGTCTGGCTATTGCATTGGGCTCATTGATCTCAAGCAATGGTGGTCCCAACTGCACGAAGTAGCAAATTAGAACAAGGAGCCGAAGACTCTACCAAGACTATCTTTTAGATATATTATTAATTTTTTGGCCCAAGTCATCAATTAGTGATATTCAATGTCTACAGTAGGTTATGTGGTAAGAAAGATCATCTGTCGATCCACTCTCCACCAAACATGTTAGTTATCTTTTTCTTTCATTATTTAATACGGGAAAAATTATCTAAAAAATCCGAATGTATCAAATATGTTGAGGCCATTTTTCGATAATACACTGCAAAGCCGAGCAATACATTAGTCTATTATGATTGATTAATATATTTGACCTTTCGTTTGAGGCCCAATGAGTTGGGTTTCTAGGATGAACTTAATTTTTTTTTTTTCAGCAGAAGGATAAACTTGTCTTTTTTCCCTCCAAATGAAGAACTTTCATTCAACTAGGAAAAAACGATTGGCCCCATAATTGGGCATCGGTATATAATAGGTCCAACAAAGTTAAGAGGAAGTTTAAAAACCCAATTTGAAGATAGAGTCTTGCATCCGTGAGTTTTTGCTTTTTATTGACACTTAAATTTTGCCATTTTCGTTTAGGACTTAATCGCATCAAATATTAAGGATTAGTCTCTAAACAAAAAAAGGTAAAGTAAATCATTTTCATTAAAATACATAGCATGTATTTTCATTAAAATGCATCGCACGTAGATATTATTGACATTTGCATTACTAGTATTAAAATTTAAAAAATTAAATAAATACTTTTAAAAATAACTTGAAAGGAGTTTTAAAATAAATAAAAATGGAGTGGGGCCGGGCCAAAGCTAGGCCAGCCCATCTCTTCTTCTTCCGGCCCGGCCCGCTCATCCATTCTCTTCTCCTTCCCTTGTACAATGGCTCGAGGACAAAAGACAGAAAAAGGTTGAAGAGAGTCTCTTCAAGAGACAGTAGAGGCGGAGAAGGACGGGGCGTTAGCTGGCGTGGGGGTTTTTGGGAGCTACTTCTTCAGCTGAAGGGAGAGAGAGCGAGGGGGCAACAGAGACAAAGAGAGAGAGCAAGAGAGAGAGAGGCCGCGAGTGAGATACAAGCAAGAGGGAGCGAGAACGACTGAGAGAGGGCAAGTGAGATGGAGAGTGGGAGCTAAGCCAAGGAGTGAAAGCGTGAGCTAAGTGCAGCCGAAGAGGTCTGCTCCCGATGAACGCCGACGCTGCCGGTTCCCTTTTTCAGCGCCCATACTCACGGTAAGCCCCTGTTTTGTTTGTTTCAAATCGGTTCACCCGATGATCCCGGCTCCGAGACGTGCATGGCGAACGGACTATGTCCGACATATCTCCAGTTCGCCATCCATTCGCCGTCGTCGAGCCGGGTAGGGCCATCTCCGGTGACAACGCCCTCGGTTTGTCTCGACTTGACTGAGGCCAAGGCTTGTCGTTCGCCATTGATGCTTGTGTTGATGCGTAGGGATCGTTTCGGAGTCTACCTTGAGCATTGTTTGTTCGCCTTATGATGATTTTGGCTTGGGTTTTTGTCTCGGATGTCTCTGGATGCGCCCCCTCGATTGACGCCCACTAGGCTTTTGGCATGATGCCCGAACAAGATCCGCTTTGGCCTCGTTCGGTTTTCGGCTTCTGTTTTGTTCTGAACTGTGTTCTAGTCATTGAATGTGATTCTGATGAATTTTTAATTGTTGCTTCGTCGTAAGAGGCGGCTTTCCTTCTGGGGCATTGTATGCTTATCGGCCAGCGTAGTGATGGTTTTCGAACGTGCGCTTTTCGGCAAGCAAGGTTCTCTTTTGGTGCTTTCTTTGCAAGCCTAAAAAAGGAAGAGGATAGAGAAGAGAGCTTGAGAGTTTGATGTACGGGAATTGATGCTGTGAAGAAGTCGGGGTTCTGGGAATGTGAACCGGGCGTGGAAGACAGGACAAGGGAAAGAGGAAAATTGGTTCTTTGGGTGGGCTTAGTTAAATTCATTTCTAATGTAATTTGTGTTGGGCTTGGGGCTGTATTTGAGTAGGCTTTGGGCTTGATGTTAGTTAGAAAATCTGGGCTTGGTCTGTTTGGTGCCATTTGGACTGGTTTGTTCTCTTGTTAAGTTGGGGACAGATTGGGCTCAATATAATGAGCCCAGTTTGGGTGAGGGCCTGGGACTGGGCTGAATTTTTATAAAAAGCTTTATAAAATAGTTCTTTTAAATAGTTTTCTCTTAAAGTGTGTGAAAATCCTTGATAAAAATTGTGCTCAAAATCGAACAAACTCTTAGGGCTTCATGATTTGAGTATTCTTAGAGAAAAATAATATGCCGTTGCTTGTGCATTTCCATTTCAAAACACATGACCTTCCTTAAGCTTAATTAGAGATGGAATGCTCCCTATTTAGTAATGTTACATCCTTGCAATTTATTTAATGCTTTTCTTGGTTGCTGATTATTACTTTAATGATTGTACACCCGCATAATCACCTCACAAATTAGTGAATAGGTTTAAAATCAACCCAAACTTTCTGACAAATTTTTTCTAAAATGAACATAAGGGCACTAATTGATTCATTAGACTCTAGATTCTTTAATTGCGTAAGAAGTGAGGCACACTCCTAAAGTGTGCAACATTATTTTTCAAAAGATTTTCGATGAACCCAAGTGATTCAGTGAACAAGTCTCTGAGTCTCAAATAAGTTGCTCCACACATAGACTTGATGATTTGTTTCATCTCTTGAAAAAATTGTTGATAATCGGGATTTGTAGCTACCATAGCAAGGAATATACCATAGATAGCCCACTTGGTGTAAGAATTTGGTATAATCGAGTTGAGTGTTATTCCAACAATGAGACATCCAAGTATAAGAAATGCAAAATTGATGAATATCATTCTGCGATTGCCTTGTGTTGTTCGCAAATTGATGCCAAAAAGAATTATGAGAGCTATGGAAATCACAACAAAGGTCAATTGCTTGTTTATAAGCAAATCCTTGACTCCAAGAAAAGCAAGTGACCATCTAAGCGAGGATGTCAAGAAATCCTTCAATTTTTCAGTGATGGCATCTTCTTGTCCTACGGGTCTATGAAAAATAACAACAAAATCTAAAATCATTTATTTAAGGTAAAAATAAATAATACAAGCTTGTAGTAGGAACGGCTTAAATCTTGCTCAACGGAAGCTTACTCATCCACATAGTAAAATTATGTATACATGATGGTGAGAATTTCTCCAAGATTGCATTACGACATGTTATATGCCAATCCAAAATAGCAATCAAAAGCTTAGTATCAATGACATGCAAAGTCCTTATGATAATTACATTGAGAAAAAAAGGTCCCTATAATAAGTATTAAACTGATGAATGACCCATGATCAAAATGGATCGATTTTGTGAAAGTTTGTGCAAATAAAAGTTCCAAGAAACATAGAAAGCTTGGTGCCCTAAAAGCTCATGATGTAAAGGAGGATATGGTTCCTAAGGAATGACATACACATACGCAAGCAAATGAAGAGAAGTAATCGATGTAAATTTCAAGTTGTTGAATGTAAAACTAACCTCTGAGCTTCAGTTGAAGTAGAGTTGATGTCTGATATTGATATGTGCTAGCTTTCCAGTAAAGAGGGTTGGTGTTTTTTTCACCTCAGCACGAGAGGCAAAGAGCTCACAGCGAATGCAAATTAGAGGGGGTATTTCACGGAGAAGCTTTCGAGCAGAGAGGGTTGATGTTATTGTGCCCACGCTTGATTTGAGCAACAGCCGGGGATTTAATGGCGAGACTTCTCCAAGGGATAAAAGGGAATGAAGATGCTACCAGGAAGATACGTGTAAGGTCAAAAAGTTATTTTCCCTGAATATGTTTTTTTCCCCTGAATTTGTTCCTTTTTTTGGTAGGATCAAATGATTTGACGACCAGCAGTCTTCGCCGAAAACGTATTTTCCTGATGTGACGTCGCAATCAAACGAGCGCCCCAAGCATGGCTGCTCACATAGGGCGCGCATGACAACCATTCTCTGCTTTTGAAATAATTTAACAAAAATAAATTTTTCTATTTCTATTTCTGCATTTAGTTTACGAAGCGAAAAAATGCGTTTGATAACAATATAAAATTTCTGTTTTAGAAATAGAAATTCGTTTGATAACAAAGATAAAATTTCTATTTCTTAAAATAATTTTTTCTTTTTTTGGAGCAAATGAGATGTCTATTCTTACAAATTTCATATGCTTATGAACCCATTGAGCCAAATACAAAGTAAGAGTTTTTTTTTTTATAGTAAAATCTCCATTTTTTGAAAAAAATACAAAGTATGAGTTGTTATATCAAATTTTCTAAATTTTCACACAAAATTCTTTAGCATCCACCTAGATAGGCAATTACGGTCAAACAATATACTTATCAATAGTCTCCATACAATAGAAAAAAGAAATCAATATGCATTACTTTTGAGCATGATAGAAGGTTCCTAAGACTCTAGTAGAATGAAGATGGGTAACCAAATTCTAATCCCCTTCATGCTAGTATGTCATGTCGATCACCACCACGATTTATGATATCGAGCAATCGTTTTAGAAAGAAACACAAAGAAGTGTATTGGGCAATTTGTGGCAAATTTTACAAAATCGGCGAATTTTACAAAGTGTAATAGAGCTTGTTATAAATGACCATTACAAATAAGGGAAATCCTCAAGTAGAATATCACATTACAAGAATTGAGATAGGAATCATCAAATACAGTATCACATTACAAAAGCAAAGATTGGGATTCCCCAAATACAAAATAATAGAAATACATTACAAAAGTTGAAAACACAATCTCATGGAATCTCCGGCATATTATGATCTCTTGCCATCTTATTGGCAATACTTTTTCTAAGCATATTCATCTTAGTAGAAAATTTCATGGAGAAATTATTTCGATTGCCCGTAAATAGAGAAGTGGAAAATTTATATTTCTGATTTTTGATCAAAATCTATTTGGGAACAAATTTATCCTAAATAGAAAAATAGAATAGGTTTATCAAACGGATTTCTATTCCGAAAATGCGGAATTGAAAAATTGTTTCACGGACAGAAATTTAGATTTGTCATGCACCCCCATACTCTCTCCCCTGGAAATTTTTCTTCCTGGTAGCTTCCTCCTTGTCTCCCCTTTTATCCCTTGGAGAAGCCTCACCATTAAATCCCCGGCTATTGCCCAGACCCTCCTTTTCTCGCTGATCTTCAAAAGTTACCGTAGCATATCAACAAAGAACTACTATTATCTGACACGATTAGTACACAATGGTTGGTAGAAATCACTGCATACTTACCTTTAACATCTAATCTTTTCTCAATAAAGCAATTTAAAATGGCACATACTGGGATAGTGTGTACTATCCTAACAAGCTTTGATTAGAGTATAATCAATGACAAGGTCTCAAAATAAAATTTTAATTTTGATATAGCATTTGAAAATTACACGGATGAAGTATCGGTCGATGCCAAGAAGAATTTATTACATAAGGAATTTTAGAAGTTGATGTATTTACATCCGAAGTAAAAATACATCTATTCTCATCATGTTAATTTTCAATATCTTGAAAAATAAACCATAGTATTGACCCTTTAATAATTACATCAAAGCACAATAAAAGGTTTAGTTCTCGGAATTTTTTTATTGATTTGTTAGATCTTATTAGATTAATATTTGAACGGCCAATAAGGAAAGAAAGAAAAAATAGTAAGATAAAAGATTGGAAAAAATAATAAATGGGATAACGTGCCAAAAGATTGGAACCTGGCACCTCCCATCTAAATGGCCGGTTTGCTCAAAGACATCCGCTAGTTTTCTGGGTTGACGACTAGACGGGCTATTTGGCCGGAAGTAGATAAAGTTTCATTTTGCGGGGGCGAAAGTCATGTTTCTTTGTGGTAATTTAACCCCGCCATAGAAATTTGGGAAAATTTATAACTAGGTCACTCGAACTTAGAATTTAATTGCCCAACAATTAAATATATGGTAGAATCAAAAGGGGTACATGGCCATCGCTATCAGATTCTAGCGATGGCCATGTACCCCGAAAGGCCATCGCTAGAACCCCTTTCGTCGAAAGGGGTACATGGCCATCGCCATCAGATTCTAGCGATGGCCATGCACCCCTTTTGATTATGTTCCCCTTCCGAAAGGAGTACACAATTATCCTGACCATACTCTCTCTCTCCTGAATGTATTCCTTCTTGGTAGGGCCCTCCTTTATCTCGCCGATCTTCAAAAGTTACCGTAGCATATCAACAAAGAACTACTTTTATATGACACGAATAGTACACAATGGCTGGTAGAAATCACTGCATACTCACATTTATCATCTAATCTTATCTCAAAAATGGTACATAATGTGATAGTGTGTACTATTCTAACAAGCTTTGATTAGAGTATAATCAATGATAAGGTCTCGGAATAAAATTTTAATTTGGATATAGCATTTGAAAATGACACGGATGAAGTATCGATTGATGCTTAGAAGAATTTATCACATAAGGAATTTTGAAGTTTGTTGACACATAAATTTTGATAATCCGTTTAATCATTTATTGTATTAAAAAATTAGGGGTATATTTTATCCCTGAAAAAATAGTTAATCGCATAGCATATAATTTCAGGTGTATTTATTTTTTATTTGCATTTATATTGGGCCAGTGACGGACGGGTTTAAATTGATGGTTCAGAAACTTTAATTTAATGAGTCGGGCTAAGCCCACAAAGAAAGCAAATCAGCCTAAACTTGTATTCTCGGGAAGATTTTATGGATTTATCTTTGTAAGATTTCAATTCAAAAGTATATATTGCGTTTGGAAAAATAAATATTACATTTCAAAAAGAAATCTTTGTGAATATAGATTTGAAAAATTTAAAAACTCTAATCCGTACCCTATAAATAGATAAAAAAAAATGCATAGGGTTTAGGGGGCCACAAGTATCGAATACACGGCCACATATACGGGGGTCTCTCGGTTTTTCGAGGAAAAAGAAAAAGAAAAAAAAAAGAAAAGTGAGAGAGGGGGAAGACCGGACGTGACGTGAGTGAGAGAGAGAAAAAAAAAAGAAAAGAAAAGGGAAACCAGATCGTCTTCTTCGCGCGGGGGCAAGTGGCCTTCGACCGCTCCGGCACCCCCGCGCCGGCAGCCGTGCCGCCGACCCCCGCTGCTCCGCCGACGACCCTGAACGACCGACCACCGTTGCTTCGCCGGCGACCCACGAGCCTTCTCTGCTCCACCGCCGCTCCACCGATCTACTGCCGGAGCTGCAACCCGAAACCAGCGCCCTCCTCCGCCCAGATCTGCTCAGCGCTTCCGCTTGAGCTCGAAGCAGCTCGCTACTCCACCCGAGCGACCACCCGAGTTGCTTCCACTGCTCCAGATCCGGACGCTGAGCCGCCATACGACCGCCTCGCCCCACCGGACGTCGAGCCGACACCCCTGCAGCGCCCCTGTTCGCGAAGCCACCGTCGATCCGCCCGTCAGTCGACGCCGCGACCCGTTTGCTCCCGCGGCTCCGTCAGTCGACGCCGCGACCCATCTGCTCCCGCGGCCCCGCCAGTCGATGCTGCGACCCGACGATCCGCGCTCCAGCTCCGTCGCCCCTGCGAAACTGCTGCTGCCTGCGATGCTGCTGCTGCTCTGCTCCGACCAGCGACTGAGGCCACCGCTCTGCCTGCTGCCCTGCCACCAGATCCGAAGCTTGAGCGACTCCCCTGCGACCCGACGCCCCTGCCTATGCCGTGGATCTGTTCGGCTGCCTCTCTGAGCGAGCTAGTCACAGCAGGTCGTTCCCTGCCGCCTGCTGCCGTCCCTCACCGGAGTCCCCGCGCCGGAGCTCCGACGACCGCGACCGGCGACCGACGGTGATCCACCACGAAGTTGCCAAGTCGTGAATGAAAAAGCCAAAAAGGAAAAAGAAAAAGGAAAATCACATTAGGTAGTTTATTTTATTTTACTTGTTCTTTTTAGTATAATTATTCCTTAATGTAAAATTGAGATTGCCCAACATGAAATTGTTTCTGAAATTTGAGATTGACAGTTCGATTTTCGCGCCCGAAATCTGATTTGCAATCGCAATCGCTTAAAAAATTGTCAATCCAATCTCCCGCCCGAAATTCGATTCGTGATTTATTTAAAAATTGGCCAATTCGATCTCATGCATGAAATATGGTTCGCCAATATCGATCCTGTCTGATTTGTCGTTAGAATCAATTTTATTTTGTTAAAAGGAAAAATCCAAAAAAATATTTAAGTTAGGATTAGGTTTGTTTTAGAATATTTCTTATTATCTTGCATATTTAGAATAGATATTTTATTTCGAATTTAAAAAAAAATCCAAAAAGTGCATTAATTTAGGATATTAGTTTTTGTCTAATTTAAGTTGCATGTTTAATTACGTGGCAATTTTTTAATTTCGAAATTAATAAAATAAAATAAAAAACACAAAAATCACCATGCATATGTCATGCAGAATTATGGCATTCTTTGCATGTCATTACATATTAGGATAAAATTGCATGTTCCATCTTGAGTTTAGATTGATTTTTTTTAGATAGACCGCATTTTAGGTTAGAGATTGCATATCTTGGTTTAAATTAGGGTTTAGCTTGACCAAATTCTTAATATAAGTTGGATAGAATCTTAATCTAGCTAAATAATTTTTACATTTTTCTAATTTCGAATTTCATGAAAAATACAAAAATTGTTTTAGGATAAATTAGTTTCCATCTCTATGATTTTTTTTTATTAGTTCTACTTTATTCCTACTCTACACTCACTCTCGACTTTTCGCTCGCCCGCTTACAGGGCGTGGGAGTCGAAACCCACTCATGAAACTTACGCGTCCCCACCCCATCCCCCCTGAGAATGTGGGGATTTGAACCCCTCATCTCCCCCTTCTATGTTGTGGCCACTGGGGCGAATCCCAGTGGTTGTTTCCATCTCTATGATAGATTGCATGCTTTTTAAGAAAATAAAAAATGTCATGTGCATAGAATTAGGTTCATGAAATGCATGTCATTTAGTAATCGTGGTTAGATCCATTTGGTTAGAAACTGCTTGTCACTGCTCACTGGGTCAGATTACATTGCATTGCATGACTCTCATTAAATAAGTGAAAACAAAAAAAAAAGAACAAGAAGTTGCGTGTTAATTATAAATCTATATGAATTCTGATCTAACAATACTTTCGTTACTATAAGGTAAGTTCTGTAATTTATTCATTACTTTCTTGGGTGTTAAATTGATGGTTTGCACACCAGCATGAATAGATTTAAAATCAATTCAAGCTGATTGCCAAACATTTTTTCAAAAATAAAAGAAAAATGTACCGAAAGGGCGTTAGAGATGTTAAATTGATGGTTTGCACACCAGCATGAATAGATTTAAAATCAATTCAAGCTGATTGCCAAACATTTTTTCAAAAATAAAAGAGAAAGGTACCGAAAAGGCGTTAGAGAAATCTAACGTAATCAAGTTCTGCGAACTCATAAATCTCTAGTTCGTAGGAGTAAGGTAAAACTCCCGTTACTTTACTTGAATTTCTAATCGACCTACCAAAAAATAGATTAGTGGTGACTCCTAAATAAAATCTATATACATGTTAAGAATTTAAACCTAAGTCGCAAATTCGTATGGGCTTAGGAGAGCCCAAGTTAAGTCTAGGCTTAATAATCCATTAGCCAACTCTGAGTGGTTCACCCAAAAATTTGGTCGCGACAAAGTTGATGTTGTATTTACATTCGAAGTAAGAATATGTCTATTCTCATCATGTTGATTTTCAATATCTTGAAAAATAAACCATAGTATTGACCCTTTAATAATTACATCAAAGCACAATAAAGGTTTAGTTCTTAGATTTTTTTTATTGATTTGTTAGATATTATTAGATTAATATTTGAACGGCCAATTCGTTACTAGATTTTCTTTTGCTGCCTTATGTTACTTGATTTGGAAAAAAAGGAATAATATTATATTCCGTGGGAAAGCCTTGGTCGTCTCTGCGTTAAAAAATCACCTGATTAAAGTTGTAAAGGAGAAAACACTTACCTTCTCAAATGTTCCGAATATCCCGAAAAACAGGCGTCTTCAGAGGAAACTGGGGCTTTCATCCCTCCATTTTCTCAAGCCGTACTTCGACTCTATTTGAACGGCCAATAAGGAAAGAAAGAAAAAATAGTAAGATAAAAGATTGGAAAAAATAATAAGTGGGATAATGTGCCAAAAGATTGGAACCCAGCACCTCCCACCTGAATGGCCGGTTTGCTCAAAGACATCCGCTAGTTTTCTGGGTTGACGACTAGACGGGCTATTTGGCCGGAAGTAGAAATAAAGTTTCATTTTGCGGGGCGAAAGTCATGTTTCTTGTGATCACATAGAAATTTGTGGTAATTTAACTCCATCATAGAAATTTGGGAAAATTTATAACTAGGTCACTTGAACTTTGAATTTAATTGCCCAATAATTAAATGTAAGATTTTTTGCAATTAATGTATCGACCGATCTTCTAGAGAACGATTGACAAACCGAACAAATCACCAATTCTAAGATTATTTTAATGGAAAAATAATTCAATGTCTTCAAAGGACATCAATCGGAAAAAAAGTTCTACATTATTATATTTTGGAGATTGAAATCAAAACCTAGCAACTTGATCACAAATTTCACTACAGTGACCACAAAGTAAAATTGGCTTGAAATCAACACAAAGACACATGGAATTATATGGTTATCAACCAGTGCAATAGCGCACGCACGGCCCCTCCTACACCTTACATAAACACATTAAAAACCACATCATGCTAGTTTCTGGGTCCAATGCGATAGCCCATACACGGGCGATGAAGAATAAGAGATATATTTAAAATCTAGCGAAATAAGCGGACTTCTGATTTTATAAATAGATAATGCACAATAAAATCAATGTGGTAGGAGAATTCTCCAAATTTTTCAATATAAAAAAAAAAGGAATTCAGAAAAAGAGACACCCTGCTTAGTGCAAATTAATTAAGTAAACAAAGAGTTTAGATGCTTTATTTTCAGATTAATATTGTGTGATTGACTGCAAAAACTAAATTAAGTCATTACGCTACTATAATAGTTAACATACATTGGCTAGTGTATTAGAAAAGTCTTGTAGTTGATAATACCACCCAAATAAGTAATATCTCTAACAAAACTAAGCCAAGTAAGATGAATTCGGTGCTTCCATGCTAGTAAGTTCATTATATTTTCATCAATTTTTCAGTGATGTTAGAACAAATCCAGAGGAAACTATAGCTTGTCAGCATCTCCTAATGCCAAATTCAACTTTCTACCAAGTGCCCGCATTGCAATGAAACCCTAAAAGAGTCCACGAGCCCGATCACGATCACTTATTATAATTTTGAGGGATAAAACACCATTATTAGATAGCATGTTTGCGGATTTTATTGTACACCATTCGATGACTTTTATCAGATGGATTTTGTCATAAAACCGTTAAAAAAGTGCCCCTGGCCATGATAACCCTTTTTTTTTTCCCGCGGGGGTAGGGGTGTCGTAGCCGCGATACTTATTGAGAAGCCATGTAGAGAACGTTTGCAGCTTTTAATACTCTGTTTTTCTCGTGTGGTATAATATCAGGAAAATTGCCAAAAAGTCTTAAACTTTTTGTCTTTGTACCGATTTAGTCCTAAACTTTTTTTTATGCTGATTTAGTCTTAAACATTTTTACGTTGTGTCAATTCAGTCATTTCCGGCCAACTTTGGCCAGATTTTGCTTATTTGACTCGATACCGATCGGTGACGTGACCCGATCAGGGGCTAACATGGACAAATTTTAATAATATTTTAATATTTTTAAATTTTTTATTTCTTTTATTTATTCTTTTTTTGTTTTCTTTTTTCTTCTCCTCTTCTTCCTCCAGCCGGTCACTATACCTCGGCAATCGGCCTCACGGGCGAGGGTCGAGCCTCGCACTGGGCAGCAAGGCTCGCCCTTGCCGGATCTGGCGAGGGTTGAGCCTCGCCCATGGCCGGCGAGGGCGAGCCTCGCTAGCTCAGCGCGAGACGTGGTCCTATTCCAAGACTCGGTAACGAACGCCAACTCCTCTTCTTGTTTTCTCAGTGTCCGGCTTGGGTCGATTGGCCTTGCGCCGAGCTGGCGAGGCTCACCCTCGCCACCCAGGCCTCGAGGGCAGGCGAGCCTCGCCGCCCAGCACGAGGTTGCTCTCGCGGCCACTGGTGAGGTGGCCGATTGCTGAGATTCGGTGACTAGCTGGAGGAAGAAGAGGAGAAAAAAATTAAAAAACATTAAAATATTAAAATATTATTAAAAGTTGTCCACGTTAACACCGATCATGCCACATCAGTCGGCCAACGTCCAATTAGCAAAATCCGGCCAAAATTGGCCGGAAAGAACTGAATTGGCATAACGTAAAAAGCTTTAAGACTAAATTTGCACAAAGATAAAAGGTTCAAGACTTTTCCGTATATTATCAGCGCCTTATAAATCAAAACTTCCATATTGAATATACCTAACAAGTGCTCTAAGACGCGTCTGTTGTTACAAAAATA
Organism: Eucalyptus polyanthemos subsp. polyanthemos; assembly: GCA_017140185.1. Lineage (NCBI taxonomy): Eukaryota > Viridiplantae > Streptophyta > Magnoliopsida > Myrtales > Myrtaceae > Eucalyptus > Eucalyptus polyanthemos. Next base: position 19,516,739 of record CM029460.1, on the reverse strand, counting down.
CTTAATTAATATATTATCGGCAGAAAAATCAAGCACTCGGAGATGAAAATTTCCTTTTTTCTCCTTTTCCAGTGTCTGAAAGCCTTCCCTCGGTTATTTTCTTTCTCTTACGAGAATGAAGATGAAAAAATTTCCTCTCTTCTTTTCTCAATATCTGAAGTTGGAAAACCCGTATTGAACCAAACACATTTCCACGATTGATTTTCCTCCACACAAGAGAATCAAGATGAAAATTTCTTCTCCGTTTCCTTTTCAATATCTGAAGTTTCAATGCTGTTGGTGGCTGAAGCAAGAATTCAACAAATATATCGGAATGGTTTGCATTAAAAAACTCCTCTCTTTTTTTGCCGCCCTTGTTAATGATTGGTCCCTCTAATCTTTGTGTGTGGGATAGTGTGAAGCTATCTTCAAATACAAGAATAAGTTTTTAATATAAATTTTTTTTATGTAGTATAATGTGAAAAAGTTCACTTGAGTGTCAATTTCCTATGATTCGTCTTGAGTGAAATTTTGACTCCGATATATTTTAAGAAATTCAAGTCAAACATGGACAATCTTAGATTATTGTGGCAAAAGAAAACCCTAATCTTAGAAGGGGAATGCAGGCATGCACACTGGCATCTTGTCCTTCAAGTCAAACATTGACAATGCGTTCCTTCGTCGGACCCATTACGATCAATCCTACTCCCATTCCCACCCCCAACAGTCTCCAAATTCTTTTGGACTATCCATCTTCACGATTCGAGGTCAAAAATAGAAAACTTCAATCGCTATCTCTCTTATCTCTAACAAGCAAATAACTTATTTGTGTGTGGCAATGGTTAGAGGAAACATGGCTCTACCATCGGAGAAGAAGAGTGAGAAATGGAGGATCTGGCGAGTAACATGTCTGAAAGATTTAATTCCCACTCTTTCAGATTTGTGGATTTTTCATATCTCCCCTCCCCTCCCCCCTTTTTTTTTCTTTGAGGATTTACAGAGGAATCTCCACTCTCGCCACATCCATCAAGCCCTAATTTTCTATTTCAGCCCCAATTTTTAATTTTAACTTTGCACTTTATTTAATATGCAGAATGCAAATTCAAAAAAGTCACACTCCGCGTCCACCCTCTCCCTTGTCCCGGCGACCAAGCCTTGGCCACGAGAGCTTTGTCCACAGATATGGATATGCAGACTGCAGAGCAGTGGTCTACCATGGACGGCCTCTCGTACACAGATTTCAGCACCCACCTCCACGACCACCTCAGTCGTCGTGAACTTCCTGTCATCGCTCACAGCCAAGACTCCAAATCTAGCCAAACTTCCAAATCTGCAACCATGGCCGTGAGCGACAACGGTTCCAGATCTAGACTTCATAAACCTTTGTGTATCCCCCTCCGTCTTCATGTGTGAACGAGCTGTCGTCGCTCGTGGCCAAGGCTCCAGATCTGGCACTAATGGACCTGGTTCTACACGTCATTTTCTGTTTTGGTCGTCTAGTGACAGAACAAACCTGCACACTTTCAATCCATGGATAGTGTGTTGATTGGTGGAAGGAGAGACCAGCTTCAGCCGTGGATCCAGTCCTTTGCTGCCAGATCTGGAAGTGAGGCACCGAGTGGAGGAAACGACCGAGTTGGAGAGATGCACACCGGTGGCTCCGGCGGTGGCAACGGCGGAAGAAGGCGTGGAGGTTGGGCATGGCTCGCCGGTGACCAAATCCAGTTCCTTGCGGTTTGGGACCGTTTGGAATTGAATACGAATCGATGTAGAAAACATTTGTACAATGCCATAAATTGAAATATCTAAACTCAAGGACATTCTCTGCTTGGCCACACGTCATATAACCTTTTTAATGTTTTCCAAAAAAAAAAAAAATCAAAGAAATTTCATTTTTGATGTCTTGCCCTTGATTATTATATACCATGGACAAGATTTTCACACATGCTTACCCAATCAACCATCCTAAATTAAATGTGTTGACACCTAAATTTTAATTACTTTCTTTTCTCAAATTTTTTAACTACTTATTTAGTAATAAGTTGCATAGAAAGATCATGACTAAACTTTAGCCCCTAAACAAAAATACTAATTAAATCGCAATTAGATTTTAGAAGCATTCTTATTTATAACATCAATGGTAATAGGCTCATATAGTTGCATTGACCCGAGAGCGAATGGGCTTTAGTGAATGATTTAAAGCTTGATTGAGTCCACGACATCAAATGTTTCTCCAGGCCCATGGAAGGATATGATGACAGAAATTCACATATAATATGCACGTGGGGTGCTAAACTCGGATAGATTATGAGAAGTAAATATGGCAATTATATCATAGAATTTTTGGGAACCGGGCTTAATTTCCTTGCGTGCACAATTCTTTGCGGATACCAAATATAAAAGGGACGGATAAATGTCACAGGTGGCGAGTGTCGGCAAGATTCGGTCAAATAAAAGGAAAAAAAAGCTTAGTTGATTGATAGGGGAAAGGAAATATATGGTGGTCCTAAGAGGAAGTCGATGACGTGGGCCTAAATAGGTTCACAAGAAAAAGGAGGGGGCGCTTCACATAGGATTCACAGAAAAAGAGGACTCATGTTCTCCATGGTGAGAGACGGCAGGGAAGATACAGAGGAGACACGACTCTACGCATAGAATTGCAGCGGCAATCGTCTCTGTCCCCAGCCGCATCTAACCTTTGTGCGCTTACGAGCTTCACCCTCTTGGAGGTTTTCCAGCCATCGTGAGCTTCCTGCGGCGGTTTCCGGCGACTTCACCAAGCTAGATGGGTCCTTACCGTGGTGATCAGCAGTCCGCAATTACCACCGAATCGCTCTCATCTATCAGTGCCCATCGATATTTCGCTAGCAAGCTGCTCGCGATTCCCACATGTGCCCCCGACTGTCGCTCAATCTTGCCCTCGTTGGTTTTGAAAGCAAATAGAAACTGGAGTTTGGTGGTAGCAGGGAAGAAGACAAACGCAGGTAGTGGAGAAGTAATAATAGAAGGGGAAGAGAAGTTGTGGAATTTGTCTCTTCTTGTTGTGTGAAAGCTGGAAAGTTGACTGAGTTCCCAAAGGAGAGACGACGTGGAAATGAAGACGAGAAGATCGTGACTTTGTTGTTCAATCAAGGAATCCCACCGAGCGGCACTCGTCACGGCCGAGCTATCCTGGGCCGTGAATTCATTGATCACCGAACCACACCAGCTGCGGATTCTTTGTTTTCGCAGGTTCCCTTGGCATTCCTCGCGGCCTCGCCGTGCACCACCATCCTCGGCCACGAACTCACCACCGCGGCCTTACCTTCGTGAATGGCGATATCTCACCACCGGCAACGTCCGTGAGGAGCCTAGCCATGCCGTGCCGGATACCACAGTCTGGTCACCCGCCGGCCACTAGGCCGTGAGCCACTGTCGGGCTATCGTGATTCCCCCGAGCCACTATCCATCCGAGGTACAAACACTCGCCCCGAGTATTAGTTTAAGTGGCTTGATTTAAAGTTTGTTTAAGCATTTATTCATTGAACTAGTGTCAACACACGCTTGGTTCGTATTTGATGAACTTGAAGCGTTTAATCAGTAAATTCAACAAAAACTTGAAGATAGTGTCCAGAAAAACTTCCAAGATGCCGAATGTTTTAGATGCCATATCAATTATGTCTATTTCCATATAGTTTCACAATATAATTCGTATATTTTTTGGTTAAAATTTATTGTCCAGCTCCCCTAATGTGAAGTTCTAGGTCCGCCATTGTTGAGGACTAATTATTTAACATTTACCTATCTACCAAAAGAAAAATTAGTTTATCGGACCAAAAACGAGCACCCATCGTCAATTAAATCGTCCAGCCCCTTAAAACCTACCACTCGAATACAAGAGGAGGGTAGGCTAAGCAGATAAAAAATTTTGCTCAGAAGAATTTCCATGTTGTGGCAATTCCACGTAGAAGGTGTATTACTCCAAAAACACCTCCCTTACATTGCCCTTAATATTTTTTTTTTTTAAAAGAAAAAGTTCTAAAGGTTATAAAAAAAAATAATTACTATGCTTAATAGCAGGTTAGTTACGCCTATCGTCGAAATGGACAATTGGACTCTTTTTTATTATTATTTTTATTTAGTTGTTGAGACAATTTAAAAAACAAAAAACAAAAGGAAGGTGTTTCCTTGTTCCAAGATACTTTATTTATGAAAATTGGAAAAGTTAATCGTATGAATGAAAGGATTTATATAAATACTTCGAAAAGGAACAAGGGGTGGGTTAATTGCAAGATAAATGAAAAACACCTACTGTGCTTCCCCTTTCTTGCGCAACTTTTAAGAGCATGGTCCTACAATAATTGAGGATAGTGGATACAGTAAATCAAATGAGTGGCAAAATATGTTTTCTAATTAACATCAATAATAAATAAAGGATTAAACTATATATAAGAAATGCAATAATTAAATGCAATTAACTCTAATGAAATAAAATGACATGCAAAATTATTTCAACTAAAATAACATGCATGCAAAAAAATGTCTTCTAATTAAATAAAAACTAAATCTAGTTATATTAATTAATTTAAACTAAGGATTAAGTCACATTAAATCCTAATTTAAATCATGACAAATTTCAACATGATATATGCATGATAGTTTTTTAATTTTTTTATTCGAAATTTAAAATTGCCATAATTAAAAATTTAAATTAAACATAAATGAATGCATTTTTTAGCTTTTTTGATAAATTTATGCCATAACAAAAAATATTCCAAAACAAACTGAATTTTTTTAGTGGCTTTTCAAAAACAATCAATTATCAACCAAACATTAAATCTAAACAATCAAGATATTCAATCAAATAAAGGATCAAAATAATCGAAAAAAAAACTTTTTGTCTCACGTTAAATTAACGATTATCCTAACCCTAATTATCACGTTTAATAATTATATTGATTTAGTTTAAAGTAAAATAAATGAAAAATAAAAACAACCTAGTTGATTTTGCTTTTCCTGTTGTTTTTTTCTTTTCTTCTGAGCAAGGCAACACGTGGTGGCCGGTCCGGTGATTTTGATCGTCATCCGGCGAGAGGAAAACAGCAGCAAGCGATTGGCGATTGCGGACAAGGGCGCCGGGTCGGACCGCGATTCGGCTTGGGTCCGGCTGTTGGGCGACAAACGCCGGCAATCGCGGTCGGGAGTAACGAGCGGCGTCGAGCAACGGGTGGTGGTGTCGCGGCGGTTGGCGCCTGGGTCGTTGTGAAGGAGACGAGCGCTGCGACTGGAGTGAGTTCGTCAGGGGGCAGTTCGGAATCGTGGGTCAGCCGACGGTAGCGATGGCTCGGACTTTTGGAGGCTGGATGACGGCGGCGCAAGTAGCAGGTGGATCGCGGTTCAAGTGAGGCCGGGGAGATGAACAGCAACTTTGCTTTTGATTTTTTTTTCCGCCGCACTTTTCAGCAGAAGAAATTGCCTTAGAACCCAAGGAAAAACCAAGGAGAGCTTTATTTATATATTTATTAAGAACAAACCAATTTGTTCTACCAACGAAGATTTCATATATTGACTTTTTTTGACCAAAATTCACTCAAGATAAAGCTAATAATTTGTGATTTTTCAAAGATAAGATTAAATAAATAATTAATTAAACAATATAACAAAAATTAATTGAGAATAAATTTGTTATAAATATATCAATTTAGAATTTTTAATTGTTAAAAAATTCATCTAGAATAAATTTATTAAAAGTATATCAATTTGAAGTTTTTCAATAGTATTAACCCTTAAATAAAACCACTTTCGTTGATGGCGTCGACCGAGAAAGATTGGGGAAGTCTAGAAACAAGGCGGTGATATAGCAACGTGGAAAGGGGCGAGGGAGGCTCAGGAGAGATTCCTTCTAGACAGGGAGAGGAGAGAGAAAATATGTCTAGGAAAGCACGCAGTTTCCGGTGTGCTTCCTTCTTCCTCCGCTTTTGTTCTCTCCTTTCTCATCTCCCCTTTCGGTATCTATTTCGAGCTACAAATTCTTGTCATATTGGATCATTGATAAAACTCACATTTTTATTAAATATCCTAAAATAATCTCTCAATTTTTGGATTTGTTCAAATCTACTTTTGTGAATGTGTTTAATTACGGAAAATTTTCCATCATTCTCTAATTAAATTATTGTAACCGTGACATATTATAATTAAGTGTATAACTCTCTTGAGATTTAACAGTCACATAGTGTTCAAACCGATTTTTGCACACCTCGACTAGTCTACCCTTTCGGAGATAGGGGGCACTCACCCACACTAGTTAGATATATTTAGGATTTTATGTGTGAAATGCTCTTGAACAAAACTTGAACCCAACATCAAAAGGGAATGACCAGCTCCTTTACCATCCAAACCTATACCCTTTTTTTGTTCAAAAAACCTATACCTTGTGAATCTATAAATGTTAATGGAGTATAATGGGTTTTGTTTTATTGGGATTCCTCAAAAATTAATAATGAAGTGATTCACCTTTTGGACACTTGAATAACAGTCATGGTAAGCATCATAGACATTTATCAAGTGAGATTTACCCAATTCACATATCTCAAATATGATGGATGTAACATCTCGTTGAAATCATGATATGAGGCTAGCTGATTTTACATTTCTTTTCCGATTGTTTCTCTCTATTCTAAGGATTAGAGATTATCTTCAACACAATATTGATCTCTAACACAAGTGACCATAGCCAAATGCCTTGGGAGTCCCGTGTTCGAATTTGCTTACGATAGTGCAGGAGCAAATCGTTCCAAAAAAGAGAGTCCATATTCTTGTAACTTTGTGGAGCTGCAACAACGGATTGCCAATTCTAAAAGATTGTCCTTGGTGGACTAAAAAATATGACTCAAACAAAACGTTCGAAATGGATGTAGGACTCCTATGATAAGCTAGGTCATTTTGACTTTTTTACCTTTTTATTATTAAAAAACTCAAACACGATTTATGATTCCTTTGTCATCTGAGATGCTATATAATCCCAAACGGTAAACATGACATTACTGGGTTTTTCATCACAATTTTTCCGGGAAAGGGCATTGTAGATTCATACTACAGGCAGGACAAAAATAAAAGTGAATAGCATAGGGCACAAAATTGATGGGAAATAGATTTGCATTGTCAACCTTGGACAAATATGCGAGAGTTGCAAATTTAATATATCGTCTTATCACACTTTTTCATATCGTACAAACAAATAATATGGAGAAAAAAGCTCGGACATTCATTTCACATAGCATACAAACATCTTAGAAATACAAAGGGAAAATGAGATATAAAGGGTGTGGAATTTCACCACGAGATCAACTAGACATTGTTCTCCCCAGTTCCACTTCCATCACCCAACAGGACAAGTCACAGCATTGTTAGTCATTGATGGTTCTTCTTGGTTTGCAATAATAATTTTCAAAAGTTTTTTGATAATCCCTTGTGATTGAATGAATAAGTTTTTGAGTCTCAAAGAAATTTCTTCGTACATGGACTTGAAGATCTGTTTCATGTCTTGGTAAATTTGTTGGTAGTTGGGATTTGTTGCTACCATGATAAGGAACAAACCATAGATAACCCACTTCATGAAAGAATTCAATACAATCGAGTCAATTGCTACTCCAACAACGACACATCCAAGTATGAGAAACATGAAATTGATGAATGTCTTTCCACCATCACTTCGTGTTGTCCATGAACGGATGCCAAAGAGCACCATGAGAGCTACAGCTATTGTGATGAAGGTTATTTGCTTGTTTAAAAGTAAATCCTTAGCTCCAAAAAGAGCAAATGACCATTTAAGCGAGGATATCAAGAAACCTTTCGATTTTTTAGCTTTGGCATCTTCTTGCTGTCCGAGTCTACAATAATGAACAACAAAATTTGAAATAATTAGTTTATGAGGTAAATAAATAATACCAGCTTGTAGTACGATCTTTATGGAAGCTTATTCCAAAATAAAACTGTAGAATGAATTATACATATGAAATATGATGGTGACGATCTCTCCCAAATTGCATGACTACCGATCATACCATATGCTTATCCAAAATTAGAAACTAGAGCTCAGCATTAGCGACATGCAAAGTCCATATAGTTATTCTAAACGGATCAATTGCAATAAGTAATAAATGACTCATGATTGATATGGATGGATTTTGCAAAAATCACACAAACAAAAGCTCCAGCAAACATAAAAAGCCAAGTGTACAGATTGCTTTTGATCCAAAGGAGGATATAGTTCATAAGAGTGTGCATCAGTCCCAGTCCAATCCTGGTCCAATTCTTGATTCCAAAAATTGAGAATAAAAATAAATAGTCCGATTCTCAATTCCACGTGAGGAATCAGACCAGCAAGACCAAACCGACAGATCAACCCAAATTAGTTAATTTCTTTATTTTCTTATTCTGTAATAAATCATAAATTAGTAAATTGCATTTGAATTTTCAGTCTTTCTCTCTCTCCTTTTCATTCGGTAGGCTTCTATGTCTCGATCTTGACTGAGACTGCTTTAATTTCACTTTTTTTTTTTTGGGTTCTTCTTCTTTAGTGAATGAAAAATCGTCTCGGTTACTTTAGCTTCACAGTATCAAAACAAAGAATGATCTATGTGAAAGCATGAATGCCACACGAGAATCAAGCCCAGAACATGTGCTCAGAAGTAACGCAAGGAGTGGCATAATTGTGTATCGGAGAAAGATCAGAATGGGCATTTGCCAAACAAGCAAATAAAGCAAGCGATCAACAACATATGGAACCAAAATGGTCGGCAGATTAATGAACATTCTAGAGGGGAGTGATTTATACTATAACAAAGGCAAAACAACCCACCGGTTTCATTAATCATGCTGCCTTTTCAGCTAATTGTCACCAAAAGTCTCTGCATGTATTAGAAGAAACAAAAAAAAAAAAAATACAGCCAATCCCCATCCAACTTGTTTGGTCCAGTTCTCACGTGGAACAAGATAGGTTCTTGATCCTAGGTTGGGAATCAACACACCATAAAGCCGATCACTGCTAACAGTTCATAAGGAACAAGATACATATGTGCATACAATGATGAGTTCTATCTAATTGATGTAAATTATGACTGTTCGAATGCAAAACTAACCTCTGAGTCTCAGTTGAATTGAAGTTGATGCCAGACATCGATCCGTTGCTAGCTTTCCAATAGAGAGAATTGATGCTTCCTTTGGCTCTGCACAAGAGGCTGAGTTTTTGGTGAATGCGCACTTCAGGTAATACTAGGATATGTATATATAAGGAGGAGGGACAATATTCCCAGATGAAGCAATCCCGTTCCATGGCCACCACCCTGCATGGGGATCCCACCACCACGGAACGGGGTTGCTTCATCTGGGAATATTGTCCCTTTATCTGGGAATATTGTCCCTCCTCCTTATATATACACAAGGATTAGGGAAGTCACGTGGTGTGGAGGTTGCGTTTTCTGATGTGGGACGCGGGTTGGGATCCCATGGGACGAGGACTAGGGAAGTCCCATGGGTCTAACAGGAGAGCCGTAGACTCATCTGGGAGGCCGTAGACAAAGGGGGTGGGGATCCCATGGGACGAGGACTAGGGAAGTTCCATGGGGTCTAACAGGGCGTCTAATCCCATGGGACGAGAGGAGGAGGGTTTCCACGATCGGGGGACCTCCTCCTCCGCATTTATCAGCAAACCCCGACAAGATCGAGTGGGGGCCCACTCTTGACTTATATTACCTTTTTATTTTTCCTTTTTTTTGGTTGGATTTCTTCTTTCTTTTCTTTTTCTTTTACACTTTCCAATAAACCGGATCTTATTTCCGGTCAATGACGGTCGAATAATGACCCTAGAAAGCCTTTTTCTTTAAGAGTGGGCAATTGAACGGGTTTTTGGAAATTATCAAATGAGATTTTTATGGTACACAAAATCCTCTAATTTTGTTTTATGACATTTTTCATTATAATTATAACAAACCATCTTGACCTCATACGATTGGAAAAGATTAATACTGTATGTGTATTAGGAAAATGTTACGGGAATTATAAAAAGTAACATTTTACAACATTCTGCACTTGTATAATTTTCTCCCTAGCAAAGATGAATTCGTTGTACTTTACCAAAAAAAAAAAAATTCATTGTTGTTTTCAAATTTCAACAGAAGAATGAGTAGAGTAAGACTTTGAACTTCACAGAAGGGGAAAAGCAATACCCTGCCTAATAATCTTTGATTAGATTATAATCAATGACTAATGCCTCGAATGAAATTTTAGTTTAGATACAGCATTTGAAAATGACTGGGATTAAATATCAACTAATGCAAAGAAGAATTTATTACATAAAGAATGTTTGGAGTTAATGTTGTATTTACATCAGATTTAAGTATATGCCTATTCTCATTGTGGTTCATGAGTCATTTGTCGGTTTTCCATATCTAATAAAATAAACCTTCGTCGTGGCCCTTAATCATTACATCAAAGCACAACAAATTCTCAGTTTTTCCAATATTTTCTTGTAAATTTATTTCATATTAGCATAGAATTTGTAAAATATAATAAAGAACAAAAAAATCAAGGAAAAAGATTGGAAAAAAAAATAATAATCGGGATAATGTGCCTAAACATCGGTTTTCGCTATGGGCTATTTAGTCCACAGCCACGATCGCGGGGCCATCAAAGTACATTATCTAAAAACATTAAAGAAGTCAACATCCAATCTCAGATCAACACGTAGCAAACTTGTGAAAAATGTCGATGATTTACCACTTTGGTATTTTCATGAATAGATTGAGATAAGTGCAGATGTGGACATCACCAATGTCTAATCAGTTGGCACAAGAAAAGAATCCTCTTCTTGCCGTGATGGGCTTACAAGGATCGACTTCACGTTTTGACACGTAAATCATGTAAAACTCATTCAAGATCCATTACCATCACTGATATGTGATAGGCCTTGTTACAATCATGAACGAAGTAAGTAATATTGATATAAGACAAGCGTTATTTTGAGTGAAATGGCATTGTTGATCCATACTATAGGCAGGGCATAAATAGAAGTGATACCATTGGGGAAACGATCAATTTGGAAGTAGATTTTGCACTATCAATATCTAGCTTGAAAAGAAAAAAAGAATCAACTTCCAAAAGGTGTAGAACCTAACTCTCGTGGCTTAACAACGCCTCTATCAATATGCATGTCTTCATTCAAATATTCCTCCTCACACGAACAGGCAAAAAAGCGCCATAACATTAAGACATAAATATCAGATTAAATTCCACAACGAATAATTGTCCAAGCAAACCCCCAGTCCAATCATAATGGTGCCAAAACATGGAGAAAAACACCTCATGATGTTGACCACACTTTTGCGTATTTTATAAAACATAACAAGTAGAAAAAGCCTAGACATCCATTTCACTTGTAGTACAAATAGCAGGAAAAGTATCAAAAAAATTCTAAACATATTAAATTAGTACCAATTCAATCCTAAACCTTTTAATTGAATTAAGTTAGTCCTAAACATTTTCATATTGATACCAATTCAGTCTAAAACATTTCAATTGGATCGATTTAATCCTAAACATTTTCACGTTGGTATCAATTCAATTTATCTGGCCAATTTTGTCTAGCCAGTGCTAACGTGGATGCTAACTAGTGGCCGGACCATGACGTGGCAATTTTTAAATGATTTTTATTTTTTTTCAAATTTTTAATAATTTCTTTTTCTTTTTCTTTTTCTTTTTTTTTTTTTTTTCCTTCTTCTTCCTCCTTGGACTCTCCTCGTAGTGGCTAGTGAGCCTCCGATGAGGCTCACCAACCACTGGGCAAGGGCTGTGAAGCCCTCGCCCGTGGCCCTGGGCAAGATCGAGCGAGGGCTGCAACCTCGTCGACTCATCGGCCACTGCAAGGAAAGTCTAAGGAGAAAGAAGAAGGAAAAAAAAAACAAATTAATAAATAAATAAAAAATTAATAAATAAATAAAATATTTAAAAATTACCACGTCAACATCCGACTACTAAATGGTGTCCGCGTTAGCACCGGCTGGCCAAAATTGGCCAAATAGATTGAATTAGCACCAATGTGAAATGGTTTTGACTAAATTAGTCCAATTAATAGGTTTATGACTGAATTAATACCTATATAAAAAGGTTTTGGACCAAATTGATCCAATTAAAAGGTTTAGGACTAAATTGGTATCAATATAATAGGTTTAGGATTTTTTTTGCTACTTTTCCCTACAAACACCTCATATTATATTAAGAAAAACAGAGAGGAAGGGCATTGACTCATTACAAGATCCATTAGACAATGTCCTCCCCAACTTTGTCCCCATCTCCACCGGTTGGTCGAGTCATAGTGTTGTTATTCATTGATGATTCTTCTCTTCTGTAACATTAATTTTCAAAAGACTTTCGATATTTTTTTGTGATTGGAAGAGCAAGTTGTAAGTCTTAAAGAAGTTGCTCCGCATATGGACTTGAAGATTTGTTTCATATTTTGAAAAACCTGTTGGTAATCAGGATTTGTAGCTACCATAGGAAGGAACATACCATAAATAACCCACTTGATGTAAGAATTCAGCTCGATCGAGTTTATTGCTATTCCAACATAGAGACATCCTAGCACGAGAAATGTCAAATTGATGAATGTCATTCCACAACCACTTTGTGTCAATCTCGAACTGATGCCAAAGAGCACGATGAGAGCTACGGAAATTGTGATGAAGGTCGCTTGCTTGTCTATATGTAAATTCTTAGCTCCAAGAAGAACAAATGACCATTTAAGCAAGGATGTCAGGAATTCTTTCGATTTTTTAACGATGTCATCTTCTTCTTCTCTGAGCCTTTCAAAAAGAACAAACGAAAACTGAAATCGTCAATATCTGGTGCAAGTAAATAATACAAACTTGTAGCAAGAGCAGCGCACATGCATGCTTAAATCTTTCTTAACGAAAGCTTATTTATCCATAAATTTACTATACAATTAGTAAAATTAACTGTGATGTGAGAATTTCTCCCAAATTGCATTACGACATGTCAGGTACAAATCCAAATTACAAACTAGACTTCACCGTTCATGGCATGCAAAGTCCATATGATTAGTCTAACGGATTATTGCGTAAGTAATAATTAGGGGTGGCAAAATATTGTACTAACCCATTTTTCCACTCGTCTTTGTCGGTTCAGTTTCAAAATGGGCATCTCCGACTTTATGAATGGGTTGAAATGAGTTAGAAGAAACAAAGTACAATTAAAATTTATCTCGGACCCATCTTAATAAAATATATATTATATAAAGAAAAACCATCACGCAGGTCTGTACGGCTTTTTCTTAATGGACGGGCAGGTGCATTTTCCGTTTCTTGTTTCTTCACGTAGAAAACTAAACAAGTCTTTGTAAAAAGGGCTTGGACAGATATTACACGATGCATAATACTGTAACGAAATTCGAAAAAAAAAAAAAAAAAGAGGAGGTTTTTCTAAGTCATAGTTTGTAATACTGTGTCGCATGGTGAACCAAACACTCTCAACGGTGGTTCAGTCAAAAAGAATTTACCTTAACTTAGATGAATAATTTCCAACTAATAATAATTATCCTCTGTTCTACGGAATCCTTTTTGTCCATTTTTGTCCATTTGTCCATTTGTTAATCCTTTTTATTTGTTAATAAAATAAAGTTCTTCACATTAGAGGTTATGACGGAGCTCAAACCCAAGTTAAATATACCAACTCCAAATCCAATGTCAAATAAGAAAGATCCCATTAATATGAATGATGCTCGACATGCGATGGATTTAGAGGAAAATCCATGCAATCCGATGCTTTCTTCATTTGCAGTGACTGGGACACCGTGTGGATCTTTTTTCTCTTATTCACGGCCGGTGCTGCTCTTTGACTGCCTAGATTCCACGTCACAAAGACCTTTCCTACCTACCCTTCGGAAACATCCTCTTTTGGGCCCACTCTTAACTTATTTTGTTTAATTACTTGCAGTAATTTCTACGTGACATTGTGAAGAATATCAATATCATTAACGCACCCACGCGTTCACTATATATTGTAAAGAACATCAACGTCATCGACGCATTCACACGTTCACTATATTCTGTAAGAGTTTTCCTAATGTGGACTACATTAATTGATATTGTAATTTACTGTTTTACGGCCATCGTAAAACAGTAATAAATTAGTCAAAAGAATGAGGAAAAGTAATTCTCACGTAACTGCTACGCCAAACGTGAGGGGGCAATAAGTACAAATAGAGGATGAAGGACTGATGCGTGATCCCTTGATATATGTGGGTAATCCTTTTCTGCTTCCGCTTTGTTTAATGGATCCAAGTGCGTTAATCTTTTTACTCAATTATGCATGTTTTTGTTCTGGTTATGGAGATCTTGGGGTTGCGCAATTTGCGTTCAACATGTGATATCAGAGCAACCATAACCCTAGAACTCGAACGCAATTGGTTTTGCCCTAATTTGTACGGATTTACCATAATTTGTACGGATCTACCCTAATTTGTATGGATTAGCCCTAATTGATACTGATCTTGCCCTAATTTGTGATTTTCGAGACTTTTTGTTCAATAAAAAATAAATTAAATCACAAATTCGGACTGGGCTCGACGAGACGAGCAAGAGGGTAGGCGGCGCGTCGCCGGAGGAGGCCGCACGCGCCCCCACGCGCGGCCACGCGCCGCCTGGGCGTCGAACGCCCGCCGCTCGTGAGCTCCACGCGCCACGCACTCAGGCGGCGCGTGTGGGCGCGTGGAGGCTCCGTTCGGCGCGTGGATGGTGGCGTTGGACTCGTATGGTGATTTTCTATCTCGTGGTATATTTATTTTATATTTTTGATGGTTTTATGGATGTGAAAATACATACGAAACCCTAAATACGTGTATTTTTTAGTGTATTTTTGCGTATTTTTCTTATATTTTCTATAATTTTGGAAATATAAGTGTTGGGTTACAGGTATGTTATCACATAAACATTATAATGGTGTGGTTCATCAATAAAAAATTAAACTTTATTGTGAACTCGTCGGCTTAATGAGATACAATTGTATGAGATTGTATTTGAGCTATGTATTGAGCTGATGAGAAACAATAAAGATTATGAAACTTTTGTTACTCAAGTATACTCCTTTACACACTGGTAATCTTTGAATGATAGACGACTTAAGGACTCGTGACCAAACCGATGTATGATTAACACATTTGTCAATGAATGTGGTAATGCATGTCAATTAAGTTACTGCATATTGTACATGAACTTATCTGGTCACTTGTTAATGTCTATCAAGTTGAATATATTTATGGTTAAGGAATATAACAATATTTACGCAGAGCAATTGTATCTACTGTTGAATTTTTAGATATTTGGTTCTCTGATTTGACTCAATTAATAGGCCACTAGCTGATTACAATGATAATTTGTTGCTTAAAAAAATTGGATAATAAATTAGCTATTGGCTTTGGAGTCATGTTTTGCCTTATGAAACTCATGAGCAATAGTTGATCAGCTATCAAGCTTGTCAATCTGGAGTACCCTGTATTACTATTCATGTTAATTTGTGAGAGATATTATAGATCAGCATTCTTTTTATGTTGTTCTGGTAATATGTAATTGGGGTGCATAAGAGATGTTTTATTCTCTGTTATGAGAAGTTTCTTGTGTTACTGTGATCAATGGTTTCATTGGAATCTGTCTAACAGGTTCGCTGTATATATATTTATATATATGTGTGATTAATTTTTATTAATGGATAAAGCAATGTAATTAGCATAATATGTGATTTTAGTGATAACATGCCCCTATCACTAAAGTTAAAATCACACACACACACACACATATATATATATATATATGGTGTATGTGAGGAGTAAAGTTTATATCCCTGGTATGAGAGAATTTCAATGGTTCAATTGAGTAGTGACCGCCAAAGTGGCACGCTTGATTGGGTTTGAGAAATTTCGGTCTCGTATGATGATTGGGATGTCTCCTGATCTAATGCGTAGTCATACTCCCAATTGTGTATTAGGTCATGGAGGGATACATGATAGTGTGGTGGAGGAGTGACCGATCTTAATGATTCATATGCCCAAAGGTGATGAATTCACGAAGATTAGAATATATTCTCATAACCCTTATCATGTGGGGAGTGTACAATTGCATGTCATATATTCTGCCCAAATGTGATTATGTGATTTTGCATGTAACTCTCTGGATGTGTACTTGTACGTCAAGTTACACGGTGCTCACATAATGCTAATTATATACATTGCTTATTTTTCAGTTACATTTTCTGTAATTAATAACTCAAATATTATTAAGGTTTTTACTGCTTCAAATTTTAAGTTGTGGACATATGATTTGTTGCTTAAAAAAAAAAGCAATTGAATTTGCTTACTGTCCATGAAGCGTTTCATTATGGAACACTTGAAAAGAGGTTTGCCTGCGAACTGCACTGCTATAAGATTATGGAAGCCTTAGTTGCTTGAAATTATGTCTTGTCTGATATTGAAATTAGGACATATCTGTAAAGATTGTGTTTAAGTCCTAATGACATATACATCTCGTATATGATTAAAAGGTTGTCAGGTTTAACAGTGGCCGTGAGTATTTTGGCAAGTATGACAATGCGAAATAGCTTAAAGGGTCATTTGTCAAATACTTGGTAGATTCTGGGGTGGTAACTTAATTACTATGCCTGAAAATCCTGACAAAAGATTAACTTGAAATTATTTTGTATCTTACCTAGATTGTTCAGAAGGGTATTTGATTTTAAGACTCTAAAGAAGATACAAGAATTATGGAATCACATACTCTGAAGTTTCTAAAGATTGACATAATTGTAGAGGATAGCTGCTCTCAGACTATTAAAAATAATAGTATGATGGAAGTTACTATGTTTTTGTCTTTACCTATACAGATAATTATGGAATCTCCTGTACCATAGACTAAACTTGTTGAGGTTCAAGGTACTATTCTTGATATAGTTTATAATAAAATTTCTTAAACCTCTCAAGTGCAGAATGAAGTGGTTGCAGCTTTATTAAGGAGATTTGTTAGGGAAAGACGATAAGTTATTCCATTAGACTATATAGTCTATTTGTGAGAGCATGACTATAATATCCACTACATGGTTGATTTAGCGACATAAATAAATGTTATTTCTTATCCTCAATTAAGTATGTGATTATATGCCATAAAAGGCGATATACAATCTATGAAATATATTTGGAAACTTACTGACTTGTCTAAAGATCACAAGTTTATTAGTTGCAAATTAGCGTACAAAACTAAAAGAATTTCAAACAAAGATTGTGGAATTTAAAGCCAAATTTGTAACTAACGTTTTAACTCGAAAGAGGGGTGGATTGTTTATAGTGAAGAAATAATTATTTCTTTAAATGTTCTTTCGAGTGAACGTGGCATTAATAATTTATTTTGATATAAAGTTACGCCAAATAGATACAAAATATATATTGTGCAATTAGATGATTTTGCAGCAGATTCAAGTAAACTTGTGTGTAGACTGAAAAGTTCTAATTCATGGTCTTAAGTAAGTTTCCAGACAATATTATTAAAGTTTCATAGTGTTGTTATTTTGTTCAATTAGAAACAAAATAATTCAATATACTGCAAGGTCAGTGGAAGGAAATTTATTTTTTCTCATACTTTGTATACATAATATTTTGCTTACAAGTTGTGACCTTGAGACATCTTATATCCTTTGTACTAAGATCTGTAATGCTTGTTTTGCCATATTATATTAGATTTTCTCGGAGGACATTTGCTGATTATATATTGAAAATATTCAATATACATTATTGCAAGCCAGGAATTTCTCCTGTTGTTAAGGGTGATGGACTAAATCTATCACATTGTCCTTATTTAGATATTGAGAAAATCTAATTAAGTGGAGTACCTTGTATCAGTGCACTTAATAGTATAATGTCTATTTGAATTTGCACTAAACTAAATGTTGTCTTTGTGACGGGACTTCTAGACAGATATCGGTCAAATCCAGGGCATGATCACTGGGTTGCTGTCAAGGAGGTTTTAAGGTACTTAAAGAAGACAAGATACATATTAATGTTAGTAGAAAGTGCAGTAAATAAAATTCTATGTCATCTTCTACTATGTAAGCAGTGTTAGTAACATTCTTTAAGGCTGTTACTTGGGCTTTTAGGCTCCAGAATCTCATGAAGGAGTTGATCGTTTTAACTTTATAGATAGATCCATACGGTTGTATCGAGATAACAAATTTATAGTATTATTTATTTACTATAGAGGTCTCAATGGATCTAAATATATGGTGGTCAATATTTTTGACCAAAAGCAAACGGTACAGAAAAGTGACGTTTTAATATAATATATTTTCACAGATGATGTGATTGCAGATCCACTAACTAAAGGCCTACGCTCATGTGTATTTGAGTAACATATCGTTAACATGGGCCTAGGAGCATCATGAGATGCTGTTGTTTAGTGGGAGTTATTTTGGCTTTACTTTGATAAAGATTTCATCTGTGTTCGTTACACTTTGTAACGGTTTGATATGTATCAACTTTTGCATTCAATAAAAATTTTGAATGTGTTGTTATTATGTTGAATACATATTGATAAAGTCTCAAGGGATTGAATAAACCTTGAGTGAAGGCTAGGGGCATCCGGGCATCCGGTTATTAGCCTTGTGCATATGTCTTGTGATACATAAAGAAAGGTTAACCATAAGGACAAGACATATGTGGGTTTATTGGAACCATAAAGCATTCTCTTGTGGCACAAGTTTTTGTGACACCTAAGGTAAGAGAATGGTGACTGACAAATGGGATCTCTCTATGAGAGAAGTTATCCATTTGACACACTATCATATTGAATCCATATCAATAAAGTTGAGAACATTCGTGACCATGGAAGGCTCTGTGTGTATACATGCAGTTACCGCCATGATTCGGTGTTTAAGACTTTATGGGATAGGATTGACTATTAAGAATTATCTCTGGACCAATGTGCGCGCATAAGGTACGATTTCAATTAATATAGTCCAAGTGGGAGAATGTAAGAGTTTTCCTAATGTGGATTACATTAATTGATATTGTAATTTACTGTTTTTACGGCTACCGTAAAACAGGCTGGTCTAAGGTGAGATAGAAGGTTTCTTAATTAGTCTAATATGGGGCTGGCTAGTGTGGGCCGAGTTGAGCCTGGCCCGTAATGAGGGGGATTGGCTGGAAACTCTATAAATAGTGCTCAAGTCTCTCCTCTAACCCTAATTCTCACATGTATCCTCACCTAAGGGGCGTTTACCTAACGCCAAACGTGAGGGGGCCGCCTCATTGAGCCAGTGATACAGAGGGCAATAGAGGAGGACTTGATGCGTGGATCCCCTTGATATATGTGGGTAATCCTTTTTCTGCTTCCGCTCTATGTTCGATGGATCCAGGTGCGTTAATCTTTTTACTCAATTATGCATGTTTTTGTTCTGGTTATGGAGATCTTGGAGTTGCACAATTTGCGTCCAACATATTCACCATATATTGTGAAGAATGCCAATATCATAGTCTTCGAGAAACGAATGGTCTTGCACCTGCATTTCTTGCCAAGCCTAGACTTCTATTCACGTCTCACATACACGCGCACGCCAGTCACTGTTCATCAGCTTTCTATACGTGTATGACTTCCAATTCTAACCTCGAAATTAAAATAATCAAAAAGGAAAAGCATCCATCTGCTGGAATTTTCCTTGAGCCGAGTCCAAGCTGGAGTTGTTAGAACAAACTGCTGGAATTTATCATATTTTTATCAATTTTCATTACTTTTAGACCGAATCCACAGTAAACTATAGCTTGTCAGCATCTCGTGGTACCAAATTCAACTTTCTACTAAGTGCGTGCTGCGAAATGAAACCCTAAAAGAGAGCCATCATGATCCTTTATTATAATTTTGAGGGAGAAAACACCATTATTGGATAGTGTTAGATGTATATATTTAAAGTTAGGTTAATTGTAGTTTACATTAGTTGTAATTAAACCTAATTGCCTCTCACCCTATATATAAGGGAGGGCTTGTACTTTTCATTTGGTAATATGAATGTTGACACCTAAATTTTGTGTCCCATTTAGTAATTCACTGCATAGAAAATTAGAGATAGACTTCAGCCCTAGCAAAAATAATAATTAAATAGCATATGGTCATTAGAAGCATAATTGAATTAATTGCATTTAATCGGACCGACTGGTGGATGGTTCTAAGCTTAATTGAATAGACTAACCCTGCGAGGAAGGGGCAAATTCGGCCAAGCCTTGGTAGAGCGGTGGCCAAAATTCTGTAGAGGGAGGGGGCATAATTGGCCTAATTTAAGCTTAATTCAGCCCATTAAAAGTCTAATTAAGGAATGGCCTTAGGTTATTAGAGTCCATCAAGTTGTTAGGCTGAAATTAAGCCCGCAAGAGTAAATTAAACCTAGGTTCTCATAACTCGAGGACAGCAATTAGAAATTTAGAACACTAGAGACAAACACGTGAGAAAGAGAGAGAGAGAAGGAGCATTCAGCCAAGCCCATACGCCTGGCCGAGGCCCTTGCCCGTGCTGCCATCCTTACTGACTGACGGTGAGCTTCGCAGCTCCTTACCTCGGCGCCGCTGCCATGTTGTTGTCCCAGCCGCCTCCCAGCTGTGCCTCACCAAGACCCCTCGACGCCGATGTCGCTCCTCCGCTGTTTGTTGCCTCGCCGATCCGAGTCTCGCTCGGTCGTCCTCTGGTATTCTACTACTGAACCTGCGACGCCATCCTTGCCGAGCCGTCACCTAGCGCTACCCTCACCAAGTTTGTTGTTGTTCCCTACGATGACGTT
Organism: Eucalyptus polyanthemos subsp. polyanthemos; assembly: GCA_017140185.1. Taxonomy (NCBI): domain Eukaryota; kingdom Viridiplantae; phylum Streptophyta; class Magnoliopsida; order Myrtales; family Myrtaceae; genus Eucalyptus; species Eucalyptus polyanthemos. The sequence goes on along the minus strand of CM029460.1, from coordinate 19,495,907 downwards.
GCCAGTTGCTGTCTCTAACCCCACTGGCGCTGTATCAGTCCCGCCGACCCTGCTGCCCCGCCGTCCAGCCCTATCCCATGACACCTCTACTGCTCAGCCACCTCGGGTGGTTCTCTATTTTTGCAGGTTTCTCGACAAAGCATCACCGTCGGAAGATTTCCACCACAGGACAGCTTGAGCCCAGGCCCCACCGAGCCGGGCTCCTCGCACCGCCGCTATCCTTTGCCGAACACCATGATCCACTGCGAGCACGCCACCGGCCACCACCGTCACAAGCCGTCGGTCGAGTTCAAATTTAATCTTTAGGAATTAAGCAATTTAAAATAGTGCATGCTATATGACGAATTTTTTTACAAGACGATTTTCCTTTAGAGATTAAAAATCTTAAAACGTTTGATGGACTTCTATCAATCATTGTATCTGCATGTTAAATTTATCAAAATTGAGGTGTTGGACTACATGATTGTGTGAATCAATTATATTCTACCCAGAAAAGATAAATCCAATGTTGTTTTCATATTTCAACAAAAGAATGAGTAGAGTAAGACTTTAAACTTCTTAGAAGGGGAAAAGCAATACCCTGCCTAATAAGCTTTGATTAGATTATAATCAATGACTAATGCCTCAAAATGAAATTGTAGTGTAGATAGAGCATTTGAAAATGACTAGGACGAAATATTAATCAATGGGAAGAAGAATTTATTACATAAAGAATGCTCGAAGTTAATGTCGTATTTACATCAAAAATAATATAATAATAAGCCTATTCTCATCATGGTTCATGAGTCATTTGTTAGTTTTCAATTTCTAAAAAATAAACCTCAGTCTTGGCCCTTAATAATTACATCAAAGCTCAATAAATTCTTAGTTTTTCGAATATCTTCTTATAGATATATTTGACATTAATGTAGAATTTGTAAAATATAAAAAGGAACGAAAAAAAGAAAGAAAGAAAAAAGATTGGAAAAAAATAATTGGGATAATGTCCCTAAAGATAGCAATCCTGGCAGCTCCCAACCCTTTGGGCTGTTTAGTCCATAGCCACGACCGCGGGGCCATCAAAATGCATCCGTAACACCATTGCAACATACATTATGTAAAAAACATTAAAGAAGCCGACATTCAATCGCAGATTAACATGTAGCGAGCTTGTGAAAAGCCTTGATGATTTACCACTTTAGTATTTTCAAGAATAGAGAAGTCAAACAACAATTCAACATTTTTATAACGAGGGATTCAAACAGAGCAGAAAGTTCGAATTCATTGACATAGTTACTGATACTTAATTTCACTAAAACCCTTTAGTTGTTTAGTATTGGGTCCAACTTGATATATCTACTCTACTTTCTACCATAGACCTTTTTTTCCTACCTTTAAATTTTCAACATGGTATTTATTTTGAACTCGCATCATAAAAAGAGCACCCATAATGAATTAGATTGTGCAATTCCCCTTGAACCTATCACTACGATATAGGAGGAAGATAGGGCTGTGGGGACAAAAACTTCTCCTCAGAAGAACGTTCTTATTGTGGCAATTTTGCCTAGAAGGTAATGGTTTACTCTTATAGCACCTCTATTCGCTACTCCATATTATATATGAAAAGGAGCAATTCTTAAGTGTTGAAGAATAATTCGATCAATAGATCTCATATGAATGCTATGCTTAGTTATGCCAATTATCGAAATGAAAATTAGTACTTCTCATTCTTTTTTTTTTTTGATATAGTTGTTGAGAAAATTTTAATTAAAATATTTTCCTTGTTTCAATATATTTTATCTTTGCCTTAAAATCATAGGGTTAAACATACTATACAATGTGGGTAGTAACTTGATTATTGCAATCTCAAGTCCTACAGACGATTGCGGACAATTCCAATGCTATTTTTGCAAGTGCAGAGATTTTATTCAAATGTATTGATTAACCAAGGGAATCTAAAAGAAAAGAAAGCAAACGTATTACATTAGAAAACATAACATTCCATGTGGAGAGTTCATCTTCCTCTGCGGGGTTTTACATCTTAAGAAGTTAATTTGATCGGTTACAACACATGCTGTCGATTAAATCCCCGTTTTGGTGAGAATCAATTTGATCGCATCGACAGTAACAATTGCATTGGAACAAAAAGCCCAAAAAGATGAAGAAAGAGAATTTCGTACAAGTTAAAGACAGAGATTTGATGTGGTGTTGTTTTTTCCATCATTCCTTGCCCTTTAGTTCACACTTTCCAAATTCTTACTGACATGAAATTTAATTACCATTTGAAATTAGAAAGTTAATCGTGCGATTGGAGAAAAAACTCATTCAATTAGAATAAATTTCAGGTTAAATTAGAGGACAAATAATGACAAAAAAATTAGAGGACAAATGGAAAAAGTAAATCAAATAATTTTTTAATGAGAAATCTCATTTTATCAATGGAATCCCACCTTTCTTTATCTTATTGGCAACCGTCACTTGGTGTGAAATTGCGTTGTTGATTCGTAGTACAGGCAGTTCAAAAAAAAAAAAAAAAAAAAGAGCAATACCATAGGGACAAAACCAAAAGACCCCATGTTTCAAAGATAATCCCAGCGTGTTACATAATGCAAATACTAGAGAAAATTCCAAATAAAGATCCAAAGTGGATCAATTTCAAAGTCAAGACCAAAGTTCTCCTCATTCCTTGTACCCATCCTCCGCAAAGTCGAAGACCCAAATTCTCCGCCAATGGAAGCACGAATTAAAAAACAAGAAGAAAATCATAACTTGATCACTTATGGTTCTTATTTGACACAAAATTCACTTCAGGTCCTTCTTTGAAACAATGGGTCCACTTCGGGTCTTTATTTGACACAAAGTTCACTTTAGATCTTTATTTGAGAAAATAGATTCACTTCGGGTCCTTATTTGAAATTTTGCCCAGATACTATTCATGTAAAGCAAGCAGTCAACGGAGAGCAGAATAAAACACGGCATTATTGTAAATTTTGATAGGAAGAAAAACTTGATCAATAAAAATTTCATGGAGAAGAAGCAAATATACAAAGTTGCAAATTTAATGCATCAAAGAAGAACTATTATAGTCTTACCACACATTTGCATACTGTACTAACATAAAATACAGAGCAAAACATCTAATAATGTAAAGGGAAAAGGAGAGATTAAGGGTGTCCAATTCCATCACAAGATCAACTAGACAATGTCCTCCTCGACCCCACCTCCATCATCGCCAATTGGTTGAGTCGCAGGGTTGTTATTCATGGATGATTGTTCTCGGTCCACAAAATTAATTGTCAAAAGATATTCGATAATCACTTATGTTTGAATGAACAAGTTTCTGAGTCTCAAAGAAGTTGCTCCGCACATGGACTTGAAGCCTCGTTTCATCTCAAGAAAAAGTTGTTGGTAATCAGGTGTAGCTACCATAGCAAGGAACATACCATAGACAATCCACTTGAAGTAAGAAATCAGTACAATTGAGTTAATTGCTATTCCAACAATGAGACATCCTAGTATAAAAAACGCAAAACTGATGAATGTTGTCCCACGATTGCTTGGTGTTGTTTGTGGACTAATGCCAAAGAGCACAACGACAGCTATGAAAATCACGATGAAGGTCGCATGCATATTTACAAGTAAATCCTTAACCTGAGAAGAGCTAATGACCAGGTAAGCGAGGATTTCAAGAAATCTTTCAATTTTTCAAAGATGGCTTCTTCTTATTCTGCAAGTCTGTAGAAAAACACACAACAAAATCTGACATCATTAATTTATGGTGCTGTTAGATGATACAAGCTTGTAGCATAAGTGTTCCACCTGCATGCTTAAAATCTTGCTCGACGGAAGCTTACTTATCCACAAACGAAACTGTACAATAAGTCAAATTAACTGTACATATAATACATGATTGTGAGAGCAAATTGCATTACGACATGTCATATGCGAGTCCGACATTACAAACTAAAGCTCAGCTTTAACGACATGCAAAGTCCAAACAAATTAATTGCAGTAAGTTATGGATAACTCTTGATATGGAAGGATTTTGCGAAAGTAGTGCAATTAAAAGGTCCGATAAACATAGAAAGCTAAATGAACCAAATGCTCGTCCGAAGCAAGATACAGTTCGTAAGAAACGAGATAAACATATGTCAATAATGAACAGTCAAGTAAACCTTCTCTGTTGTTGCTGTTGCTGCAGTTGCTCACCATCTCTGTATTGAATCAAGAACAAATTATTTCAAAGAAAAACAGATTTGAAAGAAAAATAGGTACTTTACCCGCACTCTAAGCAGAGTTCTTAGAGATTTTCATACGAATAAATTACGTACTGTCAGAAATTGAAGCAAGGGACGAAGCAAGATTCGGAAGAGGAAAAGTGGAAAGAATTTGGGGAGAATTTCTTTTCTGTATTTTTCTCTATGTATCGACAATGTACATCAACGAATAATTATAATACAATGTGTACATTAAAAAAGGCAATGAAATATCTCACATATCAATCTAATTTTAGATTGATTCTATAAAATCAAAATCGGATCAATTAATATCCGAGGATCTCCTGCATATCTTCTAACACTCCCCCTCAAGCTGGTGGCTTGTAAATGTCCAAGACACCCAGCTTGCTCAATAGATATGCATGCTGTCTTTGACTTAACGCCTTGGTAAACACATCCGCAGGCTGTTCAGCAGTTCCAATCCCCTTTGTCTCAATTGTTCCTTCTTGAATCTTCTCCCGAGTGAAATGACAGTCCACCTCTATGTGTTTAGTTCTTTCGTGCATTACAGGATTTGCTGCAAGCTTCAAGGCCGATTCATTGTCGCAATATAACCTTGTCGGACCTTTCAATCGTACTCCAAGATCACTGAGCAATCCTCGTATCCACACGACTTCACATGTGGTTTTTGCCATGGCCCGATATTCTGCTTCAGCTGATGACAGAGAGACTGTTGCTTGTTTCTTGGTTTTCCATGAGAGAAGGGAATCTCCAAGCTTGATACAGAAGCCAGTTATGGATCTTCGACTCATAGGACATGTTGCATAGTCCGCATCACAGTATGCTGTCATTTCCATGTTACATTTTCTGGATAAAAGTATTCCGAGTCCTGGACATCCTTTCAAATACTTGACCACCTTCAGAGCAGCATTCATGTGAGATTCTTTCGGTTTGTGCATGAATTGACTCAGATTTTGCACCGCATATGATATGTCGGGCCTGGTCATAGTCAGGTATATAAGTTTTCCAACGAGTTTCTGATAACCCGTCGGATCCTGCAATATAGGATCATCCTGAAATGTTCCCCGCATGATCTGCGTAGTTAACCCGACGTTACGTTCGATTGGAATGACAGGCCGGCTCGCATCCCGATAACCCGGCCTCCGATACAATTTCTAATACAAACTTCCTCTGACTGAGAGAAATCCCTTGGTGAGACCGCGCAATCTCAATCCCAAGAAAATATTTCGGTGCTCCCAGATCTTTTATATGAAAAGCGGTATGCAAGTACTTTTAAGACTTTCTACTTTAGCTTCATCGTTTCCCATGATAAGAATGTCATCTACATAAATCATCAAATAGATAGATGACGTACCTTTGGTCCATGTGAACAAGGCATAATCATACTTCGATTGTTTGAAGTTGGCATTGATGAGAGCCTTGGCAAACTTAGCATACCACTGTCTGGAAGCTTGTTTCAGTCCATAGAGGGACTTACGGAGACGACACACTTTATCCTCCCCCTGTCTCCGTAGGCCCTGAGGAATGTCCATGTAAATTTCTTCATCCAGATCACCATGAAGAAAAGCGTTGTGGACGTCCATTTGGTGTAATGACCAATCATAGATTGCTGCAACAGACAAGAACGATCTAACGGTGACATCCTTGGCGACTGGAGAAAAGGTTTCATTATAGTCGAAACCTTCGCGTTGTGTATACCCTTTTGCCACCAATCGAGCTTTGTATCGTTCAATGGATCCATCTGCTCTGTATTTAACTTTGTAGACCCATTTGCATCCTATGGACTTCCTATCCCGAGGAAGATCAACTATCTCCCATGTGTGATTATCGGCCAATGCCTGCAATTCTGCTGCCATCGCCTTTGCCACCGTGGATCTTTGGATGCCTCAACATAATCGATGGTTCCTTTTCATCGGATATACGGCTAATGCAACATTTATGATCCGATGAAAGTTTTTCAAATGAAACATAGGAAGATGTCGGATAGTTAATACCTGGTCCATTAAGAGAGGCACGGAGACATAGTCTTTAGTCCACGTCGGTGGTCTTGTGGCTCTCTTTGAACGTCTTGGAGGATCTGTTGGTGGTGGAGGTGGAGACATTTCTGCAGCATTATTTTCTGCTTGATGAGCAGACATCCCGAATGTTGGGCGAAGCAAAGGCATACCATCCAATGTGTCTCGTCTCGTGGTGAATGATCGAATGGTGGTGGTATGACTTCCCGGTGATGATGCAGCAATAAAGTATTCAGGAGATAAATCATCTTCAATTGGAAATTGTTGTGAGCTATTGGAGATATTCGTATCCCCCGAAGTCTTCGGAATGGAAAGACATTTTCGTGAAATATAACGTCCCCGCTCACAAAAATTTCTCCCGTCGACCGATCCAATATAATACCCTTTCGTAGGTTAGGGTAACCTATAAAAATGCCTTTCCTCGCTCGTGGACCCATTTTATCTTTGGGTCCCACAGTTGTAGCATAACATAAACAACCGAATACTCGTAAATGGTCTACTGCTGGTTTCCTTCCATAAAGTAACTCAAAAGGTGACTTACCAGCTAAGATCCGAGTGGGCATACGGTTGATGAGGTAGGCTGCAGTAAGGACACAATCTCCCCAATATGTTGCTGGTATGGATCCTTGAAACTTTAAAGCGTGTGCAACCTCCAACAAGTGACGATGCTTACGTTCCACCACTCCATTCTGCTGTGGAGTATAGACACAGGAGCTCTCATGAAGAATGCCATGAATCAGAAAGAGTGATCTGCATTCATGATTAAAAACTCCTTTCCATTGTCGGTCCTTATCCGTCGGATTGACTTCCCAAACTGATTTTTGGTCGACAATAAATGTCTTTAAATGAGATGTAACCCGTGCTTTTGACGCATCAAGAATACCCATGTAGCTCGGGAGTGATCATCAACAATAGTGAGAAAATATCGTGAACCGTCACGATGTGCTGTGTGATATGGCCCCCAAACATCCACATGAATTAGGGAAAGAGCACTATTGGAACGTTTTGTATTTGAAGGGAAAACGACACGAGATTGTTTCGCTAAAGGGCAAATATGACAGTTAGGATATGGAAATGAGGCACTATGTCCCATTCGTGAATGCAAAAGAAATTCTTTATCATTGGCAATGGCATTATACAATGACGTTTTATTGAAAGAAATTGAACGATGATGACTTGGAGTGCTAGTCCAGAAATATAGACCTTCGTAAACATTACCCAAGCCCATCAATTTCCCAAAAAAGGGCCTGAAAAAAACATGTGTCGATCAAAGAGTATTTGACAAGAATTTTCTTTGCATACTTTGGACACGGAAATGAGATTGAATCGGAATTGTGGGACATAGAGGACATTTTTCAGGATAATTTGGGGGCTTAATTCAACTGTTCCTGTCAACGTGACATGAGTAATGTTTCGATTTGGGAGTTCTACAGAAATAGGTTCCTTCAATTCCCTATTCCTCTTTGAAAAAAGCTCATATCACAAATAATATGATCACCGCTCCCGAGTCAATTATCCATGCCCTTTTTGAAATTGAATTTATCGTGCAATGAGATATACCCGAGAAGCTTCCCTTGTTTTTCCAATATCTCGCTTTTCGCAATGCCCGCATCAATTCCGATATTGCCCATGTGTAATAGGCCGATCACTACTTATCCCAAAAGAGGGTCCGGTCACCTGGTAAGCCAGAATATTCTCTCCTTTTTCCTTTTTCTCCTGGTTTTCCATGCAATTTCCAGCAATTTTCTATGGTATGATGCGGACGTTTACGGTGCTCACGTATAGTTTACCTTTTCCTTTTGAATTTTGGCTGAAATTTCGTATGGAAAAAATATGGCCGTCGGATCCCTTAATTCCCGAACCATCGTAGCCGTCCGATCGAGCGAATGGATCCGCTCTTTGCGGACCGTCGATCTTCGTGCAAAATCGGGCCGTCGGATCTCCTCGTGAGATCTCGCACCGTCGGATCTCCTCGTAAAATCTTGGCCGTAGCTTCCATCCCTTTTAAGGGTTTGCTCGGCCATTTCAAACCCTAGCCCCGCCCCTTCGCGATTCTCCCGAGCTAGGGTTTTCGCCCCCACCCTCTCTCCGCGGCGATCTCCGCGGAGGGCGAGGGCTACGGCGTCGCCTCCTCGTGTCTGCTCCGGGGCCGTGAGTCGCTGGCTCTCCTCTTGGACGGCCAGCTGGAAAATCCGGCCGAGGGGCGGCACGGGATCCATCGCCAGAATCTGCGATCTAAAGGTTAGGTAAGATTCGTTCAAAATCAAGAGAAATCGAGTAGATTTCTCCCTTTCCTTGATCGATCTATATCGTTCGAGCGTCTCGGGGTCCTCGAGTTTTTCCTCCGCGGCCTCGAGCTCGTTCCAGAGCGATGAGAGTTTGTTGTATACCGCCGTGATTGACATGTTTCCTTGTTTAAGATCCGTAAGTTCCTGCGTGAGACAGAAAATTTTTGCTCGATCTAACTTCCCGTACATCTCTTTGATGTTGTCCCACATGGTCTTCGAATCTTCGGTCGGTGGGAGGCCTGCTGCGACGTCTGGGGACACACAGTTGCCGATCCAGTGCGGATCGCGATTGCACTTCCTCCGGTGCCTTGCCAGCCTCTCGTCCGGCGGGATCGGCACGGTGCCGTCAAGAAAACCGTCCTTATCCTTGGTCGCAAGAGCCCTCCGGAAATCTTGTGACCACTTGCTGTAATTTTCCGGCCCGGTAAGTTGTAGATTGATGAGTCTCACTTCGGACCGTCGGCGGTAGATACATGCAAAGGGTCCCCTGGTTCCGGTCGGCCGGTGATGGCCGTAATCGGATATGGGAAAAAGTTGGGTGGAAAATTCGGGTTCGGGTAGGGATTCGTCCCGTACCCGACCCAACGAATCCAGATCCATGCTCCGCATTAAAAACCGGACGAAAGTTTGTTTCCGATCCCGCTTCTCCGCACCCGCTTTCTTGGTTCTCGTCTCGGCAGCTGAGTTTGCCCCGCTTGCGGATGGTAGACCTCCGTCGAGCTGAACATTATTCTGTAATTCATTACCCCGGCAATGATGGATACGGGCCTTGCCCGAAGTACCATGGATAGGGTACCCATTGGTAAGGTTGGCCCGGAATGGGCTGCCCCACGTTCGCCTGAGCCGGGAACATTTGCAATTGCTGCTGTGTAGTGGTGTTTGCAGGTACTACGTCGGTGTTGCGGCCCTGCGTTTCTACCGACGGTGTGACATTCCCCGTGGAAGGAATTCCGGTGCTGACTCGGAGGTGAGTTTTCTGGATTCATGGTAAGTGAATCCTCTCCGCTTCTTCTCCCTTCTTACAACAATCGTTTTTTCGTAACCAAGCGTGAATCTATCTTGCGATTCGACGAAGAAAAAAACTGGTGCGGAAGTTGGAGCTTAGAATCGACGCTCTGATACCATGTCAGAAATTGAAGCAAGGGACGAAGCAAGATTCGGAAGAGGAAAAGTGGAAAGAATTTGGGGAGAATTTCTTTTCTGTATTTTTCTCTATGTATCGACAATGTACATCAACGAATAATTATAATACAATGTGTACATTAAAAAAGGCAATGAAATATCTCACATATCAATCTAATTTTAGATTGATTCTATAAAATCAAAATCGGATCAATTAATATCCGAGGATCTCCTGCATATCTTCTAACACGTACCTTTCAGTTATGATTGCGTGATCCTCCATGTTCTGGAGAAGTTGGAGTTTTATGAATTCTGTAATTGCTTTTGTGAATGTGGAAGTAGAACTGGTTGCAGTGTTTGTATATAAGTCATCAGCTCTGCCTTTAATTATTAGTTTATCTAATTGAAGTGGACTTGACTTTTGCAAATGCCGTCCCCAAATTTGTGTGAAATCAACGGGTGAGGCTCACTCCTCAATCATGAGTTTGTGACCATCATCCTATAGCTATAGGCTCAGAGAATTCTTCTCTTCATGAGTTGCTAGCACAAGCACTTGTTCGCATATTAAAAAAATCTTCTTTTTTTTTTATATTTCTCCTCCGCATTCATTTACTCATATATCTATTTTTTTTTCCCCTCGATAGGAAAGGCTAACTTTTGGTATTTTACAATTTTCTCAATTATCCATGATTTCAAACAACAAGTGAAACAGCAAAAGAATTTTTCAATGCGAAGCATTCGGATTTTCTCTAATCTATTTTGTTCTATGATCTATTTATCCATCTATATTGTTCGTCAAAGTAGAATTCTCTCTTCAGCCAACCAAACAAAGTATTGTGCCAAACCCTTTTCCATGGTGATTTTCCTCCTCACTTGCAAATGAAGATGAAAAATTTCTTTTCCTTCCTCCTTTTCTGATCTCTTGCGGTCCCACTTTGACATGCTTTTGCCACTTTTGCATCTTGCTTGGGATAGAAAATGCAACAATATAGAAGGAAAGGAACTAAATAGTTTGCATCAGGAAACTTCTTGGTGCCAAGGCAAAGAGAGAATTAGTTCACAAAAACATGCTTTTGCAACTTTTGCTGGTCTGCCTTGACTTCACCTGAGTCCACATTAACACGCTTTGGCAACTTTTGCATCTTGCGTGGGATAGAAAATGCAACCTGAACCAGGCAAAAGTCAAGCAACTTCCGGTCTTCCACGACTTTGGCACTTCTTTCTTACAAATCTAGCCGCACAGTAAAAGGTTAAGCGTGGGCCACTCCTAATTTGCGCTTATTCCCTACCTTTTTTATATATTCTTTTTGTTGTCTTTTGGGTTACTCTTAATTTGAGCTTATTCCTTACCTTTTCTTTATTCTTTTTGTTGTCCTTTTGAGCTCCAAAAGGTTTTCTTTCTGTTTAGCCTTAAAAAATTTCTATTGGAGACGAAAATGCCGTCCCTCCTTTCCAGAAAAGAAAAAAAGTTTTATTTGATAGATAGCGAACTAGTTATTGTATTAATGAGTTGTGTATTTATCTTTTTATTTTGTACAAGGAAACCATTATTCTAAAAAACCTAAGCACAAGTAAGAATGAAAAAAAAAAATCTTTTACTAGTTTTAACTAATGCATTTGATTTAATCATAACTTCAATACATGTCATTTCATTATTATCTATGTTTCTTAACTGCTCGACTTTCATTTTAATCACCAAATCTAACAATCCAACTTTCTTAATTTTTCAAGTCATCAGCACTCGATTTTTATAGTTACTTCAAACAAAAAAATTTCCCCATATGAAAAAGCTAAGCACATTGGAAATTCTAAACATCCATTATTTTATTTTATTTTATTTGGTGAAGTATATATTGAGCTTTAACCAAAACTATACAAAAAAAGTCCGGCACCAAAAACTTACACTCATATTGACAACAAGTCAGAACTAGTGGAAGGGTCTAACATCCATTATTTATCATGCAAATTCAAAAGAAAAAGCTCCCTAAAACATTACTACATGTGAATATCCTCTTTGCATTGATCAAATGGAATGATTAGTTGTCGAGAAGAAAATCGTGGCAATTGAAATTGCATTATAAAATGACTTATATATATATATTCAGCTCTAAATGCATAAAAATTTTCATAAAAGCATCAAAGAAAAGTAAATGATCTTCATAGTACAAATGTAATGCCACAGTAACAAATTGTATATGCAACTTAACAATAAAACATTGTTCCTTCAGCTACTTAGCTCCCCTAAAAAAGGCTACTCTCTCGAGAAAAAAATATTTTACCTAAGTCAGACAATAAAAGTTTTAGTTACTTTACTAAGAGAGTCATTATATGATCAAAATTATATCGGGGAGTAATTCCAATGTTCAACCTTAGAACAGGCCTTTCGGGTTGAATTATTGCATCTTAAAGTACTTTGTGCCTATTATATTTCACCACCATGGGTTTTAATGGCCTTGAATGTGAGTTTGACATTTGCCTTTCGATTTAAATGCCTAACTATTTTGCCCATAACCTTTACAAGTACCACATATTTTCCCTTTTTCAACAATCTGAAATGACAAAGGATCACGTCATTTAGAAGTTGCTTCTCCTTTAATTTTTTAATTCCAACCTTTATGATATGTAGTTTGGGCTCATATAAGAAGGAATCACTTGTTTGTACAAAATGCTCAATTTGCTTTTCAACGACTTCCTTTTTCAAATTTAGCCATTCTTGACATTTCCTTCCAACTCGTGAAATAGTTGCTTAAAGAAATCATCTTTATTATTTTGAGTAATATCATGATAAAAAAAAAAAAAGGAACTTAAATAAATCATCTCCATTTTTTGAGTAATATCATGGTAAAAAGGACCTTACATCAAGCCTTTATTGTGGATTAGTTATATCTTGAGATAGACCATCGAAATCCTAAATCTTATATTATGCATACATGGAAGGTTGATGGATTGCATAAATGCCCAATACAAGTAGGTGGCTTAACCCTACTTTTAGCAATCTCATATTGCTTGTAGAGCTCATCTAAAACAAATGTTGATGAAAAGTAGAATATGAAAATGATGAGGAACTCTTACCTTCTCACTTGATAATTTTATTTTGATTTTTCGAAACCAATTCTCCATTGCAATGAACATTTTATTTTTCACGTCTTCATTTCTCATTGAAACTAGTAGATATACTTTCAAAATTGAATGTAACCATTGAGCTGTTGAAATAACACAATTCCCAAAATGCAGGAGCAAGTTCGTTTAAGCAGGCACAAAAAGCTCTTTGAAAGGAACCAATTCATTTTAATTCAACTAAGAATCGATGGCTTCTTCTTATAATGGTCTTCAAATTGCTGACTTTTTCATCATATTCTACTTCTCTCTTGGAGTTCAAAACCTTGCACAAATCAAATATAAAAGAATTCCAATTCGTTCCATGTTCAAAATGAGATTTACATTTTATCACATTATTCTTTTCAATGTGCCAAACACACAATAAATTGGCACTTTTAGGAAAAGTGCATCGAACTACTATATCAATGACAAAAGCTAAGGGTTGACAATCAACACCCGATATGCTGCTAAACATTATCAAAAGCCAATCTGTAGTTTTCTTTTCCCTCCTTTCTCAAAAGGGCAAAGCTTGAGTAGAAAAAAGCATTAAAGCTAGGAACTCCAACCATATCCAACAAAAGCATTTTGTATCAATCAGTCTTGTAAGTGCAATTGATTATAGACATATGATAAACTCTTTGTCAATGCCATGAACATAAGTTAAGAAAAAAATAAGTGCCTAAAGCGACCCTCAGCATCATGTTTAAAATTATAGATGAATCGACTAAGCTCATCCAATCAAGCTTGGACCATAAAGCGATCATTCAGATTTTCATCATAGATTTTGCTTTCATGTCATAAAGAGTTTTAGCAATAGCTTGAATGTTGGGATTACTTTGTTTCAAGGATGAACGTAATTTGGCAATAAAGTATACTTGTTTGAGACATCTCTTCCACACGCAAATCTTCAACTATAGAAAGCAACGACAAGTAGGATTTCTAAACATATTACACAGAGGATCATGATTGTGTAATATATTTTAATACTTTGATTGACCAGATCTGTTCTTCTTTTTATAGCCACAAACTTCAAAAGGATAGTTATCGAATGTGATCCAACCTTTTTTCTTAGATGTGCAATAGTAGTAATATGCTGATCGCATCAATTACCTCTCCTGTGACAATTAAGAAGAATATATTTGTCGTTGACTTCTATATATATACTCACAGAGCAAAAAATTCATTTAGGTTGCTTGTATAAATACATCTACTACCAAAATGGAAACTTTATAGATTTAGAACAAGGCTTTAGCCATATGGAAGAAACTCAAAACCATGAGAAAATATTGGGTGCAGTTAGGATAGCCACCTCAGCATTGCACTAGTTTATTCTACGAGCGACACGTCTCGCTCGTAGGCCTAGCTTGAAGAAAAGCTACAAGTCCCCTCTCTCCTGCCTCTCTCTCTCTCTCTCTCTCACCCCCAAAACCACTTGCAGACTTCCGCCTTCTCTCTTGCACTGCATTTGCTCATCCCTTCACCTTGTCAACGTTGCTCGATTCTTTCTCCTTCTCCAACCTTCTCTCTCTCAAGCCTGAGTTGCTTCCATCAAGCATGGTGAGCCTATTGGAAAAATATGGCTTCCAATTGGGTAGAATAATGAAGTCGGATCTTTAGTAATCAAGTCAGACTTTAAGGCGTGATATCACTTTTTTTAAAGATTTATTTGCCCCATAATGTTACTAATGGTCATCAGCAAATTTCCTTCAGGATACAACAAACTCTCAAATGAGAATACTAGATAGCAATTCTAGTATTTATTCAGGGTCTCTCATGGGAAATAATTGGAAATAATGGCTGTAGTTTTTTTTATAAAAACGAAAAAAATGGAAGAATAAGTTAGTTTGATCTCAAAACAAATGTACTTATCTTTGTCTTTCAAATAAAGGCAACTCTTCAAAAGGTTGCAAAAAAGAACAAATGCAAGATTTCAGGAAATGTTGCAAAATGAACAAGTACATCTCAACTTTACCAAAAAAAAAAAAAAAAAAAAAAAAACAAGTACATCTCAAAGGCTACGTTAAAAAGACATAAAAAATTCATAATGAAATAAATAATAAATAAATAAAATAACCATAATTTTTTCATGAACTCGCACTCTTTCAACAAAACTTTATAGTTAATTTTTTTTATATAAATAAATCCTAATTTTCAACAAATAAAAATAATGATCGTCGGTCAATGCCAAATCTCATCCACGTGCACACTCACATCTTTTCGATGTGGGACAAGGCACCTCTTCATTTGTTTTATAAATAAACTACCAACAATTCCCCACTTTTGTTTGTAAAACAAAAAGAGAAAATAAAACATTAGAGATATACAACCAAAATTTCCATGAGATTAATATACATACATAAAAACCTTTTTTGAGTTAAACACTTACTTAGTGCAAGTATTTCAAAGCTCTATCAAAGTGACGAGTAGCTTGGCTTTAAACTTGTACTTTTATATAATAAACCGGACATACCGCACATATATTAACCTCTTATTTTAGCAAAAAGTTCTATATTACTCCGTATTATTATGGTCTTGTGCTTGATCCTGTTTCATGAACTCTCTAGAAAGCAACCCTAACTTTCATAAAAAGTGGCACCACTTCTAAGCTCATATAGGTGATTAGTTAGATTTCAAATACCATTCATTTAGGATGCTAGTATGTGAAAATTTTAATTTCGAAATTAATAATAAAAAAAAAAACACAAAAATCATCATGTGTTTCATGTTAGGGTTGCATGTTAAATTGCATGTTTTGTTAGGAAAATAAAAATGCCCATATCAACACATTACAAGTTGTACTATACTTCATTAAGAATTCAATCCAACCAACAAAACGTAACAAATAATACTGACTTCTGATATCAAGTCTATGTCAATATCAAACAATCAAATTCAATATCTCGTTCTTACCCATTAAACCTTATAACTAGTGATGTTCTAGAAAAATGTCGGATTACCATTATTGGTGATTTCAATTAAAAGGTTTCAGCCCCATTTCTTGTGAGATCATTATTACCATGTCTCTTAGTAAAGCCTTCATCAAAGGATCGGCAAGATTATTACTTGACCTCATGTAGACAATTGTTATGGTACCATATTTAATCAATTATTTCACATATTCATGTCTTAAATTAATATGCCTAGACTTACCATTATAGGTGCTAGTATAGGCTCTTGCCAAAGTAACATCACCATCACAGTGGATAGAAATATGAGGCATAGGACTAAGCCATAATTTGATATCTAACAACAAATTCCTAATTTGCCGCTAAAGCAATGAATTCAGACTCTATCATCGAGTAAGTTAAGTACATTTGTTTCTTGCTCGCCCAAGAAACAACACATTCATGTAATGTGAAAATCCATCTAGAAGTTTCATCTCCCACACTTGTAATCCGACTAACATCGGTATATAATTCCAATACAACTGAATAATTCCCAAATTTATAGTCTTCTTAAGATAATCCAATGTTCTATACTCAGATTACTAATATACTTACTCAACTTGTACAATATCAAATCTAGTATAATGCATCGCATATGTTAAAGACCTTATAGCACTAGCATATTTAAATTGTGCTACTACTTTACCAGTATTATAATTTAATTTAATACTTGAATCAAATGGAGTATTCAATTCTTTGAAATCAAGATGTTAAAATTTTATTAACATCTTTTCCACATTATCACTTTGGCTCAAAGAAATAACCCCCACTATGTTTTTAAATTTAAAGCCTAAGATAGTATTTACTTCACTCAAATCTCTCATTTTAATAATGAAAGTTAGAGACTTCTTAGTCTAAATGATTCTAGTTATATTAGTTCCAAAATAAGGATATCGTCAACCGTGGCTCCAAAGAAATCACAAAGAGATGCTTATTTGGCTTACTTCCTTTTGTCTCAGCCGCCTCCTCCTTTTCCTTTTGCAGCTTTGAAGCCTCAGAAGAACATTTTCCACGGAGACAAGAAACAAGAAGAACAGCAAATTAAGAAGCAAGCACAACCAAGCATTGTCATGAAGCATTGGTCGAAATAAGACAAGTTTTTCTAGTCCTTTCCACATGAAAGCCCCAAAACATTCAGAATTATCATTCCACTCATTGATGCTTGTCATGGCTATCGTGACCACTGGAAGCTGTAAGGAAGCATTAATGACAGCATTCTAATAGAGTCTGCCCATGGGAAGTGGACTTCTTACACTTCTCAAATCCCAATTTACGCTACACTCAAAAAATGGGACTGTCAATCATTAACCGAAATCCTTTGTCCACTTTGCATGCCAAGTTTTGCATATAAGGCTCTTGCACATAAGATGTTATGACGATAACGATGTAATAAATAAAATCTTCCGAAGATATATCAAGGAACCTCCTCACCACATGAATTTCCCACATAACATATTTACCATATCCATTGGTCAATTAAGGACCAGCCACTCATAAACTACACATGTAACATGATACCCACGGCTTCCTTGCCTCTTCTGCATGTCTTACGTGACATTTGGAAAGAACCACAATTTACACAGACTGAAAGTAATATCAAGTCAACTATGTAGCACCGACACGGACATGCGACACGCGACACAACACGACACGACACGCCGACACGTCATTTCTTAAAAATAGAGAATTTTGATACGTTCCGACACGTTATATATCAAATATATTTTTATATATAAATACATAAATAATAATAAAAATATCCTAGAATTAATTTACACGAAAAATATTAAATAATATCATTCATTATTTTAATTTGTTACAATAATACGTAAAACTTAGAGGAAAAAATATCGTTTAAAGAAAAGTGCTGATATGATATTTTTAAATTTATTTATTTATCATATATAGCATTTTTTATTACTTCTTTCATAGTAAAAGACTTTTAAAAAAACTAAAACAATTCTAAAAAAAAAACAAAACTGAAAAAAAAAAATTGACCCCATGTGTGTATATATTTATAGCAATTTTATTACTTCTTTTATTACTTCTTTTGTGTATATTTATATTTTAACTCCTCAAGTATTATAAATTTTTAAAATTGACCCGTGCATGTCGGAATCACGTGTCGGAATTCTAGACTCGCGTGTCGGAGCGTGTCGGAGAGACTTGACCGCGTGTTGGAGCGTGTTGGGACGTGTCGAAGCGTGTCGGAGTGTCGGACACGACACGAAGGCTTTCGGAGAGTGTCCGTGCTACATAGCAAGTCAACCCATTTAATATTCTAATTCTAAGCTCCTCTAGCAACCCAAGCAATTGTAGGATTCCTATCACACATGCACATAAAAAAGCAATGCAACCACGGGAATAACCACCATTCTTATAGATATGACAACCTAATGTAAAAGTAAGAGCAAAATGATAAAAATCGGCATATAGTTTGTCTTCGCCAATCGGCGGATAAAACCATACATTGATGAACCCAGATTAGAGACCAAATTTATGAAATATTGTTGATAAAATAGTTATTTTCTTTTTCACATGTTGCTGATTTGGTTTTTAGTTATTAGAGTTAGTGGAGTCATGTGTGTTGGTTATCCTAGTTTTTAGGTGTTAGTAGGGCAAGTGCTTTATGGAGAACATGGGTAGTTATGGTATGTTTTACGTTATTTATTTTGTCTTTTGTAAAAGACGTTGTTGCTTTGTACGTAAGATGAAGTTTCGACCTCATCTCTCCTCCCTTTAGCAATTTAACAGTGGTATCAGAGCCTGAGAAAAACGTGAGAGAGTTTTTTAAAAAAAAACTTTTGTTAGAAAATTGCAACAGCAATATTTCCAATGGCCACCGACAATTTTGTTCAACCAGCAATTCCACACTTTGATGGTCACTATGACCATTGGAGTATGTTGATGGAGAATTTTTTATGATCAAAGGAGTATTGGTCAGTTGTCGAATCTGGAATTCAAGAGCCACCAGTAGGCATGGCTTTGATAGATCCCCAGAAAGCAGAATTGGAAGCTAGAAAGTTGAAGGACCCGAAGGCAAAAAATTATTTTTTTTCAGGCTATCGATCGTTCCATCTTGGAGACTATTCTTTGCAAAGAAACTTCCAAGAATATTTGGGATTCTATGAAGAAGAAATATCAAGGCTCTGTTAGGGTGAAGCATGCACAGCTTCAAGCCTTGAGAAGAGATTTTGAGACACTAGCGATGAAGGATGGAGAATCTGTCACTAGTTATTGTGCCAGAACAATGGAGATCAAACAACAAGATGCGATTCCATGGCGAGAAGATGGACGACGTTACCATTGTGGAGAAGATTTTGCGTTCCTTGACACCAAAGTTTAATTATGTTGTCTGCTAAATTGAAGAGTCGAAAGACATAGATGCACTCTCTCTTGATGAATTGTAAAACTCCTTATTGGTCCATGAACAGAAGATGAACAGAAGTTCAACAATAGATGAGCAAGTGTTGAAGGCTTCTACCAATACTCATTCCAACAATTTCAGAGGAAGAGGTAGAGGTAGAGGTAGAGGAAGGAGAGATCGAAGAAATAGAGATGTTGGCAGGAATTTCAAAGCCAATAATGACCAATTTCAAGGCAAAGGCAGAAGACGGGATCCTAACAAATTCAAGGTAGAGTGTTTTAGATGTCATAAATTTGGTCATTATGCATATGAATGTTATACTAGGCTGCCTAATAATAAAGAAAATGCAGAGAGTTCAAATTTTGTTGAAGAAAAGGAAGCATAAACGTTGTTGATGGCTGTTCAAGATGAAAAGGAGCGCGAGTCAGATATTTGATATGTGGATACAGGTTGCAGTAACCACATGAGTGGAAGTAAGTATTTTTTTTCTCATCTAAATGAAGATTTTCATTCCACTGTGAGTTTTTGGGATCATTCTACTGTGAAAGTGATGGGAAAATGTGATATTAAGATAAGAACCAAGAATGATTTTGTGGAAATGATCTCTAATGTATTGTATGTTCCTGACTTGAAAAATAACCTATTGAGTTCTGGCCAATTACAAGAAAAGGGTTTGTAATCACCATTCATAGGGGTGTCTGTGAAATTTATGATTCTGTTAGAGGTGCTATTGCAGTTGTTCCTATGAGTTCAAATAGATTATTTTCATTAAAGATTGAAAATATTCAGTCTTGTTCAACGGCTGAAAAGAAAGATCCCCCATGGCTGTGGCATTTTCGCTATGGTCACTTGAGTTTTGGTGAATTAAAGACCCTCCAACAGAAAAACATGGTGATGGGTCTTCCTCAAATTACTGTTCCTTCCCAAGTCTACGAAGAATGTGTTGTTAGCAAACAGCATCGTTCTCAATTTTCAAAAAAAAAAGTCATGGAGAGCAAAGGATGTTTTGCAACTGGTGCATTCGGACATTTGCGGTCCCATAAATCCATCTTCTAATGGAGGTAAAAGATACTTAATTACCTTCATTGATGATTTTTCCAGAAAAACTTGGGTTTATTTTTTACAGGAAAAATCAGAAGCTTTCCTCACATTTAAAAGCTTCAAAGCTCGTGTTGAAAATGAAGCAGGAAAGACCATTAAGACTCTTCGAACAGATCGTGGTGGTGAATATTGCTCAAAAGAATTTGAAGTTTTTTGTGCAGAGCATGGTATTCGAAGAGAGCTTACTGCTGCATATACACCACAGTAGAATGGTGTATCTGAGAGGAAAAATAGAACCACTCTCAACATGGTGAGAAGCTTATTGGCAAGGGGAAGAGTTCCAAAGACTTTCTAGCCAGAAGCAGTAAATTGGAGTATTCATGTTTTGAACAGAAGTCCAACTTTTGCTATTCAGAATATGACACCTGAAGAGGCTTGGAGTGGGAGAAGATCAGATGTAGATCACTTCAGAATCTTTGGATGTATCGCATATGCCCATGTCCCGGATATAAAAAGGAAGAAACTTGATGACAAGGCTAAAAAATGTGTTTTTCTTGGTGTAAGTGAAGCATCCAAAGCATATAAATTATTCAATTCACTAATGATGTGAATCATTGCGGAAGGATCATTCTACGAAGGCCTAGATGATGCGAATTGCAAACCTCGACCTCCAATCAAACCTGTGATTGGCAACCTCGATATGAACGTGACATGTTGACGAACACGTGTCAACCAACCAACGTTATAGACGCTACGAGCGAAAGAATTCACTATCTCGCTCGATAAGTCGAAGAGAATCTTGATTAGGTCAAGTCCTCAAAAGAACAGTAAAAAGAGAACCTCTCAATTCTTTTCATCAAAAATAAAATATATCCGTCCCCAAAGAAATTTGGCAAATCCTTTATATAGGCTACCACACAAACCCTAAAAAACCAACCCTAAAAATCTAATGCATTATATTCTAAAATATTCCTATTTTAAAATATTCTTAAACAAGAATATATATATATATATATATATATATTGACTTTGTCAATTATTTGGTGACAAGATAATTAAATTGCACCAAGATTTTCAAGATTCTTCAAGATTTGATCCAATGTCATTTTCACGCCAAAAATCACGAACCATGACACCAAGAGCTTGCCTGAATTGTTTGGGCCGCGCTTGAGTAATCGAACCAGTAGGAATAGACAATGGGTCCTAGCACCTCCTCCTCGATATGACTCGATGTCCACATCAACTAACAAAGAAGATTGTGACTAGCAATGATGTTGTTTTCGATGAAGAGAACACTTAGGATTGGAATAGGCAGCAGCCTACCCAAGTTCTTTATGACAATGATGTTGAATAGGAGCAAATTTCAGCACCTTGTATGCCCCAAAATTCATCAAATACAACTTCTACAGCTGCTGGAATTTCACCAACAGGTGCTAAAATCAATGAAGAAGAAGCTCAATCTCTTCGCCGGGTTAGAAGAAAGCCTGCTTGGATGGAAAATTATGAGATAACTGGAATTGGAGATTCAATTACTCACTTTGCCTTATTTCCAGACTATGACCCTACAACTTTTGAGAGTGCTGTCAAAGAAGAAAAATGACGAAAAGCGATGGATGATGAAATTAATTCCATTGAAGAAATGATACTTGGGAGTTATCCGATCTTCCGGATGGACAAAAAACCATTGGTGTAAAGTGGGTCTTTAAAACAAAATTGAAAGAAAATGGTGAAGTTGACAAATACAAAGCACGTTTGGTAGCCAAGGGATACAAGCAGCAATATGGGATCGACTATACAGAGGTTTTTTCTCCAGTCGCAAGACATGACACGATCAGATTGGTGGTTGCATTGGCGGCACATAATTATTGGCCTATTTTCCAACTAGATATCAAATCGGCATTCTTGCATAGGTACTTGGAGAAACAGGTATTTGTTTAGCAACCCCCTAGTTATGTCAAGATTGGAAATGAGCATAAAGTTTATAGATTGAAGAAAGCTCTTTATGGGCTAAAACAAGCCCCTCGGGCTTGGTATAGTCGTATTGAAACTTATTTTCTTAAAGTTGGTTTTTCAAAATGTCCTTATGAGCATACGTTTTTTATCAAGATTGGAGATAAAGGGAAAATGCTTATTGTCTGCTTGTATGTTGACGATCTTATATTTACTGGAAATTGTGATGGCATGTTTAAAGAATTCAAGAAATTTATGATGGATGAGTTTGAAATGTCTTATCTTAATATGATGCATTACTTCCTTGGCATAGAAGTGGTACAATCGGATGATGGGATTTTTATTTCTCAAAAGAAATATGTGGGAGAAATTTTGGACAGGTTTCAGATGAAAGATTGTAATCCTGTAAACACTCCAGTTGAGTTTGACTTAAAGTTATACAAATATCATGAAGGGAGGAAGGTTGACAGCACACTTTATAAACAAATTGTGGGCAGTTTGATGTATTTAACTGCAACAAGACCAAACATAATGTATTCTGTGAGCTTAATCAGTAGATATATGGAGAATCCTACACAAATGCATTTGTTAGCTGCCAAGAGAATCCTTCGTTACTTGCAAGGAACTAGAGACTTTGGGCTATTTTACAATAAGGGTGAAAAGTCTGATTTGTTGGGATTTACTGATAGTGACTATGCAGGAGATCAAGATGATAGGAGGAGCACTTCGGGTTATGCTTTTAGTTTGGAACAGGTGTTGTTTCGTAGTCATCCAAGAAGCAACCAATTGTCACATTGTCAAGTACAGAAGCTGAATTTGTTGCTGCAACAGCTAGCGCTTGTCAAGCTATTTGGCTAAGGAGAATTCTTGAGGAGCTACAATTCAAGCAATCGGGACCTACTAAAATTTTTTGTGACAATAACTCAGCAATAAAACTCTCCAAGAATCTGGTGTTACATGGAAAAAGCAAGCACATTGATGTGAAGTTTTATTTCTTGAGAGATCTTAGCAATGATGGAACAATTGATCTAATCTACTGCAGGAGTGAAGATCAAGTTGCTGATATATTCACCAAAACCCTCAAGATGGAGTCATTTGTGAAGCTCATAAGGTTACTAGGTGTTTGCACAGTGAAAAAAGCCAAGGCTTTAAACTGAATATTAGCAAACATCAGTTTAAGGGAGGGATTGTTGATAAAATAGTTATTTTCTTTTTCACATGTTGCTGATTTGGTTTTTAGTTATTAGAGTTAGTGGAATCATGTGTGTTGGTTATCCTAGTTTTAGGTGTTAGTGGGGCAAGTGCTTTATGGAGAACATGGGTAGTTATGGTGTGTTTTACGTTATGTATTTTGTCTTTTGTAAAAGACATTGTTGCTTTGTACGTAAGATGAAGTTTCAGCCTCATCTCTCCTCCCTTTAGCAATTTAACAAATATCTGTCAAAGATGTGTGCAATCACTGACACAAACTTGAATAGAGCCGATTCAATTCCAATCTAAAACATGCCATGTCGTTTTCTTTTCTCATTAAAATCGACCGTGACAAAGCAGTAGATATTACCTTGTTAATAAATTGGCAAGAGGGTCGATGACAAAAGCTTCGGTTATCATTAACGATTGGAATCACAGCCAAAAAAATCTCGAGCGAGATCCAGTCGCTTCATTTTCTCGGTCGTGAAGCAGAGCAAAATAGAGCACGCTTTATGTTTTCTCCGAACAATTGCTACACTTCCTAGTCAGTGATACTCGGCCAGTATCGCGGAAGTAATTGATTATTTCCCCGCCCCGCAGTGGGTGGAGGGAATATTGGGTGGTCCGGGACCGCCACGTCAGCGTGGTCCCGGACCACTCATATGGCGCCACATAGGAGGGGAGGGGGACAAAAGAGAGAAAGAGGAGAGAGAGCGTCAGAAAAGTGGGCCCCGGTTTTCGTCCTTTTCCGGCTTCCCCATACACGTGGCGCCATGTGAGTGGTCCGGGACCACGCTGACGTGGCGGTCCCGGACCACCCAATATTTTTTCCAATGGGTGACCTTGCATCACGCACTGGACGAATTTTAATTGTCTTTGGATCTGCTATGCCTTTTTTAGGAAGTTTTGGCAAAATTGGACGAGACCTCGATCATTGCTGGAGGGAAGAAGGCCCCATGGTCTGACTTCCTTCCCAAACCCAAACTGACATTCAGAGATTAATGGGGAAGAGACCCGTGTGTATCTTTCAATTTTAGCAAGAATCTGCTGTCCTCCAAATTCCTCAATTTACATGATCCGACTGTGGGGGTTCCATATGAAACGTCAATCCCTGGCCACATAGAAATGGTTCTTATATTTGTCTTAGAAACCAAAGCATTCGTGCTGTTACAATATCGACAAAATCCATAAGGTCCAATATACACATGTTTTGGTCGACAAACAATTGAAAAGATGGGCTCATGCTTCATTGTCAACCCCACAATTGATAAATAAAAGATGAATGTTTCCTTGTTCTCCAGACTGATTCACCAAGCTATAGCAGGGCTTAATTAAAGTTAAGAGAACATAGCAAACGTTCTAAGGCGTTTTTAAAGAATATACACATCCTACAATTTGAGTCATTCCATGTCTCATTTTGTTGATAATGAGCCTAATAAGACAATGATGGAACCGCTGCCATTGCATAAAGATGGCCAACAAGCCACAGCGGTTACTGTCCTCAGATTCGATTAAAGAGGGTAATGAAACGGAGAAGACGGCACAATCAAGAAAGGGTGAATTGATTATTTGAAAAAATTTTAAGCAATTCTGGAAAGAACATTGTGTAAAACATGTATCGTGTGCCATGGGGTATACGACATAGAAATTTAGCTACTAGACAAAAAAAATGTTTAAGTTTTTAGTAATTAAGAAAAAGGAGGGGGAATTAACCACTGGAAGGGTGAGAAACACTCTTGGTAGTCGCTAAGGAGATGGCAAACCTCGCCAATGGCGGTTGTTTGCACTAAGGTCTGGCAAGTGGCCAGCAGCGACGGTCCATCTCCGATCCCAGTCCTCCTTTCTCTTTTGGCCTGTTCGATGATCTAATTAAGCGTTGAAAATTAAAAATTCAAAACGAACGTTCCTTTTCTCAGGATAACAAGAGAACGGAATCACCATCAATGTCTGACAAGGTGTGGAAACCAGGAATGGTTTCTGTGTCTCTTCTGACGACACTATATCTGCTCCCTGTGTAGCCTTCAGTTGAACTCTCCAAACTATAAGGCCTCAGAAAGAGAGCCGATCGCAGGTACCCGCCAGAGCTTATTAAGAACATCGAGACATCTTGGCACCAGCCAAAACTGAGACAAAGCCCCATCACTTCCATGCCAACTTTAACAAACCTGGTTATTCTGAAGGTGCATATTGCAGCATTTCTTTAATGCATCTTGGTTTCTCCGGTCTGACCAACTTGAGAATATTTGTCACAGGATAGATAATGTCTCGATGTGATCAATCATAAATAACAGCAGGACCAAACCTTCTTTAGAGTACTCATTCTTTGTATGGAACAATGCAACAGATAATTCAACTAGGCGCAAAAGGTTAAGCAAGCTATAATCTGCTGTCACACTAATCCCAACCTCAAATAGATCAGCTTGTAAAAGCCACAGATAATTCTGTTGTCTAAGATAGTAATACAACCAGCATTTGGTGAAAGATAGTAAATACAACCAGCATTTGGTGAGTTATCTATGAAAGCTCCGACTTATACTATATACATCTTCACTACAGCTAGCGGATCAAGCTACTTTCTTGCTTCTATCTCTCGCTTACTTAGGTGCCTCTTTTCTTGCTGTTGAAACAGAACCCAGCAGAAAAATGAACTCTTGATCAATCCCTCCTGGAATAGAACATAAAGACATAAATCAGAAGCCGATACATGAGGAAATCTGCAAGTAAAACTCCACTAAATCCGAGCTCTAAAGAGGACATTCCATTAGGTAGCAAGAAAATGTTGGTTTCCTCGTCCTCCAGATCACTTAATCCACCATCTTTCATCACTGACTTATTTATTGGTATCAGCTTAGCTTAAACAGGAAAAGAAAGTTTTGGAGAGCCATTTTCCTTTGTCTTACCTCAACTCCAAGAATTTAAAATCTAACAATCACCACTAGTACGGTAACTAATTCTGATATCATCATTGCTAACTAGTGAAGGGGTGGGAAAAAGTCATAGCCAATTCCTCATCATACCTGGTCTGAACAGTAGGTAGACTTGGCATTCTTAACCACTTAGGAGCTTTCAGAACCTTGTATCATGTTGCATCGATGGACAATCTTTGAGAAATCATCAAGACTTAGCTGTAACATAGACAGATAAGTCACGCCACAAACAGATAGTTTACTTCCTAAAGACCCAAAACCAGAATCAACATTCAATCCCCAGTTTACTTTACATCATTAAATTTATGTTGATTCCTGAGAAAAGAAATCCTTAATACTATTGTTGGCAATTGTTTTTACTTTGCATAACATTACTAGAAATTTATTCAATCTAGCAAAGGAGATCTAAAAATAAAAGAGATAGATGAAGATGGAGAAAATTACATTCTCCGATGCCAAGAGTGGGCTAACTAAAAGATCTAACTAGAGATTGACCTTAAAATAACTATGTAAAAATTCATATCCTAACAGAATCCTTTTTCCCACACTTTCCAGGGCATGACTAGTCTTGCCAGCATATTACCTCATTTATTTTCACTACCCCATTGTTATGATTAAATCAAGTTGGTGATACTTTCCCAGACAGTTATAGTTAAGTCATATTTAGTATTGTTCGATTCTTTAAACATGGACATTAATGCAAGATAATTTCTAAAATTGCCTAGATTTTGATCTGCATTAATAATTTAAGAATTTCATTAACAAGTGCCGCCAAAGCACTTCTTGAAAACCTCAATAAAGAAAGTTTGTCATTTCCAATGCACCATCTTTCTTGTATTATGCATAATAAATGAAATAAAAACATTTCTTTATTAAGTATGGTTAACAAGTGTTGCTGGGGTACTCGTTAACAAGACCCATAACTTAATTATATATCTATTCAACAACAGATACTCTGTCCTCATGGATGTTTAATGAGATTTCATAACACTGCAGTCAATTAAATTAATGATGCTGAGACCTTTTTTCAAAATTTCATAATAGTTCAGTCCACAGCAATGCAGTTGACAAAAGGATTAGCGTGCAGGACTGGAGATGAAACAAAAATAGTACTAGGCTGGACCTTTCCATCTCCATCGCTATCAAAGCAGTGAATCATGTTGGCTAGTTCCTCATCTGTCCATGTAAAATCATGAGCATCAGCAACTTTGGCTAAATCATGCACAGTGATGCCACCCTTCCCCGCTTCTGCATGACACATGCAAGCTCATCAGTTCCAGAAACAAAAGGTTCACAAGCCAAAAAGGGGTGTCTATTGCCCCAGCCTCCCACAATGTGGGGTCCAGGAAGGGCTAGATGTACCCACTTAACAGTAAGATCACAAGCCACGGAAAGAAAAAAGAAGGTCCGTGTAATACCCACATAAGAAACTCTCATTGTTAGTAACCAGAGGAACATAGAAAAAACCTTCTAGTAAAATTGATATTCTGTGACATATTTTGGCAGTTTCTAATATCACAGTAATCAAGAAGCAACATATCTCAAACTATATACTAGCAAACCAAAATCCACCAGATCTTCAAAAGTTTAATATCACTTTTCAAACCATGACTAAAGAAAGGGATGGAAGACTTGCAGCGCATAAATATCTCCCTCCAGATTGACCTACTATAGATGTTCATTTCCTGGATGCGAATGCTTCAGCCTAACAATAAATTAGCTTCTCTGAACCTCCCTACCATTTGGACTAATGATGCACAAGAACAAGTGAACCTGATGTGCGAAACCAACAAGTGGTTGCCACAGCCATCAATGCATAGATATATATATGAAGGAAAGAATGTGAAAAATATGCATCCATCATCTGACAAACATAGAAATGGAAACTCCATTAACCATCAATTACCATCAAACTGAAAGAAATGCATAATCAGCTCGTCCTCAGTCATCTTCACCCGGCTGGTAAACTGGATATCAATAATTATTTACAAGAAAACAAACAAACAAACAAACAAAGACAGTCAGCTAGGAAAGGAAAAGGAAAACAAAATTCTCTTAAAACAATTATTAGGACAAGAGTTACAGACCGTTTTTCTCCTCTTCAGCATTCTAGGATTTTCCTGAGTCTTTTCTACTCTGCCTTTAAGATCTACACCAGCCTCATTTTTAGAAGGCCCTGAGCTCACTGTTCCTGAAACTCCAGCAGAATCATGCAGAGACAGCACAATGGCCTGCATTTTGCCACTGACTTTGTTAATATTGATCTTACGGTTACTACACGTGTAATAGATTTCTAATCCATGCTGAGATGAAACCCAAGCTTCACTTTAGAATGACAATATTACAATCATGAAAATACTAGATTTACCTTCGCCAATTCAGCATCATCATCAACATAATCCAACTTATTCAGTAACTTTTTGGTCTGAGGTTTCTTCCTTGGTTTGGACACTTTTCTCTTTCCCTGGAGCAGGAGATAGTCACAAAAGGTAAGAAAAACAACATTTCAAAGCAAGACAGAAGTATTACAAAGGTATTGACATGTCGATTGTTCCAAGAAGGACAAGAAGCTCGGTATTAAGATGACATATCAAAATAATACATGATCAAAATAATTTGCTGAATTCAGCTCATCAATTTTGCCCTCATCAATGTTTAAACTTCTTCCACCCACATTAAAGAATAGGAACGACAATTCAGGTTTAGCTCCTTTTACTTTTCTCATGTCACAACCTCTGGGATATGTGATATATCTGAAATCTGATCTGAATATTAAAATGGATTAGGACTAAAAACAAGGAAAACAATATTGATTTCAAACTAAGCATGTCGCAATGGGTACTAAGTATCATAGCCAAATTCTCTAAGTTCATAACTTATGAATCTATGCATCTTCTATACGACACCACCCTAATCTTGCTTAACATAAAATAACCAAGGACGTGAAGTTGCAGATGTTCAATATGTCCAATGCGATTACTATAATGACATGTCCAAGACTGATACATCTACAACTTACTTAAAAGTTCCCAAGTGCACCTCAGATCCATAGTTTCCTATTGTTGTCTAAATCCTGATTTAAATGGAAATCTTATTGCAATAAGAGGAGATACAGAAAGAAAAACTGCCTTCCACCAAAACCCACTCCAAGAGGATAGACAGAGCACTGGAAAAGCTAAACTTAAATGAAAGCCATAAGTCAATTTGACTAAAAACACCCACACTATATTATTTGGTAATTAAATCATTTATTCAACTGTGGTATTAATATTTAACCAATTTGGTGAAAACGGTATTTTCAACTGCAGTACATGCAACTAGAGTATCACCAAATTAACATCCTTCACAAAAGCAGTCTGGAGTAATTAGCAATAGTGAAATTCAAAATAAGTAGCCAATAAACAATTAGACTGTAATTTTGGAATTAATTGTAATAGGTTTGAAATGCCAAGATATATTAAAAGTACACAATTTAATTGAAATTCTCGAGGATTTATAAAAAGGGAAAAACAAGGGAAAGATGGCATGTTAATCTGCCAGCGAGTGTACTTAAGTTTCACACAGTTTCTAACCAACTGCACAAAGTTTTGCTTAAGTTGGGTAATCTTGGCGAAGTCAAACAGCATAACTAAGTATTCAATGCCACTTCAAGCCGAAAATCTCATGGTTACCTAGGATCCAACTTGGATGTTCTCATGATAGTCTTCTGTTTAATTAGGCCAACTATCTCTTAGAAACACTGGTGAAGTTTCAAGAATGTCACAATGAAGCAATAATATCTGGGTGCAGCATAAGAAATTCATTCTAATTAAGAAGGCGCTCAATGCAGCCACTGCAGCAATATTTGTGAATAAAACACTTCTGAAGAAGTCTAAAGAACTGAGGTGACTGGGAAGAAAGTGCTCCCGGATACACTTCACAACAACATTAACTAAAAATTATACTAGCAAAAAAAAGCCAGCGTTGTGAAAGAAATATATAGGCAACACTTCCGAGTGACCGCAATATGTGGTGAATACACAACAGTTCGGAATGGAATGAAATAAAGCCGGAGCCACGAAGCCAAAAAATTAATGACCCCCGAGGACGAATCACTTCATTCACTTCAATGGCCCCATTGTCATCCTCATTGAGAAAAATTCAAGAAATGAGAAACTCTGTGATCATTTCTTTCTCTTGACTCCGTTGTCTTAAACCGACCTTCCCATTTTCACATAAACCTTAAACGCCAACTACGCTAGGAACTTCAATTCACGCAAAAACAACAGAAGCAGATAAAGAATTACCCAATAGAAAAGAACCGACCTTTGTCTTACCAGACCCAGATACTTCAAAATCCCGATCATCCTCCTCATCGTCGACGCTAAGATCATCGTCATCGCCGCCATCGCCGTCCAAAGCAGGCGCGTAATCACCATCCTTGTCGTCGTTGTCGTCATCGTCGTCCTCGCCGCCCACCTTCCTTTTGCCCTTCGCGTCGCCCTTTCTCGCCTTCCGACTCGAACCCATCACGGAACTCGCCAGGTTTCGGAGGCCCAGGGCCTCCATCCTCCTCTTGTTCTCCGCGATCCTCGACAGCCTCTGCTTCTCGTAATTCGATACACGCGTCGCCTCCGTCGGGTCGGGTAGCGTCGGAGGCTCCGGTTCGGAGCCCGAGCTCGCCTCCGCTCCGTCGGGCTCCGCGTCGGAAGTGGGAGAGCGGCGCTTCGCCGCCATTCGAGCGGTCGCGGCGAATTCTCGAGACGAAAATGGCGATTGGGCGTCGCGAAATGACAGAGGCTCGAGGGGAGTGAAGAAAATGGGAGGGAAGTCGATATAAAAGCAAGCGCGGTCGAGTCGCACCGGTCCGACCGGATTTTGAGGCTTAAGCATTTGGACCGATCCGGTCCGGACCGAGTCCTAGGCAAGGTGATTTGGGGGCACTTAATACTTCAGATGAGATGAAGACTTGCACACTTTTAACACTCACTTAACATGTGAATTTTCGTTTGAGCAAGCTGAAAAAACTGTGCTTCGAGAGCACATGAAAATATCCATGTTGTAGGTCGAAACTAAAGAGACAATATCCAAACTATTCGAATTCACTTAAGAATGGTGATTTTATTTTGAGCTGACTTTAATATATTGTACATGTAAGTGTTACCTCAAAAAAATTGCTTAACAAAGTAAATGGAGAAGCTGACATGTTATCACATGAATCTTACTATGAACATACATGTTGGATATAATGGTTTCTCTCCATAAGTTAGTTTATTATGGGCATTTGTAAAAATTACCATCACTCCGTTATTTCTACATTCTAAAATTGCATATTGTCGCTTCTTTAATTTTCTTGTGCAAAAACAAATGAAAAAGGAAAAATTGCTCTCCTCAACATTGATGGCCCCTTCTAAAATGTCAAAATATGTCTTCTATATCTACACATTTAAACTTAGTCGACTTTATTGACCAAAAAAAAAAAAAAAATTATGATCGGCTTTTGTTTCGCTCTCTATGATTCCGAAGTTTACTCTTGCATCCAAAGACTAAAACTACTTCATATAGCATCAACTTTTAATGATGTGCATAATACGTTAGAAATATTTCAAAATACACCCCACATTGGACGCATCATCTCAAAAGAGCCGACGAAGTAACACTTGTCTCAAACGGCCCCCACAATTTAGTGGAACCGGTTTTGCTCGGTAGAATAGAACTGGCCAAGAATGGGTCGAAAACTCTAATCAAAATACATGGAGAACTTCTGCACTGTGCTTTGATGCTGCAAAAGCATTCGGCCATCTGTTTTTTGTTGGTTAGGAACAAAAAAAAAAGAGTGTTTTGTTGGTGTTTTTTTTTTTGGTCGAATGTTTTGTTTTGTTGGTTGTTGGACTGTCCCATATTTGGCGGGACTGGTTGTGTGGGTGTGGTGGAACTGGCCAAACATGTGGGCCTGAAAGTGGCCAAGCAAAGGCCAAGAAAACTTTAAAAATGGTCGAGCAAAGCCGAAAGCTGGCCAGAGACGAGCCGAAGAATGGCCGCCCGAATCAGAGTTTGGCCAATGCTTATCCGTCCATTCCACAGTGTAATGGACAACTTTTGTGCAATGAACTTGGCAATGCATCCCTGCTTTACACTAGCAGAATATTGCTTGATGGCTCACTATGCAACAGCATTCGTTGCACCTTAAACCCCCATCTTAAATTCACGGACACAAAAAGCATCCATATCACAGCAATACACAACTATCAAGATATTCATGACCATTCTCTTTGGGATAGGCCTTAGAAAGAGAAGGAAGGTAGGGCCGGAATGCTAACAAGCACATAGTAATTGAATTCGCCCGAACAATAGCCGCCCTACGTCAAAGCCACCAAATGGGTAAGTCGGCATAATTTACAGCAACTAAATAATCATTCAATTCCTTCCAAAAAACAACAAATTCCTTCTTTTTCATACATAATCCTCCGCTGACGATGAGGTAATTCATGAAAGTAATTGTTCAACCTTTTGTCTCAACCTTCCCCTCTTTCCTGTGTACTTGCGGAATAAATCATTCACGCCCACCGGCACGGTAGAACCATGTGTTTTTACGCCAGCGTGACGACGGGGAAAACGGAGCGGAATGGGCGATAGGCGGTGGACGGTGCGAAGCGTAGATAACCCCGCAAAGAGCCCAGCGCTCCATTGCCGAATCTCTTGATGATGTTCAAGATGTCTTGAAAATCAAGAACTCCTGAATCCTCTATCGACTTTGGCCCGCCCGCTCTCGCGTTTTCATGGCGCCCTTCCTCAGAATCGAGGCAATCAAGCCGACCCCTCTGTCGCTCGCCACTCTCTGCGCTTGCCCGTGCCGACCCTTTGCTACGAACGCCCCGGTTCTGACGCGCCCTCTGTCAAAATTCAATCTTGGGTTGCTTTTACATGGGCCCAAGAGCGTGGTCCGGATGCGCTTGAGCGGGGTCCCGGCCCGCCGGCGCGTCGTCGCGGCCGGGGCGCGCGCCGAGCAGGACCGGGTCGGCGAGAGCGACGCAAATCAGGTGGGCTTTCGGTCGGCTGTGTCTCATTAGGAAATCCGGAATTAGTCTGTGTGATTGTTTTCTTGACGGGTGTCTGGAATTGTTGGATGTATGAGGGGAAAATGGTACTTTTTTGCGCTGGCTCCATCTTGAGTGCAAATGATAAGGTTGTGAATAACGCACTTTTAGTTGTTAGTAGTTAAGAAAAGGGTAGTTCCTCACAATTGGATGGGGGCGGCAGAAACAGCAGTATAGGTAATGCGTCAATTTTTTCTTTCTTTGCTTATTTTCATGCTTCTTCCTCTGCTGGAATTTGTTACCTAATGCACCGTGTCTATGAGAATTTAGTTTGTATCTGTCTTTTAATGAACGGAATGAGTATCTGCGGGTACAGGACATGGCAATGTTTGTTGCTTGAATGGTTGATGAATGAAGATTAATAAGTTGTGGCATTAGCTCTCTGTGGCCCTTTTCTATCTCTAGATGATATTTTCATGATAATTTGATTGTAAAGCAATGCTGAAACGGAATGTTTTAGGAAGTAGACCAAGGCCATCAATCTTCACCATGGGAAGAGACTGATATGGAGACTCAACAGAAAGCAAGTCAGTTAAGAAAGAGGATTGTTTTTGGACTTGGAATTGGTTTTTCTGTTGGCGGTGTTGTGTTGGCAGGAGGATGGGTGTTTACTGTGGCTTTGGCATCTGCTGTTTTTGCCGGTTCACGGGAGTATTTTGAGTTGGTTAGGAGTCGTGGAATTGCAGCTGGAATGACGCCCCCTCCTCGATATGTGTCCCGAGTTTGCTCGGTTATATGTGCCTGATGCCGATACTTACCTTGTAAGATTGAAAGACACCCCTATGCTATATTTTTTTGTGGCATTTGGGGGACAAATTTTGTTGCTAGCAAAGCTTTGGGCGTGCAGTCTCTTTCCTGATAAAGTTTTTTATATTTATTAATTTAATCTTATCATGATGTAGCAATTACTTATCATGCTTCTATGTTCTCCTATCAAAATGTAATAGGCTCCCTTATCTGTCTGCACTGCTTGTTTAAGGGAGATTTGGGAGCTTGCTTGCTTCTGAATTTCTAAAACCATCCTGTTCAAAAGAACGAAATAATCAAAAGACAGTAAGTTTGACACAGAAATTGAAATGTACCGTGATCTTGTTGTAGTAAGTACTTGTAATAATCACAGGAAAAATAATTGTCAGCATAATTTGAGAGAAAAACCCTCTATGGTGGCAAAGACATGTCGAAAAACTTTGACCACTTTTCAGCATGCAGTTTCTGGAAAATCTTTCACATTCTCTGTTTAGATACATTTTTCTTCTCTTCTAAATGTTAGCAATCTGAAACGTAAAAATCAGGTGGAGTTCACTGATTTCTCATAGAATGCCATTGTTGATCCCTATGGATACTTTTGGAATGAATCAAAGTTTTTCCAGGAAGCGGTGCTTTCATCTGAATTCGTTATTGCTTTATTAAATCTTTGGCTCTATTTGGCAAGTGCTAGGCATTGATTATTGATAGTTGCCTCTGTGCATGTCAGATACTTTGGTCTAGATGTTTCTGTGACATCTGCCGCCTTCCTTGTTGCCATAGCATTGCTTCTACAGAGAGGAAATCCGCGATTCTCCCAGCTCAGCAGTACAATATTTGGGCTATTTTATTGTGGTTATCTTCCTTGTTTTTGGGTGAAGCTTCGATGTGGTCTAGCAGCACCAGCACTTCATACTAGTAAGATATGGTTTATTCTTGATGGAGGATGCCCCTTTCATTATACATGCATCCGATAGTTTATCCTTAAGATTTGGGCTATTTTATCATGGTTATCTTCCTTAAGATTTGTTCAACCTTGATTTTATGTAAGTGTCAGTGTAGTGTAGAAGACAATTGCAAATAAGATAGGTAACAGTAAATTAAACGCAGAACATTTCAAGACTAAATGGTGAAAGGAAGATCAAGTCATCATATTCAAGACAGGCTATGTAGCATATAGCAATCTAAGTGTAGGACAATTTCAGATTTAAATGGTGTAATAAAGATTAGATCACTATATTGTTGTTAGAAGCACTGGGTATTGTAAATTATGTGATACAGATAGCTCAGCAAGAATCTTTTTGGTGCTTTTGGCCATTATTTTTTGGTATTGACTTGTTTGTCATGGTTTTCATTCTACCGGCACTTGAGAGTGTTGACTTCTCCGAGTGTGAAGATATGTCATAGTTTTACATGTTACACTTAAATAGATAATTGTGCTGTTTGTATTATTTTCAGTTAAGCAAAAAGCTCGCATCGAAAGTTTGTTTTTTGCTAATTTCTACCTTGCTTTTAACAGAATTCTCCCTTAAACATTGCCACGACCAGTGGCATAAGGGGAACAATCAGACAAACTGAAAACCAACTATGTTGCCCTAAACTAGAGAGCTTTTATTGTAAAGAATCTAAGCCTAATTAATGTTCTTTCTAAAAGAAGATTCTATTATATGAAAATTTAGAACAAGCATAGTCTTTTGATATTGTATTTTATCTGTCTCTGTGTAGAATTTTGTGAACTTGGCCTCACGGCTCTTGTACCTGGACTGATCTACCCATAAACAGTACTTATTATCGATATACCTGAAATTAATACCAGAAGATGCGAGAAGTTTCATGCTGAAGCCTTCCCTATGAATAATGTAGTTTTCAATTTTTGTTTTTTTCTTTTTTTTACATGTGTAATGGAATGGCTTCTATTATCAATGATTGTCGTTAATGCTGCTCATGCTTATATGAAGTTGTGGTTCTTAGCTTGCTCATCTTTAACAGGAATAGGAGCAGCATGGCCCATTCTTCTAGGTGGCCAGGCTCATTGGACCGTGGGCCTTGTGGCGGCGTTGACATCAATAAGTAGCATAATTGCTGCAGACACATATGCCTTTCTTGGTGGCAAAGTAATTTGGCTTCTAGACTTTCAGTGTAATTTGTGCTGTAGTATGTACCCATTTTTATACAATTGAAAATCTACATGCCCTTGTCTAGTTATATTGTTTCTTGTATATAAGTTTGAAAATATACCTATGTCCTGATTGTGAATAGAATTAAGGAGCTCAAACAAGTTGCTTCAGAGTGTACTCGTGATCTGGTGTCCACAATCGTGCTTAGAGATTGTTTGGATTAGTATTCCTTAATGAGGTTCTACTACTGATCACTTACTTTTTGTTATTCTTTCTTCTTATAAAGCTGGTTTATCCAGAATATCGTATTGTGATGAAACTCTTTTCTGAAGTTATACTTTGAATCTTTGTGTGCTATAAGAGCAAGTGAAAAAGAGTAGCTTGTTCTTGCAAGTTCTGAGTTTTAATGAGCATAGAGTTGACTTCCTAATCTTCATTTCGTATAATCACATTTAATGTAGGCAGGAATTGCTGGATGCCTTTGTGGTTAATTTCTTTTCTATTGTAAGATTTCATGATTCCTTTTGCTTTTTCTGTACCATGCAGGATATTTTGGTTTTATGCAGATAGAAACCTAAAAATTGTTGTATTTTAATGCAGGCATTTGGTAGGACACCACTTACTAGTATTAGTCCCAAGAAGACATGGGAGGGAACTGTTGTAGGCTTGGGTGGTTGTATAGCGACTTCCGTCATCTTGTCGAGGATATTTTGTTGGCCATCTTCTTTGCTGAGGTAGTTCTGCTCACCCTTGTAATCCAGTTTGCAAAACTATTTTTTCATGGATGAGAACTGAAATAACTTATTAATAATTAGGGGAGTTGATTAATGTTGTTTCTTGGATTTTGGAAGATAGAAAACTGAAGGAGTAGGAAGTCATCTTTGATGCGTGTAAATCTAAATTGTCTTTATGTGCTTGTGAGCTCAAGAGAGAGAACAAGGGAGTAGTAGGGAGGGGGAGGAGGAGGAGGAGGGGGAACAGAGCTGAATGTTGTTAGGAGAAACTGAATATTATCTTCCGTCCTTGTTTATATTGGATGCTAGAATTTCTATGCTTTAATTGTTAAGGATAGTGTGATAGAACTTTTCTTGACTTCCAATCTTTTGCTCTTTTTTCTTATGTATTTCTCCTTTGAACTTTCTTTGGACAATATGAGTGATTATGAGGAAGTGTATATTTATTTGGTCAATTGTAATGTTCCCATTTAAACGTGATACCACCTTTTAAAATTTCACCATGGGAAGCTTTTTCTTTTTCCTTTTTTTTTTCCTAGGGAAAACTTGAATTGTGAATCCTCTACTTCTACGGTATTAGAAGAATGGTTATGCTTTAGTTGGTTTGGGTGGGTAATTCTTCTACCTCACAGTGATCACCAGAAGATCCTTAATCATAGTGATCATCTTTTTCCCCACAAATGTCCTCTTTCTTCTTTTGAAAAAAAAAAAAAAAAAAAAAAGAAGAGAAAAATCTTTTATTATCAAATAAAAATTTGATACATGTGTCATTGGCCGGCAGTCCTTGGCCGCACAATAGCCCACACAGCACCTAGTGAGCTAAAAACACCAGGTCAACCTTCCTTCCAAAGTTGTTCCCAAGAACAGTTCAACAAATAACTTCCTCGTATCAAATCTTATCGGCATCTAGTCCATCAAGCAATATAGCAAATCACCTATCATGGCTTTATCAGAAGAGCGCATCAGCTTCCGACCAATTTGTACACGAAAGACCAACTTCTCCTTCAGAGTTTCATAGAGATATATTAATTCTATTCTAAAACTCCTAACACCAATCATCATAAAACCATTTCCACAGACCAGTTGTATTCATTTCCTCTGCATCACTTCTCACTCGATAACCCCAAGCTCCACTTCCGAGGGTACGAGAGAATAGGAGAACCACGGTGTATGACATTTTCCCCCACTCAATTCCGCAACGCCCTCATCGTGGGCTATTCTATTGCTTCCCCATGTTTCCTAACTATTGATGGGCCACTTTGGATCGTACATTGAATAGCAACGCTTGCTCAACAAAATAGGCCACTCTATTGATAGTTTCTTTTGATCACTGTTTAAGCATCTTTGGCACTTGTGCTTTCCTTGACAAGTGGCATTTTTCACCAACTGCATCTTTGGCAGCACTCTATTTCGTTTACTAAGCTTTTGTTGATCTCAACAGACCATTGGAGGTTTCTTCCCTTTTTGAAAACATGGCAACAGATTTCTTCTTAAGATTCACCAATTATCCAGGAACGTTTTCCCTATTTAGCGAGGAATCTGTGTTTTCCTATGCCCCCACTGTCATCTTAGAAGCTAGTTGAGGGTCGCACTTTGTCTGAGCACATTTTGCCTCTGCCCTCGTAGGACTAGGTAGGCCACAAGTTTTCTCCGACTCAAAACTCATTTACCAAAGGAATCTTGCCCCAATGCCATCTATCACAAGCCGGCAGTTCCTTGGCCTCATAATAGCCCATGCGGTGCCTAGTGAGCTGAAGACACCAGGCCAACCGTCCTTCTATAATTGTTCCCAAAAACAATTCAGTAAACAGCTTCCTTGTATCAGATCATGCCATGTTTCACTTAGCTTGGACGTCTAGTTCATCGAGTGAGATATCACTTTAGGCACAACAATTGGTTTCTACCTGCCACAGTCTAAGAGCAGCATCAACTTCCGACCAATTATATATGAGAGGCCAACCTGCCTTCGGAGCTCCATAGAGATATATCATTTTTATCTTAGAGCTCCTAACACCAATCATCTTGTCACCATTTTTACGGACTAGCTGTTTCATCCCCTCTACATCACTCACTCTTCTCCCGATAACCCCAACTTCTCTCACAAGGGTACAAGGGTACAGAAGAACCATAGTCCTTTATTTATGCTTCCTTGATCTTTTTAAGCCACTTCTATTATGTTACATACTCTTGTTGGATCATTTGAGGACTTACGTGCCCTACCACTTGAAATGAGTTTACAAAATCTACTCTTCAACAATAAACTCTTCTTGACCTTAAGGTGCATACTAGGTATCATAGTATACGAGATGCTTATCCCTGTTGTAAATCTCATGGATGGTATTAAACTCTTCCGTCTCTCTACAACTTATCCCTTCTGACATTAATCTGTCCAGCACTTTTGCCTTTGTTACGTCTTATCCACGAAAATTCTGCAGCATAGCTTACATCAAGGAAGAGGAGTTCATTCCTATCTAGTGGCCAAAGTCAAAAAGTTTTATCTTGTCATGAGCCTGTAGAGACGGGAGACTTCTCAGTAATTGCTTTTTCTATCCTTGATTGCAAAAAATCTGTTGTTCAAATCCTAGAACTTCAGTACTTTTGATCCTTTTCTTTAGGCCAGAAGCCGAGATAATGCAATAGGAATCTTGTTGTGATCTCTTTTGGTGTTCAATATCTTCATTTGATGTCTCGAGTTCATAGATCATATGATGAGCTCGCATAAATGTAACATTGAAATTTGTGCATTTGCTCTTTTTTATTGCTTCATATAAAGGATCAACTAGTTGCCTTGTGGTTTCTATGTTCCCTCTGTTCTCATGTATGTGTTAAAGCTTGTTCCTTCACTTTTTGTTTAGCCTTTTATTAGTTCTTAGCATCTTTTTGAGTTATATCAGGTACTTGAGCTTATATTTTAGTACTTAATTTTAGAAATTCTAGCTATGCCTGTTTGATTTCCAAGTTTTGATTGTAGTTTCTTCTTCTCTGACTATATTTTTATTTGTTCTTTATTTAAGCTTCCTACAGCGTTAGCATGTATTCACTGGTAAAAAGTATACTTTCTTTGTCTTGCTAAGTTGTCCTTTAGCTTTCAAGAGTGGCAGTATGATAATCTTCATCTTAATTTAAAGGAAGGTAGTCTCAACATTTGCTCGGTGGCATTTCAAAATAATACATTTAGATACTTTGGCTCAAAGCTTTTTGGATCCGTCATCATTTTTAAACCTGTTTTTGTGCTGTTTGATTTTCTTTTAGGTGACCACATTATTGCATCCCGTTAGACTGTTTATTTGCATTGTCTTTTCATTGTTGTGGTTTGTGTATAATTTCCTCTTGTTTGGTGGACAGTGCAATAGCATTGGGGTTCTTGAACTTTTTTGGGTCTGTTTTTGGAGATCTCACCGAATCCATGATCAAACGTGACGCAGGGGTCAAAGACTCGGGCTCCCTTATACCTGGACATGGTAAGTTCCTTTTGCTTTAATTACTTTGCAAAGCTGCTGAATTTTCTTTGCACTTTGGCCCTTATTCGAGTTGCTAAATCTGCATACCGCTGATTATTATGTGAACCAATTTAACATTATTTAGGACAAATTTCATAGTTCATTAATCTGATTTCTACAGTTATTTAGATTGTTGATATACAAAGGTGCAATTTTATTTTATTTTTTTGGCTGCAATAATTGAAGCTTTTGCTTGCAAGATTGTGTGTTTTCATTTCTCAAATCTTGTTAGCTCATCTTCTTGAGTATTTCTTATCACTGTAATTGCATGCAACTCATCTGAATTTTGGATTGACCAAAATTTTGCATATTAATGCAGATAAGCATTATAACTAATCATATGCCTAGTGCCTACCGCTTGTTGAAAAGCATGAGAAAGTGAAGCTGAAATATCCTTCATCTATCCCATTTTCCCTGCTGAACTTGCAAGTAGAACACTATGGTATAATTGCCCTCATTAATTTGCTGATGCTCTCCTAAAACGGTAGAAAAGCTTCTCTTTTGTTGTTTTTTGTCATTGACTGTAACAAAAAATATTCCCCATTTCTCTCGTTGGAGGGCAGTAGACAAATTTAATTTTACATCATGAACTTAAAGGCAAGGGTCTTTACATCCTCCTGGAGGATGAACCTTTCTTTTAAGGGATTAAGAAACACATGGGCACCTGCAGATGAACCTTACTTTGTCAAATGCAAAGTCAATACTTATGATACTTTTGCCTCAGAAGTTTTCATAAATTCCTCATCTGTAATGAAACGAATCTGTTTCTGAGATGTCCGTCATATAAGGTTTCCTGGACCCCTTTTTCCACTTCCTCTGTTGCTCATTGAATATGCATCAGATTGTAGTGTAGTTGTAAGAACCGTGTCATTTATGGTATTTTGCAAATTTGGGTTTCATAAACTATGTCCGTAATCAGAGGCAATGCCTGCAGGTGGAATATTGGACAGAGTAGATAGCTACATATTCACGGGTGCGCTCATGTACTCTTTTGTCAAAACTATTCTACCTCTGTATGGAGTTTGACATCGGAAGAATGAGCAATAAAAAGTGGGAATACACTGCATAGTTCTGGAGCTGTTGCAAGAGAGGACTTCGTGCCACCCAAGCAGGCATCGATTGTTTTTGGACAAGAAAATGAAGAAGAAAGTCCTGTATGTACTCTTTAACTCGAAATGGCAACCAAGATTTTGAAGCATACTCTGTTTTCAGTGTTACAGGTATAGTTCACATGACCACAGATCACTGTTAATCTTCAAGAAGAGCTGTCAATGATCAATTTAATGGATGAGAAGCTGGTTCCCAAAAGTTTTTCTTTTCTTTCTTTACCTTGGCTTTTTCGGTGTTGGTAGGTCTTCTATTGTAATAATTGGTTGATCAATAATTTCGGCCGCAAGGTCAATCATCTCAATTTTTTGCACGCCCGTTTGCTTGTCATGCTGACTGGGATTGTTTAGCCGAAAGAATCTAAGTTTTGGGAAAAAATTTCTATGGATAACTTTGATTTTGCATGGAGAGAGTGGAATTTCGGCCCCCAGTTGGCATGATTCTTCAGAGCCTGACTTTTGTCCTAACTGAAGTTCTTGCTGTAGTATGGTTGATTGATCTCTTCAACAATTTTTCCAATGTTGGTGTTTTCTTGTCCAAAATGCCGGGTCCATGGTTATTGTTCCACGATAATGCAGCCGAATATGGTGTACAAAACCGATTCATTTTTGTTATCGCGCCATCCGACCATCATGTCTAAACGTTTCTATCAGAACTATGTCCAAGACTCAAAAGTTGCTTTGATTGCACTAATTTACTTGTGATGGTTGGTAACTGATGTTCTCCCTTGTCGATTTCCGAATTGCTTCCCTCGTAAGCTTCCCTACAGCGAGGAGTAGTTAAATGTTGACGCGAACAGGTGTATGATCGCGCTGGCGCCAATCGGGAAATGAAAAGGCTTAATGTCATGGTAACAATGATATATGGCCCGTTCTAGGGAGTCCTCATGGCAGCTATGACCATAACCAGGAATGTCATTATTGGTATTTCTATTTATCATTATTCGTTATTATCGATATAGCGTAACTTAGGCTGTTAGGCAATATTGCATTGAGGCGTCGGGACTCTTTTCAGACGTATTTTTCCACCCCTAATAATTCCATCGGATTAATTTGCACCCTTGAAGGTTGACCAAGGAAAGCAATCAATCATGGGTTGAAAATGATATTTGAGAGAGAGAGAGGGAGAGGGACATAGTGAGTAGCAAGGCCCACTAACGTCCCACCAAATCCCATCAATCCCAAAAAAAAAAAGGAAAATCATACGCCTCTATGATTTCACATACTAATTTAATTGTTTGGGGAAAAAGATAATTATAATAATAATATCCTCCAATCACTCGTAACTGAAAGATGAAGTTAGTATAAGTCAAGAAAGGCTTCCCTCAATTTAAATAATCTCTCTAGAGGCAAAACGACCTCAACGAGGGGTTACGTCGAATTGGCGGTCGCAAACCGCTATTATTTTCACGTGGACATGTCTCCCCGGCCTCCCTTGGCGTCCCTTTTTAAAAATCCCTTATTTTCATCGTCTGCATGCATGTATGTCAGCTAGAAATGGTACACAATGATATCACCAAATTGAAAAATTGCTGCTTAATTAGCTTCTGTTTGCGCCGCTTGTAATCTTCTTGTTCGCCCATGTCACATCGTCACCACGAGCCAAAATGTCATTAATACTAAAATGGGGTCCAAATATGTTGTCCATAAGCAGCATTAGTGTTGTTAACACGTCTATTTAGTACTCTTTCCGATTGATTGAGTCCCACAGCTCGCTTTGGCCGTGCTGTGTTCGAAAAGCAGTCCTTTCCGCGCGTCAAAGCTTTGGAGCCGTCGTCAAAAGGGTGGTTCAGTCCGTGATGTCATGACAAATTTAGAAAAGAAGTAATGAGCATTTTGACGTTTGGACAGGAAAGAAAACCCTAAGAACATGTGGACCTACAAAAGCTAAAAATGACTTGTGTTTTCTCATTCTTTTTAAGCTGCTGGTGCTTTTGTCCTTAGCAAGACGGACTAGAGATAGTGGCATTTGCGTCCAAAACTGAGGAGGTCATTGTAGATTAAGATGTCTGGTGATTTATTAAAGCTCTCCGCTAGGAACAACGGTCACGAAGAGATAATGTTCGTTCTCGGACAAGTTAATGTGGCAATTAATTATTAGGGTTACGGGATCGGTCCGAACTGTCACGGGAATGGGATGAGAGAAAAAGAAGATGACCCGTGAAAGAGACGTGGGAGTAAACGATGGTTGACCTTGAATTTGTGAGGAGATATGGATGTTGCAAAAGGGGAGGAGATAAGAGAAAGGAGGAGGAGGAGGAGAAGGAGATGGGGGGGATAGAAAGGAACCCCAAGACTGCTCTCAATTTTTTTCCTTTTGTCTTGGAGGCTAGCAAGCAAGAAAACCCACATATATTCAAAAGTGCCTTCTGTGGAGCCAAATCTCCACCAACTATCTATGT
Organism: Eucalyptus polyanthemos subsp. polyanthemos; assembly: GCA_017140185.1. Classification (NCBI taxonomy): domain Eukaryota; kingdom Viridiplantae; phylum Streptophyta; class Magnoliopsida; order Myrtales; family Myrtaceae; genus Eucalyptus; species Eucalyptus polyanthemos. Next base: position 19,452,066 of record CM029460.1, on the reverse strand, counting down.
AGAGATAGAGAAAGAAAGGGAGAGAGAGAAAGAGAGAGAGAGAGAGTCTTCAGCAAGAAGAGAGGAGGGGGCCAATTAGGGTTGTTTTGTTGTGATGGGAAAGGGGCCTACCACGAGTGGGGCTTTTGACAAGCCATGAGTGCTTACTTTTCGAGATGTTCTTTTGTAAAATCTTTTAGGGGCATGAATGATACAAGAAGTGGAGAGAAAAATGTGTGGGATGCAAGGAACGCGTTGTTTTTAAGCTGACTAAGAAATGGAGGGCGAGAGGAAAAGGATTGAAAGAGAAACGATGTACATAAAAACAATGAAGGAAACTTAAAGAAGGGTTTGAGGAGATATGGTGGGCAAGCATCTCCAAAAGTTGTGTTTTCAGAGAGAGAGAGAGAGAGAGAGAAGCAAAGTATTGTTGCTGTGTCGATGACAAAAACCCTAGCTTTTTCCCTTGCACACGCACACCCATGCATCTCTCCACCTCACACCACCTTTTGCTTTCCTTTTTATTACTTTTCCTATCTTGTCCATTTGCCTCCGGGTGGTCACATGGTTTTTGGCGTTAACCCTAATATTATTTTCACCAATTCTTGGCTAATAGCATCATGTTCCGGTCCATCCTGACCTAATCCATGTCGAAAGTCCATGATGCAATCGTTCTTTATTTTCCCACATAAATAAATTATAATATAAGAAAAAAAGCCTTTCTCGGCCAAGTCACCCCAATCTATATTCCCATCTTTTTCGTAACATTTCCATCTGGTTAATGTGGTGGTGTTCATATTCGATTGCAAAAGCTCATGTTTCAAATCATAGGTGTCCACACGGTGGCCAAGAATTCATAATGAGCCTCATTCTCAGAAGTTACGTGGAAGGAAAATTGACGAGCATGATGTGACTGAAAATGCCATTGTAGAGAGACATTTTTGTTTGGGAAGCATTTACGAATGAGGCCATGAAAACGACAGATTTCTTCATTGCTAAGGAATATTTAAATTGTAATATGTTTTCGTGCTTGAAAGTCCAGGTAGGTGTGATCTTGAAATCCACAGGAACCGAAGATTCTCACACGAACGTAACTTGTGATTATTAAAACTACGAAAGGTATAATCTGATGCATGACTCATGCACAGTCCACCTATAATTACCGCATGTTCCTTTAATAATTAGGCGATGGAATAGATTCTTAAATGGTCCGTGTTTAAATATTTGAATTGTTGTCTATCTTTTGACTAAAAGCTTCAAATCGATCAATGATGGAGCATGAAGAATCACAATCTAAAGAAAGAGAAATTAACCTTTCTTACAAACTTCATTTCTTAATTTGTCAAATTCGTTTTTATTTTTTATTTTTATCAAATCCACCGCCTGTGTAAGAAACAAGTAACACGTTCACCATCAGATGGTTGGATAAATCTGTTTTTCTCCATCTTGTGCTGAAAATCCTGAGTTCTAAAATGGTGTCGTTTGCGAAGACTCAATCCCTTGTGTATACAATAAATTTCAGAAAAACACATGATTAATTGAGTACTTGCTCATGCAAACACATCCAATCCATCCAGTGAAAAAAGAATTTCTATCACATTCATTAAGCTAGAGTTTAAATAAGTCGTTTTCGTTGCAACTTCTTGGAAAATGATGTTGTTCTAATGTGAAACTCCCCTTTAGCTGCGAAGATGAAGATGCTAAAATATAGGTGCAATCGCAAGATGGATATAACTGTTCATTAAAACTTTGGTTAGTGACACCCCACCACATCCCACACCCATCATTTTCGAACTTTGGAGGCGACAAAAGCTGGAGATGTTTTTGCAAGATCTTTGTTCTTCATGTGGAAAAATATAAAACGAAACATTATTATTAACTTGAGGGCAAAAGGAAAAAAAAAATCCCTCACTCCGAGGAGACTTCTCCAAGACAAAAGTGCTTACCTCAATTCCTTAATAAAAAGTTGCTTATCATTATACTTTCCCCAGGCAGAGCGTTTATCTTTTTAGAGCCCTAAAAAAGGGTTCTCCTTTTAAGAGCTTCTCTATCTAGAAGATGCTCCAATCCTACGAGAGAGAGAGAGAGAGAGAGAGAGAGAGAGAGAGATATGGGGGAATAATCTTTCGAGAAGTGAGGTGACCAAAGAAGGGCCGCGATATGGCAGGTCCAAAGAGGAGCCAGGGTTTAGATTTCGTTTTGTGAAGGACTTGGCAAAGGAGGGCTGCCTTTTTTTTACCCCAAGCAATCGCCCTTGTTCTTTCCCTTTCGTCTCTTAAAGCAAGCCAAAAGAAACGAAAAGAAAAAAGGAAAGGAAGAAAGACCAAGTACAGCTTTGGAAGACAGGCTTTTGTGCTTCACTAAGATCGGTGAAAGCAGGCTTTGATGTATCCAGCGAAAGCCGATTCATTTTCAGAACCAGAAAGACTGTGTTCATGTGGAGTTTGAACAACAATTTGAAAATTCATTTCATAGGGTCTCCCTCCATTTTTGCACGCTTTATGCATATATCAAGCATTAGTTTCATCTCATTCGTTCATATGGGAATCGGTTGGCCAAAGCTTAACCCCGTGCATATCGTCGTGGAGTGCAATGATGCGGGCGAAATGGAAAATTTGGGAAGGGGGGAGTGGGGTGGGTTTACTGAGAAATCTTTAGAGCGAAAAAACTCAATATTCGAACAAAGTTCAGTAGAAAATTTACGGACGAGAATTTGATGAGAGGGACCCCTTTGTTAGGGTTATGGCAATCATTTAAAAAGCGAGATATAGCTTTTCGATGTATCCGATATGCGAAAAGATTAGCACGATCTGAAAAATTATATTTTCCCTTCTTTGTGTGTTGAATACGCCTCCTGCTGGACGAGATACCTTCGAGGGCGTACCAATCAGCTGACATATGTTTCCAGACATACAAAGGAAAGCCGGAGTTTATGCTTAATCACTGTTCTGACAAGATTAGAGTTTAGGTTTTCTTTTGGGGCATCAAGCTGGATTTTGCCAAAATAAAAGCTGTGGAAATAAAGTAATTCGCTTTTTCGAATGTTGTGTTATATGGGAAAGATGCACTAATTGATTTTTCTCCATTTTACATAGTCACATTAGTACTGTTCTAGGAATCTTTAATATAAATAATATATATCATGAGTTTTTTCGTAGTCAAGGTTGGACCAAATAAATGAAAAGAAAATTAATTTCGCCACTAATCTCCACTTTTTAAGCACTTCTAAAGGATGATATAAAGCCCTCTATAACTTTCCTAAGGTTAGGTTACTGGGTGCACCCAATACATTTAGTGCAATGCCTTAGAACCGTTAGATCATGTCGGCTCCATATAGTTAGTCCGATGCATGAAAATTGTTAGGTAAGATTTTCATTGGCTTAGATGCACCAAGCCTATATAATCTGAGTCGATCTAATTATTTTCCATCTACCGAGTATCTATTTGTGTTGGAAGCATACTTTCATGCATGGTAATTGTAGTATTCTGTGACATCATCTTTTCCCACAAGAGAATTTCTTTTAGACTTGAGTGCAAGGGGTCTCTCTAAAGATCTTTGGAGAGCGAATCCCCAGTTTCTTAATGAATGTTGGATGACAAAAAAGAGAGTGTAAATCTTACCTGTTGATCATAAAACCTTTAACTTTTTTGTACCTTACAACATTTCGAATAAGAATTACGAAAGATTTCAATAAGTTATGACCAAATGATGCGTTTCTCAAAAGACCATAGAACATTTCTAGTAAAAGTCCTCAAGCGACAACGTTTTTCTACTGGGTAGTTAACATAAGAAACAAAGGTATAGGTTCGCATTATCGTCAAAAGAAAAAGTACACACATATCTCAAGATATCCTATTTGGAATTTTGTTAGGGTAAAAGATATTATGCAATCCCCATGATGTTGATGTTTGTCTCTATTATGTCATTTGTTCCAAGATCGTTCGCTCCACAAATAGTGTCATTATAAAAGTGCCCTTCAATAGTTCGCTTAAAAATTGCCCAAAATGAACTTTGATTAGTGCACTTTCTTTTGTTCTTTTCCTTAAGTTGGTAAAGTCCCTTCTTATGTGAGAACATCAACTATTGCACTAGATAGACTCCCTGATTGTCGTGTGAGATGATTAATTCTAAATTCTTTTTAACCTAAGCCACACATATTTCAGGCACCTTTAATAGCTGATTAAATCATTATCTCCGCTCTGACTGACAAAACGATAAACAAGTATACAATTTAATCAAGAATCAAAATCGGGACAAACCTAGACTTGCATGCACCGAATAATGTCACAAATGTCAAATCTACGAGACCATTGCTAGTCTGTCTTTTTTGACTAATACCAAATGTTAGATTATTTAATTAGGAAAACAAATGATTTCTACAAAAATTTGAATTCACAACCTCCAGCTCTGATACTATGTGAGATTTTGTGAAAATACTATCAATTGTTACAAAAGCTTAAATTATTAAATGAAAAAGTGATTTATTTTTTAAAATTTCTAGCTTATCCAGACCGAGTTAATCAACCAAATCCAGTAGGCAAGTAATTCATGAGAATCAAGGACATGATCAAGACTCTCTCTTTTGTTCCTTCGTATTATTCTGGTTTTAGGAGCACACGAAAAGCAGTCCTCCTCAAGACCAATATCCAAAAGGTTAAGAAATAATGTAGCTTTGAGCCGCTCTCCAAGAAGTTTGCCATTGTAGGGAACTGCGATCTTGTGGACAGGTCGCAAGAAAACACAGAGCAGTGGTGGTGGTGTTGGGGGGAGAAAAAGTTGGAGAGTGAATAAAGAGAGGAGGGATACGAAACCCTAATCTTGCATGGACTCGCTCAACACGACACTGTCTTTTCCATGGAAAAAGAGAGACGAGTTTTTTTCACAAAGAACGGTGGAATCTCAAGTGTCAGAGTCATGGTTTTGGACACGAAGTACAAGACTTCCAATCCCAGCTAAAAGATCTCCATCATGAAGTACCCTAAATCAGCTGCATGTTCTTGAATTTCTTCTCAATTTCTTCTATCTTTTTAGGTTTTTACGGTATACAAATCTATGTGTGTATACATATATATATGTAGAGCATAGTTAATTGCCCTCAATTTATATATCTGATATAAAGAAAGTTCTTTTTCATCAACAATCTCGGAATTATGGCTCATATATAAACATATAAAATTGGTCACCAAACAAGATAATGCACACATGTCATGATATTAAGACTATTTACTGAAATAAAACTTCTCTATGGAAAGTTGAGCTACATGATGAATATGATAAGCACGTTGAATTGCTAATAAAGAAATTCTTTGCAAGAGTAATTTTATGTGGCATTTTCAAGATATTCAATGTTTTTTTTATAGAATTTTATTGTTTAAAACTAACTCGGTGCTATTTTCTTGGATTTTTTTGGTATGCAAGGTTCTTTAGGGTGGTATTTTTACTATCCCTTTCGTAGTGGGACATTAATACCAAGTGCTCCTTTAATATAAATACAAAGATCCTTTGTCTTTAAGGTCTGGTCACTCCAAAATGACAAAAATGCCCTAACATGAGGCAAATTTACCAAAATATCCAAACCTAGCGATGACAACAGGGCGGCGACAAGAAGAGGCGGGTGGGATAGTGATTGTCGAGGAAGGGCAAAATGGGAAAGAAGAAAATAGGAAGAAAATAAGAGAATACGAAAAAGAAAAATTCAGTTCCATACGCAGATCTATCCATCTCTTAAAGAGATAAATTTCATGACCTAAACTTAGAGAATCCCGATATTTCATGCATTATGCATAGGCATAGGCATGCTAACGACGCGAATATGTTGGGAGGGCCAACCCGAATCTCGACCACACACATGTTAACCGCGATGTGCTCCTTGTCATCGATTAGTGTCTAGTCTACCACGAGTACGATCATTCGATTAAAACTCGATTCGCCCTTTTTCCCTTATTGGAGCAAAAGCAAGGTTTGGCTGCTTTCGACCTCGTGTCCAGTCGGTGCCTCCCTACAAACGATGAACATGGCATCGAATTCCTTTTGCGATTTTACGTTTTCTTCTGCCAGAATTTATAAAAAAAGAAAAAGAAAGTGTACGGAAAGGGCTTCGTCCCACGTATTAATTAATGCATGCTCTTGCTGTCGACCATATGGTCTGTATACTTTCTTAAAAAGTTACGTCATGTGTTTGTCTTAGGTCATTGGATTCTGCTGACCTGCCGTCATCGTCCCCCCCGGCTAGAGCCGACAACTGCACATTTTCCAGATTTTCCCACATTCGCAATTAATGTGTCCATTTTCGCTGAATACAATCGCAAGGAAGGACGACCCTACTGTTCTATTAAAAAAGAGGAAAAGATTGTTTTTTTTTTTTTCCTGTTGGTAGATAAAAAGTTGGCAAGCGTTAAAAAAAAGAAAAGAAGATATTGATGAAAAATGTTATCAATCTAACCTTGATTTTCCGATAACTTGTTATAACTTACCGACGCTTTTATGAGATTATCAAATTTCTTTCTTAAAGTTTATAATTATCAATTTGCCTCATATTTTTACTTTCATTTTTTTGTCTTTTTAACCAACGCCTCCTATGAAAGTCAGTACATTAGTACAAAAGTTGCTACTTTGCAAACAATGGAGGAATTAAAAAAAATAATAAAAAACAATGGAGGAATTTGATGATTTCTTAAAAGTGTCAATAAATTACCAATAATTTACCTAGAAAAAAGTCACCGGTCTTTTTTTTACTAATATTTTCTTCTACTTATCAACACTCATTGAGAGTTCGCTCGTTTCGCGAAAAATGGGTCATTTCCGAAAATTGTTTTCCAGAAAATGACAATATTTTCTAGTGTTCAGCTAAAACCTGAAAATGTTTTGGAAAATATTTTCCCTTATTCGATAAGAGAATATTTTCTAAACTTTACCACTTAAGCATGTATCACTTACCGACTTATAAATCCATCAAATATGAACTTGCCTTTAAATCCAAGCAAACTTGCTTTATATCCTTTGTTCCATTATTGTCACCAAACACTCATCTACTCTAAAAGATGTTCCTATGGATTTTAAAAAGAAGCAAAAGAGAAAAGAAGCAAAGCATGTACAACCCTAATGAGAATCTTTCAGTTGAGTGGCCTGTTCTCCCTCGTGTCTTTTGTGTTCTAATAAATAAATAAATAAATAAAAAAGCAAACCATGTAGAACCCTTTACTTGAGTAATATACAACTACATGGTAGAATAAATAAAGAAAATGATAAGCAAGAGTGCAGAGCACAAGCTCGAGATCGACAAACTCAAGGTACACCTGGCAACGGCCAACGACTAGCCAAGAAAGAAGAAAATGAGAAACAAAGAAAAGAAAAAAAAAAAAAAATAGAAAAGAAAAGGGAAATTAAAAATAATTTGAATTAAAAAAAAGAAAAATAAAATTAAAGAATAATTTGAATAAAAAAAGAAAAGAAGAATAAGGAAGGGGAGGAGGAAGTGGGGATTTGTAGAGGTGTGAGATAAGAGAGATCAAGTGAAGAAAATATTTTCCATTTTTCAAAAGTGGAAAACATCTTCCCCTAATCTAAAAGACTTTTTTCTTTTAATGGAAAACATTTTCCCCAATGAATTCATTTTACGTGAAACGAATGCCGAAAAATCCGAAAAACGTTTTTCCAATAATTATTTTTCGCAAAACAAACGGAACCTAAAATTTACCAAAGAAAAAAAAAATCCGTATCTTTTAGCTCAGAACGGTAAATATGCTCCCCACTTAGTTCAAAGAGATAAGAGTAGCTGCATGAGATGGTGGAAGAATGTGCGAGATGAGTCCGATAATGTAGAATCGAAGAAAAGGAGCTAATCACGACCTAATTCATTTAATGTCCTGCCAAAAGAATCTACCTCACTGAAGCTTCCCTTTATGACGCAGCTTCGTTGCGTACGCAAAGTTAAAAAATATTGACCTAACCCAATCGGTCAACTTATAATTTCGTTGTGAGAATTTCAAATGCCAACCTGAGCTGGAAACTTAGAGAATCGACCCCTCTAATTCCGACCTGGCGGGGTTGGCCCGATTGATTGGATCATTAGGGATTCCGGCTCGAGAGCTAGAGGTCATCCATTGAGTCTGATCAACTAAGTGTAGACTGCTATGAGTTAGAGCCATCTACACATGCAAAACTTAATTAGTTCGTACGGCTTGCAAGATGTTTCATAGATCTTTAGGTAACTTGTTCACTTCATTTGTACTCTTGGATTTTTTACTTAAAAGAAAATTTTTAATTCTTGACGACCGTATTGTTTATTGGTGATAAAATAAATAAATATTCCAGTCTTATCATCATTAGGAGATAATTAGGCATCAACTCAATAAAATTAATGGGTCCTTGTCAATTGTGGATAGACTAGAGGAATAGAATATCAGATAACACCATGGTGGTGATATAACATAACGCTGGTGGTGGGTGGTGGCGGGATTGGGATAGATACGGTCAGTGGCGGAGATGGTGGTGGTTGATGCCTCAGTGGCGGTGAGGGAACAAATAAATAAAAAGTTAAATTTGTTTAATCAAGAACGGAATTGGTAGGTTTTGATTATCCGGAAGTTATATGAATTTTTCTCGATCAGCATGTATAACATATGCGTACTCGATGGCTAATCGAGTGGTCTAATATTTGGTTCACAAGCCAAACATCACGAGTTCGATTATGTGATCCATCTTCTTCTTTTTTGTCGATTCTATTCTAATCCTACTCTAACACTCAATCTCAAATTTTTGTCCTACCTCTTTACAAGGCGTGGGAGTCGAAACCCACTCTTGAAATGAAATCGTCCCACCTCAATCCCTCCCAAGAATGTGGGGATTTGAACCCCTCACCTCTCCCTTCCAAGTTAGAAGGGTAGCTACTGGGGCGAACCCCCAGTGATCCATCTTAAGCCTCGGGAAAACCTTGTTTATTCTACAAAGGACGAGAGTGGATTTAAGTGTATTGCCGGTCTCATGTTCACTTTGCACCTTATGGGCGTACAGTGATGAGCTTGCGCAACGGATGGTTGATACTTTGTTGATGCCTTAAAACCGAACATTCTCATAACATAAGAGATTAAAGGCTACAGCTGATTGAAACCTTCTTCAAAAAAAAAAAAAAAAAAAAAAAAAAAAAAAAAAAAAAAAAAAAAAAAAAACTCTATTGTAACATATAAGCAAACAGTGAAACGAGCATTAGAAGGTTCTGATTCCACCTATCTTCAAATGGAATCTAGATCTAGAATAATGACTGCTAGGATATAATTAAAGTAATCAATATGGTTGTGGACCTTGCCACCCATGTCATTATCCCCTTTTTATAAAGGCGATTAATGGAGGGAAAAGAAGTTGTTAAAGCCGTTTGAGTGGTAATATCGTTCATCTTTCTAGGTTTAACATGCTATCTTCGATTACCTCCGTCGGAGTAAGATTGTAATGTTGTAAGGACATTGATCAAGAAAAGTCATTTAGAACGTGCTAAAATGACAATATTAGTCAATCATCAACAAAATTTATTGTGTACCACAAGAGCATAACTTGCCAATAGTTATGTCCGTCCTGTATCACGGATCATGTAATGAAAAGCTATAAATTTGCCTTGATTGTGTCTCATGGATGTTGAAAATATGTGATTCTTGATCAATATGAATATCACGGATCTTGTTTTAAGATATGCAAAATTTTATCCAAAAGGGTTTTTTAGAGACTATAAAAATGATCGACACACCTCAAATCCTAATTTCATTCCGTCTACGAGCATGCAATGTTTGCATTCTTTTTCCATTCTATCCGATTGATGGTTGGAAGGAGTGATTTCCTTCGTAACATTTTCCAAAATTTAGTGAGTTATTTTGAACGAGAGTAAGCTCAAGGTTTGAATGACCACCAAAGTAATACCTTCATAATTAATTAAAATAAGCTGATGATTTACATGTATCGGGCGTGTATGATTTATCCACATAAATAGAAAGGTCATTAACTGCCGTACGTAAATAGTATGTGTATAAATCTTTGCCTCCATCGCAATCCTATTCCTTGCGCTTAAGAACCAAAAGAGGGAAAAGATTAGTGGGTTTTGATCAAATTTTGTTCCCATGTTTGATTAATTTTAGACCCCCAATATATGTTTGGAGATTATTAGATAAGAAAAGCGACACAAATGATCCATGAACTTTGTTCCAATATGTAATGTTGTTCATTGACTTTTAACTTGTTTGATGGAATTCATGAACTATTAATAAATATTCAATCTTGTCTATAAACTATATGAAAATGTTCAATAACATGCTTCAGTTATTTAAAGTGAACATTATTTCCTCATTTGGCTTTCAATAGGTTAAATTTGAATAATGGACAAAAAAAATTGTACATGATTTATCCGAGTAGGAATTCATTTTAAATCAAGATATAATAATCAACGTCATCAAATAATGATGAACATATTAATGTTGCACTTTATCTCATTTTTTGACATAAATGGATAACAAGTTGGATATGTCGATTCGTCAATTTTGAAAATCCAACTCACAATATAACAATAAACATCATTAAATAACATCTAATTTGTCATTTCAGCAAATAGAATGACTACATCGCACATCTACTAATAGTTTAGACATCAAATTAAACAGATTAAAAGTTCAAGGACGATTCGCAAATTAGACTAAAGTTCAAGAATCATCTATATAATTTTTTGTATTTGGCATAATGGCTTTCAAGATTTTCCACATCAACGACGGCGACAATTGTTGAACTTCTTATGCAATGACAATTTAGTGAACCAAAAAAGTGACAAGGACATCACCTCACTCAATATTTGCGGCGAATGCATGATTAAAGTAGGATATAACAATCAACATCATCAAATAACGATAGACATATAAATGAATAACAAGTTGGATATGTCGACTCGTCAATTTTAAAAATCCCACTCACAATATAACAATAAACATCATCAAATAATGTCCAATTTGTCATTTCACAAATAGAATGACTACATCGTACATCTACCAATATTTTAGACATCAAATTAAATAAATTAAAAATTCAAGAACGACTCGCAAATTAGACTAAAGTTCAAAAATCATTTATATCATTTTTTTCTATTTGGCATAATGACTTTCGAGATTTTCCACATCAACGAACGGCGACAATTGCGTGAACTTCTTATGCAATGACAATTTAGTGAACCGAAAAAGTGACAAGAACATCATCTCACTCAATATTTGCGGCGAACGCATGATTAAAGGAAAGGACTAAATGCAAAACCATTTTCCATCGTCGATCCATCCTGCCACGCGTCTTGCCCGCGATCCGACGGTGACGGTCCAAAAGGAGCAGCGAATTGGACGGTGGAGATCGCCGGTCAACACGCGACAAAGACGTTTCGTCGCGCACACAAGTTTGGATTGACCATTTTGTTGTCGCCCTCGCACCCCCTCATCCTGCGCCGTCCACGGGTTCCCGACCACTCGCATCTCGCAATCAGAAGATATTTCCTCCTTTTTTTCTTTTTATATATAAATTTAGGGATAGAAAATCAAATTTCCGATATGTCCAAACTCCCCAGGCGCGTTTATTTCACCCAAAAAAAAAATAATATTTTCCATAATATTTTCCATAAAATTAAATGTATACATCGTTCACAAAAATGAATTAACAAAAAATATTTTGACCACTCACGAAGATATTTAGACATGAAAAGCATCATTGGATTTTATATTTTCTCATTAACATGGCCCTTACATGGAGCTTATCTTCTACTTCATGGGTGCGCCGAAAAGTCACCCGTTATGGTAATACATAGAAACCATAGTGAAAACTCTATACAGTTGATCTTTTGAGTTGAGCCCGCTTCAAGCCAGGATGACTAATCAATTGATCTTGGGGTAAAAGTCTTGCTTATATTTACTCTTTTTTTTCTTGTCAGTAGGAAATGAGACTCCATTTTTTTACTGCTAATTTCTAAGATGTTTTCTTTCACTCATACAACTATATGATTTAGGTCATCAAACTAAATGATAAAAAAAAGGAGATATCTACTCAATTTCTTTTTGAAAAAAAGGAATAAAGAAAAGAAAAGTTTATGTTTTAACGAATCGCACACTTCCACTTCATGGGTGCGCCGAAAAGTCAATTGAGTTGGATTTCACTGAGAGTTGCACCAAAAAATCTAAAGTGCAGTGTAATTGGCAATTTGAAATCAAAGTCAATCCAATCTAATTGTGAGAAATACCACACAATTAAATGATCAAATCATGGAATCCATGCAAATTTTATATAGAATAAAGTGCAAAGTGACTATCTAAAGGAAAAATGATATAACTGAATCTTGAACTTTGACCAAAGTGTAATGTGGTTCATAAATGTTCCTTAGGCAAATTTCAAATTGCTTAACATTGGTCTCTGATCTTTTTGGTACATGCTCAATGCAATTTATGAATTATATGAGAATGTATGATGTTATCATTGAATTTGAGTTAATCAAATGACAATATTCAAAACTTTTATTAAAATTCAATGATCATATCAAATAAATTAAAATTTTCAAAATCATATTGAATAAATTAAAAAATTTACGGACTATAACGTACTTGACATTTCTAAAGGAAAAGATTTTCAGCTGTGTTTTAAAATTTCCCATCTAGAGAGAGAGAGAGAGAGAGAGTGGGGGGGGCTCCGCGCGTGTTGCTCAATTTCAGTCTCTGGCGCGAGTGGGGATGGTGTCTTTCTCCTCGGGTTTGGATCGCATCGTGTATTTACGTGCGGAGGAAGTGCGATCGCATCGTCACGTCCTGTTTGCTGCACCGTCCCCAAACCACCCGCGCGCACCCCCAGGACCCCTCCCCCACTCCTCCCGCCCCCGCATCCCGCCGTACGCGTGGCGCAGGGGGCCGCGACGCGACCGTTCATCGGGCGGGGTGTGGGGCGGGGGGGGGGGCCCAGCTCGAGTTGCGCGGACAGCGAATGAGAGGGCGGGATTGGGGATTGGGGATTGGGGTCGCTGGTGTCACGTTGGTGTCACGTGGCTGTCCCCAACCATGGCAGCACATGAGACAATCTGTCACCGTCGTGGGACGAGCTTGCGTTTTCCCCCGCTCACTCGCGCACCCCCCGCACGCAAATACGACGCCGTCGTCTTCCTCTTTCGTCGTCTTCCTTCTCCCACCTCGTGTCACCATTACGAGTGCATTTGGTTCAATTTTCTCACCTTCAAAGCCTCTTGGAGAAATGTTGAATTATTTGGCAAGATTTTCGACATAATGTTTGACCAGATACTAACTTTGAGAATGCTAAGACTCCCCCAAAATAAGTAAGGACCAACCTTTTGAAATAATATTTGCGAAATACTAAAATTATGATCAAATAATTTTTTTTTCAAAAACTACATTCGTCAATTCTTCTGTTTTCAGGTTTTGCCCATCGTTGTTAATGTTCATCTTCTCTATGAGGGCAACCAATGAAGGTTAATAATGTGAGATCCGATCGACGAAGGACTAATGAGGTTATGTGACCCAAGCGATGGCCACTTTAGTCACGAGACCCTAATCATGTGACCCCAGGTGGCATTTGCCGAGGGTCACCCAAGGTTTTGTGTGATCCCCAACCATTAGTGCTAGATCTTGCTCGTCAGCAACCTGAACCCTTCGCCAACTCTGATAAAAATGTCCATTTTTTTTTTAATAAAGAATATTACAGTTGAAGTCATTTGCAAAATAAATTTACCAAACACTACTTCACCTAGAGTTGCTCAACAAAAGAGCATTTACCAAATGCAATTTGCAGGTTTTAGCATTTGCATTGCACCCAAAGCCTATTTCTAAAGTCAATCCAAACCTACCCTTCGTTTTTATGTATTCATGAGAGACAAAACGTCATCTCTCTTGAGCTCTTTCTGTATTCACTTACGAAACCTTATTTTCCTCGCTTGCGTCGAAAATTAGATCAGGGGGAATGCACCGACGTGGGGCCAAAGCGATAAAGTTGTGGTGCTAATTCACTTTGTGCGAATTTCCGAAAATGAGAGCCAACGACAAACAATCATAAAGTTTAAGGATTATATCATCAGGGGAGAAAAATTTGAAGGCCATGTTAAAATAATTTAAACAATCCGAGTACTTCAACATTGATTACCACACCACCTATAAAAGTACAACAAATCAACATGTTTATGGACATATTAAATTTGCAATTTTACCCTAAACATGTTGTATGAAACGTTTCGACTTTTGATTTCATCCCTAATACATTCTTAGTGTTATCTTTAAGCATTTATATTAACTTAAAACGGGATAAGTAAACTTTTGAAAATTTTCAAATTTATCTCGAAGACATCTGCTGTGATACCGTCAATATGTCTAATTTGCAATGTTCCCCCAAACTAAAGTGATTTAAATTTTACTTTAAAAACTATCTTGTTCTCATAAATTCTACCCCGAATAATATATAATAAAAAAAATATATATATAAGTAACCTACTAGCATAATCTATTGTAATAATATTGAACTCAAAATGGTAAAAGAAAACTATATCTTATTGTTATGTGTTGATGTTATTATACATCTTCCGTTGTTGGATATGAGCATCTGGTCTTAATTAATCCAGGTTTTTTTACTACATTAAGTTCACGTCAATAAAATCCGTCGCCAAAACGATATACGAACAATGACCATTTTTAAGAAAATACAACGGACGATTTTGCCAAATAAAAAAGGACATAAAGGTTGCAAAATAAAATCCAGGTTTTGAATTTCGAGCGAAAATGTGATAGCAACTCGTAGACATTTATTGACAACATGTGAGCGTGAATCGGACGGGGCTTTTCACATCCGGTTTAATTTGGAGCCTTCCGATACACATCAATTTCTCCCTTTCTTGAGCTTTGTCGTTACTAGGTCACAAGAAAAAAATTTTAGCACACATCAATTCTGAGGACAATTCAACCGGAACTTACAAGGGATTTAGATCAAATTGCTCTATTTTGATACAGATGTCATCGAAATGATTGATTTTTCATAAAATTAACACAGCCAAACGACACTTTACGTGTTCCAATTATCTTTCGAGATAAGAGTGCAAATTTCTCGGGAGACGAAAACGGGTCATTGTCACTTGATTTGACAACGAAGTTGACTTTAAAGCGAAGCCACTTCAGGGCATTACCATTACGAGTCCATTACGGATCTACACCGATAAATATAGGTCAATAAATCATGATAGAAGCTGTCTCAACTTGTCGATAAAACATAATTCTTTTAATATTCATATAAAAACTTGGTGCTAACAATTCTCCTCCACGTTTCTACATCCCGATACTATTACCACCTATGCATGCAATTCCACCAAAGAGATTGCTGGGGCTTGTGTGCATGCTTCGAAAGTGGAAGTATGGTTATTTCTGTCGAAGCAAGCAAATAATTCTTTAGGGTGATTTGAGACGTCATTGCTTGAATAAGAAACACCTAAGACTCGGAGGTAGACTCCTAGAGATGAAAGGATGGATCATGAACATGAGGCAACAAGGGTTTGGTCGGTCAGGGTTTTTTATCTTGTAGATCCCTACTTAGAATTTAGGGTTCTTTAAGCACTCCCATCAGATGTGACAATCTCCCATTTGGCAAACCAAATTGTTGCAGAAGACAAATAAGTCTATAATTTAGGGTTGCCCTAAGATAATGCACAAGTATGAATATTCAAATCCCGAACTTGAGTGAGGAGATGAACATGCATACTGCTTGGGTACCCCGTTGGAGCTAATGAGTCGTGTATTTATATTGAAAATAAGTCAAGATTTAAATAAGCTTAAGAGCATTCTATCAATTTCGAATGACATTTTCTCATTCTCAAATTCAAATAAAAAAAAAAAACGAAAGGAAAATCATGAGGGCCCTTGCCGTTGCCCTAACATTACAAGGAATGATTGGCGATGATGGAATAATTTTGACCAAGGATTAGCGAGGGTCGCTAGGCCCCAACTAATGGCCAACGACCCTTGCCGACTGTAGGCAAGGATTGCTAGCCCTCTCCTACAATTGGTCATATACTACTAATTCGTCCCGTGACCTTCGCCTAGATTTGGGCAAGGACTTATGATTGTTGAGGATCATCGGGCCCTCGGCAATCCCCACCGACCCTTGGTTACCATCCCCCAACATCATCGGGATTGGCGATGGTAGGGCAACGGCGACAAGGGCTTGTGGCCTCGCTTGGTTTCCCTTCCTTTTTTTATTTTAAATTTAATTTCAATAAGATCTTATAAAAAAATTAAATTTAAAGCAAAATAATGTCATTTTCGCCTTGCATGAGAGATAAAAATAATAATAAAAAAAACAATTTCAGCATTTTCTGTTAGCCAAATGAACAAACTTAACAAAATGAATTGATTGTACAAATTTGACAAGATTTATAATTTGATTGCACTTTTAATAAATTTTAAAATTCAATTGCATTTTTTGTCACAAATTTTAAGATTTTCAATGCACATATTTCTAATAATTTGAATAGAAAATGGCACGAGTGATTCGTGAATTTTGACCTAATATGAATTTTTATGAATTTATTTATTCAATGTGGTTTCTAAAGTAATAGTAAATGTTCAATATAATCCATCCCTTTGCTCAAATGTTATTTGATGACGTAGATCATCACATCATATGCATCTACTTTAAAAAGGGGGGAAATTAGAGCATTAACATGTTCATCGTTATTTAATAACATGGATTATTATATCATTGATTATGATGTATCCACTTATAACTTTTTTTGTTGCCATCATCCAAACTCAAAAAAATTGAAAGTGTCTGGAAATTCTACTAATTTGAATTAAGGGAAAGACGACATTAAACATTTTACTAGATTGAACATTTACTAATAGTTAATAAATTACATCAAAAAATAAAAGGTTTGGGTATTTGACCAAAGTTCATGGATCATTTATATCATTTTTTTTAGTTTTAACAATTATATCACAAAGCAAGGTATCTTTCCATAGGATTTTTTTTTTTAAATGACAACAAAATGCTATACTAAGCAATGATAAACAAAAAATTTGAAGAATCCTAAGGTCTCCTGATATGAATAGGTTTGATTTGATTAAGCCGATCCTTTATCTTCATTAAGGATTAGTGTTATGATGAGTTATATTTGAACGGGTGGTTATGGTCAATCATGCGTTATTTAGGTGATGATTGGTCAGTGGCGGTCAAATTCAGCTTCTCATTTTTCTTAACCACGTGTAAAAGGAAAGTGCATTATTCAATTACATCAAATTGTCTTTTTCAGCTCTCGACATGTAGTGTATGAACGGGACATGATTAAAATATGTCTTTGAAATTAGATTTTCACCATTTGAGTGGATACTTTAGAAACATAAAAGTCAATGTGACATGGATATATAGAGTGACAAAACTTGATTATCAACTAATAGATAATCTTGGACTTGTACAATGAAAGTTTTCCCATTTTCACGCAACTAATAAAATAAAATTTTTATGTACTCGACAGAC
This sequence comes from Eucalyptus polyanthemos subsp. polyanthemos, assembly GCA_017140185.1. Classification (NCBI taxonomy): domain Eukaryota; kingdom Viridiplantae; phylum Streptophyta; class Magnoliopsida; order Myrtales; family Myrtaceae; genus Eucalyptus; species Eucalyptus polyanthemos. The sequence continues at coordinate 19,434,572 of CM029460.1, read as the reverse complement.
AATGATAAGCGTGATAGAGATTGGCAAACTATAGTGGGTGATATGAAACCATGACTTGATCGCAACACCCAATTAGTGTGCTTAAATTCATGTAAATTTTTTAATATGTATGTACATGACTATGTTTTGCATCTCAATGCCCGATTTTGACAAAGTGTGTTCCATAGCAATTGCGCTTAAATTCATGTAAATTTTATGTAAACTATTAATTTAAATATAAAAAGGCTTTGAGTTTTGGTGTTCATTTATATGAAACTTTTTTAAATGATACCTCGATTATTAGAAAACTTGTGCTCAAAAAGTCAAAGAAAAAGTATGTTGTCAATGTAGATCCACCTATCTCACTAATACTAAGAAGAAGAACATTTTAAATGATAGATTGGTGTAAGATTATCAAATATTTTTTTAGACAAAAACAGCAAAAACAGTAATATGCTTTTTTATATATATATCACTTTCTCCTTTACAATCGTTTATCAAAAGATTGTTATAGTATAACTTTTGTCCTTTTTTTCCTTTTTTGATAGGTAACTTCTAATCTAAGAAAAAGTTGGGTTGAAGTAATTGAATGTGGTACCAGTCTCCTCGTTGTTCTAGGCATGAGTTTATCACTACTATTCAATAAGAAATTGTAGATTTCAGCTCCTAAATTTGTCGTATGCTTTCTTGAAATTTTCCAAATTATGTAATTTTAAATTCATTTCTTTGATGTTAAGCCAACTTTAATTTGAATTTTTTTTCCCGAAAGTAAGACTGTTCCGTCACTTTAATCTGACTTTAGGGAAGATATGAACGTTATTTTTATTACATATTATGCTTCTTCCTCAGTTTGATGTTAAGCCAAATATATAATGAGCTCAATAAATTTATTTATTTTGAATTTTAATTCTTCTCAGATCTTAAAAAGTCATATCGACCCTGATATTACTGGAACCCTCTTGATCGAATTTTGAGGTTGGAAAGTAACTTTTAATTTGTCTTATTACGTAGAGACAATGAAAGTAACTTTAATTTCATATTAGTTTTTTTTTTTTTTTTTTTCATAATGCCATTTTTTAGCCCTGCATTTTTCTAGATCACCAAACATGACGTCGTTAAAAAAGAGATCTTTTGGTAAAATCTGGCTAGGCCTCCGAACCGGAAGAATTACACAGTTCAGGCCATTCTCTTAATTAAATAAACTTTGATTAGGAGCTTGTTTAAAGTGAATCTGAAAATTTCTTCAGGATTTTGCTTTATTAAATCAAAAAAGTTCCTGTATATCTTATCAAATTACGATAAATTTTTTGAATGGCCTAATTGTTTAATCCACTTATCTTTAAATTGAACGTTAGACACACACTTTGCACGAATCGAGTACAAATTAATGATAAGAAGATGATGTGCCGCAAATTTAGTTTAAATTCATCTTAATATTCATGTATTAGTACATTAAATGAATTATAGTACAAAGTTGACATTTAGAATTGGGAGCAGCTTAAACAATTAAATTGACAAGCGATAAAATAAAGATAAAAGAGTTACAAATGAAGCAACGATGGAATAGGTTGTGTTGCGGTGGGAGAGAAGAAGGTCCGCTAACTCAGCAATAAATTAAAAAGAGGGCTTAATTCCCTTTAAAAGCCTCAAATTTTAGATCTAATCTTAATTTTTCCTTAAATATTTTGTCAAAAAAATCATAAACTTTCACTATATCCTCAAATCTGCCCTCACTTCAAAAATCGCTGCTAATTTTTTTAAGATTATCAAAATTAAGGTTAGTCAAAGATTCATTATTAGAATCTAAGTTTTCACCAATATGCTCACATTTCTATGAAACAATGACAACCTCAATAATTTTAAAGAAATTAACGGTGAGTTTTGGACGTGCAATACATCTAGCAATAGAGTGAAAATTTGCGATATTCTTTTAGATAATTTTTTTTTTGTACCAATATTAAAATTAAACCTAAAATCAAAGGTTTTTAGAGATGTCTTAAAAAAGTAGGAAACAAAAATAAATTGTTTTTAACGAATGCTCTTAAGACTCTTGTTAAAAATAATTTATTAGTAACATTTCAACTTTTCAAACACTAATTACATATACTTATAGAAAAATAATGTATTAACAATTATAAATTTTCCATGATTGGTTACTTAATAAGTGTTCCTATGATGATATAGTTAAAAAAAGAAAATCACCAAAGATTTGATTGGGGCGAACTCCAAATTTAATAAGTACAAAGAGAAAAATAGAAGAAATAAAAGGTTCTGTCTATTATGTGAAAAACAATGATTTATAAAGTATTTTTAAACGTATCGTTTTGAAGTAATTAAACTAACGAGAAGGGTTTGATTGTCAACAGGAATTCATGTTTAATTATTTTCGGGAACGGTTAAATCTTTTTTCATCCATTCAATTTTTTATGAAATAAAAATAAAATCTTAAATTAATCACTTCTCGCGAAATAAATGGGTTTATAAAAAAAGGAAATTTTTTTTTTCTGTCTTTCATTTTCAACCTCTAATTACATAAAAAACAAAAACAAAAAAGTTCACGGCCGTCAATCAATGCTTTCACTTGCAAATTTTTTTCTTTTCTTTTTGTTGGTTTTCACTTTCTCCGAGCAACCAAAGAAAGCGACAGTTCACCAAAGGGAAAGCCGGCCCCCCCCCCCCACGTGGTCCCCACGGGGCCCCACCACCACCCCCTCTAATTACCCCCGGGACACCTTAATTAACCCCCCCGCTAATCACACTCTTAATCACACGCTTAATCACGATCGCAGCCGCACGTCCCCCGTCGCCCGCGGCCCGTCTCCGCCGTCCGATCCCCCCCCCGCGCGCAGCCCGTCTCGACACTCTCAAAACCCCTCTCTCTCTTCTCTCTCTCTCTCTGCCCCGTGTCGTCAGATTCAGTCTCGAAAACCAGGCCTACCGGAGCAGAGCTTGCTCCCGCGAAATGACCCTTCTGCCCCTGGCCGGGGCGAAAATGAGCGGGGCAGCGCGGGGGCATTTTGGGGAGCGAGGCGACAGGCGGGGGCAAAAAAAAAAAAAAGAACAGTCTGATGAAGTCCGGCTCGCCTTTCCCCCCTCGATGTCGTTGGTCTCTGCTGAAAAGGGTCGAAATTGCTTCTTTTTTTTTTTTTTTTTTGATATGACGGGAGAAAAAAGAAAAAAGAAAATGGGGGTGAAAAATTAGCGGAAAGAGAAATTTATAGTTACGCCGGTAATGAAAAAGAAAGGGCTTCACAATGAGTGGCTTTTAAAGTCCGTCTCCAGACAAAAGCCACATAAAATACTCCTCACTAATTATAAATTCACCCCCCATAAATGGTTTTTAAAATATGGGAAAAAAAAAGGAAGAGAAATTTTTTTTTTAAAAAAAATGCCTGCTAGAGAGAGAAGAGGAGAGAGAGAGAGGAGGGGATTGTTGATGGGGCACTTTACCACTTTTATATGTTGCACGCATCCATAGCAGAAAACAGAAGGCAGAGGAGGTACTACTTACAAAGGCCCAGAGGCGAAGAGAAAGAACAGCAAAGGGGCAAAAAAAAAAAAAAAAAAAACAAACAAACACCTCTGCCCCAAACCCAACACACACAAAAAAAAACAAGAAAGAAAGGAAAGGGAAGGAAAGGGGAGATAAGAAAGAAAGAAAGGGAGGGAGAGGAGAGGAGGAGGAGTAGAACTCATTCCAAAGTCTCCACCTTGACGCAGCAGCAGCAAAGAAGACTCCGAGAAGCAGAGGAGGTGGAGGTGGTGCTGCTGCTGGGGTCGTTGCTGGTGCGGGAGGGAGAGATAGGAGGATGGCGTGTAGGTTCATGGTGGGGGAGAGGGAGCAAGTGAAGAAGAAGAACAAGGTCGGGTCTTGCGGCGTGGGTGGGTTCCGGATCTGCATGCATTCCGCGGGCTGTGGCTGTTCCTCCTCCTCTTCCTTCTGGTCCGGAGACGCCGGGGCTGGCTGCCGCCGTTCCTCCGTCGCAATCTGATTTCCCCCCGTCCTCTCTCTTTCTCCGCGCTCTCTGGGTCGGGTTCTTGTTCCGTTTCTTGAGTCGTTCTTGAGTCGTTCTTGAGTCCCCTCTTTCTCTCTTCTTGCCGCGAGCTGAGCTTCGGAGCTTTCTTGGGTTCGGTCTGAATCGGCGGAGCTCTGCGGCCGTGCGTTGGCGCGGGGGGGAGTGTTCGGAAAGAGAAGCATTTTTTTTTTTTTTGGTGCCTTTTTCTTCGTTAGCTTGCTTGGTGTGCGAGTGTCTCTTTTCTTTAGATGAAGGCCACGCCCTTACCCATTGAGGAGCTTCAAAGGAAAGGGGTGGTGCTAGATTTCTCTGCTTCTTCAGATTCGTCCCCGCAGCATCATCACCACCACCACCACCACCACCATCACCACCACCGCCTCCAGCAGCAGGAACAGCAGCAGCAGCAGCAGAAGTGGTCGAGCGGCGAGACCCCAAGAAGCAAATTGGGGAATTTCTATGTGGGCAGCGACAAATCCTCATTTCTTGAAATCAGGAGAAGCCCCAGCCCTCAACCGTCCTCTACACTGTCTTCCTCTCTCAACAGCGGCGGCGGGGGAGGTGGTGCCTCGACCGACACCACCGGCTGTGCTGCGGCGGCGGCCTCGGGCAACAACACGCCTCAGGGTGCTCTAGCAAAATGTGGGATGGGAGTGGAGGACTGGGAAGGTGTCTTGCCTGAGAACAGTCAGGAGCAGTCGATTCTGAGGATGATAATGGGTGACATTGAGGACCCATCCATGGGACTGAGCAAGCTCTTGCAGGGCACCGGTGGGTCTCAGGAACTGGAATTCAGTGCGGGATTCGGGGTGCTGGATCCGGGTTTCGGCTTCGAGCCTGTGACCAGCACCAATTTGAACATTGAGACTTCTCTGCATGACTCGGGCTCTGATTTCGCTCTGGGTGCCCAAAATCTTCATGGCAACAATGTAAGGGCCCCTTCAGTCTCAAACCCAATCCCCTTTTTCAATTCTGCAGCTAACAATGCTACTGTGCCTGCTTTGCCTCCTGGTGTTTTTCAGCAACATCACAATGAATCTCTCGATGAAAAGCCCATGATTTTCAACCCCCAAGCGATTATTAACCACAACCAGGCACAGTTCCCCTCGAATCCTTCTTTTTTCCTGCCACCGGGACATGCTCAGATGCAGGATCATCACCTGCTGTTGCCGCCACCCCCGAAGAGGCTAAACCCTGGCTCCATCGAGCCGAATTATTCCGGCCCTGGGACCGGCTTGTTGGATTCTGGGCAGGACTTGTTCGCCCGGCGACAGCAGCATCAGCAGCTTCAATTGCATCCTCAACAATTTCAGCAGAGGCCAGTGGCAGCTGTGATGAAACAGAAGATGGTAAATGAAGACATCGTGACCCAACAGCTTCAGCAGGCGATAGCTGAACAGCTTTATAAGGCCGCGGAGCTGATAGAAACCGGGAACTCGGTACTCGCGCAAGGGATATTGGCGCGGCTCAATCACCAGCTCTCTCCTATTGGTAAGCCTTTTCATAGGGCTGCCTTTTATGTCAAGGAGGCTCTGCAGTTGCTCCTCCATGCTAATTCGACTAATCCTCCGGCCTTCTCGCCTTTTAGTCTCATTTACAAGATCGGCGCATTTAAGTCGTTCTCTGAGATCTCTCCTGTCCTTCAATTTGCAAACTTCACGTGTAACCAAGCCTTTCTTGAAGCATTGGAAGGATTTGAAAGAGTCCACATAATTAGTTTCGACATTGGTTATGGTGGGCAATGGGCTTCTCTGATGCAAGAACTCGCACTGCGGAATGGGGGTGCTCCCTCGCTCAAGATTACTGCTTTTGCATCTCCCACGACCCATGACGAGGTCGAGCTCACCCTCACCCAGGAAAACCTTAAGCACTTTGCCAATGAAATTAATGTCGCCTTAGAATTCGAAGTCATAAACATTGAGGCTTTAAGTTCAACACCTTGGCCACTGCCCCTCAATGTGCCAGATGGCGAGGCGATTGCTGTTAATCTTCCTATTGGCTCCTTCTCTGCTCATCCGTCGTTTTTACCGCTGGCACTTCGATTTGTGAAGCAACTTTCTCCCAAGATTGTGATGTCACTGGATAGAAGCTGCGACCGAACCGATGTCACATTCCCACAGCAGGTAGTCCACGCCCTTGACTGTCATTCAAGCTTGCTTGAATCCCTTGATGCTGTGCATGTGAACTTAGAGGTATTGCAAAAGATTGAAAAGTACTTTCTTCAACCTGGCATCGAGAAAATCATAATGGGTCGACACCGGACACCAGAGAGAACTGTTCCTTGGAGGTCGCTGTTTTTGTCGTCTGGGTTCTCCCCATTGACATTTAGCAATTTCAACGAATCTCAAGCCGAGTATCTGCTGCAGCGGACTGCAGTTAGGGGTTTCCATGTGGAGAAGAGACAGCATTCTCTCGTGCTCTGTTGGCAGCGGAAAGAGCTGGTATCCGCCTCTGCTTGGAGATGCTGAGGGGCTTGCATCTCATGAGCAAAGTTCTGCAAATTGGCCTTCATCATGGAGGTGACATACCCTATTGCCTTTTGATGCTGATCTTTACTTTTTCTTAATTGCTGAGGGATGTAGTATGCTAATCGTCTATCTGGTTTGGGTCTACTATTTCCAATTAAAGACCAACCAACTTGGTGACTGAATCACTTGTACTGTTTTAGCCTCTTACTTTGGATATGGGTGTTAAATGGTGTATGGTGTTTATTCCATGTTTTGAGGATGTAGCTGATTGTTGTACACTTGACAACAATGTTAAGTAAGATATTGACAAAGAAATTGACTTTGAACTTCCAAATTCCGAAAAGTCACGATTAACTTCTATTCAACTCTCTTTGCCAATCTTAGATCATCAACATAGTAAGCTTCATGGTGCTGTTTAGGTTGTGCGGATTTTGTTGAAAGGATCACTTTATAGTTGGTTCTCTTGATAATTAGAGGCTATGTGTGGTATCAGTATAAATCTTATGCTAAGTCTCCAAATACCTTGTGTAGCTTACTTTTATTTTCCTTTAGAAGAATCAAGCGCTCGCGTGTTTACCTTCGCTTGGTTCTTGAAAACCTATTTAAGCTTTGGTCTAAGCATACATATCCGAAAACAAAACAATAGCTAGTTTCTTTCCCCATTCGATTGCAAAATCCTTCTGAGTAGCCTCCAGGACTTCTTCCGAGTTCCGATTTATTTAGAACTTAGTATGCTATTTTCCAGAACAGGTTCAAATTCTATATTTGAAATACATAGCTCCAGTTATAGTTTGTCTGATTTTTATCTGGAGTTTCCAATGTCCATCTGGCTGTGAAACATGCGTAGCCTTTCCCTAAATCCTGAATTTGCAAGCCGGATACAGTTTCAAGTCCTTGCGCAGCCAGCGGAGGACATAAAGTGTCACACCTCGAATCTATCAAGAATGGGGGATGACATGGTGGTCTTTCCACCCAAATGACTATATCTATATATATATATCAACTGAGTCATATCTTTGCACGAAGTCTTCCTCATTAGAAAATTCTCCTCTATAGCTAGCTTCTTCCTTCTTCTTCGAGTTATGTGAAACTTTTAGCTGTTCCATCGTAGCCTCTGCCCTAACATCGGCTCTGCGGGCTAGCTATAACTGTAGTGTAGATTGTACTCGAAAAGAATCACCTTTCTAGCAGTCCTCTTATGTTCATGTATGGAATACATTTTGATGCATTGAAGGGGTATGTTGGGATTCTGTATGCAAATGTTCTATCCTCCTCACGCGAGAATGACGGTCATAGCGCACAGGTCACTGAAAATACAGGGAAGAGCAATGGCTTGAATAATGCCTTACGCAACGCCACCGGGGATCTCGGCTATCAAGAGATACATTCTCTTAGGTATGCATATGAGCCAGAAGGGGGCTTCGCTGATGCACATATGATTTATGTACAAGGTGATGAGTTTTAAATGGTTGCTTTCCGTTGAAATTTGCAGTTTTGACAGATTTTTCAAAAGCTGATGTATGGTGGTGGTTGAGATACAATGTATTCGGTGTCTTGGTCCTGGTTTTTCTTGCATGCCTCCCTTAATGAAAGCCACATTGGCCTCTCAGTAGGCACTGGACCCCCCTCACATGATTAATCTTAACCTCTTCTTTTATTAAAATCTGAGGGGCCCCCTTTCCTCTCTTTTTTTATAATTTAGTTTGCCTTCCTTTAGTTTAGGCATAATCATATTATTAAATGATTGAGGCCACGTTGCTCTAGAGATAGAGAGGGAGAGAGAGAGACGTTTCTTGAATGATGATTGTGATTGATGATTGATGTTCTACACAGGTGGAAAAACTGATAGAACTCAGCTTAAATTCTCCATTGTTCGCATCCCCCCCATTAAAAAAAACAAAAAAACTCTTGTTTGGCAAAGTGCTAATCTATGTTCAGTCAAGGTGTACTCATTATGAGGGAAAACGATGAGGATCTGAACAAAGATATCGTAGTCATGGTCGTCGATTTCCTATGATGTGACTAAACGTATGCCACAAAGCTGTGTAGTCCATCTGCTAAGGAGGGAGACAAATAAAGGGTCGGGATCAGCTGGTCGACATAGCTAACGAAGTGATAATGTCAAACCGGGTTGGAGATTAACGCCGATCCGGGTGCTTGATGAGGTTCGGTGATCTCCCACTCCCCAAGCTTTCGTCTGATCAGTAGGGATGAGCAACACGACCAATTGAATCAGGAACTGTCTGAATTAGATTGAACTAGCCTGTTCTAGGTGATTCTTAGGGTGTTAGTCCGATTCTCAGTTCATAAAATTGGAATTAGTGATTTTCGGTCTGTTTTGTTTTGAGGAGGAACTGAACCAATGATTTTTTTATTTTAATTTCTCAGGAAAAAGTTCTTTCCATTCCCTTCTCATGTGTCCTGCTCTCCTCTCCTCTTTCTCCGGCTCAAAGGGGATATCATTCATAGATCAACCGGTTTCCTTGGACCACTCGAGAATTAGATCCGACAGGGTCCGATCCCTGGTTCTAGAAATCAAGAGCCAGTCCTTTTGATAGACAGGGTCCGATCCCTAGTTCTAGAAATCAAGAGCCGGTCCTCTTGGTCTAGTTCTTGATTCCTAGGTGAGATCGAGAACTGATCACCCCTAACGATTTCTTTGCACCCGGCAGTGCATCCTTGACACCTCTGGCGGAAATCTCCTTCTTGGTTTATCGTTTGTGCACTCATGGCTCTAAATTTCAATTGCTCTACTCAACACTAGGTATCGAGTGCATTCATAGTCGCTAGGACTTTGGCAAAAGCTCAATGATTCGACTTTTGGAATTGCCGATCGGCCTCCACGTCGTTCTTTTGGTCACTCTATTGTTTTTGCAACTACGTGGTTGGACCTTAGTGGCTTCGTAATAATTCGGAACATGGTATCATCCCTTCTTTGACTCTTCGTCCCCCCCAAAAAGGACAAACTACCAAAAAGAGCATTGAATTTCAGTGACATGTTTTGGTTGGTACTTATGATGTTACCAGGAATGTTCAATGAGGTTACTAAAAGAAGTATATAATTCAAGAGTATTTTCTTTCTAACTCCGTTTATTTCGTGAAAAATAAATAAATAAAAAATTTTTTAAAATAATCATTTATATCTCTTACAAAATTGAATGAATAGTTGAAAGAGATGATTGACAATAATGAATTTTTTTATATGGATTAATTATTTCAAATAATATAAGTAATTATTTTAAAATAAATATTATTTAAATTATTTATTTTCACGAAAAAATGAAACTTAAAACAAGATTAGGTCAACACAATAAATTAACATCAAGTTGGACAACGACCATGATAGCAAGATATCTAAACAAGACACGGTAGGAGATGTGCGACCGTCATGCATTTATGAGAATTGACCCATGAAGCTCTAAGGGGACCTTGAATGTATTCTAGAGTCTCGATGCAATTTAGTTATTATTTGGAATTTTTCTTTTCATTGGCAGTAGTTATGTTTTATATTGAATTCCAGGAGGGAAAACAAAAAGAAAAAAAAAAAATCAAGAACGTTGAATTGTTGTGTAAACATTAGATTCTAATAATGTTTGGTCCACAAATTTTCTCATTAAAATTCCACTTATCAACCTATATGAAATACCGCATCATGTGTCCACAATACACGCACTGCTTAGTTTATATGTTAACACAATATTTTTTGCTAAGAACATCCATAAGTAGGAAGAGTAATGTTGCCAATGTTAAGATGTGTGGTTTACAAAAACAATATCTAAATTCTAAATGGAGAAACTCTCCTTTATTGCATACCTTGTGCAAATCACTTATACACTCTTCGTACTTTGACAAAAAAGAACTGGAAAATAAGGGCACGTCAACACAACCACCTTCGTAAAATTGCATGAAATGGCCTAACATATTGTCGAAATGTGCTCTAGTGTGCAAGAAATTTGATTTGAGCAACTGCAATAAACCGATTGGTTGATGCCACATATTTTCTTCAAAAGATCCATTGAATTCAACGGGACGTCACGGTCTGTCGATGGTGACTAACGAAGGGAAAAAAAAAAAAACATTTCCCTTGGCTAGGCTTTGACCAAGGTTGCGGTCTCGGCTAAGACAAGTGATTTTTGCGCCTCGATAATGCAGATCGAGAGAGACAGAAAGAGTACTGAAGAACAGACAAAGTTCGATAAAAACCAAAAAGAAAAAAAAAAAGAAAAAAGAAAGGGGAGTAAATGCAATGAAATAAAATAAAGAAAATGAGAAAACAATGTTTCTGGTGGAGTTTCTACCGCAAAACTTTCTCCATTAATTGCAGAAGAATGCGACAGCTCCTACCGGAGGGGGACCCGACACCCTTTCGGCCTCTTTGGTCCATGGCACGCTTTAGAATTGAGAGAAAGATGGAGAGAGAAAGAGACACAAATGTATTTTTGAATATTCCATTAAATGATTTTGTCCCGCTGATATCTGACTTTTTAAAACCTTTTCTTACATGCAAGCTCAGATAAAATTGATTGTAGCGATGCTTTATGTCTCGCAAAAATAAAGAATACATTAAAATTACAAATTTGAGAACTATGGTAATTTGTAAAATAATATTGTTTTGGAATTTGTTCAGCCAAGAGGGTATACAATTTCTTTCTACATACAATATCATTATCTAATACCTGCGATTTGATTGATAACTTTAAATGGATGGTTTTAACGGATGTTTCTCACAATGTTTTCTAAGATCGGGATTTATCGTAGCGATGGGAAATCCAATCGCCAAGATTGGTTGCCTATGTCGGGTCACGTGGAACTCACCCCATCTTTGGCACTTCTGATTGGCTCGACCCTTTTTTGTGAATCGGACATCCAGGCGATACAAATATTGATTTGACATAAATTCGAGAAAGGGACATGTCAAGCCTAGCTTCTACGGAACATGGAAATCCACACACGCTCGAAAACCACATACACTCATAAATATGTATTATTATAATTAGGGGTCTGTACTGATCTAATCTGGGTCCAACCTAAGAACTAGATTGGACCAAACTAGCCGGTTTTAGATGGTTCCTGGTTCACCATAAGGAATTGGACCATTTAGAAAAGGCCAATATTTCTAAAAGTCATTTATTGCGAAACAAATCCTAGTTACTAAATTAAGTTTTTCGTTAATTGTTAGGAAACTTTCACTTGAAAAAAAGAAAAAGAAATCACCGGTTATGGGACTAACCTTGGAATTGAATTAGATTGACCGGTTCTGATTTTAGGATTGGGTAGGCTATTTCCTAGTTCCATAAACTAGAAATTGACCCTGCTCATTCCGATTCCAAGTTGTAAGGTAGGTATCGACTCGTCTTAAAACCTATCGCCCCTACTCATCATTATCCTTTTTCCTACCAAATATAGAATTCATTTTTAGTGAAGACCGTGTAAGTATTAAAATGGTGTAAAGGTGGGTGGATGTTGGCACAATTCCCCTCTTAATCCATGCAGGCAAATGGAAACTCTTGTACCGATGTCATCATATGATCCTGTCTTTGTCTATAGTGAAGGACCACCAAAAACCGAGCCCTCTTTCTATATATTTTCTATTTTCTTAATAATATCAAATATCTATAATCAGAATTTCTTCTCCTTTTTTAAAGAGGAAAATAGTTTGAAATTAGCTGAGGTGGGGACTTGATTAAAATTAATCTCCTCCCCTAAGGAAGTCACATGGGCTACGTTCCATTGGACCTCCACATGGTTAATTTAATACACAATTTTTATCTTTATTTTATTTTGGCCTTCTTTAGCACACATCGAGAGATCTAAGTTTATTGATTTCGATGCCTATATTAAATTACATTCTTATTTTAATTATTATATCGTTCAATCTATGTTTGGATGTGATATGAGAGAGAGAGAGAGAGAGAGAGAGAGAGAGGGTGGGTGGGTTATTTCAAGATTATTTTATGTTTTTAGGTGGCTCGTTGTGGTTTTTTTTTTTTATTTAATTTGAGTAATTTAAGTTCATCTCGTAGCCAAGGCGGAGGTTAGGCATACAAAATATTTTCTCTCCATTATATTACAAAAGAATTTAAAGAAATAGGACGTAAAAGACATGCGAGAGGCGAAGTGGATGAGTCAAATTCCAAATAAACTTGCGTTATTACTTTGGAACGATTTTAATCTATTTCTGAAGAAGTTGGTAATTGTTAAAAAAAAAAAAAAAAAAAAGTTTTGGTAGCAAAGACTTACCAATTGCCTGATTTATTGGCATTTTATTAGTGACTTACCGGGACTTTTTAAAAAATTATCGGCTCTGTTTTAAGTTATAAGTTTGTAGCTTTTTCTTTAGTTTATTTTTACTAAATTTTATTTGTCTTTTTTGTTAACGACTCACATTTGCTAGTTCTTATTTGAACTTGCCAATCTTTATATGAATGATTACCCCCAATTATATTAACTTGCTCTGAGTTATTGATCTCTTGATTGAGTTACTTTTATATATGATTAAGTTCTTATATTTATCAACTTTTATTTGTCTTTCTTACAAAAGCTTTCGCTTTTTTTTTTTTTTTTAACTTTCGCAAACTCACCAATCTTTATTTGTGTGAAACACCAATATTTGTCCCGTTAATTTTTAAGTAAATTTTAATTAGTAATCATTTGTAACCAACTCAAATTAGAGTTGTATAGTCAAAGTTAGTTGGTAATTTAATCGACAAAAGTCGGCATGTCACCCTCATTTATGTTGATAAATCTGTATAAGAATTTGAAAATTCAAAGTGTTGATAAATTGTGCCAACAAAAGAGGGTAATTAAATATACAAATTGGTAATTTCTAAACTATGATTAATGCTTCTAGTATCATAAAATTTTTAGTAAACTGCTAACATGTTACTCAAAAACAAAATTGGCAATAGTTCTTTCATACCAACAATTTGTTGACACCTACCAATTCTTATCGACATATACAGCTTGAAATGTAATTCATATTTTTGGGCAAACGTAAAGAAGAATATAATTCCGGTGTTATATTGAGTTGAGACAAGAGTTCAAAAAAAAAAAATTGCCTATAATGAACCCTCTTTCCTCTCAAACTTCGATTACAATAAACATCCTAAAATGCAATTTGCTTTTCATGATTAGTCAACTTGATTAGTCCCAAAGATTAGTGAATAACATGCCTCTATATAATGTTTCAAACATGATATAAATATCAAGATACGCTCGAGATTACTATCTCACGATTTCTACCTCACCTTCTGTGACACCAAATCAAAAGACTGTCAATTGATATTTACATGTAATAATCGAGTGATATGGTCATGTTATCATAAGAACAGGTACTTTTATCAATTATGTTAGTCAAGGCGTGCTGGCTTCGGATTTTTCCATATATAATCCCGTCAAAAACGGTCAATTTGGTGCTGGATAGATTAGACAGGACGACATGACCCGTGCTGTTGTAACCAGCTTAGCTATAGTCAAAGAAAATGGCATATAGGCTGTTGACTTGCAGAGTAATTTTCTTGAAAAAACAATATATTTTTTCAATCGGTTTTACTTCTATTTTTCTTTAAGCTTGTCTTGCGGTTGGATCTCGGGATAGCCGAAACTAGGGGTGGCAACTCGTGCCCGAAGTAAACTCCATGTCATGCCGAAGAGTATACTACAAAACAGGTCAAACCGAACACGATTTGATTAGTCAATCGAGCCGATTTACTTGATACCAACACGATCCGAAAGTTTAGGAATTGACAATGTACTGCCTTGTACAATGAGTAAATAATGGATTGACAAATCATCGCAATTGCATGATCAGCCGTACTACAACATTAACTCATCGACACGAAATCAATCCATTAGTAGCAACTCGACAAGAAGTATCCTCTAACCAATAATTCATTGACAAAATATCATTAAATCAAATGTTAGTGAAATATCATCAATGTAAAATCTTTAATGGTAAATACGACGAGTCGCATGACATGATTAACCTACTAAACTAAACGGGGGTTGAACAGAACACAACATGGTTATTAATCATATATCGCGAGCTGACACTAAACATGATTAACCTCAAGTCAAATTCGTTAAGTTTTCTGTCGTGTCCGAACCGTTATCGTGTCGTGCGAGAAATTGCCCTCCTCAGTCAGCCAACAATTTCATGGACCGCCAGATCAAGGAGCGCTTTCTTTGTCCCCTCGAGGAACTGTCTTGTTCAATAAAAATGACAGAAGGTGATGGCAAATATCTCCGACCGGCCTACCAAGAACTTGAGGCTCTCTCTCTCTCTCTCTCTGTGACTGGCCTACTAAACAGTACACTACAGATCATATTTGAAGATTTCATATGCAAAACTGTTCTTAACATGCTAAAGATGTTGCTGGGATTTGTCGATCAAGGGAAGATTTTTAAAGAGACGAGTTGGTGGATGAGAGATGATAATTGCTCTATCTGTCGTTATAAGTAGAGGCACAAATCGAATAATTTGATCTTATATGTCTTGATACCGGTTTTCTTTTGCTATATATACAGTTTCTTGACCTGAGATCTTTGTAGGCACGTTAGACCCGGTGGTGACTCTCCGATTATGGTCGCGTTTCCTGAGATACCGGGGAGAATTCTGATCCGCTGGACATAGGGTTAGAGTCGTCTTCATCATGAAATGTAAAACCTAAGTCTTTACAACGTACGGCGACTTATACCGGCCAGTTTCCCTTCATGTTTGATAATCATGGCGGTCTTCTACTAAATGTACCATACCCTGTACATTTATCAAACTGGTCCAAACTGAGAATTGTACCACACAAGAAACTACGGACGGGCAACTAGTCACCACACATCTCCCCTCCATCTGACAAAATCTCAAACCAAACCTAGGGTCTTTCCTTGCCTTCTGTCTTTTGAAAATCACTAGATCTGTCCGGTGCTCCTCTCGCTTCCGCTCTAGTTCATTCTAGCCGACGGCACTCTTGTTTTATACCGACGTCCCTTGGCCCTAAGGCGGGAAGAAGATAGAAGAGCGCAAAGCGGGCCCCTTCTCTTGGCTTCCCCACACGTCGCTTCTAAAGGCTGTCTGCTCGCTCTCAGCCAGAAGTTGGTCCGAGGGAGCAGAATCTGTACAAAGACTGTGGCTTCTAAATGTGAACAATTTACTTCAAATCTCCATCAATAATGCTCTCTCTCTCTCTCTCTCTCTCTCTCTCTCTCTCATATGCAACATGGCCACGATCATTAAATAATGCGATTGCCTTCGGACAATAGGCATGGTAAGCTAATAAACAAAGGAGCCCTCAAATTTGACAGAGAAGGAAGAGGGATTAAACTAATCATGTGACGGCCCAATGCTCTACGGAGACCAAGGCGGACGGCATTGAAAACACAACAACGACAATGCATTGCTTATGAAATCCGCAACTGCAACTTCAAGAAGAACACAACCCAATTTGATGTCATCCAAACATAAGCAGTGTCGTCATGTGCGCCTTCATCCGAGGGAATAACATCAACATCCTCACAACCTCAATGCCATGAATAACAAAACCCATATGTCACGGTGAGCATAGTTTCGGTACCATTTTTGGTGGAGGAGAGGAATGAAAGCATTGACGAGAATCGATAAATGCTAGACCATTTCAAGATACCATGCTTTCTACATGAACTAACATTGCCACCAAAAAGCATCTCTTGATATAGTTCATGGCTAAGGAATAATAAGATAGGACACTGCTAAGATGGGTTAAAATCGAGTCTCAGGCATTACGTTGCAAGAGAATCATGCCAAATTAAAGTTCGAACCAAAAGTTATTTCTTCTGAAGTCCAACCATGCGGTTGAAGGCCATGAGGCAGATTTATGTGAAAACACAACGTTGAAAAAGCACAGATTAAAACCAAATACACATTGACCAGGTACCTCTGACTAAGAGAAACAGAGTCTTCTCTGTTCTGTGACCACTGACTAGCCACAAGACCCTGCGACAATCAATCTAATAATTACTTGGATCTGTGCAGACCACAAAGACAATGCCTACATGAACACCAGCTGTTATGCAAACCAGTTACACCATGATTCTGGTAGAATTCCACATCAGTTTGAGACCAGTACAGATCCTACTAAGACCACTTATTTGCACTGACCAAATTTCCTTCTTTTTCTTAGAAATGCATGATTACTGAAAACAAAGCTTCTAACAAAAACGAGCTGCGAACAAGAAATAAGCACATGAATCTTCTAGTCCAAAGTGAGTCTCAGAAAAGCTTGGAGCATCGCACGATAATGGTTTGAAAGCCAAAAAGAGCATTCTAAATAACAAGGAAGCAGACTACGCATTTAATTTTGCTTGACCAAAACCAGAATAGATTAAACATAATATTTAACTATATATGACACTCCTATTCCAGACTCTACGTGGAAATATCTAAATGATGTCAAGCACCATTCACCAAATTGACAGTTACAGAAGTAGCAGTTGGCAACTTGATGAAGAGTTAGTTACATGTAAACGCATGGGAATATTAGCTTTGGACTTTATGATTTTAGCGGCTAAATTTTTTTCTTGCCAATATCTTGAATAGCATTGTTCTCAAAGTGTACAACAATCGGTTACAACCAAGTAGACGGTACAAACGACATACAAACACCCATACCACGATAAAATACTAAACAGTGCAGACTGATCCATGTACTGAATTCTTTGGTCTTTAATTGGAGACACTAAGACCTAAACTGCATATGCAATTAGCAATACTAGAGCCATCAGCAACAATTAAAAAGAAAAACAAAAGAGGAGAATATCAGAAACTAAAGGTGCTGAGTTATGAGTCACCTTCAAGAGGAACTCTAATCTGCAGACCAAATTCGCAGAATGCAGCTCCTCAGTATCTCCAAGCAGAAGCAGATAGAAGCTCTTTTCGCTGCCAGCAGAGCACAAGTGAATGCTGTCTCTTCTCCACATGGAATCCCCGAACTGGGGTCCGCTGCACAAGGCACTCAGCTTGGGACTCGTTGAAATTACTAAATGCTAATGGGGAGAACCCGGATGACAAAAACAGTGACCTCCATGAATGAGTCTTCTCTGGTGATCGGTGCCGACCCCTTATAATTTTCTCGATGCCCGGTTGAAGAAAATACCTTTCAATCTTTTGCATAACGTCAAAGTTCACATTCAGGGCGTCAAGAGATTCAAGCAAGCTGGAATAACTATTGAGGGCTTGGACTACATGTTGGGGAAATGGAGCATCGATTCGGTCACAACTTCTATCCAATGATACCACAATTTTTGGCGACAGTTGCTTTATAAATCGAAGCACTGAAGGAAGAATCGATGGGTGAGTTGAAAAGGAAGCAATTGGAAGGTTCACAGCGATAGCCTCACCATCCCTTATGTTAAGGGGCTCTGGCCAAGAACTTGAACATAAAGCCTCAATGTTCACAACTTCAAATTCTACATAGATATTCAATTCGTTTGCAAAATGCTTAAGATTCTCTTGTGTGAGGCCCAGCTCGAGCTCGTCATGGATCATAGGAGATGCGAAAGCAGTAATCCTGAGTGAGCGAGAGCCTTTGTTGCGTAATGCAAGTTCTTGCATCAAAGAAGCCCATTGCCCACCATACCCAATATCAAAGCTCAATATGTGAACTCTATCATATCCTTCCAATGCTTCAAGAAAGGCTTGGTTGCAAGTAAAGTTTGCAAATTGAAGGACAGGAGAGATTTCGGAGAAAGACTTATAAGCACCGATCTTGTAAATCAAACTAAAAGGCGAAAACGCCAGAGGATTGGTCGAATTAGTTTGGAGGAGCAACTGCAAAGCCTCTTTGACATAAAAGGCAGCCCTGATAAAAGGCTTACCGATAGGAGAGAGCTGGTGATTGAGCCGCGCCAATATCCCTTGCGCGAGTTCCAGGTTCCCTGCTTCGATCAGCTCCACAGCCTTATAAAGCTGGTCAACTATCGCCTGCTGAACCTGGTGGTTTGGTAATTCATCACTCATCTTCTGTTTCATTGCAGCAGGCACAGGCCTCTGTGTTTGAAACTGCTGAGGATGAAAGTGATACTGCTCTTGATGCCGAACGAACGTATCCTGTCCCGAATTCACCAACCCAGTTCTTGAACTCGAATAATTCGGTCCACCTGGGCCAGAATTATGCCTCTTCGGAGGTGGCGCCGACAATGGGTCATGATCTTGCATCTGGGTATGCCCCAGTGGCACAAAAAATGAAGGATTTTGAGGATACGTTGCCTGGTTCTGATTAACAATTGCTTGGGGATCAAAAACCATTGGCTTTTCATCTAGAGATCCATCCTGCTGTAGCTGGAAAACACCAAGAGGCAAAGCAGGCACAAGAGCATTGTTTGCTGAAGAACTGGAAAAGGAATTGGGTTTTCTTTGGCCAGGAAAGGGGATTGGGTTTGAGACTGAAGGAATTCTTACATTGTTGCCGTGAACATTTGAGCCACCGAGAGGGAAATCGGAGCCGCAATCATGCAGAGAAGCCTCGGTGTTCAAATTGGAACCAGTCATAGGTTCAAAGCTGAAACCTTGATCCAGCTCCCCAAAACCTGCACCGAATGCCAATTCTTGAGACCCACCAGTGCCCTGCAACAGCTTGCTCAGCCCAACAGATGGGTCCTCAATGTCGCCCATTATCATCCTCATAATTGATTGCTCTTGACCATTCTCGGGCAAGACAGCTTCCCAATCCTCCGCTCCCATCCCACATTTTCCTGAAGCGCCGCCCCGGGGCGTGTTGTTGCCCGAGGCCGCCGCCGCTGCCGCCCCCGCCGCCCCGGTCGTGTCGGTCGAGGCGCCAGCGCAGCCGCTGCTGTTGAGTGAGGAAGACAGCGTAGAGGACGGTTGAGGGCTGAGGCTTCTTCTGATGTCAAGAAGAGAGGATTGCTCACTACCCACAAAGAAATTCCCCAATTTGCTGCTTGGGGTTTCGGTGCTCAGCCACTTCTGGTGCTCTTCTTGGTGGTGGTGCCGGTGGTGTTGTTGGTCCTTCAAGGATGAATCTGTAGCCGCGGAAAAACCCAACACCACCCCTAAAGGAGTGGCCTTCATCTAAGGCAAAAAAACGGAAACCAAGAACAAAAATACAGTCTTTTGAATAGGAAAAAACACTCTCTTGATTCACAAGAACGGCCGCCGATATGCAGAAACGTCGCAGCTCCTCAAAGAAGGAGATGGGTTGATTTCTTTTTCTTTCCCCAGAAGAGAAGCATCAAACAAGATAGGAAACCCGCAAAGACTGGAAAGAACCAAGCTTTCGGGTCTCTATCAAGCAGAAGAAACCCGTCAATGCATGCAGATCCAAAGGCACGCGCTCAAATGCTCTACGCCAGACTCCCCCCTACGTCTCTCACTCTCTCTCTCTGTGCACAAAGAGTGTGTGTGTGTGTGTGTGTTACGTCACTGTGAGCACCATGCTCCTCTTCTTGGCCTTCTGCTGCTTCAGCGTATTTTTACCGTGTGGGGTTCAGCGTATGAGCTCCCTCGTCTTCCCTGTTCTTCTTCTGCTGCTGCTGCTGCTGCTGTTTCTAGCGTCTCTAGGACTCCGCTTTGCCTTCTGCTTCTGCTTACGAATGCGTGCAACTTATAAAAGTGGTAAAGTTCCCATCACCCCCCCTGCCCCCTTCTCTCTCTCTCTCTCTCTCTCTCTGTCTCTCTCTCTCTCTCTCTCATTCGTCATGTCATAATTTTCTTTTGGTAGGATTCTTTTGACGACCCTCTTGAAAATGTTTTTAGTTTGGTCTGTATGGCTTCCAGACAAAGACTAGCTGCACAAGTTCAAAACTTCATAAGTACTTAAGTTTACATAGGTAAGCATGATATGATTGGACTTCATGGTTATGCATGTAAGTTCTTGTATATTTCTACGAGGGTGACTTCATATTAGTCGATCTCATAACAAAAAAAATTACGAATTGTATTGATTGTTACTCTATTATTTCGTCTTAAATCATGCCTTGTTGTTCTTTCGTTCGAAAATATATGGATATTTCAAAATGAGGAAGTTTTCTCTCATGGGCAGCGGCAATTTTCACACCTCAAATGGATATTAATTCATAATTTTTCTAGTTAAATTGATCATAATGCCTTTTATCTTTCTTTCTCTTTAGTTAATCAATCTTCAATCGCCTCTCCTCTATCTTTCAACACAAGATGGTTTCAAATTCCATTTCTTTTCTATTTATGCGTTTGCTTGTCGCGTGTCATTGTCCATTAGAAAGGCTAACATGTGAAAATGACTCAACAAATAGCAAAAGTCATAGGCTTCAAATAAAATGTAGATTCTGGAATTCTTAAAAAAAAAAGTAATAAATAAGTGCCTAATTGACATGGCTTTTGGGAAAAGCTGAGAAGAGGATCATCGAATATCACATAATGTCACGAGAATGAGTTCAATCTTTGTATCAAGGAGAAAAAAGTTTATTTGTACCTTCAAATCTAAAAGATGTACTTATATGAATTTAGATATCTATCCACTATGTCTTCACTCGAGGAGTGTGATTCATTTGTACGTTGCGTTCCCTTTTGTTTAACTCCCTTTAATAAATTTCTGCATAGATGTAAATGTATCGTCATAGCCTTTTTAATTCTTTCATATCTGCTAACTCCATTGAATTTGTTTGTGTCTTCTCTTAATAGAGAAACAATATTGAAAGGGGATTGATTTTTTTTTGGGGTCTTTTTTTGTCAATTCATTTTTATTATTTTCAATTGAAAGAGGATTAATTTTCTTTTGGAATGTCAATGAAAAATGTGTGTATGAAGCTATCTTGAGTGTGATATTAGACGCCCCCCCCCCCCCCCCAACTTTATACTATACAAAGAAAGGAGATGCTCCTATTATTTAAGGACCTATTCCATTCTTTTTCTCTCAGTAGGCTCTCAGCAATTCTTATTTAAAAAAAATTAAGTAATGTTAGGGGAAAATATGTGGATCCACACATTTACTTAATTCCCTCTTCCTACCAAAACACATCAACTTCATTAATCGAATTAAAGCTTGTCTACTATTTCTTATATAAAGCTATATCCGAATTACCAAAAATGTTTTCTGGAGGATTGTTCAAATGAGTGAATTTATTACAAAGTAAGTGTCATAATTAAGGTTTTTCGATTTAGCTACGAGTTCCTGTCATGTGTATGAATAAATCGTGTCCATTTACACAGAAGACGAGAGTTCATGGGATTTCGACACGTTGCACAAGGGTTATTCTACTTAATTTTTATTTATTGTTTTAATAAAATGGCTATTGACAAATAAATGCTCTCGACATTTTCAGTAAGGGTTTGGTGACGTCCCCCTGAGGGTCCCCTTTGGTGAACTGTCACTTTCAATTTGCTCATAAAAAGTGAAAAACTTTCCAGTAAAACCAAAAGCCATAATTCACGGCCCCCTAAGCCAATGATTTTTCTACGTTCCCGTGAATAGAAAACTATCCTATATTATCTTTTCACAAGATTACAGGACTAATTCCCTAAAAAAACTTTCGAGATTGGTCCAATCTAAACTGTGCCCCGAATTGTTTTTTGTCTAGAAAAATCATCAAGCCCCACTCTAATCCCTATCCACCCCATTCACTCACCATTCAAAAAATTACCTCTAGTTTCTTCAAAATTATCTTAATAAAAAAGCCGTTGTTGTTCACGAGAATATTGATAAAGATGTGGGTTTTTATAATGAATGTCTAAATGACCCTGATGTTGACAATTTTGAAGAGATCAATGGTGATTTTTTTGATGATGAGTTAATGGGGGCAGATTTGAAACTAGAATGAAAGTTGATGGTATTTTTAGATTAAAAAAAAAATTGAAGCAAAATTGGAATTAGACCTTAAATTGGGGGCTTGTCATGGAATTAAGCCCAAGATTATAGTTGCTCTATCTCCCTAAATACTCTAAACGTGAAGATAAAGGGCTAACTGCAAGACACTCACAACTTTTTACTATACACAATGAGCCTCATATGCTTTGAGATTTTGCCAATTTCTCCCCTCTTCGTTTCAATTTAAACAATTTGCTCTTCCCTTTAATGCCGGCTAACTGCTCGGTGCCCCCCTAATTATTTGGTATTTTATCAGGACTTCAACATTTTTGTTCTTAGGACTATGTTATTCTTAATGAGCATAACAAAAGTGTTTTCTTTTATAAGTAGCACAACAAGATTTTTGATACTTGCTAGTGTTGCTTATATAAAAATATTTTAAATTTGATTTATTTTACATTTTAAATAATCTTAACTTTATTCTTACTTATGAATTTTGATTTACCTAAGAAGGAAGAGACTCACCTCATATAAAGAAGGAGATGAAGTCGAGCGAATTCAAACATTCTTAAACGATTTTTTAAAGTTATTAATTAGATGAATATGTGATTTTAATATTTAAATCCTTTAGCAAAATATTCTAAAACCAATCATTGTTGATATATATCCCCATATAGATATCCAACATTCATGGAGTAAATAGGAAAAGGTTGATGCTAAATCAAGTAAGCAGGCTTGCTGCTCGACCCTTGGATCTCATGCTCCACTTTTATCCTGGAAGCTCCAACTTCAATTATTTCAGCTAAATCATTTCCAACATTAATAAATTTGTATCTTAAATAATATTTTACTCAACAAATAATAAATAAAAATAATATAATTAAACAGCTTATACTACGGCCTTCTTTCTGAAAATATTTGGTATGTTCGCAACAATCTATCGTTAAGATGCTGATATGCATCGAACATATTATCTTTTAATCTCGTGAACAAAAGTATTCAAATATATAAGACATTTTTTCCAAATTTCGAGACATCACTTGTTTAAAATTGTTAATTTCTATAGTGCTAGCTCTTAATATACTACTTTTGATGAGAAAAATCCCTGCCTTCTTGCCTGATAAGTTTTGGAAATGTATAGTTCACTTAATAAATAACAAATTAACATATAAATAGTGAACACAATTTTGGTACTAATACAATTACTATGGAACAGCTGACTTTGTTGATATCGAGTCAAGAAATCAATAATAATGCACGCTAGATAAATGTTGAATTACATCTGAAAATATACAATTAATGCGAAACCATATATGCTAATCCTCTGTCGAACTCAAGTTGTATTATCCTATAGTGCATCTTTATCGTGCACTGTCGTGAAATTGAATGTTAAGGGACTACAAATTTGTAGTCCTCAAACAAATGCATTAAATGAGGGGGCAAGAAGCACTTAAAACTCCAAAAAAAAAAAAACTCGAAAGCTAAAGTAGAAAATGAGAGTAGGTAAAAACTGAGAGGTAAAATTTCAACACTGCTCTCAGTTGTGGACCAATCAAATTTTAATGCATCAATATGTACAAAGTGTCTTAATTGCTTGCTTCTTGAATGGAGGCCGGCAACATATGATGGGTGGGGCAAAAGGGTCTACGCAATACATGGAAAAAAACATCCTCGCGAAAACTTGTGCAGGGATAGGCCGGGGGGAGGGTTGCAATCAATCCGATCCAATCCCAATGTCATAAATACTGGCCGGGGGAGTGGGGACGTGAGGCAGGTCACTTGAATTTATGGCAGGGTCTACCCCTCGGCCTGCAGGCTGTGATGGTGCCCTCCCTAGCGTGAGCGCTTTACATTAGCATGCTTTCGACCAAGGAAGTTGCTTTCACTACACAAAATTTGCCCCCATTGGCTAACGTGGTTTTTTTACCCCCATAGTTTGGCCCAAACACAAAGGAACATGGTTTTTATAGGGGCAAGCCAGAAGCAAGATAGAGGCACCCTTTTTTTTTTTTTTGGTTATTTTAAGGATGGGTGGATGAGACAACAGTGGAATACCTTGGTGAGGGAATTGTGAGGATTACAAAAGAGGGGGCTACTGTGTCCAGACAAGAATGGAAGTTAGGGTTTTAAATTGGAGAGAGAGAGAGAGAGGTAGGTCTGGAGGGACAAAAGTTAGGTCCACGTTGAATTGTTTAGGGCAGCTATGAATTGGACATGACAGGTACAAATTGCATAGTTTAACCCCTCTCCCCATGTGATTGCAAGCAACAGCTCCTCCTTCCCCATTATACAATTGAAGTGTAAAGTGGCCCCATCCCAATTCCATCGCTTGTCCCCCCCCTCCTCCTCTTCCTTTCATTTCCAATTCGATTTTCAACTTTGTTATCATTTTTCTTTGATAATCTCTCAAAAGAATTTACTGAACTTACTCATACATAAATAATACAATAGAGAAAGAAATTATATCGAACGTACTCATTTTATAACGACAGGATAGATAGACTCAATAATCGGGTGAAGGAAATCCACATTGAAATGTGAACTCTCTCTTTCTAATTAGCTTTTTTTTTTTTTTTTTTTGGCCCTTTTATTGTTTGTCAGAAAAGGATGGTGCTCAAGATGTTCTTTTCTCTCCTCTCAAGACAACCCTACGCCTCAACCTCAAGCAAATGCAAACTTCTCAGAGAAAAAAGCCTACGTCCCTAGACCCCTCCCTAGACCCCTATTCAACAAAGACATATCAAAAACATAAACTACGCATTTTCGCGCTATAATCATCGCTTTACAAGTAGGAATTGATGACTAAAAGCTTTTTGCTTTATCGAATTTAATAAAAAAAAAGAAAATAAGATCTCCACATGATTAAAGGGACACACGTTAGTCATCCATAACAAGTTTCGTCCCATGCCCATTCTCCTCCTCCTCTAGGAATTAAGTTTGAAAAAAAAAAAAAAAAAAAAAGATCGCCGGCTGTCATCCTAATGATTTTTCATGCTCATAATTCAGAAAACTAATTTTATAAACCCTTTTTTTAATTTCTCTATCATGATAATGTTTTCTGTCTAGCAATTTTCCTTTTGCTTGATGCGCATTAGCAAACTTTTCAACCAACGCAATTTTTTCCAGATTTTCATTTGCGATTAAAGCACCGAAATTAAATAATATAAAGCAAAAAATATATATGAACTGTATTTCCTCACCAGACCCCATGAAACATGGTTAGAGCATTGATTACTTGATTAGACGACCCCCAAATGTGTACGACTTGGACGGTCGTTAATCTAAATCCAATCAAAGATACATGAAATTAGAAAAAAAATGATTTATAATTCGGAAATGAAAAATGCGAAGAAATGCATGCGTACGCCAACTTAGGCTAATAATATATGCCTGCTGTCCTTTGACTTTTCTACGTATTTGGCCATGTCCGATGATTAAGCTGCTTGAACAATTCAATACCATAATTTGAATTCTTATTTTTTTATGAGTTTATTTAATGTTGGGTTTTCATTGAAGTCGTTGGGAGATTATAATAACATGGTCGAGTGGACTTCCTTGTCACTTTCGTTGCATTATTGCTGTGATTGAAATCATTACTTAGATTTGGATGGTGGTAGTGTTTAAGGGCGTGTTTTACCATATAGTTTATAATGACGCTCCCACCTTCCCTAATTTACATTTGGCGGGCAAAAATATTTAATTAAACTCTGTGGAACTGCATTCATGCTATAAGGCAGAAAAATTCATGATTGGAACAGGTTAATTGAAGGTGGACACTCTTTGGCGTTCCAATTGAAGTTAGGTTCTATATAGTAAACGCTTTTAGTGGATTCGATTTTATTTAGTTGATTTGTCCTGGACGTTACGTGTGAGACATATTCATCAATCTTTCATAGGTCAAATCATGTGAAAAAAATTAAAAAAAAAGATTACCACTTGTCTTTTTTGACAAAATCTTGTCAAGAGATCTCACAATTTGTACAACTTCAATACGCGGCTGCATTCCTTTCCAGATACATGCACATTGCATAACGACGACATTCTGGAATGTACTTGTTGAACGCAAATACAAAGCCAATCGGATTATAAAATAGTATGGCATTTGCTTAATTGACCAAAAAGAAATACGGGATTTCACGAAAATGACAATTTTTGTTCCACTGGTAGAGGAAGCTGCGGCGTCGTTATTTGCACTGGTTGCGGCGGATGAACTTCCGGATCGAATGCAGTGGGACTCCTCACCATTGCAGCCGGTTAAGTGTGAAATGAGTATCTCCGGTGGCCATCCTTCTATCATGGAAGGGGGATGGGAGGTTTTAATTCCCACCTTCTCGAGGGATGAGGTGGGGATGATGATGCAATTTTAAGAGTGGATTTTGATTTCCATGTTCTATAATGAGATATGGCAAAAGTTTGAGAGCAAGAATTAACGTAAGAATAGAGTATAACCGATAAAAAAAATGTGAAATGAGTATGTCTAAGATGGATTCATACTCAACAACAATATTTGGGATTAGAGGAGTGCCGTCAAAGGGAATCGACTAATAAAGCTACGCCTAGTTGATTGAATGAAAAATTTCATTGTCGGTGTGAACTCCTATCTTCACCCGCTCAACTCTAACTCTTTGAGTTAATCATGATTATTGATAAATGTAACATTTTGTGCAGTCACATGTATAATGTCTCTAAATTGTGAAATCTGAGAAAACACAGCAAACAATGCTAATGCTAGTATATGAAGTGTTAGTGTTTTTTTAATTTTTCATTGAGGATTTGAAATTTAACGCCACCGACGAATTATAACTTTAAATCTTATAAAATATGAAAAGAAACCTTTGTGGCGAAATATTTGGGTAACTCTATCAATGCTATTTGAAGATTCATTGTATTTAGGTAACTATATCATTAGGTAATAAATGTTTTTCTCAGTAACTCTTTATTTATCTCGTTAGAATATTGAGTTTAGGTACAAATTGCAGTAAGTGAGATGATTGAGAAAGCATGAACATGAAGATGAGAATTGGATCATTCTTTGGCCGCAATTAGTGTACAGGTCGAGATACCGATTGACATTTCTTTTGAGTCTCTTACTCGTCCCCACCAACCTTGTTCTTTTGTGTGATAAATATATATTTAGGTTTACAGTAAATAAAAATAAATAATTTCCATTTAGTAATTTACATAGAGTAACGGCGTTAATCTTCTTCCACAATCTTACATCGCTATCATGCATTGTATCTAGTCATGAAATTACTACCTTGATAATGAATATTCCGACCACTAAACTACTAGAGACATCGGGAAATCACTCTCTATAGCATTCAGATAAAGATCGTCATGCGATGTCATCCCACTTTATTATTAGCTTGAGATTGCAATGGAGCCCTAGCTGGTGAGCCGAATGTTAAAGTAAAACAGCAAGTGTGCATCATCTATAGTCGTCGTGTCTTGTTTTCTAAGCTTATCTTCACGGTTGTTTTCCGACCCATGTGGGAGGCATAAAGGAACCAGATATTACAAGTCCAAATATTTATTTTTTATGTTTGTCCAAACGTCGCAAGGGCCTAATTTAATGACTAGCCAACTTGAACAAGCCAATCAAATTTTGATTGACCTCCATTGAGGGGAAAAAGAAAGAAAAAGAAAGAAGAAGGACAAAGCCAATTCGATTGCAATAGCGACGCCCAAGATTAATGATTGAAAAGTTTAGGCAGTCTACACAATTGGGCCAATATAAAATATGTGTCTTCAATTGAACTGCCGGCGTAGATATTAATCAATTCAAGTAGCATTATGTACTTCTTGTCAACAGATAGAGGTGCCAATGTGGGACAAGTCCTCAATTTTTTTTTTCTGATATTCCAAATCATGTATCTTTTTCTTCGAAATCATAAAAATGAGTAGAGCTAATATTTCTTATTTCACTTGATAAACGGGCCGAGGGTACGTTTGAAAGTTGAGCATGTCTCTTTGCTGTTATAAGATTTTAGATTGATTTGTACTTGTAATAGTATTGTATATTTTTAACCGCTGTGTTTGGTGCAACTTTCCAATGGATTTTGGGCTTGTAAAGTCCCCTGGAGTGAAAAATTGAGGCATTTTATAAATATTTTTTGGACCATTTTGAGTGAAAGCTAGTATTGACTAAGTCCAATCTCCAGGGCAGGGACGCTGTCATCTTTTCATTTTCGGAAAGCTTGCAACGAGGGTTTAATGAACTTTTTCTGGTCATCTTGCCCTCACTGGTTTTCTCGTATTCCATTTTTACACTTTGTAGAGGACAAGCCGTGGCGACTGGCGAGTTGCGAAGGACATGGAGGGGTGTCGGCATTAGGTCACTTGGAGTCACATGTCATCGACTCACCGGTGCCACCTCAACTAGGGCCGCAGGACCTCGTTGGCCTTCACTTAGGATTGCGCCAACACCTGAAGTGCTAGATTTGAGGACAAATCGTGACATTGACGTTGGCTGGCTTGAGGTCATGTGACTTCCACGACATATCGCCTAGGGTCCTGCATCCTAGACAGCCCTCGCCTAAAGTTGTGCCGATTTTATCTAGACAACTCGACCGTCCAAGAGTCAAATCTAAGAAGTTTTAGGTCACATGACCTTGATGGTAGTTGCCTGGGGTTGCGCAACGCTTGAGGTGCTACATCGAAGGGTTAGATTTTACTTCCTCTCTCTCTCTCTCTCTCTACAAAATAATATCATAAAACTTGATATCACAAGTGCCTATTTGCTTTTAGCAAATACATTTTGAGTAAAAAAAAAATTGAAAAAATGACTTTGCATCTTTCCAAAGTTGTGCTGAATGCACCCTACATATCTTGGCCAAATCCTATCTAGAGTTACTAGACTATACATGCACATATATTCACAAGCATCAGTTAACACCAGTTAGCATTCATATGCAAATTTGAGATTTTTGATGTATCAAGTTTCACAGACTTTTAAAGGCGACACTATCGCTTTTGTTGATTATATTGCTAAATCACGGATTGTTACTATTTTTTGTGTCTTGTTAGAAAGCAATTAAGCATAATTTATATAGAAAATAAATTATCAAGTATAAAAAATTAGGAGAAGACAACCTCTTCCCCAACCGGCCAATACAATTGAATAACGACTCGACTTCTAATTCAATTTTTAGGCCGATGCTGCACTATTCAATTGGTTTATCTAGATCAATCAATGCAACGTGATGCTGGGTAACAAACATTGCCTTCCATAAGATTTGGGAACTATTGCTTCGTTCTCTTCTCGCTATCTCATTGATTTAATCTCGGGCTCTTGATATAGTTGATACATCCAAACATAGCAAAGATGAGTTTATGAAAAATTTTCAAGCCATGGACTAGCCTTTAAAAATGAATGAAGGAAAAATATTTCCATCGTCCACGAAAAATATTTAGATATAAATTATTATTGATAATAAGTATAGTTGTATTAATTAATCATCAAACAATACAAACGATTATTTTTAGAAAAATGTTTTTTAAACCATCTATCTTTTGTGAAATAGACCGGGCCTAAAAGAGGTTTGTATATAAAACTAAAAGAAAGCCCACCAAGCCCAATTTCTCAGCTTGAGTTCATAAGTTATCACGAGGAAGAAAGATTTTCGAGTCTCGGAGGCCCAATCCAACTTTT
Organism: Eucalyptus polyanthemos subsp. polyanthemos; assembly: GCA_017140185.1. NCBI lineage: Eukaryota > Viridiplantae > Streptophyta > Magnoliopsida > Myrtales > Myrtaceae > Eucalyptus > Eucalyptus polyanthemos. Next base: position 19,404,694 of record CM029460.1, on the reverse strand, counting down.
CGTAAGCTAGGCCCACCTTATACTTGCGTTGAATCGAAGTCAACGGTTTTGTTTTTTCGCTTTCAACCTTTTGAAACTTTGATATTTTAAGTTTTCAATCAACATATGTAAACTCATGAATGTGAAATTTTTTAGATCATTCGAGATCGTCGTAAATTTTCTCATAATTTTTCAGAATCGCTATTGTCGTTGCTCTTTTAATTTTTATCACAGTTCATTTGTTCATACCGAACAAGATCTTTCCTTACAAGCTTTCTACATACGTGTGTTTATACTCTATATGGCTAGCCAAAAAAAGTACCCAAAAAAAAAAAAAATTAGGCGATTTAGAATTATTATTTATATATCTATATATTTAGGTCAAAATCTTCAATTATCTCTTTTTTTTTGTTAGGTGCTTTTTCCAGAATTACTTCCCAGCACGTCATAGGATGTGGATCCCAGCACGTCAATTAATTTATGCTTACTATTTCGGTCTTTTTTTATATTGGCAAAGATGACACTTCGATTCGCTAGAATAAGAAAAAGAAAAAGAAAACAAGCGGACGCTTGCGTGGAGCCTAGGCTAATTATTAAATAAAGTTACGAGAACCTCCTACTAATTTTATAGATATCGGTTTTCTTTTTTTTTTTTTTTAATCTTTCTCAAATATTGTCATTTTACACTTTTTTTTTAACAAATATTATATCCACGAACAAATGCATACATTTTTAGTTGTATATTATCTCTCGCATATTTCCACAACAAAATTTTATACTTTCTATATTATAACAGCCTCAAGTTCAAATCTTAAATTTCTGCTTTCCATATATATGCGGCAATTTGTGCTTTTCATGGAAATATGAATATCAACTGATTTCTCTCGTCCTAATATATGTCGATAGGGTAATTTAATTTAATTCGTTTGATGTCGCTTTCCTGGTAAATACAACGCGCCTGTACCTTTACTAGTTATTTGTAAAAAAACCTCCTTCATTTAGGTCATGACGGCGGTGGAATAATATGTTAATGTTAGACAAGTTCAAAAGGTGGTATGTTTTTTCGCTTACTGGAATTAAACTGTAAAGTGCGAGAATTCATAGTAGAAACCATAAAATCGTCCATGGCAATAGTGCAAGTGATTTCTTTTTCACGGGTGAAATTAGATTGACTTGACTCAATTGAGAAAAATCTAAACCAAATTAAACAAGAAACAGGGGCCTGATTGCAACCGCAATTTGATTTAACTTGAAAATTACTTGAAACTAAAAATGACGATCCAATTATCAATTATTACAAGGTTGTTGTTAGTTCCCCCGTTAGTGTAAACAAAATTTATGCGTTTACTATTGAATGGAAGGATAATTGTCTTAAAATTTCTAAATCTTTTACATGGCGGCCAATTTGATTCTAAATATGTTAATTTGACCAATTTAATCTTAAACCATTTAATGATTTACCAATATAATACCTTCGGCCAATTTTAACTTAAGTTGACATGGATGCCTGTCACCCTATGTGGTACAGTTTGTGCTGATGTAAATAATTTTAACAAATTTATTTGAATTTTTTTTTCTCTTTTTTCCTTTTTTTCCCATTCCTTTCCGGATGCACACATATTGCATAATGATGGCACTATGCATTGTACTTGTCAAACGCAAATATAATAGTCAGTTGGTTTTTTTATTTTTTGGGGGGTTGAAGTGGGAGTGTCACTTCTACAATGTTTCTAAATTGTGAATTCTAAGAAAATATAGTAAGAAATGCTAATGTAGGTACATGAAGCGAGAGTGTTTTCTTGTTGGGGGTCGAATTCAATGCCACCTATGTATTGGAACTTTAATTCTTATTAAATGCAGAAAGAAACGTTGGTGGCGAAATATTTTGGCAACTATATAAAAGCAAGCCGAAGATTTCATGAAAATAATGATTGGCTTCGGAAATTATACAATTTTAGACATAAATAGAGTTCGATTTTTTATCGTGATACTTTTACATGAAGTATAAGATCCAGTCGAAAAGAGCGATATCATTAATAATATCTTCCAATATATGTCAACCAAGACAGGGTACTCTTGTAGAATTTGTCCACCATTATGAAGAATAATTAAAACACATGAGATAAATTGAAAGTCAAGATAATTACGGTTCTCGTGAGAAGCTCAAATTGCATGTTACTTGTTACGTTTTAAAAAAGTTTAGTGAATATTTTTTTCAGTTATGTTGTCATATTTAACATTGTAGACTTTTCAATTTCTTATGAATGCAAATTATTTGAATTAAATGAGTGGTTGTCTTGCCATATCTTGTATATATCATGGGAACATATCAGTTGTGGGCATTTCGTCTTCCTATATTTTGAAAAGATGAACTAAGTGTGCCAAATAAGAGATTATGAACAATGAATCTTATCAAATGTCACTAGGTCCATATAAATTTAATCGATTTTTCACTTTAATGTAAGAATCTTTTGAAGTGATGAGTTTGGAAGCTGAAGATGGAAATACCTATGAGAATAGTTAATAAGAACTTGGAAAAAACGAAGGCTAAAATTTCATCATGTAAATCATGTGATGTGACCGATGATGCTAGTGATGATAATGATGTTAATGAGACTTCTTCATGTAAGATTTTACTATTGAACCTCATTCGAAGGAAAGAAAAGGGAATAAGTTATGGAATGCTTAAGAATTCAAGTGAGAAAAAGAAAAAATCTATAAGAAAGGAACACCCCCAACTCGAATAAAAGGTTGAAGTGAGTAATATATTGTTATAGTCCATGTGATTAGTTAAATTTTTCGTTAATACTACATGATGTCAATTAACATATTTATTACTTTATAATGTATAGTTGGTTGCTTAAACAATGCATGATCATTTCCTAGATTATTTGAAAAATCCAAATCAAATTTAAAGTGCCTTTTATCTTAGTCACATTGGTAGTTCTATAGTAAATCTAAATTTACATAATCAAGTTTGATACTCTTAATCCTCAATTTGTATTTATATTCTAATAATTTGATCATTTATTATATAAATGTAACCACCATACACTATGCCATCAGGGATTATAAATGGATTTTACCAATTCCCTAATTACATATTTAATTATTTGGTGTATTAACTTATGTTTCATCCACATTCCTTCTATTAACATAAGAAAAGCTTAATTAGTCATCAATCAGTTTATTTGAATGTTTTATTAACATCGATTTTTGTTACTATTATTTCTTGTTGATATATGTTCGAGCAATACCGACCAAAAAAAGAAAAAAAAAGATATATGTTCAAGCAACATGATTGATTTATGAAAGCATTTATTTACATTTCAGTCATTTATTTGATATAAATGCAATCATTATACATCATGCCATTATGGATTATGAATGCATTTTCCCTATTTACTAGTCAATGGCTTATTATGAAAATCATTTTAAATCTTAGTGTTGTTTCATATTTTCGTTACTATTGTAATACTTATTGATTGAGGACCAGATTGCAGAGGAGTTCATCAAGGCGCTGATTGAGGCGCAGATTGCCGAGCAATTCATCGAGTTGATCGCTAAGGAGTTTATTGAGGCGCTAATCGAGGAGCAAATCATATAGGCAGAAAAAAAGAACAAGCATGAGCCACGGGAGATAGAGAATGAGCCACGGATAATGACATCAGAGATGGAGGAACAAATGATTGAGACAGAGAACGAGCGAAACAAGCCACAAGATCAAGTGGCATAATAGCCACAAAGCGTAGAGGAGTTCATCGCGGAGCTATTTTGAGTTAGGTACAACTTACCTTTTGAGATAATACTTATTTGGACATATTATTTAATAAAAATATATTTGTTATTCCTTTATATAATGGGTTATCAAACTGTTTTTAGCATTTTGGGGTAAATGAATTGAACGAGGGCGATTATGACTAAATGCATTTACTACTATAGCTTATTTACATCTTATGTATAGATAATATGTGCAATACTATTGTATAGTCCATTTATTTGTATTTGTATATCAAAAAAGAATGAGTAATTGATAAGAACTTATATACTACTTTATTTGGTTAAATATGAATACTTTAACATTAAATGTATAGAAAAATATTGACTGAAGAGGTGTTCATCAAGGCGCAGATTGTAGAGGAGTTCATCAAGGCGTTGATCGAGGCGCAGATCCAGTTCATCAAGCTGATCGAGGACAAATCGTAGAGTAGTTCATCGAGGCGCAAATCAAGGGGGAAGCTAATCGAGACGAAAATGGCGCAGGTTGCAAAGGAGATAAAGGCACAAGCATAACAAAAGAACGAGCATGAGCCACGGGAGGCAGAGAAAAAGCCATGGATAGGCACCAGAGATGGAGGAACAAATGATTGAGACAAGGAACGAGTGGAACAAGCCACATGAGCAAGTGGCATAGCAGCCACACAAAGCGTAGAGGAGTTCATGGATGAGCTATTTTGAGTTAGGTACAACTTATCTTTTGAGATAATACTTATTTGGACATATCGTTTAATAAAAATATATTTGTTATTCTTTTATACAATGGGTTATCAATTCAACATTTTGGGGTAAATGAATTGAATGAGGGCGATTCTGACTAAATGCATTTACTATTATAACTTATTTACATCTTATGTATAGATAATATGTGCAATACTATTTTACAGTCAATTTATTTGTATTTGTATATTAAAGAAGAATGAGTAGTTGATAAGAACTTCTATACTACTATTTATGGTTATTTGGTTAAATGTGAATACTTTAACATTAAATGTACATAAAAATATTGATTGAAGAGTATTGGGCTACTTATAATGCTAGCTTTTATTTAGCATGTTAGGGATTGTAGTTTATAGAAAATTTTGCAAGATTAGAGAATGTGCCATTAAGACTATAAATTTATCTAAATTTGGAGAGAATGATTCCGATGCTGATTTTTATTTATAGTATTTGTGGAAAACTTTGCAATCTAGTATTGTTGAGTTTTAATTTGGAAATTCTATTGTACGGATATGAATGATAATGTGGAGTTTAATTGGGCTATAAGTGATAAATGAATGATAAGGATAATTTTATATTACCTTAAGTAGTTTTGTGTTTGGATGCTCTTTTAGATTTATTCTCATTTTTCTTTCTTCTAAAAACGACCGTATTTTGAGTTAATTAGCACTAACTTCACTTCTCATCATATTTAACATTTTTAAAATCCATTTGGATACTTTAGCCTATTTGCGTACATTAGATCTATTTTTATTTGGATATAAGGGTGTTGAATGCATATATAGATAGTATTCATGGTGTTTTGTTGGTTGAAATCTCAAGATAGGCCAACCTTGAATTAGTTCCTTGCTTTCGCAACCTTGAATTATCCTAAGTTGTAACGATGATTTTGGTTCCAATATCGAGCCAATTGGAGCTTCCAAACAAAGGGTTCGATTTCTAGACTTTCCACATTTTTGAGGACAATCAAAACTTTATTTATGTGAAGAATATATTTTGGCGTCAATATCTTTATTAAGAAGAATTGAGTTTGGGACATTATGGTTAATGTAGCTTAGTAATATTAAGCTTATGACACTTGTTCGCTATATGTTGACCTCTAATGAAATATTAATTTCAATTAGTTTTCTTAAATAGAAATATCAAAAGAAATGATAGGGCCTTAATTGCTACCATCGATGTGCAAATATATACATGAAAATATGCTAATTTAAATATTGTTGAAACTACATTTATAAAATAATCACGAATTTGTTCACATTAGTTTGTGTAGATTGTTAAAATCTACACAAACAATAGTGCTAGGTAGCTAGAAATGCCCTACAAAGAAACTAAACATAGACTATATTATGATGTAATAAAGTTTGCAAATAAAATAAGTATATATAAATCAGAACACTAGACATGCCTCCCTCCCTTTAAGGAATTAAACTGAATATCAACGAATTTCCGATGCATATAGACTCTCAATGTTGTAACATCGAAGGTATAATTATACCTAAGCACTTTAGCTTTTTAGCCCATCTTGTCACAATCTTTCTTATAGTCATCTAAAATGGCTTTTAGTTTAAGTTGTCTACTCTATCATCTTATATGACAAGATTCAATTTAGCTGTTGATCTTGGTTCGCTTTACACAACATTTATAGTTTCTGGATTTAGTAAAGCAACTTGAATGCTTGTTCCTTTGTCCTCTTGAACCTTTGCCTTAGTGAATATGTGTGCGCACATGCTAGTCATGAGACAAAATTGAAAAGAATCCTCCTTCAGAGCTATTTGTTTTGGCACATGAATCTGTAAAGATAAAATTCATTCTTAAAGAAATTTGAGAGGACTATTTTCATAGTACTGTCTTCTTATCCTATCTTATACTAAAATATGGTCAATGTTGACTAGTGCACTATGAAAAGGAGTAAGGCAGCTAAGTAAGATTTAAGAATTAATTAATAAACTTAGTCTGTTATGTTTTCTTAGTTATCTCAAAATAAGAAACAAAAAATAAAGGTCAGAAAACTTGACCATAGATTATATTAAAGAAACATTTTAATTTAGTTACGTATTAAACTGGCATGGCATATAAAATATGTATTGTATTTGTTTGTTGTCATGCAAAGATATAGAGAGACCGACCGATCAAAACTAAACTAACAAGAAAAAAAAATTGCATTTCATAAATAATTGCCATGCATGTACCTATTACTTACAACCATTGAATTAATATAATGAGCAAAAACTAGGTGAACTTACCACTTTGTGATTGCTTCATCAAATCACCTCACCTGCTATTCTCTGTTACTATCTCTTATATTGTATTAAGAGATTTATATTTCCATTCTTGCTCAAGATCAACATAATCATCATGATTGTCATTAGGATGTTGAAAAATTCGTAAGTTTCGTTGGTCTCGACTCCAACATTCTAAACTTCTCCATCATCATCATCGTATTCGCTCTCAAGTACACAATGTCATCCAACTTACAAATAGGGATCCACCCGACTTCATGATTTGAATAGTTTCTGATGTTTTTCAACACTCCAAGCATGAAAAAGAACTACAAGGTTGGTTTGGAATCAGAACATACTTTTGAAGTACAAGCCATCACCATTATACTCCCACCATTCATCTATCATGAGAAGACAATCACTACATTATGAATGATGACTATTCATCAGAAATTACTAGATAATTCTAGTCAATAAAAAGTTTATGGAATGATTTCTTTTACAGATCTCATTTCTTATGAGAAATAGACATATTGAAATTCTAGAATTCTATAGTGGCTTTTCGTAGAGAGAAATCACAATTTTGGTTTTAAAAGTTGTTAATACATGAGAAAAAATAAAGATTCTAAATATAATAATAAGACAATGACCTTCTAGATACAATGGGTGTAAATTGTAATATGAGTAGATCTTGTCTTGATTTACTTTAACGTAGTGAAAAAATATAAGGAAATGAGAAATTCTTATGAGGAATGGGATGCTTTTGACATTATTTTTGCTGCACATGTGAACAGGTTTGATGCTCTTTTGTGGTATTATATCACTTACTTCATGAAAATTTATTGTGCTTCTTCAACGACCATCTTTTGTAGCACAATTGATTCCATCTTTCATTTTTTTATTCTTGTGAAAATTGTCACTTAAAATGTAAAACATACTAAGAGAAGCTAGCCACATGCACTAGATGGATTACTTCAATTCACATACCATAGAAATTTTTTTATATGGACTCATAATTGCTATCATTATTGTTAGAAAGCTTCTTTAGATATTCTTTTACTCTTTCAATCACTTCATACAAGTATAAAGTTGTTGAATTCGTAGTATGAGACAAACAATGAACTCCGAATAGTGGTTCAAAAACTTGCAATACCTCTTGGCATTGGTTTAAAAATTGGGGGCTTCCAACAATAGAAATAACTTTGCTCGTTATTCCTTTCTCAAGATGTCTCGAGTATCTCCTCTTAGTAGATGAAGAACATAGTATAGGACAAATAATACATGTTTGAATTCATTCTTGACAACTATGAAATATTAAAAAAAGAGAAAGAAAAAGAAAATTCACCCAATGGCTAACACAACAATTGCTAGTATCTATCGTACATCATTACATACTCAAATTTGAACAATAACATGGACTGATCTATAACAATATCTCATAGGAAATTCATAAAAATGGTTGTTCGGTAAAAGGGTGAGAAAAGACACATGAATGAATTCAAATTTGATATTAATCTCAAATTCATTGAGGATGTTCAAAATTAATAAAACAAGTCAAACCTTCTCTTTTTTGCACTCTTATTCAAACAAACACATGGACAACTTATTATTTTTATATCATTTATTGATACATTGTCACTCTCTATTCTTGCTCTTAGAACCATGCCTCTCAAGGATTGTTCATTCTTGTTTTAATTTCAAAAAATGAGAACTTATTAAGGGTCTTGAAGCCAAACCAAATTGAAACCACAAAATCAATTAAATGGCTACCACCATCAAACAAAAATGCCTAATCTTGTAAAAAAATAACTAGTCAAATACCCATCAAACAAACACAAATCCATAAACCATTACTCAGCATGTGCAAACTTTGAATTCGACACTACTAATTGCCCACCTTGGTCAATTTCGAGCTTGTTGGCATATAATTGTGAAAAAAAGGTAAAACACTAACCTAAGCTCATCGAGTGTAGAACACAAATTGAAATAGCCAATGGGACTCCAGGAGGTGACAGCAAAGGCAGAAGCAGCATCATGGCAATAATGGGAGCAAATGGGTCCGTGAGCTTGCTAGACCATGAATTGGAGGGACAAAACTAAAGTTGCCGATGGGCTCCTCGAGGTGGAGGTGGCTGCCTATTTGATCGCAGAAAGAGACCCTCTGCCCTCATTCCTTAAAATTCCTGAGAAAATGAGAAGGGAAAATTTGGATACAATATAAAGCAAAGGTCATGAAGTGATGACGGGTTGTAAAGATAGATAGCTCACTTTGCGAAGAAGGGGAAAACCCTAACCTAAGTTGGTCAGACATAGATGACAAATTGAGGTTGCCAATAAGGCTTCGGGACGCAACGGCAAAGGCGAAGGTAGAGGCTAGGGGTGTTAACGGGTTGGGTTGGGTTTCTAGGTTTTCCCTTCTTCTTTTTTTCCTTTTTTTTTCACCTCCCATTTCTCTGGGGTTCGGGTTGGGGGCACCATTTTCGATAATTAACCTTTCAACACATTAGACCCGAGTTCCAATGGAGAAACAAAATTTATAAGGAAGAGTAGCAAAACTTCGGGCAGCCACACAAAAGGCTAAGGCGGAGATAAAACTCACATCACGCATGACAAGAACATGTCGTCTTTGCAAACTCAACTAAATAAGCACATGTATGAGGATCTCTTATCAATTGGACTTTGTCGTTTGATTTTTTTGTACACTTTTGATTCATTGGAGGGTTTTTTTGCTTTGGAGATCTTTGCAAAAGGGGAATATCCAACTTGTTTCTCGTGTATTTTGAGGATTTGAAAATGTTGTTTTATAGTTGATTATGGTCTTCAAATAAAAGGACCTTTATAGGTGGGAGAATGTCTGCCTTATTAACATTTTTGACTTTCTTTGCTAGGTCTAGAGAGGGTATTGGTTTAGACTAAAGATAGACCATTAAGTAGTGCATGTATTATGTATTAAAAGTCTCTCAATTGTCCATTTGCCCTAAATACCTGATCCTTACATTGGATCATTTCACTCTCCAATATTTTTTAGATGAATCCAATGCATGGCAATTAGATACTCAATGACGAACAAAAGCATCTATAGAGTTGGAAACGAAGTGAATTGAGAGTATGCACTTCCGAAATCATAGAACCAATGTGAAAATAAGCAACAAAGCTTTTGTTTCAATTAAAGTGGTATTTCTCCAAGATGAATAATGCACACAACATGTCCGTAATTTCCTTTCATATCACATGATCTTCTAACCCTTGATTGTGGTAATGTTGCTTGTGGAAATGGCATATTACATCAAAAAAAATGGAGATGCGCTCTTAAATTTGAGCTGAAGCACTAGTGCAATGTCTTCCTGCTTAATTTGCTGAATTAAGACAACACATCCAACAATCCATAGACCTGAAGATTTCACTAGTTCTACCTGCCAAAACACACAAGGCAAAAGAAGGGATCAGCAATTTGTAAAAGGTATTTCTATTAGGGCCAAAATTTCCCGAAAATATAAGCATTTTTAATTTGTTGTGCCAATATGTATAATGTACCATGCAAATAGCATTTAGACTTGATTTTTAAAATGGGTACCTAACCCATCCAATCCCTTCTACACCAATGAGAGTTGCCACACAATTGAAGCTCATCAAAATTGTACGAAAAATGGATGTCTTGATTCTGGTTGCCTCTACTGGAGGTGGACTCCTCGAGATTGCAAGCTGCCCAAGCAGAAATATAAAACAAACTTACCCATAGGCGAGCTAGAAGATATTGTTAGGAGAGCAAAAAGAGAAATAGGACTTACACAAGTTGCATATTATAAAATACTAACCTCTAATACGTCAATCATCGAGAGAAGTCAATATCGAGCTTGACCAAGAAGCTTGACCAAGAGCTTGACTCCGTGGTCGTATTTGACAATTCTATAATAAATTCATGATGAAAATGAGAACTAACATATGCATTAAAATAAAGAAAGGTATAGATATTCTACAATTACATTTTCTCACATGACTCAAAGATTTCAAGGTCTTCTAAGTCCTTCTTAATCGAACGTAAAAGTGGCACGTATCGTAACCAATCTTGAGCACATGTAAGAGCTTCCGCGATGGTTAGGGTTAAGGAACTACAAAACACATCGAGCACACGACCTCCTGTGCTAAATGCCGCATCCGATGCTATAGTCGAGATGGGTACGGCCAAGATATCTCAAACAACGGTAAAAAGTATAGGATATCTCGATGAATTTCTTTTCCAACAATTTAAGATATCAAATTCAAAGTTATAACGTTCACATGCTTCCTCCAAGTACTTGTCCAGTTGAGTTTTTGAAATTCCATATTGCTAAAAGCTTTTTCAAACTTTAAAGCTGATTCCAACATCATATATGTTGAGTTCCAACGAGTTTCCACATTTAAACATACAAGACTCCTTGACTCAATATTCTCTAACTCAACAAAACTCTTGAACTTTCTTAGCCTGCTAGGGAAGATGTCACATAACATACGGTTGAACATATTCTAACAATTGAATCGTTTATGTCTTTTAACCCTTCTCTAACAATCAGACTTAATATATGGACATAACAACTTACATAGAGTAACTCACCTCTCAATAATAGAGAGTTTTAAGAGTTAAGTATCTTTTTCAAGTATTGAACTCCAAAGTCATTTGAGCTAGCATTATCTACCGTGATAGACAAAACACTTTGGATCCCCCAATCAGCCAAACATTTTTCAATTGCTTTTCCTATTATCTCAGTAGAATGACTTGAGATTTGACAAAAATTTAATATCTTCTTTTGCAATTTCTAATCGGCATCAACAAAATGAGCAAGTTTTGACAAGATGTTTATATATCAGTTGTTAAACATACTCTAGGAGATGTCTCGGAGAAATATTTCTTCAATTTTCTTCTTTCCATCATGTATAAATCATAACAATCATACCTCAATGTGTTACGTGACGGGATTAAGAATTTTGGTAGGATTCTATTCACAAATCGACAAAATCCCTTATGCTCTACCAACTTAAAAGGCAACTCATTAAGAATAAACATAATTGTTAATTTTTTTCTATTAGGGCGCGCATGACAACCATTCTGTTCCAGAAATAGTTTCTGGAACATAAATAGATTTTTCTATTTCTATTTCTAGAAGAGTTTCTAAGCAAAAATAACGGTTTGATAACGACACAAAATTTCTACTCTAAAAATAGAAATTCATTTGATAACGACACAAAATTTCTTTCTTTCGGACGGCGCGGCAGAATGAACCAATGACCTTTAATATAAAAAATAAAAATAAAAATGATTTAGTAACAAAAAAATGAATATTAATAAAATAAAATAAAATAAATCATAAAAAATAAAATAAAGTAAAATTTTATTTTAAAATAAAAATATCCTAAAAAATAAATTTATTTTATTTATTCTATTTTATTTTATTTTACGAATAAATTTATTTTAAAATGAATAAAAAAATTTATTTGGCAAAACACTTCGAGGCAAAAAAAAACAAATTTATTAAATTTAAATTTTATTTTTTTTTAATAAATTTATATTTATTTTAATAAATTTAAACTAAAATAAAAATAAAATGATAAATAAAATAATTTATTTTTTTAATAGATTTATTTTTATTTTTAAATGAATAAATTTTTATTTTTAATAAAATGAGGAGAGGCGGAGGAGGAGGAGGAGGAGGCGTAGAGGAGAAGAGGGATGACTTATCGAAATTAGGGTTTAGTGAGAGAAATTATTTTTGATTTCTCTTCCGAAAATCGAAGTAGAAAATTTTAACTTCGATTTCTCTTCCGAATCTCTTCAAACCTATTTCTGGAATAGAAATCTATTCCAGAAATAAAAAAACTCAATAGGTTTATCAAACGGATTTCTCTTCCAAAAACAGGTTTGGAACAGAAAAACTATTTATGGAATAAAAATTTTAGGTTGTCATGCACCCCTTTAGCATTATGATCAAATTTCCAAGGACCTATGAAGTACCACCTCCAAAAACTTGACTAAAAGCACTTTTTTGCATTTTTCCTACGTATGCATATGGATATTCCTTACATTTAGCTAGATGGTGATGTATTGAACTAGTCCCTTGACCACTGGCAAAACCAATAAGGGTGCTACAATATAAACAGTCGGCATTTTCTTAACTAGGAATCTTTTTAAAATGTTCCCACGTTGTAGATCTCATCTTTCTATTTGTGACATTAGAACCACCGCTGAAGATATCTAGTAATCCTTCTATTTATAACACTTAGAGTCTGTAAATTATTATTTCAATAATTTATAGTAAGCTAGCATTCGGAAGGCATAAAAAAAATAGTCATGAGTTCATCCTCTGTTGTTGATTACAAGCATTACTATTTCTTAGCAAGATTGAAACACATGATCAATTTGTACCTTTGATTTAGCACAATTTTTCTCCTTTTGTCCAAGGTAATATTAGCTCAGAAAATCTTCAAACACCGAGCAACATAATCAATTTGAAAGAGAAACAAAAACCTGAAACAATAATATGCAAAGAGCACAAAATTCATGAATTTGAATATCAAATATCAACTTGAAGACATGAAAACGCAAGTCCAATAGAATCAACATTATATGACTTTGTTTTGAAATATCTGGTGAGGATTTGTTGAAGCTTGAATTTGAGAGTTACAGTAGAGAAAGTAAGGCTTAATTAAATCCCAAGTTAAATACACAAATACTCACCATTGCATCATCATATACAAAGAACTTGGACACACTGCAATCCTCGAAGATGACTCCACCAAGTGCTTCAAAACGTTTCTTTACAGTTTCTATTAGCTTTACGGGCCCGTAGAGATAATGAAGTGGCAAAATATGAAGAAAAGAATGACCGCAGAAGTATCATTAGCTATAAAAGTAAAATTTGTTGAAGTGAGAGCTTCGAAAAAATAATGGACATCACAAGTACATCATAAATGAGAGTATAATAACTAAGACATGATCAATGTCGTCTATAAAGTTATGTACAAATATATCCTGATCTAATATTATGATGCTACCCAGTGAGGAAGCACTAAAACTCAGCTGCTCACCGCTCAAAGATAAGCAAGTCATCGGGGCAGAATGCATCTAACTAGAATTATCATTAACAAGTCATTACAGTATCACCAGCTCCTAGTGCATCATAAGAGAATTGACATCAGACTTAGGTTCACTGAAAAATTTTAATCACAGAAGTTACATTTCAACAAGCAAAGCAGAATAACATCCCTAATGATTCGAGAACATTTTTAACTGTACATGTCAAACACACAAATAGCATCATCCTCATATCCAACAATTGCCTTAGGATCAAGGTAATTGCAGATCATATGTCATTCTTAAAATAAACAAATATGTCATTACACCAACAACTACACTAACATAAAAAATAAAGAAACCAACTTACTGGAGCCTATATTTCAAAAGGTATGCATCCTAGAGACAAATGACAGAATGATTAAGAATAATAAAGCAACATTAATTGCACCGTGCCTTCTTGTAAGATCAAAAAATCTGCTCTTTAATTATTTGATGCTTAATAAATCAAACCTCGGAAACGTCAAAATGAAAAATGAAACTTCCTCAATCAATTCAACAACTACATACTCGGCATCCATTTGACATTCTATTTTTCACTATCCACCTAACTACGAAACAGGACTACAAGACATCTAAAAGAAGAACAGACACAATATCACAAAAATTCCCGAGGAAACGAGGTGGCCATACGCATCGACACAACTCCAAGGGCTCTCAAACATAAAAAGAGCAAAAGGAAATGAGAAAAGTTCAAATTAAGTGAAGTGCAAGGTTACGATTCACCCAACAAGAAGAGAAGTTGACAAACTCACGAGAATTTCACCCTCCCGCAGACCAAGTCAACTCAGTCAAACCAGCGTGCAGCAGAGAAAATTCATCCTTATTGAACGAAATTCGCCAACAAGACAAGCAACCAAAGAACTCACCGTGCCTCTCACTTTAGCCGTCACGTTTAACAATCACAATAGGGTCGAACAAAAGAGTAGGTAATCAACAGTGAGCTAAGGAAGAAAAGAACAAAAAAGACAGAGATATCGGGCTCTCTAAAAAAAAACCTAGAAATGAAAAGACCAAGCACAAGAATTCTCAAATCCAAGAGAGTGAAAATGGCCGGAGTCATGTAAGTCAAACCAAAGTTGTTGACACTAGCAAATGTGGACCCAACCAAAGATGACACAAGAATGACCGCAACTCTAGCTCTAGTCCTTCACCAACAAGATTAGATCGAGAAGAACCCTAGAATGCGAGGAGCAAAGGGCGGCGGTGGAATCAACGAGATGGTGTAATTGTCGACAATGGCGGCGGCAGTGGCGGCGCGACGGTGGAGTTGACGATCGGAGAAATGAAGAGTCTTGTTTAGTGTCTAGGTTTGGGTGAAGATTGAAGAGTGAAGAGTGTTTGGGTTTGGGACTTTGGGTGAGAGGCCATTAATGTGTTCGGGTCGAATAATGTTTTGACCATAACATGACTCAAAATATGTTTATTTTCTTGTTTCATAATAATTACCCGAACAATTTTAAGACTTGAAACATGTACTCATGTTTGACAAGGTGGGTCCAACCCACCATATGGCAAACATTGAGTAGATTGTATTACTGGCCACGGTTAGACCCACATAATATTTTCTCCTCGCTTAGGGCCACACGAATTATATCCATTTAATGATCGAAAAGAACTTTTTTTAATATTCATTAAGCACTGCCAAGAGAACATAATTTAACTCAAAGCTCGCTTGTTTCTATATTTTTAAAACATAACTTAGTTATGAAAATAGTAATGTAGCACGCACTTATTAAGGTTCATATATCTCTTGTGATGCTATCGTTCTCCATTTTTGCACAAAGACCTTTAAGGATTCATAACCAAATCCTCTTTGGTAGGAGCAATTTCAAAATTGAATTCATATTATCGAAGGAATTCTCAAAGCCTATGTGAAGATTTGTTTCTACAACCAGTCCTCTCTACTTCGCTAAGGCGAGAAATAATGTAGATATGATTAGGAGTGTGTGAACCAAGAACTGGCTAGTTTTGTTTTATTATGGAACTAGACCAAACCAACTATATATATTTTCTTTTTTATTTCTTTGAAAGAATTTGTGGGTTTAGTTTATTATTTATGAAAAAAATATAGGCCCACAATTAGATAATAAGATATCCATTTGAAAATATAGGATTTGTCTCAAATCCTGAATTTGTTCTTGGTCATGCTTTGGATAATAAGGGTGTGTTTGGTTTCGTTTCTGTTCTTTTTTTGTTCCTAGGAACAAAAACAAAAAAAAAGTGTTTATGTTTAACAGTTTTTGAACAAAAAATGCGTTTGAACAAAAAACTGTTCTTGGAATAAAAAAGACGTGTTTGAATTTGATCAATTTGTTTCTAAATAAAAAAAAACACGTTTGGTAAACGACAAAAAAATTTCTATTTTTTTTAATAAAGTTTAAAATTGATATTAAATTGTCATTCTTATGAAATGCTCATTAATTTTATTTTGTTCATGGTTAGTAAGACAAACATTTTTTTATGATCATATGGCATATTTTTATTTTTATTTTTATATTTAAATTCAAGTTTTTTTTTTTTTTTTTAGTTTTAAAGCATATAATAAACTTGATATTGATTTCTTTTACAAAAAAAAACTTGATATTGATTTCTCATTCTCATTAAATGCTTATAAATTTAATTTTTGAAAAATGTGGTGTGAAATGAAAAATATTTTCAACATGCTCATATGTGCGCCCTTAAACGAAAATTTCATACATCTCAACATGAACCTTTCCATACATAACATCACAATAATTGAGTAATATAGTTCATTGTTCAACTGCATTACAGTGAATACATAAAAGCAATATTACAAAAGTCAACAAATCTCAGTCATATTGTGATCCCTTGCCATTTTATTTGCAATTCTTATCTTAACGCTGTTCATCCCAGATGACTACTCAGCCGATGTATCATCTACAACTTCCCCTCTTGTAGGTCCAAATGGATACTTTGGATCTCCATACATGGAAAAATTTATGTCCATCCTATATTGATCACGAATGTAATTATGAAGAGCACAACATGCAATTACAACAAGTGCTTGCTTCCGAATTGTAAATGGAGGCATATGTCTCAAAATGGTGAAGCGATTCTTTAATACCCCAAATGACCTCTCAATTACATTTCTTAGTGAAGAGTGCTTATAGTTGAATAACTCTTTTGCTGTTCTTGGCCATCTCCCACTCCCTTTATATTCTCTGAGATGATACCGTTCCCTTCTAAAAGGAGTTAAAAACCCCGGAAGTGCTGCATAACCGGAATTTGCCACGTAGTATTTCCCTATAACATGATATATAAAAATTTGTTATGATATTAAACCATAATATAATCACAAATGTCAATATAAACAAAGTAAATACCGGGCGGTGGTCAGGAAAATTGCAATTGAGGAGTTTCGAGTGCTGCCGAAAGCACCCGACAATCATTGGTAGATCATTCCCATCCAGCATATACGTAAGTAAATTTCATATCAAATGAGCAAACACACAACACGTTCTGTGTGGTAGTCCCTCTCCTGCCTCGAAATCGAATTTGCTCAGATACCGGGACAATAGCATTTATATGGGTGCCATTCAGAGCACCTACGCAGTCCTGTCAATTTAATATCAATCTAAGATTATAAAAGATTATGAAGTACATGTATTTGATGATATGAAGTTGATATAGAAATCATACCTTGAAGTAGCGTTTATGCCTAGGATCCATAAGAATTTCTTGAGGGATGACATCAAAGGACGGTGGTTTGATTATCTCTTTTGAAAGTTTGATAATTGCTTTCAACACTTTGCTGAAATACTTGCTGATTGTTTCTCCAGAATGTTGAAATCTCTCACATAAAATTCTATTTGAGCTACCATGACAAACCATTGATAAGAATATCCCAACTTGTTCGTCTATTCTAATATATCGACTATCTTTTAACCAACCTCTTACTCTCATCAAATCACATAAATTCAGAAAAACATGCCTCTCCATCCTGAAGGCTTCATATATCCTATCTGAATGTCCAGTAATAATCTCCCTTATCCATTCGGATCTTAATAATTTGCCGTCCCTAATTGGTTCTATTGTATGCACGGACGCGTCAATGGCAACCGTGCACAACCATACTAGCAATACGGCTATATCATCCTCATCCAAGACTTGTTGAACTTGTTCTACCTCTTCACTACATATACTATCTGATCCCTCTTCCATAGTACCTATATCATCAGAAAAATATAAAAACATCAATAACATAAGTTATAGTTCCAATTGAAGATGCCATTACATATAAGTAGGAAGAGTCTCAACACACAACACGATATATTAAAAGATAACATAAATAATACAATCTCTATGTTACCCCACTCAATTCATAAATCTACTAAAGATGATAAAGAAGTCCAAATCTCCTTTCAGGTGTAGATTTAATGAAAGCCACCCTCCACGAGGCACTATCACATGCCCGATCCACTGCTTTACTATAAAGATCTTGGTCTATCCTAGGCATAGTAAGCAGAATATCCATCACAACAGCGATGGAGAAAGGATCTTCAGGTGATAGCATAACCCCAGAGGTCGCAGAGGCACTACCGGATTGACTAGACTTAACTTTCAAAAAGTCTTGGATAGCTTTGCAAGTGTCATCAATACTGTTTTGGGTACTCCTCCTTCTCCTCTTAATAGTTGGAGTCCTATCCAATCTGTGCTTTCCACAAGCTGAAGTTCCAGCGTCTTTTGGTGTAAAGACTCTCTCATCAGTGTGGTGATCACCGAAGTCATTTGTATGGCCACCACCAGCATCACCATAGGCATTGCCACCACTGTTGTCACCATATGCATTGTAACCACTGTTGTCAGCACCTACATTGGCATCACCAGTGTGATCTTCCTCCGACCCCGGCCCATCTTCAGCAGTTGTAGTGCCATATTCCCCAGTAGCATATGTACCACCAAATACAATACAAAGCTCGGAATATTGGGGAAATCCATCCTTCCTGAATTTTGCCCACTCTACATTCTCCTACAATTTTGACAATAATGACATTTGAGGTATATAATCATACATTTTAAAATTAATATACATAATGACATCAAAATGATCAAAAAGTTAAAAAAAAATATACCTTGATGTGATCTTCCCATACGCTTGGATTGTCGACAAAAACTCTTTTATTAACACTATCCCAATCGAATCCAGACTTAGACATAAGTTTTTGAAAACTGCTATACTGTTTTCTCAGTTTGTTTAGCTTGTTTCACATCTGGATCATGCTATATTGGCATCCTGTCTGTCTAACGAATTCAGTATGTATATTTCTCCACCCCGCCTTATTGAAAGTTGAAGTGGTCCGATTTCCCTCTTTCACCTCATCCACCAACAAACCAATAAATATGTTGGTTACAGACTTGGTCCACTTTGCATTGCATGTCTGTCTCTTAGATACCATTTAATCTTTCATCGGTTGAGCAACATATGAGTTATGAGTTAAATCATTAATATAATACTATATATGCCAAACACAAAATCATTCTCAAGAGATGCAAGCCAAGAAGACTATATAATGAGAAAACTGAAAATTGTTGAACTAACTTGTGTGAAACAGATCATAACTTGCATTTTCTGCTACAAGAAGTACATAATAATGCTACATATAGAATGCATTATAAAATTCAGCCAACACAAGGCAGCATTACCCTTGGTTATACCTTCTTACGACGCCGCACAACCACGCTGCACCCCGACTTCAGCTGAATCTCCCCCTTGGTGGTGAAATCGTCCTTCATTGCCCTCGCCACGTGCTTCACTAGCCTGTCCATTCCACATCACCATGAGCAACAAAATAACAATCGAAGGAAACCACATCACCAGCCTATTCATTCAACATCACTAACCTGTCCACCTCGCTAGAGCTGCAGCAGTTGCAGCTACTGTAGCTCCAGCTACAGATTGATCGAGGGTCGACGGAGCAGCAGCTCGAGCGAGGCTCGATCGATCTCTCGCTCGAGCTCGAGCGAGCTCGCAGCAGCTGGAGCTCGAGCTCGAGCTCGAGCAAGCTCACAGCAGCTCTCGAGCAAGCGAAGGGGGAGCTTGACGAGCTGCAGATCGA
Source organism: Eucalyptus polyanthemos subsp. polyanthemos (assembly GCA_017140185.1). Taxonomy (NCBI): domain Eukaryota; kingdom Viridiplantae; phylum Streptophyta; class Magnoliopsida; order Myrtales; family Myrtaceae; genus Eucalyptus; species Eucalyptus polyanthemos. The sequence continues at coordinate 19,384,811 of CM029460.1, read as the reverse complement.
GCTCGCTCTCTTGCGAGCGTTGCTCCCCTTCGGTGTGGCGGATCTGGGCGAGCAATGCTCGCTCGAGGGACGGCTCACCGTGCCAAATGGGGACCGGTCGGCCCTCAGAAGGAGCGGGGGGAGGCCATGAGGAGGGCCGAGGGGAGCAACGCGACCGGCCAAAGAGAAAGAAGAAGAAAAGAGGAAGATGGGAGAGAAAAGGAAGAACAAAGCTTTAGCCAACGAAGAAGAAAGCACGCAAAGGAGGAGAGTTCGCCTTTGTTCAATTTTGTTTTTTTTCAAAATTTTTGTTTTTGGTCGAAAACTTTTTTTTGTTTCAAATTTTTTATGTTTCGTTTTTTCGGGATATCTTAAAAACAAAAAAAAAAAAAAAAGGAAAAACGCAACATGTTTTTGTTTCTCAAAAGTGTTTTAACACTTTTGAAAACAAAAACATGCAGGGCCTAAGATATCCGAATGAAAACATAAAAAAAGTAACAACCGATATCCGGTTCTAGGGCCAACAATCTACTCCACGTTTCCCAATTACCGGATTGGGAACTAATCACCTATCTTCTATGCATATATCTGTGTATTCCGTGACATATCTGGTGCAGATATTGCAAAGATTGACCTTATAAATTGAAGCATATGATATAAATTTTGTCATTTTAATTCCAAAAAAAAAAATTGTTCCAAATTCCAATTTTGGCCTTGCAGGTCAGTCCTGCCCTTACTTTGAAATCCCCCAAAACCCCCCAAACCCTGCTTCCCAAACAAAAGAGAAGCCGCTTCTGTTTCGCAGAGTTCTCGGCCCGAGCCGTCGTCGCCGACCACCGACAAGCCCCCTCGCCGCCGGGAACCGACCCTCGCCACCGCCGGCAGCTTCTCCACCGCCCGCTAGGGTTCCGGCGAACGGAGCGGAGGCGGCGCGTGCTTTCTCGGCGAAGCCAGCAGCGACGAGCGAGGCCGCCAGAGCCTCCGGCGTACGCCTGCCGTCGAGTGTCGTTCCGGTTCTAGGGTTTTTTTTCCTTTGCAGACGCAGCCGGATTCCTGCGAAAGCTCCTTAGCTCCGTCGTCGGCCCGTCGTCGGGAAGAAGCCGTTCCCGTCCTCTCCGGCGAGTTGCTGCGGCGGCGGCGGAGATGGTGCGCCCGAAGGCTCCGTCGAAGAAGCAGCAGAAGAAGGGCATCGACTTCAAAGTAAGCACGCACGCACGCGATGAAGCACGCCCGTCTTTTTTGTGTTGAATTCCGGTTACGCTCTGTAATGACTCCGTCGATGCGCGTTTGCTACAGAAAATAAAGCGCAAAGTTGGGCGGAAACTGCCGCCGCCTAAGAATGCTACGAACACCGAAATCAAATCTAAAGGTATGGACTTTTCTTTCGCTGGAATTCGCAGTTTCGATATGACGTGCGCCGCGACTCGGTAGTACAGAAACTCCGGCGGCTTCTTTAAGTAACTAATTGAAGCGTTGTGTTTGGTGGGATCTTAATTCTAATGTGTTTTCTCGCCTCAGCGATTGTTCTTCCGGAGCAAAGCGTGGCGTCGGATAGGGCGGGATTGGCTGTGAACAAGAAAGGTTTGACTTTGAAGGAGCTTCTCCAGCAGACGTCCCACCACAACCCGAAAGTTCGTCGTGGTAACTTGCTGCTTTCCCAAGACATCTGTCTTTATGCAGTTTAATGCTCTCATTAGTTGGGGGGATGCAAATAATGGCTTTGGATTAAGAGGGAAACTTGTGTGCTAATGCCGATAGCACATCCTAACACACTGCGGAGCTCCTTTGATAAAAGGCAGATCGAAACATGTCAAGATTATTCTGTTTACAATTATCTAAGAATCGATGAAGTGCCATCTGGGGAGAGGGATACCTAGATGATTGAATCGGACTTTAGAACCTGAATCCAGCTGAACAAGACTTTTGCCATTGTATTCAAGTGGCCACTTTGGAATGGTAGAAGTGAATCGCTTAGCAGTTCTTCATGAAACATGTATAGTTATTGGAGTACTCCTGTTGACGTAGATGTCAAGTCTGCTTATCTTTTGGCATTGTTTCATTGAAGTTTTTGTTGAGGATGAGTACTCCTCATGGAGTGTTGTACTGATTTGTCTCATGTGTAAAGAATGCAATAAGAGATTGTTTGAGAATTTGGAATCTTCAGTTTTCTAGTCTTTTCTGGGCTTTGGTCTTCTTGTCTGATTCTAGATTTTCTTATAATCTTTTCCTTTTGCTTGGTTTTGCTAGGTTGTTTTCCTATATTTTTGTCTTTGTGCATTTCTAACGTACTACAAGTTTTCTCTTTCTCCTTTAATATCTATAAACAACTGTAACATCATAATTAGCTCATGAACTACTTGATTCTTCTGTTATTTATGTTTATGTATTATCTAATGCTTATCTCAATTTACATTTATTGTTGGTATAGATGCGTTGATGGGCATAAAAGATTTATTCCTGAAGCATCCTGATGAGTTGAGGCTACACATGTATGCTGTTGTAGAGAAATTGCGCGAGCGAATTGGTGATGATGATAAGTTGGTTAGGGAGGCACTGTATCAACTTTTTAAGTCTGTAATATTTCCCAGTTGTAAAGAGGTAGGCTGTGAGTTCCCTTGCATCATTTTGATGTTTGCTGCATAATGCAAGACAAAGCACTATCCTGTATAGGTGAAAGATTTCCGTCCATTGTAGCTAGCGGATCTTTGATTCTTCTATGCATTCAGACTGTGGGTTGAGATGTGACATTAAAAATTGTGAATGACCAGTGGAAGTTCGAAGTTAGATATGGAGGGATGCATATTGTCTGACTTTTGTTTCTGCACCTTACGACCTCATTGATAGTTGACAGACGGTTTGCTTTCTATTCTCTATTGATTGTAGTTGCAAGAAGCTTGTATTTACAACTAAAAGAACTTGTTTCCTCTTTGAATTTGTTTAGAATGTAGTAAGTTCTGAACCGAAGAATGTGGTTTTTTTCTTTGTAACTTTTTTTATGTTTTTGTGGTTGTCATGCTTTATGAGATGTAATTATGGTCCTCATGATTTGACTGTCTAATGTATGCCAACAGCATGCATGTTCATGGAATATGGTCATGTGATAGGGGAAGATGACGTTAGTGCAAAGGGTTAGGATATTGTGATCAAAAGGTCATGGGGATTGGTGGTGGAAACAGTCTTTTTGCAACAAAAAAGTTGGGGGAAACACTGTGTATGATAGACAACCATTCACCACCCCTAGCAGAGGGAGGAGCTTCGTGCTAGGGGAATGAAGTAGGGATTCCCCTCGAGTAGTGAACTCTTTGGATTAGATTGGAGCTACCTCTAATTCAATTGTTTTGAATAAGGGAGAAAATTATTTCCCAGTTCAAATTCTCTTTGAAAAGTGACAGTTTATCTCGAGTTTATTGGTGCATTCCTTATGGATTTGTTCAACTGACATTGCAGGGCAATCAAGGGCCTTTCGTTTCTCTCATGATGGCATACATTTTCAATGCAATGACACATCTGGCAGTAGATGTGCGGTTGATGGCTTTCAGATTTCTTGGCCTTGTCGTTCTCCACTATCCCCCAACTTTTCTTTTATATGCTGAGAAGGTATTTCAATATACAACTCCCAATAGAGGGGGAACAATGTGTATGAGAGGGAGGGAAGGTTATATAGTAGATGCTATGTCACAAGATTACTGTTGGAGTGTATTTTTACTTATTGTTAGTATCCATTAGAACATTTGGTGCATCTCAATAATTTGTTTTCCTGTTCTCCTGGATTTTAGTGGACTCCTAAAAGTTACGTATTGATTGGCAGATTCTGCAAAACTATGAGGAAATACTTTGTAAGCATCAACTTTTTGCCCAAGATAGGAGCAAGCTGAAGACTGCCCTTGCTGGTCTAATGTGCTGCTTGTCATTATTGCCATGCAATGACCAAGAGGACAATGCATCTGAAAAGGTATCTTCCAATTATTTACTTTAAATTGTTCAGCTATATGTCTTTCTCTGTGGATATCTGTTTGTTTTTTGTGGAGAAAGCTAGCTGAATCATTTTAAGTTTATTATCATCTTGTGTCAAAAGTAGCTACTTTCTTGTTGCCTTATGTTTTGATGTCACTGGTCTGTGACCGGATGCTTAAGTTGGCTCTATTTTTTCTGATGCTTGGTTATTGAGAGAGTAACCGTATTAATTGTATGTCCTGGTTTATGTGGACATTTTATTTTAAAGTGAGGATACAGAAAGATGAAGTGGAAGTCTGGAAGACTATGGTATCATAGTACCATTAATGTTATTATTTTTATATTTTTTAAACAATTATTGAGGTTGTTTTGGGCTCAATTGAGCTTCATTGTCTCAGGCCTGATGGCCCAGACCAGCCTGAATAATAACCATATCAGGCCTGAAAGACTGGCCCAATCATATTTCAGACAAAACCGGTCTGGGCTTTTGGGTTTTCTGAATTACTTTTACACCACTAACAATATGTATAAATGGCCCAAACAAGAATCTTGAGTGTAAGTACTTTCTGAGAGAAGCAATGCAAATGTTCCTCATGTAGGTTGCTACATTTTTCTTCATGTGCGACTCACTGGCAATTATGTTAAGGCTTGTTTCAATTTCAAATATTGCACAAATGTTATCTTTGGTTCCTAATGTATCTGTAACATTGATCAGAAAACAACTGGAAAAAGGTTATTGCATGGGTTTGAGCAAGATGTTTATGCAAGTTCTTCTGGTTGGTAAATCTCTTTTACCCAGCCTTTAGTTTCTCATTCCTTTATTTGGATGCAAGCAGATTTTGATAGCATGTTTTGAAGTGTCAACATTCTCTTAATCTTGCACCTGTTGGAGCATTTGCATTGAAGTGTCAACATTCTCTTAATCTTGCACCTGTTGGAGCTTTTGCATTGAAGTGTCAACATTCTCTTAATCTTGCACCTGTTGGAGCTTTTGCATTGAAGTGTCAATATTCTCTTAATGATTAGTGAGTCTTCCATAGAATCTAGAGAAATGTTCACTTACAATGTCTGCTGAGCACACTGGCTGTTAATGCTTGTCAAGGTAGCTCCTGGTGCTATAAATGGTAAAAGAGGACATGGTATACTTTCTTTTTTCTTTTTTTCTCTTTTGTGTTGGAGATACTTGAGTGTCTTCTGTTTAGATGGTGAAATTGGGGATCTGTCATGTACATATCACCTCCAAGAAATTGAGGTTTAAGACATTTTCCTCTTTCAAAGCTTACTTCTGCTTGAGTGTCTTGGGTTGGAGTTAACATGAGTTAATAATTTACTTTTAGTTGCGTGTCTTGGATTTAGGTTTGTGTTTAAGGGATTCATAAAGGACAGGGAAGTGTTAATGAAATTTGGTTCGTCTTACTTTTGCGTGATTCCATTTCTGTCCCTGCATTGTGAAATTTCACCATTTTCTTGCTGCACTTTGTTGGTTATCTAGTTTTGATTCTTTGGAAATCTAGATTTAAGAGTTAGCTCAATTAAGAGGACCAAAGATGGAACACTAACAGTGTTTCAAGGATTGAAGGCAGTGCTGAAATACTTGACAGACCAAAGTATACAAGATTATGCTTGAGTTACTGGAATGAAATAACCCACTTGCCTTTTGTGTGGCTGTTGATACATGACCTCGGAAAGGATTAGTCGGAATTCTAGGTAATTAATATGACAAGATTTGTGGTGGGAAACAAACAATGAGGAGTGATGAAAAGGAATCTCATGTACATACCGAGAGAGCTAGGTTTTTCCCGGCTGTATCATGTTAGTAAGTTTCGCATGTACCTATTAATCATAGTTTTCAACCCTTTGTATGATTTATGTTATTAGTTCAGACCTACACCTTCTGTTATTCTTATTGTGAAAGTGATCTAGAAAAATCATCTAAGAGAAATAATAATAATAATAATAATAATAATAATAATCTTGTAACTATGAGAAGACATCAGTGACTCTGTTCACACTTTGTATCCAGACATCATTTTTGTTTTTTTTTTTTAGTCTCTTTCTGTTATTGAGATTTAGATATTGTAGTTGTTAGTGGTAACACCAACGCTTTTCTTGTAGGAACACTCTTGGCCTGGAGAAATTAAAGGGTCTGGTGCCAGTTTTGATCAATTGTCTCAGGGAGATTTTATCTGTGGTTAATTCGTTGCCTTCACTGGAGTTCCAATCATTTGATTGTATGCTGACCATACTTCAGAGCATAGATCTTGCTGTTAAGTTTTTTATTGCTACGATTGATAAGTCCGAGTCTGATCTACAAACTACTCTTGGAGGAGCTACCTTGGCCACATTGGATCAAGGTGTGGCATCAGTTATATTGAAGAGGCTATGTGTACTGTTTCCACTGAATCTAGCCCACCATGCTTCGCAGAAGGTAAGAATGGTCATATGCCAAACATAATTTTCCCCGTCCCAAGTGAGTGCGTGTTTTTCTTCTTTGTTAAGTCTGAGACTCAATTTAATGAATAATTTCAGATTCTCTGTCAATGAGTTCAATAACAGAACCAAGGCAGTCAAAAAATTGGTGGCCCTGGGAAATCTAGTTATGTAATTTAGTGGGATCATGGAATATATATTTGGCAGATGAATGGTTTCTGCAACACAGGAACATCAGATAACACTGCATATAATAAGATGTTAGAGAACTCAACCATCCAAACAGGGGAAACTGTGATATGACCTTTTGAGCTATCACATCTAGTCCGAGCATAGTCAGATCTGTATTGATAATACTCCTCCAAGGTTAGTCAGCTTCACTAGCTAAGTAGCTCACTGACTTAGTAAAGGATATTTAACTAAGATAAAATATCTTTATATCCTTTGCATGGTACAGTTATCAAATGTCTCTAGGCGCCATACTGGTTTATGCTTTTTAAGGCTACTCGCATCATATCTCTTGCCATCATGTCTAGATTATGTATTCAAATTAATAAAGTGAGCATCACAATACAATAACCAGTTTATCTTGTCCACAGTAAAGGGAATTGCTTTACTTTTACACTCGGTGATCAATATGAAATGCTTATGGTTTTCAGCCAAAGTCTCAAAAAAGTGGAAAACCATATAGATCATGGATTAACCACTATTGAAACTAATACTCTCAACTTGAATTATTTATCCCACCTTGGGATTCTGGATGTATTGGGCCAAATCCATCTTGTTGTCCACCAACGACTTTGTAAAGCCTAATGATGTTCTCATAACTTGGACATGTCTATTGTTGCCATTCTGCAAAATTCTTGCTTTTGGAATCAAATAAACCATATGAAGGAAATGGAGAGAGAATTGACTAAATGAACTCTTTCCCAGATTGTCAAACTGATGAGGAGCTTTAGAAGAGCTATCTGAGCCCTAGTTAGACAACATTTCTCAGCCCAATGCCACAAATCTAGTTTGTTCAAGTACTGAAATTGTTCTCCTTAGATCTCATGCAATGCATTCACAGTTCTAAAATTTGATGGCAGGAAGTTGCTCTTTTCTGCTTGGTTTTGATTAATGTGTTTTGTGCGCTCGGCCTTAACCGTCTTCTCTAACATAAGCAGGGCCCTATTCCAAACTTTGAATGCATATCTAGGGACTCAATTGTTTGTTTGTTTGTTTGTCTTTTTTTTGTTTTTTTTTTTTTTTTTTTAAAGGCTGGATAGAGACTCAATTAGATAAGTAGCTTCAATATATAGGTTTTCTTTTCATCTGATGACATTTCTCATGTGAGTGTTCTCATGACTGATGTTGCATCATTACTAAAATTATCTTCTGGCGCTACATTTTAAGTCCTCTTGTGGTTGGCAGGACAGTGATAGGTATTTCACACTGAATGTCATGATTGCCGACATATTTCTGAGCTGTAGTGAATGGATCTCTCCTCCCGATGATATGTCAGAGAGATTTCTTGAATTTGTAGAAGTAATGCTGCTTGGAAAGGTTTGATTCTCTCATTATTCATCCTTGATTTACTAATTTTGATCTTTCTCTAATTTTCCAATGCATTTATCATTCACATGTAGTATACTATACAAGGGTCATGTTAAGTAATTTGTTTGTTTGCTAAAGATTGTTGCTTTGTTGGCCTGGAGTGGGGTTATCCTGTATGACAATTGAATGCCAAAAGATGTTATGGTGTTGGGTCGTCATCACTTCTGCTGGATTTTTAGCTAGAGAGATGCTGGGTATACTAAGATTTGTCTGCCTAATTTGTATAGTAAGTGAGGTGGCAGACTGCAAGTGGGCATTTAGGCAATTAGGTCATATTAACATCCACTTACAGCTTGGCACATTATTCAATATACTGATTTTTTAGGCCACTATCAGTATACCTAACATTATTCTTTCAGATATAAGTGATTGTATAGAAGAACTCTGGTCACAAAGTGAGCTAGAATCTAATTAGAGAGTGGAAGTTAATCCTTGGAGAGGTCTTTAGCACAACTTTATATGATCGATCCATCTTTCCTCTTATATTGCTTGGACTTTGATGGAATCTCTCCATCTTTCTATGTTACTGATTTTTAAGGAATCCACCTATCATTTTGCAGATAAGTGACAGTGCAAAGACTGAAGCAACAGTCAGCAACAAGCACTTGCTTCTTCCCTTTATACCAAAACTTTTGGCACAAGTTCCTAATAATTGGAAGTCTCGTCTTCTTCAGGTCAGTTCATAATGTGCTTTAAGGATCTTGTCTCCTGCAACTCAATTCCTGTCCAAGAACATCCTAATTTTTATTTTTAACCAAAGCATCACTGATGTGGGGAAATTTGAAATATGAATGCTGCTGACCCCCTGTTATGGAAAATTCAGGCATTCACAAAGGCATTCAGGGATTGCAATCATCAGTCTTCTCTGAAATTGGCCTTCCTTTCCATTATCGAGGAAATTGTGATACCTGTGAGTTTTTATTTTTGCTCCCCTTTGCTGAAACATTTATGTTTGGTACAATTTCCTTCCATAAAATCATGCACTTTTAGATTGAAGTGTTTTGAGTAAACTCTTGCATCCATAAAGCACACAGATTTATGTCAATGGAGCATGTGAGAACCTGTGTTATCTATTGTTGTGGATTTGTTCTGTTGAAAAATCAAAGGTTCTGTTTCCTGCATCCCTTGCTCTGCATGATAGAAAGCAATCTTGCTTGATGGCAGGGACAAAACAGGATACATTTGGATGTCAGTGATCCAGAACTGTTGGACCATCAGATTGCTTGGGTAAGAGAACTTCCTGCATTGCTAATCATGCTGGGTGAAAAACATCAGTCAGTTACCAAGGTACTTCATAATGCTGTTTACAGTAATATTTTATTCTTTAGCGACCTAAATGGGTTGATTCTTGCATTGTTAAAAGAAATATCAGCTATTACAAGGAGCATGTGAAATTACCATTTCTTCTAAAATTACCTTATTCATCAATGAAGTTTTTTGTGAATTTGCCTTCTTATAGGTAGTGTTACGTCTCATTCTTCGCCTGGGACAATCTGCCTCATCAAGACCCACCTTACAGGGGGAATATGATAACATACAATATCCACTTCAGGATTTTTTCTGCAAATGTCAGGATGAAAGTGAGGACAATGCTTTCTTGATTAATTAGTTACTTGTGTAGCTAACATCTGACCTTTTGTAATGTAAAATGCAGGCAGTGTTAGTTATGGACCATTCATAAGGCTTTCTCAAGATTGTCAGGAACTCGCTGTTTCTTGCCTTTATTATTTCTCTCATTTGGATTCTGCTTTGCTGAAGGCAATAGCCACATGCTATCTATGTATGTGTCTCTTACCATAAACTGTCTTAGATGGGATTCATGATGCAATCATTGTGCACTATTATCTGCTTCTCGATAAATTATTGGTGCACCAGCATGATATTATTTTTATATTTAATGATGAATTTGAGTGAAGAATTCGTCCATAGATACTCTATCAATTGGTGTCCTTGCGCTCAAATAAAGAATAGCATTGTACCAGAGAAGAAGCTTATGAATACAGTTGCTAAAACATCATTACTCTGAGTTCAGTGTTGATTTGCCTTCAGGCACTGTAATGGTCTTTGAAGCTCAAGTATGTCCAATTCGTCAGTATTTGGATTATTTTTTTCCAAGGAGAGCTAAATTGAATCCATACGAGTCGAGTAACACATGAGAATACATTTTTGCACTTTGACAGTCATAATCTTTTTTGTGGATAAATATTTTTATAAAACGTGTGTTATAGCAGCTCATGAGATTCCTCTATTTTCCATTACATTATGCTCATCTTCTGTTCCTTATTGCCAATTTATTCAGGCAATGATCTGGAACCTTCAGTGTTATTCCGCACAATAGAGGTTCTTGATTCAGCCTACACTGCTGGACATATCTGGATATCTGACATCATCAGTTTCTTCATCACATTACTCTCGCGTTTCAAAGTTTCTCCTGGTAATCTCCAACACTTTTCTTCTGTGGCTAATTCCTTGTGGTCGCTTCTTTCCTGATGAACTAATTTTTCAACAGATAATGCCCTTCCAGTTAAAGAAGTTGAGCCAAAGATTTCAAACTGCGGAACTCTTAGATTATTGACCAGTGTTGTTTGCTCGTGCCTTTTGCATATTGGTGATGAATCTATGGTCCTTCAGATGATAGAGAAAGTGATAATTGATCAGATGGTGAGTCATCTTAACTGATTGCCTGTGATAGACTTATTTGCAACTTATGATAATTGATTTTTCCTCTATTCTTTAACAAAGTTCTTATGCATCTACTGTTATTAATAGTTCATTCCAACAAGTACTCCGTAAATATATTAAGGATAGACTGAGCTCTTATTTAGTTTGTTTCTTTGCAGAAATTGAAACCATCTTGTGATAATGTATGTGCCTTGCTCCGACTGCTCGTCACATTGGATTCTAAGCCAACCAGACTCTCTGAACAGACGATTGATGGTCTGGCCAGTTTTCTTGCTCTATATCTGATTGATATTTGTTCTGTAAGCTCTCTCTCTCTCTCTCTCTCTCTCTCTCTCTCTCTCTCTCTCTCTCTCTCTACACATTCGCTCAAAGCATGCATTGATCTTCTGTTTGTTCAGTTCAGCAGTTCAGCTTCAATCACTTCATTCATGAATTGCAACAAAATTTGGGTTAGAACTAATGCTAATGATATTTTGCTTGAATAATATCTGAATTGATCTTTCATACAGTACATACAAGTGTGACTTGGTTATTAGTAATAGTCACTGAAATTTGGCTTGGAACTAATGCTAGTGATGTTTTGCTCAAATAATCCAGGAATTAGTGTTCGTGAGGTACATATGTTTGTGACATGGTTCTTACTAATATTTGTTGGGATTGGGTAACCTACTCATTTTCTATCTGATAACTACTGGTCCATACTTAAAGTTGCTTAGGGAAGTTGGTTGCCTCTTTCTTTTTCTGATCAGCAGGCTCAAGAGTCAACTGTTTGTTATCATCTAATCAGATGTTTTATTCATATATTCAGGTTGTAATCCCCCACATTTCTGAAGAAGATGATGAAGCTGCTGTTGCTTTTCTTGACCGCATGACCCATTATCATGTCTTACCTTGCTTATTCTTGTTTGATCGAAGTCAGAGACTTCTGAAACTAGTTTTAAACGAAATGGAATCATTGATATCTGGGAGGACTTCATTGTCTTGTTTGAAAAATGGTAGCCATGGGACAGATCATTCAACTAGCGTCATTGCCATTGTTTATGTCCTTCAATTGATGCACAAGGACTTTAAGATTCGACAGATTCAGTCTTCATTCAAGGCAGAGATTGAATGCATACTAAGATCATTGCAGGTTTGATTTTGCTTTCTAGTTAATATCAATTATGTGCTTGCCATGCTTATTTCAGTTGTTTCACATGCACGGTCATGGCCTGTTTGTGGCATGATCAGTGGGACCCATTAAGAAATGGAATGATTCTCGACAGTAAAAATGTTTTGTTTGGATGTGCTCATACTGTATTGTGCAGCATTAAACTGTTTGTCCACGTGGAAAGGGCCATCACGTAACTTAATCATTATAGTCTTTCCTTTACAGGCTTTAGTGGACAGTAGTACAACCTTGGAGGAAAGACACAAACTACAGTGTGCGTATCATCGAGTACACAGGATGCTGGGTAATCTGCAAGAACGGACGCCTTGCTTGTTGTAGATAATGGAACGTGCACCAGCAGGTCTTGAGTCACTTCTAAATTTAAAATGCTGTTTTTCTTTTTCTCCCCCTTGGTTAATACGTCCACTCAACGAGAGTTACTGCATTGCATTAGCCATTCTTTTAATCTTCGTTCTTCAAGTTTTAAAAATTGGTTTCTGCGTGCAGTTCTTTATTTATAGGCATTGGTTTTGTTTCCTTTCTTTTTTGAGCTAATGCTGTATAATCTAAAACAAATGGTGGAACTCAGTAAGTAAAAAATATATATATATATCTCTCATTTTGCAGCAGTTAAGACTCTTGCAACGTCTTTCAACATCGTATGAATAACATTTGTGAAAGTGGGTTTTGAATTTGTTTCTCTAAACAAGCTTGCCTGTGATTTTTATAAGTTGCATTATGGCAAATGAATGAATAGATACTGCTGATGGAGGGAAAGGAAAGAGACTGCAGTGGGCTAAAATCAGTTCTCTTTCTTTAGGTCTTTATTGGGGGTGATGGTGGATGGTGGTACAATTGATGTTCTCAGACCATTGTCCTGACTTAGTTAAAAAGCGGTCATTGTTAGGAGGGGATCTCATCGATGAATGCTGAAAAAGTTTTCCCTGTACTTTCTGCAGACTAGATTACTTTAGGTGCTTTTTTCTTTTGGGCTTATCAGTTTCTGCTAGAAATAATCAATGTCGTTTCTCTAGCTCGTAAGATGCACTGCGATATTAGAAGAAACTTCGAAATGATATCAATGTAGTTGAGACAGTGTGGTATTTGATGAATTCAGGAGGTTTTGATTTGAAGTTAGCTCATCTAACTGCACCAGAACTTCCCTTGAAGCTTACTCTTGGAAAAGATATATCTGTTCACTTAATGCTTGTGTTGCAGTGCTTCCTCTGATGGTGCAGCAAAAAGGACTGGAAGAATACAAGTTGCCAACTGGTTGAAAGCAGTCTTTGACCATCGTTTGGAAACAAACTGTTCAATTTTGTGCCGATCTAAGCTTGTCTGCTTGCGCGTGGGAAGGAGGGACGGAAGGCTCCTGTTACGGAAAGGAGAGCTCGCTGCAAGTTCCTGGCGATGTTCCCGTGGGAAAAATCGTGCCCGGATATGAAATTTTGTAGCTCAAGTCATTAGGCAATTTTCCTCTTTTATGTGCTTGTTTTTATGTTAAGTTTGTATATGCGATATTAGCTTCTAAGTTTATAGTTGGAGCATCTGTTTTCCTACACTGCCTATTGCATATTGCAACAAATTTGAGACAGCTTAATGGGGAGAACAAGAGATAGTAACCTTCAATCAAACCTAAACCAATCAGATAAATGACAGCTCAAAAGCCAAGTCCACATATGAGGCTCAGTATTGATTTAAACTAAGAAAATTCCAAAATCCCGATGGAGTGGTGTTTTCTCAAAGTACATATGACTTTATCTCAGGTAGGCACCCTTAGGGGTAGGGCGGCGTATGTTTTGCTAGGGCGGGTCAAATTGCTATCCCTAAATGGACATAAATGCTAATAAATTTTGCTCATTTCAAAGTCTACAGTGTCGATATACTTAAATCTTTAGGATTGCATTTTGTAAGCCTTAGGTCCCTCAGTTTGTCATGTTTGAGCTGTTGAGAAAAACTCCTCAGTTTGTCATGTTTGAGCTGTTGCATGAGCTGTTGAGAAAAACTCCCAATATGTTTTGAAGTTGACAAAATTATTCGTTATTTAAAGCAATCTTGATGAATGGAAGTAGTGTTTATATTTCGGAACTATCACATTGAAAGAGACTTTTTTTTTTTTTTTTATGACCTAGGAAAGCCTTGTATGTCACGGGCGGTTGGAGTAAACCCTGGGGCCTCATGGGAGGACCCACCACCCTCGTGGAACGGGAAAGACGCCAAGCGTTTCCGCGGCAAGTCAAACCCTCGCCTTCCGAGAAGGGGTCAGTGGGTCCCCTGCGATGAGGAAGATTTGCCAGTGGAGTTACCGTGGCCGGTGATATTGAAAAAGACTTTTTATGACTGAAAATTCTACAAAAATAAGTTTAGAGGAATGAATGAAGTTATTATTGCCGACGAAGAGTGGATGATCGTATTTTAAAAGTAAGAAGCAACAAACTAGGTAAATATCAAGTTATTATTGGTTTCGTTCATTTTGCAAAAAATATAGCATTTTTCGAAAATGGTTTTAAGGAAGTCGTTTTTAGAAAAATGACCATATCTTTTGGTGCTCGGCTAAAACTTGAAAATGAGAGGGATAATATTTTCTACTATATGGTATGGAAAATCTTTTCCCCCAATTGCTCCTTTCAATAAATATTCTTTTTTATTTTTATTTTTAAAGTCAATTTTAAAATTATTTTTTAATTTTCTTTCTTCTTTTTTTTTCTTTAAGTAGTCGCCAGGCAAACTCAAGCCTTGCCATAGGCTGGCAAGGCACTAGCTCACCAAAGCCTTGCTAACTTCTAGTGACCTCAAGCAAGGCTTGAGGCTTGCCCAACTTGCCAAATTTGGAGAGGCTCGATCTTGCTTGAGGCCGTTGGGTGAGCTGGGTTGGGCTTGAGCCTCGCCCTTGCCTAATGGCCTCAAGCAAGCTTGAGCTCGCCTATGGTTGGTCACTAGCTGCTGTCGTGCCCAGCGACCAATGTGGTTGGTCACTAGCTGTTGTCGTGCCCGATGACCAACTAAAGAAGAAGAACGAGAAAAATAAATAAATCAAAACTCAATTTTTCAAAAAATATATAAAAAAATTTAAATAAAAGGAAAAAAGGTGTTTTGTGAAAAAAAAAATAAGTGAAAGAAGATATGTAAAATATTTTCCCCAACCTAAATAGTAGAAAATATTTTCTCTTATGTTAGAAGACTTTTTTCCATTAATGAAAAATGATTTCCCTAACCAGTTTATATTTTGCAAAACAAATATCGAAAAATCTGGAAAATGTTTTCCTAGATATTTTTTCCTGTGAAACAAACATAGCTTAAGTGTCCTAATTGAATATGAGTAAGGTTAATCAATGAATATTAGATAGTAGGCTATCAATGTGAAAGAGTTGAAGTAGACTTACTCTTAAGTCTTAACCAAACCACTATAAATTTTCTATGTGCAAAGTCTTCTATCTCTCTACTCATATTTGCTTATTATTTTATAGAAGCTTCTGCATTGTTGATTATTATCAGAAATCTAGTCATATTAACACTCTGTTTCTAATAATTATACTCTTGTCCATTTAACTCTGTTAATTCCGCATTTATTTGTAGTCTATTTTAAATCACCTATCTAGGTGATATTACAAGCCATGTCATGAGCTTCTTTTCCTAGGTCATGGTGTATAATAAAAGAGCTTTTATGTGGTATTTGAGGCAGGGTCAACTGTCAACTATCGTCGATGCGGCTTCTAACCGTTTATTCATTATTTAGTTACCTTCGCAAATTTTGAAAACCTAAACAAATAAGTTCACAAAAATTACAGGAAATTATGTATATGATATAGCATGTCAATATATCTTTGAAAAGATCTGGATTGTTTCTTATATATCATTCATGAAACTATGAAACTGATAATCCTTGGAAACAGGTTAAAAGGTATAATTAAAAGGACTTCTATTAGGTCCGCTATAGGTGTAAAAAAACCAAAAAAAAAAAAAAAAATTCTGTACTCACCGTCGAATGTTTGACATATGAAAAAACTCAAGCAAACACATGTCATTTATTGGACCGTGAATATGTAAATATTTTTCTATACCGTAATAAGACCGAGTAATAATCCAAATTCATAAATAGGCTAAATCGAAGTATGTATGCTTGGTGCACTACCCACGAGGGAAAAATTGTTTAGACAGTCATAAACCTATCGAATTATTTTCAACTCAATCATAAACCTTTTAGTTTTTCCAATTAAGTCTATCTAACCAATTTTGGCCAAAATTCATTGACTTAGATACCGGCTATCTTATGTGGCATGACTGATGCTAATGTGGATAGTTTTTAATTTGTATTCTTCGAATGTTTTATTTTTCTTTGGTTTTTTCAATGCTTTTTCTCTGTTCTCTTTCATTGCCTTACGCCTTCACAGGAAGAATTCGAACTCATGAATCTCTTTGGAGAACCATAAGTAATAGAGCAGCAAACCGCAAATCTTTGACCGGAAGAGCGAACCAGCGCAAAAAGACAGACCTCCACATAGAGAAGAGGATCCTCTAAGGAGCGATTCTGTAACTAATAATTGCAACATAAGATGAGACACTATTGCGTATGACATTCCGGGTGTCAAAACTACAATGTCAAGCAAAGCGGAATTATATCTTCTCTTTTTGGGTCAAAAAGAACCTTTTTCTCATTCATAAAGCAACACTGAGAGAAAATAATTGATAAGTCTCTCTAAGCATATGCCTTGGCCAAATCCTAGCTGAAGCTGCTAGGCTACACATGCGTGTGTATTCACAAGCATTAGAGCACTTAATAACAATCAGCATCTATATGCAAATCTAAAGTTTTAATGGATCAAGTTCCACAGACTTTTAGAGTCGGAACTATCACTTACGCGGATTCCACTACTAAATCATAAACTGATAAATTTTTTTGCCTTTCGCCAGGAGGAAATAAGCATAATATATACTTATCCGTGAGTAGCGTAGTTGGTTGGGAGTTCCTCTCTCATTGCTAAGGTTGAGAGTTCGAAATCCTACGTTACTAGCAATTTAAGTGGGAGGCCTAGTGGTGGGTTGCTGTGCTAGTCTTCCCCAAGGTATAAGGCCCGGTCCTCAGGAGCCGTTCAGGCATGAGGGGCATGTGACGGAGTTCTCGGTTAACAAATAAATAAATAAATAAGCAGAATATATATAGAATACATTTATAATTGAAAGATGGGAGAGATGGACAACCTCTTCCCGAACCTGCCAATACGACCGAATAAGACTCGACTTCTAATTCAATTTTAAGGCCGGTGCTTACCTATTCAATTGGTTTATCTAGGTCAATCGATGCAACGTGATACCAAGTAACAAATATTTCCTTAGATAAAATTTTGGAAACATTTGCTTCTTTCTCTTCTCTCTACGTTGATTGAATGCCAGGCTCTAGATGTAGTTGATACAGTCATAGCAAGGATGAGTGGTTCATGAAAAACTTACTAGCTGTGGAGCAGCCCTTGATATGGCAAATGAAAAATGGCATAAACTAGGCTCTGTTCGTTTCGTAAAAAATAATTTTCAAGATATTTTTTGGATTTTCCGGCATTCGTTTTGCGGAAAATGAATTGGTCAGAGAAAATATTTTCCATAAATGGAAAAAAAGTTTTCTATAAAAGGGAATTTTTTTTTTTGAAAAATGGAAAACATTTTCCTCACTTACTCTCTCTTATCTCATAGCTTGTTAGCCCTATTTTCTTTCTTTTTTTTTTCCTTTTTAAAAAATTTAAAATTTTAATTTGTTTTTCCTTTTTTCTTTTTCTTCCACCCTTGTCAAGGTAGGTTGCTAGCCACGATGACGTCCTACGACTAGCTAGAGGCGAGCTCAAGGCTTGCCGGCCTCCGGCAAACTCGAACTAGCCACTCATCGATTTGGCGAGCCCCAAGGCCTTGAGCTCGTAAGATTAGTGAGCGTGAGCCTCTAGCTCGCCGATCTAGTGAGGCCCAAAGCCTCAAGGTGGCCGCTCGCCAAATTGGCAAGCTTGAGGTGATCGCTCACTAGATTGACGAGCGCCAACCTTTGGCTCATCAATATGACGAGTGGCAAGCCAAATCTAGCAAGCCTCAAACTCACTAGCCTTGGGAGAGCTTAAGCTCGCCTTTGACCGGTCGCCAACCGTCACTGTGGCCGATGGTTGAATAAAGAAAAGAAGATGGAAAAGGAAAATTTTAAAATTTTAAAATTTTGATTTTTAAAAAAATTATTAAAAGGATAGGAAAATCAAGTCGAATTTTCCATATCGAACAACGAAAAATATTTTCTAACTCATTTTCAAGTTTTAGCTGAACATGAAAAATATTGTTATTTTCCTAGAAAATGGCTTATTGAAAACATTTTTTTAGAATTGTCAAATTTTCCGTGAAACGAATAGAGTCTAAATTGGATTTATTTATATAACTAAAAAAAGCCCACCAAATCCAGTTACTCAAGTTGGGTTGATAAGTTATCATGAGGAACATAGATTTTTTTGCGTTTTGCAAGCCCAATCCAACTTTTCATATACTAAGGGCTCGTATGATAATATATTATATTTGTTCTAGAACTATTTTTTAGTTCCAGACTTGTTTCTATAATATAAATCCATTTGGTAAAAACATTTCAATTTTTCTATTTTTAGAATAGGTTTTTACTCCTAAAATAGGTCTGAAACAGAAATCAAAAGTAATTTTTTTACCTTTTTATTTCTAGAACAAAAATGAGAAATAAAAAAAATTTCATCATTTGTTCTCATTACTAGCCAACTACTCATTTGCCAGTCGCGCATGCTGCTACCACTTGCTAATCACTGCTACCACTGTCTATCGTTCATCGACTACCGTCCATCGGCCGCCACCATCCATTACCGCTTGTAAGGGAGAAATTTTGTGTCGTTATCAAAGGAATTGTTATTCTAGGAATAGAAATTTTATGTCATTATCAAATTCATATTTTTGCTTAGAAACTTATCCAATAATAGACATAAAAAAATCTATTTTTCTTTCAAAAATCAATTTTTGGCCATAATAGTTTTCATTCGTGCCATAAGCCCATTGTATACTTGCGTTGAATCAAAGTCAACGGTTTTCTTTTTTTTTTTCGCTTTCAATATTCTAAATTTTGACATTCAATTTTTTGTTCCACGTTGAACAACTTGAACATCTATGAATTCATGCAAATGAACTTTTTTAGGTCATTTGAAATCGTTGTAAATTTTCTAGAATCGCTAATGCCATTGCTCTTTTAATTTTTCTCACAATCGACTTATTCAGACCGAATAAGAATTTTTCCTTGCAATCTTCCTATATCCGTGTGTTTACTAACAAATATAGAAAGCTGAAAAAGTACCCAAAAGATAATTTAGGTGAGTTACAATTAATTATTATATATCTATATATGTAGGTCAAAATCCTCAGTTATCTCTTTTTTTTGGCATTTTCCAGAATTACTTCCCAGCACGTCAAAGAATGTGGATCCCAACACGTCAAATAATTTACGGTTGGGTGGGGCCTCAGCTAGTCATAAAATAAAGCAACGAGAACCTCCTACAACACTTCTACATATGGATTTTTTTTTCTTTCTCAAATATTTTCATTTCACCTTCTTCTACTTTTTCTTCTTCTTCTTTTTTTTTTCTTTTACAAATGTTATGTGCATGAAACAAACGCATAAATTAATAATTGTATATTATCCCTGACATATTTCCATTCTAAAAATGTTGCACTTTCTACATTACAACAGCCTCAAGTTCAAATCTTAAAATGATTTTTTTCCCTTTCCCTATATATGTGTGCACTGCGCAACTTGTGCTATTCATGGAATTATGTATACCAATTGCTTTCTCAGATCATGATCATGACTGAATAATCCATTGGTGTTATTTTTTTTTATCGATAATCTATTGGTGTTAAGCAAGTTCAAAAAGTGTATGTTTTTATCACTTACTGGAATTAAGCTGAAGAAGGTGAGATTTCATGGGCGACACCATAAACTTGTTCATGATAGATCGACTTGACTGATTGAGAAAAAAAACTGGAAACAAAATCAAACAAAAAACAGGGTTCGGTACCTGATATGCAACCTCAATTCGATCTAGCTCGAAAATTTATGGGAACTATAAAATGATGGTTCAACTATCAATCAATTAAAAGGTTATTGTTAAGTCCGCCATTAGTGTGAATGAAATCCGCACATTCATTATCGGATGGATCGGCGATACACATGTCTTATAACCGAATCATTCTACATGTCCACCATTGAAAAGTGAACCTAATAAAAATCCTTAATTGCTTGCCTCAACATAAACGTTTGTAATTAATCACTCCATAGTCATCGGGACTTATAAGATCAAATAAAAGGGAGCAGGCTTGATTTCGTCTTACTAGAAGCTAAGATCATTGTGAAAAATCAAACCGGATCTTGCTCTCCTCCAGCAATCATCTCCCCCGACAATCACTATGTAAAATTTTCCTTTTTCTTTTCTTCTTACAAAAGTCACAAAAAAAACCCTAGATATATTTATCCTAAACTCTTTCATAATAGAAAAACCAAAAAATTATGCCAACATTCCTGTGATATAAAAAACCTCAAATTTATACCTATATAATATAGACTTTTTATCGAGATTCCATTAGATGATTTTTCAACCAAAATAACATTAGTTTATGTATGGACGTTATGTTAACATTATTTGCTTTCCAACACTTTCATTGATAGAATTCGAAAGGAGAGTATAGTAATAGACATGATTTGAAGTCTTTGGCACCCTTTGCACTTTTTTATTTTTTAAAGCAAGGCATGTAGAAGAAGCAAAGCCATCTATTGCTTCAATCTCTAACTCTGCTTTTTTAAATTATGCATTTTTTTAATCAAGCCTAGCTAGATACAAGGACAAGGAAAGCCCACGACCGGCTCTTATCTGCTGACGTGGCACGCCGTGGGGTGGGCCCCCCCCGGGTCTTCCTTCGACGAAACCTCATCGTAGACAATCAAATCCTCCTCTCCATCATTATTGCTAAGCCAACACCCAGCATTGAATCGATCCCCACCTCCTCCTCCTCTTCCTCTTCTTGATCCTTTTTGTCCTGATGATGATGGGTATCTGATCAGCCGATTCAATCCGATCGTCTCCATCTTCTTCTCCCTCCTTCCTTCTCTTGTCTTCTTCTCAAGCAATCCTCTCTCTCTCTCTCTCTCGCATCCTTCTCTGTGGGTTTTCTTGTCCAAATTCGTTCTCTGTGTAAGTCCGCGTTGACCCTTCTCTCTCCTGTTCTTTATTTCTTGATCTTTGGACGAAAGATCGGATCTTGGCTCGAAATTTTCGTCTGGGTAATCGTGGGTATTGCTGGATACTTAGCTTGGTTCGCGTCGTAGCTTCTTTTTGTTGGTTGCTATCGTTGAGTGGTTTATGTACCGGGGCTATCACGTCGAATTGGTGTTCATTTGGTCTTCGGTTTCGGATTGGTGCCTGTGACGGAATTGGTGCGGGCCTTGTTCTTCGCCTGATTTGTACTCGAGGGTGAAATTTAAGGTTAAAGTCTGTGTTTTTTTCTTGTGCAGTTGGATTGAGCAAGGATGAACAAGAGCGTGTTCAAGCAGGAGCATGACTTTGGTATGTTGTTCGCTTATGTGTTGCTGCTTGGCAAGCTGACCCGTGTTATGTAAAAGGAAAGTAGAATTAGAAATTTTTATGAACCCGCTTTTGACGAATTGGTGGTTTTGTTTCGACTGCAGAGAAGAGACGTGCTGAGGCGGCAAGAATAAGGGAGAAATACCCGGACAGGATTCCGGTGAGAGCTTTGAGTTGTTTTGTGAATCTGTCCCTGGTTCATGGAGCAATCTTCTAATTTTTAGTGATTGAGACCGTTTTTATTTGCTTAATTGGTAGATTCACATCTTACGTGAACTTGCATGGATTGTCATTTTATTCATGGTTGCAACTGATATCATTTGAGCTGTGTTGCTAGAATGCCCTCTGCCCACCCTTGGGCCATGGCAGAGTTTGTGAAGGCTGAAGCATGACACTGATGAAAATGCTTTTAACGTTGAAATTGAAACTGGTAGTTCGGGCATAAAAGTATGAGTCACCTACAGGAATCATTGATTTGACATTGTATAAATTGTGATATCAATAATGACATGTAAACCACAGGTTGAAGATTAATTGTAATGTTTTTCTCAGTGTATTGATCAATGTCATAGAAAAGTTACGCTGCAGAGGTATCCTTCTCAGAATATCCTTAAGTACTTCACCTCAGATCCGTCTATAACCTAGGGAATTTTCAAGTAATTTGGGGTGTCTTATAGCTGTACCTATCCATGTCCAATTGCTGATCATAGTTATGTCCGACTTCTCCCATTTTTTATTAGCTTTTTAATTTTGTAAAAACATAATTTTGGAGAGGAGATGCGCAGAGGTCATTTGGTCAGTATGCATGATAAGGTGGCTAAGTAATACCTGGAGCAGAAGCAGAAAACAGAGAGTGTGAAAAGATGAAAAAGATGTCTGAGTCTTTTGATTCCACAAGACTGCTATCCAGACAAGGAACTGAAAAGCGCAGCTCCCACATAAATGTTTCATTGCCTTCTTGATCTGTCAACCTTACTTAGCAAGAGCTCTCTGTTCCTAGGATTTATCTGCAGGACCTTCTATGGCCGTTGCACTTAAGCAACAATTGTGGAAAGTATGTAAGAGTTTGCTATGTTGGTGAGCGAAAAGAATTTGGAGAAGACACTTATGATTATAAGAAGTTCAAATTATAGGATGAGGTATTCTCCTGATTGCTAGCGGCTTGCCGGTTAAGAAGCATCAGTCACTGTGATGACCCTTCATATGCCTTTTGTCCAAATTCCATTCTTAGGAATCTGCTAGATAGCACTCTTCAACTGGACATGGTTTGGACATAGATTGGCGTAAGATATCGATTGAAAGAATGTCTCATGAGAAGTTCTCTTGCCAATATTCATTCCATGAAGTTCGTTCGTTCTGCAAGCTGGGTCACTTTCATCAGACTCTCTCTCTGGGTGCAGCATGTTCTACTAGTCAATACTCTCATATAGCATTGACCTTCTTGAGGATATATTAGAAGCTTTGACTATTAAGCAAGCCATGTACATTACCTAACTGATTCCATGTTTATGTACTTCTGCCACTGAGGAAAATTAACGTGTCATTCAAAATATGGAACACGCAAATTTAATAGTTGGTCGAGAATGTGATTTTCTGGGGACTTCGTAATGATGCATCAATCCTACACAATAATCCAAGATTTGTGATGGGCAAGTTGATTTAGTTGGTTTTACTTTGTGACTGACCCGACAGTCTGCAGAATTTGTCTCACTTTCACTGGCAAAACCATAATCTGTGGGAACTTCTTTTGTCGATGTCTTCTGGGACTTCTTTTCTGCTTATGCTAATATTTGTGCCGTAATCTTAAGGTGATTGTGGAGAAGGCGGAGCGAAGTGATATTCCCAACATTGACAAGAAAAAGTGAGCCCTTTTCCATCGACTGCTATTATCATTTTCTTATCTGCACTAGTAGGAAGGCATGGTTGCAATACTTGACTTGTTTATATACTGACTTAATGTTGAAAACTTGCAGATATCTTGTCCCAGCCGACCTTACCGTGGGTCAGTTTGTCTACGTGATCAGGAAGAGAATTAAGCTGAGCGCTGAAAAGGCGATCTTCATATTTGTTGACAATGTCCTTCCACCCACAGGTACAGTTCAGTTGACATATTTCACTTCACGCAGATGATCATTTTGTATTTTACTTTCTCCCCGTCATATTTCTAACAGAAATGAAAGGCTTTGAGTCGTTGTTTGTCTAAAAAAGTCCATTGCAGTTTTGACTAACGACATTCTCTTGATATCTCAGGAGCAATAATGTCTGCCATTTACGATGAAAAGAAAGACGAGGACGGGTTTCTCTACGTCACCTACAGCGGAGAAAACACATTCGGTGACAACTGATTATGGCCGAGTGCTTATGGCCGAGTGCTGCGGCCCATTTCTTTATCCCCGTCTCACTGCCATCAGTTTCCTCGTGCTGAACTCTGGCCTGTATATATATATATATAAATATAGCCATTGTGCTTATGTGGGTAATCCATTCTATGTATATAATAAGCATTTGTCTAAACCTATGATGCTAATGAACAACTTGGTACATAACATGCAACGATCCTCCGGTCCAGTTTATGTACTGCTGCTGGGCTGGGTGGACACATCCCCGAGCCGAAGATTATGCAGAATGCCTGGGTAGTTCCACTGGTATTGGAAGTTGATTTTTATCCTCAATTTGGTTGCCCACTGATTGAATGTTTGCTGTGGTTCTTTGAGTATTTAGTACAAAATTTTGATGTACAAATTGCTGTTTCAATCAACTTCTCTACACCCGGGAAACAATTTTTAAAAAACGATGCATTTGTGTACCGCGATTTGCAGTGATGTTGTTTAGATCGTTACTCTCTCTGAACACTTATATTTTCGCACGTCTATATTCACTTTTCATTTTTTATATGTAGGCTTGGGTGTATTAGGCCAAAAAATGACCGTACTTAAATTGGCTCTTTAGATTCTTATTGACCTATTTTTTATACAATATACTTTTAGCAGTTAACTCATTCCGGATCCAATTCGTGCACGGCCCAATCAGGCTCCATTGCTTAGCAATTTTTCTTCTTAATTTGTTGACTCTGAAGAATGAACAACTCTATGGACGAGCTCGGCAAGTGGGTGAGGGAGCTCATGCTCTTGGGTTGGGTCGTGAGCTAAGACCTCATGTGGCACATGAGCGACGTGGAGACATGTGGCAACCTCGACTCAATCCAATCCAATTTGGCCACATTGGTTTTAGAAGCACTGGTAAGGGGGAGAATCAAGAATGGCATCGTTTGACGTTTGAACCCATTTCATCGCATGTTCAACTCAACTGGTACGGTCTCACCTCCGTCCGAGCCCCACTATGCCACGGTCGAGCCCCCGAACCTAGTCACAACGCACGCTCACTTTCTTTCTCTCATTAGTGCAACCTCAGATTCGAGGTATTGAGTCTAGATTTGACACCGTCGATCACTGTGGTTGCGGCATCACAACCGCTTGGAGCCCCTCCATTTTCATCTGACAAAAAACACGACAGAAATCATCGGCACAGTTGAGGCTCGACACTTTACAAGTGATAGACGACGATGGATGCATCGGCAACGTTGGTTGCCTCGGTGACGACCTCTGAAAGGCTAACCTTTACAGGAAAATGGGTTCTCTAGAAACCCATTAAGACTCAATTGCACTTTCAAGTTTTTTAACATACTTTCACCAAACCTTTAAATATAAAAACATACAACTAGATTCTAAAAATGCGAGTCAAAAAATATCTTTCCATGAAATTTATAACTTTGATAGCAATAACAATTTAGAGCACGTTTCTTTATAGTCTTCAAAACTCAAATTCTACCCTTACTATCAATTATCCTATTAAGACTAAATCTAATAATTCAATTTTCGCCCCACTTCCTTGCCGAAACAAACCCAATCAACATAACCAATGGAACCAACATTCAAGTCATATAATTTTTTAATAGAAAGACCTTAGAAGCATGGTTTTTGAACTCTCAATTTAAATTGCTAGATCATGAAAATACAAAAGAACATGAATCACAAGATAGCCTAAACCCGAATCATCATCATCATCATCATCATCATCATCATCACATCATCATCATTTACTAGTTTTCCTTTCTTCTTTCTACGCTCATCATCCCATGTGCTCAACCAGCAAATTCGATAAAATTAAAAAGGCGACCAAGAGGAAAGTTCATTGGCCTCGAGTTCAAAAAGGAGAGCGAGAGAAACACAAAACGGAACGCTGTCAGGGAAGATCAGAATGAATCGCCCTCCCTGCAATTCTGATCGTTTTTGCCATTAATGGGGTCGACACAAGTTGCCACAGAAGCTCAGCAAAAAATATGAGATGTCGTCCCTCCACCTTCTCCTTCCCTTCGTCCTCCGTCCTTCTCCCCACTCATTTCCAAGGGAAGGAAAGCGACTTTTCATGCCGAAGGAAACGAGAGAGGACTTTTGACCGTGGGAACATAGGAAATTCACCTGTCGGGGTTTCACCCTCCTGTTCATCAGAAATTGTTACTCCTGGGCGACAGACTTTTCAGTTCATTTTTTTTGGGTAAAGGACTTTTCAGTTCATTTTCCTACCAAAAAGAAGAAAAAAAATTGCCTTGGTTTCAAAATAATTACTGCACTTACAATTAGGGGTGATTGTAGGTAGGTTTCAAATTCGAAAAAGCGGAATTTATCTTGTTAGAGTCGGTTCCCAATTTTGAAAATTGGAAACCTGAACAGAAACCAGAATTAACCGCTTTCATGATCAACTTGAGAATCGAGTCTTACTTAGATTAATATGACAATTTGTTTAGGAAACTATAGAATATGAACAATGTAGTGTAGTGATTAAAGTGACATTAGATTTTCAGAAATTTGAGATTTGAAATAATGTTTCTTTGTATCTATCTTTTTCCAAATAAAGTAGCAACAAAAATTAAAATCGATTCTTCAGTAGAACCGACGGTTCACGTATAAATTTGGGAATCAAGTCAATTGAGATTGGCTACTCGATAATTTACCCAAGAAACCAACCCATTATTCACCCTATCTAAATCCCTCCCTATTTAGGAAGGTGTCTATAGCGGGGAGAGAATGAAAATTTGGAATGGAAAACTTTTGAAAATTTTCAAATTGCTTGGAACAAGGGAACGGAGAAAAAATTTAATAGGGGGTGTTCATCATTGGTATCCCTAACATGGCATAGGCTCTTTGACCTTGTAGCTTCCTATCTAATGTGAACAAGAGCCTAATGTCATTTCTTTAATTAGTACGTATGGACCGCTTCATCACTTTCCTAGAAAGAGTCCGGATTTGACCGGAATTGAAATTACTAATTATAGTTTTCATTTTCCAAAAGAAATAAAAAAGTTGCACACCATGAAGTGGACCGGACGTCCAATTTGATCACTTTCGGTTCGTGTCTTTAAATGATTTTCAGATCTCGGGCTAGAGATGTTTAGAATCGCTGTCATTCCATAGTTTTACTTTTTCTTCATAAGGTGGGTTGCAATATCATATGCATGCACAAAATTGACTCCTTAGAGCAACTCTAGAAACATAAGATATGGACATGCCATTCGATTTTACCATGTTGTTTCTTGAATATAAGAATATGATAAATCTTACAATCGAGCGATAAGGGATAATGTACTCCATTTTACACACTAATCATGAGCAAAAACTGTGTTATGTTCATGGTGAATTATGTATACGTAAAGGTCAAAAGCTTAAGCTATAAAGCAGTGGAGTTGAGATAAATTTAATAAGTAAATGAAAAGGTTAAGTTACTTATTGATAAAGAAAAAGATATGATTAAGTTCAACATTTGCATGTAGAGATCTCTAGGGGCTTATGTGATAAAAATAAAATATTCTACACAGTGTTCAATACAATATTTTTTCTCATGTTATGTCTAATCAATGATTTTTAGTTTCATATATTGCAAATGAATGTTAATTATTAGAGGAGTTAGAGCATTTCTTACCAAATATGTTGAATAAATGCGAATATAAATCTAAATTTAAAAAATGATTTTGTTAAAGTAAAGAGAGTTTGTTGTTTTTAAAAAGCTAAATTTATTTTTTATTATGTATTTTTAGTGCCTTTTGACTTCCAAATTGAGGAATAAAATGCGATTAAGAACCTGAATTGAAAAAAAAAACTAATTTTGTTAAATACTCCAGCAAAGAAAGTTTGTCATTTTTAAAATTCTAAATGTCCCGTATTATGCGTAATTAGTGCATTTATTATTTAAATTGTCGAGAAAAAAATTGTTAAACACTCCAATAAAGGAAGTTTGCGGTTTTTAAAATGCTAATTTTTCCATATCATGTGATATAGAACATAGAAAATGAAAATATTTCTTTGTTAATGGTACATTTGTATTGTGAAAGATGAATAATTTAGAAAATATTATTTTAAAATTGATCATTTGTTTCACTTGAAATAATTAGTTAATAAAAAAATATTCTCATTGACAACAATAATATTTATTTAAATATTTTTATAAAAAATAAAAATATTTTTGGTTCATTCGTTTTTACAAGAGGAATGAGCGATTAATTTTTAACAAATATTTCTAAAATTATTCATTTAGGTACGATGATCAGTAGGTTTTGACTTTTGAGTAGAGGTGGCAAAACCTAAAAAACATAGAATTTCCTCAACGACAGCTGCCCTTCGTCACCCACCTCCGCCGCTCGCCTCCGAGTCGCCTACGCCACTCGCCGCCGCGGCTCGCCTCCGAGTCGCCTCCGCCACTCGCCGCCGCGGCTCGCCTCCGAGTCGCCTCTGCCGCCCGCCTCTGAGGCTCGCGTCCGCCGCTCCCTCGAAGGTCGACGAGCTTCGTCACCCACCTCCGCGGCTCGCCTCCGAGTGGCCTTCGCCGCCCGCCTCCGCCGCTCCCTCGAAGGTCGACGAGCTCCGCCGCTCGCCTCCGCGGCTCGCCTCCGAGTCGCCTCCGCCGCCCGCCTCTGAGGCTCGCCTCCGCCGCTCCCTCGAAGGTCGACGAGCTTCGTCACCCACCTCCACCGCTCGCCTCCGCGGCTCACCTCCGTGTCGCCTCCGCCTCCCGCCTCTGAGGCTCGCCTCCGCCGCTCCCTCGAAGGTCGACGAGCTTCAGCCTCACTACGTGAAAATCCAGCTCGCGGGTGTCGATTTTTCCCTCAATAGCACGACTTGAGCCATTTCAGGCCTTTCGATCCCTCCAACCCTTCCGTGAGTTCCCCGTCTTTCTCTTGGCCGGTTGCCTTGTCCTTTTTATATCTGTAGGGTGGCGCGTGCTTTGTTTAGTTTCCTCAATTTCTGCTGCTGCTATCGATGCGTGTGATTTTTTTTGTTATCTCTGTTCTTAGTCTATTTTCTGGTGGTGAAAGATGATGAAGAATTTGCATAGGAAAAGTGACGTTTCCTCAGCTTCCGTGTCCGAACTGAGGGGTTTTTAGTAGAAGAGATTGTTTGATTAGGGTTGGGCTCTGCCGTTTTGCGGCTTAAATGGGGCAAAATCACAACTTTGTTCCATCTGAATGAGTTCTTGGCTTATATCTTATTCTTCTAGTTGATTTTAGTCGGGTCTGGGGTTCGGACTGGTTGGTACAGCAATGCTTGTTCTTAGAGAAGTGTCTTTATAAATTTTCGACACATTGAGTTCCTCAATTTTTGCTATTGATGCATGCGATTCTTTCTTGTCTCTGTTCTTAGTCTGTTTCGCTATAGGAAGGAAGTGGAGGTGGCAAAAATTTGAAGGCATCACTTGGTTCCATCGACTTTATAACTGCATCGTAAGGTGTTCAATGAAACTCCTCAGAGAAGCTTCTTTTTGTGGAATTCCATCATCTGTGCTTATGCATGCGCGAACGACTTTGATGAGACGTTTTCAATGTTCGGGCAGATGCTTAGGAGCGAGATAAGACCAGATAATTTCACGTATGCTTGTCTTATGCAGGCTTGCCATGATGAGTCTGATTTAGATAGACAGAAAATTGTACAAGGAGCGACTGTTGAGATTATTGTGGTCTTCATTGAATGTAGTCTCAATGGCCCTAGGTCATGACATGTGACATAAATGAGTTATATATATCAAATATATCAATGCATCAATGTACCATGATGGTTGAATCAATGATATTACAACGTATTGGCACTCTTCAATTGTAAGGCTATTTTGGAGTCTCTTGATGCATTTACTTTTACTGCGCAAAGGAACATCCAATTCCAAATTTGATGAAGCTTGAGTAAATTCGACTTGATCATGTTCATTCTTGCCTTCATGGATGTTTCATTTGATAGTGTTCAAGTAGCTAACACTTAGTTTCACATTGCAGTTTTTAGTTGCTCAATAGTATGCTCATTCTAGATAAGAGAAGCATAATTCTTTATAAATATTTCAATTTATTGGTTTTTATAAACCTTTTTTTTTTAACTATTTTTTAATTTAATTTGAGGTTTTTATCCAATTAGCATATAGCTTAAAATAGGTGTGGGTTTTTCTAGAATATTACTGGGTTTTAGCAATACGGGTTGGGTTGGGTATGGATCACTAGATTTACACTACAGGAATATAGGTCAAAACGGGTTAAATGGGTCAAATTTTCGACCCGACCCACCCATTTGATGGGTCTATACATGGTGAATCCAGATTGCAATGGAGCTCCCGAGCTCAGTGTCTATCTGCTCAGGGTTTGAAGAGCAAGATGAATGCCACGGATGCTGCTCTCTCTGTCTCTCTGAGCTCAGTCCTCGGATAGACTTTTTTGTTTTGGGCCTTTTGGGTTCTGGTGCAAGAAGGATGCTAATGGTCAGCTTGTTTAGCTAATGGTTTTCTGCTCCTTAATTGTGCTACTTGTGAGCTCAGCTTGGGAATTTTTGTCCTTTGGAGCTGATTGGAGCTCGGCTTGATTTTCTTTTGCTTGCTTGGATTGGTGCTGATTTCCTCTCTGATCATGCGATCAATTGAATGTATTAGGTTTGTGAGGATCTTGGGTCAATTTGAGAAACGCGTCGAGCATTGTTGGGAGTTCTCTCCGTTCTTCTGCTAGTGGTTTAGGTGGTTTTAGTTGAAGATTTTTGTTCTTTCTTTGGTTGTGGTGTCATCTGGAGTAACCCTTCTTGGCCTTTGGCTTGGGTTCCCAGAGTTTGAAACAAATTTGCCGATGACCTTCGTCATCGGTCTTTTGGGGAAATGGATCAATTGGTGGTTTTTCTGTGCTAATTTATTTTAGAAGTTAAGAAGCCCTGTTCTTGTCATGAGTTTTAGCTTTTCATCTATCTGTACGAAGGCTTCATTTCTAACCAGTCATGCCTATTACTGAAGGACATTCATGTTCTATCAAAAACAAAAAATTGAACAGCTGCTTGTGTCCTGGGGTCTTTCTTTTTGTCCTAATTTTGTGTCGAATACGCTGGCATACACATTTGTTGTATGCCAAGGAAAACGTGATTAAATAGTTGGGGGGAGAGAGCAATCTGAATTAGTTGCTTACTATTTATGTTCTAGGCTCTTATTATTATTATTATTTAGTTATTTATGCATTTAGATATAAAAATATTTATTTAATATATAATGTGTCAGAAAGTGTCGGAATTCTTTACTTTTTGAGAAATGACGTGCCGTCGTATCGTGTCGTGTCGTGTCGCGTATCGCGTGTCCATGTCGGTGCTATATAGGTCTTCCTCCCCATCCTTTGTAGGGTTTTGCATCTTTCGCTCCTTCTCACATCGTTCCTCTCTCTCTCTCTCCATAGGAGCTGCCTGGCCCAAGCTTTTCGCTCGCTCGGTGAACAATGGACGGTGGACCTTCTGGTGGTGCCAGCGAAGGGTACGTGCCTCCGCCGGAATACGTGGAGGATGCGAAAGAAGCTCTGGTTGATCTTGACACTTCCGACTCCACCGAACTTTGGCTCATTCAGTGGCCTCGTGACATGGTACCATGATCCATTCGCTGCCCTTGGCCTCTGGCTTTCTCTGAAAGAATTAAGAACAACTCTGAATAGTAGCACATGGCTTGTCTAGTCTCTTTGCGTCAAATTGGGTTTTGCTCTTCTGGGATTTTTATGTTGCTGGTTTGTGAGGATTGGGGAGATACCGCTCAGTTCTGTTTCAGCTAGATGGTGTGCGTCTGCTCTTTTTCGCAGTTTGTTTACAGGAAGTGATTACTGTTCTTCCTTAAAAATTCTATCTTGAGTATTTCTTGTTGACATGGATATGATTGTGGCGATACCCTTTTGTGGTCATTGCAGCCTCCTGATTTGGGTGGTCAAGAACTCAAGCTCAAACTTCACCGTGATGGGAAATTGGGGAGTTTTGAGGATTCATCTGGTAACCTTTATAATCCTTCTCATAGACAGAACAAATTTTTCTTATGCTAATTGGGATTCTATTCGTCGCTTCACTTGCTTACCTGTCTTAATGCGTTGTCACTCTTTGTTGAAGGCAAGGAATATGATGTGGTTAGTTTTGCTGCTCAGGAGCCTGATGCAACAGTTTTCACGGCCTCTTCCTCAGGTTCAAGAATCGGTGTGCACTACTGCTCATGCTGATGCACTTTTTCTTAAACCAAAGCCTATGCATATGTTATTTATTTTCTTCCTAGTTTTTGGGCTGTGCCTTGAATATGGTATTTTAAGGCTATCTCTATGTTAATATGTTGTACAAAATATATCGTGTTCATTTGTTCATACATTTTGCCCGTGTCATTCTTGATATGTCCTAAGGTGAAATCTGCAAAAGTAGCTACCTCAGATATTTGCTCTTTGCAATTTGCCAATGTGAGATACCAATCATTTTCCAGAAGCGGGAAGGCATAAAAATTAAGACGAAACAAGTTGCTGGAGCTGTACTTTAGTGTAATGGAAATTATATTCTATAAATTACAAGAATTTTATCAGCCAATTTGTAGAGCTAGAACCAAGGCAAAAAAAAAAAAAAATTCTGAAATCCATAATTACTTGCAGGCTAGATACAAGCAGGCTATTACCTTTGACATTGATGGCCAACTCATGATAAATTAGGCACTTTTACTTTGTAGTATCAATTGCTCTGATATTGTTCTTGTCTTTTCATTTTTAGATGCATCGGTTTTGTATTACTCAGCTCTGTTTGATTTGAAAGACGTCCTTTAGTGCATCTGCTTAAAGTGCACAGTATTGATTGAGGTTACTTGGTTGGAACTGGATTGAATGAGTATTTCCCTTGAACACTTCTTTTGCAAGCTTAGCCATTCAATTGACTGGATACTTTATTAAATAGTACATTTCATATTGTCTCTCCATTGTTTGATTCTATGACATCCTGTGCTATGTGTTCTTGTATTATGATACATCTAGGCAGAGGTATTTTTGTTAAGTATCATTAATTTGAACAGTTGTTTTTCCAAGTTTAAGTACTCAGATTGGGATGGATGTTCTCTCAACCAGCATGGTTGAGTTTGGCTGGTCTGCAATCAGTTGTAGTTGACTTTGCTTCTATTTTTGACAGCTGGGAAGATTTCAAGAAGAGTCTCCCTCGTCCACTACCCAGATCCTAATGAGCTCGAGAAACTTGCTTCCAAAGTCGCATCTGGTAGATTTAGACCCGGAACGTCACTTACAAATGCCTCCCATCAATTTTCCTCTGTGACACCAAACAGTAGACTGAGAAGTTCACGCTCATCCAGAGGAAACACATCCTACACCCGTAGCAGTCGGCAGAAAAGCGGCGTAACTGATGCTGGAGAGACATCAAAACCTTACAAGAGAAGGTATCCTCAGGAATCCACTGACTCCTTGGGATTGATGAATAGTACTCAAGACTCTGGGTGGAATCATAGCAGTGCAACAACTGCAGAGTTCTCAGAGCATTCCCGAGATCACGTTCAGCTGCTTCATCTCAGTCAATTGAGCATTCTGACAGGAAATTGAAGAAGAAGAAGAAAGAGAGAATTGAAGAATAAAACTTCTTGGTCTTTACTCCGTTGGATTCTTGTGAATTGTTTGTGCTTTCTCACCGAGCATGACTTCTAAATGTTAGGGGGGTTATGCTCATTACTATATGTTTAGATCTTTTCATAATGGAGTCTTCCTTGAGCCAGGGTCTCGGGAAGGCAATCATGGAGATTCTAGATTCACCAACCCATGTCTTTGTTGGTGACCCACTGTCGATTTCTTCAACTCCCAGTCCTGGCTATAGTTATTTTTTTTTACGGCCTCATACGAGATACGGTAGTTTGTTAAACTTTCATGATTTGCTGTTTTCCACTCTTTTAGAAGAGCCCTGCAGCTTGCTGTTTAGAAGTAAAAGTACGAAAGGAGCAACTGGCATCGAAGAAGGGAAATACATAATAATAGCTAATGGCATTATCATGATCAACAGCTCCTTTCATTAATATGAGAGCAAGATTGGGTGCAAATGACTTGCGCGAATGCGATCTAACACGCGCATGGGGTTGTAATTGCGGATTCTGGTCTTTATAAAAGCCTTTATCTCTCGGTTCGGGTTACCTGATTGTTGAGTAAATTGGTCACACGATCGCCTCAACACGACACTGACGGCAATCATCGCAGTCACTGCTATTGAAGCCAGCCCGGCCAGTGAAATGACTGGAACAAGACCCAAGACAGGTTTCAAGATCTATTTACTAACAGATCATTGATCAGTAGCTGATGCGATTGAGATCCTTTCTAAGACGACCCAACTCATAAGGAAATGCCGTACTTTTGCCCATCACGACTCGGACCAGAACCCACAAGCATAAGAAACTCAGGCCGTCCTCATAAAATCACGACCATCGTGATTACGTTTCCCCATCATAAAATTCAAGATAATCCTAACGAGAGTAAAACTGAAAGAGCAGATAGTTAATCACCCGCGAATAGGGTCAATCCGAAAATGCCCGGTTTTGGATCAATCTTCTCCAACAGCCCTGTATTTAGAAGCAAGTTAGGCCATGTTTGAGAGGAAACTCTGGACTAAAGTTTAATTTCAAGTCTTCAGGAAGAACCGGGGAGCTCTACAGTCTAGCATTAAATTCAGTAGTACTGGCACATACGGATACAAATTTTCTCATTGATTCAACAATTTTAGCTTGACAATGTCATTCGAAGCATCAAGTGAAACAATCCGAAAAAAATCCCCAGAACAAATTATGAATAGGATTAATGAAGAGAGCATTCGATCCATCAATCAATAGGGGCTTTGCCAACGAAAAAGAAGTCAAGGCATCCCTTGTACAACACCAGTCCAGCAACTAATGACAGCACAATTGTTTTTCCTCTAACCACAAACAGCACAATTTTCTTTTGAATCATATACAAATCTATTGAACAACTACAAGAAAACATATTTTTACTATTATCATTTTCTTATCTGCACTTGTAGGAAGGCATGGCTGCGATACTTGACTTGTTCATATGCTGACTTAATGTTGAAAACTTGCAGATATCTTGTCCCAGCCGACCTTACCGTGGTCAGTTTGTCTACGTGATCAGGAAGAGAATTAAGCTGAGCGCTGAAAAGGCGATCTTCATATTTGTTGACAATGTCCTTCCCCCCACAGGTACAGTTCAGTTGACATATTTCACTTCACGCAGCTGATCATTTTGTATTTTACTTTCTCCCCGTCACATTTTTAACAGAAATGAAAGGTTTTGAGTCGTCGTTAGTCTAAAGAAGGCCATTGCAGTTTTGACTAACGAAATTCTCTTGATATCTCAGGAGCAATAATGTCTGCCATTTACGATGAAAAGAAAGACCTCGTGTGGCACATGAATAGAACATGTGGGCCTTGTCTCGCTTGATTTCAACTCAACCTATACTCAATCCAATCCAGTTTGGCCAAATTGGTTTTAGAAGCACAGGTAAGGGGGAGAATCAAGATGGCATTGTTTGAACTTTGAACCCATTTCATCACTCGTACTCAACCGGTACAGTCTCACCTCCATCCGAGCCCCACTATGCCACGGTTGAGCCCCCAAACCTAGTCATCGCACGCCCCCACTTTCTTTCTCTCATTATTGCGACCTCAGATTCGAGGTATTGAGCCTAGATTTGACACTGTCGATCACTATGGTTGCAGCATCACAGTCACTTGGAGCCCCTCTATTTTCATCTGACAGAAAACACGACAGAGATCATCGAAACAGTTGAGGTCGAAACAAGTGATGACGAATGGAACGGCAACTTGGTTGCCTCGGCAATAACTTGGTTTGAAAGATAACCTTTACTGGTTCCAGAACCCATTATGACTCAATCTGATTGCATTTTTCAAGTTTTTTTAACCTACTTTCACCTAATCTTTAAATATAAAAACATACAATCCGATTCTAAAAATATGAGTCAAAAAATCTCTCTCCATGAAATTTATAACTTTGGTAGCAATGACAATTTAGAGTGCATTTTTTATCCTTCAAAACTCAAATTGGTTGCCCACTGATTGAACTAAATCAAATGCTTAGTTTTGGACTTCCTTTAAAACAAACCCAATCAACATAACCAATGGAAACTGACATTCAAGTCATATCATTTTCAAATAGAAAGACCTTAAAAGCATGGTTTTTGAACTCTCAACTCAAACATCATTTAATCTAGCATGATACATGAAAACACAAAAGAACATGACTCACAGGATAGCCTAAACCCGAATCATCACCATCATCATCATTTACTAGTTTTCCTTCCTTCTTTCTGCGCTCATCATCCCATGTGCTCAACCAGCAAATTCGATAAAATAAAAAAGGCGACGAAGAGGAAAGTTCATTGGCCTCGAGTTCAAAAAGGAGAGCGAGAGAAACACAAAACGGAAGGCTGTCAGGGAAGATCAGAATGAATCGCCCTCCCTGCAATTCTGATCGTTTTTGCCATTAATGGGGGTCGACACAAGTTGCCACAGAAGCTCAGCAAAAAATATGAGATGTCGTCCCTCCACCTTCTCCTTCCCTTCGTCCTCCGTCCTCCCCCACTCATTTCCAAGGGAAGGAAAGCGACTTTTCATGCCGAAGGAAACGAGAGAGGACTTTTGACCGTGGGAACATAGGAAATTCACCTGTCGGGGTTTCACCCTCCTGTTCATCAGAAATTGTTACTCCCGGGCGACAGACTTTTCAGTTCATTTCCTGCCAAAAAGAAGAAAAAAAAATTGCCTTGGTTTCAAAATAATTACTACACTTACAATTAGGGGTGATCGTAGGCAGGTTTTAAATTCGAAAACGTGGAATTTATCTTGCTAGAGTTGGTTCTTGGTTTCGAAAATTGGAAATCCGAATAAAAACCAAATTGACCACTTTCATGATCGACTTGAGAAACTAGAGAATACGAACCAAGTGGCGTAGTGATAAGGTGACATTAGATTTTTATCTATCTTTTCAAATAAAGTAGCAACAAAAATCAAAAATCGATTTGTGAATAGAACTGATGATTCACATATAAATTTAGGAATTGAGTCAATTGAATTTGGCTATTCGATAATTTACCCAAGAAACCAACCCGTTTTTTATTTTATTTTTTTTGATAATTAACCAACCCGTTATTCACCCTATCTAAATCCCTCCCTATTTAGGAAGGTGTCTATAGCGGGGAGAGAACG
This sequence comes from Eucalyptus polyanthemos subsp. polyanthemos, assembly GCA_017140185.1. Classification (NCBI taxonomy): domain Eukaryota; kingdom Viridiplantae; phylum Streptophyta; class Magnoliopsida; order Myrtales; family Myrtaceae; genus Eucalyptus; species Eucalyptus polyanthemos. Next base: position 19,347,863 of record CM029460.1, on the reverse strand, counting down.
AAAACTTGGAATGGAAAACTTTTGAAAATTTTCAAATTGCTTGGAACAAGGGAACGGAGAAAAAAATTTAATAGGGGGTGTTCATCATTCGTATCCCTAACGTAGCATAGGCTCTTTGACCTTGCAGCTTCCTATCCAATGTGAACAAAAAGCCTAATGTCATTTCTTTAATGAGTACGAATGGACCGCTTCATCACTTTCCCAGCGGATTTGACCGGAATTGAAATTACTAATTATAGTTTTCATTTTCCAAAAGAAAAAAAGTTGCCCACAGTGAAGTGGACTGGACATCCAATTTGATCACTTTCGGTTCGTGTCTTTAAATGATTTTCACATTCCGGGCTAGAGATGTTTAGAATCGCTGTCAATCCATAGTTTTACTTTTTCTTCGTAAGGTGGGTTGAAATATCAGACACATGCACAAAATTGACCCCCCAAAGCAACTCTAGAAATATAGGATATGGCCATGCCATTCAATTTTACTATGTCGTTTCTTGAATGGTCTCTATGCGATGATACTCAACATTTGGCTTAGAAATCCCTATGACCAATTCAATCTCAAATCTCGTTTTTCACTTCTTCACACTTTAAAGCTCCTTTTCAACATGGGTATTATACAATTCCAACTAGCTATTTGTCCCTTGAGGCACAATGTGTCATCATATGCGTCATAATGCAAATTCATCTTTGTCAAAAAACAAAGGCTTGTTGTTGATTTTTGGAGATAATGACATAAATGATCTCTCAATTTAATGACCTTTAATTAAATCGTTTAATGTGATTCTTTAAATTTATCTAAATATGCAATGTGATCCATAAACTTTTAAATTATTCAATATGGTTATTGAATTTTTTATATATATTTAATTAAGTCTATGAATTATATGAAAATGTTCAACGTGGTACATAAACTTTAATTAATAAAAAATAATATTTAACACTTTCTTATAATTTATGAACTAAGATAGAATTTATGATAGGTATACTATCCCATAAGCACGACCATCTCCGCCTCATAATTGGATTGCCTATTAGTCACCAAATTTCTTTTTTTTCTTAACTCATATCATAGAAAATATTATGGATAACAAATTTTGATGCATAGGTTCCACATTGTGACAAGTGTGGAAGAAAATTAGCTTATGATATGAACCAAGAAAAATGAAAATGATATTTGTAATAAGTATACTATCCAACACACGGCCCTTTTGGCCTCATAATAGGGATTGTCTATTAGCCATCAAATTCCTTTTTTTTTTTTTCATATCATAAGACTCATATCATAACTTAAAAATTCAAGAATCATTAAATAAATTAAAAATTTATGAATTATATTGTATATTGAGTTAAAATTTAAGAATCACTCGTGTCATTTTTCCTTGATTTTCTCGGGCATGTGTGCATTATAATACTTTGTATGATGATCCGGCAAAAAGCGAACCTCAATCACAACAAAAGCGATAAGAAATATATTCATTCTCAAGAGACCATAGGAACCCCGGAAACCTACTCGGAACCTCAAACCAGCTCTCGATCTTTTGGAAACCGCAGTTCATTACTCCGCAACGGGCCGTGCTTTCCTTCCAATCAGGGAGGATGATCAACTCGCAAAATAACCTAAATACAAATGCAGGCGATGTCCATACCCACCAAAGCAAAACGGGGATCAAAAGAGAGTTTCGTCAGGCCATCCAGGGTTTAGGAATGAACGATGGGCATGTATAGGCCGCCCGTAGTGACCTTTCTGGCTTTGGCGAACACACATACTGCGGGGGCGTGCAGTCGCAGGAAGCAATAAATGACGCCATTGACCGTGGAGTGAAAGCTTCAACATCAGCAGCAGAGCTGTGCGCCAAGAAAGCGAGAGAGAGAGAAACCCTTTTAAGCTAGAATTGGCAAAATTTGGACACGATTTTGGCGAACCATATCGTACTAGAGAGAGAGAGAGAGAGTGATGTCTGCCTGTCGATCGATCAACGCCGAACGAGAGAAGGGTAGGAAGAGGAACAAATCCCAGATCCGACGGAGGGGGTTGGTTTTGGGGCAGTGCAAGGTTGCTGCGGCCAGCGGACGGCTGCGATTCTCGTGAGTACGGGGGGCCGTGCCATTTGTCGGCGTCTGGGGATTCCCCATAAAGGCTACGACACTAATGCTTTTTCTCTACCCCTTCTTCCCCTGCAACCACTCGTTGGTCGTTGCTTTTTCCTTGTCTCTCTGTTTTTCCTCTCTTATTTCTAATTTGTTATGTGTTGAAGTGATTATGTCACCACTAAACCCAAAAATAAATAAATAAATCCTACTTCTAATCCAGATCTTAAACTGTATTTATCTCGTAAAAAAATACCAACTTTAAATTAACTCGTTTTTGTCTTATTGAAATTCATTAACTTTTACTTGATTCTTATATCTGCTTTTGTTAATTTTCATCTAAAATCATCTTTAGTGATGTGGTATTTGCATGCCGTTGCTATAATCTAAGAAAGACGTCTTCTCTGGAGATCAATCTTCATATTAGCCCAAACAACGTTTTATTGGATCTGAAATTTGGATAAAAACAAAAAACAATTTAGTTGGTTTTTTCAATTGCTCTTACTTTTAAGAGAGTATTCCCTCCAATTAATTTCGAGAACTTAGATTTTGTGGTCAGCATTCAATCCTTATGTTTGGGAGTCTTTCATCTCTTGTAATCAAAGAATTCACACTTAAGATAGTTGGTTCGAACGTTCAAGAAGCTCATGCTTGGAAATTTTCCATCTCACGGTTGTTCAAAAAAGTTTTGGATGGAAGGTTAATGGAATGGATTTGAAATTTAAATAAGTGTTAGTAATTTTTTACTTGAAAAAAAAAAATTAGTGTGGGCATGTGCTCATCAAATAAAAGTCAAGATGTCAATTTCTTTACGTTTCTTTTTCAACACGCGACGGAAAAACAGAATATTAGAATGATAAATTTTGAATTTATGAAATATTTCGACTATGATATGGTAATTTTGCACCGATGAGGATCAAATATGCGTTCTAAAAATTACATTGCACGCAAAAAAATTCGCATCCATTTTTTGAAATTCCCATAAGGCGCATGGGATAAAATTTTGGATGTAACCAAAAAAAAAAAAAAAAAAAAGGACTAAAAGGACAGACGACACTGCGCCAGTCTAGATGCACTTCGAGCGACGCCACATGATGCCTCCCGTACGATCGCCTTCGCACCGGTAGCAACTTTTAAGGCACTCATCGTTTTCGTACATTTCATAATAAATAATTATTTTAAAAAATTATTATTTACATCGTTCAAAATAATAATTAATAAAATATATTTTCATTATCTACTATAATTTATATATGAATATTTTTATTAATGATGAAAATATTATTTATGCGACTGATCATTTTTTAATATAAAATATTGATCAAATTATTTACTTTTTATAAAATAAATAGTACTTAAAATAATTTATGCTTTGGACAGAGACATTAATAAAAATGCTTACTATTGCGATAGTGATTCTCTATCGAGTAGACTGACTGAGATAAAAATGATACTAGAGTCAAATTGTTTTTTTCCTTTCTAATTATTACCTTGTCAACCGAGTCTTAAATCTTGTAAACGCTCGACATGTTACAAAGAAAAAAAGTCGGCACGAGAAATGTTAGGATTTTCTTATACCATCTTATCCTATTCTATCATAACTTCATGTTTAGGCCATCAAATGAAAGTATAAGGTGAGCCAAATCCCAATTTCCACGGGTCAATTTGATCCCTCTCTCTCTCTCCCTCCATTGACATGGTCGCATGCATGATACTCTATATGTACAAGGTAGATAGATTGCGTACATGCATGGAAATGGATACCGTAGTAGTATATAAGCTTGCGTGGATTAATAGTCCTAAATTCATGCACATTTTAACGTGTATATGTGCACAAAAAAAGGTCATGAAAGTCTTGTTCAGTTCATTGTTGCTCTTGAGAGATTCTTGCTCTTTCCTTTTGGGCTACAGTATTTGGCCAAATCAAGGAGTGTTTACTATAATCGTAGACGCAAGAATTCTACAAATACCCTTCTTTTAGGGTTTGTGGAGAATATTACACGGATTTATTTTTATCTAGGTACCATTCGGAAATAGTTCAACAACCCAACCTAAGGTTTAAGCTATAAAAGAGAGAAGATGCCAACGTGAATATAAGATTATGGTAAATCTTGCGATCGAGTGATATGGGATGATGTACTCCATTTTATGCACTAATCATGAACAAAAACTGTATTATGTCCATCGTGAATCATGTATACATAAAGGTCAATATTTGCATGTAGAGTTCTCTATGGGCTGATGTGATAAAATAAAATATTGTGTACATTGTTCAATATAATATCTTTTCTCATGTTATGTCTAATCAATGATTTTCAGTTTCATATACTACAAATGAATACTAATTATTAGAGGAAGTTAAACCATTTCTTACCAAATATGTTTAATAAATGTGAATATAAATCTAAATTTAAAAAATGATTTTGTTAAAGTAAAGAAAGTTTGTTGCTTTTAAAACGCTAATTTTATTTTTTTATTATGTATATTTAGTGCATTTTGACTTCCAAATTGAGGAATAAAATGCGATTAAGAGCCTGAATTGGAAAAAAAAAAAACTGATTTTGTTAAACACTCCAGCAAAGAAAGTTTGTCGTTTTTAAAATGCTAAGTTTACTGTATTATAAGTAATTAGTGCATTTTAACATCCAAATTGTCGAATAAATGCAAATAAGAACCTAAATAATAATAAAATAAAATAAAAATTTGTTAAACGCTCCAACAAAGGAAGTTTGCCGTTTTTAAAATGCTAATTTTTCCATATCATGTGATACAAAGCATAGAAGATGGGAATATTTCTTTGTTAATAATACATTTGTACTGTGAAAAATATTATTTTAAAATTGATCGCTTGTTTCACTTGAAACAATTAGTCAATAAAAAAACATTCTCATTATTGACAACAATATTTATCTAAATATTTTCATAAAAGATAAAACTATTTTTGGTTCATTCGTTTTTGCAAGAGAAATAAGCGATCATTTTTTAACAAATATTTCTAAAATTATTCATTTAGGTACGATGATCAGTAGGTTTCGAGGGCACTAATTGAAACATGACTCTCCACAAACATTTATTACGAACAACTAAGCTGCAATCGAAACCCTGTCGCAACACTACGGGCGCACAGACTTCTGTTTTTTTTCTGACAATGCCAAGCACAAACAACCAATGAACAAAACTGGAGAGAAAGTAGCCAGAAAAAGGCAACATAAATTCGTCGCCAATGGGCGTAATCCGCAGTTGCAGCCATTCAACGGCGGGCTGGAGATGCCCACATCGGTCTCGCACATAATTATCAACTTGACATGTATAAATATTCATCACAGATTGGAGAGAAATAAAGTATACACGAAGTGCTCCCTATAATTGAGATTTAAGGGGAAAAAAAGAAGATAAATGCATTGGAAGTTCTAAACTTGTTACAAAAGTGTCATTGATCCTAGAACATTCAAAAAGTGTAATCAAATCCTAAAATTTGTCACAAAACTACAATTTTCTAAAATTTAAAAAAAAAAAATGCAATCAAGCCTAGTTAAAGGAAATAATGAATGAGTTGATTGCAACATTTGATAAGTTTTGAGACTTGATTTTATTTTTTTAAAGTTTAAGACTTAACTGCATTTATGCAACAAATTTGAGGACTTCTAGTACACTTATTTCACAAAAGACACTGAGCCACACTACTAAAGTGATCATATTATATTATTTTGCATTAGTGGGGAAATATGCATTGCAAATTCTTGGAGATATCTTCTACATTTCATCTAACTTCTATTCTAGGCATTGAAGAATTCTTATATTAATGAAAATAATTTAGAAAGAAAATATCATTTGAGAATTTGCAAAAAAATGAAAATAAATGATTTTTGTTGCCGAAATTGAATGCACCATGCATTAGCTATTTCAAGTACCAATAAATTGTGTTATCGTGCTATAATCATATTTATAAATCAAACATCACAATTTTGATTTGGTAAGATATACAATCGAATTAAAATGAAATATCGATTCATGTCCATATTGTTCGAGCACATCACATCCTATCATTTCTCATTTTTTTTTCCTTCCATAATTTGAGTTGCTGCTTCTTATTGCATTCGCGTTCTTGTTTTGTGTAGCGTTTGTGCGCTTCTAAAAGAACACCATGCAAACCCAAGTGACTCGATTCCATTGTAAGATCGAACAACATTCATTGGATTGTGATTTGATTTGCTACAAAAATAACACAAGACTCAAATGGTTGTGCGCATGCAAAATATAATATATGAGCAGATCCAACAAAGATCATGTGCAAGAAGAATAACTCGGCCAGAGAAAGCAAAAGAACGAGATCTTGTGGCGCAATAGGGCAATAAGACCGTGCCGCTCCACCATGATCGCGAGATAATAAGAGAACACAAACGAAAAAATAGTTAAGAGCACACTAGGATGTTTTAGTGGTTCTTTCGGATCTCGTCAGCGGAAAAACAAATGCTAGAGTCCCATATTAAACAAGCGAAATTTACACACCCGAATTGTTCAATCTCTCAAAAATATTTCTCGGTATCGAATTAAATCCCAACAGTCTTAACATAGCTATTTAGCACAATCTATCATAGTATTCTAATCAAGAAGATTCACAAAGAGAAACGGTGACACCCTCCTAAGATGACTCTCGTGTTACGACGGAAAAAATCAAAATAAGATTTGAAACGTGAGTTTAATTGAGTTCACATAGATGAACTGGCTCTTATCATGTGCCTTGCATTTTTAGGTACGCAAGCTGGGGGGCTCAACCATGTAGTGCCGGGGCTCGACTCTCTTGGCTTGGACACCTGATTTTGTTTCTCCTATTATTTGGATGTCATCATCTTTGGATCTATCTCCACTTCGAGCTTCAGTCCAAATCGCTTGTTTATTGATTTGGCCCAAAATCAAGTTGCTAATTCAAAATTTTTCTTTCTAATTAATAAAACCCGTTCGTTTCAACTAAAATCAAATAAAAAAAGCATACTATCTTGTATTCCACTGGCAACTGGATATATTATTTGAATTTTAAAAAAATTATACTTGAATTTAAGTGTTAATATTCTTATCTCGTAGTAGTCTTGAACATTTCAAATAAGGAAAATGTCAAATTTCATTTAGATTAGCCAAATCTCCCCATTGCACACCATCCCATTAAATATTGGCCTTTCCATCTTTTGTATTTCTGAAATTTTATTTTATTCCTCCAAATTTACAACCGTTGTCCACCGAGAACTGAGAAAGGACACTGACCCCAGGTCTTGTCATTTAGCACTTACTCACCACCACGCCAACCTCCAACCAGTGAAGAGAGAGAAAGAAGAGAGAGAGTGGCCAGCCAACCGTACGCAGAGAACCAGATGGTTAGGGTTTTAAGGGTTTTCGGGACCTGAGCTGCTCTCTCTCTCTCATTGTAAACAGCAATCCAGAAAGGAAAAAGGAGAAGTTTTCTTTTGATTTCTGTCTCTCTCTCTCTCCCTCTTGGCCATTGATTTATTGTTTGTTTGAGTTAAATGTTGTGTAAATCTAATTATTATTAAGAGGGTATCTGTTTCCCAGGAAAAAAAACCGAGCTTTGGGGCACTTGCTATAAAATCAGAATAGCCCCCTCCTCCTCCTCCGCCTCCTATAAAATAGTGATAATCCTACCAATACATGACACCATCACCCTCTCTCTCTGCATTTCATTGGTAACAGTAGTACTACTATCTGTCGCAGGCGCCGTTCTCCTTTCTTGCACTCCTCTCTGTGAATAATATCCTCTCTCTCTCCTTTTCCCTCTCTCTCTAACATCATCTCTTCCATTTAACCTCCTCCCTGTCTCTTCGACTCTCGCTTTTAACGATCGTAATTCTCACTGTTCTTGATACCTTGTGAGGGAAAGTCGAAGATGGTGAGCACCCAGTTGAATTTCTTGAATTTCTCCGTGCTCTCTCCATCGAGCAAGACTCGAATTCTGGATTTTCTTTGTCCCTCATGCCTTTCTTTGTTTTGTTTTTTTTTTTCTTCCTTCGAAAAGTTTGTGGGTCAAGCGCACCAGCAGCAGCTCCCGAGGTGGCTGCACGCGCTGCTGACGGAGAAGTTCTTCAACGCCTGCATAATTCACGAGGAGGCCCGCAAGAACGAGAAGAACATCTTCTGCTTGGACTGCAGCACCAGCTTGTGCCCTCACTGCTTCTCTCTCCATCGCTCCCACCGCCTCTTGCAGGTCGGCCCTCTCTCTCTCTCTCTCTCTCTCTCTTTATCGCTTCTGGGTCTGATTTGAGAAGGTGTGAAACGGTTTTTGATTGATTCTCAGATAAGGAGGTACGTGTACCACGATGTCATACGGCTGGACGATGCTGCGAAGCTGATCGACTGTGCTTATGTCCAAGTGAGTGCGAAGAGAGCAAGAATAATTCTAATTCTTTGATCTATAACCATCTCTCTCTCTCTCTCTCTCTCTCTCTCTCTGTGAATTATGGGCTTTGCCTCTATTCTGTCCAGGTGATGTTTCATGGCTTGCTGGAGTGAGACATCTGTCTTGCTTTCTTCTTGCTACTCTATAAGATTAAATTGTTTCTTGGGACATCAGATATGGCCACTTCTATTTCAAATGGATAGATAGATTAAATTATACTGACAAGGGGAAGCACAAGGACATGGGTCTCCGTGTTTTCCTTTAGTGAAAAGAAAACCATGTTTCATTTTCAAGGAGGGCTTTAAGGTTTCTTTTCTATTTACTTTTGTCTTTTGGGGTTTCTTTATTTTGCAGGCATACATAACAAACAGTGCAAAAGTGGTATTCTTGAACCAGAGGCCACAGGCGAAGCAGTGCAGAGGCTCCGGTAACACCTGCAGCACTTGCGAGAGGAGTCTCCAAGATCCTTTTCTCTTCTGTTCTCTTTATTGCAAGGTACTTCGAAAGAAGAAGAAGACGCTGATAGTGATAAATGTGGAGTTAAATGAAGCGGATGAAACCTCCATTAAAGCTGTGCCTCTGTTCATTAATTACCTCAATAGCGACTTCTCGGTTCTTTGTTCTTTAGGGTTTCTAGTCTTTGTCCTTTTATACTCGATCATTTTTCACTTAAACTAAATTGGGTTCTCAGGTTTCCCTTTAACTCTCCGAATTCTTGGGATTTTGGGCAACCTAAGTTGAGCAAAATCATCTGGGTGTTGTCAAGAATCTAATTATCCTTTATTTTTTGTTCTCCAGTCTCTCTCTTGTTAACCTTTTCTTCCCCTCCCGCGTGCAGATTGACTACCTCATCAGGACAGAAGGAGGGCTCTCCAAGTATCTCCTGGAGTGCAACTTCTTGCCCTTGCCTGAACCTGGGCTGGACGATGGCCTCATGACCCCCGACTCGGTCCTCGAGCCGGCCGGCTCTAACCGAACCAACTCCAGCGGATCCGGAGGGTATGGCGGGGTCGGGTGCAAGGCCCTCGCCTGCACCGCTGCCACCGACTTCGTCGTGAGGAAGAAGCGGACCAGCGTGCTGGTTTGCAACAGCCCGTGCAGGCCAGCCGAACCGGCGTCGGCGAGCCTGATGAACCGGAGGAAGAAGACTCCTCATAGGGCTCCTCTATATTGATAAACTGGGGTATGGTCAAAAGGGTGGGTATATTTGGCAGATTGACTTTAATTGCTTCTTTGGTGAAAAAGGAATGAAATTTTCAGGGAAATTAGTGGCGGAACATCCCTCGATTTTGTTGAGAGAGTGCTCTCTCTTTCTAGTCTTAGGAGGTGATTTCTGCCTCGACTTATAAGTTCTTCAATGGCTTTTTTTTTTCTTTTTCATTTTAATTTTATGTAGAGAGGTTACAGCAAGTGATAGTGTTTAGTGACTGAACTTGGTCATTGTTTTTCATCCCATTCCGGGGTTAATTAGAAAGTATGTATATCTTGACTATTTAGTAATACTCTCATTGTGCTTATCGACCTATTTTTAAGAGGTTTCGTTTCTCTTTTGGAGCCCCTGAAGTATTTGCAATGCTGTCAAACATAAATTTTCTTATGATTTTCCTTGCCTCATGATTTTCTTCGGCATGTTTGTCAGTCCTAATTTCATTATCAGCTTCGAAGGATTTCTTCTAGCCATGGTGGGGTTGTATAGCTTTTTGGGATATGGTAATTGAATTGAATTTATGTTGAGAAGAGGACAAGAATCAGTCAACTAGAAATTAGGACACGAATTTATCTTCCAATATGTGGGAATGTTGTTAAAAATAGATGAAAAGTAAATTTAATCTCCACTTTGTTTTGCCTTATAATTTGAAATTTTAGTTACTTTTGTGGTGGTTGATTGCGTATTGAAGAGAGGACTTAAGAGAGAAGATGTCCATGGAAATGTAAATTAACTTACTGATTCTTTAATTTATCTTAAATTTGAGAAAAAGTGAGGGGCAATAATCGAAAAGAGAATGGAAGAAATTTCCATTCATTCTCTTCCATCTTTGAAACAAAATAAAAAATATGGGTCAAAGAAAAATTCTTCCCCTCTTATGTGAGTGCCTAATTATGCATGTAAGTGACTCTTTTTCCCCCGCTACCTGAAATTTCCAATAGACCGAGTTCGAATTAAGTGAACCCGCTTTCATTAGGGTTAACATCGGGTGATGCCTCGAGCCAACACGTACATAAACCAACCAACCCACCTTAGGAATGTCCTTGTGCATCACCAATTCACCTAATTTGGGGAGTCTTGTCGAAGATGGTATGATATGGTCCTCATTAATACATGAAAGCGAAAGATTGCTAACCGATACGATACGATTCGAGAGGGCAATGAGCAGTTCAGCCGCGTTTTTCTTGGGTTTTTCATGGGAAGTTGATGAGATCGGGAGAGGTGGGGATGGTGACTGGTGCAAGAGAGCGAACAGGAACCCTACGAGGAGGAGAAAACAGTGAGGAAGATGACAACGTTGTGCCCCACAAATCTTGATGGAAATCCTGGGATTTTTGCTGGACCCAACACAACCACACAGGCGAACACACAGCAGGCCCTCCGTTTCCTCTTCGCTTTCCTTTTCTGGTTCCCAAGGACAGCGTGTTGACAAACTAAAAGCTTGGGGAGGGGCAACAGCAACGGTTTCTCTTTAATTTCGTCCGTTCATTTGTTATGTTATGTCCCTCCTCTTCCCAATTTCTCTCCATTTGAGGAGAGAGCAAAAGACCCACTTGGTCAGGAGTACAGTAGAGAACTCCAGTCGTAGGCAAGGATAATAGGAAAAAAGAAAAATTTACACGTAAAATTGGTAATTTCCTGGAAGATCTTGTTAACATGTGACTCTCAGTAGTGATTAAACGACGACTAAGGAAAGTTTCACGGTTTTCAAAGTCTTGTTTTTCTTGCAATAATGGACGCGTCATGTTCAAGTCTTCAAACCATGTGAAGTATGACAACTCTTTTTATTGATGTGTTTTGTCAAGGAGTGCTTTTGGGATACTTACTAGATATGCTCGATGAGAAAATATTCAAATTCCTAAATATTAATTGCACGATACAACGAGGACAATAAGTGTATTGAAAACTATGATATTTTTCATTTGGTTAATTAACGAGTGATCTAAGGTATACTTTGGCAAATTCCCTTACTGATTGAAGTGATTAAGGATAGTAAGCATGTTCATTTAGGTTCTAAACATCTCACTAAATCTGTCCCTCAGCATAGGCATTAGGGTAATGTTAACGGGTAATCTTGAGGCACTTATTAAGAGTGCTCAATTGGGTTCATTTTGGTTTTCAAATGTAATTACACAAAAATGAAGAATCTACATACATTATAGGAAAATAGACTTCTAGATATTATATATACTAAATTTAATGGAATGAATCTTTTATTTTTCAAACAAAATTATAAGAGCTTCGCCAGGAAAGTGAAAATTAAAGAAAACTACTTTGAAATCTCAATGTGCATACAAATATTTAATTGTGTTATTATTTTTATACATGCAATATAATTGATTATGTACTTACGAAGCAGAGAGAAATTTATGAAAAGGTCCATATACATCATGATCTAGATATACACGATGACGATCGATTCTTCTACATTCAATGCCACAGACACCATTGTCATGTTCATAGAATTTGGATGTGTGAAAGCGTGATATGAATTTTTTGTGATTAATAAATATTTAAATAAATTTAAAGATAAGAACCCATGTGAAGCATGGACAAGAGCACTAGCATTGCATTGAATCGATACATTTTCTTTAATTATTTGCTCACCAATTGCACCTAGCCACTAATTCAAAAAGGATTATTTGAAAAGTGCCATCAAGGCGTTTGCTAACTAATCCAATAATGAAGTATTGCAATTTCTAATAATTTTTAATGTTTTTAATTTTCTTGTGATATGCACAAACAATGCGTTGAAAATCATATATCTCTTTATAAACATGTTTAAAGTTTAAAGAGTGCCTTGAGGGTATTTAAAAAGTGCCATCAAGATGTTTGCTACCTAATCCAATACTTAGGTTTGCTATTTCGAAAGCAAGTTAATGTCTTTACATCGAGTAACCACTAAACCCTCTAAAATAGAATGCATAAACAAATATTAATTTCATGCTCATTGAATACACGCTAACGATAATTCCAACATGACCTGTATTTTTAATATATTTTTCTCATAAATTCATGTCTAACCTAAGTTGAAATATCATTTAATTCTACCCTACACCAAAATCTCCCAAAGAAATTAACATAATAGAAATATCGACATTCCCAGTTAGGTGATATGCTACAGAAAATTTCCCATGACTACTTGAAAAACAATTATGATATTCACGAGATTATAGTGGGGAATGTCAATAAATACTTTCTCTGACATTCCAAAGCCCCGGACCAAAAACACAGCATGGGATTGTTCATTTCTTGACGTGCACTTTGGTCCCGAGAAGAAAGAAAGTTTTCGTGTCGCGATGCCGCTGCAAGTCGGTCAAAAGAGTCGCGTCCAAATGCATTTTGAACGCATTGAATATGTGGCCCGAAGTGTCGTTTTCCCAGCATTAACTTTTCTCCATCTGCTCATGTTATCGTGCTCTCCCCTTCCGGATTCGCTTCGAGGAAACTTACAGATTTAACGACACGCCTGGGGCTGTCGTTTTCCGTCCTTTGCCTATTGGCTATGAGCTTCGAATCGCGTGGTAGCTTTGATCTTTGTCTCGTGTCTCGCCTACGTCTGTTGTGACGTGTCCAGCGGATTCGGAGATTTTTTTTTTATTTTGTTGCTTTGGCGTCGTGCGGTTCGATTTTTCACGAGAAAGTGAATCGCAAGTAGAGGGGTAGACGACGAATTTTCACTGATGGAAGTCCATGGAGCTTTATTGGAATTATCGGTATTGCACCAAGCACACTCATTTGAACTAATATGACCATAGATAATGCCAAAAAAAATTAGGGTAAACACTTTAAAAGTGAAATATCTAATATGAAAAATGAATGTTTAATACATGTGCATATTGGAGAAAATTGTTCAAAAAGTCCTAAACACACTTTTACTAATTTAGTTATAGATCTTTTTACTTTTTACTAATTAAGTCAATCCGGTGATGCCACGTGGGATTGCAAGCGTTGATATGGATAATTTTTAATAATATTTTAACTTTTTTGAATTATTATTATTATTATTATTATTATTATTATTATTATTATTATTATTATTATTTGTTTTTTTTTTTTTTTGGCTTTCTTCTTTGCCTTTCCCGGTGGCTAATTGGCCATAGGTGACGGCTGGCTAGCGACCACGGCTAGCTGGTTGGCCTCGCCCGCCACAGGCAAGGCCTGGCCAAGTAAGGGTGAGCCCCAGCGAGGCCAACCCTCGCCGTCGACCGACTGTGGTTGGCCATCCCTGTGGTTGGCTGGCCACTAGAAAAGGTAAAGAGGAAAAAGAAAAAAAAAAAAAAAAAGGAAAAATAATAAAAAAAAATCAAATAAAAATAATTAAAATATTATTAAAAATTATCCACACATTAGCATTTTTTGGTTAAAATTAGCCGAATTGACTCAATTGGTAAGGAGTGAAAAGATTTAGGAGTAAGTTGGCAAAATTAAAATGTTTATGATTGAATTGACAAAATTGCAATAGGTTTTGGATTTTTTGGATAATTTTCCCATGCATATTGAGCTGTTATATACAAGTATATTGCATGAAGGATAGTGTCTTGGTTGAGATGCATGTAGGAGGGTGTTTGACAAAAGAAATCCCACATAGAAGATATAGTGTATTAGGGAACAATATATATCATAATTAATCATAATTAATCTTGTAACTCATTGGGTTCGATATTTGAGTAAAAGTGAGTTCAAAATAAATATATTGATGAGCTTAGATTTGGATTCTCCTTAATCATCTCTCCTGGCAAAGGTATTGAGTTTTTGGTGGGGGTCTCAATAAGTGGTATCAAAGTTGATGATTGATTGGTTCAACGCTCCCAATATATATTAATGCCTAGTGATTATCTTAAAGGAAGAATCTTGAACATAACTCTCTAATCAGGATGACAAATGGTGTCCCTTGGCTTCCTGCCAAGCTTGGCTGGCCAATGTGGTTAAAGTGGAATCTCAAGGGAAGATGTTGGCTAATTGAGACGCGGGATGCTGTCCCCTAGCTTCCCGCCAAGCATGGCTGGCCAAGGCGGTTAAGGTACACTTCTAGAGGGTAGATATTGTTCCTCGCCAAAATTTGCCAATCTTGGTTGGCCCAAGTGGAAAATTCGAGTTGAGCTAATGTTTCCGCAAAACAATTTATGAATAAAGGGAGAATTGGCTTACTAGAAGAGTCTCATATATGAAGGGGAGATTTGTTGAGGTACACATGTGAGGATATTATACCAAAGAAGACCCACATTGTGATACCGGGAAACTAATATAATCCTCATTGGTACACAATTTATTGACTTAAACTTTTGAGTAAATGTTAGTCTAATTGGATATTTTGATGATTTCAAATTTAGGTTTCCTCCTGATCATCTCCCTGAATGATGTATTGTGCTTCCCTTGTGCCTTTTCAATAGCTACCATCAAGTCTAAAATTATTAGGTATATTGAATCTATCCGTTCGAACCATTAAATTTAGCACTTTTCATATGTGGATATAGGTGATTCCACTAAGTTGAATTGTCCAGACCAATTTGAGTGTATGCAATGATGGCTATGTAGCATGGCATGCATTTCCTCTTAATTGTATTGTTTAAAGGAGCAACCAATTAGAGCGTACTTGATCATACAAACTATCTTGCCAAATAGGATAAGGACATGCTAGTGTTTCTTATGGGAGGCAATTACAATGTAATGCATGTGCTTGAACCACCTTGTGGTTGGTAGTTGCCTTTACGTCAGGTTTCAACCATCTCGTGCTCTTGTTGCCTATCGTCGTGTGACGATACTGCGACGTGGTTACGATCTTGGATCCTAAACATATTAATTAAAGGCGTGCATGATAATCATTTCATTTTTAACAAGATCTATTTTTCGTTCTCAGGATTAGGTTTGAAATAAAAATTTATATAGTAATTTAATTTAATTTTTCTATTTTCGGAACAAATTTTTAGTGTAGAAATTATTTTAGAACAGAAATGATAAGTAAAATTGTCTAATCTTCTATTTTTTTTGGAATAAAAATGAGAAATAAAAACTCTTCTTATTACTAGCTCTTGCTACCAGTTGACGCCCAACCCTTGTTGCCCATCATTCGCTAGCTACCATTGTTCATTGGCCACTCGGGAGAGAGAAATTTTGTGTTATTATCAAATGTGTATTTTTGCTTAGAAACTTGTCTAAAAACATGAATTAAAAAAATCTATTTTTGGTGATAAATTGTGTCAAAATGCTCATCATTCATGAAACTTGCTCGTTTGGCGGGTTTGGGCGGATTAGGGCTGGACTTGCTTGGGTCCCAACCTCCAAAGATCTTGCCTAGACCCACCCATCTAGCCACATTTTGTTTTATTTTAAATTTTCAGCCAAAATATAAATATAAATAGAAAAAAATGAAAAAAAAATTAGGATTTTGTTTGACCTCAATTTACTTCTTTACCCGTGAATTTTATACTATTTCCTCCACTATATTAGCAATTTTGGATTATTTTATTTTATTTTATTAGTGTTTATTAATGTTAATAATCAGAATACAACAATTACTAAAGAATATTTTATAATCTCTTCTACTAGATATATGGATGGGCTGGAATTTTTCCCAAACTCACCCAACTGGCGTAAAATATCCAATGGGCAGGCCTAGGTGGGCCCACAGGATGCTTGCTCATTGATCGGGTGTAATGACAACCATGGGGATGATTGTTAAAAAAGTTCTCAATCTATGATACAACATAGAATTCTAGCCTAATATCACTTATATGGATGCTAGCTGTCCGACATGTTAAAAAAGATCTCAATCATGTTTTTTTTTTTTTTTTTTTTTCCTTTTCATTTTTTTTTTTTCATATTTTCCTCGTTGATCTAAGTCTAGGGTGTTGGCCATTGGTGAGGGCATTGTGGCCCTCACCTAATTGTGGTGCCCCTGTTAGATTCGTGAGGGCTAGCGAAGGTCCTCGGCCATTGTTAGGGCCCCAAACCTGTGGAGGAAAATATAAAAAAAAAAAAAAAAGGGGAAGAACAGAAAAATAGGAAAAAAAATCATAAAAATCATAAAAATCGTAATATCAATGCCAACCATATGAAGCGGGATGGTTGGAATTTACGTTAATGATATGGTCAAAATTAGGTTAAAAACTACATCGATAAATTATTAAAATATTTATGATTAAATTGATTAAATTGTTAATTTTAATATCATGACCATCATATAATGGATTTATGATTATTTTTTATATAATTTTTCATAAATTAGCCCTAGATATTTGATCTCACAAGACAGTCACTGCTTCTTTGTCTCCACTCCTTCTATGCTTAGCTTTTCTCCTTTTTAATCCCATTTTAGTATTGCATTTTCTAAATTTCCATATCCTCGATACATAGTATAAAAATAATCTCGTGCCACAGGTGAGACAATTTTGTCCTACTTGTATCTCAACTTCCGATATAATCTACTCGAGATAGGACACCAATTAGTTGCCGACCGCTGCCTTAGGGATTTTTTTTTTTAATCTGGGATTTGCTTGTCCTCTTTCATTCTCGGTAACAGGTGCTTTTTTTTATTCACCGTCTCTTTCGTCCTTGACTAGTACAATAGTACAGCTTATATTGTCTACCCTCCTCGAAATCCTTGTTTGACCCATTTCTGGATATGAATAGTAAAATTTTCCAGTCCTAAATCACCTCTTGAAGCCAAATAGTTTGTAATCTTCAATACCATGTCTTTTTTATTTATTTATTTTTTTTACCATAGAACCGCCTCATTGCCGATAACAACTACGCGTAAACCACGGGGGTGCTAGTGTAGGGACTCACCTTCCACAGCTCCCCACTTTAGTCGCGCATTATGATGAGTTGGGGAATCGAACCCCGGTCTTGTGTGTGGCCAACGTGCAATTCCACCAACTTGGCCACCATGGGGTGGGTTCAATACCACGTTCAATGCCACATTGACAAAGAAATCTCTGTTATGCTTTACCATATCATATCTACTTGTGAATGCATGGATTGCCTGAAAATAAACATGTTCATGATCAATCTTTTATGTTGTGATTTTGATTTTCTTTATTAGTATCTCATATCTTCTTTCTGATAAAATAAGTCAATGAAGTCACTAAATTAAGAATTAATAAATCACGTTTCGTGTTTGTAGCCACGATTATCCTTCCTTTGACAATTGATAAGTATTAGACCTTATTCAACAACTAATGCTAAATCACTAAAGGCTGAGTTACGCAATTGTAATACTAAATTGTTTTCTCATGTTCTAAAAGCTTATCTGTTTTAAATATGGTTTTGTAATAATTAGTTGAAAGCTCTACATGTCTGGTTTCTAATGCATCAAGTTCCATGCAATTTGAAGTAATCTAAATAAAAAAAAAAAAAAATTATGATCAAAATGCCAGAGACCAATCAGTTTTGTTCTTGGACTATTGGTCTTTCGTCTTGGAAAATTGAAAAGTTGGGTGTCTTGGAACTTGCTTATGCTTTAATGGATGTTCTAAGTTGTGGGCCTGTGGCTTTGGTTATTTAATATATTTATTGAGTCCTCCGCATTGTAATTTTTTTTTAGAGTTAATGTTGGATGTTTATGTTCTGTCCATGGATTATTGGTCGCCTTTGTCTTGAAAATTGAAACGTTAGGTGCCTTGGAATTTTCCTAAAGCTTTAAAGGATTTTGAAGTTTTTAACTTAATGCAAACTTATATTGGGCTAAAAAATAGCTTCTTGCCCCGAGGAAATTTCTGAGAAATGTACAGCTAAGTTACTACTAGATAATTTTCATTTCATTTGCCCCCCAAATTGACAAAAAGAAATGTACAGCTAAGTTTCTAAAGCCTTGTTGTCCCAACAATTGCCGACCAGTGATAGTGGGGGATGACTAGCCTATATAGTTGGTGAGAGTCATTGGGCCCCAAATTGGGTGAGGGCTGCCATCACTAACTGACCCTCACTAACCATAGGCCAGCCATCCCCATCATTGTCGGCGGTGAGTCTTAGCTCCGTTTGTTTTGCCTTCTTTTAGGTTTTTTTTTTTTAGTCTAATTTAAATAATATTTAGATTAAAAGAGTCATATGCAAACTAAATCAAGTTGTTTTAACTTTATCCATCATGTTTTAATCATGGTGGCACCACTTAAGAAAGAGCAAATAAAAAAAAATAACATTGGTATTTTCTATTAGTCAAATTGGACAAAAGTTAACATAATAACTTGATTGCACTAATTTAATAAGTTTGAGGATTTCATTGCACTTTTTGTAAGTTTATAAATTCAGTTACACTTTCTTTATAAGCTTTAGGATTTTCAGTAAGTTTATCCCAATAAGAACATGACACCTTGGCCAACTCCTCACAACAGAGTACATGGCCACAAAGGTGATAATTCCTCCATCACCGCCACCCCCATGCGCGGGGATCTCTCATATCCAAAGCTCTCCCGCCATGCCGGTTCACTCCTTCGAACCAAATCGCATCCCGCCTCGTCCCCCCTCGAATCCCTCCTCCCCTGTTTTCCTCTCGTCTCCCGCAACTCGCAAGCCCACCAACCGGCACGAGCCAGCCAAGCGAGCCCGCAAGACCAAACCCGCCTCCGTCCTCCCCTTCCGAAAACCAGCCCCGACCCCTCTCTCCTCCAACCACAGGCCCCGCCCTCGCACCAAGCTCGAGGCTCTCGACCGGGTGGTCGGCGACCTCGAGGCCTCGACAGCCGACGGCGTCGCCATCGACGTCGGGATCTTCGCCTCCGTCCTCGAAGCTTGCTACCAGTTACGGGCCTTCCACCAGGGCGCCCGCGTTCACCGGTTGATACCCGCCAATCTGCTGAGGCGGAATGTGGGGCTGTCGTCGAAGCTCCTGCGGTTGTACGCCTCGAGCGGCCGCGTCGGCGATGCCCACGAGGTGTTCGACCAAATGCCTAAGCGGGACGCGTCGGCCTTCGCTTGGAACTCGCTCATCTCGGGGTATGCCGAGCTGGGTCAGCACGAGGACGCCCTCGCGCTCTACTTTCAAATGGAGGAAGAGGGCGTCGAGCCCGACCGGTATACTTTCCCCCGTGTTCTGAAGGCTTGTGCTGGAATTGGGTCCATTCGGATTGGCGAGGCAGTGCACAGGCACGCGGTTCGTACCGGTTTCGTTTCCGATTGCTTTGTGCTCAACTCGCTCGTCGACATGTATGCCAAGTGCGGCGACATTGTTCAGGCTCGCAAGGTGTTTGATAAAATGCCGATTAGGGATTTGGTTTCTTGGAATACAATGTTGACGGGTTACATACATCATGGGCTTTTGGTGGAGGCTGTGGATTTATTTCGTAGGATGCTCCAGGATGAATTTCAGCCGGATTCGGTGGCAATATCTGCCATTCTAACTGGTATTTCGTCATTGAAGCTTGGGCTCCAGGTGCACGGTTGGGTTGTTCGGCTAGGGATTGGAGTGGACTTTGTCCGTTGCTAATTCATTGATTGTTGTCTATTCTAATCACGGAATGTTAGATAAAGCGCGTTGGATTTTTGACAACATGGTCTGAACGGGATGTTGTGTCGTGGAATGCTATTGTATCTGCCCACTCCAAACTCCCTCATGCTCTGTCATATTTTGAGCAAATGGAAAAGGCTGATGTTATGCCAGATCGCATTACATTTGTGTCATTGCTATCCACCCTTGCTCACATAGGTCTCGTTGAAGATGGTGAAGAGTTGTTCTCAAGAATGAGGGACAAATATGGAATTGAACCCAGCATGGAGCACTATGCTTGTATGGTTAATCTGTATGGAAGGAGAGGGATGGTTGATGAGGCTCATGCGATGATTGTAGAAAGAATGGAGTTTGAGGCTGGTCCAACTGTCTGGGGAGCTCTGCTGCATGCTTGCTATGTTCATGGCAATGTCGAAATAGGAGAAATTGCTGCAGAAAAGCTCTTTGAACTGGAGCCAGATAATGAACACAATTACGCACTTCTAATTAAGATTTATGAGAATACAGGCAGATTGGATGATGTGGAGAAGATGAGAATGATGTTGGCAGAGCGAGGGCTAGAATTGGAAACTTGCTAGGCTGCACATAAAGGGAAGGGGTAGAACCCGTGATATTTCCTTTGTAAAATCCTGGAATTTTATGTGTACATATCGAGAAGAGCATGAAATTCTTGATCTTGAGCCTTGTATGATCTTCGTCTTTGGATGGATTGTGAGAACAGTCAAGAGATAATCACCTTGAATTTCACTTACCAAAGCTGATTGTTTGAGATGGTTATGTGAGAGATTGGTTTGATTGGACCAAACGTGGCTCGGACTACCTCAGGTTAGCAAAAGAAATGGGGAAGTGGGCTTTGCTTGGGATGGAGCAATGACAACGGATTCAATGGGAGAGGCAGGTCAGGCTCATTATCTAGCTAATTTTCATGCTAAATCAGTGGGGTTAGTACAGTACATACCTTCTGAGTGAACCTCTCTCCATAGTCACAGGTTATGCGTAGTGCTTGTTTTGATACATTAATGAATATCATTGAATGACATATAGCTATTGGATTGATGCTGAAGCCAAATGGGTCAGATTGATGAACGTGGGCTTTCAGATCCCACAACGCCGGTCCCATCACCAAGCTTTTGCATCTCATTTTATTCCTATGTGATGAAAGTGGATTTCACGTTGCACACATTCACCCTCCTTCTGCATATACTGAAACTGGCACACACGAGTCACGACATCACGGACAAAATATTGTTTAAAAGCAATGCATCCAATGCGCATCAGCTAAATTTTATCAGATGGCGATATTTTGGTATGTGTCCCATCAGTACACTATCAATACAAAAAATAATTTGTTGGTACAAGAAGATCCTTCAGATCGCCCATATTAAATGATGGGGTAAACATGTTTTGCGTGCTTCATGAAACCGTGGTGTTCATTCTGTCTCGTTTTTTATTTTTCTTTGGAGTCTCCTTTCTCGTGCTCATTCCTTTTTTTGCGTAACTTGGACGGAACAAGACTTTAAGAAGACTTTATAGACAGCAATTTCGCTTGGTTTTCTTCCCTAGGGCTTCTTCCTTAACATCGGATCCGAGCTTTCTCAGAAATAGAGAACAAATCAAACGGCTTGGCTCTCTGCGTGTGAACCCATCACCAAAACAGACAAGTCTTCTCAAGGAGATCAGAAGGGACCAAAGAAAGATAGATGATGCAAATTCCCTTTGTTCCTGCTTCGTGGCCGAACCTGAATTTGATCTGCTTGAAAATGCGAATTTAGTCCAACAGCAATCTTTTTTTGAGATTATTTTTGACACTGCTACTGTTTGCTAGTACCTAGAATAATCAAATGGGTGCTGACTGCTTCTTCCAAGGTGGTCCATCGCACTCGCGTCCGCATGATGTTGTCGCACATTACCTGTCTTTAGCGACATCACATTCTCCAGGGAATAAATAATGGGAAAGAAGAAGAAGATAATTTGCCTAATCTTTTGGCATTTCCAGGGCCACGTCGGACCTTCACTTCATGCAAGTCTTATTTTATTCCAAAGATTCTACTTTCGTGGCTATTGCCGATTGACCTAAAATAGTTCACACACAGCTACGAAGAAAATCTTCCCACGTTGGAGCAGTAGTGTAAACATGCCAAAATAGAGAAGAACGACCACCCCCTTTACTTTAACAGTAATTCCGTGAATTGCGTGTGGAAAAGTTTACGTTATAAAAGGACCAATGAACCTCTAGATTCGGTCATCTTCATCCTTATCTCTTCTCTAGTTTCTCTCGATACTTTGTGAAGTTTCAATAGCCTGCATCAATGGCAAGACTTGCCTTTGTCTTGATATTTTCCCTCTCCATCTATTTTCACTTCATGTCGGCTGCTACTGCTGCTACCACGAGTACTTCCACTTACACAAACTTCATCAAGTCTTCGTGCAGCACCGTGCAGTACCCTGCGCTCTGCGTGCAGTCGCTCGTGGTCTACGCCTCGACCATCAAGCAGAGCCCGCAGCAATTGGCCCAGGCCGCCTTGGCGGTGAGCTTAGCCCGGGCTCAGTCCACCAAGGACTTTGTGGCGAGAGCGGCCAAGTTCAGGGGCCTCAAGGCGAGGGAGTATGCAGCTATAAAAGATTGCTTGGAAGAGATGGATGACAGCGTGGACCGGCTCGCGAATTCGGGGAAGGAGCTTAAGAGGGCAGGCGCATCCAAGGGCCAGGATTTCCAGTGGCACGTGAGCAACGTCCAGACATGGGTCAGCGCCGCGTCAACGGACACGACCACTTGCCTCGATGGGTATGCGAGCACAGACCTGAATGGCCGGCTGAAGACTTCGATCAGGTCCCGTGTGCTTAACGTGGCACAGGTCACTAGCAATGCGCTTGCTTTGGTCAACCGATACGCCTCAAAGCCATGATCAAGCAACGCGCCACGAAGCCGTTACCACATTCCGTCTGAAAATCTTGCAATTTACTTTCATGGCGATTTAGATCTTTACGCAAGTAGACATGAGACTTCGCTTCTGTCGAAACTTTGCTGCCTTACTCGTCAAACCACATATGGCTATGTAATCAACACGATAACTTACTTTGGACGATAAATCAAGTCACCAAACGCACGCGTTTGAGTCAATCATGAATCTGTCCTCATGAGTAGAGGGAAGTTTGACGTCTAATCGAGCGCAACGACATAACAACATTCGTACAGCGGACCCGACTCAGGTTTTGCTTTGTCATTATATTTGGTGCATATGCTGATGCTGATTGACCGGCTGTCCATGACTCGTATCGAGGGTTTTACTTAGAGTTCACGTGAAATCTTCCCGTGTGAGAGCTGCTTGTTTTCCAGATTCAAATGGCGTGTTGCCTAAGAAGTAAAGTGAGGAACGCCCCCCAATTCGTGCCTTGATTTCATCGCAATCAACGTAAAATTAGTTTGACTGAAACTCATTGACTAAAATGCTTTGCCTGGTCACTTTGAGGATGTCTTTTGGCTTTCTCAGACCATGAAATCGGCTAAATTTTTGGCCCCCATTAAGTGCGACTTCTTGAAGTTAGGTCATGAGAGGAAGTTATTTCCAAGAATTCCACAATGTCGATGTGGATAAGGATGGAATGCATCTTGCCGAGATCAAAGGGATTGACTTAGTCCGGTGCATGAATTTTTGGTCCATCATATCTTCTAATTTGTTATGCCCGAAAAGAAGAAGAGAATATATGATCGATACACTTGCAAAGCATGAGTTTGAATGTATTAAGCACGATCAATGATAAATGGCAAGACAAATGAATTGAGATGAACTCGGATAGTTGGTCTCCCTTTATTAAAGCTTGTCAAGAAACGAGTTTCTTCACAAATGTGGAGATTGCAGACAGGCCCACCAGTGGAGATTTGGGTGAATTAGAACCGTTCTAAACGGTACATTTGCTCGTCAATAAACTCTAATGAAATTTCCAATCAGGTCACTAAATTTGATTTTCACTAATGTAATGCCTAGTTCCCTCGGTTCTCCCAGATGAACCTTGATAGAAGTGCATCCAATCTTCTCACGACGTGCTGACTTGGGTCTATTGTCAAATATCCATGAGTCCACAGCGCAGGCAATAAGGGCATGTTTATTAATGTTCTTTGTTTCTGTTTATGAACAAAATTTCTGTTTTTTTGTTCCAGGAAACAAAAAAAGAACAGAAATGCGTTTGTTTGCGTTTTTGTTCCAAATCTATTTTTTTGTTTCTAGGAATACATTTGGAACAGAAACAAGAAACAAGAAAAACGTGTTTCTTGTTTCTAGAACAATTTTTAAGAACAAATTTTCTCTCTCCTCTCTTTTTCTTCTATTTTTTTTTCTTCTTTTCTTTTTCTTTTTTCTTTGGCTAGTCGCCGGCCTCGACCATAGCCGACGACTAGTTGTCGAGGGCTGGTGACCTTATCGGAGCGTTGCCGGCCCTTGGTGAGCCTCGCTGGCGCAGGGCAAGGCTAGGTGAGCTCAGGCTTGCCAGATTTGGGCGAGCCTGAGCTCGCCCAGCCAAGGCGAGGCTGAGCCTCATCTAACCACGGTGAGGCTCGGCCTCGCCAGGGGTAGGTGAGCCTCGTCGTGGTTGGGCGAGGCTGCCGGCCCTCGTCGGCCGGTCGCCGACCATGGTTGAGGCCGCGACCGGCCAAAAAGAAGAAAAAAAAAAAAAAAAAAAAAAATTATAAAATTAAAAGAAACAAAAAAATAACACAAATTTACCAAACATGTTTCTGTTCATTTTTTATTCCCGGAACAAATTTACCAAATGCTTTTTATTCAAAAATTGTTCATCGAACAAAAATACTTTTTTTTCTATTTACGTTCCCGGAACAATTTTTAAACAAAATGTTACCAAACGCACCCTAAGTCACCGGAAAACTGGATAGATTCTGGTCAAATGGCATACGAAACTTGAACGTATTGGATGGTTTGTTGAAATCAAAGTCCAGGCGAAGCTGCAAATTCCAATGAAGTTGAATGACTATCGATGAAATTCATCAATGTTCCAGAACTTTGAATTTGACTGGTCTTCTCAAGTTTAGCACGTCAAGCTCCACCTCCAAATCAGCTTGCCTATGACTTCAAACTAAGCGTAGATACGGTCGTACCAATGGATGGATGGTCAATTTATATTTACTCGATATTGACTGTAGTTCCAATGACAGCCATGGTTGAAATAGTTATACATAGTCCCCCGAGGACTCATACATCCTCTCGAGGCCATTCTTGAATTGTAGTGCGTCACGACCAAACGCTCCAAAAATTCTCACAAATACGCGAGATTTGTTGCTGCGAGAATAGTTCCTTGAGGAGCTATGGACTCTCTCTCGTTGGCATTGCATTAATTGAGGTTGGATGTCACGAAGAATGAACAAATGTGTGATTGATATCGGAGTCCCGAAACAATGCTTCATCAACTCCTGATTTGGCAAATTTCAAACCTTGAATCTCATGATAGCATGGCAAATTCCGAAATAAGCCAACCAAGCATTCTCAATCAAACAGGTAAAAACTAATCATTTTCTCACCTCCAAAAGTAAATGAAAGAACATAAAATAAAATCACGGGAGGTATCTATCTGTCAATGGTGGAACCGAACGAGGATTCATTTAGGTAATAAAGAGTGTTTGGGAAAAACTTTGGAAGTCTCTTAAAGGCAAAGCTGGCATTTGTAAGGCTGATCAACTTTCTTGGCATGCCCACGCGATACATCGTTCATTTTTTTTTTTTTTTTTCCGGAAATTGTCCTCATGAATTTTTTATTTTTCCATTTTTTCCCCTTGTATGAGACTGTTCATCTTCTCCGGGCCAGTTTGGTTCTACTTGACTGTGAGGGGCCGGTAACTGCTAGAGGGACACCGTCGTGATCGCGACAACCTAGGCAATTGTCGTCGGAGAGTTGGGCGACCTCCGCGGGTCGCGGCATTGCGTGACCCTTTGTGAGTTGCGGCAACTCAACGACCATGGCAAGGGGCCACCCGGTGAGTCGCGACTCAGATCTGGGTCGCCGTGGCCTAGATCCTCGCCGATCCAGGTCGCCCAACCCCAGTGAGCCGCGGCGGCCTAGATCTAGGCCGCGGCGGCTCAGATTTGAGTCGCCACGACCCAAATCCTCACCAATCTGGGTCGCGTGACCCTCAGCGAGCCATCTAGTCGCAGAACTGGTTACGACCAGATGCGGTCGCCAACGACTGTCACCTGCCACATTTCGACCTCTGCACGGAGGTCGCTGAGGCCCCTCAACCCATCTAGTCGCAAGTCTAGTTGCGACCAGATCTGGTGTCGGAGGCTCGAGCGGTGACCAGATCTACAACCAAATGGGTTGCGACCTTAGATCCGATCGCCTACAACCCTCTGGCAAGCGTCACGCAACCCTCGCAGGACTGCCTACCTCTACCGGACGGCTTGCATCGAACTGCCTACCCTTCACTGGACCGCCTGCTCCTCGCTAGCGACTACTTATTCTTGGCCGGCCAATTCTCATTTTTTTTTTTTTTTTTTTTTTTTATAACAAAAGTCTTTTGCAAACATAATATTTCCAAATACCATTTTACTCAAAGGCGACTTTGAAAATACAATTTACCAAATACATTTTACATTTTGAAAAATTCATTTAATTCAAAGGCCTTTGCATTTTCCCAAAGTTTTCCAAAAGCCTTTCCAAACGCACCCATAGCCATCTCCTTCAAAGACCTCCTTCCTCATTATAACTAGCCAAAAAAATAAAAATAAAAAAGAAGAAGCTGCTACACAATTTACCTTGGAAACCTATACCGATATCATCTAACACCGATTCCCTGACACAAAACAGGACGGCATGAACTTATACCTCTCGCTTTACTCTCCGCCAAAACTGGGCTACTGACGAAACGTGCACGGTCATCTTTGTACCTGGTAAATCAAACTTATACCTGACGGCCAGCAAAGACTACCTAGTCTTGCGTGCTTTGGCCAACTTGTCCCTTCTTTTCTTCACAGCCATGGGGGACTTCGTTTTTCCTCGCTTCCCTTTTTCCTCTTTGACCTTCTTTTTGTTCTCCTTCCTAGCAGCCTCCTTGTCGACAGGAGCCTGCACCTCAGTTTCGGAACCCGACTCATTTCCTTCTGTATTTTCATCTGCATCCGCATCGGACTCGGACTCACCGCCGCAAGCTTTAGTATTATCGTCAGGATCGCTCGGCTTTTCTAAAGCATCACCATCATTCTTTACGAGAGCCTTATGTAATCCCGTAATAGTCTTGTAGTACATGTCCCCAGTGTCCTTCCCACTTGTTATCCGAATCACGTCCCCTTTCACATTTTTCACCGAATCTAGTGTCTTGGGTATATATGACTTAGAGAAAGCATAAAACAAACAGTTATAAATAACCTTGCAATGTCACCTCATGTAATGAAGAATGAAAAGTTAGATTCTACTCCCCGCAAAGCGCATTATGACATCTCTCTGTAAAACAAACCACAAATGTGTAAAGCACTTTCTCGGCATCACAAATACATGCATCGGATTTCCATTCGAAAAGTCTTAACAGGTGCACCAGCGACCTAAGAATTTGGGCACATGTGGCTTCCACCTGATCTAGAAATTCCTAGATGCCTTGCAAATTTGGTCCCAGGGCTATATATTATTTTGTTTGACAAGAAAACATCACAGTTCATGGTTCACTACATAGCTTGTTGAAAATTCATAAACTCAAGGCAGTAAGATCCTGCATCAAAAGTTTGCAAGGCGCTATATTTATAGGCATTTACTACCTAAAATTCATGGCCCCATGTAATCAACACGATAACGTACTTGGGATGAGAACTTATTTCACCAAATGCACGCGTTCGAGTCAATAATTTGTCCTCATGAGGAGAGGAAAGTTTAACATATAATCGAGCGTGACAACATAACAACATTCATATAGCCCACCCTACTCGGGTTTGCTTTTGTTAGGATCGAACAACAAAAGCCCAATACTTTTTGCTCAGGAAATTCGTGAAAAGGGAGCCTAAGTCTGAGCCTGTTAGCATTTTTAGTCAGATTCACCTTCATTTAAAAGCGTAAGCCAATATATTATGGCGAACTAGGATATATTAACCGTTCAACATAACATCAATTCTTTAACGTGAGATTTTTTTTTAACACAACTCATGTGCATTTTAACAATCTCCCTCTCACGTTTGAGCTCCGCTTTAATGCAGGTTTCCTTTTGCATCAAGATATGAAGTCTACCATTGGGCTTGCATTGTTACACCACAACACCCACCACTTGAAAATTGGTGTAACTTCATTCACCAAACATAGGAATTGACCATCGGCTCACGTGTGAGTTCTCCCTTAATTTAGGTATCCTTTTGCATCATGATATGAAGTCTCCCATCGAGTCCACATTGTTATACCACAATGCCCACCACCTGAATGCCCAAATTCATCCACCAAACACTGAAACAGACCATTGGCTCTAATATCAATTTGTTAGGAGCAAATAATGGTAGCCCAATACCTCTTGGCTGAGGAGATCACAAAAGGGAGCTTAAGTTTGAGCCTGTTAATATATCTAGTTAGACCTACATTAACTCACAAGTTTAAACTAGTAGGTTATGGGCCAACTAGAATATATTGACTGTTTAACACCACACCAA
The DNA here is from genome assembly GCA_017140185.1 of Eucalyptus polyanthemos subsp. polyanthemos. Classification (NCBI taxonomy): domain Eukaryota; kingdom Viridiplantae; phylum Streptophyta; class Magnoliopsida; order Myrtales; family Myrtaceae; genus Eucalyptus; species Eucalyptus polyanthemos. Next base: position 19,319,091 of record CM029460.1, on the reverse strand, counting down.
TTTTCCGATGTGGGATTTCTCCGACACAATTCACAGGTACATCCTAACAATTTCCTCTTCACGTGTGAGTTCCTTTGCATCATCACTCCACAACGCCCATCACCCAAAAATTACTCTTAACTTCATCCACCAAATACTGAAATAGATCATCGGCTTTGATACCAATTTGTTAGTAGTGAACAATAGAAGCTTGATACCTTTTGCCCTAGGAGATCGCAAAAGGGAGTTTAAGTCTAAGTCTATTAACATATCCAATTAGACCCACCTTTGCTGAAAACTTAAGCAATGAGCTATCGGTCAACTTAGATATATATCAATTCTCCGATGTAGAATTTTTTTAACACAATTCACACGTTCATCCTAACAGCTTTGTCGCTATAATTGGTACTATATTCTAATGCTGATGGACTAACTATTCAGGACTTATGTTAGGGGTTTTACTTAAAGTTTATGTGAAATCTTCCTATGTGAGCTAGTTTTTCTCTGGATTCAAATGGCGGGTCGCCTAAGAAGTAAATTAAGAAACACGTTCCAATTTGTGCCTTTAGTTCTTCGCAATCAATGTCGACAAAGCTGTGTAAAATGGGTTTGATCAAAAACTCATTGATTAAAATGCTTTGCCTTGTCACTTTGGGGACGCCTTTGAACAAATTGGAGCTTTCTAGGACCATGAAATGGGTTAAATGATAGCCCTTGAAGTAAGTTATTTCCATGAATTCCATAATGTCGATGTCGATGGGCTGCTTTCCGCCAGGATTGAAGAGATTGACTTAGTTTGATACATGAAATTTGGTCTATTATATCTGAATTTGTCAAAAATAGAGCCAACTTAACTCAGACCCGTCCCACCCATTTGACGGGTCTAATTGTATCATCAGATAGTTATATCCACATAAAAAAAAAAAAAAAAAAAGCTAAAAAGGGGAAACTCTATGTGAAATGCACCCGCAAAGCACGAGTTTGAATGTCTCAAGCATGGCAAATGCTAGATGGTAAGGCAAACGAATTGAGATGAACTCGGATAGTTCGTTGCACTTTATTATGCTTTGTCAAGAGACGAGAGTTTCTTCACATGTATAGAGATTGTAGACAAGCCCACCGGCGGAGACTGGGTGAGTTAGTACCATTTAAAGAGTACATTTGCTTGTCACTGAACTCTGATAAATCTTTCAATGAGGTCACTGAACTGGCTTTTAATAGTGCAATGCCTAGATCTCTCATTCTCTGTAATGCATGGATTCTGATTGAACATGCAGACGTGGTGGTCACGTGGCAATGACGTGGCATCCTTTGTAAATATCCACGAGTCCGCCACGCTAGCAAATCACTAAAAAGTTTATTGGATTCTAGTCAAATTGCGTCCAGTAAAATGAAAGAAACTTAAGTGCGTTTGATTATTGGAATAAAAAATTCAGTGATCGATCTACAATTTCCATTGAAGTCAATACCTATCATTAAAACTCATCCATGTTCTAGTGCTTTGAATTTGATTGGTCTTCTGGAGTCAACATGTTGATCTTGATATCAAAATTTGCTTGCTTACGTCTTTAAATTAATCATAAAGACATTCATGCGAGTATGATAGGGTAATTGAACGGAGTAGACACTCATTGAATATATATAAGTACATATTTAAAGTAATGATTATCACATATTGAGTGTATTGGTTATCTATCATGTACAACATTGCTTGGATTTATGGCTATGATGACTACGACTGCAATAACTCATAATAGTTTTACATAGTCACCTGGGGGCTTGTACACCCTATTGGGGGCCGTTCTCTAGTCACAATGCACAAGTTTACACGGCAAGTACAAAGAAAATCAGCCCACGTTGGAGCAGTAGTGTAACCATGCCAAATTAGAGAAGAAGAAGAACCCTCTTTACTTTAATAATTCCGTAAATTGCGTGCGGAAAAGTTTTTGCTATATAAGCACCAATGACCCTCTAGATTCGGTCATCTTCATCCTCAATCTCTTCTCTACCTTCTCTTAAAACCTTGTGAAGTTTCAGTAGCCTGAATCAATGGCAAGACTTGTCTCTTTCCTGATATCGTCCCTCTCTATCTATTTTCACTTCATAGCTGCTGCTACTGCTACTGCTGCTCCCACAGGTACTTCTAGTAACACGAACTTTGTCGAGTCGTCCTGCGGCACCGTGGAGTACCCCAAGCTTTGCGTTCAGTTGCTCGCGGTCCATGCCTCGAACATCAAGCAGAGCCCGCAGCAGTTGGCCCAGGCCGCCTTGGCGGTGAGCTTAGCCCGGGCTCAGTCCACTAAGGACTTCGTGGCGAGAGCAGCCAAGTTCAGGGGACTCAAGGCGAGGGAGTACGCAGCTATAAAAGATTGCTTGGAAGAGATGGACGACGCCGTGGACCTGCTCGCGAACTCGGGGAAGGAGCTGAAGAGGGCGGGCGCATCCAAGGGCCAGGATTTCCAGTGGCACGTGAGCAATGTCCAGACATGGGTCAGCGCCGCGTCGACAGACGCGACAACTTGCCTGGATGGGTACGCGAGCGCCGCCCTGGATGGCCGGTTGAAGACTTCGATCAGGTCCCGCGTGCTTAACGTGGAACAGGTCACCAGCAACGCGCTCGCTTTGGTCAACCAGTACGCCTCAAAGCCGGGATCAAGCAGCGCACCGTGAAGCCGTTTACCATGTTCTGTCCGAACATCTTGGGATGTATTTTCGTAGCGATTTGGATCTTGATGCGTGTACACATGATCTGGTATGAAAGTAAATAACTTCGCTTCTGTCGAAATTTTTCCGTGAAACCACATATGGCTATGTAATCAACAAGATAACTTACTTTGGATGGGAACTCAAGTCACAAAATGTATGTATGCATTCAAGTCAATCATGAATATGTCCTCATGAGGAGGGAACTTTAACATATAATCGAGCACAAAGGTGTAACAACATTTGTATAGCCAACCCAACTTGGGTCTGCTTTGTTGGGAACGAACAACAAAAGGTAAGACTTTTCGCGAAGTTTGAGTTTTTTAACATATTTAGTTGTATTCACCTTTACTCAAAAGTTTAAGTCAATAAGTTATTACCAAACTAAAATACATTAACTGCTTAACACCACTAAAAATCTCCGATGTGAGAGTTCTCTAGCACAACTCACACATATATTGGGAAAATTGTCCAAAAAGTCATAAACCTTTCAATATTGCTAATTGGGTCCTAATTTTTTTTTAACTTTTTGCCAATTAAGTCCATTTAGCCAATTTTAGCCATAAATTACTGATATGGACACTAATCGTCCTTTTGTAGGATGGTCGGCGTTGACTTAGTTATATTTATTTTTTGAATTTTTTCTTTTCCTTTTCTCTTCTTTTCCTTTTCTCTCCATCAACCATCGCTAGACCTTGGTTGGCGGAGGTCGCTGGCCTCAAGCAAGGGCTACCCTCACCGGCCTTGGGCAAGGGGTGCCTAGGCCTGAGCTAGTGAGGCCTAGGCGAGTGACCCTTGTCTATGCCGAGGCGAGGGTTGCTCTCACTTGAGCTAGCAAGGGCGACCCTTGCCATGGAGGGCCACCTCGAGGTTAGTGATCCTTGCTGGCCATCGACAAGGTCCAGCGGTTGCCAATATAGGAAAAAGGGAAAAAGAAAAGTAAAAAAAAAAAAAAAGAGAAAAGAAGAGAAAAGGAAAAGAAAAAAGAAAAGAAGGAAAAGAAAAAAAAAATATTTCAAATTCAAAATATATGATTTGATCTGCCTTTTTTTTAGTGGAAAAATAATAAAAATAAATTAAAAATTGAAAAAATATTAAAATTATTCACGTTAGTATTAGCTATCCTATATGATATGATTGACATCAACATCAGTAATTTTTGGCCAAAATTAGCCAAATGGACTCAACTGACAAAAATTGAAAATGTTTAGGATTTAATTAGTAAAATTGAAAGGTTTATAATTGAATTTAAAAAAAAAAAAGTGCAATATGTGCAGGACTTTTGGGCAATTTTCCCAGGTGCATCCTAATATCTTTGTTGTTATAATTGGTACTATATGCTCATGTTAATGGATTGATTGTTCATGACTCGTGTCAAGGGTTTTACTTAAAGTTCACGTGAAATCTTCCCATTGAGTTGGTTTTTCTCTATATTCAAATGGCGGGTCGCCTAAGAAGTAAATTGAGAAATGCCTCCCAGTTTGTGCCGCTAATTCATCGTAGTCAATGTCAATAAAGTAGTGTAAATGAGATTGACTAATACCCATTGGCTAAAATGCTTTGCCTTGCCACCATGAGGATGTCTTTAGACAATTCGAGCTTTCTCGGATCACGAAATGGGTTAAGTGTTTAGCCCCTGTTAAGTGCAACTTCTTGAAGTAAGTTATTTCCATGAATTCCATAATGCCGATATGGATGAGCCACTTTTCATCGAGAGCAAAGAGATTGACGTAGTTTGATGCATGAAATTTGGTCCATTATATCTAAACTTGTCAAAATGGATTATAGATCGATTTCTTAATCCATATGTGATTGAGATGAGTTGTTAGATGTGTTATCTTTGTTCAGTAAGTGGATTATAAATGATTTAGAATGGTAAGGCTTAAGATAATGTGAGTATTAAATGGATTCACAACTTATTTAAACCTTACCTACTATGACTCTTTCTTGATCCCATGCTCCCTCATTCTATGTTCTCACCTCGGTTTGGATATGAGTTTTCCTAGATGGGTTAAATGTGAAAATGTTTTAGCAAAATGGATTGGGCTTGGTATGATTGACAAGATTTGCATTACATGGAGGTGTGTCAAAGTAGTTTTTTTTTTTTTTTTTTTTTTTTTTTTTCTAATATATATCGAAGGGTCAAAATAGATTAAAGGAGTCTATGTTGGGTTGAATCATTTTCCATCCAACCTAAACCTAGCCTATCCCACCTATTTGACAAGTCTAATTATATCATCGAATTGTTATACCCAAAAAAAGACAAAAACCAAAGTATAAAAGGGAGAAACCCTATGCGCCATGCACCCACAAAGCGCAAGTTTGAATGTTTCAACCATGGCAAATGGTAGATGGTAAGGCAAACGAATTAATGAAGTCGGATAGTTGGCCTGGTTTTATTATGCTTTGTCAAGAGACAGAGTTTGTTCACATTTATAGAGATTGTAGACTAGCTCACCGGTGGAGACTGGGTGAGTTAGTACCATTATGAAGGATACATTTGCTTGTCATTGCACTACAACAATTCTTCCAATGAGGTCACTGAATTGGCTTTCAATAATGCAATGCCCAGACCTCTCATTCTCTATAACGCATGAATTTTGATTGAATGTGCAGACGTGGTGGCCACATGGCAATGATGTGGTGTCCTTTGCAAATATCCACGAGCCCGCCACACTGGCAAATCACTGAAAAGTTGGTTTGATTCCAGTCAAACTGCATCTATTAGAATAAAGGCAGGGAAAATATCATAAACAATCCCTAAACTTCTACTTAACTTTAACGTGCAATCTCATCCTTAGATTTTTAATTTATTTAATTTGATCCCTAAATTATCGATAAATGTTCGATTTAGTCCTGACTATTTGAAAATTGACCAAATTCGTCATTCCATTAGTTAAAGTTAACGGAATTGGGGATTATGGTCTTTTTACATTTTTTTATTTTTTTCTTCTTCTTCTCTATTCCCTCCACCGGCCATGGCGGATGCTGACATGGACATTGGCTGTCCGGCAAATGCTAACGTGGCAATTTTTAAATATATTTTTTATTTTTTATTTCAAAATTTTTAATCCTTTTTTTTTCTCTTCTCCTTTCTTTGGCTGGCCAGCATTGGGCAGAGGCGAGGATCGGTGAGGCTCGCCCCCGCCAGCCACTAGCAAAGGTGAGCCTCGCCCAACGACGGTGAGGCCGCTATCGCCACATCTAGTGAGGTTGAACCTCATCGTCCCTAGGCGAGGAGCCTCGCAAGTGGCCGGCGCCAGATCTGGCGAGGTCGACCCTCGCCGGTCACTAGCGAGGTTGATCCTTGCCTTGGCTAGGCGAGGCACCACCGGATTTGGTGAGGCTCGCCCTCGCCCAACGTTGGCGAGGGCCAAGCTCGGTGCTTGGGTAGGGGCGAGCCTCGCCAAATTCGATGGGGCCTCGCCTAGCCAAGGCAAGGGTCGACCTCAGTAGATCTGGCGATGGGAGCCTTGCCAGCCACTGGCGCGGCTCCTCGCCTAGGGATGGTGAGGCTCGACCTCGCCAGATGTGGCGACGGTGGCCTCACTGTCGTTGGGCGAGGCTCGCCTTCGCTAGTGGCTAATGGGGGCAAGCCTCGCCATTGGCTGGTGAGGATGACCTCACTGGCCCTCTCCTCTGGCCGACGCCGGCTTCCTTTGTCCAATGATTCAAAAATTCAAAAAATGATTAAAAAATTCAAAAAACATTTTTAAAATTCGAAATATATATATTAAAAAATTGTTACGTTAGCATTTGTCGGACGGCCAATGTCCACGTTAGCATCCGATTGGCCAATTTTGATCAGATGGACTGAATTAGCACAATTATAAAAGATTTATGATTGAATTTGTACAATTATAAAAGGTTTAGGACTAAATTGGCTAAAAAATTTATGATTGAATTAGCACAATTACAATAGGTTTAGGATTTTTTTGATAATCCTCCCGTTGAAAATTTTTAGAAAAACGGTGAGATTTGTCACCACCAGAGCTGTTCTTCGAGGGACAATGTACTTTCTCCGGTGGCTTGTGTAATAACGACTAATGAGAGAGAGAGAGAGAGAGAGAGAGATTACGCACCATCACATGATGCCTAATCGCTGAAAGCAAGAGATTAGACGCTCAGGTGCTTTGTTAATACTGATCAAGCGTGTCATACATCATTTGCAAGCATTTCTTGACGTCGGAGTCCTGAAATAATGCTTAACGAACTCTTGGTTTTGGCAAGCCTTGTGATTGCACAGCGACTGTTCGACCATCACTCACCTCAATCAAGCAATAGGCTTTTAATCTCATGATGGCCATGACAAACCAAGCAAAACCAAGCATTCTCAATCAAACAGGTAAAATCTATTAATTCTCTCACCCCCGAAAGTAAATTAACATAAATGAACAAAATTACGGCAGGTATCTAACTATCAGATAGTGGATCGTAACAGGGATTCGATTAAAGTCATAGCCAACTCCTACCAAGACCTCCTTCTCATAATAACTAGCAAACCAAAACTGCTATACAATTTACCTTGGAAGCCTATACCGGCATCGTCTAATAAAGATAGCCTGACACAATACAAGACCGCAAAAACTTATCCCTCTCGCTTTACTCTCAAGCTAAAAATTGTGAAGTCGCCTCCACATCTGGTAAATTAATCTTATCCAATATATGACTCAACTCGTTCGCTCTCTATATCTTGACAAATGCAAAAATGCACGAATAGACATGCTAGAAACAACTACCTAGTCTTCTGAGCTTTGGCCAACTTCTCTCTTCGTTTCTTCACAGCCTTGGGGACTTTGTTTTTCCTCGCTTCCCTTTTTTCCTCTTTCACCTTCTTTTTGTTCTCCTTCCTAGCAGCCTTCTTGTCAACAGGATTCTGCACCTCAGTTTCGAAAGCTGACTCACTCCCTTCCGAATCTTCATCTACATCTATATCAGACTCGGACTCACCATTGCAAGCTTTAGTATCATCACCAGGATCGCTAGGCTTTTCTTTAGCATTAGCGTCATCCTTCGTGAGAGTCTTATGTAACCCTGTAATAGTCTTGTAGTACATGTCCCCAGTGTCCTTCCCACTTGTTATCCGAATCACGTCCTCCTCCACATTTTTCACCGAATCTAGTGTCTTTGGTATATATGACTGAAAGAGAGCATAAAACAAACAGTTATTAACCGAGGCAACAGTATAAATAACCTGTAATGTCACCTCATGTAATGAAGAATGCAAATTTAGATTACTACTCCCCGCAAAGCTCATTATAACATCTCTCCATAAAACAAACCACAAATGTGTAAAGCATTTTCTTGGCATCATAAATACATGCATCGGGTTTCCATTTGAAAAAGTCTCATGAGTAAAAACTAGTGCATCAAGAAGCAGGCGTCGCTATGAACTCGGGCACATGTCGCTTCCAATTGATCTGGAAATTCCTCAGTGCATTGCAAATTTGGTCCCAGGGCTATATAATATTTTGTTTGACAAAATAAACATCACAGTTCAAAGTTCACTACATACCCTGTTGATAATTTATAAACTCAGGGCAGTTAGATCCTGCATCAGAAGTTTGCAAGATGCTATACTAATAGGCATTTACTACCTAAATTCATGGAGTAACATTGACAGAAGCAAGCTTGTTATACCGACTGTATTTCAATCCAAAACAAAGGTTCCAGGCATATGGATTAACTAAGACACAAAAAAATTGTTAAAAAATACTGCTATTATCAATGTTCTGTCCTCACAATTATTTCTCAATTCCAGCGGACTTCTCCATGTTAATTGTGGTCCAGGTTCAGATAAGTATGGACGTTCATATATATGAAGTTTGCAGGAATATAGCACCGGACACCTACTGCTATACTATCTAGATTGTACAAAGCTGAGTCATAGATCATTCTAAAAACCAGTAAGCATCAAATATCAACTCTACTCACAATTCTACCAGTTAAACTACCATGTTGCTAGTGGCAATGCACGTGCACATCAGTAGTCAGTTTCTTCCTACTTTTTACCAGGCATGTGAACGTAGGAATTTCCTTCTACTTTTTTCATCCCTTAAAAGACCATATCCACTGAAAAAAATCACAGATAAATAGCCCAGAAGATGAATTTTACATGCTTTCTGACCAGCCCACCATTATGAGAATTGATGAGCCCACATGGCTATATTGATAACTAGCACCTTATATAATCTCTAATGAGGAACAAAAGCATAATGCAAGAGTTGAGAAAATGCTGATGTCCCAATAACCTGTATAAAAACGGAGTCTGCAATTTCATCTTCTGGCGACAATACATTTCCTCTTGCCGAAATTCTTTGCTGAATCTGCAATGGAATCAAAGTGTTAAATGAGAGACCAGACAAGAGTTCTACAGATAACGCTGGCTTGAGAAAAAAGATGGTGAAATTTAGATCGCAAAAGAATAACCTCTTCCAAATAACTATCAACTGAATCATCAGTTATGGATGAATCAACAATAAAATCAAAGAGCTCCCGGATTGTCATCACACCAACGCCATGTTTCTTGAAGAAGTCCTGTATTAGTGGCTCATTAAGCATGTTTACTTATGGAGGAAATAAAATGCCCTTACAAACAAGAAAACTATTCATTCAGTAGGATAAATCTTACAGAAACATGAAGGCAGTCTTCTCGCAGGAAATCAAGAGCATGAGGATGATCAAGATCAACAGACTGAGAGACATCAATGATATAAAGGTGCTCCTGCCAAACAGGTGGGAAATGCAGTCAGTTTTCTGGCACCTTCTGCATTCTGAAGTTTCATGACCACATCAAAACAGTAAGCAAAGAAGAGAAATGTATGCTCACCTCAAAGTATAGGATGTTATATTCACTCAGATCTCCATGCACAAGTTTGCAATTCTGATACAACATTCTCATAGCAATAATCAGCTGAGAAAAGTAAACTTATGTCAGTTATAGATAACAGGCCTCCAGCAAAATATAATGTAAAAGTAGAAATAAAGACCTAGTCTTTTGCAAGTGAAAGGTCATTAGTCATAGATTCCAATAAGCCAAAAGACAGAAACTACCCTTTTCCACATCCACCCACCCCCTTCCTCTCTTCCCAAAAGAACAAAAAAAGAGAGAAAATATAAGAATAGGGAACCTCGCAATCTCTCTTGCAGAACATCAAATGGTGTCTCTCAATTGCTCACAGTGCATCTACTTGACATCAACCATCACAGTTCACGGTGACATGACCCATAGTAACCAAATCACTACAAAGCGCAACACTAAAGCTGACAAACCTCCCGATAGCATTCACGCAACTTGTCCAAAGACAAAGCAGCATCCTTAAGACGAGGTGCAGCCCAACCAGCCTTGCCTACAATAAGGAAATTAAACAAAATCGTAACTAACTCCTGTAACTTTAATAAAGCTGAAAGCCAAAATGAAAAGAGGAAATTGCAATGTAACTAGAAAAGACTGAAGATCCATTGGCTAGAGCAAAGGTATCCATATTATGCTAATAACCTTCCCAGACACTTCAGTAGTAGTTAGTAGAATTCTTATAAGCACGAATAAATTAGGTATGAAATACATGAAATTATTAAAGAGGTAAATCCAATTTTGTTTTTGTTTTTTTTTTTAATTTTTGGTGAAAGTCCATTCTCTGCTACATTGGTTAAAAAAAAAAGCTGGATATCTTTTAGCAGATTCTGATAGAAGGTGATGATGATTACTGCTAGGAATACTAGCCCAAAATGCTTCTCAACCTGAGGACTCATATTAGTGTACAGTGAACATTAGTTTCCGCTTAGGTTATGCCTATAACTTTTAGGAGCAACTAGCCATCTGTAAATGCTCAGACTGAATTGGTGAGCAATTACTTCGAGCAAAAATTTAAAACAAGGGGATGATGAGCCCTGCAGTATACATAAAATCCAATTGCAACTTTTGAAGTGAAAAAGAAAATGTACAATAATGGAGATCTAGAAAGAATACCAATGAAATCCATGACAAGAACATGAAGTTTCAGAAGATGAGGAGTTGGACATCTAATTCCAGCTGCCTTCAGCCTGCATGCGTCAGCAAAGTCATTGTATATTAAACATGACTGATGCTCCAATCAACTCTTGTAAGAAAAACAATTCCTAAACAGCCTTCCTAAATTAAATTTTTACCCACGTCTGAGAACTGATTTGTAAAACAAGGAGAAGATATGCAGGCACAAGAATTACAAGTAATGCATTATGCCCAAGAAAGACACCACCAACTTGATCATCAATTTTTGTTGAAAAATAACAGAAGATTAAATTGTTAAACTGTAAGAGAACAGCACTCGCCTCATAAGATTAAATTGTTAAACCGTAAAAGAACAGCACTCGCCTCATAAGATTCCGCATTTCCTTTTCAGCCCATGTTTTTACCATTTTCCTGGGATTATGCTTGCCATATGCATGTCTGAAACGAAAATCCCCTTGAACATACCGATCTCGGTCCCTGTCACAATAGAGAAGTGAAGTAAATCGTCACTAAAAATTAGCAGCAGCAGATCAAAACTCACATGTGAATTAAATTTATCAAACATAATCTAATTGATGAATGCCCACAGAAGTTAGAAAGCCATCCTAGCTTTGGAGAAGACCATGTTCATACAGATTAGCTTAAATGTATGCCAATTATTGACTAGCTAGATAAACAACTATATCCCTACTCTCATCAGTTCTTATAATGCTGGCACAATGTCTCCTCCATACCTATCAGCAGGCTGACTCCCTAGCTATTTTTATCCTTGCTTGTCTTTACCATTTCCTTTTAGTTTATTTATTTCTGACTACTCACTATGGAAGAGGCTATGGAACTGAAGGAGTAAACTCAAGGTTTAACATGCTAAGATGAATGATTTGTAACAAAAGGAGTAAATGCATAGTGCTAATCAGTCGAGACCATAGTGAGTTGCATGGCACGAGGTAAGTCAAGGGAACAACTGTGGATAACTGGTCACTCAAGAACTTCCAGGAGGTGAGATGCAGAACTCAGTACAAGACAATTATAACAGCTTTCCTGCGATGGTTTCTATTTGTGGGTGTAAATCACAGCACAGTTTGGCATTCATATATAGGTAGCTATATGGCTGGAATGCTCCAAGGAATACAAGCCAGACCACCAAAGCCAATAAGAACCACACCCACCTACTCCAGTTACTTATCTTCAACATCTGTGGTTTATCATGATATCAACTTCAGAGGAGTCATCCAATATTAAGACCGTTTGGTAACAGAAGAACAACTCAACCTCAATAACTCGAGACATAGGCTTGGATCCATAAGAAATAAGGTTCTCACTGCTGTGGTAACAAGCATCAAGGGAGCACATTACATTGGAGGAGAGCAAGATGAAAGAGAAAAAAAGAAATTGGACCGGCAGATACAGTTGAGAATTTTTCTCATCACAGAGCAAGCCTGAGATCTTAGATTTATAACTCATTTACATTGATGAGGCTGTGTCCATGGCCTCATGCCACGATGGAAGAAAATCATTCGACAACAAATAGAAGGAAAAGAGTAAGACCTACCATAAACTAAATGCACAAAACACCACTGCAAAATCAACATTGTAATATTGAAGAAAAATCACATCACAAACTAAGAATAGCTCCTTTCAACCAATTAATGGAAAAAAAAAACTTACAGTAGCTCCTAAGAAAAGAAAAAGCCGAAAAAGTAGCTAGCTGAAGTGATAAGCCAACATTCTTTACAATCTAGCAGTGACCGCCATCACAACAAACAGAACTTGCATATCCATTGTCAATTCTAGAAAGAATAAATCACAAACTTGTAGCAAATGCAGTCTTGCACTTGTGAACACCCATGTAGGGGCCTTGCAAACAAATAAAAACTACGACACTTACTTGAACACAAGCACTGAAGTCTTGTAGACTTTGATTGCCAATTCTTGCCCATCAGATTTAGTTGCATGATAGACATTTGCCTATAAAAGTCAAGAGTGACAAAGGGGTCATTAGACTCTGCAGTAGTAGCAAAAATATTAACAAATCACAAGTAAAATCGAGAAACCATAACAATGATGTGGAGAAGTTCCACCTAAAATCAATTGGTAGATAAAGAAAGTAGAGAATATAATGACTGTAGATGATAACATACTTCTTTGCCAGTGGAAATGCAACCATTTATGTCATTAAATACTTGACGGTTGAGCATCTTGAAGAGAACCATCCGAGTCCTCTGATCAATGGCCTGCACAACCATATAAACAATTCCATGAGAACTTCTTGGAGATGTAACCACAACTTTAATAACTTTTCTGAGTCGGTGGGGCACTGTAACCACATTAACTAATTGAAGTGGTCTTACTTCTAAATAATCATTACAAGAGGGGATATGAACCAATGAATACCCCCATCAAACAGTTACTCAGCTATGGTTAAGTCAAACTCAAATATTGATTTAGCAAAGAGACAGATTAAGCTTGCAATAGGCTTTGTTCCAACTTCAAATTTGTTATGATTAAAAAAATTCTGGAAATTAATTGCACCCATGCTTTATCCTGACCACAGAAGATTTGACCCTGGGATAGAGGTGCAAAGCAAGAGGAAGGAGGCCGATGAAGATATTGACGAATATATAAATAGATCTTAAAATGAACACATTTTAACAGAGGACATAATGTCCTGATATGATCCAAGCAGCAGATTACACATAGCACAGCATGGAGAATTTTAATGGAAATATTTACAAGACACATTGTATGAAAATTTAAGTCTTTTGACAAAATGCACTTTACCTGCTCGACAGTTGCACGGTCAGCTTTCTCATGACTTTTAATTTTGCCAACAGCCATATCTCGTACACTTTCTCGAATTGAAGCCGTCACTGTGCTGGACATGCCAACATTCACCCTTCCTTCCCACTCCTGCAGTATTCATTTGTACAATTCATTCTTACAACAAGTTAAATACTCAGCAACTCAAAGAAGCTAGAGAACATATCAGTGTCCCCCAATAGATGTTTAGAGGCTGAAGGAAGCCGTAGATATAGTGACAGTACATTACAAATGAATGCATGCTTACTGAAGTATCAGAAATTCCGACAGGGAGATGGTGAAAAGGAGATTTGCTACTGTCATGTATCTGACTGTTACAGCAAGTAGACCTGGTGCTGACAAGGTATATGTTTCAAGCATTGCCACTCAATATTGCCATTTATCTCATTGCACCAAAGGCAGGACTTAAGAACTTCAAATAAGAAGTCTTAGCTTCTCAGGTAATTGATCAAAATGGTGCAATCTAGGAAAGCAACCATTCTGAGCAGCATATTGCTCTACCCACACTATACCAATACAAAAGTAATCACTAGATTAGCCAGCCCTTGCCAAAGAACGGCCACTGAAAAGAGAAACCAATCCTTCTATAATTTAAAAACTCCTCCATGTTCATCTCCTTGTTCATCTTTATCTATATGTTCATTAAGGATGCTAACCCTATGCTTCAAAATTTAATCCTATCGTAACAATGTTGCTTCTCCTCCAATTTATTCAAGCATAGAGTGTTGTTCTAACCTCCCTTCGTATTACATTTAATCAAACTGGAAAAGAAAGAAAAGTGGCCGTAGGCTTACCAAGCAAGCCGAACGTATTTTAATCATCAAAGAAAATCTTTAATCCCCAACAGCAGAAAGAAGACATCTAATTTCACTTCTCAGGCAAGCTATGCATTGGTCCAAAAGACTTTGCAACATCAAAGAATCAGGCATTGTAGAAATAGTTAAATAAATTTTGGGACCTCCAAGGGCGAAGCACGGATATGAGTGGAGAGTTTCTGGCTCCGATTGGACAGGGGTTGAAGCGTCGACAACCGGGCACGCGTGTGTAGCCCTCCATGAGCATTCGGACGTCGTGAATTTGGAGCAAAAGCTCTGTCTACTGCTTCTCCGCCATCTTTCAAGTCCAACCACTCCAACGCGCTCTCGATTTCAGAATCCGACGACCATGCCTCCTCCTCCTCCTCTTCCTCCTCTTCTCCTACTTCCATTACTCTTCTTTCTTCCCCTTCTTTAATTACTTCATCCATTGTTTGTAATCCTACTTCCACTGATCCTTCTTCCTGCATGGACGCCTGTTACAGCCAAACAACAATTTCCAATAAGAGAAACTCTGAGGCTGCGCAGTAGTTCACACATGTAACAGAAAGGGTGCGAATTTCCGCAGTTGGGCTCGAGTATATTACGAGAGAGGGGGCACGGCGAAGGAGATGAAAGATGGGTTGACTCAAAGCTAACCGTCCCGACTCTCTTTCCACATCGACGAAACGCGAGAGGCAGAAGGCGCTCGTATCACATCATCATCGTCATCTCCCGCGGAGGCGACGAGGTCGACTGAAGCGGCTGAGCACGACGGAGCTTCGGCGGCTGCGCGACCGGACGGGGCGGAGATGGGTTGAACAGAGGAGGGCGGCGGCGGCGGCGGTGGAAGCTCGGCTGAAACGGCGTTGGCTCGGTTGATGTTGCGCAGGGCGGCGGCTTCGGGAAGAAGAAGGGTGGAGAAAAAAAGAAAAGAAAAAGAAAAAGGAATAAAAAAATAAATTAGGAAAAAAAAAAGAGGGTTTACAATGGTAGGCCGCGTGCTCGGGGCCGGGCCGGACGCGTGAGAATAGACCGGGTCAGGGGCCTGGTCTCCTGACCCGGCCTGGTGTCCTTTTCCATATTAATAAATAATTAAAAAATCCAAAACAATTCAGAAAAAAATGGTTTCGATCGAAATCTAGAGAAAATAAGTTTTTTGAAAGATGGTCCTGAGTGTGATGTGCGCATGCAAGGCGTACCAATTTCAGAGAGCAAAGGAAAATGAGGTGCTCCATTCAAGTTCAGTGCGATTAATTGGAAATTTATTAAAGGAAATTAGAGTGTAGGATTGGTGACTAAATGAATATATACACACACATATATATTAGACAAAAAAAAGAAAATAATAAATATGAGAAAAATTAAAAGAAATTTAATTGTGATGCTCAAATTTCTAATTTTTCATTGATTTTCGAAATTTCGATTTTTTTTAATTTCCTAAGATTTTTTATCATTTTCTGAATTTTTAATTTATTTAATTTATTTATTACTGTTATATATTCGGGGAACGGGTTCAGACCGGATTTACCCGATCCGACTCGCTGCTCTTTCCTCCTTACGCGTTAGGCGGTGTGTATGAGGGACTGAATGGGCTCAAAGAGGAAAAAAAAAAGAGATGGGCGCATGGGCTCATCTGACCCAAAAATCAGGCCTTCCTATCCGAATTTGTTGTTATTATTATTTTTATCTTTTCAAGATTCACATATAATTTTTTTTTACTTTTTTATCTTTTTATAAATTTTTATATATTTGCAAAATAAATGGATATTTAAAACGTCGACAAAAATTCGGGTGTCAACATCCGTGACAAACTTCTCGACTGTTGATCTGATCGATGGTTGAAAAAACTCCGTGACAAGCTTCTCAACCGTTGATACTCAGCAAAGGTCAAGAAATGGCCGCTCTCTCTCTCTCTCTCTCTCTCTCTCTTAGCACTTGCGTGGGACTAAATAAAAATGCATGAGCAAGCCTTCTCACAGCCATGCCCATTCAAACAGGGACTTTGGCAAGGTATGTAATTCATTCACATGAATATGCTCTCCAGATTTCCTTGCCAAGAGTGCCATAAAGAGCAGTCGGTTTCTTTTCTATTTCGAATCTATATTTGCTTTCATTCTGATTTAATATAAAGATAACGAGGAACCACAACAGCAACAATATCAGGAAAATTTTAACTCATCCAAGAGATTTCATGTTGTATTCATCTCGTTCAAGCTCCTCGCCGTCACATTTTTCAATTCACAGCATGTTGATGCATTGAGTTTTGTGGTTTTGCAATCTTACATAATTTGTGAAGCCGTCTATTTCATAGCACTTATCAAAGTGACCGGACCCGAATGCTCAAACTTGGTACATTATTTTTGGAGCTCTCAACTTTGAGTTACTTCTTTGGACAAGTTTGTTTCTGATCATGTGACTGGTCGTCAATATGTGCTTGCTAGTGTTTACTTTGGTATCGTTCAGCCTGCTCGTCGCAAGGTTTTGACCTCTTTCAAAGGATTGTTCAGCTGTTTGATGACGCTATTTGCCCAAGTTTAGTTTGATTTTTGAAGCTCCTACAATCATAGTGTGTATGCTGTGAATTTTGTTGCACGTCATTTGTAATAAATACTTTCATTTAGGGAAAAGAGAAGGTTACCATGCACATGTTCTAATTTGGTAAACCTTGCCTTATTGTCATGTTATATGTACGTGATTACATTAGTTTATTTAACTTTTTCTTGGCCAAATTACTTTTTTCTAAAGGTAACAAAATGGGTCCACTAACCTATTTCTCAATTCATATTCGTGGGTTTGAATTTAAAATGAGTAATTTTAGTTTTATGAATGAATTAAATTGAGTGTAAGAAGAAAAGACCAACTAAAAATTGGTCTAAATGAATTTAACTCAGATTATATTTGAGTTAAGGTCTAAATATATTACTATTCTATATGTCACGCTTTCCTTTTCTTCATTTTTCTCCTTTTGAGGAACACCTAAAAAGCAAGGAAAAGAGTGATTTTAATAATTTATATCGGTAGAACCATGATTTTGTTTGGGCCACTTGTCATAAATTATATGTATAATTATGAAGCTTTGATATTTATTTATTTAAATTTGGAATAAAACTCAAATTTTAGAAAATCGTGGGAAAATATCACGCAAAAGATTTATGGCAGCACATGGTCATCTAGCATGAAATATGAATGGACCACCTTCAAAGATTAATTTCAGTTTAAATCATCCCTAAACCAGTTTTTAATAAATAACTATTAAAGTTAAACAAGTAAAAAAACATATATGGAAAGAATTCATGGGCCACTTCATATCTTTGGTTCTCCTACCTTCGGTTGTACCTCGGGGGTGTACCGTGAAGTTGAATCTAAACAATGTTGCAACCTATCTCTTGGGAAGGAAAATATAGATTTAGATGCATTTGTCAAATTTGGGTCCAACGGCCTTCAATTGGCATGAGTTTTCTCAAACCTATACCTCACGTGATAGTAGATGTGCGATTTTCATTCAATTGGAGTTGTCGCTAACCTATTGAAGTCAGCTAAAAACTAAGTGAAATATGAAAGAATATCTCACTTTCCGCATAATCAGAGATCATGAGAACAAGGGGACTTAATTACACTAATTCTAGAACTAATACCATTTTAGTGCCTCAGCCTAGCAAATACTTTTAAGGTTCATCTTAACCATTCTAAAAATGAAAATAACACTCAAAATATTAATATGCGTAACTAAATGTAATCAAAGTAAAGACACACAAATAATCTAATATTGTCTCTTAAAAAACCAAAAACAAAAATGGCATCCAAAAATCCCTATTCTAAAGCCTTAAAAGCTTATTTAATTGAGCTTTAGTTTTTGAAAGACTTTCCACTTTTTAAGAGAAACTATTCGAAAGCTAATTTTTGCAAGTTTTTTCCAAGGATTCATAATATTTCTGAATTTTTCAAAATTTCTGAATTTTTATTTTTCTGAAAATTTTTAAAGTTTATTTTTTGTCGTATTTTTCAATATTTTCAATTCTAAAAGGGACTCCGAGTCGGATTCTTGGACCTGTCCTGGGTAAGGGTCGGACGCGGGTCTCACTGATCTGGCCACCGAACCTCTTTTATTATAACCGAAAACTCTTTTATCCCTTTTCTTTCATTTTTAATTCTTTTCCTGTTTTCCTTTTTTTTTTTAAAATTTCTTTTTCTCTTTTTTACGGTGCCTTCTTCTTCCGAGAAGACTCCACCACTATCGAGACCACATAAATTTTTCAACCAACACCCAACACTCCAAAATGCACCAATAAAGATGTATCATGTTTCGGCAAGTAATCGACGCATACTCGATACTCAGCTCTCCACCATCCCTTATCACCAGACCGCCACCGTTAATCACCGGAATAACGCCACCAGTGACCACCATAGGAGCACATAAAGATGCAGAGGAAAAAGGAACGCAAAAATAAATGCTCGGATTTGGTCTTAGTGAGGATGAAATGTGACTGGTAACGAATCTAGAGGCTAGCAAATCAATCGATACTAATCAACCCACGTCAACATATTCTCGGATTTGAACAAAATCACTAATTCATGTCTCTGAGGCATTTAATCAAACTGGTTATACATGTTTCATCCATGATGCCTATATGCAGTTCTAGGATGAACGATTGGTTCTTAATCATTACAAACAATGAAAACCTACTTCACATCATCGCAACAGCATCAATATACGTTCATATCGCAAACATCAAATGGAGTTCATATCCGGTTTGAGGAAGTAGAAAATGTTACCTGCCATCACGGATAAGTTACAGCGACCGAAATCCGATAAAGGCGGCGTTGGCCATTGATTAACAGCAGCGAACAAGTTCCGAGCGAGATCTACGTTCCTCGAGCTTTCTTCGCGGCAAAAACAACGTACGACAAGGAGGACAGAGTGAGTCCCCGCCGGGGTGAGCGTGCGTGAGAGAGAAGACAAAGGGGGCCAAGTTTCTCTCGTCAACTCACTTCGGCTCAGGTCATGGGCTCAAAGAAATATGGAAAATTGGGCCAACGAAGAGATTAGGAGTTAGGCCAATAGAGGGATGGGCTTAGTAGGCTGAATATTATGACTAAAAGAATGTGTAGATGAAACCGCCCCGCTCAATTTTTGTCATGTATTTTTTTTTTCATCATCATATTTCATTGGAAAAAAGACGATAAAAAATCTCAAATTTTGTCAACTATGACACATTTACTTTAAACTTTTTTTTTATATCAAAAACCATAAACTTATCTTAGTGTGACACATTTATTACACTATACAAGTTTGGAGGTTTTAAGTTTGGAGTAAATGTATCACGGTGAACATAGTTTAGGATTTTTTTATGCCTTTTCCTTTTTCATTTTCATTCATTTTTTTTTTATTACTGTATTTTTTGTTGTTTTTATCTTTTTATCATTATAATATATATTTTTATTTTGCAAAGTGGATGAACACTTGAAAGGTAGATAAAATTCGGATTTCAACAGCTGACATAATCATTATTGCTTCAATAAGGCATTTCCCTTTTCCCACATATATCCCCTCAATTTTTATCTTTCACAGGATCATCTCAGTCTTTTCCATTCATCCAAAGGATTTTTTTTTTTTTGTTGGAATTGGTCTAAACCATGCCTAAAAAATTTCTAATTTTTTTGGTTGTTGTAATTTATCGAAACCATGCCTATAAGATTTCTGTTAACTCCATCTCCCCACCGCCTCCCTCCCTCCCTCCCTCCCTCCCAAACATAAATTGCATGGTTAAGGTACTACTAATCCAAGTTATTCAAAGTGCTTTGCTCTACTGTGTTCCAAATATCACACGATCAATGTTGTTATGGTCGTTTTAAAACAGTTTTGTAAGTTGGACATATGCTTTTCATCACATCATCACCCCACCCTCTCGTACTAAAGCATAATGGTAACACACTCCGGGTTGGTCTAAGTCCTCAACCGAAAAGCATAAAGAAGAACAATCTAAGACTAATAATTCTAATGAGACTAAGAAACATCACATGCTACGCCAAATAGAAAGATGATACTTACTGAAACTTTGTTAGAATTCAAATCCGGATCTTGATTTAGTCACAAACAACTGATTTGATCCATTCGTCTACATCATAAAAACATCATGCTAATCACTTAACTATTGTCTACACGAGTAAGCCTCGTGGTTACCGTGGATGACAGTACCAAGATCATTTCTGATCTTGAAACAGCTTTGTTGCATAGCTTACCAATCAAATCCAGCATTACAACGGTAAAATTCGACATCTCACAGTGGGGTGCCAACCATTTCTTGATGAAAGGACAAGTACAATCAAGCTATCGTTTACACTAGATTAAGGACATGTTTGGGTATGCTTCGACACAAAGCAAAAAATTTCTCGCCTGAATTTAAAATATGATCCAAATTTCAAAAATTCATGCAAAAAATTATATATTAGTTTACATGTCATTTATTGTGAAAGTTTTAGATGTTATGGATCGAGGAAAAAAAGTCAGTATGAGTCCGTCATGAAAATTTTATTAAGCAAAAAGTAGAAGCCTATATAAACACGGCTTAAATATTCACAACAATCCCAAGCAAGCCAACTGAGATAGATAATCACAAGCATGCCACAACATCATCTTCTCCATGGTTCCAGTTTAGTCCCTTCCAAGAACAAGCAAAAGCGGTCGCTGTCGCTGAAGAGCACGTGCATTCCTTTAATCCGTCAGGCTGAACTTATGTATGCTCACACGTTTAAGGAATAGTCGCATGCTGATTACTATTTATGTGCTCATAGAATCGGAAAGAGAATTAGTCTCTCTCTGGAACAAGAAGAAAAAAAAAAACACTCTCAAGCGCAATGTTCCGTAATTCCGAATTTGCAACTTCTATACACAATGAAAAATGGAGCTGCATTTCTCATCCCACTACACATTTATGTATTGTGCACTTTATGAGCTCATGGAAAATAAACAGTCTTACGAAGTTGGCATATAGTATACAACATGTACAACAGTACACTTCACTAGATGTTGCACAGAACATGTGGATCGTGGAGCCTTAGCCTATTTCCGGGGCCAGTCTTTAAAACGATCAAATGGTAGCGGAAATTTGTTGCCCTCCATGGGCAAAAAAGAAATTGGTATTTGCCCACTGGCCTAGTCATTTTTTTTTTTTTCAAAACAACTTCATTCATTGGCACAGAAATACAAGAGAGAAACAAAACAATTTTACTCCAAACTAAGATAAATGCAAGACAATTTCAAAATAAAATAAGCTCTAGCTAATAAGATGAATCAAATTAGGGATCACGTGCTCAAAGAGAAGATTTGTGAATTTCAAATTAAAATCAATAGCCCATCATCGAATTCATATTCAGTAATGAGTAAACACTAAGATCTTTAACTGTTGTTATGATTTGCTATTTGCCGGTGTGTATTTAGATTCGGTGTCCCTAATGCTATCACTTTTCAGAGTAACAAGATTGAATGAGTATAGATCCAATATCTATAAGAGCAAAACCTTTATGAAGCTCCTTCGATCTCCTTCGAAATTGGACTTATACACCAACGAGACTTGAGAAAAATGAAACCCCGAAATCATAAATGCAGAAAACCCAAATCTAGAATAGATTGTCATAGAAACCTCTCGAAACGAGAGAGACACTTCTATATCAGTCAAACAAGAAAAGGGGGGGAAAATAAAAAAGAGCTCCTTCATGGATGATAAAGAAAACGGTTGTGTGAAAGAAGAGGGGGAGAGGAGGGCTGCCCTGCCATGGGTAAAAAAGGAATTTGGGAAATTGGCAGACCGATCGTAAAATTGTTGCCCTACCATGGGAAAAAAATGGAATTTGGGGATGGCAGGCCGACCGTGATGTCATTGCCCAAGTAGGGGCAAAGAATAATGTCGGCCAAAAGGAATCTGGGGATGGCAAAAGGATCGTAATTACGTTGGCCGACATATAGGCAAAAGAGGAATTTGGGGATGGCAAGAACGTGATTACATTGACGATGGCAAACGCGATTACGTTGAACGACTTTGGGGATGGCAAAAGGACCGTAATTATCGTTGACCGACTGTGGGCAGAAAAGGAATTTGGAGATATGGACGAAAGTTTCGTTGTCTCATCCAACCGTTGATGTAACTCTCGAGGGGATCTGACGGTCCTGTCCTGACCCTGGAAAAAGATAGCAGACAACTCGGATGCACTTCTGCAAAAAGTCAAGGTCTCTGTTAGTTAAACACGTGAAGTAAACAAAACAATGCAGATCGGAATATTAAGAACAAGAAAAAATTGGACCCCCGGCTCTATATATACTCCCCGCCCCCGATTGCCTCTTCCACTTAATTATTCACAAAGCTCAAAAACCATCCCAGAGTTACATTCGGATCCCCCATCTCCAAAGCATGGCCGATCATACGGTAACACCGGAAAGGTACCACCTTATGAATCCGTTTGAATATCTTCTAAAACCTCTGCTTAGAGCGTGGCCTAGTAGCCAGTTCTCTTTTTCTTTTGAATCTGTTCTTATTAATTCTTCCTAATTCGGTACAGGGAGAACGGGCAATCACAAAAGTATCAACGGCAAAAAAGTTTTGATTCAATCAAGAGATTTCACATCATACTCACCTCATTCAAGCTGCTCATCATTACCCATTTCAATTTGCAACGTACCGAGACATTGAGCCACTCGATACTACTATTTTACATCATTTGTGAATTCATCTATATCGTAGCATTAATCAAAGTGACTAGATCCTCGAGCTCAAACCTGATATTTCGGTACTTGTACATCATATTTGGGGCTCTCGCTTCCGAGTTACTTCTTTGGACGAGCCTTGTCTCTGGCCATGTGGTTAGTAATCAATACATGTTTGCTAGTGCTTGCTTTGACATGTCTACTCATGCGAGACTCTAATGGTCTTCATGAGATTGTTCAAGTGATCAATGATGTGCCAATTGATATTTGAAATTCTGGCAATATGTTGAATTTGGGTATTGATTTTGTTGCATGTGATTTGTAATAAATCTTGTGATTTTGATAATCTATTTATATAGATCCATGATTACACTTTAGTCAAAAAGTCTTCCCACGGTCCCTTGAAGGTTCCAACTGTTAGATGGTTATGATCAGAACTCATAGCCAATGATCCTGCCTATACAGTCGTCGGGGTTGGGTAACGCCAAAAACGGACAAATGCAATTATTATTGGAGACCCCAAACAATGCTTAATCAACTCCTGGTTTGTCAAATTTGACAATCTATGTTAGAAAAGGAGGATGAAGATGACGAAGGCTAAGGAAGAACGAAGAAGCAGATTGTATTCTTCTTCATTGATTGTAATTCTGTACATCTCTCGTGTATTTAATTACAAGGAAGAAAATAATAAAGGAAAGAGAAGAATTGCCTATCTTTTTCTATCCTAAAATACATTTATATTCCTATAATTACAAATCACAAAATCATATCTTCCAACACTCCCCCTCAAGCTGGTGGTCTGTATATGTCCAAGATGCCTAGCTTGTTTAGAAGATATGTATGTTGTCTTTGACAAAGAGGTTTAGTGAATATGTCAGCAGGCTGTTCCGAAGTCCTGATTCCTCTTGTCTCAACAATTCCTTCTTGAATCTTTTCTCGAGTAAAGTGACAATCAACTTCTATATGCTTCGTCCTTTCATGTAGCACTGGATTTGCTGCAAGCTTGAGTGCTGAATCATTGTCACAGAAGAGTAAAGTTGGTCCTTTAACCGGAGCTCCGAGATCCGTAAATCCCCTTAACCGCACTATTTCACAAACAAGCCTTAGCCATAGATCGACATTCAGCTTCAGCCGATGATAAAGATATGGTAGACTCGTTTCTTTGTCTTCCATGAAAGAAGTGATTCCCCAAATTTGATGCGAAAACCAAGAATAGACCTTCTACTCATAGGGCATGTGGCATAATCTGCATCGCAATAGGCTGTCATCTCCATGTTACACTTTCGAGAAAGAAGTATTCCCAAACCTGGACAAGTCTTTAAGTATCTCACAATCTTCAAGGCTGCGTTCATGTGGGACTGCTTTGGACTGTGCATAAACTGACTAAGAGTCTGAACAACATAGCAAATATCTGGCCTAGTCATAGTGAGGTATATCAGTTTACCCACGAGTCTCTGGTATCCTGAGGGATCTTGTAATAACGGATCATCCGAAGAGAAGGATATACCAGTGTCATAGTCAACAGAAGTCAGTTTAGCATTTTGCTCAATAGGGATGATTGACGGTCTACAGCCTGATAATCCTGCTTCTGATATTATTTCCATCACAAATTTCCGTTGACTCAATGATATGCCCTGATCTGAGCGAGCTATTTCAATTCCAAGAAAATACTTAGGTGATCCTAAGTCTTTGATATGAAAAGTCAAATGCGTATGCTCTTTAAGTTTCTTTACAAACGAGAATTATCATTTCCCATGATGAGAATGTCATCAACATAGATCATCAAGCAAATAAATGACATACCTTTTGTCCAAGTGAATAAGGCATAATCATACTTGGATTGATTGAATCCAAAGAGCCAAGAGTGCGCTGGTGAACTTAGCATACCATTGTCTGAAGCTTGTTTCAATCCATAAAGAGATTTGCGGAGACGACATACCTTCGACTCCCCCCCTCTCCGTAATCCGGGTGGAAGCTCCATATATATTTCTTCATCCAGATCGCCATGTAAGAAGGCATTATGGACATCCATCGATGTAATGGCCATCCACGAAAAGCAGCAATAGACAGAAAAAGTACGAACCGTGACATCTTTTGCTACAGGAGAAAAGGTTTCATGATAGTCGAAACCTTCTCGCTGGGTGAAGCCTTTTGCCACCAACCGAGCTTTGTATCTTTCCACGAACCATCTGCCTTATATTTTATCTTATATACCCACTTACATCCAATGGGTTTGCGATGATCGTGCATTGAAACAACATCCCGGTATGATTGTCTATCAATGCATGTAATTCTGATTCCATGGCCTTTCGCCAACGAGGATCATCTTTGGCTTCATTATAACTAGCGGGTTCTTGATCTTCGAAATACGACTTATGCAACATAGATGTTCTGGTGTCAATCTATCAAAGGACACATAAGAGGAGATAGGGTAACGAGTACCTGATGATCTTGAAGAGCCACATATATAATCTTTCGTCCAGGTTGGTGGTCGAGAGATTCGATGAGAACGCCGCTGTGGCACTTGTGGTGTGGTGGATAATTCTTCAGTAATAGTGGTTTATGAAGTATCCACCAATTGTGCTGGTTCATCATGCAATGATCGATCTTCATGAGGATGTGCAATAGACTCTTCAACCATATTCATGAGAGGTGTTGGAGGTAAGATATCTATTGTTGGTGGAAGAGTAGGGATAATAAGTGCTTCTTCACATGATGAATCTTCTTCCAACAAGAATTGCTGATTTGTCTTTCCTTCTTCAGATAAAGTTGTTGAGGAAAAAGGAAAAACATCTTCATGAAACATAACATCCCTACTAATAAAGAAATTCCCTGTAGAAGGTGCATAAACCCGATATCCTTTTTGCAAAGTTGGATACCCCATAAAAATGCATTGAGAAGCTCGTGGCACCATCTTATCTCTATGGCCCACTGTAGTGACATAGCACAGACATCCAAAGACTCTGAGATTGCTCAGATTCGGTTTTTTTCCATACAATAACTCAAAAGGGGTCTTTCCCTTTAAAATGCGTGATGGCATACGGTTGATCAAATATGCTGCAGTGATCACACAATCTCCCCAAAATTTTTCAGGGACAGAAGCTTGAAATTTAAGCGCACGAGCTACTTCTAAAAGATGGCGATGTTTTCGCTCAACGATGCCATTTTGCTGGGGTGTATAGGTACAAGAACTCTCATGCAATATCCCATTTACAGTGAACAAGGAAGCACATTCAGTATTAAAAAATTCTTTTCCATTATCAGTACGTATCCTGCGAATGGATTTCTGAAATTGAGTCTTAGACAAGGAAATGAATGTCTTTAAATGAGAAAAGACTTGACTTTTGGACTGCAGCAGAAAAATCCATGTGGCACGAGAGTAGTCATCCACAATTGTAAGAAAGAACCTAGACCCATCGTGATTTAAAGTATGATAGGGCCCCCAAACATCAGCATGAATAAGGGAAAAAATATCATCTGCTCGAGAAGTGCTATTTTGGAAAGTAGCACGAGTTTGTTTAGCCATAGGACAAATAGGACATTTAGGGCAAGGAAAAGATGCACTGTGGCCCAATCGTTTATGATTAAGAAAATTGATGTCATTGATAGCAGCATTACAAAGAGACTTATTGAATGCAACAGGAGATAATTTAGATAGATGCGGAGAATCCAACCAAAAATATAGACCCCGGTTGACTCTACCCAAGCCCATCGCTCCCGATCGAAAGGGCCTGAAAGAAACATCTATCAGAATGGAAAAGGATGTGACATGAATTTTCTTCACAGACTCAAGCAACTGAGATTAAGTTGAAATGGAAGTTGGGTACGTAGAGCACATCTTTAAGAGTAATAAAAGAACTAAGCTTTACAGTCCCAGTCATTATGACTTTGGTGTCATTTCCATTTGGAAGTTGTACTGATATAGGAAAAGATAATTTTTTAATGTCTGAAAGTAAATTCCTATCACAGACTATGTGATCACTTGCACCAGAATCAATAATCCATGCATCCTTAGAAATTGAGTTCATCAAACAATATGATGTACCTGTGAAGCTGCCTCCTTTATCAGAAGGATCCAATTTCTTCAAAGTGTCCATCAACTCGTGATATTGTTCAGGAGTAATTGATTTTCCCATTTGTTGTCCCGAGACCTGAAAAACTGAGGAAAATTTCCCCTTTTCCTTTTCTCCTGGCTTTCCATGCAATTTCCAGCAATTCTCAATAGTATGGTGTGGGCGTTTACAGTAATCACAGTATAATTTACCTTTTCCCCGTGGCCCATTAATTTTTGTATTTGAATTGGGCCTAAAAGCCTGTGCCGAAATTGGCCCATATGAGCCGTCGGACCCTCCTGGAAATGGGCCACGCGAGCCTTCCAGCCCACTTGCGTTGATTGATCGCGGGCCGTCCGATCCGATCAAGTAGCTTCCTCGTGAGCCGTCGGATGGATTGAAGAAAACAGCACGGGAGCCGTCGGATGCTTTGGAGAGGATACCGCGCGAGCCGTCCGATCCCATCGCCCCCTGGAGTGGCCGCGAACCGTCCGATTGAGGGTGGGAGTAATCTCCACCGTCCATGCTCCTCCTTAAAAGGGATTTAGGGTTTTCGTTGTCAAAGAACAACCCTAGATCCGCCTCCCCGAGTTTCTCTGTGATGAGCGAAAATGGGTCTTGGCTGCGAGAGCGATGCCGTCTCCTCCTTTGCCGTGGTCCGCCGATCCTTGTTGGCTCTCCTCCTGGATGGCGAGTTGATAGATACGGCCGAGACTCGGCAGGGGCTCCATGGTGAGTATGTGAGATCGGAACGCCAGGTATGCTTCGTTGAGAATGAGGAGGAATCGTATCGCCTTTTCCCTCTCTCGCATCCGCCTGTATTGCTGTTGAATAATATCAGGCCAGTCGAATTTTTCTTCGGCTGCCTCCAACTCATTCCATAGACCGGAAAGCTTGTTGTATATTGTCGCGATGCTCATGTTTCCCTGTTTTAGATCGGAAATTTGTTGTGTGAGATGAAAAATTCTAACTTGATCGAGTTTTCTGTACATCTCTCTTATGTTTTCCCACATCTTCTTCGGATCCTCCGTCGGGGGAAGTCCGGCCGCGACCTCGGCGCGATGCGCTTTCCAATCCACGTTCTCACCGGTTGGCTGCATCTCCTCCGAGCCGTGCCCTTCTCTCGTCGGATGGAACCGGGAAAGATCCGTCAATGAATACTTCTTTATCTTTCGTTATGAGGGCCCGCCGGAATTCTCGTGACCAGCTTGAATAATTGTCTGCACCTGTCAATTGCTGACTTATGATTTTTAATTCTGGACCGTCGCTGTTTGTTGTATACAACGGTTCCCCGGGTTCCGGCCGCCCACTGTTAGCGAGAATCTGATATGGGAAGAAACCTGGTGCAGGGGTCGGGTAAGGATTCGTTCCCTGACCCGAACCGCCAAAGCCAAATCCGTAATCCGCATTTTGAAACCCTGAATGGGAATTGGTTCTCTGACCCGATGTATTTGCTCCGCCCGTCTGCTCCGGGTCGATGCTAAGGTTTGCCCCATCACTGGTTGGCGGACCCTCTTCAACCTGCGCGCTGCTATGGTAGCCAGGCGATGATGAGTTGGGAATAGGTCCAGGATACCATGGATACGGCATCCACTGGTAGGGGTGACCTGTGAATGGTTGCCCCGCAATTCCCTGAGCCTGATGTTGCCACTGCACGTGCGGATGTTGGCCCCGGATTTGTCTGTGTTGTTCTGGTGCAGGGACTACGACGGACGAATCTTGATCTCCCAAGGCTTGTATCGAAGCTTCAGTCACGGATTGATCAACAGGAGGAGAGGTAAGATCTTGTGGTGTTGACATTGTAAATAAGAAGTTGATTCCTCTGTTAACCTCTTTTGCAGGTAAAGTTCCTTCAGGCAATCAAGAATTTTGATTCCTTTGGCAACGCTCTTCTGGAATTTTCAAAGTAGGTTTATGAGGCAATCGAAGCGGAAGCAAAAATCAGAATCGGATTGGCTCTGATACCATGTCAGAAAAGGAGGATGAAGATGACGAAGGCTAAGGAAGAACGAAGAAGCAGATTGTATTCTTCTTCATTGATTGTAATTCTGTACATCTCTCGTGTATTTAATTACAAGGAAGAAAATAATAAAGGAAAGAGAAGAATTGCCTATCTTTTTCTATCCTAAAATACATTTATATTCCTATAATTACAAATCACAAAATCATATCTTCCAACAATCTACCCAGTGATTGCATAGCCCATTTCTTAAGCCTTAAATCTCAAGATAGCAATTCCAAACCAAGCCAGCCGAGCATTCTCAATCCCACATATCAAAACTATCCATTTTCTCACCCCAGAAAGTACGTGAAAAGATCAAACTAAAATCACATAAGGTATCTAACTTGCAATTCGAGTAGGTCATAGCCAACTCCTATCAAGGCCTCCTTCCCTATGATAACTAGCAAAAGAAGGGGGTAAAAACAGAAAAGAAGAAGCTGCTGTACAATTTACCTTGGAACAATATACCAACGCCATCTAATAATAATACCCTGACATAATACAAGACCAAAATAAACTTATCTTATCCCTCTCGCTTTACTCTAGGCTAAAATTGGGCTACTACTGAAAAGTGCAAAGCCATCTCCACATCCGGTAAATTAAACATATACAATACATGACTCACTCTCTCTATTGAGAAATGCCGAACAACATGTATATTAATACCACAGCCATAAACGACTACCTAGTCTTATGGGCTTTGGCTAACTTCTCCCTTCTTTTTTCACAGCCTTGAGGACTTCGTTTTTACTCTCTTCCCTTTTACTCTTTGACCAGTAATCGGGCCTGGTCTCCTGACCCGGCCCGGTGCCTTTTCCATATTAATAAATAATTAAAAAAATCCAAAAACATTCAGAAAAAAATGGTTTCGATCGAAATCTACAGAAAATAAGTTTTTGAGAAGATGGTCTTGAGTGTGAAGTGCACATGCAAGGCGTGCCAATTTCAGAGAGCAAAGGGAAATAGGGTGCTCCATTCAAGTTAAGTGCGATTAATTGGAAATTTATTAAAGGAAATTAGAGTGCAGGACTGGTCACTAAATGATATATATAAGACAAAAGAAAATAAAAAATGAGATAGGAAAATTGAAAGAAATTTAATCGCGATGCTTGAATTAATTGGAAATGAAGGTGGACTAGAAGAAACTCAAGTGCACGTCAAAGAAATTAAAATTGCCAGAATCTAAACACAGCTGAAAAATGGTTAGTTTTCATTAGTTTCATAGTTTAGGAAAAGTGATTTCCTTGTTGATAAAAGGGGAGTCATTTTCCCCCGATTTAAGTTTGTTGTTTTCAGTTCATGAGAAATGTTTTTTTTGTAATCGGTTAGTTTTCTGCTATCTAATCACTAGAAAGTCGGAAAACAAATTTCAAGTAAAATGAACAATTTGAAAAATATTTTCTAAAAATAATTGGATATATCGCTTGGAATAACTAACTAACCAAAAATATTTTCATCATTGATAATAATTTATATTTATAGTTCTTCGTGGACGATGAAGATATTTTCATTTAGATATTTTTATAGTCGATATAAGTCATCATTTTCAATTTTTTTTTTCCAAAACATGAATTTTTTCGAAACAAACGGTAGTAAAATATTGTTTTTCCAAAAACCTTCCCTCAATCCCTTTTACATACGTGAATTACGCCGCTTTACTAAAACTTTTATCGAAATTCATACTCTAACATGACAACTTAAACCTCCCTCTCTTTTCAAATCTAGAGGTGATAATTCATCATTTGAGAATGTATGTGGTGTGTTATAGTAGAATAGGATTTGAGAAGAAAATTGGGGGGCATGCAATATATGTACTTTGGTCTTTAGTCAATGCTTATTTACTCTAGGCGTAAAAAAGAAAAGGAAAAAAAAAAGCAAAAGCTTTTAAAAAGTTGGGTTATTTTAAAAGCATCACAGAAGATATGACAAGCCTTCATCAATATTTGTTTCCATTAGAGGAGCCTCACATTTTCTAAATAATCAGTTATACATCACTTGTATAACAGTATAACAAGTACAAAAAATGGCTTTGAGAATCAACTTAGCCGAGGTGTAAAATAGCTGATTAGTGTGTACAAAGCATGACTAAACACAAAAAAGGG
This sequence comes from Eucalyptus polyanthemos subsp. polyanthemos, assembly GCA_017140185.1. Taxonomy (NCBI): domain Eukaryota; kingdom Viridiplantae; phylum Streptophyta; class Magnoliopsida; order Myrtales; family Myrtaceae; genus Eucalyptus; species Eucalyptus polyanthemos. Next base: position 19,287,948 of record CM029460.1, on the reverse strand, counting down.
GGCAGAAATCAGTCAAGTAAAAAGAGAGAAAAAGGAAGCAGCTGCCCCATGCACAAATCAGAAAACATCGACGGGCTGAGGATACGTGTTCCCGGGCAGCCATGCATGTCCTCAAGCGTTGATGAAATCAACGGTTGAACATGACTGGTTTCAGAGACCAATTATAATATAAATTGATTGGTTGCACTCCTCGGCTGAACGAAGGACGCCGAACCGCAACCCCCATTACTAAATGAAGGGGATTTGCGAGTCTCGGGTAGAATCCTCGGCCAATACGCGAAGGAATCCTCGGGTAGTGCATCCTCCATTTAATAATGGTGGTTGCAGTTGTGCATCCTGGAGCTGTACAGTAGAGATTCGGTTGCATTCGGTCTCTGAAACCGATCATGTCCTCTCACCCGTTGATTTGGAGTGGTTGGGTAATTCGTTGATCTACAGAAATTCTCTGAACTAATTAGATAATTTGCAAAAGATAAGAAATGGCTAACACTTTTAGTGCGATTAATTGGAAATTTATTAAAGGAAATTAGAGTGCTCCCCTTCTCCACAGCCATGCCGAATCAAACACCGACTTTGGAAAGGTAGGTCATTCTTTCACGTGAATACGCTCTTCAGATTTCTCTGCTAAGAGCGCGCTAAAGAGCAGCTGGTTTATTTTCTCTTTCGAATCCATCTTTTCTTCCTATTAAAATACCTTCCTATTTAAAGTAGGAACGACAAGCAGTCACAAATTTTTTTTGTCTCAATCAAGAGATTTCATATTGTATTTATCTTGTTTAAATTGCTCGCTATCACGCATTTCAATTCGCAGTCTTTCGATCACATTGTTTTGCAGTTTTACATCATTTGCAAAGTTATCTAATTAATGGCATTGATTCAAGTGACTGGGTCTACGAGCCTAAATTTGATATACAAGTACTTGTACGTCATTTTCGAGACTCTTGGCACTGAGTTGCTTTTTGGGATTAGCCTATCTCTAGTCATGTGGTCGATTGTCAATATGTGCTTTCTAATGTTTGCTTTGGCATCATATGGCCTGCTCACACAAGTTCCCTATTAGTTTCAAGAGATTTTTCAGCTATTTGACAATGTGCCGTTTTTTCAAGTTTAGTTTGATTTTTAAAGCTTCAGCAATTATACTATGTTTGTGTATCAATTTTGCAGTATGTCAGTTGTGTTATAAATTCTTCTGATGTGGGGACGAAAGAATGTTATCATATACATGTTCCATATTGAACATAGTACACAGTTTGTAGATTTTATGTCTTTTGGAGCTTCTTTTGTCATGTAACGTTTCACTTGGGAATAAAATATGGTTTGTTGAATGGAATTATTTATTTGGCTTTTCATCCTTTCTTTTTTTCCTTCTATTATAGTTTCATTAGTGTCACGTGCTTAATTTTTTTTGACTGTTTGGTCTAATAGCTTTTCTATTATATATACATTTATTTTAGGCATGAATAATAATATTTTACAAAAAAAAAAAAACAATCAAGGTAACATCCTCAGAACAAGCACAACTGGGGTGCTAACACCGTCTCTTTCGAGATCAATTCCCAAACCCGTGCACTCTAAACAAAGCTTTGGTGGCCAATCATAACGGGTAAAAGAATGGTGGCAACTCCCTTTTTTGTTATTTATTTACATTCGCTGGTGACGTTGGTTTTTAAGAAAAATGAGGACAATCGAGTTTTCTGTTTGAGTCATATCTTTAAAAAAAACTCTATTCTCTATTCTCTCATCTCTTTCACTTCCCTTAACATTAATTTGCAGAGTAATTTTTACATTATTTGGACTAAAAAGTAAAAATGTTAACTATCCAACTTAATTAAACGTTAATATTGCTAGAACAATATTCAACATTAATTTGCAAAGCTTCACTGTACCTTGATATGCAGTCCTATAAATAAATCACCAATTTAATTAAACAAGAGTCATATAGGGTCACATCTATTTTTTCAAATAGCAATTTATTTATAAATTTAGTATGCACAAACATGATTTAACAACAATAAACTTTACAATTCTTAGGTGATTGAAGAATTGATATGTTAAGGAGTTCTATTGAAATTTTAATTTTTTTCCTTAATTAAAGCCAATTTTTACTTTTTGTTATATAACTGATGTCCAACAAGTATTTAGAAAAATCTAAGAATCTTTTGATGGAAAAAAAATCAATTGACGAAGGCTTGTCTTGTGGTGTCTATAATATACCCTGAGACTTTTATCCATTAATTTAATCAATGTCGTCATGGCCGCCATTAATTTAATCCGAAGACATGTCTACGGATTGTCGTTTAATTAATTTCGGATCCACAGTTTGACCGAAAATGTGCCCAAGGGCACAGCACATACATTTCGGTTTGACCGACATGTCTTCGGATTGTCATTTAATTAATTTCGGATCCACAGTTTGACCGAAAATGTGCCCAAGGGCACAGCACATACATTTCGGTTTGACCGACATTTCGGCTTGGGCACGTTTCGGTTTGACCGAAATGTGTCAAACCGAAATGTGCCCCCGAAATGAAATGAGCCTCCGAATGCCCCCGAAATGAAATGTGCCTCACACCCCGAAATGAAATGTGCCCAGCTCATTTCGGGGGCACATTTCGGTCGGATCCACGGCTTGGCCGAAATGCCCCGGGATCAACTTTGCTTTGTAGGGGCATTTCGGTCAGATCCACGGTTTGGAAGGGCCCATTGCAGAAGTCTTCTGGCTCATGTGGGAATTATATAAATAGGTGACAAAACCCACCTCTTTACTTCACACCCAACACGCAGAGCAAACGCTCGAGAGATGAGAAATCGTTCAAAGCGAGGGGCTAGGCACCGGCACTGTCTTTTCCTGCTCTTCGAATCCTCCGTCTCCTGCACTCACTCCCCTTCTCCACGGCCATGCCGAGTCAAACAGCGACTCCACAAAGGTATGTTATGCTCTTCAGATCTTTGTTAAGAACGGGATAAAGCACTCAATTTCTTTTCTCTTATGAATCTATCTTTTCTTCTTCATTTAATATAGTGACGACGGGCAACCACATTGGCAACCACAGCATGAGCAACAACAAGAAAGTTTTGACTTGTCCAAGAGATTCCATATTATATTCACCTCGTTCAAGCTACTTGTCATCGGATACTTCAATTCGCAGCATATCGAAGTGTTGAGCCCGGCGATTTTGCAGTTTTATATTATTTGTGAAGTTATTTATCTCATTACGCTGATCAAAGTGACTGGACCCGTTCGCCCAAACTTGATATACATGTGCTTGTACATTATTTTTGGAACTCTCAGCTCCGAATTGCTTCTTTGGACAAGCTTATCTTTAGTTGTGTGGCTGGTCATCAATATGTGCTTGCTAGTGTTTGCTTTGGCATCGTCTGGTCTGCTTGGACAAAGTTTCGACTACTTTCGAGAGATTATTCCTTTGTTTGAGGATGTGCTGTCTTCCCAAGTTTAGTTTGATTATCTTGTATTTGTTATGAATTTAGGTGTATGCCATTTGTAACAAGTATTATTTGTACTAGAAGAGAGAAGATTACGATATGCTTGTTCTGAGTACGGTGAACCTTACATTATTGCCATGTCGTGTACACGGTTACTTTAATATCATTTAATCTTTTTCTTGGCCTAATTTTTTTTTTCTAAAGGTAACAAAATGGGTGCACTAGCCCATGTTTCAATTCATATTTGTTGAATTTAATTTAAAATTAAGTAAAAAAAAGAATTGAATTTAAAATTAGTCACTTTAATTTTATGAATTGATTAAAATGAGTTGTAAGAAACAAAAACCAACTAAAACTTGATCTAAATGGAATTGACTCAAATTATATTTATGTTAACATATAAAAATGTTACCATTCTACTTGTCACGCTTTTCTATTTTTCATTTTTCCCTTCCGAGGAACATCCAAAAAGCCAGGTAGAGAGTGATTTTAATAATTTATTTTGGTAGACTCATAATTTTTTGTGGGTCACTCATAATTTATTGTGAAGCTTTAATATTCCCTTGTGTAAAGGTGGAACAAAACTCAAAATTTAATAAAATTGTGGAAAAGTATCGTATAAAAGATTTCTGGCAACTCATGGTCATCTAGCATGAATGGACCACCTTGAAAGATTAACTACAACTTAAATCATCCCTAAACTAGAAGAAAAAGTAGAAGAAGAAATAATTCACGGGCCACGTCATTTCTTCGGTTGCGTAAACTAGTGGTATATCTGCAAGTTGGACTCAGATGGTCCAAGTTGGACAAACAAGGAAGAAAAAGGTGAGGCCTTCAGACAACTTAAAATTGCATATGAACAGAATTTAATAGCCTCCACTCAAAACTCATTCAAGTCACTTCATTTATTGAAGTGTATGGCGTTGGACACGGTCTTTCGAGGCAGGGACTCTTCTACTAGGTTAGTTCAAACTTCTAGCATCGGGAGAAATAATAGGATGTATGTTTTTAAAGCTTGATTTGTCACAATTTTTAGTAATTTCTTATTTGCTAATTCTTTTCATGTTTATTTTGTTTTAATTGGTTATGCCATTTTCCATGAATAAGGAGAAAAATTGCCATTGGAGTCCAAGTTAGATTGGGTATAGGTGGGGTAGTCAATTATGAGTCATTAAAATTATATTCTTTGTGTAAATGTTACATGTCACTTTTGCAAATACTTTGTTGCGTGACCACAAAATACCATCAAACCTAAAAAAAAAGTAAGACAAAATTTTAAATTCATGCGAGGCACGCTTATTCACCTAGTATATAATAGAGAGATTGCGTGGGTGGATTAATCAAAATATTGTAAATAGTCACAAAATAATGCTAACATAATAATTATTACTTCATTTGCCATCGAGGTATTACGCTTTTGTCCATACGTGTTCCCTTAATTTTTATCTTTCACGTGTCTTTTCTACTCACAAAATGGAAAATAATAAATATTCATCCTTTTTGTTTTATTTCATCAAAACCATGCCTAAAATATTTTTTATTAACTCGATTTGCTTTTCTTCTCTCTCTCCCCTCCAAACATAGATTGCAATATTGCATGGCTAAAAGTACTACTATTCCCGGTTTTTCCAAGTTTACTTGAATCTGTTGTCTCCTTTATCCATAGTTACTGTTATTAGAGTCTTTTTATTTCCTTTCCGAACCAACACAGAGCCCAATACACATAAAAAAGTCGAAGAGCTAACCTTCAGTGAAAGTTCTTTCCTCGGATACCTTTCCCGGGAGGGGGATCTGACGGTCCAGGACTAACTCCCGCATCTTGAGATAGGGAACTGATGACTTTTGCAAAGTAAGTCCCCGCCAATTTGATGCAGGGCCGAATATTAAAATGGAAAAAAAAAAAAAAAAAAAAACAGGGTAGGTTGGAAACATGGCCTATTTATACGTGCACCGCCAAGTTGCCTCCCAGAGTTCATTCGGCACCCCATCCCCGCAACATGGCCGATCATACGGTAACATCGGAAGGGGACGTTTTACATCCATCTGAATATGTTCTAAAAGCTTTGCTTAGAGCATGGCCCAATAGCTAGTTCTCTTTTTCTTTTGAATTGGTTTTTCTTCCAACTAACTGCTTCCTAGTTCGGTACACAGAGAACGGGCAACTATAACGACACCAACGACAAGAAAATTTTCACTCAACCAAGAGATTTCACATTATATTCACCTCATTCAAGCTACTTCTCATCGAACATTTCAATTCACAGTATACCGAGACTTTGAGCCTCCAAGCTCTATAATCTTACATCATTTGCAAAGTTGTCTATTTCACGGCACTTATCCAAGTGACCAGACCCTCGAACGTGATGTTCAAGTACTTGTACCTCATATTTGGGACTCTCGCTTTTAAGTTGCTTCTCTGGACGAATTTATCCCTTATCATTTGGCTTGTTGTCAACATGTGCTTGCTTTGGCATGTTTGCTTGCGCAAAATTTTGACCGCTTTCAAGAGATTGTTCAACTCATCAATGATGAGCCAATTGATATTTGAAATTCCGGCAATATACTATATTTGGGTATTTTGTTGCATGATGCTTGTGATAAATCTTGTGATTTTTATAATATACTTTTGGAGATCCATGATTATTATTTTTTGTCAATTGTCGCAAACTCTGTAGACAATTTATGAAGAAGGAATGAAACTCACGTCTAAGTATGGTGTATATCTTCTTAGTTCAATAATTTAAGCATGATGTTTTTAGATGCCTTGTTTATACTGATTTAGGTATGGTGTATATACTTTGAAAGCATTTCTTGAATTTTCCATTTATCTCTTGGGGGTATGGCTTAGAATTCAAGACATCGTTTACCTCTCATACTTTAACAAAATGCCACACCCACGGACCCTTGAAGGCTCCAACTTTAAAAGGTCATAATCAGAAGTCACAGCTCCTAAACAGTTGTCAGGTTTAAAAACACAAAAGACAATCAAACGGGATTGATATCGGAGTCCCAAAAGGCGCTTCACGAGCTCTTGCTTTGGCAAAATTTCACATCTGCCTAGTAATTGCATAGCGATTCTTTAACCCCCATCTTAGTAAACCAATAGGCCAATTATGATAGCAAAATAGCCAGCCAAGCATTATCAATCCAACAGATCAAAATTGTAAGGAAGGAGGTCTTGGTAGGAGTTGGCTATGATCTAATTGATTCCCAGTTCAGATCCACTATCGATAGTTAGATACCTTTTGCGATTTTAGTTTAATTTTTTCACATGCTTTTGGGGGTAAGAAGATGAACAATTTATAGGGATAAGTTTATGTATGATAGCCAATTCTTGCCCATCAGATTATGTTGCATGATGGACATTTGCTTGGAAAGGTCAGAGCGACAAAAGGGTCTAGCGATGATGCGGAGAAGTTCCACCTACTGTCAATTGGCAGAAAAAGAGAAAGTAGCAAGTACTGCTGACTGTAGATAATAGCATACATCTTTGGCAGTGGAAATGCAACCATTTGCTTCATTAATATCTTGAACAGAACCATCCGAGTCCTCTAGTCAACGGCCTGCAGAACCACATAAACAATTCCAAGAGAACTTCTCAGAGATGCTAACATCACTTCAGTAACTTTTAGAAATGGGGTGGGGCAATGTAACTGCAATAACTTTCAAAAGTGGTCTTACTTCTGAATAATTATTGCAAGAGGGGATATGAACCAATGCATACACCCATAAAACAGTTTATTCAGCTATGATTCAGTCAAACTGAAATATTGATTAAGCTTGCAATAGGGTTCGTTTCAACTTTAAAACTATTGATGATCAAATAAAGTAATCATAGTTTGTTTTCCTATATCCAATTCTGCAAAATAATTACACTCAAACTTCACGCTGAATATAGAAGATTTGACCCAGGGACATAGGTGCAAAGCAAGAGGAAGGAGGCCAATGAAGAAATTAACGAAAATTCTAATAGATTTTTAAAACGGACACATATTTTATAGGGGATATATTGTCATGAGAAAAATCCAAGCAGCAAATTATACTTAGTAGAAAGAGACCTTATTGCTCTCTCAAAAAAAAAAAGAAAAAAAAAAGAAAGAGACCTTATTGTGGCTGTTGTTATGATGGCAACATGGAGAATTTTATTGGAACAGAACTCTCAGTACAAAGTCGATCAATCTTTTGATGAAGATGTCCTTTACCTGCTCGACAAGTTAAATACTCAATATCACATAAAAAAGCTAGAGAACATATCAGTGTCCACCAAATGTTTAGATGCAAAAGGAAGTGGTAGATATAATACTAGTACACTATATATCAAAACATGCTTATTCAAGTATCAAAACTTCTGGCCAAAAAAAAGAGTATCGAAATCTAAAATAGTGGATGTTCATGTACTAACCAAATTGATGACAGCATGACTCAAAATTATTATTTTTTTTTTGGTGAAAAGTGGACAAAGTTATGAAGTTCAATCAAAATTATCGAGGTTCGTAAAACTCAAAAGTGTAGACAGCTGAAACGGAAGATAGTGGAAATGAGATTCACTAATGTCATTAATCTAACTGTTACTACAAAGAAGACCTTGGGTAGACTAAGGTATATGTTTCAAGCTTGCCGCTGGATAAGCATCAGCACTCAATACAACCACTTGAAAAAAAATCTTAGCGAAGCCTATAGATAATCTCATGTAGCTCTAAAGCCAAGGTTTAAGAACTTCAATATTAGCCTCTCAGGTAAATTGATCAAAAGTGCTCAATCTAGGAAAGCAACCATTATGAGCAGCATATTGCTCTAGTCACACTATATCAGTACAAAATTACTGAGGTTGGGACACCTGGAGTGCCATAACTTGGCACGGAGGGACACTTAAGTGCCATAATTTTAAAATGGTACAATTAAGTGCCAATATCGGAGTAAAATAGGACACTTAGGCTGCGCATAGCAACGCTTCTCTTCCCGGAAGAGTTTTTTTTTTTTTTTTTTTTTTTTTTTTTTTTTTTTTCAGAAATGGTTCTTTTCTATTTCTACTCCGAAAAACAATTTCTGAGTAAAAGAACCCATTTGGTAACGACACAAAATTTCTACTCTTTGAATAGGAAAATAATAGAAATGCGTTTGGTAACGCAACAATTTCTTGTTTGTATTTATTCATATTTTATTCTTGTCGACGGATCGCCGCCGCCCGCCCGTCGGTCACGCTGCCGACACACGCCGGCCCGCCGCCGCCGCACGACCGCCGGCCGACCGTCACCACCGGCCCCCGTCGGAAGCCCATCGGCCGCCGACGACCGCTGGAGGCCGCCGGGCGGCCGCGGGGAGGGGCGGCCGATGGGCTTCCGGCGGGGCCGGCGGTCGTGCGGCGGCGGCTGGCGGGCCGGCAGCCGCGACCGGCGGGCGGGCGGCGGTGATGATATTGCTAGTACGAGTACCTAGAGAGGGGTGAATAGGTATATAAAAGATTTTTCTTGATAATTGCGCAATACTTAGACAATTGAAGGATTTGCAATAAGTAATAATCAACGTAAGACAAAGTAAAGGAAGGAGAGAATTGAACACGCGGTTTATAGTGGTTCGGCTCGATTCAAGCCTACGTCCACTCTTCTGCACTGACAGCCAATTTGGCTGGATTCCACTATGAACAAAGAGATGTTACAGTGTTGATCTTCCTTGATTTCTAGGTGTAGATCATCTACCACACTCGCTCAAGATATCACCAAGTATAGACACTCTCTGTGTATACAATTTCGCTCAGACTGTATCGACTAATAATCAAGATGCTTCAGACTCTGGAATTTCTCTATCGATCACGTACTCAAACAACTAGAACGACTTCCTTTTTATACTCATTTATGCCATCATACCCGTTGGCACTTACCAAAGGAATTCCTCCAATCTACCCGTTGGACGGAATCAATCAAGAAGATCATTCGAGCTATTAAAGGAACCTGACGATAGCCCATCAATCTTGTTCGCCCATACAATCAGGATCTTGGTTTCCAAGAATAGAACATTCCAAGAATACTTCGTCGACCAACGGATCTTCAATTGATCTAGATACGAACAAAAGAATCCGTTATGATTATCCAACCAAAAAGATCTTCTCCAGAAGATAGGATCAAACCCTCAACCATATACTTCGGTTCTGGATTTCCTTCGTCACTGGATCAGAAAGACTGTCAATGAGAATTGTCTTGAGTCTTGAGTCTTAAGTCTTGAATCTTGAGTCTTGAATATTGAGTCTGGTAATCAGAAAGTCTTCAGACTTTAAACTAGACGATCTGCAGATATCCAGACTAGACTGAAAGAAACGTTTTGTCAGCTTCAAAATATTCTGGAAAGATTTCTCCAACAGGTGACAGCAGCTGGAGTGATCGGCGGGCGGCGATGGCGACGGCAACGGTGACCGCGACGGCGGGCGGCGACGGCGATGGCAGGTGGCACCGGAGATGGCGGTGGCGGGTGGCGACGGCGACGGCGGCCGGCGGCCACGGCTCCGGCGGTTGACGGTTGTCGCGGCAAGAAAAGGAAATAAAAGAAAATTAAAAAGAAAATCAGCTTATTTCTAGAAATTGTTCCTGGGACAAGAAGCAAATTTTTTTGCTTCTCATTTCTGCTCCAAATATATTCCGGGCTAACTTTCTATTCCTGGGAATAGAAAAACAACTTGGTGTTACCAAATAGGTTTCTGTTCTTTTTTTGTTTCGGGGATGTTGACACTTAAATTTCGCCATTTTATTTAGAATTTAATCGTGTACAAGATTAGGAATTAGTCATTAAAAAAAAAACAAACAAAACAAAAAAGAAAAAAGAAAAGCAAAAACAACAACAACAAAAAAAAAGAGAAAAAAAAAACATGGAAGGGGCTGAGCTGGTTTCCCTCTTGGCTTGGCCCACGTTAGCCTCTGTCCTCCTCCAGCTTGTTTCGCACGCGAAACCTGCAAAAACAAGGCAGCAGCAACACAGCAACGGAGGAGCAGCAATGGAGGAGCAGGAGGATCGGGGTCCGGCGTGATCCGCGGGTCTGGGAGCAAGCCAGTCAACAAGCTGGCGAGACAGGAACCGGGCACATGGACCATTGACCTTGAAAAGCTGGGGGGCGAGAGAAAATAAAAAAAAAAAAAAAAAAAGAGGAAGGGAGAGGGAGAGTGAGAGCTGAAGCGAGAGAAGTGCTCGAGAGGAGGTGGAGAGCCAAAGAGAGGCTCGACCGTGCACGAGATCCCACTTCTTGACCCCCTTCTTCTGGAACTGTGAGAAACCAAGAGAGAGCTAAGGACCGACGGAAAAAAACACAGAGAGCGACACAGGGGAGGCACAGTGAGAGAAGGAGAGAGAACGCACAAAGAGAGAAGAAGTTTGAGCCAGGAAGCTACTAAGGGAGAGCAAGGGAGCTTCAACTGTTGCTTCAGCTGCGCGCGAGCCCCGCCGGACGACCCCTCGGCCAACGTCCTCAAGTCGAATCCGGTAGGTCCTTCTCACGCCCTATTTTCACCTTGTTCTGTGCATCCCGGGCTGGAGTTTGCGATCGACTGGTTTGCGTGAACTCCGGCGTTGTCCACTCCCTCTCTGGTTGTTGTATGTCTTATTGTTTATTGGTGAGAGTCTCGGTTTGGGTCTGAGTCCTGGTTGAGCTAGAAACCGTGCGATTCGACAGCGTACTCCACTTGTTCGGTAAAATGTTTGAATGAGATCTAGTCTTGTTTCGTCGTTTTGAATCGGAGTCTGAGTTGTTTAGGTACTGTCCCACCTAGCCGAGGTTTTCATGTGATTTTCTTTAGCGTCTCAGACGTAGCCACACCACTCGACCCGCGGCCGCTGTTGTTGTGATGCACAAAGGCCGCGGACCTCTTTTGTTCCGAGGCACAAGCGACGAATCTCGTGGACATCGAGTCGCCTCCGGTCCGACGAGAGCTGAGCATTAGGCTCGGCTTGGTCAAGGCGGTGCCGTCACGCCTCAGTTGGACTTAGAAACGCAGCATCTTGTGACAGCACCACCTCCGTCGCGACTGGTCCATTGCAAAGCAGCAGGTCGCGAGATGGGTCAGCGGCCAAGCCCGATATTGTCGCTGGACTTTCGTCGTCGATGCCCTGTGTAGTTGGCGGCCAAAGAAATGCTGGTGTTAAGAGTTTTAGTTTTCTAGAAATGAGTTGCAGACGGAGAGAGACGATCGGTGAAGAAGACGTAGGGGAGTAGAACGCACGAAGGGGAAGAAGACCAGGGAAGAAAACGACTAAAAAGAAAGGCTTAAAAAAATTAAAAAAAATAAAATAAAAAGGAGAAGTGAAAAGAAATTAAACAAAAAACAGAAACAAAAGATAGAAAGGTGGAAAAGGCGTGGGGGCAGACGTCCTGTGAAGGTGGCGTGTATGAGAAGATGGTGCAGTGAAAAAGACAAAACATAGAAGAAGCCAAAAAAAAAAAAAAAAAAAACAAAAAAAAATCTTAATTTTCTTTTTCAATCCGACAGGGTCAAATCTGGGTTTGGGTCGGGTCAATAGCCGAATCAGATTTACCCAGCCCGAATCCATTTTCTCGAATATAATAATATTAAATATTAAAAATATATAAATTTAAAAAAAAATCGAAAAATTCAAAAAGATTTCCGAAAATTCACAAACTCAGAAAGCATTAAAAATTCGACCTTTTTCTTAACTTAAAAAAAATTGAAAAAAAAATTATTTTTTATTTTTTATTTTATTAAAAATTTTAATAAAAAAATTAATTAAAAAATTTCGAAAATCTAAAAATTGTAGGGTTTGGTTGGCAATTGTTATGTCTTGCTTTCTTAGTATAATTAAATCTTTATTTGCTTGTGCATTGATTATATCGCACGTTTAATTTGCATATTTGATTATGTTTAATTACACGTGTTCGATTTTACAGCAATTAGGATTTTGGTAGTTGTGATCGTTACTTTAATGATTGCGTACCTGCATGATCACCTCACATGTTAATGGATAGATGTGAGATTAATCCAAACCGCCTGACAAAAATCTTTTATTTTAAAGTGAACAAGATTAGGTACCGAAAGGGCACTAATTGGTCAATTAGTGTAATCACGTCCCCGACCCTAGATTCTCTGGTTACGTAGAAAGTGTGGCATACTCCCGTGCCTCACTTGGTTTCTAGCCGACCCCAATAGGCTAGTGGCGACTCCTTTTGTGCGAAATTTTTAAAAAATATCCCAATGTCACGCGGGGTATGGGCTTGGAAGAGCTCGCGCCTAATCATGGGCCTTAAGCCCATTCTTTAAGCAATACCCCTAAACCTATTCCCTCCCCCCGAGGGTAGGTCGCGACAGCTTGGCGACTCCGCTGGGGAACCGGTTTTAAACCTTAGAGGACTTAGGCCAAAATTAATCTGGTTCAAAAATATTTTTGTTTGGCAGCGAGGATTCCAGGTACGTCCATAACATTAAAGGTGTTAGATGTTTTTGCAGAATGGGAGGTATAAGGGGAAGTGTTTGCTCACCTTTGTCTTGTAGGGAGGTGTAGGAATGTATGGTTTATTTTTATGTATGGAGTATTGTTTGGCTATAAATTGTTGTGCATGTATTCTCTGCATTGCACTACATCTTGGCACACACAACCTGCCGCCGGACCTGGGCTACATAGGATCACTTAGGATGGTGTTAAGGTGGATACCACTCCGACTACAACCGCGTAGTACAAGTCGCCCATCTCTACCCCGAAATTTATTTCTTCACGTCAAAGATACCCACCCCGGTCTGCAACCGCGCGACACGGGTCGGTTCCTTGATGAAGCCGGAGTCATGGGCAACCCGACCTAGCCGCGACCTTGCTAGTTCAGTCCGGTGATCCCATGGCTCCATTTTGGGCTATATAGAGTAGAAATCGAACCACATCTCATGTGCATGTCTATGTAAAAAAAAAAACAAAAACAAAGGTCAGCACCCATTGTAAGTGTCATTTTCCTTTTTATTTGTTCGTTTTTGTATTGCATTTTCATCTTGAAATTTATGGAAATCAATCGAATGCCCTCGGCGATGTAGGCTTATGATTAAAAAAAATAAAAATATTGGCAGTCACTTTTGATAAGTGAATATTGAAGGTAAGTTCTAAACACTTTGATTTGGCCCTGTTGAACACGTGGTTTAGTTTAAATTTCTAATTATGGGCTCGAAATCATTTAAAAAAAAAAATTCAAGTTGTGATTTTATATTGGGACACAAAAATTGAAATTGCAGTTTTTATCAAAATTTCTCATTCTCATGTTTTGGGACTATAATGCAAATCATTTTGTGTACAAATTCCTCAAAATAGAAATCACTTCATTTTTCTAGGAGTAAAATGACAAATCAATCTCTCAAAAATCAATGACACTTTTGCATACGAAACTTTTGGAATAAAAGTAGACATTCGATTGATGGCCGTGGATTGATAATTTTAATGATGTCTTCTCTATAAAATCTTGGCGAAATACTAAAATCCCGTAATAAGGATTGTGGGGCATGTATCGTCACCTTGATTTTATTGTAAGAAGTGACCTCATTAAAATATCATTTTTTGTCATTCACGTACTAACATTGTCGTCTTTTTGCAGGTTATGCGCAATGCTCTTTGACATTAGGACAAGAGTTGACTTTTACTCTTATCTATACAAGAGCTTCTTGTATTTTATCTATGTTCTTATTCATGTTAAGAACCGTGTTTTCCATTTTGAGTTTTGATTGCGTATCCAATTGTTGCTTTTGCAAATCGTGCGACTCACATTTTTAATGATGGAATTCAATTTCATGAAAATCAGCATTATTTTTTATTAGAAAAAAAAAAAAACAAAGCAAAACAGAAGAAATTCAAAAAAATCAGAAGTGTTTTAGGCGAACCTTTACATCTACCTTCCAAAATGAATTTCAAGAAAACTTTGCTTAAGGCCCTCTCTTCATGTAGTCGTTTTCTCGGGCTCATGGAACTTGAGGAGTAAGCATGCATCAAGGCATCGTTGACGCCAATTTTCCATAGAGGTGGAACGAAGTTGCATTCCGTTCTAGGAAGTTTCATTATTCGCGGATGCCTTGGGTGCCAAAATAGCCTATCGATCTCGTTCACTTTGCATGATGAGACAATTGAAGGGAGTTGCCAAATATCCAAAAGGGCGAATTCAAAGGAAGAGTAAACTGTATCAATTCCAATTATCCATTTTTGATACCGTGTCTGACATGATTTTCTTTTCATTATCAATGAAACATCAATATTACCAAGTTTTGTAACGTTCCAACAAACGCGATGGAGCATTATTGAGTCCCGTTCATCTTAAACAAAGAAAGATTCAAATGACGAAACATAGGGGCAAAATTATCCCTTCCTCCATGAGAGATACCTTGGGATGTTGATCGCCCGACTTTGAAAAGGATGTATCTCATTCCTAAACTTGATTCTCTTCAACATAAAAAATAAAATGTCAATTCTCTTTGATACATGACAGATTCGAACAAAGCGAAGGTTTGTCAAATAAACGCTGGGAGAGTAGCGTTTGATTTTAAAAAAAAAAATCTCTCATCTCCCCACCAATGAAATGTGCTGGAACAACATTGTCAGATTCATCAAGAAGGATGTATCGTTCCTAAATTGAACCTAATTAAGTATAGAGATAACCCGTTTCATCTCCTCTTCTTACAGGGTGATAAATGGGAAAAATGTTGCACCTGGACCGTAGAAGCAGCGCCTTCCATCAAGGCAATAAGTGGGCGAAGCATCTAAAGAACAATATCCTCAGATGTGGAAACAAGGAGCACCCACTCTCCTTTCAAAGCAAAATCTTGAAAAGCACATCTCATGATCCATATATAAAATTTTCAAGCTTCTTGTCAGTTAAACATCTCTTCAAAAAGAGCATCTAAAAAAACAAAGCAGGAATCAAACTTTGTGAATTATTGTATACAATAAATAAGTGCTTTTTATGGATAAAATCAGGGCCACATAGCCATTTTTCAATCAATTCTAACAACTTCAAGCAAAGTTCATACCCGAAGAACGAAAACACATGAAGGGTAAATGGTGTCGATTCCAATTGCTCATTTTGGATAGTGTCTCTGACATGATTCTTTCTTTCCTTTGATAGGAAGACATCAAATGCTTAAGGGCAAATGTTAGTGAATGGTAATGCCAAGTTACCAAATATTCACAAGGGTGAATCCAATATATGTTAGCCCTCAAAGGATAAAAGCGAGTGAAGGGTAATAATGTATCGTTTCCAACATTTCAATCCCTAAGGATCTTTGCACTAACATATTCTTTTACTTCTTTACAGGATTATCGGGTCGCCATGCTGCAGGTAAGCACCCTTCTTCTTAGTTTTTTTTTTTTTAAGTAAAAAAAAAAGAGAAAGAAAGAGATTTTCCATTACAAAAGAGAACTTTTGGGCTTTCCTAGAGACAAAAAAAAAAAAAGAATAATAATGGAGAAAATAAAAAAATTACAAACCTTTTGAGCATCCTTTCTATCTCAAAATTGTTTCCTTGTCTTGTGGATTATTCATTTTGAATCAAAATTCCCTATGGAGATTGATATACTTGAATGATCTCAGCAGAGTGAAATGGAAATGTTAACCATGCCAAACAAGAAGTGCTTAGAATGAAGAAAGGCAAGCTGATTTCCAAACATGTCCTTCAAACACTTTTGAGAGTTGAGCATTATTCAAACACTTTTGAGAGTTGAGTGAAAAGAGACCTTCTCTTAGGATGAAGGATTCATTCGCATTGAGTGCAAAGATTGAAATGATAAAGGCGTTTCCTTCATCAATCTCAAGCATTGCACTGATCTCTTGTTACCCCTTTGGGCTGAAAAAAAAGATGATCCTTCAAAGTACCCCTATCGAGAACGACCCTACATTGGGGCAGCATAGGAGGTTACGGTCGTGTTGTAAAACGAAAGGTTGAGAAAGATTCTATTACTTTCACTTACATCAATCTTCTTGTAGTAGCTTCAGAGGAATTCTCATCAGAGCTTAACTCATCCCAAGGTGAAGAAGAGCATTTCCTTCTCTACCCAAACACTGATACCCATTGCTATAACCAATTTGGGCTTGATTATTCATTTTTGAATCCCAAGCAGTGATCATCTCCCTTCACTGGGGCAAGGCATAAGAATTGACCAAATATAATTGACAATCACAAGAAGATGTGATAGGCATCTCGAAAGTCATAAGCTACCAAAGTTCAAAGAGCAAAAAGCTCAACAAACTAGGGGGCATGAAAAAGCAGTGTGCTTGGTAAAAGCAAGGCCAATGTCCATCAAGAAAAAGAGCCAAAAGGCCGCATCTTATGTGAAAGAAAAATTATCAAAATCCAAGTGTCTGCGAAAAAAAAATCATTGCAAAGGACAAAGAAAATTAGGAAAAAGAGCAAAGCTCTCATGCAGAAATGATTAGTGAATGAATTCTCGAGATGCGCTGTGTTTCAAAAGCCAAATGCTTTCGAAATGTCAAGTGACCCAATCACGATGCCATGATGATCACTGACTCTTAAAGACCCACTTGAAAATTTTAAGCCTTTCGAGCCTTTCCCGAACCAACATTATAACCCTTTTTCGAAGTCTCTTCTGATTGGGATGATTTGAGTGAAAATGAGAATACCACAAAGAAGCTACTGCTTGAAGGAGTGGAAATAATTCTATCTTATCTTATCTTCCAAGTCCTTGACTCGTAAACCCAATGAAGATAGCGACAAATGTTCCTTTATTGGCCTCAAAGCAATCATTCCTTTGTGTAAGCCCTAACCAAGCCTATATTGCGGTCCTTTCAAAAGACCTTTTTGATCGATCAGATTGTGCTCATTGTGAATGTTTCCGAAAGCCTTCGACATAGGCTATGTGAGATACTTTCAGCAATCAATTACTTCTCACGTGAATGGATGAGATCAAGTAGCCATTTTGATCGAGAGTATGTGAGAAGCCCTTTCTGACTAAAAAGCTCCAGTTTGGCATGCTTAATGAGTCTTTTTCATGAATAGAGATCATTCTGGTAAGAACTTGACTCATAGAGAATTTGATGATTAACGATGCATTCTTGAACAAGATGACAATTTTGCACTACATGATGATGATTCAAATAAAATGTTTTTCCAAAGCAGTCAGACTTAGCTTGATTAGCTTGTTCAATTAATGTTGCAATATTTCTAATACGACGTCCCTAATGACATTTGCCCAAGTTGAGTTTCACAGGATTCCTTAGTGAAGCCATGCAATTTTCAAGGGATTAGCAGGTGCTTCCCTAAAAATCAAAGGTTCATGGTCGACCTTAAACCATGCCATCTCCAAAGGTTTGTGGTTAGCCTTAAACCATGCCATTTCACAAGGTTCATGGTTAGCCTTAAACCATGTCATTTACACGGTTGGTGGGTCTATCCTTAAACCACAAGGTTTGTGTGTCTATTCTTAAACCATATGGTTCGTGGGTCTATCCTTAAACCATATGGTTGGTGGGTCTATCCTTAAACCACAAGGTTTATGAGTCTATCCTTAAACCACACGGTTGGTGGGTCTATCCTTAAACCACACGGTTGGTGGGTCTATCCTTAAACCACGGGGTTGGTGGCTTTCCTAAACCACACGGTTTGTGGGTCTATCCTTAAACCACATGGTTCGTGGGTTAATCCTTAAACCACGAGATTGGTGGCTTTTCCTAAACCACATGGTTCGTGGGTCTATCTTTAAACCACACGGTTGGTGGGTTTATCCTTAGACCATGGGGTTGGTGGCTTTCCTAAACCACACGGTTTGTGGGTCTATCCTTAAACCACAAGGTTTGTGAGTCTATCCTTAAACCACAAGGTTCATGGTCAACCTTAAACCATGTCATCTTCTTATGACCCGGTGGGCTTTCCGTAGCCCGGAGTCCTTCAACCCCATTCTTATGACCCGGTGGGCTTTCCGTAGCCCGGAGTCCTTCAATCCCCTTCTTATGACCCGGTGGGCTTTCCGTAGCCCGGAGTCCTTCAACCCCATTCTCATGACCCGGTGGGCTTTCCGTAGCCCGGAGTCCTTCAACCCCATTCTTATGACCCGGTGGGCTTTCCGTAGCCCGGAGTCCTTCAATCCCCTTCTTATGACCCGGTGGGCTTTCCGTAGCCCGGAGTCCTTCAACCCCCTTCTTATGACTCGGTGGACTTTCCGTAGCTCCGAGTCCCTCTCTTTCTTCTTATGACCCGGTGGGCTTCTGTAGCTCGGAGTCTTTCTTCCTCTTATTGATAAGACACGCTTTCGTAGTTATGAGTCATTTCCGTTAACCTGACGCGTGCCTATGCACCCAGGGTCTCTCTATCACCCAAATAATTTAGGTGTCTTCTGTCTTTGAACGCAACCTCTTCAAGCTCCCATTCAAAGAGGGGTAGCTGTTGACACCTAAATTTCGCCATTTTATTTAGAATTTAATCGTGTACAAGATTAGGAATTAGTCATTAAAAAAAAAAACAAAACAAAAAAGAAAAAAGAAAAGCAAAAATCTTAATTTTCTTTTTCAATCCGACAGGGTCAAATCTGGGTTTGGGTCGGGTCAATAGCCGAATCAGATTTACCCAGCCCGAACCCATTTTCTCGAATATAATAATATTAAATATTAAAAATATATAAATTTAAAAAAAAATCGAAAAATTCAAAAAGATTTCCGAAAATTCACAAACTCAGAAAGCATTAAAAATTCGACCTTTTTCTTAACTTAAAAAAATTGAAAAAAAAAATATTTTTTATTTTTTATTTTATTAAAAAAATTAATTAAAAAATTAATTAAAAAATTAATTAAAAAATTAATTAAAAAATTAATTAAAAAATTTCGAAAATCTAAAAATTGTAGGGTTTGGTTGGCAATTGTTATGTCTTGCTTTCTTAGTATAATTAAATCTTTATTTGCTTGTGCATTGATTATATCGCGCGTTTAATTTGCATATTTGATTATGTTTAATTACACGTGTTCGATTTTACAGCAATTAGGATTTTGGTAGTTGTGATCGTTACTTTAATGATTGCGTACCTGCATGATCACCTCACATGTTAATGGATAGATGTGAGATTAATCCAAACCGCCTGACAAAAATCTTTTATTTTAAAGTGAACAAGATTAGGTACCGAAATGGTACTAATTGGTCAATTAGTGTAATCACGTCCCCGACCCTAGATTCTCTGGTTACGTAGAAAGTGTGGCATACTCCCGTGCCTCACTTGGTTTCTAACCGACCCCAATAGGCTAGTGGCGACTCCTTTTGTGCGAAATTTTTAAAAAATATCCCAATGTCACGCGGGGTATGGGCTTGGGAGAGCTCGCGCCTAATCATGGGCCTTAAGCCCATTCTTTAAGCAATACCCCTAAACCTATTCCCTCCCCCCGAGGGTAGGTTGCGACAGGGGAACCAAAGAACAGAAATTTTGAGGAACAGAAACATTGCCATGCAGCACCTTAAGTGCCACTCCGGCGAAAATCCGGCCAAATGGCTGACATGGCAATTTTCCGGCGAGTTTGGTCCAAAACGGCGTTGTTTTGAACGCTAACGTGGCGGAGAAAACGCAAAAACGACGCCGTTTCGTGTCTACGTGTAAATAATAATATATAAATTAATTAAATTAAATTTAAAATATTCAAAAAAATTTAAAAAATAAGAAAATTTTAAAAATTTTAAAAAATTAAGAAAATTTTAAAAAATTAAGAAAATTTTAAAAAATTAAGAAAATTTTAAAAAATTAAGAAAAATTAAAAAAATTCAGAAAAATTTAAAAAAATTTAAAAATTAAGGAAAATTTTAAAAATTAAGAAAAATTTTAAAAATTAAGAAAAATTAAAAATTAAAAATTAAAAATTAAAATTAAAAAAGGGGGAGGTTGAATGGGGCGGCTCCCTCGCCGCCGCCTCCCTGCCGTCGCCGGGAAGGGCCGGCGACGGTGGGGGGAGGGTCGGCCGGGGTCATCGGCCCCCGGCCGACCGACGGCGAGGGCTACGACCCTCACCCTAGATCTGGGCGAGGGCTCGCGGGCCCTCGCCACCGATTGGCCGGCCTTGCCGACCCCTAGCCAGGGCCCGGCGACCCCGACCGACCCTCCCCAATCCGTCGCCGGCCCTTCCCGGCGGCGGCGGGGAGGCGGCAAGGGCCCGCGAGCCCTCGCCAGATCTAGGCGAGGGCCGCAACTCTCGCCCAGATCCAGCGAGGGGTCGCGGGCCCTCGCCGCCTCCCCGCCGCCACTGGGAAGGGCCGGTGACGAAGTGGGGAGAGTTGGCCGGGGTCGCCGGGCCCTGGCCAGGGGCCAGCGAGGCCAGCCGACTGGAGGCAAGGGCTCGCGAGGACTCGCCCAGATCTGGGGCGAGGGTCGCGGCCCTTCTCGGCGACGGAGGGGAGGTAGTGGCGGCAAGGGAGCCGCCCGTTCGACCTTCCCCCACCCCTTTTTTTTCCTTAATTTTAAAATTTTCTTAATTTTTAAAAATATTTAAATTTTTCTTAATTTTTAAATTTTTCTTAATTTTTAAAAATTTTAAAATTTTTCTTAATTTTTTTTTAATTTTTTAAAGTTAATTTAATTAATTTTTATATTATTATTTACACGTAGGCATGAAACGGCGTCGTTTTTGCATTTTCTCCGCCACGTCAACGTGCAAAACAACGCCGTTTTGGACCAAGCTCGCTGGAAAGTCGCCACGTAAACCATTTGGTCGGATCTTCGTCAGAGTGGCACTTAAGTGTCCCATTTAACTTCAAAATTGGCACTCAAGTGTACCATTTTAAAGTTATGGCACTTAAGTGTCCCTCAGTGCCAAGTTATGGCACTTGCGCTGTACTTCTGGCAAAATTACTCATTAGATTATCCATCCCTTTCAAAAGAGCAGCCACTACACAGAGATAACAATCCCTGTATGCTTTAAAAACTCCTTTTTCATTTTTGAATATTAGTTTTTCGAGCAGTCCTTTCCGTATTTTCCCAAAGAAGATGGATTAAGAATCCAATCCTTTTTAAACAGCTCGTTAGGATGCTAACCATATGCTTCACCGTTTAACCTTGTTGTAACGATGTAGCCACATTTTCTACTACAATCTATTCAAGCATGAAGTGATGTCCTAACATCCCTTCCTAATTGTTAAAAATATTGGATGTGTGTGATGCGGAAGCATGGTTTTGATATTAGATATAGTTTTTGGTTAGTGGCGTGTGCAAGTGTATGATATAGTTTATAGATAATGGACAAGGGATAATATATGATAATTGAAGGATATAGGACATGGGGAAAATAGTTTCATTAGTTGAAGCAAATAGTTTGATGGAGATTGGTGTAGGTCTAAGACCTCTTGGAGGGTTTTCCCACCACACACAAGGTGAAGGGTTTTCCCCTCACACTTCTCAAATGATTAACTTACATGCCTATTTATAGGCATGAGTCACCGCCTTAGAATATTCTAGTCTTCTCTTGAATAGGCATGAGTCACCGCCTTAGAAGATTCTAGTCTTCTCTTGAATGCTAGACTTCTCTAGGCTTCTCTTACATGCTGGACTTTCCTTCTTTCTTCTAGAAAATGTTTTCTTCTTTCTTCTAGAAAATTCATCTAGGAATTCTAGAAGTTTAGCAACTCTAGAAAATTCTAGAAAATGGATCACCATTTCCAACACTAATACATTCAATCCAAAACAGAACAGAAAGAGATCGTGACTTGGCAGCATGTTGTAATCACCAAAGAAAATCTCTAGTCACCGACAGCAGAAAGGAGACATCGAATTTCATTCTCAGGCAAGGTATACTTATCAAAATATAAGAATCAAGCATGCCTCTGAAATACAAACTACAAACCGGCCCTGCAAATTAGTTAAATGAAATAGATATAAAGATTACTGAAGCTTAGGGTCACCAGCAAGAGCAGCATCAGGAATATCACGAAGCCATGTTCCCTCCAGTACTTGTAGATCACTCCGGTGCCCAACTGCATACAAATGTTCATCATCGATGTGATGACGAGGATCGCAAGAGCGATCACGTTTGACAGGAGCTCCTTGTTCTCCATCGCCCCGGGAGAAGGCATTGAATTTCCCATCGTGGTGCGGATCAGCACCGAGCTGCTGAGCTTGGCAAGCTGCTGGTGGTGCAGCATCGGCGTGTTGAGGTCGGCCGAGAGGTGGACCGCGACCGCGACGACACTCAGCAATGTCGAGGGCGGAGTAGCGGCTTGGGAACTAGAGCCTCTGGTAGCGGAAGCCGACGGCAGCATGCAGGATATGACTGGAGAGTTTCTGGCTCCAGTTGGACGGAGGCTGAACCGTGGACGACCGGACACGCGTGTGAAGCCCTCCACGAGCATTCGGACGTCAAGAATTGGGAGCGACGGCTCGGTCCACTGCTTCTCCGCCGTCTTTCAAGTCCAACCATTCCAACGCCTTCTCAATTTCTAAATCTGACGACCACGCCTCCTCCTCCTCTTCTCCTTCTTCTCCTTCTCTAATTCCTTCGTTCCTTATTTCTAATCCTACTTCCATTGATTCTTCTTCCACCATGGATGCCTGTTACAGGAAAACATCAAGTTCCAAAAAGAAAAACTCGGTGAGACTGGTTACGGTGCAAACGGAGAGATAGAGACAGCTACCTGAATAGGGACGCGAGGAGGATGATCAACGGCAACAGCCTCGAGAGACAGAGCTTTGCTGCGGAAGCGACAAGCTCAACTTAACTCAGGGCCATGGAAGAGGCTGAGCTCGACGGAGCTTTGGCGGCTTAGCGACTCAACGGGCAGAGACTGGTGAATGAAGGAGAGCGGCGACCGATCGTTGACTGGGTGAACTGAATGAAAGGCACGCAGGCGCAGGCGATAACAAAAAGCCGTCGACAGACCGGTCCAATTTCGAATCCTCAACCCCCGAAAAAAAGAGCCGGCCTTAAAACCGGTTATTTTCCCTTCTTAAGAAAGCTTTTATTTTTCCCTCTCCCGGAGTCCTTGCATCATTTTGTTTGCACCTCTAAGGAATCGATTCCATACAATTTTGAATATATTCCTAAATGCTATATTCAATTTGAATCAAATCAAGCAAGCTCTTCATAGACATGTGATCCCAAGTAGCCCAGAGTGAATAAGAGCTGACATGAAGGTGCCAAAAATTAATATTAAATTGATAGGCAAAGATGAAGAGTTATCAATTTAGGGAAAAGTGTCAGAAAAGCCCTAAACATTTTGCATTTGTGTCAATTTAATCTTAAACATTTTATTGGTATCAATTCAATCATAAATCTTTTAACTTTATGCCAATTTGTAGTAAACCTTTTATTAGTATCAATTTAGTCCTAAAACTTTTGATCTTGTGTCAATTTAGTGTTAAACCTTTTGATCTAGTGACAATTTAGTCATTCCGACCAATTTTGGCCGGATATTGCTAATGCGGACAACTTTTAATAATATTTTAATATTTTTACTAATCACTTATTAATTAATTAATTAATTTTATTTTTCCATCTTTTTCCTTTTCTTTTCCTTTGCCTTTTTTTTTTTTTTTTTTTGCTTCCTCTCCTCCTTCCTCCGGCCAATCGTTGAGGCGGGTGACCGACCAAAGGCAAGGGCGATGAGCCTGGCTAGTGGTTGTGAGGGTGGCCTCACTGGCGAGGCTTGACCTAGCCCATGGCCGCCAATGCTTGACCCTCGTTGCCATTGGCAAGGCTCGCCAGAGGCTGGCAGGGTCAACCTCGCCTACCTTTGCCTCTGGCTAGTCATCTAGCTGGCAATCAGCTGGAGGAAAGAGGAAAGGAAGAAAAAAAAAAAGAAAAGAAGAAAGGGAAAAAGAAAAGAAAATAAATAAATTGAAAAAAATTAAAATATTATTAAAAATTGTCCATGTTAGTGCTAGGCGCTAGCTATGCTACATCAGCCAACCGGCATCCATGTTAGCAATATTCGACCAAAATTAGCCAAAAATCCTAAATTGACACTAGATCAAAAGGTTTATGATTAAATTGGCATCAAATCAAAAACTTCACTACTAAATTAGCATCAAGTCAAAAAGGTTTAGAATTGAATTAGCACCGATAGAAGGTTTAGGACTAAATTGGAACAATTGCAAAATGTTTAAGACTATTCTGACACTTTTCCCAATCAATATATTTATTTCTACCAGCCTTGTTCTTGATTTACACCAAGCTTTTGATAAACTTTGATTTATACATAAAAAAACTCATTTAGTGAATTTAATGATTTTTAAAAGTGGATTCATACTCCTTATTTTAGATAATTTCATCCCTAATTATTTTAAAATGACAATTACTACGAAGTCTTAAAGCTCTCTCACACTTTTTATCTATTCATTTAGAGGTCTTAGTGCTCGAGAATTCATCATTTGAGAATGGATGTGGTGTATTTAGTTGAATAAGATTTAAAAAAAAAAATTAAATGAAGTATATGCACTTCGGGCATACTTATTAATACTTTGAGATCTCCCCTGAAACTAAGGGCGCGTTTGGTAACGTTTCTGTTTCTTTTTTGTTCCGGGGAGGAAAAACAAAAAAAAAAAATGTTTCTGTTCGGAAATAGTTTTTGAACAAAAAAACGCGTTTGGTAAGTGTAAAAAAAAGTTGTTCTTGAAATAAAAAAAGAATAGAAACACGTTTGGTAACGTAGTTAATTTTTGTTCCTAGAATAGAAAAAGAACATAAACATGTTTGGTAAAGCGTACAAAATTTCTGTTTTTAAATTTTTTTAAAAAAAAAATGTTTTTTTCTAAATAAAGTTTAAACGAGATGAGAATTGTCACTCTCATGAAATGCTCATTAATTTTGTTTTGTTCATGGTGAGTGAAGACAAACGTTTTGAACATGATCATATGTGCATACTTGAAAGAAAACAATTGCCCATTGACAATTCATACTTGTCCCAAGTAATCGTCTCCCATTTCTTTGGGTGATTCCCATTGAATAACTATTTGCCACCTTATTCAGTGGTAATCACATTCATTCATAACGAGAGATTGGTTTCTTGGAATCAAACCGATGGATCATTAGAACATCATTCCATCAAGAGTATACTTAGATAGGGATTCTACGAACACGAGCTTGATGAATATTAAAACATGGAATATGCAATTTTCATCTACAACCAACTGCTCATGTCGATAGCCAAGATATCAAAGTCTTGATGTTCAACTTTCTCGCATACGTTCTTTCCCACACTCTGTATAGTCTCAATTTATTTTCTCAAGTCAGCAGGAATCTGAACTTGCAGATAGCAATATTTGCCTGTGGATCAATGCTGCACCTTAGAAACAAAACAAACGATCAAGACGGATATCAGAACTCTCAAACAAATTGAGCAGTGCCATAGTGGTTTGGATTTAGTTTTGCTACTGGACATATACATGCATATAGTGTGCCACTCATCCTAGCAAAAGAGAACAAAAAGCACTAGCACTTCGAAACCCAAAAGACTAATAACGGCGCCAATTTTCCTCGTTTTCAACCATTAATGACACCCCGAACCATATAGGGTAATGGAGCACAGCGATGATGGATCACTTCTGGCCCTTCCTCTTCCACAAATCTCCGAACATTCTGATCCCAGAGTTCTTTCGCTTCCCGCCTCCAAAGCCATGTCTAGATCATCAATATTTCCTGGTGAACCCACAAAATCAGCATAACCTGCATGAGGCACCTCAAAAACTCCTCCGAAATGCTTATCCATGGAACCGCATCTTCCAGGAATTCTCCCATTCATTTCAACACCACCAGCAAGAACAGCAGCTACTGCTTTCCTCCACTGCTCGGTCTGCACCCTTAGCTTCTTCATCTCCACTTCTAGTTCTTCTTTACCTCCTTCCACAGCTTTTAATTTCTCCTTAATGGAGAATGGAGATCTCCTACCTTAGGGCTTCGATCAGGGATGGGGCGATGGTGTGAGTTATCAAAATCATAGCTCGAGCGAGGAGAGCGTTGCTGCTCTGCTCGCGATGCTCGCTCAAGCGAGCAGATGAATCCGCACCTCTGACTCATTTCCGTAATTTCACAACTAGGTCCTTGATATCGTTCATGGTTTTTATTGCTCAAAGTAACTTCTCTCTACTCTGTCCGGTTTCCTGAATTGAAAAGGAGGAATCAGATCGGGTTCATAACCTGCAGGAAAATTAACATCTAAAGAACTACCATGAAAAGGGAGGGCAAAGACTACGGTCATTACCATCTCGAACGAGATGAAGCAGAATTTTTTTGGACAAGACATTTCTCGCTTGCTGATGTATGAAGATAACTGAATCTTCCAGATCTCCAACCAGCACTTCAAGCCGTAATGCGGTCCCTTGAATATTTATCACCATAAATTAGTCATGGCTTTTCATAGAGAGCAGACATAAACCATTTCCTAGTAAAGTAACGATTGGAGACGACTAAACCTTAAGAAGTTCTACAACCCATAAAAAAAATCTCGAGTCTAATCTCATCGATGCCAATCAGCCACAGAATCGAGAATTGAATGAGTCTCAGAGAACTTAATAACAGTAATTCACGATCACTCAAAGGCGGATTGGCAACAAAGTCATGACTCCGAGATCAACAGAAACTGCATCCCGCCGCTAGATAATGAACAACTGAACACAACAGCTCCAAGAAGGGATCAAAGCTCACCGACGTATCCGTAAATGTTCGTGATGCGATGCACTTCTTTCGCAAGCCGAGGAAGCTCCTCCCCGAAAGTTCTTCCACTCCCATTTGACCGCACACCGTCTACAATCACGAAATTGACCATAAAATTCAAAAGCAAACATCGAGCTTAAGGCGGACCAGCCACAATCACATTGCAAGAACCTCACACAAAAATCAAGACGACGAAATGCAAACCTACACAAAAATCAACGACGCTCGCTCAAGCGAGCAAAGCAGCCACTCTCACTCAAGCGAGTAGACGCCGCTACAGATCTGGGCGAGCAACAACTCACTCGGGGCTCGAGCGCGAGGGCTCGCTCGAGCGAGCGTCTCGCAGATCTGGGCAAGCGCTGGCTCAAGCGAGCTGTCGCGGTCGAGCCTCGAGCAGTGGTCGTGGTCGAGCCCCGAGTAGCGGTCGCCCAAATCTGTCGCAGATCTGGGCGAGCAACGCTCGCTTGAGGGTCGAGCGAGCGTCCGGCGGTGGTCGGCGAAGGAGGCAGGTCGCCGAAGCCCTCTTCGAACGGAGATGGAGGAGCAGCAGCAATTACCTGGACTCGGAAGCTTCAGCCGATTGACGGAGCACCACTTGTCGGCGCCGGAGAGTGAGCGGAGTGGGGAGGCGCCGGAGAGTCGCCAGAGAGTCCGCCCGAGTGGGAGGCGCCGGAGAGGGGAGACGTCGGGGGAGAGCACGAACGAAGCTTCGAAGGGCACGAACGAGGGACCTCCAGAAGTGTTCCCGTTTTGTTTCAATTTTGTTCTTTATTTTTGTT
This sequence comes from Eucalyptus polyanthemos subsp. polyanthemos, assembly GCA_017140185.1. Classification (NCBI taxonomy): domain Eukaryota; kingdom Viridiplantae; phylum Streptophyta; class Magnoliopsida; order Myrtales; family Myrtaceae; genus Eucalyptus; species Eucalyptus polyanthemos. Next base: position 19,260,144 of record CM029460.1, on the reverse strand, counting down.
CTTTTTCAGTTTGCCAGAAGTGTTTCTGGAGAAGAGAAACAACTTTTTGTTGTTTCTGATTTTTGTTTCAATTTTGTTCCAGAAACGAAAAAACAAAAAAAGAACAGAAACGCAAACAAATGCGTTTCTGTTTTTTTTTTGTTCCCTGGAACAAAAAAACAGAAAAAGTGTTTATAAACACTTTTCAGAAACAAAAACATGCAGGGCCTAAATAGAAAAAACATATTTTAGGCGTCAAAACAATTAGGCGGAAAATACCACCCGCCTGGGTGGCGCTGCTGGCGCGAGCACTCTTCCTCTCGCACAAGGGCGAGTGTTCGAATCCCGGGCGTCGCAGGGTGACTTACCTGGTGCACGTATGTGGTGGCTAGCACGTGTCGCCCCCAGGGTTTACCCCTCTGCGAAGCGGCGTCCGGGGGTTCCCTGGGTTATCAAAAAAAAAAAAAACAATTAGGCGGAAAATGGAAGATTAATTTAATAGAGTTCGTTGACTATTAAGCTATTTGGGGAAGAGCAGGGTAGTTTCCTCGCTCCCTCACATAATTGCATTTGTCTTCATTTTCCACACCCACTTCTCATTCACCCCCTCCTTTCAAGACTAGGCCTTACCGGGTCTTTACGTAGGAATCGTGTCGTACAATGATTTTCTTAAAGGAGAGGCTTAAAAAGCTCTATATAAAGAAGTTGATAGAGGAGCTTGCTGAGAAGCTTCACATCCAAGCTTTCCACACGCATCAACCTTCTTCTCCAAATAAAAAGATGAAACTTATTTAAAAGTACATATGAATTAATGTGTCAAAATTTGTGCCCGTGTGTCGCGAGTCTGTCACAAGACGTTGATTAAGGAAAAAGCAAAGAGTAGAAGCTTACTTAGACATGCCTTAAACAAACATTCACAATAATCCCGAATGAGTGAACCAAAATAGATAATTGCGAGCATGCCACACGACTTCATATTCTTATTCCGTGGCTCAAAGCCTCAAATCCAATCCCTTCCAAGAATAACTTGTGGAATGCTTTGAGGAAATATGTCAAAATGAATCCTCCATTTATTAACCCATATCATTTAAATTCACCTAGAATTTTGCAGGTCAACCTAAATAGGTTATAAATAGAAATGTCAAAATAAATGAATTTTAAATGGGTTAGCTTATGAAACCATTCCGCAGGTCAACCTAAACAGGTTAGGTTCTAAATAGTCTTTTCTTCCTTCCACCCTTAGAACTGTGTTCCTGATTCTCGTCTATCATCTCTCTCCTCTCTTGATCTTCGCTCGTGTTCCATGGCTGTTGCACTTCGTTGAATCCCTAGAAGACTCAATCCTGGCCTTTGTCGAGAGACTGATTGGAGCCTCCCCATTCAGCTTCAAGCTCGGATCACTTTGGCCCTTGTGATTGTGTGTTTGTTTTGCCGACCTTGCACAGGTCCCAGCAAGCGAGTCTGCCGGGATGTCGGCGAAAGAGTCGTCGACAAACCCCGAGAGCCACTCCAACTCTTTCGCGTAGTCACTCTGCACAGAGGAAAAGCGCCATGAGCGATTGCTCTGAATCGCAGCAATAAACGAGTGAAAAGCAATCAGTCGAAATCGGAAAAACTGTCTCCAGAGTGAAGCGGCTCTGAGCAAAACGCTGAAAGTCAAAATAATTTAAACAAACACAAAATGTGATTAATCTAGGTGAGATTCCGGCGAATTTGACTGAAACTATGAATGCGACGCAGAAGGTCGCGATTTCAATTTTCCTTTTCCTGAGCAAAATGAGGAAAAAGTTTCGTGCCAAAATCAAGCTTCTTTCATTATGTAAGCGCAAAGATGACGTGATAAGCGGCTTCACATCCAATCGTGATCTTCAAAAAATTCTCCAAAAAACTAAAATCCACGGAAGCAAAGGAGAAAGCGGAGATTCAGCAAGTGAGCTTATGGGGACGTAGAGGTTGTGAGCGAAGTCGGTGGAGAAGGGAGGGAAGACGGCGGAGGAGGGTATCTTAATTCATGCCAAGTACAGAAGAATGGACCCTAGGATAGGGGTGCAAAGCAAGAGGAAGGAGGCCAATGGGGAAATTGACGAAAATTCTATCTCTAGAACAGGGGATATGTTGACTTGAGAAAAGTCCAAGCAGCAGATTACACTGAGTATAAAGAGACCTTATTGTGGCTGTCGTTACAACGGCAGCATGAAGAATTTATGACCAAACACTTAGTAAAAAGTTGATCATTCTTTCAATGAAATTGTACATTACCTGTTTGCAATTGCACGATCAGCTTTCTCATTACTTTCAATTTTGCCAATACCCATGTCCCATACACTTTCTTGAATTGAAGCTGTCACTGTGCTGGACATAAAACATTCACCCTTCCCTCTAGGGGTGTGCATGGTCCGGTGGGAACCGCCCAACCTAGAACCGGGAACCGCCCACTAAGGATCGATTCCGAAAAATCGAAACCGGGATCCACCCATTTGTTGCTTGGATCCACCCGGAAACTGGACCGCCGGTCCGGTCCGGTTCCCGGGTGGATCCATGGAACCGATCTTGACGCGAAACAATTTTGGTTTTCAACATAGAACGGTTGGGTCTATGAGTTGGGAAGGAGGAGAGGAGGTCTATGGTCGGGTTTTCAAGATAGAACAGTCGTGAAACAATTTTCCGCGGCTGTGGCAGGTGGCAGTCGACGCGAGGGGGCGAACAACAGCAGCGAAGGAGCAACAGTGGTGGCGTCAACGCTCGGCGAGGAATCGAAATATTGATAGGATTAGGAGGAACCGAGGAAGAGACAAAGAGAGAGAGAACTAAAGACGAAGGGAGTAAGGAGATGAGATCTAATCTAGGATTTCTTAGGAACCGAGGAAGAGACAAAGAGAGAGAGAACCGAAGACAAAGGGAATAAGGAGATGAGATCTAATCTAGGATTTCTTTTAGTAATTTTTTTTTTAATATTAAAAAGGTTTCGGTCCGGTCCGAGTGGGCGGATCCGCCCATGGAACCGGGAATCGGACCGGTTCCCTCAAGAACCGTCGGTTCCGGGCAGTTCCGGTCCGCTTCCGGGCGGTCCGGGCGGTTCCCGGGTATTTTGCACACCCCTACTTCCCTCCCACTCCCGCAATATTCATTCATAGAATCCATTATTTCAACAAGTTAAATACTCGGCAACACATTAAGAAGCTAGAGAACATGTCGGTGTCCACCTTTTCATGTTTAGATGCAGAAGGAAGTGTTAGACACAGTACTAGTTCCACACATGCTTGTTCAAGTCAAAAGTTCCAACCCCAAAAAACAAAAACTATTAGAATGCAGAATAGCTTATCTCTGTGTGCCAATAATGAAGTTCTATCGCAATTATGGAGGTCGGTGAAACTCAAAACTATAGATAGTTGAAATAGGGAGAAGATGAAAAGGAGATTCACTAGTGTCGTCTTTGTATATATCAAAACCTCCTCCTTGTTCAATTTTATCTGTAAGAAGTTCTTCGAGCAGTCCTTTCAGTGTTCTTCCCACGCAGATAAGATTAAAAATCCAACCCGTTTTCGTAGCTCATTTAGGATGCTAACCGTATGCTTCAGAGTTCAAGCATAAAGTGAAGATCAAACCTTCCTTTCTATTACCTCCGATTCAAACCGGAAAAGAAAGAGAACCGTGACTTTAGGCTATTCAAGCAAGCCAAACATGTTGTAATCATGAAAGAAAAATCTCTAATCCCCAAGGGAGAAAGAAGACATCAAAATTCATTATCAAGCAAGCTATAGATTGGTGCAAGGGGCTTGGCAACGTACAAGAATCAAGCATGCCTCTGAATTACAAACTACATACAGGCATTGTGAACTAGTTAAATGAAGTACATGCAGAGGATAGTCAAGCAAGGACCTCCAAGGGGGGAGCGCTGATATGAATGGGATAGCGAAGGCTCCTCCGTCTACGGTTTCTCCGCCGTCATTCAAGTCCAGCAATTCCATCGCGCTCTCCATTTCCGAATCCGACGACCACGCCCCCTCCTCCTCCTCCTCCTCCTCCTCCTCCTCCTCGTCTACTTCTTCTCCTACTTCCAGTACCCTTTCTTGTTCTCATTCCTCCCGTTCTTTAATTCCTTCCTTCATTGTTCCCAATCCTACTTCCATTGATTCTTCTTCCACAATGGATGCCTGTTCTAACCAAACATCAAGTTCCGAAAAGAAAAACTATGTGAGTCTGGTTACGGTGCGAATGTAGGGAGAGATTGCATTACCTAAAAAGAGACTCGAGGGATGGAGCTTCAATGCGGAGGCGACCAGCTCAACTGAAGCGGCTGAGCACGATGGAGCTTTGGCGGCTAAGGGGCCCGATGGGTGGAGAGCGACGATTGTTCGTCAGCTGGGTGAACTGAACGAAGGCGCGCAGACAGGGTTAATCACCAGACGGTCCGGTTCAAGTCGATCTCAATCCCCGTAAAGAAAAGCCGGATGGGCATTGGATGTCCTCAAATCGAAACCGTTGATCAGATCAATGGTCTCGATTTGATTTGATGGCAAAAGGATGACCATTGCATTGAGGCTTCGATTTGATTTGATTTGAATTTGATAGCTCTATTCCTTGGTGTCGTTTTTTGGGAAGGGGTACTTTATCTGCTAGGTTACGATACGGGTGGACATTTTACCAGAAATTTATATTTGATCAATCTACCCTTGTGTGATTTCTGTTGAAGCATATACTGGGAGGGTGGGGAAAAAGCAAAACCATGGAAAGCGATGCCAAGTTCCGCACCGGGGAAAAAGCGAAACCAAAGGAACAGCGACGCGGGGGAAGTGGGGGGGGGGGGGGGGGAGGTGTACACACTCCTCTCAAATCAAATCAAAACCGTTCATTTCCCCGGGGGGCACGTGGAAGACGCCAGTTACACACTCCTCTCAAATCAAATCAAAACCGTTCATTTCCTAGGGTGGGGGCACGTGGCAGCCGCCAGTTACACACTCCTCTCAAATCAAATCGAAACCGTTCATTTCCCGGGGTAGGGGGCACGTGGCAGCCGCTAGTTACACACTCCTCTCAAATCAAATCAAAACCGTTCATTTGCGGAATCCAATCCGAAATCCGCAAAAGTCAAGTCCGCGTAAATGACAGAGCCCCCCCACCCTCTCTCTCTCAATAAAATGACAAAGCTCTTTTTCCACTCCACAAACTCTCGTGCACAAAACAAAGGCTCCGGATCAAAATTCTTTCAAGCGGGGTGGATGAGATCCCACCAGTCTCCGCCTCTTCTCCATAACATGGCTGATATGACGGGGACACCTCAAAGGTTCGTAATTCATTTGTATGAATAAATGTTCTTAAAAATTATGTTTAGAGCTCTAGTTGAGTAGCCGATATTTCTTTCTTCTTTCTCTTTCCATCATTTTCTTTTTTGATTCGCCATAGGGACAATGAGCAACTACCATGTCAGCAACAACAGGATAGTTTTGGCATCAGGTCTCATATTTTCTTCACTACGTTCAAGGTGCTCACCATTATGCATTTTAATTCACAACCCATTGAGGCACTAAGCCACACGATTCTGCAGTTATACATCATCTGCGAAGTTATCTATCTTATAGCACTTGTCCAAGTCACCGAGCCTGTGATCCCAAACCCAATTTACAAATATTTGTATATCATTTTTGGGACACTCGGTGCAGAATTGCTTCTTTGGACAAGCCTATCTCTAGTCATGTGGCTTGTTGTCAATATGTGCTTACTAGTATTTACTTTGGCATCGATCGGTGTGCTCGCAAGAGTTTTCAACCGACTTGAAGAGATTGTTCGGCCTTTCAACCAACTTGAAGAGATTGTTCAGTCGTTTGATGATGTGCCATCCATTGAAGTTTAGTCTAATTCTTAAAGTTCTTGCAATCATGTTGTGTTTGTGTATCAATCTTATTGTATCCTGTTTGTAATAAATTCCTTTGATTTAAGGAAGAGAGAATATTATTATATACATATTCTGTATTTGATGAACCTTTATCTTATTACCATGTAATGTAACGATTGTTTTAAGTTCTTGACAATGATAATAATATAGTTGAAGCGACCTGCTATTTTTGCCCTAGTTAGTATAATCTCACTAAAATCTTGTATAGAAATTTCAATGATCGTTTTCTTCAAAAGCAACCGTGTTCGCGTTGGTACAGTACAACATTCTCAACAGTAAGGGCGTCAGATCGTCGTTATCGCTGTCGGTCATTGTTCACAGTCCCAAGTCAATCAGCGAGCGGTTTGCTGAAGTTTCGCGTCCACCTATTCTCTAAGGTCCGAATTCCAGATCCAGGTCGGTTTCTACTCCCTTGTCCCCATGCCGCATAGCTTCACTACACATTCCTCGGATACCACGCGCACGTCCAACGAGTACCTCGAACCTCAGTCGGGAAATGCAGCGTCTCCGAAAGCGAGGGGAGCAGTGACTTGAAGGACGCGCCGTCGGGCTTTGTGGACGCACGGGGGGAGCAGCTCTTGGGCAGAGAGGAGAACAGCGGCTTGCTCGACGCGCTAGAGAGAGCTTCGCAGGGGGTGGATAAGGGCTGGAGAGAGCTCGCGGAGGTCGAGAGGCGGGAATTCGAAGCTCAGGCAGACGAGGTATTACATCGGACAGCTCAAGATCAGAGCTTCTGAGGTGCTTTTATTGTCCGTTGACTATTGAGTTTTTCCTTTTAAAGAAGAAATTCTGCATGAACGTAGGGAGAAGGAGATTTGGGATCCAACCAGCTCTCTTTTAACTTGAAACTTCGGAGAAAACTGAGTGATGGGACTGTTATAAGCGATTCATAGGCTTCAGAGTGGCAATGAATAGTTACGAGAGAGACGATCTTTTTAGAGGTAGATGAATTGAGCTGCTGGCAAGCTCCTCCTGGTCAATTTGAGCTCACTCGATGTGAATTTGACTCGAGTTTGTCGAGTTTGAGTCGGTTAAGTAACGTATTTTGACAAATCTGATCGTCACATGATATGGTTTAGTGGTGACATTAGAACTTGGGTCGGTTGAGTCTTCATTTTCGAATCAAATCAGCACAGGGCTGAGTCGTGCCTTCGTCATATTTTCGGTCAGCTGAACACGGCTTGATTGCTCTCCTGATCATGACGCTACTTCGGTCTTCGATTATTGTTGCGTCTCTCAAAAAATCGTTGTTGCACGTCCTGAAGATTGCAGGAAGCCGAGGGGTCGCTCTCCCAAACGGCAAAAGCTCAAGATGAAGAATGAGATGGTATGCAAATAATTCAAGAAGAGCAGAGATGGGAAGTCTGTTAAAAGCAGGTTCTGTATCTGCACTGGTAGGTACCCTTGCGGGTCTGCCGCTTCCGCTCACTCAGGTCGCCGCGGTGTCCTGACTGGTACTTCCTTTGGGGATTAACTTCATCAGCTGTGCGCTATTTGGAATCATCTTCCGCTGCGCAGTCGGAAGAGACTTGGACAACGTTCAGCTCATGACAGGAACATCCGCTTCTTTCGGATTCATTGGAGGTACATACTCTGATCTCACGAACTGAATTTGGAAAGTTTCCCGTAGCATGCCTTTTCCGACGCAGTGTACATAGCCGAGGGTCTGCTTATATTTGTTTTTGCAGCGGTCGGCTAGATTTCCGCTCCCATGAAAGGCCAGAATCAAGAACGGTCGGTCAATTGAATTGCAGTGCCTCATTTCTTGCGCTCTATCTGCCATTTCTATTAATGGAATTCCCTGAAGCTTTATAGCGAAAAACTGATTTTTTTTGGGCTAATCCTCCACCTAAAGAAACAGTTTTGGGGCCTAACATCCAGAGTCATTTTTAAGTGTTGGAGTATGATGGGAGTTGAAAATTGATATTGTCGAGTCGCTAGAATTGTAGAGTTATGCGCGTCCTTGTTGCGGTTGTTGTTAAACTGCAGCATGGAGAATTATAATAAAAATATTTTGCAATACACTTGGTACACGACTTATTGATCTTTTCACTAAATGTACTTCAACTACTCGACAGTTGCAAGGTCAGCCTTCTCATTACTTATTTTGCTAATAGCCATATCTTTTTGACTGGATGGATCTGTTTAATTCATTATCTCAATCCCTGAAAAGGAAAAGTCTGTTTAAAAGCGGTTCTTTTAGTAAACTAATTGCATTTCCCATTCCAAAACCATCCCTACACACGTAAATATGCCACTTCATCCAGGAGAAGAGGAAGGAGCGGTGGCGTGCATGTGCTGCGACCACCGAGGACAATTGATTGGTGGCCACTCCTGTGCCATTCAAAGCTTCGTCGCCGCTATTGGTTGAGGTACAGGAGTTCTTCCAAACCCTAAGATTTCTAAGGCAGAGAGAAGGAGACAGGGGATTTGATAATTGAATTGGACAATCTCACAATGGTAAAAGCGACATGCAATCCATGGGAGATGTGTGTACTCCTCTCTGGTTGCTTTGTCTTGCTCCCATTGTTCTCGAAGCTCCGAATGCAGCAGTGTAGAAGGGAGGCTAATTTTGTTTCGGATTGGGCCGCCAAAGCCCATGAGCACGCGTCTATTTACCTTCAAATTGGGTTATTTCACCCCCTCTTACTCTTTTGGACCTATCATGTACTGATGCTTCTTTATTGGGCCCTTCGTTTTTCCTAATTGAATGGAAGTTCTGTGGTTTGGAGCAAAATACTTTGGGACCTTCATCCAAATTCTAGATGAAATTTTAACCTACTTACCTAACATGACAATTACTACCGAAGTCTTAAACCCCCCCGCCCCCTCTCTCTCTCTCCTTTTCTATTTATTAAAACTAGGTCTTCACGATTTTCTTTTTCCGACATGAAAATTTATCATTTGAGAATATGTGTGGTGAGTTTAGTTAAAAAGGATATGAAAGGAAAATTACGAAAAATGAAGTATGCGCACTTAAGTCATACTTAACTCTACTTTGAGATCTCCGGGAAGACTAAATTAAAAAGAAAAAAAAAAAGGTCTGGATTTTTAATGAATTCCAGAAATAAAGAAAACAAATAAGTTTGGGATCCCAAGTGAATTCCGACCTGGGACCCATCCCGGGTCGGGAAAGCTACATTAGAAAAGGTCGGGATTTTTAATGAATTCCCAAAAAAATTGATTTTTAATGAATTCCAAAAAAAATAAAACAAGAAGGTTGGGATCCCGAATGAATTCGGACCTAGTACCATCCCAGGTCGGGAAAACTGGTTAATGAATCCCTTGCCAAAAAAAAAAAAAGACAAAAGAAGGTTGGGATCCCGGATGAATTCCCACCTGGGATAACTGCTTTTCCTTTTGGGATCCCGGATGAATTTCAGGCAAGACAAGCGTGTTTTAATCATCGAAGACAATCTCTAGTCCCCAACAGCAAAAAGGAGCCATTTAAATTCATTCTCGGGCAAGCTATGGATTGGTCCAAGGGATTTAGCAACATGTAAGAATCAAGCATGCCTCTGAACTACAAACCACATACAGGCATTGCGAATTAGTTAGCTGAAAAAAACGCGAAGGAGGACGATCAACGGCGACGGACTGAAGGGACGGAGCTTTGCTTCGGAAGCGACGAGCTCATCTGAACTCAGCCCGGGAAAGCGGCTGAAGATGATGGGCCACATTTATCAAATGAGGACGGGCCGTTTTGGACCCAATAATCACAACCGTAGATCTGATCCACGGTTGTGATGATGACGGGCGGCACGATTTGGACGCCATCGTGCCCCCGCCATCATCTCAACCGTTGACAGATCAACGGTTGAGATGATGGCCAGCGGCATGATGTGGGGCCCGATCAACGGTTGATCAGATCCACGGTTGTGCCATCTTCTCGGCTGACACAACGGTTGAGATGATGGGGGGGCATTGGGCGCACCCTCCCCCATCATCTCAACCGTTGATGCCATCCACGGTTGAGATGATGGCGATGCACCCACCCGATCATCTCAACCGTGGATGGCATCCACGGTTGAGATGAGGTGGCGACCGAGCAACCGTGGATGGCATCCACGGTTGAGATGCCACGGTTTAGATGACGTGGCGATGGCCCAACCGTGGATGGCATCCACGGTTGAGATGAGGTGGCGCATCGCCACCCCATGCACCCACCCGATCATCTCAACCGTGGATGATCCGCAAAAGTCAAAAAATTGTTGCCTCTCTCTCTCTGGCTTTTAGCTAACGCGGGGGACTCTGTCTATAAGATGCGCGACCAAGCCCATTTACTTCACACTCAACCCGCCGAGCAAAAAGCTCGAGAGATCAGAAATCGTTCAAGCGAGGGGTTGGGCACCGGCAAAGTCTCTTCCTGCTCTTCGAATCCTCCTTGGTCTCCTGCACTCAGCTTTCCTTCTCCACAGCCATGCCGAATCAAACAGCGACTCCAGAAAGGTATATAGTTCATTCGTGTCAATATGCTCTTCATATTTCTGTTAAGAACGCGACAAAACAGTCGGTTTCTTTTCTCCTCCAATCTATCTTTTCTTCCTCATTTAATATAGGGACAACGAACAACCACAGCATGAGCAACAACAAGAAAGTTTTGATATGACCAAGAGATTCCACGTTATATTCTTCTCATTCAAGTTGCTTATCATTGGACACTTCAATTCGCAGCATACTAAGACGTTGAGCTTGACAATTCTATAGTTTTATATTATTTGTGAAGTCATTTATCTCTTGGCGCTGATCAAAGTGATTGAACCTACTTGCCCAAACTTGATATACAGGTGCTTGTATATCATTTTTGGAACTCTCAGCTCCGAATTGCTTCTTTGGACAAGCCTATCTCTGATCTTATGGGTAGTCATCAATATGTGTTTGCTAGTGTTTGCTTTGGCATCGTTCGGTTTGCTTAGGCAGGGTTTCGACTACTTTCGAGTGATTATTCAGCTATCCGAGGATGTGCTATCTTCCCAAGTTTAGTTTGATTATTCTATATATGTTCTGAATTTTGTTGTATGCTATTTGTAATAAGTACCATTGATATTGGGAAAAAAGAAGGTTAACATATGCCCCTTCTAAATATGCTGAACCTTACTTTATTGCCCTGTCATGTACATGGTCACTTTAATATCATTTGATCTTTTCCTTGGCCTAATTGTTTTTTTTTTTCGTCTAAAGGTAACAAAATGGGTCCACTTACCCATGTTTCAATTCATATTTGTCGGGTTGAATTTAAAATCAGTCACTTTAATTTTATGAATTGATTAAAATGAGTTGTAAAAATCAAAGACCAACTAAAACTTGATCTAAATGGAATTGACTTAAATTATATTTAAGTTAAGATATAGAAACGTCACTACTCTACTAGTCACACGTTTCTTTTCTTCATTTTGTCTTTCTGAGGAACATCTAAAAAGTCAGGTAGGGAGTGATTTTAATAATTTATTTTGGTAAATTCGTAATTTTTTTGGGTCACTTGTCACAAATTACATGGATGGTTTTAAATTTTGATATTTCATAGTGTAAATGCGGAACAAAAAAAAAAAAATCATACAAAAGATTCCTAGCAACCCATGGTCATCTAGCATAAATAGACCACCTTCAAAGATTAATTACAGCTTAAATCATCCCTAAACCAAATATTTAATAAATAACTGTTAAACTTTAATTTTTTTTTTTAAAGCGCTGAAGAAGAAGAAGGAAGAATTCACGGGCCACGTCATTTCTTTGGTTGCTGTAACTTGGGGGCACATCTGGAAGTTGGACTTGGACGGTCCAAGTCGGACCTAAACAAGAAAGAAAAATGTAAGGCCTTTGGATGCCACTTAGAATTGTGTCTGAACAGAATTCAATAACCTCCGTTAAACCCAAAACTCATTCAAGTTCCTTCATTTACCAAGGTGTATGGTGTTGGACAACGGTCTTACTGCTACAAATCTTGATAGATATGAACAATTTCCAATCATCAAGCATTTTCAGTTCTTTTAGTACTTATAGAGTAGAAGTCTACATCACATGTATCTTTCTAGGCACCAACTCTTTTATTAGGTTCGTTCAAACTTTTAGCATCGGGTGAAATAATAGGAGGTGTGATTTTAAAAGATTGATTCGTCACCTTTTAAAGTAATTTCTCATATACTAATTCTTTTCATGTTTATTTTGTGTTAATTGATCATGCCAATTTCCATGTATAAAGAATAAAAATTGCAATTAAAGTCCAAGTTGAGTTGGGTTGGGTTGGGTATGGGTGAGATCCGAATTGAGTCAAATAAGAGTAACTAAAATTGAAGTTTTCGTATAAATTTTACATGTCACTTTTGTAGATATTGTGTTGCATGACCAAAAAATTTCGTCAGACCTAAAAATAAAATAAGTCAAGTTTTTAAATCCATGCGGTGCACGCTCGTTCACCTAGTACATAATAGAGACATTGCCCGGGTGAATTAGTCAAAATATTATAAATAATCACAAAATAATGCTAACATAATCATTGATTACTTTAATTGCCATCGACGCATTACCCTTTTGTCCACACGTCTTTTCCCTTAATTTTGACCTTTCACATGTCTTTTCTATTCATACGATGAAAAATTTTCATCTTTTTTGTTGATTTCATCAAAACCCCGCCTAAAAGATTTTTATTAAATCCATTCTTTTTTTTTCTCTCTCTCTCTCTCTCTCTCCCCTCCAAACATAGATTGCAATATTGCATGGCTAAGGTACTACTAGTCCAGCTTATTCCAAGTGCTTTGCTCTACTGATTTCCAAATTTCATCCGATTAGTGCTGTTGTTATGGTCGTCTTAGGACAGTTTCGCACGTTGGAAACATGCTTTTCATCACATCATCACCCCCACCATCTCATACTAAAGGATTATGGTTGGTAACACACACCTAGTTGATCTAAGTCCACAACCGAAAAGCACGGAGAAGAGCAATCGAAAGACTAATAACTCTAATGAGAATACGGAACATCACATTGGACACCAAACAGAAAGATGAAACTTATTGAAACTCTAATGGTACTCAAATCCAGATCTTGATCATTTCTAAACTTATTATGGTCACAAACGACTGATTTGATCCTTTCTTCCGCATCATAAACACCATGCTGGTCATTTAGCTTTTGTCTACAAGAGTGAGCCTCGCATTTACCATGGACGACAGTGCCAAGATCATTCTAGATCTCGAAACAACTTTCTTGCATAGCTTACCAATCTAATCCAGCATTACAACAAAGTTCAAAATTTCATAATGGGACGCCAACCATTTCTCGAAGAAAGGACAAGTATAATCAAGCTATCCTCTCCGTCATATTAAGGTCATGTTTGTGTGTACGTCAACACAAAGCAAAAAGTTCTCTACCTGAATTTATAACATTATCCAAATTTGAAAATCACAAAAGAGCTATGTATTAGTTATATGCATCAAAGTTTATATATTGTGTAAGTTTTAGATGTTACTGGCTAAACAAAAAGTCAATATGCATCCATTGCGATAACTGCATTAAGTAAAATGTAGGAGCCCATATAGACACGCCCTATATTCACAACAATCCCAACCGAGGGAACTGAAATAGATAAGTGTAAGCATCCCACAAAGCTTCATATTCTTACTCCATGGTTCCAATCCAGTCCCTTCCAAGAACAACTCAAGCAAAAGCACTCGCTGTCGTCGAAGAACACATGCATTGCTTTGATCCATCGGGCTGAACTTTTGTATGTTCGCACGGCTAAGGAATAGTTGCATACTGTTTATGTGCTCATAGAATCGGAAAGAGAAATAGCCTCTCTCCGCGACAAGAAGAATAAAGAAAGAAAACCAACTCGCAAGCGCAATGTCCGCAATCCAAATGTCAAGACCGTTTCGACGACCCCAATGTTCCTTTAATTCTGAATTCACAGTAATTCTTCTACACGGTAGCCACGCAAAGGAAATGGAGCCGCATTTTTCAGTTCATTTGCTGAAACCGAAGTGCCGGTGACGATGCTGCTTTTATTTTTTATGCCGCCGCCCGTGGCGACCGGTCCTTTCTCATCCCGCGGCGCTCTTGTGCATGATGGCACTCTATTAACTCATGGTTTAATAAATTGTCCTATGATGTTGGCTCATGCAACATGTATACTTCACTAGATGTTTATGCATCACTTATGGATCGTGCAGCCTCGGCCTATTTCCACAGCCAAATAGATCTCTAAAACGATCAAATGGTAGCGAAATTTCGTTGATCCTGCCATGGGCGAACGAGGATTTTGGGGAATTTGCCCATGGACCGAAACCGAAATTCTGTTGCCCCGCCAAGGACAGAAAGGGAATTAAGGAAATTTGGCTATTGCCGATGTCGGAATTGGGTCAAACGCACTTCTGCATGCACTTTATTAACTCATGGGTAATAATTTGTCTTATGATGTTCGGTCGCACTATACGTACACTTAAGTCGGAGGTATACAGTACATGTGGATCGTAGAGCCTCGGCCTATTTCCACAGCCAAAACGATCAAATGGTAGCGAAATTTTGTTGCCCTGCCATGGGCAGAAAAGGAATTGCGAATCGACCAAAACCGAAATTCTGTTGCCTCGCCATGGACAAGAAAGGAATTTGGTTACGCCAGTTCGAATCATTCCCACCGGTGTTGATTTTGACGGCCCATTAGCGAACGCGGAATTTTGCCGTGTCGGTTCAAATTTTTCCAACTGCTGATGTAATCTGAACGCCCGGCCTTTTGTCCGAACAAAGAAAAGTCGCGGGTTTGGCCCTTTATATACCCCCCCGCCCCCGAGTTCCTCTTCCACTTAATTATTCAGAAAGCTCAAAAACTATCTCAGAGTTCATTCGGATCCACCATCTCCAAAGCATGGCCGATCACCCAGTGATATCGGAAAGGTACTACCTTATACATTCGTTTGAATATGTTCTAGAGGCTTTCCTTAGAGGACCGATTCGTAGCAAGTCGTTTTTTTCCTTCTATTTTTTAGTATGTTTTTCTTCGAATTGATTTCTTCCTAATTCGGTAAAGGGAGAACGGACAACCATAACAGTATCAACAACAAGAAAGTTTCAACTTGACCAAGAGATTTCATATTATATTCACCTCATTCAAATTGCTCGTCATCGGACATTTCAATTCACAGCATATCGAAGCATTGAGCTCTCTAGTTCTACAATTTTACATCATTTGTGAAATCATCTATCTTGTCGCACTTATCCAAGTGACTAGACCCTCGAGCCGAAACGTGATATACCGGTACTTGTACATCATTTTCGAGACTATTGCTTCTGAGTTGCTTTTTTGGATGAGTCTATCTCTAGCCATGTGGTTGGTCGTCAATATATTTTTAGTAGTGCTTGCTTTGGCATGTCTTCTCGTGCAAGATTCTGACCGTTTTCAAGAGATAGTTAAGCCATTTGAAGATGCAAATTTCAACAATATGTTGTATTTGGGTATTAATTTTGTCGCATGTTATTTGTAATAAATATTGTGATTTTCATAATCTATTATTGTAGATCCATCATTATTTCCGAATCAAAAAGTCACCCATCATCCCTTGAAGGCTCCAAATGCTTCGACTGTTAAAAGGTTTATCAGAAGTCACAGCCAATGACACCGCTTAAATAGTTGTGGAGGTTGGGTAACACAAAAAACAAACAAATGCGATTGATATTGGACTCCAAAAGGGTTAATACCCTGAAAAACCCCAAACTGGTACATTTGTGATAAATTTACCCCATACTATTTTTTTAACCATAAAAAACCCTAAACTAGTATATCTTTGACAAATTTACCCCAAACTGATACACTTGTGACAAATTTACCTTCTATTAGTTTTCGTTAAATTTTACTGTCAAATTATTAAGTTAAATGACACGTGACAGTTGACTAGTATACTGATTTAGGATTTTATGTGTCATTTATCACAATTTACAATTTTTATGATTTTTTTTTGTGATATTAAATCTAATTTAGCCGATGGTATATTTGTTACGATTTATCGCCGGAGTTTTTTGAAGTCAAATAAATTAGTTTAGGATAAATTTGTCATAAATATACCAGCTTAGGGTTTTTTATGGTTAGTTGGGCTAAATTTATCACATGTGTACCAGTTTGGGGTTTTTCAAGGTATTAACCCCTCCCAAAATGGTGCTTCATCAACTCCCAGTTTGGCAAATTTCACAATCTGCCTAGTGATTGCGTTGCCAATCGTTGATCCTCACCTCAGTAAAGCAATAGGCCTTAAATCTCATGATAGTAATTCCAAACCAAGCCAGCCGAGCATTCTCAATCCAACAGATCAAAACTACTCATTTTCCCACCCCAGAAAGTATGTGAAAAAATCAAACTAAAATCACTTAAGGTATCTAACTATTGATAGCATCTGGGAGTCAGGATTCGATTAGGTCATAACCAACTCCTACCAAGGCCTCCTTCCTTATAATAACTGGCAAAAATATAGGAAAAGAGAAGAAGCTGCTATACAATTTACCTTGGAACGATATACCGACACCATCTAATAATGATACCTTAACACAATACAAGACCAACATAACTTATCTTATCCCTCTTGCTTTACTCTAAGCTAAAACTGGGCTACCACTGAAAAGTGCAAAGCCATCTACAGATCCAGTAAATTAAACTTATACGATACGCGGAAATGCCGGATAGGTATATTAACACCACTACCATAAACGAACTACCAGTCCCATGGGCTTTTGCCAACTTCTTCCTTCTTTCTTCGCGGCCTTGGAGACTTTGTCTTTCCTCGCTTCCCTATTTTCCTCTTTGACCTTCTTTTTGTTCTCCTTCCTAGAAACCTTCTTGTCAACAGGAGGCAGCACCTCGGTTTTGGAAGCTGACTCATTTCCTTCCGAATCTTCATCTACATCTGTATCTGAGTTGGACTCTCTACCGCAAGCTTTCGTATTATCGCCAGGATCAGTTGCCTTTTCTATAGCATTAGCGTCCTCCTTCGTGAGAGCCTGAGATAACCCCATGATAGTCTTGTAGACATGTCTTCAATGTCCTTCCTAGTTATTATCCGAATCACATCCTCTCCCACATTTTTCAACAACTCTAGCGTCTTCAGTGTATATCACTGAGAGAAAGCATAAACAAACAGTTATTAACAATTACAATAGTAAATGACAGCAAATGTAAATGTCACCTCATCCATAGAAGAACGCAAATTTAGATAGCTACTCCCTGTAGACCGCATTATAACATCTCTCCGTAAAACAAACACAAATGCGTAATCCATGCATTGGGTTTTCGTAAGAAAAAGTCTCCTAAGAGGGATGCAACAAGAAGCAGATGCACCACAGACATCCGGTGGGCACAAGTGGCTTCCACTTTGATCTAGTAATTCCTAGGGTGCCTTGCAAAGTCGGTCTCAGGGCTATATAATATTTTGAATGGCAACAAAACATCACAGTCCAAGTTCACCACATAGCCTGTTGAAAATTTATGCCCTCCGTACAGTTAGATCCTGCGTCAAAAGCTTTGCAAGATGCTATATTGATAATTGTTTAGTACCTATAACTCATGGAGTAATGCAGCCAAAAGCAAGGTGCTTGTTAAACTGACTATTTTTTGAATGCCAAAACAAAGGTTGAAGGCAAATGAAATGGCTAAGGAGACAGAAAATTTGTTAATACATACAGTTACAGTATTAGTCTCACCGTGGACTGTTCTCGATGTTAATGCTGGTCCAGGTTCAGATGAGTATGATAGTTCCATATGTATGGAGTTCATGTGAATATAGCATCAGACACCTACTGCTATCTATATAGACCTTAGAAGCTAAGAGTTAATAGTTCGTGGTGGAAACCAGTTCGGATGGAGTATCAAAAGGAGTAAATGCATGGCGTTAATCAATCAAGACAATAGTGAGTCAGACGGCATGAGATGAGTCAAGGGAACAAATCCGGATGAGTGGTCACTTGAGAACTTCCAGGAGGTAAGATGCAGAGTTCAGTGCAAGTCAATTGTCACAGTTTTCTTCCGACAGTTTATGTTTGTTGGAGTAAGCTACAGTACGGTTTGGCATCCAAATATAGGTAGGCATATAGCCGGAATGCTCCAAGGCTTAGAAGTCAGATCACCATCTGTAGTTTTTCATGACATCAACTTCAGAGTCATCTAATATTAAGACCATTTGGTAGCAGAAGAACAACTCAACCTCAACTTCAATAACTCTATGACTTAGGCTTTGCTCCAGAATTAAAGGTTCTCACTGCTGAGGTAAAAAGCATCAAGAGAGCCCATTACATTGGGGGGGGGGGGGTGAGGGGTGGAGAGAGGTAAGAAAGAACAGAAATCGAACGGGCAGATATCGTTGGCCTGAGGTCTCCTATGTAACTCTTTTACATTGATGAGAGGCTGTTTCCATGGCCTCATCCCTCGATGGAATAAAAAAACATACAATAACAAATAGAGGGAGAAGAAAATGAAACCTACCATAAACTAAATCCACGAAATACCACTACAAAATCGACAGTGTAGAATTGAAGAAAAATCACATTGCAAATTAAGAATAGCTTCTTTCGGCCAAATAATAAAGAAAAAGAACTAACAATAGCTCCTAATAAAAGAGAAAAAAAAAAAAGTATCAGATGAAACAAGCCAACATTCTCCACAATCTGGCAGTGTCTGCCATCAAAACAAACAGAACCTGTATATCAATCGTTAATTCTAGAAAGAATAAAGTCACAAACTTGTAGCAAATGCAGTATTGCTCCTTCAAACGCCCACGCAGGGGCCTTGCAAAAAACTAAAAACCATCACACTTACTTGAACACCAGCACCGAAGTCTTGTAGGCCTCGATTGCCAATTCTTGCCCGTCAGATTTTGTGGCATGAGAGATGCTTGCCTATAAAGTCAAGTGACAACAGGGTCAAGAGACTATGCAGTAGTAGCAAAGATATGAACAAATCACAAGTAAACTCATGAAATTATAACAATGACGTGATGAAGTTCCGCCCAAAATCAATTGGTAAAAAAAAGAAAGTAGCGAATACTTCTCTATGTAGATGACAACATACTTCTTTGGCAGTGGAAATGCAACCGTTTATATCATTAAATGCATGACGGTTGAGCAACTTGAATAGAACCATCCGAGTCCTCTGGTCAATGGCCTGCACAACCGTGTAAATGATTCCATGAGAACTTCTCAGAGATGCTACCATAGCTTCAATAACTCTTAGAAGCGGTCTTACTTCTGAAAAATTATTACAAGCAGGGACACGGACCAATGCATACACCCATCAAACTGCTTACTCAGCAAAAAAGTATCAAGATCACTTTGGCCCTTGTGATCGTGTGTTTGTTTTGCGGACCTCGGACAGGTCCCAGAGAGTGATTCCTCTGAATCGCAGCACTTAACAAGTAAAAAGCAATCAATCGAAATTGAAAAACCATCTCCAGAGTGAAGCAGCTCTAAGCAAAACGCTGTAATTCGAAATTATCCAAACGGACCCAAATGTGATTAAACTAGGTGAGATTCCGGCGAATTTGACTGAAACTTGAACGTGAAACAGAAGGTCGTGATTTCAATTTTCCTTATCCTGAGCAAAACGAGGATACAGTTTCGTGCTGAAGTCAAGCTTCTTCCATTATGTCAGCCCAAAGACGACGAGATAAGTGACTTCACAACCGATCGTGATCTTCAAAAAATTATCAAAAAAAAAATAAAAAACTAAAATCCACGGTAGCAAAGGAGAAATCGGAGATTCAGCATGTCCGCCTATGGGGACGCAGAGCTTGTGAGCGAAGTTGGTGGAGAAGGGAGGGAAGACGGCGGAGGAGGGTTTCTTAATTCTAAATAATCATTGCAAGAGGAGACATGAACCAATGTATCCACCCATCAAACAGTTTACTTAGCCATAGTTTACTCAAACTCAAATAATGATTCGGCAAAGAGACAGATTAAGCTTGCAACAGGCTTCGTTCCAACTTCAAAAAAAATTATGATTAAATAAATTCTGAAAATTAATTCCACTCATGCTTCAGGCCGAGTACAGAAGATTTGACCCTGAGATAGAGGTGCAAAGCAAGAGGAAGGAGGCCAATGAAGAAATTGACGAAATTCTATTTTTAGAACAGGGGATATGTTGACTTGAGAAAAATCCAAGCAGCAGATTACACTTACCTTGGCTGTTGTTACAACAGCGGCATGAAGAATTTATGAAAATATTTTATCAAACACTTTGTATAGAGTTGATCAATCTTTCAACAAAACTTTACCTGCTTGACAATTGCATGGTCAGCTTTTTCATTACTTTCAATTTTGCCAATAGCCATATCCCATACACTGCCTCGAATTGAAGCTGTCACTGTGCTGGACATGGAACATTCACCCTTCCCTCCCACTCCTGCAGTATTCATTCATACAATCCATTATTTCAACAAGCTAAATACTCAGCAACACATTAAGAAGCAAAAGAACATGTCAATGTCCACCTTATTATGTTTAGATGCAGAAGGAAGTGGTAGACACAGTACTAGTTCCACACATGCTTGCTCAAGTCAAAAGTTCGACCCCAAAAAACAAAAATTATCAAAATGTAGAATAGCTCATCTCTGTGGAGGTCAGTGAAACTCAAAAGTTAAGAGAGCTGATACGAGGAGACAGTGAAAAGGAAATTCACGAGTGTTGCTTATCTTACTGTTACCACAAGAACACCTTTTGCAGACAAGGTGTCTGTTTCAAGCCTTGCCACTCGATAAGCATCAGTACTCAATACAGCAATTGGAGAAAATGCTAGTGAAGCCCATCAATAATCTTTTGTTGCACTAAAGGTAGGATCTAGGAACTTCAACATGGTGTCTTAGCTTCTCAGGTAATTGATCATAACTCCGTAATCTAGGAAAGCAACCATTCTGAGCAGCATATCAGTAAAAACTTAATCACTTGATCCAGCCCTGATCCAGCCCTTTCAGAGGAACAGCCACCAGAAACAGAAACAGATCCTTGTATATTCTAAATAACTCCTCCCTGTTCAGTTTTATCAGTAAGTTCTTCAAGCGGTCCTTTTGCTGTTTTCCAAAAGAACACAGATTGAAAATCCAATCTGTTTTCACCACCCATTAAGGGTGCTAATCCTACTCTTCAAAGTTTAATCTTGCTGTAACGATGTTGCCACGTTTTTCTCCCACAATAGCATAAAGCAGAGTTCAAACCTCCCTTCCTATCCTTCAATTCAAGCCGGAAAAGAAAAAGAACCGTGACTTCAGGCTTTTCACGCAAGCCAAACACGCTGTATCTCTTATGCCCAACAGCAGAAAGGAGAAATCAAATTTCATCCTCAGGCAAGCTATGCATTGGTCCAAGGGACTTAGCAACGTGTTAAAATCAAGCATGTCTTTGAACTACAAACTACATACAGGCATTGCGGATGGTTAAATGATATAGATAAAAAGGATAGTCAAGCAACAAGATAGAAGAATTTTAGGACCTCCAAAGGGGAAGCGCGGATATGAGTGGAGAGTTCTTGGCTCCCATTGGACAGTGGTTGAAGCGTGGATGACCGGGCACGCGTGTGAAGCCCTCCATGAGCGTTCGGACGTCGCAAATTGGGACTGCTCCGCCTCCTCCTCCTCGTCTTCTTCTCCTTCTCATACTTCCACTACTCTTCCTTCTTCTCCTTCTTCCCCTTCTTTAATTCCTTCGTTCATTGTTCCTAATCCTACTTCCACTGACTCTTCTTCCTTCCTGCATATATGCCCGTCACGGCCAAATATCAAGTTCCAAGAAGAAAAAACTCTGTGAGGCAAATTACAACGTGAACGTACAGAGAGAGAGAGAGCTACCTGAATAGGGACGCGAAGGGGGACGATGAACGGCGACGGTCTCGAAGGGACGGAGCTCTTGCTGCGGGAGCGACGAGCTCAACTGTACTAAGGCTGCTGCAGCGGCTGAGCAACTCGAAGCGACTGCGTGTTCCCGGGTAGGAGCCCAATGTCCTCAACGGTCGATGTGATCGACGGGTAGGAGTGCATGTCGGCATTCCTCTCGGCCGTCGATCAGATCGACGTTTGAGAGAATGTTCGAAAGAGCGTGCACGTTCTCTCAACCGTGGATCTGATCGACGGGGTGAGAGGATGCGCAAATGAGTGCTTGCACGTCGTTTTGTGCATTGCTTTGTCATACTAAGGACATATTTGTGTATGCTTTAACAAATGGAAAAATCGCCAAAATTCGAAATACTATCTAAATTTTAGAAAATTATGAAAAAAAAATTAAATGAATTAATGTGTCAAAATTTGTATATCATGAAATTTTTAAGTTACGGGTGAGTTAGAAGTTAATAAATGTCCATCGCAAGGCAAGATGTGAATTAAGGAAAAAACAAGGAGTACAAGCCTATATAGACACGCCTTAAACAAACATTTACAGTAATCCAAGGCAAGTGAACCGAAATAGATTACAACAAGCATGCCATGCAACTTCATGTTCTTGCCACCGGTTCCCAAATCCAATCCCTTTCGAGAATAATTTGGGGATGCTCAAACAACAGTACTTTCTATTGTTGTTGAACTTCTATATGCTCATTAGATTTAGGAAATAATCGCGTGCTGATTGCTATCAGTTATTCATATGCCTTTTTAATCTAATGTCCTTTCTGACCAACAAAAAGGAAATTAAATGAAAAGGGCACTTGCAAGCGTGGTGTCAAGATTGTTTGGACGATCATGTCGTTGCTTAATCCCCGGCTTTGCATTAGCTCTTGTACACGGTTTTGAATGTTGGCTGTGCATACACATTGTAAAAGGAAGTTTCGTCGCTCTCTTCCGATTTTTGGCGGTTGACCACTTTGGCAACCTTGTATGCATGACACGGCTGATGGACCCCAGAAAAGTTCTTTTGAAAAAATAGATAAAACAGCACCGTTAGATCCATCCCCTGGAGAGTTAGATCAGCCGGTGAAGACAACTTTCCTGAATTGTTAACAAACTAACGGCTGATCTAACTCTCCAAGGGATCTAACGGTTAAATGTGATGGACAATTTCAAAATGTCAAGTCCGTCTCAATCAGAAAAACAAATGTCAAGCCCGTCTCAATCAGAAAAACAATCAATCAGAAAAACAATCAATAATGCAAAGCAAATGTCCCTATATATTGTGCAACGAAGAGCTTGTTCCACCTACTCCTTCACACATACTCGCAAACAATCGCAGAGTGCAGGAGCTGCAGCTTCTCTGGAACATGGCGGATCATACAGCGACACTCCAGAGGTATGTAATTCATTCGTGTCTTTATGCTCTTAAAAACTCTACTAACAGCAAAAACTAAGAAGCTAGCTTTTTTATATATTTTTTAATCCATTTTCTTCCAACTATTTTATTTCTAATTCGGTATAGAGACGATGAGCAATTGCAACATCAGCAACCGCATGAAAGTTTTGACTCAACCAAGAGATTTCATATAATATTCACTTCATTCAAGCTGCTTATCATCACACATTTCAATTCACAACATGTCGGGATGCTAAGCCACATGAATCTACAGTTTTACATCATTTGCGAAGTCATTTATCTTATAGCACTGATCAAAGTGACTAGACCCGCAAGTTCAAACCCTATATACCGGTGTTTGTACATCGTTTTTGGAATTCTCGGTTCCGAGTTGCTTCTCTGGATGAGCCTGTCTCCGTCTATTTGGTTGATCATCAATATGAGCTTGCTAGTGTTTGCTTTGGCATACGTGCTTGCCCGACGTTCAGACCATTTTCGAGAGATTGTTCAACTATTCAACGATGCGTCCATTTCTGAAGTTCAATTGGATCTTTAAAACTTATGCAATCATATAGTATTTGGATATCAATCTTGTTGCATGTCATTTGTAATGGATATTTTCGATTTTAATAACTTGTTTTTGTAGTCTCTTGAATATTTTTGCGTCAATCTTCACAAGTTATATAGATAATTATGAAACTCTTATATTTCCATATATAAAGATCGAATAAAACTCAAATTTAAGAAATTGTGGAAAGATATCACACAAAATTTCTGGCAGCGCATGATCATCTAGCATTAATGGACACCTCGAAAGATTGATAATTGCTTAAATCATCCCTAAACTAGTTTTTAGTAAACAACTAAAATGGAAAGAATTCATTGGCCACTTCAAATCTAGATGGATCTGAATATATTTAAATTTTTAAATATTTGCAGATATTTTAGTATTTCCAATAGTAGAAGTTTACATCATATATATCTTTTTAGACATGGTCTCTTATGCTAAATCAGATCAAATTTATAGCACTAGGAGAAATAATAGGAGAAGTGTTCTAGTAGCTGAGTTCATTCAATTGTTTTAGTAATTTATTATTTACTAATTTTTGCATGTCTAATTTGTTTTAATTAGTTAGTTTTTTTTTTTAAGATGCTATTTTCTATATTTAAGGGGAAATTTTGCTAAAAACTTGAGTCCCAATTAGTTTAGATGAGTTTGGTCCGTGTAGAATCAAGTATGGGTCGATCAAATTGTATTACATAATAAAAATGTGTCAAGTGGGTTGGACTTGTTTTCAACCCGACTGCCCTTTTGATAGGTCTCACAGTTATCAAAGTGTACCGGTTATCCTTTTGTTCTATATCGAATGGATTTATGGCTATTATAACTACAACTACAATAACAACCAAATTTGTGATAATTATACATAGGCATCCCAGGGCCTATTATATCCTCTCAAGGACCATTCTCCCATCGTAACTTGTTGCAAGCAAACACTTAAAAAGTTCTCAAAACACAATGAGATTCATCACTATGAGACTCGTTCGCGAGGGACAATGGACTTTCTCCGCTAGCCATCACACGATGCCTAATTGCTGAAAACAAGAGATTAGAAGCATAGATGCTTTGTTAATACTGATTTAGGCACAGCGTCCATCTTGTGAAAGCATAGCCAGTCTTTGATCCCCACCTAAACAGTCATCGGGATTGGGTAACACAAGAAAGAACAAAATGCAATTGGTATCGGTGTCCCAAAACAACGCTTCATCAACTCCTGGTCTTTGACCATCACCTCAGTAAAGCAATAGGCCTTTAATCTCATGATATAGCAATGCCAAACTAGGCCAGCCAAGTATTCTCAATCAAACAGATAGAATCTATTCATTTTCTCACCCCCAAAAGTGTTTGAAATCAATTTAATAAAATCACGGAAGGTACCATCCGTCGATAGAGGACTGGAACCAAGACTCAATTAGGTCATAGCCAACTCCTACCGAGACCTCCTTCCTTGTAATAACTAGCCGAAAAGGGGGAAAAAAGAAGCTGCTATACAATTTACCTTGGAATCATATACTGACATCATCTAATAACGGTACCTAACACCAAACAAGACGGCATAAACTCATCCCTCTCGCTTTGCTCTCAGCTAAAACTGGGCTATTGCTGAAAAGTACAAAGCCATCTCCACATATGGTAAATTAAATTTATCCAACAAGCGACTCACTCTCTCTATCAATTAATGCCAAAAAACATGTAAATTAATACCAAGCTAGCAATGACTACCTAGTCTTGTGGGCTTTGGCCAACTTCTCCCTTCTTTTCTTCACTGCCTTGGGGACTTTGTTTTTCTTTTTGTTCTCCTTCTAGCAGCCTTCCTCTCAACAGGAGCCTGCACCTCAGTTTGGGAAGCCGACTCATTTCCTTCTGAATCTTCATCTACATCTCTCTCAGACTTAGACTCGCTGCAGCAAGCTTTAGTGTTATCGCCAAGATTGGTCAGCTTTTCTATAGCATTAGCGTCCTCCTTCATGAGAGCCTTATAACCGGGCAATAGTCCTGTAGCACATGTCTCCGGTGTCCTTCCCACCAGTTATCTGAATCACATCTTATTCCACATTTTTTACCTAGTCTGTTGTCTTCGGTATATAATATTGAAAGAGAAAGCATAATATTAAGAACGTTTGGTAGCAGAAGAACAACTTCAATGACTCGACAAGATAGGCTTTAATCCAGAAGAATTAAAGATCCTTACAAATGAGGTAAAAAGCATCAAGAGAGCCCATTATATTGGAGCAGAGCGAGATGTAAGAAAGAACAGAAATTGGTTAGGCAGATATCGTTGAGAATTTTTTCCTGGCACAGAGCAGGCCTGAGATCTCATATTCGTAACTCTTTTACATTGATGAGGCTGTGTCCATGGCCTCATCCCACAATGGAAGAAAAATCATTCAATAACAAACACAGGGAAAAGAAAAATGAAAACTACCATAAACTAAATCCACAAAACACCACACATTGTAGAATTGAAGATAAATCACACTGCAAACTAAGAATAGCTCCTTTCAGCCAAATAATAAAGAAAAAGAACTAATAGTAGCTCCTAAGAAACAAAAAGTATCAGACAAAATATGTCAACATTCCCCACAATCTAGCAGTGACTGCTATCAGAAAAAACAGAACCTGTATATTAATCATTAATCTAGAAAGAATAAAGTCACAAAAATGTAGTAAATGCAGTACTGCACTTTCAAACACATGTGGAGGGGCCTTGCAAACAACTTAAGACTATCACACCTACTTGAACACGAGCATTGAAGTCTTGTAAACTTTGATTGCCAGTTCTTGCCTGTCAGATTTTTATGCATGATAGACATTTACAAAAGTCAGAGTGACAATAGGGTCAAAAGACCATGCACTCTACTGGCAAAAATATGAACAAATCACAAGTAAAGTTGTGAAATTATAACAATGATGTGATGAAGTTCTGCCCACATTCAATTGATAGAAAAAAGAAAGCAGCGAGAACTGCTCACTGTAGATGATAACACACTTCTTTGCCAGTGTAGATGCAACCATTTATATCATTAAATAATTGATGGTTGACATCTTGAAGAGAAACATCCGAGTCCTCTAATCAATGGCCTGCACAACCGTATAAACAATTCCGTGAGAACTTATATGAGATGCTGCCGTAGCTTCATAACTTTTAGAAGTCGGGGTGGGTCACTATAACTGTAATAACTTTTAGAAGTGATCTATCTTCTGGGACATAATTACAAGAGGGGACATGAACCAATGCATACACCCATCAGACTGTTTACCCGGCCATGATCACGTCAAGCTCAAATAATGATTTAGGAAAGAGACAGATTAAGCTTGCGATAGGGTTCGTTTCAACTTCATAACTTTTGATGATTAAATAAAGTAACTATATTTGTTATCGTATATCCATGAAGCATGACAAATTTGGAAAATCAATACCAATGATGCTTCATGCCAAATACAAAAGATTTGACCCTGGGATAGA
The DNA here is from genome assembly GCA_017140185.1 of Eucalyptus polyanthemos subsp. polyanthemos. NCBI lineage: Eukaryota > Viridiplantae > Streptophyta > Magnoliopsida > Myrtales > Myrtaceae > Eucalyptus > Eucalyptus polyanthemos. The sequence goes on along the minus strand of CM029460.1, from coordinate 19,233,012 downwards.
GGTGCAAAGCTAGAGGAAGGAGGCCAATGAAGAAATTGACGAAAATTCTAATAGATCTTCAAAATGGACATATATCTACAGGGGACATAATGTCTTGAGATGATCAAGCAGCAGATTACTCTTAGTATAAAGAGACCTTATTGTGGCAGTTGTTACAACTGCAGCATGGAGACTTTAAGTGGAAATATTTTACCAGACATTTAGCATTCAACTTATCAATCTTTTTCCCAAAAATGTACTTTAGCTGCTTGACAGTTGCACAGTCAGCCTTCTTATTACTTTTAATTTTACCAATTGCCATATCCCCGTGCACTTTCTCAAATTGAAGCTGTCACTGTGTTGAAAATGCCAACATTCATGATTCACCCTTCACTTCCTCTCCTGCAGTATTCATTCATACAGTTCATATCAGCGTCCATGACAAATGTTTAGGTGCAGAAGGAAGTGGTAGATATAGTACTAGTATGCTATATATCAATACATGCTTATTCAAGTATCAAAAAGTTCCAACCAAAAACAAAGCATCAAGATCTAAAATAGTTTTGTTAATGTGCAAACCAAATTGATGACAGCATGAACTCAGAATTTCTTTTCCTGTGAAAAGTGGAAAAGTTTTGGAAATTGAAATTTCTTATGATGTTCTACCACAATTATGGAGGTTGGTGAAACTCAAAAGTTGAGACAGTTGACACGAGGAGACGGAGAAAAGGAGATTCATGAGTGTTGTTTATCTTACTGTTACCACAAGAACGACTTTTGCAGACAAGGTGTCTGTTTCAAGCATTGCCACTCGATAAGCATCAGTACTCAATACAGCAATTGTAGAAAATGCTAGTGAAGCCTATCAATGATCTTTTGTTGCCCTAAAGGTAGGATTTAGGAACTTCAATATGACTGTCTTGGCTTCTCAAGTAATTGATCATAAATTTGTAATCTAGGAAAGCAACCATTCTGAACAGCATTTCAGTAAAAACTTAATCACTTGACCCAGCCCTTTCAGAGGAACAGCCACCAGAAACAGAAACAGATCCTTGCATATTCTAAATAAATCCTCCCTGTTCAGTTTTATCAATAAGTTCTTCGAGCAGTTCTTTCGGTATTCCCCTGCTTCTCCGCCGTCTTTCAATTTCAACCATTTTCACACTTTCTGAATTTCTGAATCCGACGACCACGCCTCCTCCTCCCCCTTGTCTTCTTCTTCTCCTACTTCCACTCCTCTTCCTTCTTCTTCTCCTTTAGTTCCTCCATTCACTATTTCCAATCCTACTTCCTACTTCCACTGATCCTCCTTTTAACTTCGTGAAGCTGGTGAGAGAGAGAGAGAGAGAGAGAGAGAGAGAGAGAGAGAGTTACCTGGATAGGGACACGAAGGGGGATGATCAAGGGCGACGGACTCGAGAGACAGAGATTTTGCTGCGGAAGCGACGAGGTCAACTGAGGTCAACGCCACGGAAGCAGCTGAGCGACTTGACGGGCGGAGACTGGGGAGCAGAGGAGAACGGAGCGAAGGCGCGCAGGCGTCAACCGGACGAACCGGTTCAATTTCGGTTCCTCAATCCCCGAAAAGAAGAGCTGGCTTTAAAACCGGTTCTTTTCCCTTCTTAAGCAAGCTCCTGTTTTTCCCCTCCAACGCCAAAAAACCATCAAATTCCACATGAAATTTCAACCCCAAGACTTAGACCTCTTAGCTAGTTTTCTTTTTTCTAACATGAGAATTCATCATTTGATTATGTACGTGGTGTGCTTTTGATGAATAAGATTTGAAAGGAAAATCAAGGGAAATAAAATATTTATATTCGGTTGTATTTATTCATGTTTTGAAATCTCCCATGAGATTGAAATAAAATTAAGAAAAAAGCCCCTATTTTTTTTATCTAAAAAAGCTTTATTTTAATCATCAAAAGAAAAGCATTAAAGCTCGATAAAAGTCTTAGGATATCTTAAAGGCACCACAAGAGATTAGACAAGCTTTCATGGATTGATTCCTTCTCATCCAAAATACTTATGTACAACAGTTGTGTGACAAAAAGTTTTGGCTTTGAAAATCAGTTTAATCAAGCTCTAAAAATAGCTAAGAGCTCACATGACTAAACATGAAAAAGGGATCATAACTTAGTCAAGATTTAAATGCCAGGAAGCAGCTGCATCATGCAAAACGGGCTCCGAACTTTCTCGGTGTGATCTCAATTTTGCTTCTCTTGCAAGTTAGGGATGACCAATCAAGGACACCTCAAGCAGCTTCCAAGAAGTTGAAGGCAGGAGAAAGGAGGTCACATCATATTTAAGGTTTAAATATGTTATTATGCTACTTGGTCACATTTTTCTTTTCTTCATTTTTCTACTTCTGAGGAACATCTAAAAAGCTAGATAGAGAGTGATATTAATAATTTATTTTGGTAGACTCATAATTTTTTTTTTTTTGTGATCACTCGTCACATATTATATTTCTTAAAAATTATGGAAAAGTATCATAAAAAAGATTTCTGGAGTTGACCAGGTTGACGGGGCCGGAGTTCGCATGTGCCAGACCACAGCGAGCTCCTGCCCGACATGCCCAAAACAGGCCACTCAGTAAAGGGAAGGAGAAGAGGCCGGGCCGGACCACAAAGCCAAGATCATTCCAGATCTGGAAACAACTTTATTGCATAGCTTACCAGTCAAATCCAACATTACAACAACAAAGTTCAACATTTGCGAAGCCAAACATTTCTCGATGAAAGGACAAGTATAATCAAGCTACCCTTGCATTATATTAAGGTCATGTTTGTGTGTACTTCAACACAAAGCAGAAAGTTCCCTGCCTGAATTAAAACTTTATCCAAATTTCAGAAAACTATGAAAGAGTTGTATATTAATCAAAAGTTTGTATATGTGAAAGTTTTAGGTGTTACGGGCTAAAGAAAAAAAATCAATATGCATCTATTGCGACAATTGTAATGAGCAAAAAATTAGAAACCTATATGGACATGCCCTGTACATTCACAACAATCCCAAGCGAGGGAATTGAAGTAGATAAATTGCAAGCTTCATATTCTCACTCATGGTATCAATCCAATCCCTTCCAAGAACAACCCATGGGATGCTCTGAGCAAAAGCGCTCGCTGTCGTCGAAGAACACGTGCATTGCTTTGATCCATCAGGCTGAACTTTCTGTACGCTCACACAGCTAAGGAATAGTCACATGCTGATTATTGTTTATGAGCTCATAGAATTAGAAAGAGAAATAGCTTCTCTCCGTGACAAGAAGAAAGAAAGAAAATCAACTCGTAAACGTGGTGTCCGCAATCAAAATGTCAAGACCGTTTTGACGATCACAGTGTTCCTTTAATTCCGAATTCTCAATAATTCTTTTACACTGTAGCTGTGCATACGCAATGGAAATGGAGCTGCATTTCTCGGTTCATTTGCTGGACCCAAGTGCCGATGGCAATGCTGTTGCTCATGGCAACAGGTCCTTTCTTATTCCACGACACACTTATGCATGATGCACTTTGTTAACTCATGGCTAACAAATTGTCTTATGATATTGGCTCATACAACTTGTACACTTATAATATGTTACACGGAACATGTGGAACGTGGAGCCTCGGCCTATTTCCAGAGCCTAATAGATCTCTAAAACGATCAAATAGTACCGAAATTTTATTTCCCTGCCATGGGCAAAAAAGGAATTTGAGGAATTTGCCCAGTGGCGACGACCAAACATTGTTGCCTCCATTGACCCACCGACAAAAAAGGATGTCGTAATGTCGGACAATTCAATACGTAGGTAAACCAATGCAGAGCAGAATATTCAAGACAAAGAAAGATTGGAAACCTGTCATTTAATACACTAAATAATTTACCGGTTCTTGACCATTGCAAAAATTGGTCCCTCATTTCGTGCTCAAAGGATTTGCCACGTGGCACGACATGAGGGATGAACTTTTGCAAAAGTCAAGAAGGTAGGCTGGAAACATGGTACATATATAGCGACTGCTAGTGCCTCCTCCCCTTCTCATTCACAAAGCTAGAAAACAATCCCAGAATTCATTCGGCTCCCACGTCTCCACAATAAGACCTGAAAGGTACCTTACACATTCGTTTTTTTTTTTTGGTCATAACCTTATACGTCCGTTTAAATATGTTCTTGAAGCTCTACTTAAAGCGAGATTAGTAGCTAGTTTTTTCCCCCTCCCCCTTGGAATTTGATGCTTCTTCCAAGTAATTTCTTTCTAATTTAGTATAGAGAGAACATGCAACCACAACAACACCAATAACAAGAAAATTTTGACTCAATCAAGATATTTCACATTATATTCACCTTGCTCAAGTTATTCATCGTCACACATTTCAATTTGCAGAATACCGAGATATGAAGCCACTCAATTTTACTGTTTTACATCATTTGTGAATTCATCTATATCGTAACATTAATCAAAGTGACTGGACCTTCAAGCCCAAACTTGATATTTAGGTACTTGTCCATCATATTTGGGACTCTCACTTCCCAATTGCTTTTCTGGACAAGCTTGTCTCCTATTATGTGGTTGATCGTCAACATGTGCTTGCTGGTACTTGTTTTGGCATATTTACTCACGTGAGATTTTGACCGTTTTCAAGATATTATTCAGCTGATCAACAACGTGCCAACCAATATTTGAGATTTCAACAATATGCTGGGTTCGGATATCGATTTTGTTGTATGCTGTTTCTAATAAATTTTGTGATTTTAATAATCTATTTTTGTAGAACCATGATTATTTTTAAGTCAAAAAGTCACCCCATTGTCCCCGAAGGCTCCAACTGTCAAAAGGTTATTATCAGAACTCACAGCCAATGACCCTGCCTGTATAGTCGTCAAGAGGTTGGTGACGCCAAAAATGAATAAATGCCATTGATATCGGAGACCGGAAACAATGATTAATCAACTCCGGGTTTGGAAAATTTGACAATCTGCCTCATGATCGCATAGCCAGTCTTTGACCCTCACCTCAGTAAAGCAATAGGCCTTAAAATCTCAGGGTAGCAATTCCAAAACAAGGCAGCCAAGAATTCGATAAACCAACCCCACCACCCAAAGTATGTTGAAATATCAAACTAGAATCACAGAAGATGTCGGAACTGAGATTCGATTAGGTCATAGCCAACTCCTACCAATTCCTTATAATAACTGGCAAAAAGAAGGGGAAGAAAACAGAAAAGAAGAAGCTGGTATACAATTCATCTTGGAACAATATACCAAAACCATCTAATAACGATACCCAGACAAAATACAAGACCGACATGAACTTATCCGTCTGGCTTTACTCTAAGCTAAAACTTGGCTACTGCTGAAAAGTGCAAAGCCTTCTCCACAACCGGTAAATTAAACTTATGCAATACGTGACTCACTCTCTCTATCGAGTAATGCCGAAAAACATGTATATTAATACCACGGCCGACTTCCTAGTCTTATGGGCTTTGGCCAACTTCTCCCTTCTTTCTTCGCAGCCTTGGAGACTTTGTTTTTCCTCGCTTCCCTTTTTTACTCTTTGACCTTTTTGTTCTCCTTCCCAAAAGCCTTCTTGTCAACAGAAGCCTGCACCTCGGTTTTGGAAGCTGACTCATTTCCTTCTGAATCTTCATCTACATCTGTATCTGACTCGGAATCGCTACTGCAAGCTACAGTATTATTGCCAGGATCAGTCGCCTTTTCTATAGCACTAGTGTCCCCCTTCGTGAGAGCCTGAGATAACCCCATAATAGTCTTGTAGACATTTCTTCAGTGTCCTTCCTAGTTATTACCCGAATCACATCCTCTCCCACATTTTTCACCAAATCTAGTGTCTTCAGTATATATAACTGAAAGAGAAAGCATAAATCAACAGTTATTAACTGAGGCAATAGTATAAATGACAGCAAACGTAAATGTCACCTCATCCAAAGAAGAACGCAAATTTAGATTGCTACTCCCTGTAGACTGCATTATAACATCTCTACGCAAAACAAAAAACCGATGCGTAAAGCATTTTCTCGGCATCATAAGCACATGCATCGGGTTTCCATAAGAAAAAGTCTCCTAAGAGAAATAAAAACTGGGTGCACCAAGAAGCAGATGCACTATGAACATCCGGTGGGCACAAGTGGCTTCCACTTTGATCTAGTAATTCCTAGGTGCCTTGCAAATTTGGTCCCTGGGTTACATAATATTTTGCATGACAAGAAAACATCACAGTTCAAAGCTCAGTACATAGCCTGTTGGAAATTCATACACTCAGTATAGTTAGATCCTGCATCAAAAGCTTTGCAAGATGCTATACTGATAATCATTTACTACCTAAAATTCAAGAAGTAACATAGACAGAAGAAAGGACTTGTTAGACCAACTATTTTTTCAATGCCAGAACAAAGGTTAAAGGCAAACCAAAAGACTAAGGAGACAGAAAATTTGTTCATAAGTACTGTCTATTGATGTTTTGTCCTTACAGTTATTAGTCTCACCATGGACTATTCTCGATGTTAATGCTGGTCCAGGTTCAGATGAGTATGATAGTTCCATATGTATCAAGTTTGAGTGAATAGAGCATCAGACACCTACTGCTATCTATATAGACCTAAGAAAGCTAAGAGTTACAGTGCATGGTGAAAAACAGTTCAGATGGAGTATCAAAAGGATTAAATGCGTGGTGCTAATCAGTCAAGACAATAGTGAGTTGCACGACATGAGTTGAGTCAAGGGAACAAATCCGGATAAGTCCTCATTTGAGAACTTCCAGCAGGTGAGATGCAGAGTTGAGTGCAAGTCAATCATCACAGCCCTCTTCGGATGGTTTATGTTTGTGGGTGTAAGTTACAAGATGGTTTGGCATCCAAATATAGGTAGATAAATGGCTGGAAAGCTCCAAGGCTTAGAAGTCAGACCACCATCTGTAGATTTTCATGATATCACCTTCAGAGTCATCTAATATTAAGACCGTTTGGTAACAGAAGAACAACTCAACTTCATTAACTCGATGAAATAGGCTTTGATCCAGAAGAATTGAAGGTTCTCACTTCTGTGTTTAAAAGCATTGAGGGCCCATAACACTGGAGGAGAGCGAGACGAAAGAAAGAAGAGAGGACAGGCAGATATAGTCACGAATCTTTTTCTTGGCACAGAGCATGCCTGAGATCTCAGATTTGTAACTCTTTCACATAGAGGAAGCTGTGTCCATGGCCTCATCCCACGATGGAAGAAAATGATACAATAACAAATAGAAGAAATAGAAAGGGAAAACCTACCATGAAACTTTATGCACGAGACACCACTACAGAATCAATATTCTTGTATTGAAGTAAAATCACATTGAAAACAAATAGCTCCCTTCGGCCAAATAATAAAGAAAAAAAACTGACAGTAGCTCCTACCATAAGGAAAAAAAGAAGTAACTATCAAACAATACAAGCCAACATTCTCCACAATCTAGCAGAGACTGCCATCACAACAAACGGAACCTGTATATCAATCGTCAATTTGAGAAAGAATAAATATCACAAACTTGTAGGGAAATGCAGTATTGCACTTTCAAACACCCATGAAGGCGCCTTACAAACAACTAAAAACTATCACACTTACTTAAACACCAGCACTGAAGTCTTGAAGACTTTAATTGCCAATTCTTGCCCACAAGATTTTGTTGCAGATAGACATTTGCCTAGAAAAGTCAGAGCGACAAAAGGGTCAACAGACTATGCAGTTGTAGCAAAAATACGAACAAATCATAAGTAAAATTGCGAAATTATAACAATGATGTAGAGAACTTCCACAACAATCAATTGGTAGAAAAAGGAAGTAGCGAGTGCTGCTTACTGTAGACGACAGCAAACTTCTTTACCAGTGGAAATGCGACCATTTATATCATTAAATACTTGATGGTCGAGCATCTTGAAGAGAACCATCCCAATACTCTGATCAATGGCCTGCACAACCACATAACCAATTCCACAAGAACATGTCAGAGATGTTTTGATAGCTTCAGTTAAAATAGGAGCAGGAGTGGGGCACTGTAACCACAATAACTTTTAGAAGTGGTCTTACTTCTGCACAATTATTGCGAGAGGGGGCATGAACCAATGCATACACCCATCAAAGAGTTTACTCAACTATTATTAAGTCAAAATGATAATGATTTAGCAAAGAGACAGAGTAAGCTTGCAAGAGGGTTCATTTCAGCTTCAAAACTTTTGATGGTTAACTAAAAATAATTATAGTTCATTTACCTATATCCATGAAGCACAATAAATTCTGAAAATTAACTCTACTCATGCTTCATGCCGAGTTTAGAAGATTTGACCCTGGGATAGAGGTGCAAAGCAAGAGGGGAGAGGCCAATGAAGATATTGGCAAAAATTCTAATAGATCATTAAAAACGGACACATATTTACAGGGGACATATTGTCTTGAGATCATCCAAGCAGCAGTTAACAGTTAGTATAAGGAGACCTCATTGTGGATGCTGTTACAACTGTAGCGTGGAGAATGTTAATGGAAACTCTTTACCAAAATACCTAGCACACAACTTATTAATCTTTTGACAAAAATGTACTTTACCTGCTCAACAGTTGCATGGTCTTACTTTTAATTCTGACTATAGCCATGTCCTGTACACTTTCTCGAATTGAGGCTCTCAGTGTGCTGGACATGCCAACATTCACCCTTCCCTCCCACTCCTGCAGATTTCGTTCATACTATTCATTCTTTCAGCAAGTCAAATACTCAGCAACACATTAAGAAGCTAGAGAGCATATCAGTGTCCACCAAAACATGTTCAGATGCAGAAGGAAGTGGTAGATATAATACCAGTACACTATATATCAACAAATGCTTATTCAAGTCAAAAGTTCTGACCCCAAAAAGAAACCATCAAAATCTAGAGTTATATTCAGTTGCCAACCAAATTGATGACAGAATGAATTCAAAATCCCTTTTTTTGGTGAAAAGTGGAAAAGTTTGGCAATTTAAAGTTTTTATGAAGTTCTATCACAATTATGGAGGTTGGTGAAACTCAAAAGTGTAGACGGCTGAAACAGGGAGACGGTGAAAGGGAGATTCAGTAGTGTCGTTTATCTGATTGTTACCACGAGTAGACTAGGTGCAGACAAGGTATACGTTTCAGGCATTGCCACTCGATAAGCATCAGCACTCAATACATAGATTCTAGAAAATGCTAGTGAAGCCTATAGATAATCTTTCTCGTGCTGAAGGCAGGATATAAGAACTTCAATAAGAAGTCTTAGCTTCTCGGGTAATTCATCAACACCATGCGATCTCGGAAAGCAACCATTCTGAGCAGCATATCACTCTGGTCGCACTATATCAGTACAAAAGTAATCACTAGATTATCCAGCCCTTTCCAAAGAACAGCCAATATAAAGAGAAACCAATCCTTGTATATTTCTAAAAACTCCTCCTTGTTCAATTTTATATATAAGCATATTTAGGATGCTAACCCTATGCTTCAAAGTTTAATCTTGTTGTAACAGTGTTGCCGCAATTTTTCTCCTCCAATTAATTCAAGCATAATGTGATGTTATAACCTCCCTGCTCATCACATTCATTTCAAGCCGGAAAAGAAAGAGAACGCAACTTTAGGCATTTCAGGCAAGACAAGTGTGTTGTAATCATCGAAGACAATCTCTAGTCCCCAACAGCAAAAGGAGCCATTTAAATTCATTCTCAGGCAAGCTATAGATTGGTCCAAGGGATTTAGCAACATGTAAGAATCAAGCATGCCTCTGAACTACAAACCACATACAGGCATTGCGAATTAGTTAAATGAAATAGATAAAAAGGATAGACAACAAGAATTCCAACCATTTCTACACGTTCTATATTTCTGAATCCGATGACCACGCCTCCTCCTCCTCCTCCTCCTCCTCTTCTTCTTCTTCTTCTTCTCCTTCTTCTCCTAGTTCCACTAATTTTCCTTCTTCACCTTCTTCCCCTTCTTTAATTCCTTCATTCATTGTTCCTAATCCTACTTCCACTGACTCTCTTCAATATGCCTGCGATAGCCAAACAACAACTTCCAAAAAAAAAAAAAAAACCTCTGTGAGGCTGGTTACGATGTGAACGTACGGAGGGAGAGAGAGAGAGAGCTAACTGAAAAGGAACGCGAAGGAGGACGATCAACGGCGACGGACTGAAGGGACGGAGCTTTGCTTCGGAAGCGACGAGCTCAACTGAACTCAGCCCGGGAAAGCGGCTGAGATGATGGGCGACATTTATCAAATGAGGACGGTCCGTTTTGGACCCAATAATCACAACCGTAGATCTGATCCACGGTTGTGATGATGGCTAGCGGCATGATTTGGACGCCATCAACCCCCGACCAGATCCACCGTTGATCTGTCAACGGTTGAGATGATGGCCAGCGGTGATGTGGACCCAATCAACATTGATCTCAGATCCACGGTTGTGCCATCTTGAGATGATGGGGGCATTGGGCGCACCAATCTCAACCGTTGATGATCCCGCGACATCATCTCAACCATCTCAACCGTGGATGATCTGCAAAAGTCAAAGAATTGTTGCCCCTCTCTCTCTCTCTCTCTCTCTCTCTCTCTCTGGCTTTTAGCTCATTACGCGGGGGACTCTGTCTATAAGATGCGCGACCAAGCCCATTTACTTCACACTCAACACGCAGAGCAAAAGCTCGAGAGATCAGAAATCGTTCAATCGAGGGGTTGGGCACCGGCAAAGTCTCTTCCTGCTCTCCGAATCCTCCTTGGTCTCCTGCACTCAGCTTTCCTTTGCCACAGCCATGCCGAATCAAACAGCGGCTCCAGAAAGGTATGTAGTTCATTCGTGTCAATATGCTCTTCATAATAGAACGCGATAAAACAATGGTTTTCTTTTCTCTTCCCAATCTATCTTTTTCTTCCTCATTTAATATAGGAACAATGAACAATCACAGTATGAGTAACAACAAGAAAGTTTTGATTCGACCAAGAGATTTCACATTATATTCACCTCATTTAAGTTACTTGTCATCGGGCACTTCAATTCACAGCATACTGAGACGTTGAGCTTGGCGATTTTACAGTTTTATATTATTTGTGAAGTCATTTATTTCATAGCACTGATCAAAGTGACTGGCTCCGCTTGCCCAAACTTGATATATAGGTGCTTGTATATCATTTTGGGAACTCTCAGCTCCGAATTGCTTCTTTGGACGAGTCTATCTCTGATCTTATGGGTAGTTATCAATATGTGCTTGCTAGTGTTTGCTTTGGCATCGTTCGGTCTGCTTAGGCAAGGTTTCAACTACCTTCGAGAGATTATTCAGCTATTCGAGGATGTGCCATCTTCCCAAGTTTAGTTTGATTATTCTATATTTGTTCTGAATTTTGTTGTATGCTATTTGTAATAAGTACCATAGATATTGGGAAAAAAGAAGGTTAACATATGCCCCTTCTGAAGATGCTGCACCTTACTTTATTGCCCTGTCATGTACCCGGTCACTTTAATATCATTTGATCTTTTCCTTGGCCTAATTGTTTTTTTCTTTTTTTTGTCTAAAGGTAACAAAATGGGTCCACTTACCCATGTTTCAATTCATATTTGTCGTGTTGAATTTAAAATTAGTCACTTTAATTTTATGAATCAATTAAAATGAGTTGTAAAAATCAAAGACCAACTAAAACTTGATCTAAATAGAATTGACTCGGATTATATTTAAGTTAAGATATAGAAATGTCACTACTCTAATATTCACACGTTTCTTTTCTTCATTTTTGTCCTTCTGAGGAACATCTAAAAAGCCAGGTAGGGAGTGATTTTAATTATTTATTTTGGTAAATTCATATTTTTTTTGGGTCACTTGTCACAAATTACATGGATGGTTTTTAATTTTGATATTTCCTTGTGTAAATGCGGAACAAAAAAAATATATATCATACCAAAGATTTCTAGCAACCCATGGTCATCTAGGATAAATAGATCACCTTCAAAGATTAATTACATATTTAATAAATAACTGTTAAACTTTAAACTTTTTTTTTTAAAGCGCTGAAGAAGAAAAAGAAGAAGAAGAAGAAGAAAGAATTCACGGGCCACATCATTTCTTTGGTTGCTGTAACTTGGGGGCATATCTAGAAGTTGGACTTAAGATGGTCCAAGTCAGACCTAAACAAGAAAGAAAAAGGTGAGGCTCTTGGATGCCACTTATTGGACTTGAACATGTCCTTAAAAGGTTCCCTCCTGAATTGGATATCCCGGGAGGACTCCTTCTCACAAGCCATTTAAGGCAAGTGAGGGGAGAGTAGTATGGGATATTATCCCCATTGGGTAACCAAAAACCCCCAAAAGGGGGAAAGGGACCCACTCTTGATCCTCGTGAAGCCTTCCCTAGGTAACTAGTCCCAGGCGTGGTTCAGAGAAATGACAGAGCTCCAACCTGGCAACAGGAAGGTGGTGGCCGCCGGCGTATAAACAGAATTCAATAACCTCCTTTAAACCCAAACTCATTCGAGTTTCTTCATTTACCAAGGTGTATGGTGTTGGACAACGGTCTTACTGCTACAAATCTTGATAGATATGAACAATTTCCAATCATCAAGCATTTTTAGTTCTTTTAGTACTTATAGAGTAGAAGTTTACATTACATGTATCTTTCTAGGCACCATCTCTTCTATTAGGTTCGTTCAAACTTTTAGCATCGGGTGAAATAATAGGAGGTGTGATTTTAAAGAATTGATTCGTCACCTTTTTTAGTAATTTCTTATTTGCTAATCTTTTCATGTTTATTTGGTGTTAATTGATTATGCCAATTTCCATGTATAAAGAATAAAAATTGCAATTAAAGTCCAAGTTGAGTTGGGTTGGGTTGGGTATGGGTGAGGTCTGAATCGAGTCAAATATGAGTAACTAAAATTGAAGTTATGTCACTTTTGTAGATATTGTGTTGCATGACCAAAAAATTTCATCAGACGTAAAAATAAAATAAGTCAAATTTTTAAATCCATGCGGTGCACGCTCGTTCACCTAGTACATAATAGAGATATTGCCCGGGTGAATTAATCAAAATGTTATAAATAATCACAAAATAATGCTAACATAATCATTGATTACTTTAATTGCCATTGACGCATTACCCTTTTGTCCAACACGTCTTCCCTTAATTTTGACCTTTCACATGTCTTTTCTATTTATACGATGGAAAATTTTCATCTTTTTTGTTTGATTTCATCAAAACCACGCTTAAAAGATTTTTATTAACTCCATTCTTTTTTTTTTCTCTCTCTCTCCCCTCTAAATATAGATTGCAATATTGCATGGCTAAGGTGGTACTAGTCCAGGTTATTCCAAGTGCTTTGCTCTACTGATTTCCAAATTTCATCCGATTAGTGCTGTTGTTGTGGTCGTCTTAGGACAGTTTTGCAAGTTGGAAACATGCTTTTCATCACATCATCACCCCACCCTCTCATACTAAAGGATTATGGTTGGTAACACACACCAAGTTGATCTAAGTCCACAGTCGAAAAGCACGGAGAAGAGCAATCGAAAGACTAATAACTCTAATGAGAATACGGAACATCACATTGGACACCAAACACAAAGATGAAACTTATTGAAACTCAAATGGTACTCAAATCCAGATCTTGATCATTTCTAAACTTATTATGGTCACAAACGACGGATTTGATCCTTTCGTCCGCATCATAAACACCATGCTGGTCATTTAGCTTTTGTCTACATGAGTGAGCCTCGCATTTACCATGGACGACAGTGCCAAGATCATTCTAGATCTCAAAACAACTTTCTTGCATAGCTTACCAATCTAATCCAGCATTACAACAAAGTTCAAAATTTCATAATGGGACGCCAACCGTTTCTCGAAGAAAGGACAAGTATAATCAGGCTATCCTCTCCATCATATTAAGGTCATGTTTGTGTGTACTTTGACACAAAGCAAAAAGTTCCCTACCTGAATTTATAATATTATCCAAATTTCAGAAAATCACAAAAGAGCTATGTATTAGTTTATGCGTCAAAGTTTGTATATTGTGAAAGTTTTAGATGTTATTGGCTAAAGAAAAAAGTCAAGGTGCATCCATTGCAATAACTGCATTAAGTAAAATGTAGGAGCCCATATAGACACGCCTTATATATTTACAACAATCCCAAGTGAGGGAACTGAAACAGATAACTACACGCATCCCACAGAGCTTCATATTCTTACTCCATGGTTCCAATCCAGTCCCTTCCAAGAACAACTCCATAACATGGCTGATCAAACATAGATCCCAAAGGTTCGGGACTCATTATTGTGAATATGCTCTTAAAAACTCTGCTTAGAGCTCTGCTTGAGTAAACGATTTTTCTTTCTTTCCATCTTTGGAACCTATTTGTCTTTCTGTCATTCTCTTTCTTGATTCGCTATAGGGATGATGAGCAACCACCACATCTGCAACAATAAGAAAGTTTTGGCTCAATCAATAGATTTCATATTGCATATACCTAGTTCAAGTTGTTCGCCATGGCTTATTTCAATTCGCAGACTATCGAGGTGATGAGCCACATGGTTTTATTGTTATACATCATTTGCAAAGTCATCTATCCCATTGTACCGATCTAAGTAATTGGACCCACGTGCCCAAACTTAATATACCAATACTTGTACATCATTTTTACCAAAATAAATAAATAAATACTTGTACATCATTTTTGGGACCCTCATCGCCATGTTGCTTCTTTAGATGAGCTTGTCTCTAGCCATGTGGCTTGTCATCAATATGTGCTTGCTAGTAATTGCTTTGACATCATCCGGTGTGTTCGCGCGAGTTTTCGACTGGCTTCAAGAGAATGTTCAACTGTTTGACGATGTGTTGTCTGTCAAAGTTCAGTTTGATTTTTTCAAGCTCCTACAATCATATGTCATTTCTAATAAATTCTTCTGATTTAGGGAAGAGAGAATGTTATCATATACATATTTTATACTGAACAATAGTAAATTGCTTGTAGATTTTACGTCTTTTGAAGCTCAATTTGTCATGTTGCATGAACATGGGAATATAATATAGTTCGTTCATTAAAATTATTATTTTGGCTTTTGATCCTTTCTTTTTCCTTCTACTATAGTCTCAATGGTGTCTCATGTTTAAATTTTGTGATTTTTGGTCTAATAGCTTTTCAATTATACATACATTTATTTTATGCACGAATAATAATATCCTACAAAAGAAACGATCAAGGGAACATTCTTAGAACAAGCGCAATAAGGATGCTAACGCCTTCCCTTAGTGAGATCGATTCTTGAACCCGTGCACTCTAAACAAAACTTTGGTGGCCAATCATCCTGAGTAAAAGATGGGTGGCGACTCCCTTTTTTGTTATTTATTACACATTAGTTGGTGACGTCGGTTTTTAAGAAAAGCGAGGACAATAGATTTTTTGGATCAAGTCATATCATTAAAAAAACTCCATTCTCTATTCTCTTATCTCTCTCACTTCTCGTAACATTAATTTGCACAGTAACATTTACATTATTTGGACTAAAAAGTGAAAATGTTAACTATCCAACTTAATCAAACGTTAATATTACTAGAACAATATTTAACATCAATTTGCAAAGCTTCACTAATTAAGTGTAACTTGATATATAGTCCTATATCTAAATCACCAATTAATAAACAAGTCATATAGGGTCACATTTTTTTTTTCAAATAGCAATTTATGTATAAATTTAGGTATGCACAAACATGACTTAACGACAAAGTAAATTATACAATTATTAGGTGTTTAAAGAATTGATATGTTAAGGAGTTCTAGCGAAATTTTAATTTTTTTTCTATAATGAAAGCCAATTGAGTATCGGACACCTGGAGTGCTAAAACTTAGCACGAAAAGACACTCAAGTGTCAAAAGTTAGAAAAGTGAGACTTGAGTGTTAAAATCGGAGTAAAATAGATTAGTTAAGTGCCAACAATGAAAAAATTCAACCAAAATGCTTACGTGGCGATTTTCCGGCAAGGCAAGTACAAAACAACGTCGTTTTGCATGTTGACATGGCTAGACAAATGCAAAATGACATCGTTTTGCTGTTGACATGGGTAAATAATTAATTTAAAAATTAATTTAAAACTAAATTTATTAAAAAAAAAAAACAAAGAGAGAGGGGGAGGGGGATGGAGATTGCAGGTGGCATCGGCGAGGCAGTGGCGGTGGCAAGGGCACAACCCTTAGCCCCCGCAATTGTCTTCCTTTTTTAATTTTTTATATTAAAATTATAATCTGTGCCAAAATGACGTCGTTTTTGTGTTTCTATGCTAAGTCAGCTCTCGGGCAAGTCACATATGCAAGCAAAATTAATAAAAAAATTGCCACTTAGGATTTTCGGCGGAGTTCGCCGGAAGTGGCACTCAAGTATCCAATTTTTTTTTTTTTTTTTAAAAAGTGGCACTTAAGTGTTACTTTCCTAAATTTTGGCATTTAAGTGTCTTCTTGTGCCAAGTTTTGGCACTAAGGGTGTCCTTTTGCCAAAGCCATTTTTATTTTTTGTTATATAACTGATGTCCAACAAGTATTTAGAAAAATCTAAGACTCTTTTGATGGGAAAAATCAATTGACGAAGGTTTCTCTTGTGATAATCCGAAGACAATTAATGGTGGGCACCATTAATTCAATGTTAAATTACAATCCGAAGACAATTGCCGCCATTAATTTAATCCAAAGACATGTCTACGTATTGTCATTTAATTAATTTCTTCTTTTGAATCTATTATTCTTCCAATTAATTTCTTCTTAATTGGATATAGGGAGAACGGGTAACCACAACATTATCAATAACAAGAAAGTTTTGACTTAAGCAAGAAATTTCACATTATATTAACCTCCCTCAAGTTGCTCAATTTGCAACATACTGAGACATTGAGCCACCTAGTTCTACCATTTTACATCATTTATGAAGTGACCGGACTCAATCCCCAACCTAATATTTTGGTACTTGTACATCATATTTGGGACTCTCACTTCTAAGTTACTTCTCTGGACGAATTTGTCTTTGGTCATGTGGCTGGTTGTCAACATGCGCTTGCTTTAACATATCTACTCACATGAGATTCTATCCCTTTTTAAGAGATTATTTAGCTGATCAACAATGTACCCATTGATATTTAAAATTCCCTTTGCACCAAAAAAAGATATTTGAAATTCCCGCAATATTCTGTATTTGAGTACCAATATTGTTGCATGTTGCTTTGTTTGTAATAAATCTAGTGATTTTCATAATCTATCTTTGTAAATTCATGATTTAGTTAAAAAGTCAATCCAGTCCTTTGAAAGCTCCCACTGTTAAAAGGTTATTATCAAAATTCACAGCCAATGACCCTGCCTACAAAGTCGTCAGGGTTGGGTAACACCAAAAACAAACAAATGCAATTGATATCGAAGACCCGAAAAAATGCATCTTCAACTCCTGGTTTGGCAAATTTCACAATCTGCCAAGTGTTTGCATAGCCTTTACACCTCAGTAAAGCAAACAGGCCTTAAATCTCATGATAGCAATTCCAAACCAAGCCAACCAAGCAATCTCAATCCACCAAATAAAAACCGTTCATTTTCTTATCCCTGAAAGTAAGTGAAAAATCAAACTTAAAATCACAGAAGGTATCTGACTATCCATAGCGGATTGGAACAGGGATTTGATTAGGTCATGGCCAACTCCTATCGAGGCCTCCTTCCCTATAGTAACTAGCAAAAAGAAGGGGGTAAAAACAAGAAAGAAAGAAGCTGCCATACAATTTACCAAGGAACAATCTACGAACGCCATCTAATAACGATACCCACAATACAAGGTCAACGTAAACTTATGTTATCCCTTGCTTTACTCTAGGCTAAAACTGGGCTACTGCTGAAAAGTGACTCACTCCCTCTATTGAGAAATGCCGAATGACATGAATATTAATACCCCCGCCATAAACGACTACCTAGTCTCATGGGCTTTGGCCAACTTCTCCCTTCTTTGCTCACAGCCTTGGGGACCTTGTTTTTCCTCGCTTCCCTTTTTTACTCTTTGACCTTCCTTTTGTTCTCCTTCCTAGAAGCCTTCTTGTCAACAGGAGCCTGCACCTCAGTTTCAGAAGCCGCCTACTTTCCTTCCGAATCTTCATCTACATCAGTATCTGACATGGACACGCTACCGCAAGCTTTAGTATTATCGCCAGAATCAGTCACCTTTTCTATAGCATTAGCGTCCCCCTTAGCGAGAGCCTGATATATCACCGTGATAGTCTTGTAGACATGTCTTCAATGTCCTTCCTAGTTATTTATCAAATTTCATCCTCTCCCACATTAAAACATAATACAAAGTATATCTATCATCATGCCATTACGAAAGAAACGAATATGTACTTTGAAATGAATTTAGCATTTCTCTCAAGCATAATTTTCACCGATAAATGAATCAATTTGCATTCGATAAGGTTATAAGTTCGAATAGTGCCGTAAAGAAACGTTTAACAAAAGACAGATTTCGAGCGTCTGCTAGCTCTGCTTAGGTATACTCTGATTATTTGACAGGAAAGTGGAGCAGCCATGATGCACGAGCTCAACAGTCTCCGAGACGACATCATCATCTGAAGGGAGAAGGGTGTAGGAGACAGAGGAGATCTGTGGGGGCATGATGTAGGGCACGATCAACGGTTGATCAGATCCACGGTCATGATGATAGTGGGGAGTATTTTGAACGCGCCCCCTGCCATCATCTCAACCATTGATCACGCCAGCGCCCCCCACCCGTCGTCACCTCAACCGTGGATTAGATCTACGGTTGGATTATCGGGTCCAAAATGCCCTGCCATCATCTCAACGGTTGATCTGCAAAAGTCAAGAAATTGCTGCCTCTCTCTCTCTCTCTCAGAGCTCATGCGGGGGACTCCGTCTATAAAATGCCTGAGCAAGGCCCGCTTTACTTCATACTCACACGCAAAGCAAAAGCAAGAGAGACACCGGCAAAGTCTCTTCCTGCTCTTCGAATCCTCCTTGGTCTCCTGCACTCGCTCCCCTTCTCCACAGCCATGCCGAATCAAACGGCGACTCCAGAAAGGTATGTAATTCATTAGTGTCAATATGCTCTTCAAATCTCTATTAAAAACGCGAAAAAGCAGTCGGTTTCTTTTCTCTTCCCAATCTATCTTTTCTTCCTCTTGTACTATAGGGACGGCGATCAACCACAGCATGAGCGACAACAAGAAAGTTTTGACTCCACCAAGAGATTCCACATTATATTTACCTCGTTCAAGCTGCTTGTCATCGGACACTTCAATTCGCAGCATATCGAGACGTTGAGCCCAATGATTCTGCAGTTTTATATTATTTGTGAAGTTATTTATCTCATAGCGTTGATCAAAACGACTGGACTCATCCGTCCAACCTTGATGTATAGGTGCTTGTACATCATTTTTGGAACTCTCAGCTCTGAGTTACTTCTCTGGACGAGCTTGTCTTTAGTTATGTGGCTAGTCATCAATATGTGTTTACTAGTGTTTGCTTTGGCATCATCTCGTTTGCTCAGACAAAGTTTTGACTACTTTCGAGAGATTATTCTGCAGTTTGAGGATGTGCTGTCTTCCCATGTTTAGTTTGATTATCCTGTATTTGTTAGGAATTTGGCTATATGCCATTTGTAATAAGTATTATTTATATTGGAAAAGAGTATATTACGATATGCCTGTTTTGAATATGGTGAACCTTACATTATTGCCATGTCATGTACACGATTACTTTAATATCATTTCATCTTTTTCTAGGCCTAATTTTTTTTCCCCTAAAGATAACAAAATGGGTGCACTAAACCATGTTTCAATTCATATTTGTTGGGTTGAATTTAAAATTAGTCACTTTAATTTTATGAATTGATTAAAATTAGTTGTAAGAAAAAAACACCAACCAAAACTTGATCTAAATGGAATTGACTCAGATTATATTTATGTTAACATATAAAAATGTTACCATTATACTTATCACGCTTTTCTTTTTTCGATTTTTCTCCTTTCGAGGAATATCTAAAAAGCTAGATAGAGAGTGATTTTAATTATTTATTTTGGTAGAATCATAATTTTTTGTGGGTCACTCGTCAAAAATTACATAAATTGTTGTGAAACTTTGATATTTCCTTGTGTAAAGGTGGAACAAAACTCAAAATTTAATCAAACCGTGGAAAATTATCGTACAAAAGATTTCTGGCAACTCATGGTCGTCTAGCATGAATGGAACACTTGAAAGATTACCGACAACTTAAATCATCCCTAAACCAGAAGAGAAAGAAGAAGAACAAATAATTCACGGGCCACGTCATTTCTTTGGTTGCGTAGGCTAGTGGGAATACTTGGGGGTTGGACTCAGACGGTCCAAGTTCAAGTTGGACTAACAAGGACGAAAAAGGTAAGTCTTTTGGACACAACTTAAAGTTGCCTATATGAACAGCATTTAGTAACCTCCACCCAAAATTCATTCAAGTCACCTTCATTTATTGAAGTGTATGACGTTGGGCACGGTCTTACTGCCACAAATCTTGATGGATTTGAACAATTTCGGATCTTCAAGTATTTTCAGATCTTTTAGTACTTATAAGAGCACAATTCTACATCATACGTATTGTTCTAGGTAGGGACTCTTCTACTAGGTTTGTTCAAATTTCTAAAATCCGGAGAAATAATAGGAAGTATGTTTTTAAAGCTTGATTTGTCACATTTTTTTAGTAATACCTTATTTGCCAATTATTTTCATGTTTGTTTTGTTCTAATTGATTATGCCAATTTCCATGAATAAGGAGAAAAATTACAATTGGAGTTCAGGTTAGATTGGGTATAGGGGGTAGTCAATTATGATTCATTAAAATTATAGTCTTCGCATAAATGTTACATGTCACTTCTGTAGATATTTTGTTGTATGACCACAAAATATCATCAAATCTAAAAATAAAATAAGACAAATTTTTAAATCCATGTGAGGCATGCTTATTCACCTAGTACATAATAGAGATATATCCTGGGCGAATTAATCAAAATATTGTAAATAGTCACAAAATAATGTTAACGTAATCATTTATTACTTCAATTGCAATTGAGGCATTACGCTTTTGTCCACCCATCTTTCCTTAGTTTTTTTTTTCTTTCACATGTCTTTTCTATTCATACGATGGAAAATATTCTTCTTTTTGTTTGATTTCATCAAAACCGTGCCTAAATTTTTTTTATTAAACGCCGTTTTCTTTTCTTCTCTCTCTCCCCTCCAAACATAGATTGCAATATTGCATGGCTAAGGTACTACTCGTCCAGGTTTTTCCAAGTGCTTTGCTCTACTGATTTCCAAATTTCATATGATCAATTTTGTTGTTATGGTCGTTTTAGAACAGTTTCGTAAGTTGCAAATATGCTTTTCATCACATCATCACCCCACCCTCTCATAGCAAAGGATTATGGTTGGTAACACACACCAAGTTGGTCTAAGTCCCCACCGAAAAGCATGGAGAAGAACAATATAAGGCTAATAATTCTAATGAGAATACGGAACATCACATTCTACACCAAACAGAAAAATGAAACTTATTGAAACTCTGATGGTACTCAAATTCAAATCCTGATCATTTCTAAACTCATTATGGCCACAAACAACTGATTTGATCCTTCTGTCCGCATCATAAACATCATGCTGGTTATTTATCTTTTACCTACACGAGTAAGCCTCGCATTTACCATGGACGACAGTGTCAAGATCATTCCAAATCTTGAAACAACTTTCTTGCATAGCTTACCAATGAAATCCAGCGTTACAACAACAAAGTTCACCATTTCCCAATGGGATGCCAACCTTTTCTCGATGAAAGGACCGGTGTAATCAAGCTATCCTCTACGTCAGATTAAGGGCATGTTTGTGTGTACTTCAGCACAAAGCAAAAAGTTCCCTGCCTGAATTTGAAACATTATCCAAATTTTAAAAAATCATAGAAGAGTTATATATTAGTTTACGCATTGAAGTTCGTATATTGTGAAATTTTTAGATGCTACGGGCTAAAGAAAAAAGTCAATGTGTATCCATTGCGACCATTACATTAAGCAAAAAGTAGAAACCTATATAGACTTGCCCTATAAATTCACAACAATCCCAAGCTAGGGAACTGAAACAGATAATTGCAAGCATGCGACTCAATTTCATATTCTTACTCCATGATTCCAGTCCAGTCCCTCACAAGAACAACTCACGGAATGCTCCAAGCAAAACCGCTCGCTGTCGTCAAAGAACACGTGCATTGCTTTGATCCGTCAGGCTGAACTCTCTGTATGCTCACACCTCGTGAGCGCAGTGTCCACGATCCAAGGGTCAAGACCGCTTGGATGACCATGGTGTTGCTTTAATTCCGAATTTGCAGTAATTCTTCTACATGGTAGCCGTGCACACGCAAAGGAAATGGAGCTGCATTTCTCAGTTCATT
Organism: Eucalyptus polyanthemos subsp. polyanthemos; assembly: GCA_017140185.1. Lineage (NCBI taxonomy): Eukaryota > Viridiplantae > Streptophyta > Magnoliopsida > Myrtales > Myrtaceae > Eucalyptus > Eucalyptus polyanthemos. The sequence continues at coordinate 19,210,579 of CM029460.1, read as the reverse complement.
TGCTGGAACCGAAGTGCCAGTGGCGATGCTGCTGTTATTTTTTATGCCGCCGCTCGTGCAAACCAGTTCCTTTCTCATCCCCCGACGCCCTTATGCATGATGGCACTTTATTAACTCATGGCCTGGTTAACAAATTGTCTTTTATTGCCCTACCATGGGCAAATTTAGGGAATTCGATTGAACCATGTGGTAAAGCTGAAACCGATGGGCAAAAGAGGAATTTCACCGACCGAAACTTCGATTGAGTGCCACGTGGCCAAGGTACAAGTGGTGGAAAAAAAAACAGAGGAGAGTCCCTACGCGCCAAAGGTGCCACTGGAGAAAGAGGAGCGAAACTTCGTTTTCCCCTGACCGCGGCTGTGATTGGGGAGAGGTTGGAAACATGGCTTGACTTCCGACATCGAATATTCGACCGATGACCCTTTGCAAAAGTTGAGTCCATGCCACTTAGATGCATAGAGATTGGACACATGGCCTGGGTGTACCTTACCATTCACAAAGCTCAAAACAATCCCAGAGTTCATCCGGCTCCCCCCATCTCCACAACATGGCCGATCTCACGGTGACACCCGAAAGGTGGCACCTTATACATTTGTTCGAATACGTTCTAAAAGCTTTGCATAGAGCGTGGCCTAGCAGCAAATTTTTTTTTTTCTTTTGAATTTATTCTTCCAATTATCTTCTTCCTAATTCAGTACAAGAAGAATGGACAACCGCAATAGCACCAATGACGAGAAAATTTTGACTCAACTAAGAGATTATATATTATATTCACCTCGTTCAAACTATTTGTTATCGAACATTCCAATTCGCAACATATCAAGGCATTGAATTACCAAGCTCTATAGTTTTACATCATCTACGAATTATCTATTTCATAGCACTTATCAAGGTGACTGGACTCTCAAGACCACATGTGATAGACGGATGCTTGTACATCGTTTTTAGGACTCTCACTTCCAAGTTGTTTCTCTGGACGAGCCTGTCCCTCGCCATGTGGCTAGTCATCAACATGTGCTTGCTTTGGCATGTTTGGTCGCGCAAGATTTCAATCACTTTCAAGAGATTGTTCAACTGATGAACAACGTGCCAACTAATATTTAAAATTCTGATAGTATACTGTATTTGGGTTATCAATTTTGTCGCATGTTGTTGGTATTAAATCTTCTGAATTTCATAATCTACTTTTGGAGATCAATGATTTTTTTTTTTTGGGTCAATTGTCACAGAGTCCGTAAATAATTTATGAAGAAGGAATGAAACTCATGTCTAAGTACGTACGTAAATGTCTTCTTAGTTCAATAATTTATGTATGACATTTTCGGGTGCCCTGTTTATACTGACTTGGGTGTGGTGTATATCTTTTGACAGCATTTCTTGAATTTTCCATTTATCTCTTGGGTGTGTCTGGCTTACAATTCAAGACATCTTGCACCTCGTACACTTCAACGAAAGGCCACACCACGGTCAGTGATCCCTCCTAAACCGTCGTCAGGTTTGGAAAACACAAAAGACAACCAAACGGTATCGATAGCGGAGTCCCAAAATGATGCTTTATGAACTCTTGCTCTCGCAAATTTCACAGCTGCCTAGTAATTGCATAGCGATTCTGTTAACCCCCACCTCAGCAAACCAATAGGCCATTTAATGTCATGATAGTAAAATTTCAAACCAAGCCAGCCAAGCATTCTCAATCCAACTTATCAAAACTATTCATTTTCTCACCCCCGGAAGTATGTGAAAAAATCAAACTAAAATCGCAGAAGGTGTCTAACTATCGATAGTATACTATCGGCCAAAAAGATTATATTGGCAAATAGTCAAAACGTTTAGGATTAAATTGGCCAAAATTGAAAAATGTAGAGTTGGATTGGTCATCATATAATAGGTTTAGAAATTTTTGGACAATTTTCTCCCAAATCAAATCTAGTATTGCAACAACAAAATTCAACATCTTCATGATAGGATGACAACTAGTTCTCAATGAAGGGACAATATCAATGGAGCTTATCCTCTTTGTCATGCTAAGGACATGTTTGGGTATGCTTTAACAAATGAAAAGTTACCTGAATTTGAACTATTGTTGGAAATTTATAAATTTATGAAAAAATTATATATGAATTGATGTGTCAAAATTTGTGTATTATGAACTTTTTTAAGTTATGGGGGTAATATGTGCTCGTCCGTTAGACATGGACCGAAGAAAAAGCAAAAAGTAGAAGTCAGTCTAGACATGCCCCAAACATTCAGAATAATCTTGGGTGAGTGAACTGAAATAGATAACCATAAGCACGTCACACAACTTCATATTCTTACTCCACAGACTCAAATCCAATTCCTCCCAAGAATAACTCATGGGATACTCTGCATAACCGTACTTCTTATTGTTGTTGAACTTCTATAAGCTTGCTAAATTTACGAATAGTCCTATGTTAATTACCATACGCATGCTCTTGGAATTGCGAAGAGAGATAGCCACTCTCGCCACAACATGGAGTACTTCTGAGCAGAGGTATCCTGCCTTTGGCCCTTCTCGAATTTACAATAATTCTTGGTACACGGTTTCCAGGTGGTAGCCGTGCGTTGCACGATGGAAACGTAAGTTTGGCGCTCTATTCCGATATATGATGGTTGACGATGTTAACTTCCTTGAACTTGAATATATCATGCGGCAAAAGTTTCTTGGCAAGTTCTCAGAAGAAAAAGAGAGAAGCAACGCCGTTAGATCCCTCGAGAGTTAAATTGAGGACCCATCCCGATCCTTGTGGGTCCACCCAGGGAGACATGATTTAACTCTTTTTTTTTTTTTTTTTTTGGTAAAGGACATGATTTAACTCTTTAGGGTATCTAAAGTCAACATTTGCAAAAGGGGAGACGATCGATAGTGGAGATGAGCAAAAGAGGAGTTGAGCACTAAGTGGAGATGAGCAAAAGTATGAGCAAAAGTGGAGATGAGCAAAGGGGGAGTTGAACACTAAGTGGCGATGAGCAAAAGTATGAGCAAAAGTGGAGATGAGCAAAGGGGGAGTTGAGCACTAAGTGGAGATGAGCAAATGACAAAAGTGAAGTCGCGTCAATTAGATGAACAACTAAATAAATGCAAAGCGTATGACCCTATATATAATGCAATGAAGAGCTAGTTCCGCTTACTCCATCACGGAAACTCAAAAACAGCCGTAGAGTTCAAAGAGCTTCAACTTCTCCAAAACATGGCAGATCATACAGTAATGCTCGAAAGGTACATAATTCATTCGTGTGTTTATGCTCTTAAAATCTTTGTTTAGAGCGCAGATTAAGAAGCTAATTTAATTTTCTTTTGAATTTTTTCTATTTCCATTATTTTCTTCTTAATTCGGTATAGGAACGATGAGCAACCACAACAACAACAACAACAGTAAAGTTTTGACTCAACCAAGAGATTTCATATAGTATTCACTTCGTTCAAGCTGTTTGTCATCATGCATTTCAATTCACAACATACCAATGCGTTATCCCATGCGGTTTTGCAGTTTTATATCATTTGTGAAGTCATTTATCTTATATCACTAATCAAAGTGACCGGATCTGTGAGCCAGAACCTAATATACTGGTGCTTGTATATCATTTTTGGGACAATCAGTTCTGAGTTGCTTCTTTGGATGAGCTTATCTCCAACCATGTGGCTAGTCGTCCATATGTGCTTCCTAGTGTTTGTTTTGGCATGTTTGCTTGTGCGAGATTCCAACCATTTTCAAGAGATCGTTCAGTTGTTTAACGATATGTCATTTTCTTAGGTTCAGTTGGATTCTTGAAGTTTTTGCAATAACACTGTATCTGGTTATCAATCTTGTTACATGTCATTTGTAATAAAGACTCTTGATTTTAATAATTTATTTTTGTAGACCTGTGAATATTTTTGGGTCAATGGTCACATGTTTGATATATGATTGTGAAACTTCGATATTTCCATGTATAATTAATAAAAATCAAATTTAAGAAGATCTTGGAAAAATACTACACACAAAATTCTGGAAGCACGTGGTCATCTAGGCTTAATGGACCCCTTGAACGATGGATTTTAGCTTAAATCTTCCCTAAACCAGTTTTTAATAAATGAATAAAAAATGGAAGGAATTTATGGGCCACTTCAAATCTTGATATATCTGTATATTTATAATGTTAAGTATTTTAAGATATTTTAGTGTTTATAAAAGTAGCATTTTATATCATGTATGCATGTCTATATATTTTCAGACATGCTCTCTTCTGCTAAATTAGATTGCATTTGTAGCACCAGGAGAAAAAAAGCATAGATTTTTCTTTAAATCGTTAAATTGTTTTAGAAATTTCTCATTTGTTAATTCTTTTCTTGTATAATTTGTTTTAAATTTTTTGGTTTCTTAATTTTTTTCAGTATGCTATTTTCTATATATAAAGGAAAATTTTTCTAAGAATTGGAACCCGAGTTAGGTTTGGGTACGGGTTTGATCTCGATGGGCTAGGGTTTGAATCGCTAAACTTGTATTGTTTAAAATTGGGTCAACTTCTTGAAAACAAATGGTCAACTTGCAGACTCGTTTTTGAACCAATCAAACTTGACCAATCCACCCTTTTGATAGATCTAACAACTCTCCAAGTCTATCACGACTACAATGCAATAACAACCAAGGGACTATTTATTTTGAGGAAAATGAATGATTTAGAAATTATTTTCTCAAAAATAGTCAAGTGTACAAAAATGATGAATGACAATTCTTTCCATCATTTACAAAAATTTTTAGATATAAATTATTGTTGAATATGAAAAAAATTATTAACTAATTATTTCAAGCGATACAAACAATCACTTTTTAGAAAATATTTACCAAAATATTCATCTTCTATGAAACAAATGCATTCTAAATTTGTAGTAGCGATACATTCTTACATCCTCTTAAGGCCCATTCTCCAATCGTAACATGCCCCAAACAAACACTTGAAAATTCTCAAAGCACAGTGAGATTCATCGCCACAAGAATATGAACTATCTCTGGTAGCCATTGCACGATGCCTAATCGCTGAAAAACAAGAGATTAGATACTTAGATGCTTTGTTAATGCTGATTTAGGCACGGTGTTTGTCTTTTGAAAGCATAGCCAGTCTTTGATCCTGCCTGGAACAAACGTCGGGGTAGGCTAACAAAAGAAAAGAACAAAATGCGATTGATGTCGGAGTCCAAAACGATGCTTCATCGACTCCTGGTCTTTGACCCTCTCCTCAGTTAAGCACTAGGCCTTTAGCCTCATGATATAGCAATGCCAAACCAAGCTAGCCAAGCATTCTCAATCAAACAGATAAAAATTTTCATGTTCTCACCCGCGAAAGTAGGTGAAAAGAAAACATAATAAAAATCTAACTGTCGATAGAGGACCAAAACCAGGCTCGATTAGGTTATAACCAATTCCTACCAAGATCTCCTTACTTATAATAACTAGCTTAAAAAAAAAAAAAAAAAACCAGAAACTGCTATACTATTTACCTTGGAAGCACATACCGGCATCATCTAATAACGATATCCTCACACAACACAACACAACACAGCATAAACTCATTCCACTCGCTTTACTCTGCCAAAACTGGGCTATTGCTGAAAAGTGCAAAGCCATCTCCACATCTGGTTAATTAAACTTCTCCAGCAAGCGACTCACGGTCTCTACCAACGAATGCCAAAAGACATGCACATTAATGCCAAGCTAGAAGACAGCCTAGTCTCATGGGCTCTGGCCAACTTCTCCCTTCTTTCTTCATAGCCTCGAGGAATTTGTTTTTTCTCGCTTCCCTTTTTTCCTCTTTGACCTTCCTTTTTTTCTCCTTCCTAGCAGCCTTCTTGTCAACGAAGCACTGCACCTCGCCGTAAGCTGACTCATGTTGACACCTCAATTTTAATTAGGTTAATTTTTTTTTATTAATTAAGTTTTTTTATTTTATTTTTTTGTCTTTTTTGGAATAATAAACAAAAAAACCAAAAACAAACAAAACAAATAACAAAAACAACAAAAAATAAATAAAAGCAAAAGAAAAAAAGCAACCAACCCCTTCTTCTTTCTTTTTCCCTTTGCACGACTTGCCCCCCCCCCCTCTTCTTCTTCCTCCTGTCTTCTTCTTCTTCTTCTTCATTCGCTTCTGCATCTCACGTGCGGTGGCCGGCGACGCGCTCAAGGGCAGCCTACGGCAAAGAGGCACGGAGGTAGGCCGCCAAAGGAGAGGACAGCGCGCATGCGCCTTCAATGCGCGCCTTTAATGCTGAGATGAGACGCCGGTTGGGCCGCGGGAGTTCGGTCGGCAAGCCAAAGACCGGTGGCCGAGTCCCTCCGTCGACCGGACCTCCTCGCCTATAAATAGGAGGGAACGACTTCCGTTGAAGGCCATCGCAAGCTTGGAGATCTTCCCACTGAGAGACTTCGGGGGAGGAATCGACGAGCGAGTGAGAGAGAACTCGAGTTGTGAGCTCAGCCCACCCTCCACCGAGAGACTTCGGGGAAGGCCGGTGGTGAGCAACTTCGAGAAGGTCAGATCCGGCCGGTGGAGGCTCGGATCTGGCTTGAGTGAGAGAGAATCGAGGCCGAGGAAGGTCCGGTCGAGATCTGCGTCTCAGATCTGGAGTTTTTTTGCTGCTGTTGTTGTCGGATGCTGTCCCGCCACCGTTCGTCCCGAGCCAGGCCGCCGCCGTCGCTGTGATCGAGCACCAACCCCAACGCCGTCGAATCGTGCTGCCACCCTCGCGCTTTGCCTCTGCTGTTTCCCCGACGTAGACTTGCAGCTGTTCGAAGACTCGGCCGAATCAAAACCTTACATCGTGAAATCGACCGAAATAAGTATGAGCTCAGTCGCCGTCTGCCGCCGTACGCCATCACCGCCATCGTCGTTGTCTAGCCTGTCGTCACCGCCGTCGTCGTCGCCGTCGTCATCGTCGCCATCACCGCTGTCGTTGCCGTCTGCTCGGTGACGCCGCGGTCCCCCTCACCAGTGCCGCGAGCAAACGAAGGAGAGAGGAGGCCGGGAACCGGATCAATTCGTGGGTCCGTCCGACCCGGTTCCCCCATTTCCGGGTAGGGTTTCCCCAGGTCGGACTTGCACTTGTTGGGTCTATTTCTGAACTCGGGCTGGGTATTTTTTATTTAATTCAAAAAGGCCCAATTTCATGTGTGGGCTGAATTTTTAAAAAAAAAGGAAAAAAAAAGACAAAAAATCCGAGTCGAGCCCGCGTTGCGCGGCCCGTCCGCGTTGGATCGCCGGCCTAGGTCGGACCCACCCCGCGGATCCGACCCGGCAGTTTTTTTTTTTTTATAATATTTAATGATATAAATAATATTTTAATAAAAAATAATAAAAAATAAAAAATATATTTTTTTTTTAAAAAATATTAAAAAAATAAAAAATATTTTTCAAAAAAACAAAAATACCCAAAAAATCCGATTTTCCAAAAATAATATAAAAAATTTTTAATTTCCAAAAATAATTTATTTTCCAAAAATATTTAAAAAATATTTTATTTTCCGAAAAAAAAAAAATCAAAAATATTTCATATTTTCCAAAAAATGCCAAAAATCCCAAAAAAAAGCCAAAAATTCATGAAAAAGCCAAAAAATTCAGAAAATGCCAAAAAGGCTTGTATTTTTCCAAAAATACCAAAAAAATGGTCCAAAAAAATCCCTTTTATATCCAAAAAATTAGAAAAATACTCAAAAATGTTTTTCCTCCCAAAAATGCATGGAAAATCCCTCGAGCATCCAAAAAAAATCCTCAAAAAGCCTCAAGGTTTAAACAAGATTAGGTATCAAAAGGGCATTAGTAATTAACTAGTGTAATCAAGTCCCCGATCCAAATTTCTCTAGTTGTGCAGGAGCGAATATTTCTCCCAATATTTCACTTGGGTTTCTAATCAACCCACCCCAAATTGATTAGTGGCGACTCCATTTTAAAATTAATTTACAAGTTAAAAACTTGGATTATTAAGTCGTGAATTGGTGGACTTGGGAGAGTCCGGGCATAATAAATTTCAGCCGAGCCATTAGCCTCCTTAGCGCGCCGTACCCGATCGGGCGCCGAGAAAAAAAAGAGGTCGCGACGCTTGGCGACTCATTTGGGACTTTGAGGACTTAGGCCATTTTATCTTGTTTAAATGCTTTGCTGACTTAGGTTTTTTTTTTTTTTTGTGCGGGTAATAGCTTAAAATTTTTTTTTTGCTTAAAATAAAATGTTTTGTGATTATAAACTGTTGTGCATGCTTTACTATTTTAAACACTACACATGGCACACACAACCCGGCCGCCGGACCTGGGCCGCCATAGGATTTCTAGGATGGTGTTAAGAAAGATACGACCTCGAACGCGAGACTGCGATGTAGAGGTTGCCTTTCTTTTCCCCGAATTTCTTAGCCGAGGTTAAGGGGGTATGCTGCTAACGCGAGACTGCGACGGGCAAATACCCTTTTAATTTCATCAAGCCTTCTGAGTTAGAAATCGAGCCACACATCTCATGTGTATGTCTTTGTGCTTGTCATTTTATTTAAAAGCAAAGTGATTTCTTTACTTTTACTCAGTCTTTTTATTTGGCCCATGGCAATTTAGGATAAGCTTTTCAAGTCCCAGTTTATATGCGATGGGGAAAGATGATATCCAGTTCATTCCTGCTCCCAAGGTGGAGCTCTTTAGATGGTGGGGTCAATTGGATCAGTTTGCCCAAGAGCGTGTGAAGGCCAAACTCGGTCATCTCCTATCGCTAATCCAAATCACTGTTCGTCCCGAAGTCATACAAGCCATGGCTCATTTCTGGTGCCCGAGGACACTTACTTTTATGTTTGGTAGGTTTGAGCTAACCCCAACCCTGGAGGAATACAGCATCATCACTGGAATGCCTCTTGAGAAAAAGCTTGTCAAGCCATCAACAGGCATCATCCCATTGCGTGGGTTGGCGCGACTTTTAAGAACTGAAGTCCATATTATGACACAAATTCTTGAAAACAACCATAATACTTGCCCATTTGAATTTATGAATGATTGTTTTCAAAATCAGCCTATGACCCAAAAAAGTGAGATTTTCCTCCTGCCCTTTTTCGGACTCATCATTTTCCCTCATCAAAGAAATGCCATAAGTCCTAAGATGGCATGGATAGTTGATCGAGATCTTGAGGGGGGGAAATTATGTCAACATGATTTTAACCAAAACATTCTTGTCCTTTAATCATTTTAAAGACAACACGGAGAAAATCATGCGGGTCTCTCCTGAAATTTTACAAGTCTGGTTCTTTTCTCACCTAAGCGAATTCCGAGACTTCATGCGATCTATCGAAACAAATGCTTTCAAAAATCCATTACAAAAATTTATGGTTTTAGGATCATATATTCCCAATCAAAGCTGTTTAAATTGGGTTGAGTTCCTAAGAAACCCAACTCCTGAGGCATTCCAATGGTGTGCTAGTTGGTTCCATGAAAAGAGGGCCCACTTTGCTTACAAATGCACCCACCCAATTCCGTTGCTTGGCTGCACCGGTGCTGATCCCTATTACCCATATCAGGTGGCACGACAATTTGGAGCCCTTCAAGAGATTCCACCACCTTCCAGGAGGAGAATTCCTCCAGTTCTTTTCAACACAAGCCGTGACTTGGGACAAGTGCCATCGCAAAAGGATCGTGGTACCTGAAGGGCTTGAGGGAGAAGAAAAAGCCCACCACGCCTCTACGGCCTACATCCACAATCATCACATCCCGACAATGTGGAAGCCATTAGTCCCTCGCTCAATCAGAGAGAGCAGCACGCACGAGCAAGCAGAGCTCATGGAGAGGGATTTGGGAATGGACTGGATGCACACCTCAGAGCCAGCCCAAGGAAGCAGGCATCCTCGCAAGAGCAAGGCTCCCCGTCGCATATAAATTGAGAATCATTTTCCCCTTAGTATTAATCTTGTGAAAGTTTTGTCCCATTGTTTAGGGATTTTTGTTTAATATCTAGTATTTTATTTTGTCATTTCAATTTCAAGTTCTAGATGTTAGAAGTTTGCGGTCTATAAAATCCTCTTTTGATGAATAAAAAAAAACAGTTAGACCATTGCCATGGGTCAATTTTTGTTTACTTTCGTGCTCATTCATTATTTTCGCAACGACAGGTAATTATGAATCGTCGGCCACCACTCATCCGTGAATGGCCTCATCCAATAGGGGTCGATCAGAATGATGTACAAAATCGCCTCATTAACATTGAAGACGGCGTAGGACAAATGTCCATTGTCCTTCAACAACTCTCGAGACAAATGAAATCCACTCAAGCTGAGCCCAACTCTATAGTTGCCTCAAACACCGTCATGACACCCGCAAATTTGCCAGAAAATAGCCAATACCATAGACAGTTTGAAAGGATCATGAAAAAGTTAAACCAGCTGCAGGGGCGGAATCCCATGGACCTATCCAATTATGCCGGCATTGAGATCCCCGAAAGAGCTCAAAGCACTCGAATGCGAAAGGTATGCTTTGATACCTCCGCCCGAGACCTACTTGCAGGCCTACCTGGTCCGAAGGATGATTCAATCGTACCAATCGAATTTGACTGGCCCTGCCTTGCGATGGTACATTGTCAGGAAGATTAGTCCCCTTAAAACCTGGAAGGAACTAATTCATGTTTTTCACCAAGAGTACAATATTGACATCACCCCTGACATCACCTTGCCCTACGAAGAGCCAATGATCGCGGAGCACGAGGAGCCATTAGTCGCTGAGATAGGAAAGAAACGTGTCAATGAAGCATTGCATAATAAATGGGCAGCTGAGCAACATCCTATTGCTGGAAAATTTCCCACTAGGAAAGGCAAGGAGCCTTTGTACGAGATCATAGACTCAGAGCCTGTTCAAGAGCGGGGCACGACTAGACAACTCCCCAAGCTTACTCCAAGAGCTAGGGTCCAAAGAATACCAACCCCTATCAACCTGGAAAGTGAATCAGACAGTGAAACTCTAATGTCTCTCACTTCCCTTGACAGAATCAAGTTAGCAAAACGAAGGGCCTTACTCAAAAGGTCTAGACCAGAAGCCAAGAAAAGAAAGCCTAAGCAGATCAATTCAGCATCTACCGACGAGCCACCACACCAAAGCTTCGAGCATTCCCAAGAATACAGCTTTGAAGGCTACCATCCTCTAGAGTACAACCCTGAAGACTTCCCGGCCCTAGAATACAATCCCAAGGACTTCCAAAGATTATTTTGACAATGAAACGACGATTCATCGTATAACCGTTTCCTACTCTCACCCGGGAATGAAGGCCCGTAAGAAGAAGAAGCATACGTCTTTATCCGCTACGATCCTAACGAAGTACTAAGCTCGTCCTCTGACCATGAGGATAGTTTCAATACTTCATCCTCATTCGGAAATTTTAACCCAGAAGAAAGTAATGGGGTAATTTCGGTAGAGTCCAACTTCCCTGAAACAGAAGAATTCACCACTACAACAAATATGCAGTGGGAAAACCAGTGGCCTAATCAAGACATACCAAGCTTGTCTTGCCTTGGTAGGATCATGACCCCCATAGAAATGTGGATACCTAATTTCCGCAAGTATAACGGCACTACTTGCCCCGTGGCCCACTTGCAATATCTCCATGCTGAAATGAGTCGGTACTATGGCCCGATGTCATTCACAACTCAGGCCTTCCAAGAAAGTCTTACAGGGTCTGCATTGCAATGGTTCGTCACAGCAGATATCAGCCTTATGAGGGATTGGAAGGAGCTGTCTTCCACATTCCTGCATCAGTACCAGCACCAGATTGGAGCTGAACTATCTTGCGAGAACTTGGTTCACTTTAGAAGAAGACCAATGGAGGATTTTCGAGCATATGCAAGGAGGTGGGAAGCTTTTATGATGCAAACCTACCCTCAGCTGGCCGAAGAAGAAATGATAAAGCTGTTCATAGGAGCTTTACCCCGCAAGCATCGCTGTTGGTTGCATGGGTTGCATTTCCGTAGCTTCAATGAAGTGGTCCTCTCATGCGAATACTTCGAGTCTACTGGAGGCGAGGAACTCAAAGGCGCTTGATTTCAAAACCAGCACTATCAAAGTGCTCTTTTTCATAGGAGTTTTCATGGGTGTTGCTTGTTTTTATAATTTCATGTTTCTTATCCTGTCTAGTGTGCTACTGTTGTATTTTCCATTTCAATAATCTAATGTACAGTTCTAATAATTTGTTTTGAAAGCATGAGGCGGTATCCCAAACCAGCCCAGTGATGTTATCCAACCATGAAAAGAAAATATCATCCAAGGAGAATACTGAGGGCTGGACTTCCTCATGCTTTTTCTCCCCCAAAGACGTATTAAAAAAAATATTTCATCACCCGAAAGTTTTTGTTAAAACAAGATGATAAATTTAATCATGTTTGTCTTTCTGACTCATTCACTTCATGTCTCAGAAGATCATTCCCGTCCCCTTTGACTTAGTGTGACCGGGGGCATTTGAAGCAAGCGCATCAGGTGAACTCGCCAAATTCAAAGACACCCTGCCAAGAAAACAGGGGCAAATAGAAAGGAGCATCCCGATTAAAAAAAAATGGTAAGTCTTATTCCCTTAACATAATATTGAGAATGACAACCCCTCTTTTCTATTTACAGGATACAAAAGGTGAGACGTAATAGGTACATGCATATAGTTGAAATCGAAGCATCCATGACATGCCTCACTCCCGCCCAGCTCCATCCTAAGCCAAAGGACTATCTTGTCGCACGACGTGCCCAAACGGCTAGATGTTACAGTATCAACTTTAACATAAGGAAGGAGTTCCTCCTCTTCCTTTTAAGTGATTACTGTTAACAAGGAGAAAATCTAGACAGTCAAGGTGATCTATATCCCCACACCCTGGACAATGACTTTGGAATTTAGAAGCTTCACTCCAGACGCATGCTCTCCCAAGAAGTAATTGCCATAAGAGAATTGGAGATTTTGATTGTCCATCTCAGATTCCATAGAAGCTTGAGGTACATGACTTTGCCCAATGGTCATATAGTCAAAGACATAAGAAAATTCCACAGAAGGAAGGCGTTGAAGATAAATCGACAACCATCAATCATGCATACATGGTCACAAATGAAGAGGGCCAATCGAAAGAAATGTCAAACTGTGCCAAGACGAAAAGGCCGTCATCGACATTCAAATATCCCTAGGAGTTAGCAAATACAAACTTTAGAGAAGAGTAATTTGGTATCGTTTCCAATACTCAATGTCTGAACTCACTTTTAACATATCTTCTTCTATTGACAAGAAGCATAGGATTCAAGAAACAAGCTTAATAGTTAATTTGGACAAATCAAAATGACCCGTATCGATTTACCTCACTTGGTATAAAAAGACGTTTCGTCCATGAGCCGGTTCGGTTAAATAAAAAAAGGAAGTGCCCTACGGACACCATCGGCGCCTCTAGCCGAGTGGTATCCGGGAAGAAGCAAAACGGTTCGAAGTCGGGGGTTCAAATCCCCGACGCGGCAGTTAACCGCTTGGTAAAAAAATAATAAAATTTTTTTGCTTCTCTTGCGCCTGCAAATTACTAGAGAAGAGGTGACCTAACGAAGCAAAAGACATAGGACTTCGTGTCCCACTTGTCCATCCAATCATCAAACCAAAGAAGGGTAATTCGGTATCGTTTCCATTACTCCCACTATCCATCCAATCCAATCTAAAACCAAACTTGATGGAAGGGTAATGTTGTATCCCGCTCCCAAGTTGTTCGACTCTTGAAAGAATTTTTGACTAACATGATCCCTTTTATCTATTGTAGGATCACTTTATTCGACCGTAAAACACATTCCCTCTTGTTTGTTGCGGATAACAAATCAAGGAAAGACATGTCAAACTGTCTTGATAAGCTCTCCTAAAACAAAGATAAAAATGGCATCCTCCTAAGTAATCGCCAAAGCAAATGACGAGAAATCTTCAGGCCTCAACTCACATTTGATTTTGGCCAAACTAATTGATCTACTTGTACATCTTCTCTTCTGCGGGGGCAAAAGTAGAGATGCCCATCAAATTCCATGAATCCCCAACCCGATCCTTCATGTGTCATATCCCTAATCAATAGGGATAACTATCGACACCCATTTGCAAATAACCCTTTTGATGTTCAAAATTTAACATATTTGGAAACACCATTATGTTAGCCCCTAAAGTTGTCAATAGGGACCTTTTTGAGTCAAAACCATTCACTTGTTTTGAAGAATTCAAACTCCATCATATTCAAAATGTTGCATGTCATTTCCAGGATTATTAAAATGAATTAAAGTTGCATGATGATTTTGAGTCAAAACCATTCACTTGTTTTGAAGTCAATCTCCATTCCATGTGAGGATTATTAGAATAGACAGCTAAGTGAAGAATACAAGATTAAATTGAGCATGCTGGATGAGGTGCGTCAGAATGATGAAAGGCAAGCCATATCCTACACACAGTCCCCCATCTATACACTTGTGAGATGAGTGCAGAAGATTCCATGGCTGCAGGGTAAAGAGTTCTCTCACGAATGGTACGATAACCAAAATAGTGAGAGGCATTCCATCGCTCACCCCATTGAGCCCCATACACTGACAAATTTCTGCTATCCTCCCGTCAAAGAACCACCCCACACTGGGGCAAGTCGAAAGCAAGTAAGCATCACAAGGTGAGAAGAGAGATAGAAATTTTCTTGCTCGCACTTGCATCAATCTTCAGGTGTCCTTATTGCATATGAACACTCATGTTAATTTAAGTGCCCTAGAATGACGAAGAGCAATTCTTTCTCTATGCACTTGTATTCATTGTACAACCCAATTGAGTCTGTAATTTCACCCTCACATGGAGGCAAAACAGAAGTTATTGCCATTTAAACAGCATAGCCCAGAGTGCCTACTGAAGATGAAGACTCAAGAGTTTAATAATGGTGCTTCGATTGAACTTGCCTAGATCAGCTCTCAACGACAAGAATGAAAAAAACATGGGCATAAAAAAGCAGTGTACTTGGTAAAAGCAAGGTCAATGCCCATAAATGAAGAACTTGGAATAAAAATAGGGGCATGAAAAAAAGGTGTGCCTGGTAAAAGCAAGGCCAATGCCCCCCAGTCAAAAATGCAGCCAAGAAAATGTTGCTGTTGTGGCCCATAGAACCTCCATTTGACAGTGAGAAGAAAGACTGGTGACAAATGACAAGGCAATCACCAGCTCTCACCCTTTTACACATGAATCAAGCCTACATTACATCCCATTGTAAAAGTCTTTTCAGACTAGGGGCACTTCAATTAACATAGGATTTCATATGTCTATAAGCATCGCTCGAAGAAGTACGAGCAAGACTATTCTATCTCTTTTCGCAGGGTTCTCGCCTTGCAAACCCGAAGATGATCGTGCGGAACTTCGTTCATAAGCCTTGACCTCGACGGTCCTATTTGATGAGCCATTGACCAAATCTTCGTCACGGTTTCAACAAAGAACTCTCACATTGGTAAAGTCGTACCGTTTGCGAGAATGCTCAAACCCCTGCTGACATGATGACAGTGAGATAGTGTGGTCCTTATGAATCCTGCATCAATGGTCAGGATAGCCTTTTCCATGAGAGTGAGCGAAAAGTCCTTTCAGACTGAAAGTCCCTCATTTGGCATGCTCAAGACATCTACATTCTAAATGAATGTTGTCTTTCAAATCTTCCCCGGTGGAAATCAGATGATGCAAAATTGACAAAATTATCATGCATGAATCTCATTTGAACTCATGAATTTACAGCATAGACAATCATGTGTGCATATTGTGCAAATAGCAAACATACTCTTAGAGATCAGAGATATTGCCAGGTAAGCATATCTCTATCCCCATTTGTCTTAAAGTACCTACCACTGTCCAGGTACTCTCTTCTTGACACTCGACCTATTCAAGTCGTCCCTTGAGTTTGGGTGCTTGCAATTGTCTCAATATCCCATTGTCTTTGAGTACCCACCACTTGCCAGGTACTCCCTCTTAACGACACTCGACTTGTCCGAGTTGTCCTTAGAGTATTGATACTTGCAACTGTCCAAGTATCCCTTTATTTTTAGGTACTTCCCACTGTCTAGGTACTCTCTTCTTGACACTCGACCTATTCGAGTTGTCCCTTGAGTTGTCCCTAGCATCCCATTGTATTGATACTTGTGACTAATCAAGTATCCCTTTATCTTTGAATACCTACTGTGTCTAGGTATCCCCATTGTCTTTGAGTACCGGGATACCACCGTTCGGATACTCCTATTTTATCTTGACACTCGACTTGTTTGAGTTGTCTTCATAGCTAGGATGCCTACAATTGACCAAGTATCCCATTACCTTTGAGTGCCTTTCATTGTCTAGGTACTCCATTTCCGTGACACTCGACATGTCCGAGTTGTCCTCAAAATTGTATCAATGAATACTAGTAGCCATTCAAGTATTCCATCGCATTGTGCGCCTGTGGTTATCCAGGTATGTTTTCTTACACTTGGACCAGCCAGAGTAGTCCCAGATCGTATCATCAAATACTTGTGTTCATCCAAGTATTCCAATACTTTGTACACCTGTGGCTATCCAGGTGTTCCACCCCTTTTAAGTGCCTGCGGCCATCCAGGTAAGCCTTGTGCTACATTCAAGTTTATGTTGCCAGGAGGTGAGAGACCTTCACGAATATGCGAGATCCATCCTCAATATTCCCACTACCAGGAGGTGAGAGACCTTCACGAATATCCCAGGTACGTCCTCGATATTCCCAACTACCAGGAGGTGAGAGACCTTCACGAATATGCGAGGCACGTCCTCGATATTCCAACTACCAGGAGGTGAGAGACCTTCATGAATATATGAGGCACGTCCTCGATATTCCAACTACCAGGAGGTGAGAGACCTTCACGAATATCCCAGGTACGTCCTCGATATTCCCATCTACCAGGAGGTGAGAGACCTTCACGAATATCCTAGGCACGCCCTCGATATTCCCAATTACCAGGAGGTGAGAGACCTTCATGAATATCCAAGTTACGTCCTCGATATTCTCCTTTACCAAGAGGTGAGAGACCTTCATGAATATGCAAGACCTATCCTCGATATTCCCACATACCAGGAGGTGAGAGACCTCGATATCCTGGTATGTCCTCGATATTCCCAATTACCGGAGGTGAGAGACCTTCATGAATACCTGTGATCATCCGATATCCCCAACTAGAGTTTGTACCTTCACAAATATCCCGTGATCGCCCTCGATATTTCCCAATTGCCGAAGGTGGGACACCTTCACAAATATCCAAGGTTGTGATCATCCAGTATCCCCAAAGAGTTTGTAGTTTGTGATCGTCAAGTACTCTTTCAACTTCGATACTTGTGATCATCCAAATGCTATCCCCTTCAAGAGTTTGTACTTGTGATCATTCCAAGTACCCTTTCGATACTTGTGATCATCCGGAACATCCATCCTCCAAAGAGTTTGTAATCAAATGCCCCTTTGACGCTTCTATGCTTGTGAATATCTAGGTACCCCTTCGGTGCTTGTGATCATCCAGAAAGTATCCCCCGAAAGAGTTTACCGTGATTGTCCAGTACCCCTTCAAAATCGATTGTGATCATCCATCCTCCCGAGGGTTCCACTGTCTCCGACGTATCCCAAAAGAGTGTTTGTACTCCGAGAAAGGTCATCCAAGAAAGGTACTATCTCCCAATACAAATCGCATCCACAAATGAAATGCCCCGAGAAAGGTCGGTGCATCTCCCATCAAGGCGACCGAAGAAAGGTTCGGGTCCTAGACAAACCAACTTATTGCTCTAACAGCGACCGAAGAATGGTTTGGGTCCCGGGAATAAGCAATTCCCGTCAAGGCGACCGAAGAATGGTTCGGGTCCTAGACAAACCAACTTATTGCTCCAATAGGCGACCGAAGAAAGGTTCGGTCCTAGACAAACCAACTTATTGCTCCAAGAAAGGTTCGGGTCCTAGACAAACCATCGATTGTTTTAACAGCGAAAGAAAGGTTTGGGTCCCGGAAAAGCAATTCCCCGTCAAGGCGACCGAAGAAAGGTTCGGGTCCTAGACAAACCAACTTATTGCTCTAACAGCGACCGAAGAAAGGTTCGGGTCTCCCGGAAAAAAGGTTCGGGTCAATTCCCGTTCCCCAAAGGCGACCGAAGAAAGGTTCGGGTCCTAGACAAAACCACTTATTGCTCCAATAGGTGACCGAAGAATGGTTCGGGTCTAGGAGAAGCAATCTCCTCATGCAACGGTAAGATGACATCTTGATACTTGCCAAAACTCGGGGTTCACACCCTATCTCACTCACTCTCGGTAAGTAACTACAGGTATCTTCTTATCTGTCATAGTATATGTAATGTTATATTGCTCATTTCCTACATAGAATAATAGGTCCCAAATAAAGTATAATATGCTACGCATGCATGGATAAAATTGAGACATCAGTCTGTCTTTGAATGCAACCTCTGCGAGCTCACCTTCAAAGAGGGGCAGCTGTTGACACCTCAATTTTAATTAGGTTAATTTTTTTTATTAATTAAGTTTTTATTTTATTTTGTCTTTTTCGGAATAATAAACAAAAAAAACCAAAAACAAACAAATAACAAAAACAACAAAAAAATAAATAAAAACAAAAGAAAAAGCAAAAAGCAAAAAAGCAGCCAACCCCTTCTTCTTTCTTTTTCCCTTTGCACGACTTGCCCCCCCCTATTCTTCTTCCTCCTGTCTTCTTCTTCTTCTTCATTCGCTTCTGCATCTCACGCGCGGTGGCCGGCGACGCGCTCAAGGGCAGCCTACAGCAAAGAGGCACGGAGGTAGGCCGCCGAAGGAGAGGACAACGCGCATGCTCCTTCAATGCGCGCCTTTAATGCTGAGATGAGACGCCGGTTGGGCCACGGGAGTTCGGTCGGCAAGCCAAAGACCGGTGGCCGAGTCCCTCCGTTGACCGGACCTCCTCGCCTATAAATAGGAGGGAACAACTTCCGTTGAAGGGCATCGCAAGCTTGGAGATCTTCCCACTGAGAGACTTTGGGGGAGGAATCGACGAGCGAGTGAGAGAGAACTCAAGTTGTGAGCTTAGCCCACCCTCCACCGAGAGACTTCGGGGAAGGCCGGCGGCGAGCAACTTCGAGAAGGTCAGATCCGGCCGGTGGAGGCTTGGATATGGCCTGAGTGAGAGAGAATCGAGGCCGAGGAAGGTCCGGCCGAGATCTGCGCCTCAGATTTGGAGTTTTTTTGCTGCTGTTGTTGTCGGATGTTGTCCCACCATCGTTCGTCCCGAGCTAGGCCGCCGCCGTCGCTGTGATCGAACACCAGCCCCAACGCCATCGAACCGTGCTGCCATCCTCGCGCTTCGCCGCTGCTGTTTCTCCCGACACCGGCCATTGTTTCCTCAACGTAGACTTGCAGCTGTTCGAAGACTCGACCGAATCAAAGCCCTACATCGTGAAATCGACCGAAATAGGTATGAGCTCAGTCGCCGTCTACCGCCGTACGCCATCATCGCCATCGTCGTTGTCTAGCCTGTCGTCATCGCCGTCGTCGTCGCCGTCGTCATCGTCGCCATCACCGCTGTCGTCGCCGTCTGCTCGGTGACGCCTCGGTCCCCCTCACCAGTGCCGCGAGCGAACGAAGGAGAGAGGAGGCCAGGAATCGGGTCAGTTCGCGGGTCCGTCCGACCCGGTTCCCCCGTTTCCGGGTAGGGTTTCCCCGGGTTGGACCTGCACTTGTTGGGCCTGTTTGTGAACTCGGGCTGGGTATTTTTTTTAATTCAAAAAGGCCCAATTTCTAGAATGGTGGGCTGAATTTTTATGAAAAAAAAAGGAAAAAAAAAGACAAAAAATCGCGTTGCAACGCCGGCCCGTCCGCGTCGGGATCGCCGGCCCGAGTCGGACCCACCCGCGATCCGACCCGGGTCATTTTATAATATTTTGAATAAATAAATAATTTTTTTCCAAAAAAAAAAATATATTTTCTTTTCCAAAAAATTAAAAAAATATTTTATTTTTAAAAAAAAAAATAAAAAACCCAAAAAATATTTATTTTCCAAAAATATTAAAAAATGTTTTAATTTCCAGAAAATCGAAGAATAGTGATAAAAATATTTTAAATTCCGAAAAATAAAAAAAAATCAAAAATATTTTATTTTCCAAAAAATGCCAAAAATCAAAAAAAAGCCAAAAAACCAAAAAAAAGCCAAAAATTTCAGAAAAAGCCAAAAAGACTTGTATTTTTCCAAAAATACCAAAAAAGGGTCAAAAAAATCCCTTTTATGTCAAAAAATAGAAAATGACCCAAAAAATGTTTTTCTCCAAAAATGCATGGAAAATCGAGCTTCAAAATGCAAAATCCAAATCCAAAAGCCTCAAGGTTTAAACAAGATTAGGTACCGAAAGGGCATTAGTGATTAACTAGTGTAATCAAGTCTCCGATCCTAATTTCTCTGGTTGCGCAGGAGTGAATATTTCTCCCGATATTTCACTTGGGTTTCTAATCAACCAACCTCAAATCGATTAGTGGCGACTCCATTTTAAAATTAATTTACGGGTTAAAAATTTAGACCATTAAGTCGTGAATTGGTGGACTTGGGAGAGTCCGGGCTAATAAATTCAGCCGAGCCATTAGCCTCCTTAGGCGGGCGCGAGAAAAAAGAGGTCGTCATTTCCTTCGAATCTTCATCCACATCTATATCGCTTGGACTTGCGCCATAATATTTATCGAAAAATAGAGGTCGCCTTATGGACAATAGTCTTGTGGTACATGTCCCCAGTCTTCTTCCCACTTGGTATCTGGTCTTTTATATTTTTCACCGAATCTAGTGTCTTCGGTATATATGACTGAAAGAGAAAGCATAATATTAAGACCGTTTGGTAGCAGAAGAGCCACTCAACTCCGACAACTCAGATGACTTAGGCTTTGCTCCAGAAGAATTAAAGGTTCTCATTGCTGAGGTAAAAAGCATCAAGAAAGCACATTAATTTTTTTTTATTTTTTTTGGGGGTGGGGGAGCGATGTAAGAAAGAGCAGAAATTGGACGGGCAGATGTCGTTGAGAATTTTTTTTCCTTGGTACAGAGCAGGCCTGAGATCTCAGATTTGTAACTCTTTTACATTGAAGAGGCTGTGTCCATGGCCACATCCCATGATGGAAGAAAAATTAACAAATAGAGGGAAAAGAAATTGAAGCCTACCATAAACTAAAATCACGAAACACCACTACCAAATCGACAGTGCAAACTTGAAGAAAATCAAATTGCAAACTTAGAATAGCTCCTTTCGGCCAAATAATAAAGTAAAAGAACTGACAGTAGCTCCTAAGAAAGAAAAAAAAAGTATCAGACGAAATCAGCAACATTCTCCACAATCTAGCAGTGACCGGCATCACAACAATATTTCTTTGAAGCGAAGACTCGAGCTTGTAGAGGATTTGATCAATCTCCTTGCAATGAAAATTTTCTTGCGCTTTCCGTCCCTTCTCCACCCCCTTCCCCCCCTTCTCTCTCTTCATATTGTGATTCCTTTGTACTAAAGATATTTCCTACCTTAATATAAAAGTATGTTTACTAGAATGAAAATACGTAAATTGCATGTGCACGACATATAGTAAATAAAAAATGCAATATTAACGAATCAAAATATCACTTTAACGTTGTACTGGATAAGTTGCTCGAAATAATTAATATTTTGTTAATGTTAGAATTTTGATGTAAAGTTCTCTTCATGCATAAATATTTATATATATAACTTTTTAGTCATGAAGTTTGCACAACATTATTTTATTTTATTGCCCACGCCTAATAATTTTTGTCTTGTTTTCACATGCTGTTCTCTTGGCCCCCGCCCCCAAAAAGATTCTCCCCTTTCTTGGCGTTACCAACAAAAATTTGCCCACCTCTAGACAATACCGAAAGTGTATAATTTAACGCCAACAAGGTTCACGGGCCTGGCGGGCGCAGACTGGTGAAGGAAGGAGAGCGGGGATTGTCAATCGGATGGGTAAACTAAACAAAGGCGCGCAGGCAGGGTTAATCACCGGATGGACCGGTTCAATTCAGTCTCAACCCCCAAAAAGAAAAGTCGGATGGACATCGGATGTCAAGAGTTTCGATTTGACGACAAAAGGAGATGTCCTTAAATCCAATGTAACACTTGTTGAAGTAGTTAACTTTCAGTTTTTTATGTGTCGATAGTGGAGTCCTAGTCAATAGGAAGTGGCTTGTTTTTAGGAGTTAGTTTCTGCACATGTTCTGGTTAGTGGGGTATGTTAGTGGGTCTTTGTTGTTGTTGTTCTGTAGCTATTTTCCTGCAAAGTGGTTTGTATGTTCTGCCTATTTTATAGGCTTTGTTCTGTTGAATATTGTGACGAGAGTTACTGCAGCAACTATCTTGTGTGTGCAACTCTCTTGTCGATTTTCTTCTCTGAATTTATTTGAGTAAATTACAACAGTGGTATCAGAGCCACAACAAGAAAAAAAAAGTGTTCGAAAGGAGTCTTGAGTGATCAAACATGAGAGCAATAGTGGTTCTTCTTTGCAGCAGCAGTGATGGCCACAGAGAACTTCGTACAGCCTGTTATACCTCGCTTTGATGGTCATTATGACCATTGGAGTATGTTGATGGAGAATTTCCTCAAGTCTAAGGAGTATTGGGACGTTGTTACATCTGGTATTGTCAAACCAGACGAAGAAGCTCAGTTGACAGCAGCACAATGGACAGCTCTGGAAGCAGCAAAGTTGAAGGATCTTAAAGCCAAAAACTATATGTTTCAGGCTATTGACAGATCAATCTTGGAGACAATTCTCTGCAAGGACACCTCCAAACATATATGGGATTCCATGAAAAAAAAATATCAAGGCTCGGCAAGGGCAAAAAGGCAGCAACTCCAAATGCTTCGTGGGGAGTTTGAATTGCTAAGAATGAAATCGGGAGAAACAATCATAGATTTCTTTTCCCGGACAATGGCGATTGTCAATAAGATGCGAATCCATGGAGATAAGACGGAAGATGTCACAATAGTCGAGAAGATTCTTCGATCTTTGACACCAAACTTTAACTTTGTTGTCTATTCTATTCAAGAAGCCAAAGATGTTGAAGAACTCTCAATTGATGAGTTGCAAGGATCATTGTTGGTCCATGAACAAAATTTTTTACAGCAAGAACCAGAAGAGAAGGCATTGAAGGCCTCAACTGCAAATTATTTTTCATCAACAGCAAGAATGAATAGTGGCAGAAGCAGAGGAAGGGGAAACAATGATCGCCACAATTTCAATCAAAAATTTGATGGTTATTTTTCTCGTGATTCTCAAGGCAGAGGACGAGGACATGGAGGTCGACACTAAACATATTTTAGACCAAAGTCAGTAGACAAATCCAAAGTGGAGTGCTTTCGATGCCACAGGTATGGGCATTACAAATCTGAATGTCGAACTAATTTAAATACAAAAAGTATGGAAAGGACTAACTTTGTAGCAGAAAAGGAAGAAGCATAAATTCTCCTATTGGTGTGTCAGGAAAAGGAGAAAACTTCTTCAAACTTGTGGTATCTTGATACTGGTTGCAGCAACCACATGTGTGGAGACAAAAAAGCATTCTCTACATTAGACGAGTCGTTCCGCACCAGAGTAAAATTCGGAGACGACTCTACTGCGCTAGTCATGGGGAAAGGGACGGTTGCAATTGTTCCTAAAGGGACTTCAATACATACCATCAAAGAAGTGTTTTATGTTCCAGAATTAAAAACCAATCTCCTAAGTGTTGGCCAATTACAAGAGAAGGGCTATGAAATTACACTCAAAGGAGGTATTTGTAGAATCCATGATGAGAAATTGGGTCTAATTGCTCGAGTTACAATGACTGCCAATCGGATGTTCCCACTACATCTTCATAGCACTTCCCACTCATGCTTCGCTGCAAGATTAAAAGAGGAAGCTTGGGTATGGCATTTTAGATACGGTCATCTCAGCTTTGATGGACTACGGACATTACATCAAAAAAAGATGGTGGAGGGACTGCCCCCAATCACTGCTCCGTCCGATATATGTGAAGACTGTGTCGTTAGCAAACAACACCGTGCTCAATTTCCACAAGGAAAAGCATGGAGAGCAAAGAAACCGTTGGCGCTAGTCCATTCAGATATTTGCGGGCCAATATCTCCAGTTTCCAATGGAGGTAAATGGTATATTATCACTTTCATTGATGATTATAGCTGGAAGATTTGGGTTTATTTTTTGCATGAAAAATCTGAAGCTTTTGAAGCATTCAAGAGCTTCAAAACACTTGCTGAAAAAGATAGTGGGAATCCAATAAAAGTCCTTCGCACAGATCGCGGTGGCGAATACAACTCGGGTGCATTTGTAGATTTTTGTGGGAAGCATGGCATTAAGAGACAACTCACTACAGCTTATTCACCACAACAAAATGGAGTTTGTGAACGGAAGAATCGCACTATTTTGAATATGGTGCGGAGTTTATTGATAGCAAGTGGAATTCCAAAGAGCTTCTGGCCCGAAGCTGTTAATTGGAGTATTCATCTTTTGAACAGAAGCCCGACTCTTGCTGTTTTGAATATGACACCTGAAGAAGCTTGGAGCAAACAAAAACCAGCAGTAGATCACTTCAGAATTTTTGGGTGTATAGCCTATGCTCATGTTCCAGATCAGAAGAGAAAAAAGCTAGACGACAAGGGAGTTAAATGTGTTTTTCTTGGCATTAGTGATCAATCAAAAGCCTACAACCTTTATGATCCTATAACCAAGAAAATCATCATCAGTCGTGATGTGATATTTGATGAAGAACAATTCTGGCCATGGAGTGAGAAAGGTGTTGAAGGACAAATTCCAATGAATTTTGAAGATGATGAAGTGCCCACAACTAGTCAAACCATCACAGAAAGTTCACAAAGTCAAGATGCTACTGCAGAAATTGAAGAACGGCCACATCGAGTTCGAAAAAGACCCGCTTGGATGAGTGATTATGAAGTAACATGGGTTGACCAATCTGAAGATCCACTTACCTATTTTGCCTTATTTTCAAATTGTGATCCTACAACCTATGATGAAGCTATGCAAAAAGAAAATTGGAGAATTGCTATGGATGCAGAAATTGCAGCCATTGAGAAGAATAATACTTGGGAGTTAACAGAACTTCCAAGAGGACACAAATCAATCGGGGTCAAATGGGTGTACAAGACGAAGTTGAATAAAGATGGCGAAGTTGACAAGTACAAGGCACGCTTGGTCGCAAAAGGTTACAAGCAAGAATTTGGAGTGGATTATAAGGAGGTGTTTGCTCCCGTGGCAAAACTTGACACAATCAGATTGGTGATTGCATTAGCAGCACAGAATTCATGGCCTATCTTCCAATTGGATGTGAAGTCAGCATTCTTGCATGGTAACATCCAAGAAAAGGTATTTGTTGATCAACCTTCTGGTTATGTGAAGCATGGTAGTGAACATAAAGTTTATAGATTGAGGAAGGCACTATATGGGTTAAAACAAGCTCCCCAAACTTGGTATAGTCGCATTGATGCTTATTTTTTGAAGGAAGGATTTAGAAAATGTCCATATGAGCATACGTTATTTATTAAAGTTGATGATGGTGGAAAACTGCTTCTGGTGTGTTTGTATGTGGATGATCTCATCTTCACATGGAATAATAGTGTCTTGATCAACATATTTAAGAAGTCTATGATGGATGAATTTGAGATGACTGATCTTGGATTGATGCATTATTTTCTGGGCATAGAAGTAATCCAATATGCAGCTGGAATCTTTCTTCCCAAAAGAAATATGTTCAAGAAATTTTAGACAAATTTCAAATGAAGAATTGCAACTTTGTGACCACACCAATTGGATTGAAGCTATTGAAAGATTCTGATGGGAAAAAGGTGAATAGCACACTTTTCAAGCAAGAAGTTTAATGTATGTGACAGCAACGAGGCCAGATATCATGCATAGTGTGAGCCTCATAAGCAGGTATATGGAACGTCCAGCAGAAATACACTTGCATGCTGCAAAGATAATTTTTCGCTACTTGCAAGGGACTGCAACTTTTGGGCTTTTTTACAAAAAAGGAGAAAAATCAGATTTGTTTGGCTTCACTGACAATGATTTTGCTGGAGATATGGATGATCGAAAAAGCACTTCTGGCTATGTGTTTATGTTTGGTTCAGGGGCTGTCTCATGGTCTTCAAAGAAGCAGCCAATTGTTACTCTATCAACAACTGAAGCTGAGTTTGTAGCTGCCACTTCAAGTGCTTGTCATGCTATCTGGTTAAGAAAGATTCTTGGAGAACTTCAGTTTAAACAACAAGAAAACAAGAAGCGACAACAATATATTGTGACAACAACTCAGCCATTAAACTTTCAAAGAATCCAGTTCTACATGGAAGGAGCAAACATATAGATGTGAAATATCATTTCTTGAGGGATCTCACAAAAGATAAAGTGATAGATCTTGTTTTCTGCAGAAGTGAAGATCAACTTGCTGATTTATTCACCAAGCCTCTCAAAGTGTCTACATTTCAGAAGCTGAGAAAGCTACTTGATGTTTGTTCGTTGGATGTTCCAGATTAAGGGAGGGTTTGTTTTATTCCTTTAAACTGTTGTCTGCAACATCAGTTTAAGGGAGGGTGTTGAAGTAGTTAACTTTCAGTTTTTTATGTGTCAATAGTGGAGTCCTAGTCAATAGGAAGTGGCTTGTTTTTAGGAGTTAGTTTCTGCACATGTTCTGGTTAGTGGGGTATGTTAGTGGGTCTTTGTTGTTGTTGTTGTTGTTCTGTAGCTATTTTCTTGCAAAGTGGTTTGTATGTTCTGCCTATTTTATAGGCTTTGTTCTGTTGAATATTGTGACGAGAGTTACTGCAGCAACTCTCTTGTGTGTGCAACTCTCTTGTGGATTTTCTTCTCTGAATTTATTTGAGTAAATTACAACAACACTTACGTGGGATACTTCAATCCTCTTTCAAAAACGTTGGATTTTAGGACATCTCGTTGTTACGTGGGATACTTTAATCCTCTTTCGAAAATGTTGGATTTGAGGACATCTCCTTTCGTCGTCAAATTGAGGCTATTCATTTGCGAAGTCCGCAAAAGTCAAGTCCGCGTCCATCATGTGTGGGGGAACATCAAGGTCACCTATAAAATTGCAGTAGTAAAGCCCCTTCGCTTCACTTTGCAGCTTCCACACACAGAACAAAAGCTCCGGATCAGAACTCTTTCAGGCGATGTGGAGGAGCTCCTACCGGAGAAGCAGTCTTCCAATCCTTGGTCTCCACACGTGCTTCCCTTCTCTATAACATGGCCGATCAAGCAGTGACATCCCAAAGGTACGGGACTCATTCCGATGAAAATGCTCTTAAAAACTTTCCTTAAAGCTTTGATTGAGTAGCTGGTTTTTCTTTCTCTTTCCTTATTTAGAATCTATTTCTTTCTTGATTCATTATAGGGACGACGAGCAATCTCAACATCAACAACAACAGGAAAGTTTTGGTACAACCAAGAGGTTTCATATTATATTTACCTCATTCAAACTGCTTCCCATCATATATTTCAATTCACAACCCATCGAGGTGCTAAGCCACACAATTCTACAGTTGTACATCATCTGCGAAGTCATCTATCTCATGGCATTGATCCAAGTAACCGTGCCCATGAGCCCAAACCTGATATATACATATTTGTATATCATTTTTGGGACAGTCCATGCTAAGTTACTTCTCTGAACGAGCTTACCTCTAATCATGTGGTTTGTCATCAATATGTGTTTGCTTTGACATCATTCGGCATGTTCCCGAGAGCTTTTGACTGGCTTCAAGAGACTATTCAACCGTTTGCCGATGTGCCGTTTGTCGAAGTTTAGTTTGGTTTTTAAAGTTCTTGCAATCATATTGTGTTTGTGTCTCAATCTTATTGTGTCTCTTTGTAATAAATTATTCTAATTTAGGAAGGGAGGATGTTGTCGTCCACATGTTTTGTATTTGGTCAACCTAGTCTTATTGTCGGGAATTGAACACAACTTTTTGAAGTTCCTAACAACAACAATGATCTTGTTGGAGCTTTTATCTACTGATAATAAATGATATTCGACCCCATATTTTACCCTAGTTAGTATACTATCTCTAGGATATTGTTTGTAAATTTCATGGCTTTTCAATCAAAATTGATCAAATGGACTCAATAGTCAAAACATGAATATGTTTATAACTTAATTGATACAATCAAATTTAAAAATTGCATTAGTAAAAACGAAATAGGTTTAGAATTTCTTTGGACAATTTACCCCTAAAAAAATGTCAATATGTCTCCATTGCAAAATTTTAATTAAGCAAAAAGTAGAAATTTATGTAGACATGCCTCAAATATTCACCAACCACCCAAGGCCCAAAACACATGCCACGCAAATCATTTCCATACTCCATGGTCCCCAATCCAAACCCTTCCAAGTATAACTCATGGGATTCTTCGAGAAGCAGCAGTTACCTTTGTTGAAAAACATGTGCATTGCTTTAATCCGCAAGCGTAGTCTCCATTATCCTAGCGCAATAGATATCCTTTTACCCGCTCCTAGTCATTTTTTTATGAGCAAGTATTGAGTGAATATAATATACCTATGCTAAATTGAATTTAGACCGTTAAATCTTAAAGGTTGGTCTCAATCCAGGTGGGCCCTTAAAATCGATCGGCGAATGAACATTCGGATAAAAAGTATATGTAGAGGCCGTGTTTGTTTCATGAAAAAGGTTTTCTAGAAAAATATTTTCGTAATTTCTCATATATTTGAGACTAAAAAATGAATTATTGAAAAAAAAAAAAACATTTTTCGGTCAATACATAATTCTCTTCTAAAATTGGGGAAAATAATTTCTGCTTCCGGAAAAAAAAAAAATGAAATCATTTTCCCCACCTCTCTCGTCCTTGTCTCGTCTCCTCCTTCCTCTCTATCCCCTGCTCCAGAGCTTCTCCATCTTTCTGCTTCTTCGTCTCATCCCTCGTCTCCAGAGTGCTCCTCTTCCGCTGCTGCCTCGCGCTTCTCTTCTAGATAACAGAGCAAGGCGCTGGCGCCGTTATCGCTTTCGGTCATTGTTCACAGTCCCACGTCGATCATCGAGCAGTTTGCTGAAGTTTCACGTCCACCGATTCTCAAAGGTCCGAATTCCAGAACCAGGTTGGTTTCTACTCCCTTGTCCCCATGCCACATAGCTTCGCTCGAGACCACCTTCCTTGGATGCCAAACGCACGTCTAACGAGTACCTTGAACCTCAGTCGCGAATTGCAGCATCTCGGAAAATGAGCAGAGCGGCGACTCCACGGAGGCGCTGTTGGGCATGGTGGACGAGCGAATGGAGGAGCTCTTGGGAAGAGAGGAGAACAGGAGCTTGCTTGACAGGCTAGAGAGAGCTTCGCAGAGGGTGGATAAGGCCTGGAGAGAGCTCGCTGAGATTGAGAGGCGAGAAGCCCAAGCTCGGGTAGATGAGGAATTACATTGAACAGCTCCAGATCAGAGCTTCTGAGGTGCTTTTATCGTCCGTTGACTGTTGAATTTTTCATTTAAAGAAATTATGCGTGAACGTGGGGAGGTTCGGGATACGACCAGCTTGCTCTTTTAATTTGAAATTTTGGAGAAAACTGAGTGATGGGATTGGTACAAGCAATTCATAGGCTTGAGAGTGGCAATGAATAGTTACGGCGGTATTTCTAGGGAGGGAAGGAGTGAGAGAGGATCTTTTAAGAGGTAGATGAATTGAGCTGCTTGCAAGCTCCTCCTGGTCAATTTGAGCTCACTCAATGTAAATTCAACTAAAGTTTTATCGCGTTTGAGCCGGTCAAATAATGTATTTTGGTGAATTTAATCATCGCAAGATATGCTTTAGTGGTAATATTAGAACTTGGTTTGATTGAGTCTTCATTTACAAACCAGATCAGCACAGGGTTGAGTGGTGCCTTGGTCGTATTTTCGGTCGGCTGAACACAGCTTGATTGCTCTCCTGATCATGATGCTACTCCGTCCTCGATTATTGTTGCATCTCTTAAAAAATCGTTGTTGCACATCCTGAAGATTGCAGGAATCCTAGAGGGAGCTATTGAAAGCAAGGACCTTGGTCGAAGAAGCCGAGCGGTTGCTCTCCCAAACCGCAAAAGCTCAAGATGTAGAACGAGATGGTATGCAAATAATTCGAGAAAAATAGAGATGGGGAGTCTGTTAAAAGCAGCTTCTGCACTGGTTGGTACCCTTGCAGGTCTAGTGCTACTGCGCACTCAGGGATTAACTTCATCAGCTATGCACTATTGGGAATCGCCTTCCGCTGCGCAGTCGGAAGAGATCTGGACAACGTTCAGCTCAAGACAGGAACATTCGTGGCTTTCGGATTAATTAGAGGTACATGCTCTGATCTCACGAACTGAATTTGTAAAGTTTCCTGTCGCATGCCTTTTCCGACGTGGTGTACATAGCCGAGGGTCTGCTTATATTTGTTTTTGCAGCGGTCGGTCTAGATTTCCGCTTTAATATGTGGATTTCAAGTCCTTTTCCCATTGAAAGGCCAGAATTAAGAACACGTTTAGACGATTGAATGGGGTTCGAATAGACGAAATTTGACATCTTTCTCCGGAAAAGTTGTACAATATTGCTGGGTTCAGGATCCAATAATTGTTTCGTGCTTTGGCTTAGTGGACCTTGAGATTGACCGTAGGGAGGCACAGGCATGGAGTCTGGTACTCGGCCTTGATGGACCCAAGCCGGTGCCCGGCCTGTAGACTTAGATCCACAAGACCATAAAGTAATGATAAAAAAAAATATACACGATCAATTCATGTAAATATGCCCTAAGAGCTCTGTTAGGGCACGAATTGAGCAGTTATTATTATTTTTTTAAGTTATTTTTCTTCCAGTTAGTTTCTTCATGATTTGGTACAGGGACAACGAACGGTCATAACAACAATAACAATAGAAAAGTTTTGACTCCACTAAAAGATTCTACATTATGTTCATCTTATTCAAGCCGTTTGTCATTGCGCTTTTCAACGGTATTGAGCCACACAATTCTATTTACATTATTTGCAAGGTCATCTATCTCATAGTATTGATCAAAATAATCGGACTTGCGATTCGGACTCTTATATACCCATTCTTGTGCATCATTTTTTGAGATCTCGGCAGTGGGCACTAAGTTGCTTCTTTGGATGAGCCTATATCTGGCCATGCAGTTAGTCGTCAGTGTCTACTTGCTATTATTTGCTTGACATGTTTTGATCGTTTTGAATAGATTGTTCGAATGTCTGATGATGTGTCGTTTTCTAAAGTTCATGCTGATTTTTTAAGCTCCTACTATTATATCGTATCTAGGCATCTATTTTGTCGCATGTCTCGTAATAAATATTTCTGGTTGTAATAATGTATTTTTGTAGGCCCGTGGTTATTTTTGGATCAATCTTCTCAAATTATATAAACTTTGATATTTCCATGTATGACGATGAACTAAAAATCAAATTACGAAAATAGTCACGCTATTTTCACAGCGGGTTTGTCTGCATCTACACTGATGGATTTATGAGATGGGCTTAAGGCCCATCCGCTCAAGTTGGGCCCAAAAGGGCCCGGCCCACGGGAACAGGGCCCGTGGAGGGGGAAGGTATAAAAGGGATGAGAGAGAGAGAGAAGACGTAGCGTACCTTGTTAGCCACAGATTAAACATCAATGCCGAAGAAGAGGAAGAAATTCTGGCCCCGTTCGATCCGATGACGCCTTGAAGGGAAGGAAAGCGCGCCGTATGCTTACTACCTTTTCTTTTTGGGAGAGAGAGAGCGTGAGAAGAGAAAAGACGTACGTTATGTTCCAAAACGTTGTCTTCTCTCTCTCTCTCATCCCTTTTATACCTTCCCCCTCCACGAACCCTATTCCCGTGGGCCGGGCCCTTTTGGGCCCAACTTGAGCGGATGGGCCTTAAGCTCATCTCATAAATCCATCATCTCCCACTCGCACATGGTGGTGCAAAACCAACATGGGCGGACAGGCCCTACTCAGCCCCATCAGAGAAAAATCCATCATAGACTCTCACTTAACATGGTGGGCCGAACATAATCCTCTTTTCCTCTCTTCAACATTCATACCGGTGAATAATCCGTGCGACCAGTATACTTTAAGAGCTCGTTGCTATACATCTGTTAGGAATATATAGCAGCTCATAATGGGCATCACACTCCGAGTAGATTTAGTATGCAGTACCCTAGATCGATCGATCACATTTATATCTCTCTTGATCTCTTTTAAACAATGATATATATATATATATATATATATATATATATATTGTATTCACAATTATGATTATCACAAAGACAGTCATAATTGGTTAACCGGTGAATACAAAACTACAATGTGATTCTCCAAAAACGATCTTCCTCTTTCCTTCAAACTCTCAATTTCAGTCCAGCTTGCTTTTCTAGAAATGCCCTATTAGATCGAATCACTCATGACCATTAGCAACATCCTAAGATAGCAAACACTAAATAGAAATCTTGAGAATAAGTAAGAGTCATGAGGGGACTAAGAAATTGAGGAACTCTATTCTTCAAGAGTCTCACACGACATAAAAGTTGAGATCAAACTTTTGCCACTCTTATTGGTCGTCTCATGCATACGTAGTATGAAATACGTATTACGGTATTAACTCCTTTCCCATGGAGCGTATGTCTACACCTTTTATACCGTACATATGATAGTTCAGACATAC
Source organism: Eucalyptus polyanthemos subsp. polyanthemos (assembly GCA_017140185.1). Classification (NCBI taxonomy): domain Eukaryota; kingdom Viridiplantae; phylum Streptophyta; class Magnoliopsida; order Myrtales; family Myrtaceae; genus Eucalyptus; species Eucalyptus polyanthemos. The sequence continues at coordinate 19,177,878 of CM029460.1, read as the reverse complement.
CCAATGTCTAACTTGAGTTCACATATCTACTCAATCACAAAATTCATCAGAACTCACATCTGGCATCTTAAACAGATAAAGTAAAACATGTGGAGTATTTTTACTTTCGGACATAGTAAGTATTATGTCCTCATCTTAACATTCAGTTAAGGCGACATACGTGTTTTAAGCTTGAGCTCTCGATTATCACCTAGATAATAAGCTTTAAAACAGTCTCATCTCTATTTATCACACAGTAAATAGAGGCGATTACCCGTGTGAGTGTGCTAATCTTATATCTGTCCGACATACTTCTCAACTTAAAGTAATGCACTAAGCATTAAGATGCATAAATATCAAACAAAAAATCATAGGCATTAATGATGAAAACACAAATTCATCAAATTGTGAACATTTAGGGAAATTACAATATTCAGTACATTAGTCTCTACGCAATCCTAGAGGTTTCACATGGCCACAAAACACATCTCTAGGTATTGGCTTTATCATAGGATCTGCTACCATTCCATGCGTAGTATGTACTCTAAGTTCACATCTTTTCGTGCAACCATATCCTTGACAAGATTCTACTTGGTATCTATATGTTCGGTTTTGCCATGATATTTTTGGATCTTTGGTGTACACTTTTGCTGTTTGGCTATCACTGTTAACCAACAATGAATCTGCAGCACTTTCAATAACACCTAAATGATCCAAAAAATCTCTTAAGCCAAACATTTTCTCATACTGCCGCTGATAATACCACGAACTCAACTTCTATCGTGGACAAGGCTATACGCTTTTGTTTCTTACTGCTCCAACATATTGTGCCATTATTCGGTAAGAAAACAAACACAGAGGTAGATTTTCTTTCATTTAAATCTCCTCTCCAATCAGCATCAGGATAGCCTTTGAGTTGCAGATCCTTTTTCTTAATAACTCAGCGTATAATCAGCAGTCCCCTTTAGATACCTCAGTATTCTTTTAACGGCTTTCCAATGTGCTTGACCTGGATTGGATTGGTATCTGCTCACCATTCCGACTGCAAAGCATATGTCGGGTGTTGTACACATCATAGCATACAACAAGCTCCCAACAGCACTAGCATAAGGAACATGTTTCATTTGTTCATTCTCTTGTGGAGTCCTTGGACACAGTCTATGGCTCAATCCTTCACCTTTTGCAATAGGAATGTTTATGGGTTTACAATCCCATATTCTTCAATTCAAAATTGGAAGACAACCAACTTTTGACAGTATTGACAAACTCCATATTACTTCCGGCAATCAGTATATCATCAACATATAATGATATGATCACAAATTGATCATTGGATCTATTGATATATACAATGATCCTCATCTATCATTGTAAAGTCATATGCCATTATGGCATTATGAAAAACGTATATATCATTGGCTTGACGACTGCTTAAGGCCATATATCGACCCCCAAAGTCGACATACCTTTTCTTCTTGGCCTTTCACTATGAAACCAGCAGGTTGTTCCATATATGTTCCTTCCTCTAATTCTCCATTGAGGAAAGCAGTCTTTACATCCATTTGATGTAACTCAAGATCCATACTTGCATTTATTGCCAGAATAATGCGAATCGAGGTAAGTCTCACTTACGGGAGAAAATGTATCTTCATAATCAATTTCTTCCTGTTGATTATACCCCTTCGCCACAAGGCGAGCCTTATGCCTTTCTATTGAGCCATCAGCCTTTCGCTTTATTTTAAGAACCCACTTGTCCCCAATAGCTCTGCATCCCTTTTGGAAGATCAACCAGTTCTCAGACTTTGGTTTGATTTCATTGACTCCATTTCCTCTTTCATTGCATGAATCCATTTTTCCTTATTATGGCAATTCAGAGCCTCATTAGTATTTCTTGGCTCATCCTCATCTTGTGGAGCAACCATAAAAGTTTCCCTTTCAATGTCAAAACATCGACGGGGAATACTTTGGCGACTTGTTCACCGTATGGGAGATTGTATACTTAACACATCATTCCCCATCATGCTCCCACTTGGATTAGGTGATGATGTCGTCACATCAGGTGGTTGCAATTGAGAATGAGTTGAATTCAATTTATTACATCTCATATTACTCCCACTTGAACGAACTCCACCGACATCATTATCTTGATCCAAGGTTTCAAATAGGGAGTTATTTTCCCTTATTTCGCCTCTCTTAGAAAATTCATCCACTAAGGATGTGACATCCCGTGATTCAAATTCAGTTATACTCCCACTTTCCTGCTCACTTATGAACACATACCTTTTTGAGTGTTTGCAGTATCTCATGAAAATACTCTTATTTTCTTTGGGACCCAGTTTCCCAAACTTGTGAGAGGACTCATGAATATAGGCAGCACAACCCCATGGCTTAAGAAACCTTAAGTCCGGTGTTCTAACTGTCCATAACTCATATGAAGTGGAAATAACCGATTTTTGGAAGGCACCCGGTTAAGTATATAGGCAGCAGTTAACAACACATCACTCAAAAAAAGTGATGGGTAAGTTAGCATGCGCCATTATGGACCTAACCATTCCAGTAGGGTTCTGTTTCTTCTCTCCGCAACACCATTTTGTTGAGGAGTATATGGAATAGACAACTATCTTTCTATTCCTTTTTCATCACATAATTTTCTGAACTTATCAGATAAATATTCTTAACCTCGATCGGATCTAAATACCTTTATTTTCTTGTCTAATTGATTTTCTGCCAGATTCATAAACATTTTGAAACAACTTATGCCTCAGATTTATGAGAAATCAAATAGACATATTCAAATCAAGTAGAATCATCTATAAAAGTGATGAAACAAACAGCCCATTGCCTTCCTCTCACATTCATTGAACCACAGACATCAATATAGATTAAATGCAGAAGAATTCAGCTCTTTTATCTTTTCAAATGGTTTCCTTGTCATTTTCCCTACTAGGCAATGCTCACATATGGACAAATTAACTTTTTTAATATTGCCCAACAAGCCCTTTTTGGCTAGCCTTTTCATATGTTGTTGGCCCATATGACCAAGTCTAGCATGCCATCATATTCACATCATTATCATATAAGATAGAAGAGTGAAACAAGGGGATTACATATTGACATCACCACAGTCAACATATAGTACAATAAAACCATCTAGAAAGTGACCACAACCATAGTAGTTTGTATCCAAATACAAATTTACATCTCTATTATGGAAGTTCACACTAAAAACAAGCTTAATCAACACTAAGACAGACACTAAATTTCGACGAATCTCCAGAGCATATAGAACATCAAGATGCGTTCACCATGCATGTTCAATTGGCAGGTGCCAATCCCTTTAACTTCAGCTCTGGAGTTATTTCCTCATAGATCCACTTAGTTCCAGTTGGTATTGTCGAAATTCTACAAAGGATCCTCTATCCTTTGCTACATGGTCTGTCGCTCCTGAATCTACATTCCATAAAGGATTGGATTCAGCCTATAATGCAGAACTTGACACATAAGCAAAGTTCTTAAATGTACAAGAGGTGCATTCCTTCTTTGGCTCACGATAGTCGCGAGCATAGTGACTTCTCTTGTCACAATTGTAACACATCACTCTTGACATTTTCTTCACTTGAGGACGTTTTCCTCTCTTGTGTTGGTTAACTCTTGATTTCTTGCAATAAGGACTTGATCCTTTGCATTCCCACATATTGAACGAATCAATACGCTTGCGCTTAGAGCACAAAACCCTTTCTGAGCTAGAACCAGCATAGCAAATGTCTATTTTCGGCTCAAATACCGTTAGGCGGTCCTCTACTAGCTCAAGGTGGTGCACGACACCCTCAATATCTTCCATAATGTGGTCAAGAGCTTCTAGTGCTTCTTGCTTTTCCAGCACATATTGAATCTTCATATTCAATATTTCACAATTATTGCCGTTCATATCAGCAATTACATTCTCAGTTGCTGAACCATCGTTCTAAACACATCAGACATACATGCACGAATAATTAATGCCTATCATTTATGCATCTCTGTTTGCATAGACCCATCATATTAATAAATAACTTCAAGTAAGGTTTCGGAATCAAAAGGTCACTATGTTTCCAATCATCCTCCAAAAATCCTAACTTAAAATTATTATTAATATAATTATCTTATGCAAATAAATTCTATAAAGTTACAAAAACTTCTATTACTACCCACAGCTAATTACCCACAGCAACCAGCAATAACAGAAAGCAACAGATAATTGACATACAATTAAAAAATCAATAATGCTTTCAATTAACACAATTAGGTAGTAATCATTACATAATCAATCAAAGAAATAAATAGGGAATGTCCCTTCTAATCTATCAGTCAAAACATCTGAGAAAACTGAAGGCACATTTGCCAACCATGGAAAACCTTTTGGAGAGCTTTCATGTCGCCTCCAAGGCGCATTCACTCGGCGCCATGTGGCGCTCAATCTAAGGATTGAAGTTTTGGTTAACTCAATCCTATAGTGCTCTCTCACAAAAGCTTCCACCAACCTCCTATAACCCGGGACCACGTTGACCTCCCATAGCCGATCCAACACTGCTTGCCATTCAGGTGGAAGAGTGTTCATTAAAGCCGGCACCTTCTCAAAATCCGGCATGAGATAACCATTCGAGATGATTTCCTGTATCATCTGATTGACCTTGACCACATGTGATACTAAATCACCATCATGCCACTGATAATTAGCTAATTCTAACATCAGCCTTTTAAGTCTTGCATTTCCCTCGTCCGTTCTCGGGATTGCAGGTATCCTTGTATAACGCATCATAGTTCCTGCAACAAATGCATAATTAAAAATGGATCACTTATAATCCATAATTAATATAAGAGAAAATACATAATTTTCCAAAATTCATGCAACAAATGCAGAATTAAAAATGGATTACTTATAATCCACATAAGCATGACTGAAAAAGAAACAAATTCCTTTTCTTCTTTTTTTTTGTCAACGGTCAAAGTCAACGGTCAACGGTCGGTCAACAGTCAACGCTCGTCGGTCAACGGGTCAACGGTCGGTCAATGGCGCGCGCGGGTCGGACCGGTCGCGACGGTCGAACCGGTCAGACCGCTCATGCGGACCGACCGCACGTGCCTCGCGCGTGCGGGGTATGACGTCACGCAGACGTCATCCGGCACGTGCCGGGCGCGTGCGCTGGATGACGTCACGTGCCTCGCGCATGAGCATGCTGACGTCACGCAGACGTCAGCCGCACGTGCGCGGCACGCGCCAAGCTGATCGGGTCGGGTCGGTCGCCGTCAGGTCGGGTCACCGGCCGGCCAACCGTCGTCGACGATGACGTCATCGGTGACGTCATCCAAGCCGTTACCGACCGTTGGATGACGTCACGATGACGTCATCCCATGACGTCAGTACGTGTCGGTCCGCGGACCGGCGCGTGCCGGTTTGCCGGCCGCCGGCGCGCACGTGCCGGTTCGCCACCGGCGCGTGTGACGCACGCGCTGGCGAAGCCAGCGCTTCCAGGCGCGTCGCGCCCACGCGCAGCGGCTTCTGGCCGCGCGTGTGGGCGCGTGCAGCGGCGTACGGCAGCGTGCGACCACTCGCCGGACTCGTCTCGACGTCGCCTTTCTCCCAGTGCCTTCAGAATTTGATTTCGACTTACGAGAACTCAGAAAAATGGCCGAACAACGCTCGGGTGTCGGGATTTCTCGCCCCGATCCGTACGGCCGAAAGTTTTTCGCAAAAAAATCAATCAAAAAACATCAAATTGATCGGGAAAACGTGAACCTGGCTTTGATACCAATGTTGGGAATAACTGATCCCTGAAAACCGGATTCGACACCGAATCGAACCCCTAAATCAATGCGGAAGACGAAGCCCTGGAAAACATGCATCACCGATCGTAAAGCACACCACGGATTCGAGCGTACCTTGTTAGCCACAGATTAAACACCAATGCCGAAGAAGAGGAAGAAATTCTTGCCCCGTTCGATCCGATGACGCCTTGAAGGGAAGGAAAGTGCGCCGTATGCTTACTGCCTTTTCTTTTTGGGAGAGAGAGAGCGTGAGAAGAGAAAAGACGTACGTTATGTTCCAAAATGTTGTCTTCTCTCTCTCTCTCATCCCTTTTATACCTTCCCCCTCCACGGGCCCTATTCCCGTGGGCCGGGCCCTTTTGGGCCCAACTTGAGCGGATGGGCCTTAAGCCCATCTCATAAATCCATCATACACCCTGGTTCCTGGCATAGCGCTGGGACGGAATTGCCCTTAGGGTGTCTCCATGTCAAATTTTCTCTCCCGTTTTTTCTGGCTTGGGGTAACTAAAAAATATGCCCTCATCTAAAATTTAACGGTCAAAACATGGGTCTCGTGTGTTGACGTGCCAATCCACCTATTTTGCATTTTTCTCCCTCAGTTTCTTCTAAAAGAAAAGTGTGTGTACATATATAAATACACACACACACACACACACACACATATATATATATATATATATATATATTGCAAGAAATTCCTCATTTTTTGAATTGCAGTTGCCCACTTCTTGCCCTCTGTCTGCCACCTAAAGAAACGGTTTTGGGGCCTAACATCTACAGTCATTTTTTAAGTGTTTGAGTACGATGGAAGTTGCAGCTTGACATCGTCGAGTGGCTAGAATTGCAGAGTTATTCGCGACCTTATTGCCGCCATTGTTAGACTGCAGCATGGGGAATTATAATGGAAATATTTTACCATACACTTGATATACAACTTATCAATTTTTTTTATTAAATGTACTTTAATTGCTTGATAGTTGTGCGGTCAGCCTTCTCATTACTTTTAAATTTGCCAATAGCCATATCCCGTTGACCGAACAGACCAATTCGATTCGATATCTCAATTCCCGAAAAGGAAGAGCCGATTTAAAAGCAATTCTTTTGGTAAACTAATTGTGTTTCCCATTCCAAAACCATCCCTTACTCCATACACACGTAAATACGCCACTTCATTCGGGAGAAGAGGAGGGAGAGGTGGCATGCGTGTGCGGCAACCACCTAGGACGATTGATCGGTGGCCACTCCTATGCAGTTCAAGCTTCATCGCCTGTGTAAGTTGAGCTATAGGTGCTCTCTCGACCCCTAAGGTTCCTAAGGTTAAGAAAGGAGACTAAGGATTTGATAATTGAGTCAGATAATCACACGGTGGTACAAGCAATATGCAGTCCATGGAAGATTCATTTACTCCTCTTTGACTGCTTTGCCTTGCTCCTGTTGTTCTCGAAACTCCATATACAACATTGTAGAAGGGAGGCTAATTTTGTTGCGGATTGAGCCACCACAACTCATGTACGCAAGTCTTTACCTTCAAATTGGGTTATTTCATCTCCTCTTAACTCTTTCCAATCTCAATGCCCATTTATTGGCCCTTTCATTTTTCCTAACTGAATGAAAGTTCTGTTGTTTGAAAAAAAAAAAAAATAGGACCTTCATCAAAATTGTAAATGGAATTTCAACCCTAATTACTTTAACACGATAATCACTAATGAGGACTTGAAACCCCCCCCCCCCTCTCTCCCTCTCTCAATCTAGTTTGGGTAAGCATTGCTGAGTGGATATTTCAGCGAGTCATGTAAAATTGTTTTATTATTTAAATAATGTCACGTTGGATTTTCAATAAGTATCGTCGGAGTTGGTACTTAAGTGTCCAATCAAATGATGACGGAATGAATTCAAATTCGGTGAAAAGTGGAAAAGTTTGACAATTTAAAGTTCTTATGAAGTTCTATCAGGTTGGTGAAACTCAAAAAAGTAGACAGCTGAAAAGGGGAGCCGGTGAAAGGGAGATTCAGTAGTGTCATTTATCCGATTGTTACCACAAGTAGACTGGGTGCAGACAAGGTATACATTTCAGGCAGTGCCACTCGATAAGCATCGGTACTCAATACATAGATTCTAGAAAATGCTAGTGAAGCCTATAGAAAATCTTTCTCGTGCTAAAGGCAGGATATAAGAACTTCAATAAGAAGCCTTAGCTTCTGGGGCAATTCATCAACACTGCAATATAGGAAAGCAACCATTCTAAGCAGCATATTGCTCTAGCCACACTATATCAGTACAAAATTAATCACTAGATTATCCAGCCCTTTCCAAAGATCAGCCAATATGAAGAGAAACCAATCCTTGTATATTTCTAAAAACTCATCCTTGTTCATTTTTATATATAAGCATATTTAGGATGCTAACCCAATGCTCCAAAGTTTAATCTTGCCGTAACAGTGTTGCCACATTGCTCTCCTCCAATTTATTCAAGCATGAAGTGATGTTTAAACCTCCCCGCTCATCACATTCAATTCAAACCGGAAAAGAAAGAGAAAGTGACTGTAGGCTTTTCAAGCAAGCCAAACATGTTGTAATCATCGAAGAAAATCTATAATCCCCAACAGGAGAAAGGAGACATCAAATTTCACTTCTCAGGCAAGCTATCGATTGCTCCAATGGACTTAGCAACATATGAGAATCGAGCATGCCACTGAACTACAGACTACATACAGGCATTGCCAATTAGTTAAATGAAATAGATAAAAGGATAGACAAGCAACAAGAGAAAAGAGTCTTAGGACCTTCAAAGGGGAAGCCCGGACATGAGTGGAGAGTTTCTGGCTCTGATCGGACGGGGGTTGAAGAGTGGACGACCGGGCGCGCGTGTGAAGCCCTCCATGAGCGTTCGGACGTCGCGAATTGGGAGGGGAGGCTCCGTCCACTGCTTCTCCTCCTCCTCCTCCTCCTCCTCCTCGAGGGACGGAGCACTGCTCCGTCATGAACGAGCTCAACTGAACACGGGCCGTTAAAGCGGCTGAGATGATGGGCGACATTTATCAAATAACACCCGTCATCACAACCGTTGATCAGATCCACGGTTGTGATGATGGGGTCCAAAATGCCCCCCTCCAAAATGCAATTGTTATGACCAAAAAAAAAAAAAAAAAATGGCAATTGATCCCTGCCACGTGGACATAGGGGATATTGCAATTTGGACGGGGGCATTTTGGACCGCATGATCAAAATGTAATTGATCCCTGCCACATGGACATAGGGGATCTATTGCATTTTGGACGGGGCAGCAATTTCTTGGCTTCTGTATCGAGCTCATGCCACTTGATTGTGCCGATCGAGGGGCATTTTGGTCAAATCCACGGTTTGGAAGGGCCCATTGCAGAAGAGTCTTCTGGCTCATTTGACCGAAATGCCCCTCGATCGTCTGCAATGGGGGGCATTTCGGTCAAACACGGTTTGGAAGGGCCCATTGCAGAAGAGAGTACGCTGGCTCACATAGGGACCATAAATAAGTGACAAAACCCACCTCTACTTCACACCCAACATATTAAAAGGTTTTAATACTAAATTGGCATGTTGAAAAGTTTAAGATTAAATTGACTTCCATATAACATGTTTGGATTAAATTAGCATGGTTGAAACATTTAGAATATAATTGGCTACTATATAATAGATTTAGGATTTTTTGGATAATTATCCCGTTAGGACATTATTAATGATTTTTTATGTTCCTCACCAACTAAAATTTTTATAATTATAGTTGTGAAATTGAAATATGGAGAACTTCTAGGAATTAACAACTAATTTCTTGGACAATTTCAAGAATTTTTTTCCTAAACATGGAAGTGAGTGACAATATGTAATTAGTGAATGTATCGATTCCAGCAGAATGGGTAACTATAAAAGCTCGAGATTCACTACAAACTATAGAGTATTTGCTTCTCTTGTATATTGGGTATGGCCCTATAAGTTTCGACAGAATGCTTTGTGTACATGAAACCTATCGATCAATTGAGAACGCGCGGGTTCAATCTTTATTGGAGAATTGGGTCACCGCTTGCATTTAGTGCACCTACAATTCTGAAAAGTTTTGTAATTGTGTTGCTGAAACTTCCTCTCGCATCTTGAAACGATCATTGTGGAAACTTTTCCGAGAAGAGAATAACCAAATAAATTCTATGCACATTCTTTTAAGCTATGTATGAGGTTACATGTTAGTGCCCGATAAAATAGTGGGTTGAAGAAACTGAACCGTAAAAATACTAAGAGCCACTCAGAATCTTATGCTTTTTTTTGGGGGTAGAGAGAGAGAGAGGGGGGCTTCTCTGCCAATCCCCATCACATGGCAAGCCTCAAGCCGACCCCTATTTAAAGCCCTCTCCATGATCACCCTCTCTCAAACCAAGTCAAATCCTCTTCTTGGAACTTCCAAAACCAAACACACTTTGCTCTCTCTCATCACCTCCTAGGCCTTCATCAAACACTTGCATCCTGCACACCAAACACCTTCAAGAAATTGCACTTCCCCGCTCGAGAGATCAGAAATCATTCAAGCGAGGGGCTGGGCACCGGCAATGTCTTTTCTTGCTCTTCCAATCCTCCGCCTCCTGCAGTTGCTCCCCTTCTCTGCAGCCATGCCGAATCAAACAGCAACTCCGGAAAGGTATGTCATTCTCTTCATATCTTTGTTAAGAATAGGATGAAGGAGTTGGTTTCTTTTCTCGTCCGAATCTATCTTTTCTTCTTCATTTAATATAGTGACGACGAGCAACTACAACAAAAGCAACAACAGGAAAGTTTTGATTTGACCAAGAGATTCCACATTATATTTACCTTGTTCAAGCTGCTGGTCATCGGACACTTCAATTTGCAGCATATCGAAACGTTGAGCCCAGCGATTTTGCAGCTTTATATAATTTGTGAAGTTATTTATCTCATTGCCCTTATCAAAGTGACTGGACCAATTCGCCCAAACTTTATGTACATGTGCTTATACATTGTTTTTGGAACTTTCAGCTCCGAGTTACTTCTCTGGACAAGCTTATCTTTAGTTATGTGGCTGGTTATCAATATGTGGTTGTTAGTATTTGCTTTGGCATGGTCTGGTTTGCTTGGACAAAATTTCGACTACTTTCAAGAGATTATTCCGTTATTCAAGGATGTGCTATCTTCCCAAGTTTAGCTTGATTATATTGTATTTGTTATGAATTTTGTTGCATGTCATTTGTAATAAGTATTATTTGTATTGGAAAAGAGAGGATTTTGATTTGCGTGTTTTGAGTACGGTGAACTAAGCATTATTGCCATGTCATGTACACAATTACTTTAATATCATTTGATCTTTTTGTTGGCCTAAGTTTTTTTTTTTTCTAAAGGTAACAAAATGAATGCACTAGCCCATGTTTTAATTCATATTTGTTGGGTTGAATTTATGAATTGATTAAAATGAGTTGTAAGAAACCAAAACCAACTTAAACTTAATCTATATGGAATTGACTCAGATTATATTTATGGTAACATATCAAAATGTTACCAGAACTTTCCCCATACTAAGCTTTTAGCTCCAAAACTTGAATCTGCCCCAGAACAGGCAGACTAAAGTAGCACACAACAAATACTCTATTGCGCACAAGCCTACCACCAAAGAATCACCAACATGCTAAAAAATAATCTCGAACGACACCGAGAAAAATCAATCTTACTCGAACAAAGAGGAAAGCTCCACGACCCCAAAATCGAAAATGCGAGAAGAACGAAAGCGAAAGCGATCAATCAGCACCAAGATCGCACCTTTCTTCAATAGGCCGAGCGGAAATACCGAGGAAGACAGAAAGGGTGCGAATTCCCGCAGCTGGGCTCGAGTATATTACGAGAGAGGGGGCACGGCGAAGGAGATGAAAGATGGATTGACTCAAAGCTAACCGTCCCGACTCTCTTTCCGAATCGACGAAAAGCGAGAGGCAGAAGGCGCTTGTGTCACATCATCATCATCATCATCTCCCGCGGAGGCGACGAGGTCGACTGAAGCGACTGAGCACGACGGAGCTTCGGCGGCTGCGCGACCCGACGGGGCGGAGATGGGTTGAACGGAGGAGAGCGGCGGCGGCGGCTGGGCGACCGGAACTCTGGTGGAAGCTCGCCTGAAACGGCGTTGGCTCGGTTGAGGTTGCTGGTTCGCGGAGGAGGAGCCGCAGGGCGGCGGCTTCGGGAAGAAGAAGGCGTGGAGAAAAAAGGAAAAGAAAAAGAAAAAGGAATAAAAAAACCGAAATTAGAAAATGAAAATAGAAAAAATAAAAAAAGAGGGTTACAATGGTAGGCCGTGTGCTCGGGTTGGGGCCGGGCCGGGCGCGTGAGAAAAGAATAATGGGCTGAATGCTGTGGGGTAGGAGAATAGACCGGGTCAGGGGCCTGGTCTCCTGACCCGGCCCGGTGTTCTTTTCCATATTAATTAATAATTGAAAATCCAAAAAAATTCAGAAAAAAATGGTTTCGATCGAAATTTACAGAAAATAATTTTTTTGAAAAGATGGTCCTGAGTGTGATGTGCGCATGCAAGGCGTGCCAATTTCAGAGAGCAAAGGGAAATAGGGTGCTCCATTCAAGTTAAGTGCGATTAATCGGAAATTTATTAAAGGAAATTAGAGTACAGGACTGGTGACTAAATGAAATGTATATATTAGACAAGAAAAGAAAATAAAAAATGAGATTGGAAAATTAAAAGAAATTCAATTGCGATGCTTGAATTAATTGGAAATGAAGGTAGACTGGAAGAAACTCAAGTGCACTTCAAAGAAATTAAAATTGCCGGAATCTAAACATGGCTAGAAAATGGTTATTTTTCCTTAATTTGATAGTTTAAGAAAAGAGATTTCCTTCTTGATAAAAGGGGGAGTAATTTTTCCCTGATTTAAGTTTGTTATTTTCGGTTCATGGGAAATGTTTTTTTGTAAATTGGTTAGTTTTCTACTATCTAATCACATGAAAGTTGGAAAACAAGTTTCAAGCAAAATGAACAATTTGAAAAATATTTTCCTAAAAATAATTGGATATATCACTTGGAATAATAAACTAACAAAAAAAATATTTATCATTGATAATAATTTATATTTATAGTTTTTCATGGATGATGAAGATATTTTTATTTACATATTTTTATAGTTGATAAGTTATCATTTTAAAGAAAATATTTTCCAAAACATGAATTTTTTCGAAACAAACAGTAGTAAACTATTGTTTTTTTTTTTTTTCCAACCCACCCCACTATGGGCGCGTTGGCTTAAGCGGACGTCCCCCATCCCACTTGGGGGGGTCGATTCTCCACATGCACACTTTGCGTGACTTGAGTGCAGCGCTGTGGGAGGTGGGTCCCTACGCTAGCATCGCCCCGGGTTTACGTCATTGGCTACCGGCTGTATGGTGGTTCTCGAGTATCGAAAAAAAAAAATATTGTTTTTTCCAAAAACCATCCCTCAATCCCCTTTACATACGTGACTTACGCCGTTTTACTGGGACTTTTGTCGAAATTCATACTCTAACATGACCACTTAAACTTCTCTCTCTTTTTAAATCTAGAGGTGATAGTTTATCATTTGAGAATGCACGTGATGCGTTCTAGTATAATAGGATTTGAGAAGAAAATTGTGGGGCATGCAATATATGTACTTTGGTCTTTCGTCAATACTAGATCTTCCATGAGACAATGAAAAAAACTACATTTTAGGCGTAAAAAAGAAAAGAGAAAAAGCAAAAGCTTTTAAAAAGTCAAGTTATTTTAAAGGTATCACAGAAGATTTGACAAGCCTTTATCAATCGATTTGTTTCTATTAGAGGAGTCTTGGATTTTTCTAAATACTCAGGTATACATCACTTGTATAACAAGTAAAAAGAACTGGCTTTGAGAATCAACTTAGCCGAGGTGTAAATTAGCTAAGTAGTGAGTACAAAGCATGACTAAACACAAAAAGGGGGCAGAAATTAGTCAAGGAAAAAAAGAATTGGGGATCTCAGGAAGGCAGCAGACGAGCATCAAGTAATTTGGTTTAGCACAATATAACCAAAATCCTTCCTACCAAATTACCAAGAAATATTGCAATGAACCGTCTATATCATAGCTAAACCTTATCAAATTTCTGCTAGAAATAGATTTAACAAGTATGAACTGTCAAGTTGAACAGGATCTTAGATGGGCCAATACTAATCCCTAGCCAAGAAAAGCCATATATATATATATATATATGTACCTTCACCATAACTACCGTGAGATGTAAATATCGAATATTTATGTATACACAACCGGGATTGTTATTATTATTGCCTGTTATTATTATCTAGTGGCGTTTTATTGGGCACAGCTTATGGAGCTTGAAGAAGCGAGGGAATTCAAATCATGGAGGTTTGAGAAACTTTTGTCTGTGTGGTTCTCTCTCTTTCTTTTCTTTTTGTGCACAGCTTCTGGAGCTTGAAGAAGTGAGATTGCAGAAGGAGAGAATTCAATCATGGAAATTTGAGAAACTTTTGTCTTTGCGTGGTTCTCTCTCTTTCTTTTCTTTTTGTGCACAGCTTCTGGAGCTTGAAGAAGTGAGATTGCTTGAAGAAGTGAGATTGCATAACGAGAGAATTCAATCATGGAGTTTTGAGAAACTTTTGTCTTTGTGTGGTTCTCTCTCTTTCTTTTATTTGTGGCCCAAGAGAATTCAAAGTCGCGTTAGGGATTTATACATGTGCCCAGCTGGAAATTGATAGTTAAATAGACATTTTCTTTTATAAATGCCACGTCGTAAAATCACTGAGAATCGGTTCACGAAGCTCCAGACTTAAGAGGGCCCAAGCAAAGGCACAAAAAGAAAAGAAAGAGAGAGAACCACACAAAAACAAAAGTTTCTCAAAACTCCATGATCGAAGAGGGATCGACTTGCTTTGTAGGGCAATTTCGGTCAGAAGAGTCTTCTGGCTCACATGGGGATTATATAAATAGGTGAAAAAAACCCACCTCTTCACACCCGACACCCAGAGCAAACGCTCGAGAGATCAGAAATCGTTCAAGCAAGGGGCTGGGCATGGCAATGTCTATTCCTGATCTTCGAATCCTCCTTCGTCTCCTGCACTTGCTCACCTTCTCCACGGCCATGCCAAATCAAACAGCGACTCTAGAAAGGTATGTTATGCTCTTCAGATCTTTGTAAAGAACGGGATAAAGCAGTCGAATTCTTCTCTCTTCCGAATTTATCTTTTCTTTTTCATTTAATATAGTGACGACGGACAACCACAGCATGAGCAACAACAAGAAAGTTTTGACTTGACTAAGAGATTTCACATTATATTCACCTTGTTCAAGCTGCTTGTCATCGGACACTTCAATTCGCAACATATCGAAGCATTGAGCCCGGCAATTTTTGCAGTTTTATATTATTTGTGAAGTTATTTATCTCATAGCGCTAATCAAAGTGACTGGACCCATTCGATATACACGTGCTTATACATTGTTTTTGGAACTCTTGGCTCCGAGTTGCTCGGTCAAGCTTGTCTTTCGTTGTGTGGCTGGTGATCAATATGTGCTTGCTAGTGTTTGCTTTGGCATCATTTGGTCTGCTCGGACAAAATTTCGACTACTTTCGAGAGATTATTCCCTTGTTCGAGGATGTGCTGTCTTCCCAAGTTTAGTTTGATTATCTTGTATTTGTTATGAATTTTCGTGTATGGCATTTGTAATAAGTGTTATTTGTACTTGGAAAAGAGAAGATTACAATATGCTTGTTCTGAGTATGGTGAACCTTACAATATTGCCATGTCATGTGCATGGTTACTTTAATATCATTTGATCTTTTTCTTGGCCTAATTTTTTTTCTAAAGGTAACAAAATGGGTGCACTAGCCCATGTTTCAATTCATATTTGTTGGGTTGAATTTAAAATTAGTCACTTTAATTTTATGAATTAATTGAAATGAGTTGTAAGAAACAAAAACCAACTAAAACTTGATCTAAATGGAATTGACTCAAATTCTATTTATGTTAACATATAAAAATTTTATCATTCTACTTGTCACACTTTTCTTTTTTCCATTTTTTTCCTTCCGAGGAACATCTAAAAAGCCAGGTAAAGAGTGATTTTAATAATTTATTTTGGTAGACTCATGATTTTTTGTGGGTCACTCACCAAAAATTACATAAACGGTTGTGAGACTATAAAAATTCCCTTGTGTGAAGGCAGAACAAAACTCAAAATTTAATAAAATCATGGAAAAGTATCGTATAAAAGATTTCTGGCAACACATGGTCATCTAGCATGAATGGACCACCTTGAAAGATTAACTACGACTTAAATCATCCCTAAACCAGAAGAAAAAAAGAAGAAGAAATAATTCACAGGCCACGTCATTTCTTCAGTTGCTTAAACTGGTGGCATATCTGGAAGTTGGACTCAGCCGGTCCAAGTTGGACTAACAAGGAAGAAAAAGGTGAGGCCTTTGGACACCTTAAAATTGCATATGAACTGAATTTAATAGCCTCCACTCAAAACTCATTCAAGTCACTTCATTTATTGAAGTGTATGGCGTTGGACACGGTCTTACTGCCACTAATCTTCATGGATTTGAACAAGGATCTTCAGGTATTTTCAGATTTTTAGTACTTGTAAGAGTACAAGTTTACATTACACGTATCTTTCGAGGCAGGGACTCTTCTACTAGGTTAGTTCAAACTTCTAGCATCAGGAGAAATAATAGGATGCATGTTTTTAAAGCTTGATTTGTCACAATTTTTAGTAATTTCTTATTTGCTAATTCTTTTCATGTTTATTTTGTTTTAATTGGTTATGCCATTTTCCATGAATAAGGAGAAAAATTGCCATTGGAGTCCAAGTTAGATCGGGTATAGGTAGGGTAGTCAATTATGACTCATTAAAATTATATTCTTCATGTAAATGTTACATGTCACTTCTGCAAATATTTTGTTGCGTGACCACAAAATATCATCAAACCTAAAAATAAAGTAAGACAAAATTTTAAATCCATGCAAGACACGCTTATTCACCTAGTATATAATAGATAGATTGCCTAGGTGAATCAATCAAAATATTGTAAATAGTCACCAAATAATGCTAACATAATAATTTATTACTTCAGTTGCCATCGAGGTATTACGTTTTTGTTCACACGTCTTCCCTTAATTTTTATCTTTCACATGTCTTTTCTACTCACATGATGGAAAATATTCATCTTTTTTGTTTGATTTCATCAAAACCATGCCTAAAAAATTTTAGTTAACTCGATTTGCTTTTCTTCTCTCTCTCCCCTCTAAACATAGATTGCAATATTGCATGGCTAAAGTACTACTAGTCCAGGTTTTTCCAAGTTTACTTGAATTTGTTGTCTCCTTTATCCATAGTTATTGTTATTAGAGTCTTTTTCTTTCCTTTCCGAACCAACACGTAGCCCAATACACATAAAAAAGTCGAAGAGCTAACCTTCAGTGAAAATTCTTTCGTCGGATACTTTTCTCGGCGAATTTGGTGCCCTGCCATGGGCAAAATTAGAGAATATGCTCAAACCGTGCTGTAAAGCCGAAACCGATGGGCAACAGAGGAATTTTCCCAAACCGAAACTTCGTTTTCAAGTGCCATTGGAGAAAGAGGAGCGAACCTTCGTTTCCCCTGAAACGCGGGTGGGAGAGGGGAGAGTAATGGTGTTTCCAACCGTTGATTTAACTCTCGGGAGGGGGATCTGACGGTCCAGGACTGACTCCCGCACCGAGATAGGGAACTGATGACTTTTGCAAAAGTAAGTCCCCGCCAATTTGATGCAGGACCGAATATTAAAATGGACAAAAAAAAAAACAGGGTAGGTTACGTCCACCGCCAAGCTGCCTCCCAGAGTTCATTCAGCGCCCCCATCCCCACGGCATGGCCGATCAAACGGTAACATCGGAAAGGGACGTTTTACATCCATCTAAATATGTTTTAAAAGCTTTGCTTAGAGCACGGCCTAGCAGCTAGTTCTTTTTTCTTTTGAATCGGTTCTTCTTCCAACTAACTGCTTCCTAGTTTGGTACAGGGAGAACGGGCAGCTGTAACAGCACCAATGACAAGAAAATTTCCACTCAATCAAGAGATTTCACATTATATTCACCTTATTCAAGCTCCTTCTTATCGAACATTTCAATTCACAGCATACCAAGACTTTGAGTTTCCAAGCTCTATAGTTTTACATCACTTGCAAAGTTCCTATCTCGCGGCACTTATCCAAGTGACTAGACCCTCGAGCTTGAACATGATGTTCTGGTACGTGTACCTCATATTTGGGACTCTCGCTTCTGAGTTGCTTCTTTGGACGAGTCTATCTCTTGTCATCAACATGTGCTTGCTTTGGCATGTTTGCTTTGTTGACATTTTGACCGCTTTCAAGAGATTGTTCAACTCATCAACGATGAGCCAATTAATATTTGAAATTCTAGCAATATACTATATTGGGGTATTTTGTTGCATGATGCTTGTAATAAATTTCGTGATTTTCATAATCCAATTTTGGAGATCCATGATTATTATTTTTTGTCAATTGTCGCAGAGTCTGTAGACAATTTACGAAGAAGGAACGAAACTCATGTCTAATTACAGTGTATATCTTCTGAGTTCAATAATTTAAGCATGATGTTTTAAGGTGCCTCATTTATATTGATTTAGGTATGGTGTATATACTTTGAAAGCATTTCTTGAATATTCCATTTATCTTTTGGGGGTATGGCTTAGAATTCAAGATATCTTTTACCTCTCATACTTTAACAAAAGGCCACACCCACGGAGCCTTGAAGGCTCCAACTTTAAAAGGTCATAATCAGAAGTCACAGCCAATGACCCCTCCTAAACAGTTGTGAGGTTTGAAAAACACAAAAGACAATCAAACGGGATTGATATCGGAGTCCCAAAAGGATGCTTCACGAGCTCTTGCTCTGGCAAATTTCACATCCACCTAGTAATTGCATAGCGATTCTTTAACCCCCAGTAAACCAATAGGCCGATTAATCTCATGATAGCAAAATAGCCAACCAAGCATTATCAATCCAACATATCAAATTTGTAAGGAATGAGGTCTTGGTAGGAGTTGGCTATGACCAAATTTATTCCCAGTTCAGATCCACTATCGATAGTTAGATACCTTTTGCGATTTTAGTTTGATTTTTTCACATGCTTTTGGGGGTAAGAAGATGAACAATTTATAGGGATAAGTTTATGTAGGATAGCCAATTCTCGGGCATCAGATTACGTTGCATGATGGACATTTGCTTGGAAAAGTCAGAGCGACAAAAGGGTCCAGCGATGATGCGGAGAAATTCCACCTACCGTCAATTGGCAGAAAAAGTAGCAAGTACTGCTGACCGTAGATAATAGCACATATCTTCGGCAGTGGAAATGCAATCATTTGCTTCATTAAATACTTGATGGTCGAGCATCTTGAGCAGAACCATCCGAGTCCTCTAGTCAATGGCCTGCACAACCACATAAACAATTCCAAGAGAACTATTCAGAGATACTAACATCACTTCAGTAACTTTTAGAAATGGGGTGGGGCAATGTAACTGCAATAACTTTTAAAAGTGGTCTTACTTCTGAATAATTATTGCAAGAGGGGATATGAACCAATGCATACACCCATCAAACAGTTTATTCAGCTATGATTCAGTCAAACTGAAATATTGATTAAGCTTGCAATAGGGTTCGTTTCAACTTTAAAACTATTGATGATCAAATAAAAGTAATCATAGTTTGTTTTCCTATATCCAATTCTGCAAAATAATGACACTCAAACTTCACGCTAAATATAGAAGATTTGACCCAGGGATATAGGTGCAAAGCAAGAGGAAGGAGGCCAATGAAGAAATTGACGAAAATTCTAATAGATTTTTAAAACGGACACATATTTTATAGGGGATATATTGTCATGAGAAAAATCCAAGCAGCAAATTATACTTAGTAGAAAGAGACCTTATTGTGGCTGTTGTTATGATGACAACATAGAGAATTTGATTGGAACAGAACTCTCAGTACAAAGTCGATCAATCTTTTGATGAAGATGTCCTTTACCTGCTCGACAAGTTAAATACTCAGTAACACATAAAAAAGCTAGAGAACATATCAGTGTCCACCAAATGTTTAGATGCAAAAGGAAGTGGTAGATATAATACTAGTACACTATATATGAAAACAAGACTTATTCAAGTTTCAAAACTTCTGACCCAAAAAGAAAATTTCGAAACCTAAAATAGCGGATGTTCATGTGCTAACCAAATTGATGACAGCATGACTCAAGATTATTTTTATTTTTTTGGTGAAATGTGGAAAATGTTAGAAAGTTGAAAGTTCTTATGAAGTTCAATCAAAATTATCGAGGTTCGTAAAACTCAAAAGTGTAGAAAGCTGAAACAGGAGATAGTGGAAATGAGATTCACTAGTGTCGTTAATCTAACTGTTACTGCAAAGTAGATCTTGTGTAGACTAAGGTATAGGTTTCAAACTAGCCGCTGGATAAGCATCAGCACTCACAGCCACTTGAAAAAAAATCTTAGCGAAGCCTATAGATAATCTCGTGTCGCTCTAAAGCCAAGGTTTAAGAACTTCAATATTAGCCTCTCAGGTAAATTGATCAAAACTGCGCAATCTAGGAAAGCAACCATTATGAGCAGCATATTGCTCTAGTCACACTATATCAGTACAAAATTACTCATTAGATTATCCATCCCTTTCAAAAGAGCAGCCACTAAAGAGAGAAAACAATCCTTGTATGTTCTAAAAACTCCTTGTTCATTTTTGACTATTGGTTCTTCGAGCAGTCCTTTCCGTATTTTCCCAAAGAAGATGGATTAAGAATCCAATCCTTTTTAAACAGCTTGTTTAGGATGCTAACCATATGCTTCACCGTTTAACCTGGTTGTAACGATGTAGCCACAATTTTCTCCTCCAATCTATTCAAGCAGGAAGTGATGTTCTAACATCCCTTTCTATTACATTCAATCCAAAACAGAACAGAAAGAGATCGTGACTTAGCAGCATGCTGTAATCACCAAAGAAAATCTCTAGTCACCAACAGCAGGAAGGAGACATCGAATTTCATTCTCAGGCAAGGTATAGTTATCAAAATATAAGACTCAAGCAAGCCTCTGAACTACAAACTACAAACCAGCCCTGCAAATTAGTTAAATGAAATAGATATAAAGGATAGTGAAGCTCAGGGTCACCAGCAAGAGCAGCATCAGGAACATCACGAAGGCATGTTCCCTCCAGTACTTGTAGATCACTCCGGTGCCCAACTGCATACAAATGTTCATCATCAATGTGATGACGAGGATCGCAAGAGCGATCACGTTGGACAGGAGCTCCTTGTTCTCCATCGCCCCGGGAGAAGGCATTGAATTTCCCATCGTGGTGCGGATCAGCACCAAGCTGCTGAGCTTGGCAAGCTGCTGGTGGTGTGGCATCGGCGTGTTGAGGTCGACTGAGAGCTTGACTGCGACCGCGACGACGCTCAGCAACGTTGAGGGCGGAGTAGCGGCTCGGGAACTAGAGCCTCTGGTAGCAGAAGCCAGTGGCGGCATGCAGGATGTGACTGGAGAGTTTCTGGCTCCGGTTGGACAGAGGCTGAACCGTGGACGACCGGGCACGCGTGTGAAGCCCTCCATGAGCATTCGGACGTCAAGAATTGGGAGGGACGGCTCGGTCCACTGCTTCTCCGCCGCCTTTCAAGTCCAACCATTCCAACGCCTTCTCAATTTCTAAATCTGACGACCACGCCTCCTCCTCCTCTTCTCCTTCTTCTCCTTCTTCTCCTGCTTCTTCTTCTTTTATTCCTTCGTTCCTTATTTCTAATCCTACTTCCATTGATTCTTCTTCCACCATGGATGCCTGTTACAGGAAAACATCAAGTTCCGAAAAGAAAAACTGTGAGACTGGTTATGGTATGAACGGAGAGAGATAGAGACAGCTACCTGAATAGGGACGCGAGGAGGATGATCAACGGCAACAGACTCGAGAGACAGAGCTTTGCTGCGGAATCGACAAGCTCAACTTTACTCAGGCCATGGAACAGGCTGAGCTCGATGGAGCTTTGGCGGCTGAGCGACTCAACGGGCAGAGACTGGTGAATGAAGGAGAGCGGCGACCGACCGTTGACTGGGTGAACTGAATGAAAGGCACGCAGGCACAGGCGATAACAAAAAGCCGTCGACGGACCGGTTCAATTTCGAATCCTCAACCCCCGAAAAGAAGAGCCGGCTTTAAAACCGGTTCTTTTCCCTTCTTAAGAAAGCTTTTATTTTTCCCTCACCCGAAGTCCTTGCGTCATTTTGTTTACACCTCTAAGGGATGGATTCCATACAATTTTTAATATATTCATAAATGCTATATTCTATTTGAATTAGATCAAGCAAGCTCTTCATAGACATGTGATCCCAAGTAGTTCGGGGTGAATAAGAGCTTACATGAAGGTGCCAAAAATAAATATTAAATTGATAGGCAAAGATGAAGAGTGATTAGTTTAGGCAAAAGTGTCAGAAAAGTCTTAAGATTTTTGTATTTATGCTAATTTAGTCCTAAACATTTTATTAGTGTCAATTCTGTCATAAACCTTTTAACTTTGTATCAATTTAGGCTAAATCTTTTATCAGTATTAATTTAGTCATAAAAATTTTGATTTTGTGTCAATTTAGTCTTAAACCTTTTGATCTAGTGACAATTTAATCATTCTAACCAATATTGGTTAGATATTGATAATATAGATAACTTTTAATAATATTTTAATAATTTTACTAATCACTTATTAATTTATTTTCTTTTTTTTCCCTTTTCTTTTCCTCTTTTCCTTTTTTTTTTTTTTTTTTTTTTTTTTTTTGTGCTTCCTCTCCTCCTTCATCTTGCTAATCGCCAACTAGGCGATCAACCAAAGGTGAGGGCGACAAGCCTCGATAGCTATTGGCAAGGCTCAAGTTGCTGCCAGTGGCTGCATGCAGGAGAAACCTCACGCCCTCAAGTGAGGGCTTGAGCCCTCGCTAGTGGCTAAGCGAGGCTCGACCTTACTCATGGCTGCCAAAGTCTGACCCTTGCCGCCACTAGTGAGTAGCGAGGCTCGCTAGAGGTTGGTAGGGTCGACTTCACCCGCCCGCCTCTGGTCACCCAACCAACAATCGGTCGGAGGAAGGAGGAGAGGAAGAAAAAAAGAAAGAAAAAAAGTGAAAAATAAAAGAAAATAAATAAATTGAAAAAAAAAAAATATTATTAAAAATTGCCCAATTTTAGGTTATGCCACATCGCCAACCGATCTATGTTAGCAATATTCAACCAAAATTAGCCAAAATGACTCAATTGACACTAAATCCAAAAATTTAGGATTAAATTGGCACCAAATTAAAAAATTTATAACTAAATTGACACCAAGTCAAAAGGTTTAAGACTTAATTGCACCAATAAAATGTTTAGGACTAAATTGACACAAATACAAAATGTTTAGAACTCTTCTGACACTTTTCCTGATCAATTTATTTATTTCTATTGGCCTTGTTCTTGATTTAGACCAAGCTTTTGATAAACTTTGATTTATACATCAAAACAATCATTTAGTGAGTTTAATGATTTTTAAAAGTGGATTCATACTCCTTATTTTAGATAATTTCATCCCTAATTATTTTAAAATGACTATTACTACCAAAGTTTTAAACCTCTCTCACACTTTTTATGTATTCATTTAGAGGTCTTTGTGATCGAGAATTCATCATTTGAAAATGGATGTGGTGTATTTTAGTTGAATAAGGTTTTAAAAAAAATTAAATTAAACGAAGTATATGCACTTCGGGCATACTTATTAATACTTGAGATCTCCCCCGAAACTAAATAGAAAAAACATATTTTAGGCGTCAAAACAATTAGGCGGAAAATGGAAGATTAATTTAATAGAGTTCATTGACTATTAATCTGTGTGGGGGCAGAGCAGGGTAGTTTTCCTCGCTCCCTCACATATTTGAATTTGTCTTCATTTTCCACACCCACTTCTCATTCACCCCCTCCTTTCCAGACTAGGCCTTACCCGGTCTTTACGTTGGAATCGTGTCGTACAATGATTATCTTAACGGTAAGGCTTAAAAAGCTCTAGCTAAAGAAGTTAAGGAAGCTTGTGATGCCAAGCATAGAGGAGCTTGCTGAGAAGCTTCACATCCAAGCTATCCACCCAAGCTTTCCACAGGCATCCACCCTCTACTCCAAATAAAAAGATTAAACTTATTTAAAAGTACATATGAATTAATGTGTCAAGATTTGTGCCCTGTGTGCCGCGAGTCTGTTGCAAGACGTTGATTAAGGAAAAAGCAAAGAGTAGAAGCCTATCCGGACATGCCTTTAATTCATAGTAATCCCGAGTGAGTGAACCAAAATAGATTACCACAAGCATGCCACACGACTTCATATTCTTACTCCGTGGCTCAAATCCAATCCCTTCCAAGAATAACTTGTGGGATGCTTCGAGGAAATCTGTCAAAATGGGTCTTCCATTTATTAACCCATATCATTTAAATTGACCTAGAACTCCGCAGATCAACCTAAATAGGTTCTAAATAGAAAGGTCAAAATAAACGAGTCTTGAATGGGTTAGGTTATGAACCCATTCCGCAGGTCAACCTAAATAGGTTAGGTTCTAAATAGTCTTTTCTTCCTTCCACCCTTAAAACCTGTGTTCCTGATTCTCGTATATCATCTCTCTCCTCTCTTGATCTTCGCTCGTGTTCCATGGCTGTTGCACTTCGTCAAATCCCTAGAAGATTCGATCCTGGCCTTCGTCAAGAGACTGATCGGAGCCTTTCCATTCAGCTTCAAGCTCGATCACTTTGGCCCTTGTGATCGTGTGTTTGTTTTGCAGACCTTGCACAGGTCCCAGCAAGCAATTCTGCCGGGATGTCGGCGAAAGAGTTGTCGACAAACCCCAAGAGCCACTCCAACTCTGCCACGTAGTCACTCTGCACAGAGGAAAGGCACCATGAACGATTGCCCTGAATCGCAGCAATAAACAAGTGAAAAGCAATCAGTTGAAATCGGAAAAATTGTCTCCAGAGTGAAGCGGCTCTGAGCAAAACACTGAAAGTCGAAATAATCCAAACAGACAGAACATGTGATTAATCTAGGTGAGATTCCAGCAAATTTGACTGAAACTATAAATGTGACGCAGAAGGTCGCGATTTCAATTTTCCTTTTCCTGAGCGAAATGAGGAAACGGTTTCGTGCCGAAATCAAGCTTCTTCCATTATGTAAGTGCAAAGATGACGTGATAAGCGGCTTCACAACCGATCGTGATCCTCAAAGAATTCTCCAAAAAACTAAAATCCACGGAAGCAAAGGAGAAAGCGGAGATTCCGCAAGTGAGCTTACGGGGACGCAGAGCTTGTGAGAGAAGTTGGTGGAGAAGTGAGAGAAGTTGGTGGAGAAGGGAGAGAAGATGGTGGAGGAAGGTATCCTCCTCAAATAATGTTTCAGCATAGAGACGGATTAAGCTTGCAATAGGCTTCGTTCCAACTTCAAAATTTTTTATGATTAAATAAATTCCTGAAAATTAATTCCACTCATGCTTCATGCCAAGTACAGAAGATTTGACCCTAGGATAGAGGTGCAAGTCAAGAGGAAGGAGGCCGATGGAGAAATTGAAGAAAATTCTATCTCTAGAACAGGGGATATGCTGACTTGAGAAAGTCCAAGCTGCAGATTACACTGAGTATAAAGAGACCTTATTGTGGCTGTCATTACATCGGCAGCATGAAGAATTTATGACCAAACACTTAGTATGAAGTTGATCATTCTTTCAATGAAATTGTACATTACCTGCTTGCAATTGCATGATCAGCTTTCTCATTACTTTCAATTTTGCCAATACCCATGTCTCATACACTTTCTTGAGTTGAAGCTGTCACTGTGCTGGACATAGAACGTTCACCCTTCCCTCCCACTCCTGCAGTATTCATTCATAAAGTCCATTATTTCAACAAGCTAAATACTCAGCAACCCATTAAGAAGCTAGAGAACATATGTCAGTGTCCACCTTATCATGTTTAGATGTAGAAGGAAGTGGTAAACACAGTACTAGTGCCACACATGCTTGTTCAAGTCAAAAGTTCTGACCACAAAAAACAAAAACTATCGAAATGTAGAATAGCTTATCTCTGTGTGCCAACAATGAGTTCTATCGCAACTATTGAGATCAGTGAAACTCAAAAGTGTAGACAGCTAAAACGAGGAGACAGTGAAAGGGAGATTCACCACCGTCGTTTATCTGACCGTTGCTGCAAGCAGACCCGGTGCACCCAAGGTATTAAGAACTTGATTATAGAAAATGCTACTGAAGCCTATAGATAATTCTTGTCGCACTAAAGGCAGGATTTAAGAACTTCACTAAGAAGTCATAGCTTCTCGGGTAATTGATCAAAACTGTGCAATTTAGGAAAGCAACCACTCTGAGCAGCATATTGTTTAAGTCACACTACATCAATCACTAGATTATCCAGCCTTTTAAAAAAGAACAGCCCCTAAAAATAGAAACCAGTCCTTGTATATACTAAAATCTCCTCCTTGTTCAACATTATCTGTAAGTAGTTCTTCAAGCAGCCCTTTCAGTGTTCTCCAAAAGCACATAAGATTAAAAATCCAATCCATTTTCATAGCTTATTTAGGATGCTAACCGTATGCTTCAGAGTTCAAGCATAAAGTGAAGATCAGACCTTCCTTTCTATTACCTTCGATTCAAACCGGAAAAGAAAGAGAACCGTGACTTTAGGCTATTCAAGCAAGCCAAACATGTTGAAATCATGAAAGAAAAATCTCTAATCCCCAACGGGAGAAAGGAAACATAAAAATTCATCCTAAGACAAGCGAAACCAAAGGAACCGCGACGCCAAGTGGAGAAAGGAAACATAAAAATTCATCCTAAGACAAGCGAAAACAAAGGAACCGCGACGCCAAGTTCCACACTCCTCTCAAATCAAATCAAAACCGTTCATTTGCGAAATCCAATCCGAAATCCGCAAAAGTCAAGTCCGCGTAAATGACAGAAACCCCCCACCCCCTCTCTCTCTATAAAAAAAGACAAAGCTCTTTTTCCACTCCACAAACTCTCGTGCACAAAGCAAATGCTCCGGATCAAAATTCTTTCAAGCGAGGTGGACGTGATCCCACCAGTCTCCGCCCCTTCTCCGTAACATGGCTGATATGACGGGGACACCTCAAAGGTTCGTACTTCATTTGTGTGAATAAATGTTCTTAAAAATTCTGCTTAGAGCTCCGGTTGAGTAGCCGATATTTCTTTCTTCCTTCTCTTGCCATCATTTTCTTTTTTGATTCACTACAGGGACAATGAGCAACCACCATGTCAGCAACAACATGATAGTTTTGGCATCAGGTCTCATATTTCCTTTACTACGTTCAAGGTGCTCACCATTATGCATTTTAATTCACAACCCATTGAGGCACTAAGCCACACAGTTTTGCAGTTATACATCATCTGCGAAGTTATCTATTTTATAGCACTTGTCCAAGTCACCGGGCCTGTGAGCCCAAACCCAATTTACAAATATTTGTATATCATTTTCGGGACACTCGATGCAAAATTGCTTCTTTGGACAAGCCTATCTCTAGTCATGTGGTTTGTTGTCAATTTGTGCTTACTAGTATTTGCTTTGGCATCGATCGGTGTGCTCGCACGAGTTTTCAACCGACTTGAAGAGATTGTTCAGTCGTTTGATGATGTGCCATCCATTGAAGTTTAGTCTGATTCTTAAAGTTCTTGCAATCATGTTGTGTTTGTGTATCAATTTTATTGCATCCTGTTTGTAATAAATTCCTTTGATTTAAGGAAGAGAATATTATTATATACATATTATGTATTTGATGAACCTTTATCTTATTACCATGTAATGTAGCGATTGTTTTAAGTTCCTAACAATGATAATAATGTTGGGGTTTCATGAATCATGTATAAGAAAATTAACGAAATAAACGCAGCGGAAACAAAGATATATTTTACACATGATTCTCCTTAGGCGTTGTTCATGCGTTTTAATCAAAAATCTAAACATAAAAGGGAGTTAAACGAATTACCTCTCGAAGCGTGCTTTAAACAAGTCGGTTCGGATGTTCTACAGTTCGAGTCCCACAAGCGTCGGACCTCTAGTTCAGACATACCAACAACGAACGTCGAACGGAAGAGAGAACTTTCGGATATTCACCACTTCGATTGTGCTAGCAATCACGTGGAAATGATTCAACGTATCCTCAATGTATTATAGTCACGGCCCGAATGAGAAAAACACTCTATTTTCTCGTATCTCTCAAAGAATACAAGAACACACACATTTCTCTTTGTTTTCAGCAACTCATTTTCTCTAAAAACAAATAGCGCACGCCCACCTTTCTCTGTATTTCAACCCCTTGAAGTGTCGCCAAAAACAAGATGCACACCCACAGAAAATCTCTCTTAGTTGCAACCTTTTTGCAGCCTTTCTTTTTAATATTTATACATGAATCAACAACGGTTGCCGATCGTGGGATTAGCAACCGTTGCTGATCCTCGCTCTCATGCACGATCGAGCACGATGGTGCATGAATAGAACGGTCAGCAACTGCTGACCGTTTATGCACGAATTCGTGCATGATGGTCAGCGGTTGCTGACCATCATGCACGAATTCGTGCGGAGTGGTAAGCAAAAATTTGCTGACCATTTCCACTTTAATTAATCAATTAATTAATTAATAATTAATCAATTTCCTTTAAAAAATAACAATAATAACATAATCCTTATATGTACAAATGGAATCCCTAATATGTACATATTACAAAGCAGCTTTAGGGCATATATCTAACAATCTCCCACTTGCACTAAAGCTAACTTGTTTGGTATGTTAATATATATCCACTTTGGGCATGCGTGTGCATCATATGCAAGTAGGCTCGTGACTATGATACAAATTAAATTAAATCTCATTTAATTTAATTTCAAATCGACTCAATTCGATTGTAGTAATTGCAAACACATTTGCAATAATATTTCTCTTTTGTTCCACGTCATCCTAGTTGTTTATGGTGTGTGACATCCCTAGGTTCATCACTAAGCTGGTAGTAAGACTTGTACTAACACATTAGTACTTCCAAAAGAATTAATTGTCCCGATTAATCTTTTAGGTCCTACAAGCCACGATTGATTGCTATGGCTACCCAGATAGTGTGAATACTTTAAGAACATAATGAATCTGTCAGCTTTGGCTACAGTGTAATTCAATCCCTCTGTCTTACTATGTCCTGATCAAACAAAGACCATGGAATATTTGTCAAGTCATTAATTCGATCATATGCACAAATCTAATTGACATGCATTTTATTCGAGACATAAACAATTTATTCTCGGTTACAACCCCGGCCGAGGATTTCAATGCAGTGTCACAATTAGATCGCATAGGACATCATTATCATACCTTGCATATAACAAGGAGACAGATTCCCTTACTGCGCACACACGTAACTTTGTATATGAACAAATTATGA
Source organism: Eucalyptus polyanthemos subsp. polyanthemos (assembly GCA_017140185.1). Taxonomy (NCBI): domain Eukaryota; kingdom Viridiplantae; phylum Streptophyta; class Magnoliopsida; order Myrtales; family Myrtaceae; genus Eucalyptus; species Eucalyptus polyanthemos. The sequence continues at coordinate 19,148,551 of CM029460.1, read as the reverse complement.
CCATCAAGTATAAAGACGGATCGACGACCCGGCATTATATGCACCCGTGAACCATAGTTGTTCGATACACAAGTTAACACTGTGCCTCAGGTCTAAGGATTATTTACACAAGACCAAAGCATGAACAATTAGACATTGACCACGCTAAAAGCTTCCATGTCGCTAATCGTTCCATATGCGTCACGTTCAATGAATTTGTCTAATACAAACACCTGTGTTCTAATTCAGGCATCATAATACCCAATGACATGTGACTCATCATTCCCTTAAGTATCCAATACTTAATGGTGAAGTTAAGAACACACTGGTCTCAACAGGATTATTAATATCCACTTAATAATCCATCGACCAGGAACAATTTAAAGATTCAGTCTAACTATGAACTCGTCACATATATTCTTGATGTCTCAAGAATAGGTCTAGTTGCAACTGATCTTATGGAATCATTCATCAATATAAAATAATTGGACAAATGAATGAATACGTCGTTGCCATTAATTAAATAATAATAATGAAAGTACAATTGAAATCCCTAATATGTAACCATTACATAGTAGCTTTAGGGCATACATCCAACAATTTCCCAGTTGCACTAAGCCAACTTGTCTGGTTCCTCAAACCCATTTTGTCAATATGTCTTTCAAAAGAAGACTGAGGTAAGGCCTAAGTGAAGGGATCTGCCACGTTTTCTGCTGAGGCAATTTTCTGCAAGGCGATATCACCTCTCCCAACAATTTCTCTGATGAGATGGAAGCGTCTCTCAATATGCTTGGACTTCTGGTGAGACCTCGGTTCCTTAGCTTGAGCTATCGCTCCATTGTTGTCATAGAACAATGTGATCGGTTGCTCAATTGAAGGAACGACTCCAAGTTCAGAAATAAATTTCTTCATCCAAGCGGCTTCCTTTGCTGCTTCAGAAGCAGCTACATACTCTGTCTTAGTGGTGGAATCAGCAGTTATACTTTGTTTGGAACTTTTCCAACTAACTGCACCACCATTGAATGTGAAGACAAACCCAGACGTAGACTTATAATCATTAGGATCCAATTGAAAATCAGAATCAGTATAAGCTACAACTTCAAATTCTCCTTCTCCATATATTAAGAATAAATCTTTAGTCCTTCGCAAGTACTTAAGAATATTCTTGACTGCTATCCAGTGCTCTTCTCCTGGATCAGACTGATATCTGCTAGTAATACTTACAGCATGCGCGATATCAGGTCTAGTACATAGCATAGCATACATTATGCTTCCAATAGCATATGCATATGGTATCTTTGCCGTCCACTCTCTTTCTTCAGGAGTGTTGGGACACATCTCCTTAGAAAGACGGATCCCTTGCCTAAAAGGCAATAATCCTCTGTTGGAACATTGCATGTTAAACCGTGTTAACACTTTGTCTATGTACGTAGATTGTGAGAGGCCAATCAATCGTCTTGATCTATCTCTATAGATCTTGATACCTAAAATGTAGGTTGCCTCTCCTAAATCTTTCATGGAGAATTTCTGTGACAAGAATAGTTTTATCGATGATATCATTGGTACATCATTTCCAATCAAAAGTATATCATCGACATACAAAACTAGAAATGCAATTGCACTCCCACCGATCTTCTTAGATACACAAGGTTCATCCGGATTTTTTATGAAGCCAAACGATTTGACTACCTCATCAAAACGGATGTTCCAACTTCTGGAGGCTTGTTTGAGTCCATAAATGGATCTCTTAAGCTTACACACCTTCTGTTTTTCACTATTGGATTCAAAACCCTATGGATGTTCCATATAGATGTCCTCATTGAGAAAACCATTTAGAAAAGCTGTTTTGACATCCATCTGGAATATCTCATAATCAAGGTGTGCAGCTATTGCCAACATAATCCAAATGCATTTTAACATGGCCACAGGTGAGAAAGTTTCGTCATAATCAATTCCTTCTTTTTGACGATATCCTTTCGCCACCAGCCGTGCTTTGTAAATTCCAATTTGACCTTCAACATTCATCTTCCTCTTGAAGATCCATTTACAGCCAATTGGTACAATACCATCAAGCAGGTCAGTCAAGGTCCATACCTCATTGGAATACATTGAATCCATTTCGGATTTCATGGCTTCTAGCCATTTACCATAATCGATGTCCAACATCGCCTCCTCATAGGTTTTAGGATCACTAGGTTGATCACTATCATTCACAATGAATAATAGTTCAATAAGATCAACTGAGTGTCTATAACGAGCAGGTGGGCGAGACGTTCTCGCACTTTTCCTAAGAGGTTGTGTATCAGAAGCTCTCACTGAATTAGAGATTGGTATCTGAACTCGATTGTTTGGTACTTCATTATTTTCTTCTTGTAAGACTATTTTCCGCCCAGCACCACTTTCTTGGATGAACTAATTCTCCAAAAAAGAAGCGTGCTTGCATACCAAAATTCTTTGGTCTGAATGAAAATAGAAATAATATCCAAGAGTTTCCTTTGGATATCCAATGAAGCGACCTTGTTTAGATCTTGCCTCCAATTTTTCCACTTTCAGCCTTTTCACAAAAGCTGGACAATCCCAAATCTTAATATGATTAAGACTAGGTTTCCTACTATGCCATATTTCATAGGGCGTAGTTGGAACAGATTTGGACGGCACTCTATTCAGTATATATACAGCTGTCTCAAGGGCATATCCCCAAAGGGATATTGACAAATCGGTGTAACTCATCATAGATCGTACGATATCTAATAAAGTACGATTTCTTCGTTCAAATACACCATTATGTTCTGGAGTTCCAGGAGGTGTCCATTGTGATAAAATGCCATTCTCTTTAAGAAAGTTCAGGAATTCAGTACTAAGGTATTCACCTCCTCGATCTGATCGAAGAGTCTTAATACATTTTCCTGTTTGTTTCTCAACTTCAGCCTTGAATCCCTTGAACTTTTCAAATGATTCAAATTTATACTTCATGAGGTATAAATAACCATACCGTGACTGATCATCGGTGAAGGTAATGAAGTAATTATAACCACCTCTAGCAGTTTCATTAATTGGTCCACATACATCTGTATGTATTAATCCTAATATATCAGCAGCTCGCGCACTTTGTCCCACAAAAGGCGCTTTGGTCATTTTTCCTAGAAGACATGCCTCACAAGTCGAGTATGACTCAAAATTTGAATGATCAATGTATCCATCATTACTCAACTTGTTAATTCTGTCTTCTCCAATATGACCTAATCGGAGATGTCAAACATACTTTTTATTTGGACCGTCTCTAGGGCGTTTATTAGTTATGGCATTTATATCAATTCTATTTTGCTTATTGACATTGGTAATCACATTACCGGACATTGTAATGGTATAAAGATTGTTGGTTAATAAGCTAGAACCAACACATATTATATTATGATAAATAGAACATACATCATCAGCGAAAGAAAATTCATAATTCTCTTTACCCAGACGAGGTATAGAGATGATGTTCCTGACAACATTCTTATAATGCAAACAGTTTTTTAAAACCAATACATGTCCAGAAGGCAAACATAAACGAAAAGTCCCTATAGCTAATGCAGCAACTCTTGCTCCATTGGCAAATGTCAGGACAATCTCATTTCGCCCTAGCATCCTACTTATTTCTAGATTCTGCAAAGACATACAAATATGTGAAGTTGCAGCAGAATCTAGAACCCATGAGCTGGATTCAGCACTAACCATAAAATTAGTTTCAATAAATATAGACACCATACCTTCATAAGGTTGGTTCTTGGGCTTGATCTTCAAGCTCGCGAGGTACCTCCTACAGTTCCTCCTCCAATGCCATTTGACACCACAGTAATGACATTTCCCTTTATCCATCATGGGTTTTGGTTGCACAACAGGTTTGGCAGGCCTCTTCCATTTATTCTTCTTTTAAAACAATCTTACCCTTTGAAGAAGAAGCCTTAGCCATAGCCACTACATTTGACCTCGTGTTATGCATTTCCTTCTCACAAACTACCAACATGCTATGTAACTCAGCAAGAGTTTTCTCCATCTTATGCATGTGGAAGTTTTGAACAAAACCAGAGAAGGAATCGGGTAAAGATTGGAGGATCAAATCCACAGCTAACTCATTGTCCATAACGAGATTCAGCCTAGCCAATTCTTCAATGTGCCAGATCATTTTCAAAGCATGATCATTAACAGATGATCTATCAGCCATCCTCATACGGTACAATGCCTTAGATATCTCATATCTAGAGGTTCGACCATTCTCATCAAAGTATTTCTTTAAGTGCAAAATGATCGACGTAGCATATTCCATAGATTCATACTTCTTCTGTAATTCATTATTCATAGAAGCAAGCATATATGACCTAACTTTTAAGTCATCGTCACGCCACTTATCATAAGTGACACGCTTCTCTTGGCTCCCACCCTCAGGAAAGGAGGTCGGCATCTTTTCATCAAACACATACCCAATTTTTTCTGAATTGAGAATAATTCTCAAATTCCTCACCTAGTCAGTGAAATTGGGTCAAGTCAAACAATTCTTGTTAAGTATAGAAGCGAGTGGGTTTGTGGTCACCATTTTCAGAGTAATAATATATATCTGTTGCAGAAAATAAATTGTTAGCCGTTGTATTTTTCAAAGTAACTATTTTATTTTGGTCTTTAAATGAAATAGATCCTCCCACTAAATTTATCTTCGAATCCCATACTCCTTAAGATGGGAAGCGGTAATCTTTGTTGGGTAAAGATTACTAGTGGGGATTGGAGTCCCACCAGTCCAAAGTCCACCTCACCTAACAGTTATTGGTGTCCTATGAACTTAGTGAGTGAATCAGCTTGTTCAACGCATCATATGCGAGTCTCAATTATAACTTCGGCCTCTAGACCATGAAAGCCTCACCTAACAGTTATTGGCATCATGATCATAGTTAAGTCTAGCCCATCGTCTCATGCAAGTATTGAAAACACAAATGATTCTCTTACCTGACAGTTATTAGAAATCATTTGGCTCCAACCCCACAACATCATATGCATAATGGAGTGGTCCAATATTATAAATGGCAATTAACCCCTATGTATCCATAACCGGTTAGTTAACCACTATAATATTGGATCAAACCACGACGATGGAAGGCCACGAGTCCGAAACCCGTTTCGACTTAATGTTCTTTGTAAGGAGATTTGAGTCATTATTAACGGTCTCACTTTGCACATTAACCGGTTTAACATGCACAATATCATAAACACAATAAATAAATAGATATCACATAATATCTATCCTATGTGGTGATCATGGAATTATGGTTCAATGGGTCTCGAGCCAAAAAGACCCATTTAGCCATTTTAATGTTTTAATAATATGGACCTGCTCTTCACTTTTTCTTCAATCTTTGAACTCTTCAAAAACCGGGCCCAAAGAGCTCACCGGTTTAATGGCTCCTCCAATAGTTCCTCCTCTCTTATAGTATTTACATCAACAATTGAAATACTAAACTATACTAAAATTACATTTCATAAAAGTAAATATAAAAGGAAGGACGCAGCCTCCATTTAATAATTACATCCCCAAAAAGAATACCTGTAATCATCATACATTCATCCATACAACAATCACAACAATTAGGGATTTTTCCATGATCATCACTCTTCTTTACGAGCCATAAATTCAAAATTTAAAGCTCTGGAAGGCATGCATAAAATTCTGCATATCATTTGTGGAATATAAACACGAAGTACAACAAGTTATGGATTTTTGATTCAAAATTGATTTAGTTCTAATTTTTTTTTTTTTTGCTTAGTTGATTAAATTTATCACATAAATCAATCAACTTCTATAGGCCACATAAGAGCAAGAGAACCAATTCTCTTAACAAAAGTAAATTGGCCATTAGAACGCAAAAATATATTTGAACTATAAATCAATTAAACGCACGAAACGCCTAAGGTTGGCTCTGATACCACTGTTGGGGTTTCATGAAACATGTATAAGAAAATTAACGAAATAAACGCAGCGGAAACAAAGATATATTTTACACATGATTCTCCTTAGGCGTTGTTCGTGCGTTTTAATCAAAAATCTAAACATAAAAGAGAGTTAAACGTATTACCTCTCGAAGCGTGCTTTAAACAAGTCGGTTCGGATGTTCTACAGTTCGAGTCCCACAAGCGTCGGACCTTTAGTTCAGACACACCAACAACGAACGTCGAACGGAAGAGAGAACTTTCGAATATTCACCACTTCGATTGTGCTAGCAATCACGTGGAAATGATTCAAGGTATCCTCAATGTATTATAGTCACGGCCCGAATGAGAAGAACACTCTATTTTCTCGTATCTCTCAAAGAGTACAAGAACACACACAGAAAATCTCTTTGTTTTCAGCAACTCATTTTCTCTAAAAACAAATAGCGCACGCCCACCTTTCTCTGTATTTCAACCCCTTGAAGTGTCGCCAAAAAACAAGACGCACACCCACAGAAAATCTCTCTTAGTTGCAACCTTTCTTTTTAATATTTATACATGAATCAGCAACGGTTGCCGATCGTGGGATCAGCAACCGTTGCTGATCCTCGCTCTCATGCACGATCGAGCACAATCGTGCATGAATGGAACGGTCAGCAACTGCTGACCGTTTATGCACGATTTCGTGCACGATGGTCAGCGGTTGCTGACCATCCATGCACGAACAAAATGCGTGTATGATGGTCAGCAACCGCTGACCATCATGCACGAATTCGTGCGGAGTGGTCAGCAAAAATTTGCTGACCATTTCCACTTTAATTAATCAATTAATTAATTAATAATTAATCAATTTCCTTAAAAAAATAACAATAATAACATAATCCTTATATGTACAAATGGAATCCCTAATATGTACATATTACAAAGTAGCTTTAGGGCATATATCTGACAAATAATATAGTTGAAGCGACTTGCTATTTTTGCCCTAGTTAGTATAATCTCACTAAAATCTTGTATAGAAATTTCACGACTTTTCGGGCCATATGATAGTTTTCTTCAAAAGCAACCATGTTTGCGTTGGTACAGTACAACATTCTCAACAGTAAGGGCGTCAGGTCGTCGTTATCGCTGTCGGTCATTGTTCACAGTCCCAAGTTAATCAGCGAGCGGCTTGCTTGAAGTTTCGCGTCCACCTATTCTCTAAGGTCCGAATTCCAGATCCAGGTCGGTTTCTACTCACTTGTCCCCATAGCTTCGTTCAAGACCACCTTCCTCGGATGCCACGCGCACGTCCGACCAGTACCTCGAACCTCAGTCAGGAAATGCAGCGTCTCTGAAAGCGAGCGGAGCAGTGACTCGAAGGACGCACTGCTGGGCATTGTGGATGCACGGGTGGAGGAGCTGTTGGGCAGAGAGGAGAACGGGGGCTTGCTCGACGGGCTAGAGAGAGCTTCGCAGGGGGTGGATAAGGGCTGGAGAGAGCTCGCGGAGGTTGAGAGGTGGGAATTCGAAGCTCAGGCAGACGAGGAATTACATCGAACAGCTCAAGATCAGAGCTTCTGAGGTGCTTTTATTGTCCGTTGACTATAGAGTTTTTCCTTTTTAAGAAGAAATTCTGCATGAACGTAGGGAGAAGGAGATTTGGGATCCAACCAGCTCTCTCTTTTAACTTGAAATTTTGGAGAAAACTGAGTGATGGGACTGTTATAAGCGATTCATAGGCTTGAGTGTGGCAATGAATAGTTACCACGGTATTTCTTGAGAGAGAGAGAGATGATCTTTTAAGAGGTAGATGATTTGAGCTGCTGGCAAGCTCCTCCTGGTCAATTTGAGCTCACTCAATGTGAATTTGACTCGAGTTTGTCGAGTTTGAGTCGGTTAAGTAACGTATTTTGACAAATCTGATCGTCGCATGATATGCTTTAGTGGTAACATTAGAACTTGGGTCGATTGAGTCTTCATTTTCGAATTAAATCAGCACAGGGTTGAGTCGTGCCTTGGTCATATTTTCGGTAGGCTGAACACGGCTTGATTGCTCTCCTGATCATGATGCTACTCCGGTCTTCGATTATTGTTGCGTCTCTCAAAAAATCGTCGTTGCACGTCCTGAAGATTGCAGGAATCCCAGAGGGAGCTATCGGAAGCAAGGGCCTTGGTTGAAGAAGCCGAGGGGTCGCTCTCCCAAAACTGCAAAAGGTCAAGATGAAGAATGAGATGGTGTGCAAATAAATCGAGAAGAGCAGAGATGGGAAGTCTGTTAAAAGCAGGTTCTGTATCTGCACTGGTAGGTACCCTTGCGGGTCTGCCACTTCCGCTCACTCAGGTCCCCACGGTGTCCTGACTGGTACTACCTTCGGGGATTAACTTCATCAGCAGTGCGCTATTCGGAATCATCTTCCGCTGAGCAATCCGAAGAGACTTGGACAACGTTCAGCTCAAGACAGGAACATCCACTTCTTTTGGATTCATTAGAGGTATTTACTCTGATCTCACGAACTGAATTTGGAAAGTTTCCCGTAGCATGCCTTTTCCGACGCAGTGTACATAGCCGAGGGTCTGCTTATATTTGTTTTTGCAGGGGTCGGCTAGATTTCCGCTTCAAGATGGTTTTGAGCTCTTTTCCCATTGAAAGGCTGGAATCAAGGATGGTCGGTCTATTGAATTGCAGTGCCTCATTTCTGCCCTCTATCTGCCATTTCTATTAATGAAATTCCCTGAAGCTAAGTCCACAACCGAAAAGCGTGAAGAAGAACATTCTAAGACTAATAACTCTAATGAGAATACGGAACATTACATTCTACACTAAACAGAAAAATGAAACTTATTAAAACTCTGATGGTGCTCAAATTTAGATCTTGATCACTTCTGAACTTATTATGGCCACAAACAGGTGATTTGATCCTTTAGTCCACATCATAAAAACATCATGTTGGTCATTTAGCTTTTGTCTAAACGGGTAAGCCTCGCATTTACCATGGACGACAGTGCCAAGAACATTCCAGTTCTTGAAACAATTTTCTTGCATAGCTTACCAATCAAATCCAGCATGACGACAATGAAGTTCAACATTTCACAAGGGGATGCCAACCATTCCTCTATGAAAGGACAAGTATAATCAAGCTATTTTCTACATCAAATTAAGGGCTTTTTGTGTGTACTTCAACACAAAGCAAAAAGTTCATGCTAGAATTTAAAACATTATCCAAATTTCAGAAAACCATAAAAGAGTTATATATTAGTTTACGCATCAAAGTATGCATATTGTCAAATTTTAGGTGTTGTAGGCTGAAGAAAAAAGTCAATATGCATTCATTGCAACAATTGTATTAAGCAAAAAGTAGAAACCTATATAGACACGCCCTATATATTCACAACAATCCCAAGCGAGGGAGCCAAAACAGATAATTGCAAGCATGCCACACAACTTCATATTCTTACTCCATGGTTCCAATCTAGTTCCTTCCAAGGACAACTCATGAGATGCTCTGAGCAAAAGGGCTCGTCGTCGTCGAAGAACACATGCATTGCTTTGATCCGTCGGGCTGAACTTTTGTATGCTCACGCAGCTAAGGAATAGTCGCATATTGTTTGCATGCTCATAGAATTGGAAAGAGAAATGGCCTCTCTCCGCGACAAGAAGAAGGAAAAAACCACTCGCAATGTAATTCTTCTACACGGTAGGCCGTGCATGCACAATGGAAATGGAGCTGCATTTTTCAGTTCATTTTCTGGAACCGAAGCGCCGGTGGCGATGCTACTTTTATTTTTTGATGCCGCTGCTCGTAGCAACGGTCGTTTCTCATCCCCTGACGCCCTTATGCATGATGGCACTTTTATTAACTCGTGGTTAATAAAACCGACCAAAAGAAAGAAAATCATGGTTAATAAATTGTCTTATGATTGGCTCTTGCTATGTTACGGATGGCACCAAAAAGTGATCTTGATAAGCTGACCCTAACTAATAACGGTAATAAGGCCTACCAAGCTCCGTCAGATGATCGGCCCATAGATTTGGAGGGAATTCGTATATAACTGCAATTGCGGTTACCGACGGTTTAGCATCAGCTACAATTTGGGAAGCAACAAGATGAGGGATAGACAAGTTATCGAGGCACTCGCTGACAACAAGATTCAACCACCTTGTGGATCACGCGATGTAGTTACTGGAAAACATTCTGAATCTCCCAAGAACAGCTATCTACTTGGTCTGGCTATAAATAGCCAACGAGGGATTGTTGTGAAAAAAAAAAAAAAATTGGAAAAATCACTACAAACAGCACACATGCTACTTTTCTCTATTCCCATTGCAGTTATCCTTTTTCGTTTTAGTCTTTTAAGTATACTCTCCTTTATCCATAGTTACTGACATTAGAGTATTTTCTTTCTTTTCTGAACTGACATATGTTAAATATAAAGGAACTGAGTCTTCTCAATCATCAGTTACTATCAATTCAGCAAATAGAGAAAGAACACGTGAGGAAAAACAAAAGACAGAAAAGCAACAGAGAGCTGGTGATCAACGGTGGAGAATTCGTGGTGAAGACAAACTTGGATTGACATCAATGAAGAAGAAGCCTGAGATGAAGATTGACATGGATCACCAAGTTATAACAGATCTGAACTAGCACGTGTGCGGTTATTCAGCTAAAAGTGGGAACAATCAAATGGAGAAATAGTTAGTTGAATTCTGTTTTTCTCTTTAATGAGCTGTATTCAGTTTTCTGTTCTTTAAGTAGTCTTCTTCTTCCTCGATGAATGAAAAGAGAAGAAAGATAGAGAGAGAGAAATCTTAGAGAGCGATCATCAATGGATGCTCTGCAATCATATAGCTGATACGTGATAGAGAGATAGAAACAGAGGATGTAAAACAGAGAACTGTGAATTCAAAAGCTGTCATTGATCACAGAAGCTTTGTACTACAATCATATTGATATAGAGTAATTCGAAGCATTACTTTTGCTGATTTCGCTGTATCTTGATTCAGTTCTTCATCTTCATCTTTACCTTTCACAAAGCTTGATACACACAAAAAAAAGCCAAAGAGCAAACCTTCAATGAAAGGTATTTCGTTGGATACTCCAACTTTTCTCGGCTAAACAGCTATACAGAACATGTGGATCGTGGAATCTCAGCCAAATAGATCTCTAAAATGATCGAATGGTAGCGAAATTTTGTTGCCCGGATATGGGCAAAATTAGGGAATTTGCTCGAACCATGCGGCAAAGCCGAAACTTCGTTCAAGTGCCCCTGGAGAAAGAGGAGCGAAACTTCGTTTCCCCGGAAACACGGGCGAGAGAGGAGAGAGTAATAGTGTTCCCAGCCGTTGATTTAACTCTCGAGAGGGGGATCTGATGGTCCAGGCCTGACTCCCGACATCGAAATAGGGAACTGATGACTTTTGCAAAAGCCAAGTCCCCGCCAATTTGACGCAGAGCCGAATATTAAAATGGAAGAAAAGGTAGATTGGAAACGTGGCCTATTTATGCCTCCACGACATGGCAGATCATACGGTAACATCGGAAACGGACGTTTTACATCTATCTTAATATGTTTAAAAGCTTTGCTTAGAGTGTTGCCTGGTAGCTAGTTCTCTTTCTCTTCAATTTGTTCTTATTCCAACTAACTGCTTCCTAATTCGGTATAGGGAAAACGGGCAACTGCAACAGCATCAACGATGAAAAAGTTTTGACTTAACCAAAAGATTCCATATTATATTCATTTCATTCAAGCTGCTTATCATCGGATATTTCAAATCATAGCATACTGAGATATTGAGCCTCCAAGCTCTACAAGCTCTACAGTTTTATGTTATTTGTGAAGTCATCCATCTTGTGGCATTTATCCCAGTGATTGGACCCTCGAGCCTGAATGTGATGTTTGGGTATTTGTACCTCACATTTGGAACTATTGCTTTTGAGTTACTTCTCTGGATGAACTTGTCCCTTGATGTCTAGCTGGTTGTCACCATGTACTTGTTTGCTTGCACAAGATTCTGATTGCTTTCAAGAGATTGTTCAACTCATCAACGATGAGCCAATTGATATTTGAAACTCCAGCAATATACTATATTTGGGTATTTTGTTGCATGACGTTTGTAATACATTTTGTGATTTTCATAATCTAATTTTGGAGATCCATGAATGATATTTGATACTCTAGCAATATACTATATTTGGGTATTTTGTTGCATGATGTTTGTAATACATTTTGTGATTTTCATAATCTAATTTTGGATATCCATGAATATATATATATATATATATATATATATATATATATATATATATTGTCAATTGTCACAGAGTCCATAGACAATTTATGAAGAAGGAATGAAACTCAAGTTTAACTACGGTGTATGTCTTCTCGAGTTCAATAATTTAAAAACGATGTTTTTCATTTATCTCCTGGGGTGTGGCTTATAATTCAAGACATCTTTTACCTCTCATACTTCAACAAAAGGCCACACCCACGGAGCCTTGAAGGTTCCAGCTGTTAAAAGGTCATTATCGATGTCACGGACACTGACCCCTCCTAAACAATCTTAGGTTTGAAAAACACAAAAGACAATAAGATGGGTATTTTGTTGCATGATGTTTGTAATACATTTTGTGATTTTCATAATCTAATTTTGGATATCATATATATATATATATTGTCAATTGTCACAGAGTCCATAGACAATTTATGAAGAAGGAATGAAACTCAAGTTTAACTACGGTGTATGTCTTTTGAGTTCAATAATTTAAAAACGATGTTTTTCATTTATCTCCTAGGGGTGTGGCTTATAAGTCAAGATATCTTTTACCTCTCATACTTCAACAAAAGGCCACACCCACGGAGCCTTGAAGGTTCCAGCTGTTAAAAGGTCATTATCAGATGTCACGGACACTGACCCCTCCTAAACAGTCTTAGGTTGGAAAAACACAAAAGACAATAAGACGGGTATTTTGTTGCATGATGTTTGTAATACATTTTGTGATTTTCATAATCTAATTTTGGATATCCATGAATATATATATTGTCAATTGTCACAGAGTCCATAGACAATTTATGAAGAAGGAATGAAACTCAAGTTTAACTACGGTGTATGTCTTTTGAGTTCAATAATTTAAAAACGATGTTTTTCATTTATCTCCTGGGGGTGTGGCTTATAATTCAAGACATCTTTTACCTCTCATACTTCAACAAAAGGCCACACCCATGGAGCCTTGAAGGTTCCAGCTGTTAAAAGGTCATTATTAGATGTCACGGACATTGACCCCTCCTAAATAGTCTTAGGTTTGAAAAACACAAAAGACAATAAGATGGGATGGATGTCAGAGTCCCAAAATGACGCTTCACGAGCTCTTGCTCTGGCAAATTTCACATCTGCCTAGTAATTGCACAGTGATTCTTTAACCCCCCCCCCCTCCTCCCACCTTAGTAAACCAATAGGCCAATTAATCTCATGATAACAAAATAGCCAACCAAGCATTCTCAATTCAACATATCAAAATTGTAAGGAAGGAGATCTTGGTAGGAGTTGGCTCGACCTAATCAATTCCCGCCGGTCTACTATCGATAGTTAGATACCTATTGCAATTTTAGTTTGATTTTTTCACATACTTTTGGGTGTGAGAAGATGAACAATTTATAGGGATAAGTTTTATGTTTGGTTGCCAATTCTTGCCCATCAGATTATGTTGCATGATAGACATTTGCTTACAAAAGTCAGAGCTACAAAAGGGTCAAGTGACGATGCAGAGGAGTTCCACCCACTATCAATTGGCAGAAAAAGAGAAAGTACTGCTGAATGTAGATAGTAGCATACATATTTGGCTGTGGAATGCAACCATTTGTATCATTAAATACTAGATGGTCGAGCATCTTGAACAGAACCATCCGAGTTCTCTAATCAATGGTCTGCACAACCACAGAAACAATTCCAAGAGAACTTCTCAGAGAGGCTAACATCACTTCAGTAACTTTTAGAAATGGATCGGTGCAATGTAACTGCAGTAACTTTTAAAAGTGGTCTTACTTGTGAATAATTATTGCAAGAGGGGATATGAACCAATGCATACACCCATCAAATAGTTTATTCAGCTATGATTCAGTCAAACTGAAATATCGATTAAGCTTGCAATAGGATTCGTTTCAACTTCAAAACTATTGATGATCAAATAAAAGTAATCATAGTTTGTTTTCCTATATCCAATTCTGCAAAATAATTCCACTGAAACTTCACGTCGAGTATAGAAGATTTGACCCAGGGACATAGGTGCAAAGCAAGAGGAAGGAGGCCAACGAAGAAATTGACGAAAATTCTGATAGATTTTTAAAATGGACACATATTTTATAGGGAATATATTGGCTTGAGAAAACTCCTAGCAGCAAATTATACTTAGTGTAAAGAGACCTTATTGTTGCTGTTGTTATGATGGCAACATGGAGAATTTTATTGGAACAAAACTCTCAGTACAAAGTCGATCAATCTTTTGATGAAGATGTACTTTACCTGCTCGACAGTTGCACGGCCAACTTTCTCATTACTTTTGATTTTCCAATAGCCATATCCTATACACTTTATCGAATTGAAGCTGTCATTCGGATGTCCTCAAAACAAAACCGTTAACGGATATCCTCAAATCGAAACCGTTGATCGGATTGATAGTCTTGATTTGACGATGAAATGAGATGTCCTCAAATCCAACATTGTCAAAAGAGGATTGGAGTATCCCACGTAATACTTTACGTGGGATACTCCAATCCTCTTTTTGAAAACGTTGGATTTGAGGACATCTTGTTGTTACGTGGGATACTTCAATCCTCTTTTGAAAGTGTTGGATTTGAGGACATCTCCTTTCGTCGTCAAATCGAGACTGTTGATTCGTGAAATCCACAAAAGTCAAGTCCGCGTCAATCATGTGTGGGGGAACAGCAAGGTCACCTATAAAATTGCAGGAGCAAAGCCCCTTCGCTTACTTTGCAGCTTCCACACATAACAAAAAGCTCTGCATCAGAACTCTTTCAGGCGAGGTGGAGGAGCTCCTGCCGGCGAAGCAGTCTTCCAATCCTTGGTCTCCACACGTGCTCCCCTTCTCCACAACATGGCCGATCAAGCAGTGACATCCCAAAGGTACGGGACTCATTCCGATGAAAATGCTCTTAAAAACTATTCTTAAAGCTTTGATTGAATAGCTAGTTTTTCTTTCTCTTTCTTTATTTAGAATCTATTTCTTTCTTGATTCGTTACAGGGACGATGAGCAATCACAACATCAACAACAGGAAAGTTTTGGTACAACCAAGAGATTTCATATTATATTTACCTCATTCAAGCTGCTTGTCATCGTACATTTCCATTCACAGTCCATCGAGGTGCTAACCCATACAGTTTTGCAACTATACATCATCTGCGAAGTTATCTATGTTATGGCATTGATCCAAGTAACCGGGCCCATGAGCCCAAACCTGATATATACATATTTGTACATCATTTTTGGGACACTCGGTGCTGAGTTACTTCTCTGGACGAGCTTACCTCTAGTCATGTGGTTTGTCATCAATATGTGCTTGCTAGTATTTGCTTTGACATCGTTTGGTGTGTTCCTGAGAGCTTTCAACTGGCTTCAAGAGACTATTCAACCGTTCGCCGATGTGCCGTTTGTCGAAGTTTAGTTTGGTTTTTAAAGTTCTTGCAATCATATTGTGTTTGTGTCTCAATCTTATTGTGTCTCTTTGTAATAAATTCTTCTAATTTAGGAAGGGAGGATGTTGTCGTCCACATGTTTTGTATTTGGTCAACCTAGTCTTGTCGTCGGGAAATGAACACAACGTTTTTAAGTTCCAAACAACAACAATGATCTTGTTGGAACTTTTATCTACTGATAATAAATGATATTCGACCCCATATTTTACCCTAGTTAGTATACTATCTCTAGAATCTTGTTTGTAAATTTCACGGCTTTTCGAGCCCATTTGATAGGTCGGAGTCATTTTCTTGGAAGCATCTCTGCTTAGGTACTGTATAACATTCTTAAAAGTAACAATTATCTTATTCGAGTTTTTTTTTTTTTTTGGGTGATAAAGTCATATTTGCCTTAATATTTTTACTGAACATATTAAATTGTTTGTAGATTTTATGTCTTTTTAAGCTCATTAGATGGGATGACCATGTTTTCTTTTGGGACATATCCATTGTCATGTTGTGTGGAACTTATATTGGCAATATAATATGGTTCATTTAGAGAAATTATTTTTTTTTGGCTTTTGATCCTTTCTTTTTCCTTCTATTATAGTTTCATTGCGGTCTTGTAGTTTAATTTTGTGACTTTTTTGGTTTAATAGCTTTTCTATTATATATATATATACACATTTATTTACGGGCGGATAATAATATCCTACAAAAGAAACAATCAAGGTATCAAATTTCAAGAGTCACCCTCTCCTGATTCTCATCGGCCCCTAACAAAGATTATCCTCGTCCACATTATTGATTTTCAATTAAAATTGATCGAATGGACTCAATAGTCAAAACATGAAAATATTTATAACTTAATTGATACAATCAAATTTAGAACCGCATTAGTAAAAATGAAATAGGTTTAGAATTTTCTGGACAATTTATGCCTAAAAAAATGTCAATATGTCTCCATTGCAAAATTTTAATTAAGCAAAAAGTAGAAATTTATGTAGACATGCCTTAAATATTCACCAACCACCCCAAGGCCCAAAACACATGCCACGCAAATCATTTCCATACTCCATGGTCCCCAATCCAAACCCTTCCTACTATAACTCATGGGATTCTTCGAGAGGCAGCAGTTACCTTTGTTGAAAAACATGTGCATTGCTTTAATCCGCAAGTGTAGTCTCCATTATCCTAGCGCAATAGATTATCCTTTTACAAGCTCTTAGTCATTTTTTATGAGCAAGTATTGAGTGAATACAATATACTTATGCTAAATCGAATTCAGACCATTAAATCTTAAAGGTTTGTCTCAATTCAAGTGGGCTCTTAAAATCGATGAGCGACGAGTACTTGGATGAAAAGTATATGCGGAGGCCGTGTTTATTTCATGAAAAAGGTTTTCTAAAGAAATATTTTCGCAATTTCTCATGTTGGAGATGTGAAAAATGAATTATTAAAGAAAATATTTTTTGGTCAATAGATAATTCTCTTCTAAAATTGGGGAAAATAATTTTCGCTTCCGAAAAATAAAAAAAATGAAATCATTTTCCCCACCTCTCTCGTCCTTGTCTCGTCTCCTCCTTCCTCTCTATCCCCTTCTCCAGAGTTTCCCCCATCTTTCTGCTTCTTCGTCTCATCCCTCGTCTCCAGAGTGCTCCTCTTCCGCTGCTGCCTCGCGCTTCTCTTCTAGATAGCAAAGCAAGGCGCCGGCGCCGGTCATCGTTATCGCTATCGGTCATTGTTCACAGTCCCACGTCGATCATCGAGCAGTTTGCTGAAGTTTTCACGTCCACCGATTCACAAAGGTCCGAATTCCAGATCCAGGTCGGTTTCTAATCCCTTGTCCCCATGCCACATAGCTTCGCTCAAGACCACCTTCCTCGGATGCCAAACGCACATCTAACGAGCTTGAACCTCAGTCGCGAATTGCAGCGTCTCGGGAAACGAGCAGAACGGTGACTCCACGGAGGCGCTGTTGGGCATGGTGAACGAGCGAATGGAGGAGCTCTTGGGCAGAAAGGAGAACAGGAGCTTGCTTGACATGCTAGAGAGAGCTTCGCAGAGGGCGGATAAGGCATGGAGAGAGCTCGCCGAGATTGAGAGACGAGAAGCCCAAGCTCGGGCAGATGAGGAATTACATTGAACAGCTCAAGATCAGAGCTTCTGAGGTACTTTTATCGTCTGTTGACTGTTGAATTTTTATTTAAAGAAATTATGCATGGACGTAGGGAGGTTCGGGATACGACCAGCTTGCTCTTTAAATTTGAAATTTGGGACAAAACCGAGTGATGGGACTGGTACAAGCGATTCATGGGCTCGAGAGCGGCAATGAATAGTAACGGCGGTATTTTTAGGGAGGGAGGGAGGGAGGGAGGGGGAGAGAGGATCTTTTAAGAGGTAGATGAATTGAGCTGCTTGCAAGCTCCTCCTGGTCAATTTGAGCTCACTCAATGTAAATTCAACTCAAGTTTTATCGAGTTAGAGCCGGTCAGGTAATGTATTTTGATGAATCCGATCATCGCACGATATGCTCTAGTCGTAATATTAGAACTTGGGTTGATTGAGTCTTCATTTTCAAACCAGATCAGCACAGGGTTGAGTCGGTGCTTTGGTCGTATTTTTGGTCGGCTGAACACGGCTTGATTGCTCTCTTGATCATGATGCTACTCCGATCTTCGATTATTGTTGGGTCTCTCAAAAAAATGTCGTTGCACATCCTGAAGATTGCAGGAATCACAAAGGGAGCTATCGAAAGCAAGGGCCTTGGTCAAAGAAGCCGAGCGGTTGCTCTCCCAAACCGCAAAAGCTCAAGACGAAGAACGAGATGGTATGCAAATAAATCAAGAAGAACAGAGATGGGGAGTCTGTTAAAAGCAGCTTGTGCACCGGTTGGTACCCTTGCGGGTCTACTGCTATCTCGCACTCAGGTCGCCGCAGTGTCCCGACTTGTACTCCCTGTGGGGATTAAAGTCATCAGCTATGCACTATCGGGAATCGCCTTCCGCTGTGCAGTCGGAAGAGACTTGGACAACGTTCAGCTCAAGACAGGAACATCCGCGGCTTTCGGATTCATTGGAGGTACATGCTCTGAGCTCACGAACTGAATTTGGAAAGTTTCCTGTCGCATGCCTTTTCCGGCTCGATGTACATAGCCGAGGGTCTGCTTATATTTGTTTCTGCAGCGGTCGATCTATATATCTGCTTTCAAGATGCGGGTTTTGAGTCCTTTTCCCATTGAAAGGCCAGAATCAAGAACGGTCGCCCTATTGAATTGCAGTGCCTCATTGCTTGCCCTCTATCCGCTATTTCTATTATTGAAATTCCTTGAAGCTTTGCATAAAAAAAAAATGATTTTGTTTTTTTCCCGCTAATCCTCCACCTAAAGAAACAGTTTTGGGACATAACATCTGAAGTTAATTTTAAGTGTTTGAGTACATGGAAGTTGAAACTTGATATCGTCCAGTTGCTAGGATTGTGGAGTTATGCGCGGCTTTGTCGCAGTTGTTTTTTTTTTTTTTTTTTTTTTGATATCTAGGGAACCCCGTGTTGCAGACGCTTGTCCACCACCCCAACGTCACGCTTAAGAAACCAGATGTCCTGTCAGCCTTCCTTCAACTTGCGTTGAAGGGGCTTCGAACCCTGGACCTCCCGTTTGGAGGTCTGGAGCATACCCAACAGAGCATGTTAAACTGTAGCATGGAGAATTATAATGGAAATATTTTGCCATACACTTAATAGAGAACTTATCAATCTTTTGACTAAATGTACTTTAACTGCTCGATTGTTGTGTGGTCAACCTTCTCTTTACTTTTAATTTTGCCAATAGATGTATCACCGGTTCACTTCAATATCTCAATCCCCAAAAAGAAGAGCTGGTTTAAAAGCGGTTCTTTTAGTAAACTAATTGTGTTTCACGTTCCAAAACCACCCCTTAGGTCTTACACACGTAAATACCCCAACTTCATTGGGGAGAAGAGGTGGTAGAGGTGGCGTGCATGTGCTGCGACTTCCAATGACGATTGATTGGTGGCCACTCCTATGCAGTTGGAGCTTCGTCGCCCCTGTAGGTTGAGGAACAGTCGCTCTTCCAAACCCTAAGATTTCTAAGGTAGAGAAAGGAGGAGACGGGATTTGATCATTGACTCGTGTACTCCTCTCTGATTGCTTTGTCTTGCTCCTGTTGTTCCCGAAGCTCCAGACACAGCACTGCAGAAGGGAGACTAATTTTGTTGTGGACTGGGCCACTAAAGCCCACGTACGCAAGTCTTTACATTTAAATTGGGTTGTTTCATCTCCTCTAACTTTTTCGGACCTATTATGTATCGATGCCCATTTATTGGGCGCTTTCATTTTTCCTAATTGAATAAAAGTTCTGTTGTTTGGAACAAAAAAAATTAGGACCTTCATTGAAATTCTAAACTTTTGTTCAACTCTAATTGCTCTAACATGACAATCACTACTGAAGACTTAAACCTCTCTCTCTCTCTTTTTTAATCCAGAGGTCTTCGTGACTTTCTTTTTCGGACATGCAAATTTATCATTTAAGAATACATGTGATGAGTTTTAGGATTTGAAAAGAAAATTACAAGAAATGAAGTTTATGCATTCCGGTCATAGTTAATTATGATTTAAAATCTCTGATAAGACTAAATAAATAAATAAATAACCATATTTTAGGAGTCGAAAGAAATGCATAAACACTGGATAAAAGTCTTTAGATATTTTATAAGTGCTTGTTGTACACCAGTCAAGTAACAAAAGAAAAAGAAAATTGGCTTTTAAAATCAGTTTAATCAAGCAAGACTAAACACAGAAGGGAGCACAAATTAGTCAAGATGCAAACAGTAGGAAGCCGTTGCCTCATCTATAAATCTGAAAAAATCTTAACGGTTGATGGGCTTGTGGACATGTGCTTTATATATTGGTGACTTGACTTTCGCACCATAGTGTAAAGTTCCAAGCTTTACATAACCTGGGACCCATGTCGGAATTGCCACCTGGGGTGACCTGGGCCCCACGTGAGGCGAGGGACGACCTATAAAGTATTGACACTCTTCAAGAGCTTTCGTGTCGTGTCGGACACTTTGACACGTGTCCGACACTTTCAGACACTCTCTGATACTTGGTTAATACGTGTCGGAAAATCCGATACCTAGTCAACTTTCCTAATACTCTTTGACACTCAAGTCGAAATTCTAACATACGATTTCCAACATGCGATTCCAATATCAAGATCAATTTTAAAAATTCAATAAATGAGAGGTTAATATATATATATATGTGTGTGAAAAAATAAAACACAATAATAAAAATAATAAATTGAGAAAGAAGAAAAACCTAATTTTCTCTTCTCTTTTGACTCTCACTTCCCGTGATACACAATTCACCAATTAAGTTTTTTTTTCCTCCTCTCCCATATCTAACATGCAAGTCCATAATATGGATTGTTTGTTCTTTTTTTCAAGTTTTATGAATTATTGAAATAGAGTTGAATTTGTCAAATTGAAATAATGAATTATATTAATAAATGACGGATTAATGTTTTCAGTGTAAATTCATTTTAGGCTTTTTTAATCATTTATTTATTGATGAATTTGATTCAAATTAATCTGATTGAAATAATTATAAAAATTATATAGTTAATATACAACATGCCTCAACGTGTCGGAATTTTTTATTTTTTGAGAAACAATGTGTCGACGTGTTGTATCGTGTTGTTTCGCGTGTCACGTGTCAGTGTCGATATTACTTAAAGAGCGACTGGGTTCTGACTTGGGTCGACTTGGACCCAGGTTGAAATTGCGACCTGAGCCCCACCCGGGTCGAGGAATTGCGACCTGGTCACGTCGGAATTGCCACCTGGGCTGACTTGGGCCCCACCTGGGGCATGAGCCAACCTGGGACCCGGGCCGTCAGAAAACTGCTTGTCATTTTTGGCTTATGTAAAGCACATCCGCATTGATGATAATCTGCAAGATCGGGGAATTGGCCAGAAGTCCCACACACAAAACAAGAGCTCCACATCATAACACGTTCAAGCGCGGGGCGAGGCTCCTGCCGGAGAAACGGGGTCCGAATCCTCGGTCTCTACATGTGCCCCGCTTCTTCACAACATGGCTGGTCATACAGTGGCACCTCAAAAGTACATGACTCATTCATGTGAATATATTCTTAAATAGTAATTTTTTTTCCTTCTTTGTTTGGAGTGTATTTTTCTTTCTTGATTATAGGGACGATGAGTAATCACTATATGAGCAACTACAGGAAAGTTTTAACTCGACCAAGAGATTTTATATTATATTTATCTCGTTTAAGCTGCTCACTATCGTGCATTTTAATTCGCAGCATACCGATGCGTTGAGTCATACGATTCTGCATTTGTACATCATATGTGAAGTCATCTATCTCATAATACTGATCCAAGTGACTGGATGTAGGAGCCTGAACCTGATACACAAGTACATGTACATCATTTTCAGGACTCTTGGCGCTGAGTTACTTCTCTGGCCATGTGGATAGTAATCAATATATGCTTGCTCGTGCTTTACTTTGGCATGTCTCCTCACACGAGATCTTAACCGTTTCCAAGAGATCAGACCTTCATTTCTATTACCTTCGATTCAAACTGCAAAAGAAAGAGAACCGTGACTTTAGGCTATTCAAGCAAGCCAAACATGTTGTAATCATGAAAGAAAAATCTCTAATCCCCAATGGGAGAAAGGAGACATCAAAATTCATTCTCAGGCAAGCTATAGATTGGTGCAAGGGGCTCGGCAACATACAACAATCAAGCACGCCTCTGAATTACAAACTACATATAGGCATTGCGAATTAGTTAAATGAAGTACATACAGAGGATAGTCAAGCAAGGACCTCCAAGGGGGAAGCGTGGAGATGAGTGGGATAGCGAAGGCTCCTCCGTCCACGGCTACTCCACCGTCATTCAAGTCCAACCATTCCATCGCGCTCTCGATTTCCGAATCCGACGACCACGCCCCCTCCTCCTCCTCCTTGTCTACTTCCACTACTCTTCCTTCTTCTGTTTCTTCCCGTTCTTAAATTCCTTCCTTCATTGTTCGTAATCCTACTTCCATTGATTCTTCTTCCACAAATGGATGCCTGTTCTAACCAAACATCAAGTTCCGAAAAGAAAAACTCTGTGAGTCTGGTTACGGTGCGAATGTAGAGAGAGATAGTGCTACCTAAAAAGAGACTCGAGGGACGGAGCTTTAGTGTAGAGGCGACCAGCTCAACTGAAGCGGCCGAGCGCAATGGAGCTTTGGCGGTTAAGGGGCCCGATGGGTGGAGAGCGGCGATTGTCCATTAGCTAGGTGAACTGAACGAAGGCGCGCAGACACGGTTAATCACTAGACGGACCGGTTCAATTCGATCTCAAGCCGGATGGGCATTAGATGTCCTCAAATCGAGACCATTGATTAGATCAGCGGTCTCGATTTGGTTTGACGGAAAAAGGACGACCATTGCAGCAAGCATTGAGGCTTCGATTTGATATGACAAAAGGGGGACAACCGAGAGTGGCAACTCTTTTCTGAAAAATTTTCAGGAAAATTTTGCCACTCTCGGTTGTCCCCCTTTTGTTACTCTCGGTTGTCCCCCTTTTGTCCTTCCCTCAAATCAAATCAAAACCGTTCATTTGCAAAATCGAATCCGAAATCCGCAAAAGTCAAGTCCGCGTCGATGACGAGGGGAGCAGCAACAGGGCCACCTCTCTCTCTCTCTATAAAAATAGAATTAGGAAAGCCCTTCTTCCACTTCACAAACTCTCATACACAAAACAAAGGCTTCAGATCAAAATTCTTTCAACCGAGGTGGACGAGCTCCTGCTGGAGAAGCAATCTGCGAATCCTTGGTCTCCGCACGTGCTCCCCTTCTCCATAACATGGCCGATCAGACGAGGACACCCCAAAGGTCCGTAATTCATTCGTGTGAATATGCTCTTAAAAATTCTGCTTAGATCTCTGGTTGAGTAGCCAATATTTCTTTCTTCCTTATTTGGAATCTATTTCTCTTTCCATCATTTTTTTTCGTGATTTGCTGTAGGGACAATGAGCAACCACTATGTTAGCAACAACAGGAAAGTTTTGGCTCTACCAAGAGGTTTCATATTATCTTTACCGCGTTTAAGCTGCTCACCATTACGCATTTCAATTCGCAGCCCATTGAGACATTGAACCACACGATTATGCAATTGTACATCATCTGTGAAGTTATCTATCTTATAGCATTGATCCAAGTGACTGGGCCCACAAGCTCAAACCCGATATACAAATATTTGTACATAATTTTTGGGATGCTTGGTGCTGAGTTGTTTCTTTGGACGAATCTATCTTTAGCCATGTGGCTTGTTGTCAATATGTGCTTACTAGCATTTGCTTTGGCATCGTCCGGTGTGCTCGCACGAGTTTTCAACCAACTTGAAGAGATTGTTCAGCTGTTTGATGATGTGCCATTTATTGAAGTTCAATTTGATTTTTAAAGTTCTTGCAATCATATTGTGTTTGTGTACCAATTTTGTTGGATGTCATTTGTGTAATAAATTCTTCTAACTTATGGAAGAGAGAATGTTATCATATACATGTTCAATACTGAACATAATATACTATTTGTAGATTTTACGTCTTTTAAAGATCAGTTTATCATGTTGCGTGAACTTGGGAATAAAATATAGTCCGTTCATTGGAATTATTTTTTTGGCTTTTGATCCTTTCTTTTTCATTTGATTATAGTTTTATTGGTATCATGTGCTCAAATTTTTTTGACTTTTTGGTCTAATAGCTTTTCTATTATATATATATATATATTTAAGTGCGGATAATAATATCTTACAATAAAAAAAATCAAGATAACATTCTTAGAACAAGCACAATAGGGATGCTAACACCTTCCCTTAGCACGATCAATTCCCAAACCCATGCACTCTAAACAAAGTTTTGGTGGCCAATCATACCCGGTAAAAGATTAGTGGCAACTCCTCTTTTTATTATTCAATTACTTTAGTTGGTGACGTCTGTTTTTAATAGAAGCCAATATAATAAAGTTTTCAGATCAAGCCATATTGTTAAAAAAAATTCTATTCTCTATTCTCTCATCTCTCTCACTTCCCTTAACATTAATTCGCACCATAACATTTACATTATTTGGACTATAAAGTAAGAAGGTTAATTATCCAACTTAATGAAATGTTAATATTGCTAGAACAATATTCAACATCAATTTGCATAGCTTCACTAATCAAATGTACCCTGATATGCAATCATACATTTAGGTCACCAATTAATAAGCAAGAGTCATACAGGGTCACATGTTTTTTCAAATAGCAATTTATCTACAAATTTAGGTATGCACAAACATGATATAACGAAAAAGTAAACCACACAATTTTTAAGCGTTTAAAGAATTGCTATGTTAAGATAAGGAGTTCTAATGAAATTTTAATTTTTTTTCCATCCTTGAAATGCCCGTGATGAATTATAACTAAACAACGTGGGCGGGTGGTGAAATCTGAATCATGTGTTTTCCATCATGATAATCCCTTAGTTTCTAACACTTTCCAAACTTTTTTATAAATTAATTTTTATATAAGTTTCGCAAAAGATCCAAGTTATATCCTAAAATAGACCAAATATATCAAAGCGATCATTTATATATTTAACTTTCTTTTTTATTTTGTTTCACGCACAAAGCATGTGTGTTTTTGAGCTAAGCAATGATATAAGTTAGAATGTGACTTGAACTTGTGGGATCCACTCTCCGGGTGGATTCCGATCACTTTCTAAGGGGCTGGGCTTCCATGAAATCATACATATCCACCTCCTCACGCAAGACTCAAAAACGATCACGGGATTCGTAAAGCTTTAACTCCTTCTAAACATGGCTGATCATACAATGACACTCGAAAGGTGCATAGTTCATCCGTGTGAATATGCTCTTGAGGACTCTACTTGAAGCGTGTATTAAGTAGCTAGTTCTTTTTCGCTTTTGAATATGTTTTATTTTATTTTATTTTAAATGTTTTATTTTTGGTTTGGTACAGGGATGATGAGTAACCACACCAACAACAACTATAGGAAAATTTTGACTTAATCAAGAGATTTCATATTACATCCACCTCGTTCAAACTAATTATCATCCAATATTTTAATTCATAGCATACTAGGAAGTTGAACGACAAGTTTCTATAGTTTTAAATCATTTATAAAGTCATCTACCTCATAGCATTGATTGAAGTAATCGGACAAGCAAGTTGGAACTCGATATACCGGTACTTGTATATTGTTTTCAACGCTCTCAATTCCGAATTACTTCTCTTGACAGGCCTTTCTCTGGCCGTGTGGCTAATCATTAATATGTGCTTACAAGTGCTTGCTTTGATGTGTATGATCATGCATGATTCCAACCGTTATCGAGAGATTATTCAACTATTTGATGATGTGCCATTTTTCAAAAGTTCAGTTGGAATTTTGAAACTCCTACAATCATTTTGTAGTTGGGCAACAATCATGCTTTATGTCATTTGTATTAGATTCGTCTGATTTTAGTACTTTATGTTAATAGACCCATGATTATTTTTTGGGTCAATTGTCACATAGTATATAAACCATCAAACTATGATATTTCTTAATATAAAGGTTGAATAAAACTCAGATTTAAGATAATCGTGGAAAAATATCACACAAAAGATGTGTATGGCAACACTTGGTCATCTAAAATGAATGGAGAACCCTTTGAAAGATTGATTGCAGCTTAAACCATCCCTAAAACCTTAACTATTAAAATTAAATGGAAGGAATTGATGGGCCACTTCATTTCTTTTGTTGCTGTAATCGGGAGAAATGAGCCCGTTCAGATTTTCCTGGGCGCGTATCATTGAAGTTGGACTTGGCCGGTCCAAGTTGGATCAGAACTATACAACTAAAAATGAGGCGAGACGGTATTCAACAACCTCCCCAAACCCAGAACGCATTCAACTTCATTTATGGAAGTGTATAGTGTTGGACACGGTCTTAATATTACCAACGTTGATGGGTCTAAAGACGAGACTTGGCTCTTTATCACGAAGTTGATGTATTTCAGCTGGTGAATTGAAGATGTATTTTAGCTGGTGAATTGAGCTCCTTATCACGAAGTTCCTTGGCTCTTTCAATTACCTCGCCAAGCACATTCTCCTCCCACTTCTGCAGCCTCTCGACGACGCTCTCATCTCTTTTGGAACCGATCGAACAGCATCCAACTCTGCAATTGCAAAATGTGCTGGAAAAATGAAGGCTGGATTGGCAATCCAGCAGTAAATCCCCTTGATGCTTCGGAATCATCAGATGGTTGTTTCCAATTCACCTTATTCTATGGATGTTAAGACTCTTTTGGTAACCTTGGTTTAATCTTTCTTGTTGTTCTCCTTGTCAACTTCTCATCATTGTCAAGAAGTCGATCTACAACGGCAATCAAAAAACTATTAACTTTGAATATAAAATGTCATGGACTCTTACCGAATTTAATCAGGAAATAAGAGCTTACTGAAAATCCAAAATCATACCCATGAGGAAAGTGGCCACAGCAGCCAATTTTCGGTTCTTCATACAAATTTACAACCAAAAATCATAAAGATCACTTTGATAAAGCACTTTGACTATTGATGATGACAACGAACATCACCAAGCTATAATAGTTCATATTGAATTTGCATGAGAATAGTATAGTCAGTCACTGAACTTCCTCTTGCATCCCTATTTTCAGTAGGACCCAACAAACACAAGGGAATAAAAATGAAAACTCTTTAAAATTGAAAAGAAAAATATTACCAAAACAATAAAAGCCTCAGTGAGATAAGAGAAAAGGCAGTCACTGTATTGACAAAAAGCCTGTGTACTTAGAGGCTTGCAATAATTCTAGTAATATGTCTTTCCAGGAGATATCATAATTCGCCAGGGATATAGATCAATCTAAACTGAATAACGCAAAAAAATCTCGTGCTCTCCCTTTCGGCATTTGATTAAAGACCTATGGTTACTCAATGCACTGCACATTACCATACTAGTTTAGATAGAATTGCCAATCAGTATTTAGCCTAATAGTAGCGGCCAAAAATTTAATTTTACTCTGTGGATCATATGGCTTCCATTGCTTAGAGATCTTCATCCGATCTTCAATAAATCTCTGTCTAAAGCTAGCCACAAAGACTGTATAACACAATAGCCCCAACCAAAAACAGAAGTAGGCACCTGAGTGCATTGCTCCCGGCAAACCAAAAGGCGAACTTGACAGCAGTAAATTTATCAACGCTATCCAGCCACATATTTCCATCCTTCATGGAGGATGAACAGATAAATAAGAGAACACGAATTCATTGACTGGCCTCTGGCAAGAGAAAGTAACATTCTGCGAGCCCAAAGTTTGCTAAACTAGAGCGGATTAGTGTGGAAAAACAACTTAAGTCCTGTCACTGAATTCTCTTCAATCTCTGCAAAGCAAGGACCTTGCACTTCAAGATGCATTTTAGAAAAGCATTTTATGAAGAACAAAAACAGAGCAAAAATTGTCTTTAAGTCCATTTGAATTTCTTTTGCATCTTACATTAAACGAATGGCCCACTGGTCAGCATCAAAATACTGGAAAACATAGTCTCATGCCCTGATACAAAGTTGGGAATTGACACATAAATGAGCTAAAAGCAAGAAATGAGATTCATCATAATATGTTTCTCAGAAGTATGAGTTGTAGTCTGCAAGATCAAATTTGAGCCAGAAACTAATGCCGTTGCCATAATTCAGTGAAGATGATCGATCCATAAGTCAAATAAAGTCCTAAAACGTTTAGAATTTGTCTCCCAAGTCCAAAGAAAAAGATAAAACTTGTCAAAACTCTAATAGTGATTTAAGATAAGACTATTGATTCAATTAGAAAAATCCTAATTCTGTTATTGGACTTGGGGATATATGCAAACCAGTATTTTCACCAAATCTCCACAACAACACTAGTATTTTGGTCACAAACTGACTCATTTGATCCAAATCATCTACATCATATAAACAAAATGCGATTCATCTAACTTTTGTCTACACGAGTAAGCCTTGCGATTACCATGTACAACAATACCAAGATCAATCCAAATCTTGAAACAACTTCTTTTCCTAGCTTATCGATCATCCAGCATTACCAGGCACGAGCGTGAAGCCACCCTGGGAGCATTCGGACACCACGAATTGGGCGCACACGAAGGCTCCGTCCAGCACCGCTTCCACGCCGTCTTTCAAGTCCAACCATTCCAATGCCTTCTCGATTTCTGAATCTGATGACCACGCCTGCTCCTCCTCGTTCTTTAATTCCTTCGTTCCTTATTTCTAATGCTACTTCCATTCATTTTTCTTCCACCATGGATGCCTGTTACAGGCAAACATCAAGTTCCAAAAAGAAAAACTCTCTGAGACTGGTTACGGTGTGAACGGGGGAGAGAGAGAGAGAGAGAGAGAGAGAGAGCGCTACCTGAAGATGCGGGGATGATCAACGACAACGGACTCGAGGGATAGAGCTTTGCTGAGGAAGCGACGAGCTCAACTTTACTCAGGCCATGGAAGAGGCTGAGCTCGACGGAGCTTTGGCGGCTGAGTGACTCAACGGGCGGAGATCGGTGAATGAAGGAGAGCGGGGACCGACCGTTGACTGGGTGAACTGAATAAAGGCGCGCAGGTACAGGCTACAATAAAAAGCTGTCAACGACCGGTTCAGTTTCGATTTCTCATTCCCCGAAAAGAAGAGCGGGCTTAAAACCGGTTCTTTTCCCTTCTTAAGCAAGCTCCTGGTTTTCCCTTTCCAAGCCATCCCTAAGTCCATGCATCATTTATATATTCATAAATGCAAATTTAATTTGAAACAGATTAGCATCATAGTCATGTGATCACATGTAACCCAAAGTGATAAAGAGCCGACATGAAGGGGGCCAAAAAGTAAATATCAAATTAATAGGTAAAGATGAAGAGTGATCAATTTATTTATTTCTACTATCCTTGTTCCTGAATTTAGACCAAGCTTTTGATAAACTTTGATTTTTACATCAGAACAATCATTTAGTCAATTTAATGATTTTTTAAAAGTGGATTCATACTCCTAATTTTAGATAATTTCATCCCTAATTACTCTAAAACGACAATCACTACCAAAGTCTTAAACCCCTCTCACATTTTTATTTATTTATTTAGAGGTCTTAGTGATTGAGAATTTGTCTTTTGAGAATGTATGTGGTGTGTTTTAGTTGAAGAGGTTTAAAAAGAAACTTAATTAAAGGGTTAATACCACACACAACTCCAAATTTGTATATCTGTAACAAATTTACCTCAAATTAATTTTTTGACCATAAAAAAACCTAAAATTATAGACATTTGATAAATTTACCCCATGCTGGTACACTTATGATAAATTTACTCTCTTTTAGTTTCCGTTAAATTTTACTTTCAAATTACTATTTTGGATGACATGTATAAGTTGATTAGTATATCAATTTTAGGATTTTACTTTCCGTTTGTCAAAGTTGTACCCGTTTTATGATTTTTTGTGGTATTAATCTAATTTAATGGAGGGTATATTTATCATAAATGTACACATTTGGGTTTTTTGGCAATCAAAAAAATTAATTTGGGATAAATTTATCATAAGTATACAAGTTTAGTGTTTTTCGTGGTACTAACACTTAATTAAATATGTTTGGGATTTTTGTACCCCATCCATAGGGGGAAGAGTTAATAATGCAAAACGCTTGTTTAAATGAATTATACACACTCCACCGCGAAGCGCGAGTTTATCACAAAAAAAAAAAAACTTAATTAAATGAATTATATGCACTTCAATTGAATTTATTTATGCTTTGAGCCTCCCCTCAAACTAAATAAAAGAAACCATATTTTAGGTGTCAAAAGAATTAGGTGGAACTTGGAAGATTAATTTGATAGAGTTCATTGACTTTTAGTCCATGGGGGAAGAGCTGGGTAGTTTCCTCACACCCACTACTAATTCATCCATTCCTTTCCAGACAAAGCCTTACTAGGTCTTTACGTCGGAATCGTGTCGGATGATGATTTTCTTAAAGGCGAGGCTTAAAAAGCCCTAGATGAAGAAGTTAAGGAGGCTTGAGATGCCTGGCATAGAGGAGCTTGCTGAGAAGCTTCACATCTAAGCTTTCCACACGCATCAACCTTCTACTCCAAATAAAAAGGATGAAACTTCTTTGAAGTATGATAGAACTCGAATCCTAATAGATTAGGTAAGTCTAATAATTCAACCAGAAGAAAATCCCAATTTTATTAGAATTTTTATTGGACTTGGGGATCTATGCAAACGGGTATTTTCACAAAAGTCAACAAAAACACTAGTACTTTGGCCACGAACGACTCATTTGATCCAATCGTCTACATCATAGAAACATCATGTTGTTTATTTAGCTTTTTTCTACATGAGTAAGCCTCGCAATTACCATGAACAACAGTACCAAGACCAATCCAGATCTTGAAACAACTCAATTGCATGGATTACCAATTAGATCCAACATTACAACATCAAAGTTCAATATCTTCACAATGGGATGACAATCACAAGTTTTGGGACTTGATTTCATTTTTCAAAAAACGTTGATACTCAATTGCACTTTTATGACAAGTTTTAGGACTCCCAGTGTACTTAAAAGACAAAAAAAAAAACAAAATAGGTTCTAAACTCTTGTCCGTATGAACCAGTGTCCATATCAGCAATATCCTATCAAAATTAGCCGAAATGACTGAATTGGCATGAGAATAGAAAGTTCATAATTAAATTGGCACCAATAAAAGGTTTAAAACTAAATTAGCACCAAATCAAAATGTTTAAGACTAAACTAGTATCGATAAAAGGTTTAGGACTAAATTAATACAAATGCAAAAGGTTTAGAACTCTTCCAACACTTTTCCTGATCAATTTATTTTTTTCTACTAGCCTTGTTCTTGAATTTAGACCAAGCTTTTGATAAACTTTGATTTTTAAATCAAAACAATCATTTAGTGAATTTAATGATTTTTAAAAGTGGATCCGTACTCCTTATTTTAGATAATTTCATCCCTAATTATTTTAAAATGACAATTACTACCAAAGTCTTAAACCTCTCTCACAATTTTTATTTACTTAGTAGAGGTCTTAGTGATTGAGAATTCATCATTTGAGAATGTATGTGGTGTATTTTAGTTGAATTAGGTTTTACAAAAAACTTAAATTAAATGAAGTATATGCACTTCGGGCATACTTATTAATACTTTGAGATCTCCCCCGAAACTAAATAAGAAAAAACATATTTTAGGAGTCAAAACATTTAGGTGGAACCAGGAAGTTTAATTTAATAGAGTTCATTGACTTTTAGTCTATGTGGGAAGAGAAGGGTAGTTTCCTCGCTCCCTCATATTTGAATTTGTCTTCATTTTCCACATCCACGTCTCATTCACCCCCTCCTTTCGAGACTAGGCCTTACCCGGTCTTTACGTTGGAATCGAGTCGTACAATGATTTTCTTAAAGGTGAGGCTTCAAAAGCTCTAGATAAAGAAGTTGAGGAAGCTTGTCATGCCAAGCATAGAGGAGCTTGCTGAGAAGCTTCACATCCAAGCTTTCCACATGCATCAATCTTCTACTCCAAATAAAAAGATGAAACTTATTTAAAAGTACATATGAATTAATGTTTCAAAATTTGTGCCCCGTGTGTCGCGAATCTGTTGCAAGACGTTGATTAAGGAAAAAACAAAGAGTGGAAGCTTACTTGGATATGCCTTAAACAAACATTCACAATAATCCCAAGTGAGTGAACCAAAATAGATAACTACGAGCACGCCACACGACTTCGTATTCTTATTCCATGGCTCAAATCCAATCCCTTGCAAGAATAACTTGTGGGATGCTTCGAGGAAATATGTCGAAATGGATCCTCCGTTTATTAACCCATATAATTTAAATTCACCTAGAATTTCGCAGGTCAACCTAGATAGGTTCTAAATAGAAACGTCCAAATGAATGAGTTTAAATGGTTTAGGTTATGAACCCATTTCGCAGGTCAACCTAAACAGGTTAGGTTCTAAATAGTCTTTTCTTCCTTCCCCCCTCAAAACTGTGTTCCTGATTCTCGTCTATCATCTCTCTCCTCTCTTGATCTTCGCTCATGTTCCATGGCTGTTGCACTTCGTCGAATCCCTAGAAGACTCGATCCTGACCTTTGTCGAGAGACTGATTGGAGCCTCCCCATTCAGCTTCAAGCTCGGATCACTTTGGCCCTTGTGGTCGTGTGTTTATTTTGCAGACCTTGCACAGGTCCCAGCAAGCGTGTCTGCCGGGATGTCGGCGAAAGAGTCGTCGACAAACCCTGAGAGCCACTCCAACTCTGCCGCGGAGTCACTCTGCACAGAGGAAAAGCACCATGAGCGATTGCTCTGAATCGCAGCAATAAACAAGTGAAAAGCAGTCAGTCGAAATCGGAAAAACTGTCTCCAGAGAGAAGCGGCTCTGAGCAAAACGCTGAAAGTTGAAATAATTCAAACAGACACAACACGTGATTAATCTAGGTGAGATTCCAGCAAATTTGACCGAAACTATGAACGTGACGCAGAAGGTCGCGATTTCAATTTTCCTTTTCCTGAGCGAAACGAGGAAAAAGTTTCGTGCCGAAATCAAGCTTCTTCCATTATGTAAGCGCAAAGATGATGTGTTAAGTGGCTTTACAACCAATCGTGATCTTCAAAAAATTCTCCAAAAAACTAAAATCCACGGAAGCAAAGGAGAAAGCGGAGATTCAGCAAGTGAGCTTATGGGGACGCAGAGCTTGTGAGCGAAGTCGGTGGAGAAGGGAGGGAAGACGGCGGAGGAAGGTATCCTCCTCAAATAATGAATCAGCAAAGAGACAGATTAAGCTTGCAAAAGGCTTCGTTCGAACTCCAAAAATTTTTATGATTAAATTCTGAAAATTAATTCCAATCATGCTTCGTGCCAAGTACAGAAGATATGACCCTAGGATAGGAGTGCAAAGCAAGACGAAGGAGGCCAATGGGGAAATTGACGAAAATTCTATCTCTAGAACAGAGGATATGTTGACTTGAGAAAAGTCCAAGCAGCAGATTACACTGAGTATAAAGAGACCTTATTGTGGCTGTCGTTACAACGGCAGCATGGAGAATTTATGACCAAACACTAGTATAAAGTTGATCATTCTTTCAATGAAATTGTACATTAGATGCTTGCAATTGCACGATCAGCTTTCTCATTACTTTCAATTTTGCCAATACCCATGTCGCATACACTTTCTTGAATTGAAGCTGTCACTGTGCTGGACATAAAACATTCACCCTTCCTTCCCACTCCTGCAGTATTCATTCATAAAGTCCATTATTTCAACAAGCTAAATACTCAGCAACCCATTAAGAAGCTAGAGAACATATGTCTGTGTCCACCTTATCATGTTTAGATGCAGAAGTGGTAAACACAGTACTAGTTCCACACATGCTTGTTCAAGTCAAAAGTTCCGACCACAAAAAACAAAAACTATCAAAATGTAGAGTAGCTTATCTCTCTATGCCAACAATGAAGTTCTATTACAACTATCGAGGTCAGTGAAACTCAAAAGTGTAGATCGCTAAAACGAGGAGACAGTGAAAAGAAGATTCACAAGTGTTGTTTATTTGACCGTTTCTTCAAGTAGACCTGGTGCACCCAACGTATATATTCCAAGCTTAGCCACACGATAAGCATCGGCACTCTATACATCAATTCTAGAAAATGCTAGTGAAGCCAGGATATAAGAACTCCAATAAGAAGTCTTAGCTTCTCGGGCAATTCAACTACACTATGCAATCTGGGAAAGCAACCCATTCTGAGCAGCGTATTGCTCTAGTCACACTATATCAGTACAAAATTAATCACTAGATTATCCAGCCCTTCCAAAGAACAGCCAAAATAAAGAGAATCCAATCCTTGTATAGTTATAAAAACTCCTCCTTGTTCGTTTTTATCTATAAGCATATTTAGCATGCTAACCCTATGCTTCAAAGTTAATCTTGTTGTAACAGTGTTGCCGCAATTTTTATCCTCCAATTAATGCAAGCATAAAGCGATGTTATAACCTCCCTGCTCATCACGTTCACTTCAAACCGGAAAAGAAAGAGAACGTAACTTTAGGCTTTTCAGGCAAGCCAAACAGGTTGTAATCATAGAAGAAAAATCTCTAAACCCCACCGGGAGAAAGGAGACATAAAAATTCATTCTCAGGCAAGCAGTAGATTGGTGCAAGGGGCTCGGCAACTTACAAGAATCAAGCATGCCTCTGAATTACAGACTACATACAGGCATTGTGAATTAGTGAAATGAAATACATACAAAGGATAGTCAAGCAAGGACCTCCAAGGGGGAAGCGCGGAGATGAGTGGGATAGCGAAGGCTCGTTCGTCCACGGTTTCTCCGACATCTTTCCATTCCAACCATTCCATCGCGCTCTCCATTTCCGAATTCGACGATCATGCTCCCTCCTCCTCCTCCTCCTCCTCGTCTACTTCTTCTCCTACTTCCACTACCCTTTCTTCTGTGAAAGGTAAAGATGAAGATGAAGAACTGAATCAAGATACAGCGAAATCAGCAAAAGTAATGCTTCGAATTACTCTATATCAATATGATTGTAGTACAAAGCTTCTGTGATCAATGACAGCTTTTGAATTCACAGTTCTCTGTTTTACATCCTCTGTTTCTATCTCTCTATCACGTATCAGCTATATGATTGCAGAGCATCCATTGATGATCGCTCTCTAAGATTTCTCTCTCTCTATCTTTCTTCTCTTTTCATTCATCGAGGAAGAAGAAGACTACTTAAAGAACAGAAAACTGAATACAGCTCATTAAAGAGAAAAAACAGAATTCAACTAACTATTTCTCCATTTGATTGTTCCCACTTTTAGCTGAATAACCGCACACGTGCTAGTTTAGATCTGTTATAACTTGGCGATCCATGTCAATCTTCATCTCATTGTCTTCACCACGAATTCTCCACCGTTGATCACCAGCTCTCTGTTGCTTTTCTGTCTTTTGTTTTTCCTCACGTGTTCTTTCTCTATTTGCTGAATTGATGATTGAGAAGACTCAGTTCCTTTATATTTAACATCCCCCCTCAAATTGGGAATGGGTGGAAAACCAAGGCCCAATTTGGTACGTAGTTGACAATGTGAAGACCGTGAGAGAGACTTGGTGAAAATATCAGCAAGTTGAGAATTGCTTGGGATATATCGGACTTGAAGGGATCCTGAGGAGACTTTTTCTCGAACGAAGTGGAAGTCCACTTCGATATGTTTTGTTCGAGCATGTAACACAGGATTGGCAGTGAGAGCAATGGCTGACTTATTATCACATAACAGATGTGTGGGATGAGTAAGAGTATATCCTATGTCTCGCAAGACAAAACTGATCCAGGTAAGTTCAGCAGAGGTTGAAGCAAGAGCTCGATACTCAGCTTCTGTAGAAGATCTACTTACTGTGGTCTGCTTCTTGGCTGCCCAAGAAATAAGGTTGGAGCCAATATAAGTACAGAAACCTGTAGTTGATCTTCGAGTTTCGGTACATCCAGCCCAGTCTGCATCTGAGAAACCATATAGATGTGGAGAGCTTTGAGAATGAATGAATATGCCAAGACTGATAGTGCCTTTGATATATCGCAGAACCCTTTTAAGTCTAGAGAGGTCTGCAATAGTTGGTGTCTGTAATTTTTGACAAAGTAAATTGGTAGCATAGGCAATGTCAGGGCGTGTTAAAGTGAGATACTGAAGAGCACCAACCAGGCTGCGGTACTCAGTAGGATTGGATAAAGAAGTAGAATCATTTTGCAGAATTAGAGGTCTTAGTGGCAGAGGAGTGGAAATTGGTTTACATTCAGACATTTGAGCTCGAGTGAGAAGATCACTAGCATATTTGGTTTGACACAAGAATAAATGATTAGAATTTTGTTTGACTTCAATGCCAAGGAAGTAATGTAGTGGGCCAAGATCTTTCATGTGAAACTCGAGACTGAGAGAATGAATCAAACCCGAGAGAGTAGGTGAAAGGAACTTCCAAAGACAATGTCATCAACATACAACAGCAGAAGAATGGTATCTTGTTTATGATGATATATGAATAAAGATGGATCTGTGGAGCTGCAAAAGAATCCATATGCCAAAAAAATCACTGAACTTGTCAAACCATGCTCGAGGAGCTTGTCGAAGACCATAAAGCGACTTTCTGAGTAAACATACATGAGAAGGTTTCTGTGGATCTTGAAAGCCAGGAGGCTGCTCCATGTAGACTGTTTCATTAAGTGTGCCATGTAAAAATGCATTCTTAACATCAAGTTGATGAATAGGCCACTGTCTCATTTTTGCTACAGATAAAACGATTCTAATGGTGGCATGTTTGATTACTAGACTGAAAGTTTCTGTGAAGTCAATTCCTTCTTCCTGATGAAAGCCTTTAGCAACTAGGCGAGCTTTCAATCTATCAAGGCTGCCATCAGAGGTCAGTTTCGTTTTAAAGACCCACTTGCAGCCAATTACATTCATGTATTCAGTTCGAGGAGTTAAGTCCCAGGTTTTATTTTGATATAATGCATCCATTTCTTCTGTCATTGCTTTATGCCAACCTTCATGTGCCAATGCTGATTTAATTGACTTTGGTTCAGAAGGTACCTTATAGACAGCAAGACATGCATACTTGGGATTAGGCTTGATAATTCCAGATTTGGATCGAGTCTGCATTGGATGACTGGAAATTGCCTCCTGTGTTGAGAGACTAGAAATAACCCCTTGTGATATATGAGAAGGGATAATTTGTTCAGATCCAATACCTGTATTATAGGATATTGCTGTATCAGTAGGAGACATGTGTTCATATTGTATAGATGAAGATACTTCATCGTGTGGTGTTGTTGTAGGAATGACATATTCTTGTGTTATTGCTGGCTGTAGTGATTGAGCAGTATAAGGTACAGCAATTTCTGTTGAAGACTGTGAATTTATTGCTGTATTGTCTTCATTGAGCTGCAGATGAGCTGCACATGTCTGAGAAGAAGTAGAAGATATAGTAGAAGCTGTTTTCTTGCTTGCTGACTCTGTTAATTGTACTTCTTCTGCCCATAACTGATATAATGTTGTGAGAGATGCATACTTTGTTAGGCACAGCTTAGTAAAAGGGAAAAACTTCTCATCAAACTTCACATGTCTACTGATATATACTCGACCTGTTGAGGGTACAAGACATCTGTAGCCTTTATGGTGTTCACTATAGCCGATGAACACACAGGTGAGGGATCTTAGATCAAACTTATGCTGAGCATAGGGTCTTAAGCATGGATAGCAGGCACAACCAAAAACCCTGAGGTGATCATAAGTTGGTTCTTGTTGATACAGCTTTTTGTAAGGTGATTGCATTTGCAATTTTGGTGTTGGAAGAAGATTGATGACATAGTTAGCTGTAATAAAAGCATCAACCCAATATTTCAAAGGAACTTTACCATGATATAACATGGCAAGACCTAATTCAACAATATGTCGATGTTTTCGCTCAGAGATGCCATTCTGAGCAGGTGTATAAGGGCAAGAGAGATTCTGTTTGATACCACAGTCTTGTAAGTGAGCTTGGAATCTGTGACTAATAAATTCTCCTCCACCATCACACTGAAAGATCTTGATTTTTGACTCAAATTGGTTCTCTACTTGCTTTTGAAACAAAACAAAAATCTTATAAAAGTCTGACTTCAATTTCAATGGATATATCCAACTAAATCTGGAGAAGTTATCCACAAACAGAACATAGTATTTGAAATTCTGAAATGAAGTCACAGGTGATGGACCCCATATATCACAATGAATTTTCTGTAGGGGCATGGTTGTTACAGATTCGGATGATGGAAATGGTAAAGCTACAGCCTTTGCAACTTGACAGCTACTACATACATTCAGCATTCTATCATACACCGAATGAGTTTTTGATTCTGCAAATACTTCAAGATATTCAAATTGGTGTGTGCTAATCTTTGATGCCATGTGTCCTCTTCTATTGCTCTGTGTCTTTGGGCTAAAAAGGCTTGTGTTGTTTGTGAATTCACTTGATATAGTCCTTTAGTTTTCCTTCCGAGCAGCAAAGTTGTGTTGGTCCAGTTGTCCTTTATATATACACCAAATTTGTCAAAAACAAATGAGCAAGGATAATCATCTGTTAACTTGGATACTGACAAAAGATTTTTCTTTATATTAGGGACAATTAGGACATCATTTAGTGGCAACAAACTCTTTCCAGTATGTAACAATGTATCGCCAAGTACATGTAATGCAGTGTGATCCATCACCAATCATGACAGTATCATATCCAGTATATTTAGAAGAGTTATGAAGTATACCGGAATTAGCTGTGATATGTGCAGTTGCACCAGTATCTGGATACCACTCGCTGCCTTTGGCATCTTCAAGATGTATAGCTGCCAGAGCTGTTGGTATCTCCTCAGCTTGATACGAGTTATCAAATCTATACCAGCAGTGTAAAGCATCATGACCTGGTTTCTTGCAGATTTGACACTCTAACTTTGTGCTACTAGTTGCCTTCTCATCCTGCATACTCTTGGAAAGAGTTAGATTAGAAGGATAAGACTTCATTTCTTGATACCTTTGTGATGGGCCAGCATAGGGACGAAATCCTGAGGTGAAACCAGAATCAGAAGAATTTTGATAAGGTTTGGTTCTCTGATTCTCTTGCATATAGCTGGTATTGCTGGATCTATAACCTAAATTGTCTCCAGGGTATCTAAATCCTCGACCTCTGTTATTAAGAGAACGTCCCCTACCGTAGCTACGGCCTCCTCTGTAATTACCTCTTTGGGCTACAAAACCTGAATTCTGAGATATGTACTCTCCATCGGTTGTTTCTTTAAACTGTGCTTGAGGGTGTCTTTGCCCAAAGTAAGCCATATTGGAGTTAAATTGGGTCCTGGAATAGTTCTGCATTCTTGACTCAAACCTCTCTAATTGTGCAATTACCTCATCATACTCAGGTTGAGGCTTTAGACAATATATTGTTGTTCGGAAATTTTCATATTCAGCTCCTAGCCCTTCCAACACACCAAATAGCTTGGTTATGTCATCCACAGGTTTTCCTATAGCATTTAACTGATCGCATATGTACTTGTATTCTCGAAGATAAACTGAAAGAGCTCTATCATGTTTTTGACAGGCTTGAAGTTTTCCCCTTAATTCGAATTCTCTAGCTGCTGATTTTTGTGTGAAGCAATTCAAAAGCGTCTGCCACACTTCATGAGATGTTTCTAAACCAATTATCAAGCTCAGTATGTTTTCCGAGACAGCTCCACTTATCCATGAAGAAACCAACTGATCAGTTTTTGTCCATTCAATATAATCTGGATTTACAGCTTCAGTCTCACATTCTTCAACTACATTTTGCAGTATTCGAGGAGGTGATGTAATATCACCATTAATAAAGCCAAAGAGTTCTTGGCTTTTCAGAAATCTTTGGATCTGAGCTTGCCACAAGAGGAAATTGTCTTCGGCAAGCTTAATTGTGACAAAGTTAGAGATATTCACATGTATAGGAAAGGGATACTTTGGTGCTCTTACTGCCATTGTTGTATTTTCTCAGCTTTGAAGAAGAAAGATAGCAATAGTGTTGGGAAGAACGAACACAATTACCGTGATATTGCAATCTGCTGCAACTTCAGCTTCTTCCTTTTCTTGATCTAATGAATAGCTACTGAATGGATCCTTCTGGCAGATATGATCGCTTGCTAGATGTAAACCTCTTGAGAAATCCAGGGTTGAATGCGCAGTAGCAAGATGATTTCTTCAGGATACAGCTCTGATACCATGTGAAAGGTAAAGATGAAGATGAAGAACTGAATCAAGATACAGCGAAATCAGCAAAAGTAATGCTTCGAATTACTCTATATCAATATGATTGTAGTACAAAGCTTCGTGATCAATGACAGCTTTTGAATTCACAGTTCTCTGTTTTACATCCTCTGTTTCTATCTCTCTATCACGTATCAGCTATATGATTGCAGAGCATCCATTGATGATCGCTCTCTAAGATTTCTCTCTCTCTATCTTTCTTCTCTTTTCATTCATCGAGGAAGAAGAAGACTACTTAAAGAACAGAAAACTGAATACAGCTCATTAAAGAGAAAAAACAGAATTCAACTAACTATTTCTCCATTTGATTGTTCCCACTTTTAGCTGAATAACCGCACACGTGCTAGTTCAGATCTGTTATAACTTGGTGATCCA
Organism: Eucalyptus polyanthemos subsp. polyanthemos; assembly: GCA_017140185.1. NCBI lineage: Eukaryota > Viridiplantae > Streptophyta > Magnoliopsida > Myrtales > Myrtaceae > Eucalyptus > Eucalyptus polyanthemos. The sequence goes on along the minus strand of CM029460.1, from coordinate 19,107,626 downwards.
TGTCAATCTTCATCTCAGGCTTCTTCTTCATTGATGTCAATCCAAGTTTGTCTTCACCACGAATTCTCCACCGTTGATCACCAGCTCTCTGTTGCTTTTCTGTCTTTTGTTTTTCCTCACGTGTTCTTTCTCTATTTGCTGAATTGATAGTAACTGATGATTGAGAAGACTCAGTTCCTTTATATTTAACATCTTCTTCTCCTTCTTCCCGTTCTTTAATTCCTTCCTTCATTGTTCCTAATCCTACGTCCATTGATTCTTCTTCCACAATGGATGCCTGTTCTAACCAAACATCAAGTTCCGAAAAGAAAGGCTCTGTGAGTCTGGTTACGGTGCGAATGTAGAGAGAGATAGCACTACCTGAAAAGAGAGTCGAGGGACGGAGCTTCAGTGCTGAGGCGACCAGCTCAACTTGAGCGGCCGAGCACGATGGAGCTTTGGCGGCTAAGGGGCCTGATGGGTGGAGAGCGGCGATTGTCCGTCGGCCGGGTGAACTGAACGAAGGTGCACAAACAGGGTTAATCACTAGACGGACCGGTTCAATTCGATCTCAATCCCCGTAAAGAAAAGCCGAACGGGCAATGGATGTCCTCAAATCAAAACCGTTGATCAGATCAACGGTCTCAATTTGATTTGACGGCAAAAGGACGACCATTGCAGCAAGCATTGAGGCTTCGATTTATTTGATTTGAGGGGAGGGGGAAAGGGAACCAACGGGATCGACAACTTTTGTTTCGATTTGGAAAAAGGGCACCAATGAGAAGCGCCCAAGAAGTGCACCAATGAGAAGCGGCTTTTTGGCACGCACCAAGAAGTGCACCAATGAGAAGCACCAATGAGAAGCGGCTTTTTGGCTTTTTGGCACGCACCAAGAAGTGCACCAACACGCACCAAGAAGTGCACCAATGAGAAGCACCAATGAGAAGCGGCTTTTTGGCACCAAGGTGTGGAACCATAAGGTCGCTTCTCATTGGTGCCCTTTTTCCCCTCAAATCAAATCGAAATCCGAAATCCGCAAAAGTCAAGTCCGTGACGAGGGGAGTAGCGACAGGGCCACCTCTCTCTCTATAAAAATGCAATCAGCAAAGCCCTTCTTCCATTTCACAAACTCCCATACACAAAACAAAGGCTCCAAACCAAAATTCTTTCAAGCGAGATGGACGAGATCCTGCCGGAGAAGCAATCTGTGAATCCTTGGTCCCCGCACGTGCTCCCCTTCTCCATAACATGGCCAATCAGATGGGGAAATCCCAAAGGTCCGTAACTCATTCATGTGAATATGCTCTTAAAAATTCTGCTTAGAGCTTGAGTTGAGTAGCCGATGTTTCTTTCTTCCTTCTTTGGAATCTATTTCTCTTTCCATCATTTTCTTTCTTGATTCGCTGCAGGGACAATGAGCAACCACCATGTCAGCAACAACAAGAAAATTTTGGCTCCACCAAGAGGTTTCATATTATTTTCACAGCGTTCAAGCTGCTCACCATTACGCATTTTAATTCGCAGCCCATTGAGGCACTAAGCCACATGGTTCTGCAGTTGTACATCATCTGTGAAGTTATCTATCTTATAACACGGATCCAAGTAACCAAGCCCACAAGCCCAAACCCAATATACAAATATTTGTACATCATTTTTGGGACGCTTGGTGCTGAGTTGCTTCTTTGGGCGAGCCTATCTCTAGCCATGTGGCTTGTTGCTAATATGTGCTTACTAGCGTTTGTTTTGGCATCGTTCGGTGTGCTCACACGAGTTTTCAACCAATTTGAAGAGATAGTTCAGCCGTTTGACGATGTGCCATCTGTCGAAGTTCAGTTTGATTTTTAAAGTTCTTGCAATCATGTTATGTCTGTGGATCAATATTATAGCACACTTTTTGTAGTAGATTCTTTTGATTTAAGGAAGAGAGAATGTTTTTATATACATGTTATGTATTTGGTGAATCTTTATCTTATTGCCATGTAATGTACGCAATTGTTTTAAGTTCCTGACAGCAATAATAATATAGTCGAAGCAACCCATTATTTTTACCCTAGTTAGTATAATGTCTCTAAAATCTTGTATAGAAATTTCACAACTTTTCAAGCCATATGATAAGTTGAACTCGTTTTCTTCATAAGCAACCACGTCCACGTAGGTACTGTACAACATTTTCAACAATAAGAGTGATCTTTTTTTAGGCATTATTTGATGATAAATTCATATTTTCCTTAATATTTTTCCTGAAAATGGTAAATTATTTATAGATTTTACGTCTTTTGAAGCTCATTTGTAGGGACGACAATGTTTACTTTCGGGACATAAATATGTTGCGTGGAACTTATATTGGCGGATAAAATTTGGGTCATTCAGTGGAATTACTTTTTTGGCTTTTGATCCTTTCTTTTTTCCTTCTATGATAGTTTCACTGGGGTCTTGCACTTTAATTTTGTGTGACTTTTTGGTTTAACGGCTTTTCTATTATATATACATTTATTTTATGCACGGATAATAATGTCCTATAAAAGAAACAATTCTAGTACCATTTTTTGAGGGTTGCCCTTAACTGCCCCAAACGAGGGTCACCCTTGTTCACATTAGTGACTTCCAATCAAAATTGATCAAATGGATTTACTTTCAAAACATGATAATGTTTTAGACTCAATTGGCACAATTAAAAGAGTTAGAATTAAATTAACAAAAATATAATAAGTTTAAGATTTTTTTTGGATAATTTATCCCTAAAAAATTGTCAATATGTGTCGGTCACTAAATTGTTATGAAGCAAATCGAGACGCATTAATTATTCACCACCACCCTAAGGCCTAAGGGAACAAACTCATGCCACGCAACATCATATCCGTACTCCGGGGTCTGAAATCCAAACCCTTCCAAGTGTAACTCGTGGGATTCTCTGAGGAGTAGTAGTTGGTATTGTTGAAAAACATGGGCATTGCTTTAATTTGTGAGGCTGGACTTATGTATGCTTACTGGAATTAAAAATTGGTACTGTTTAGATGTGGATCAAAAAGAGAAATAGCCTCCCTAATAAGAAATACCCAAGACCGTGGTAATCCTGCCCTAGCCCTTTCTAACAAAGAAAAAGAGTTTCCATAATTTCTTATGTTTGGGATGTGAAAAATGAATGATTAAAGAAAACATTTTTCGGTCAATATAAAATTCTCTTCTAAAATTAGGGAAAATAATTTTCGCTTCCAAAGAAAAATTAAATCATTTTTATCACCTCTCTCGTCCTCCTCTCGTTTCCTCACTTCCTCTCTATCCTCTTTCTCCAAAGCTTCTCCCATCTTTCTGCTTTAGTGGCAACATTAGAACTTGGGTCGATTGAGTCTTCATTTTCGAATCAAATCAGCACAGGGTTGAGTCGTGCCTTGGTCATATTTTCGGTCGGCTGAACACGGCTTGATTGCTCTCCTGGTCATGACGCTACTCCGGTCTTCGATTATTGTTGCGTCTCTCAAAAAATCTTTGTTGCACGTCCTGAAGATTGCAGGAATTCCAGAGGGAGCTATCGGAAGCAAGGGCCTCGGTCGAAGAAGCCGAGGGGTCGCTCTCCCAAACGGCAAAAGCTCAAGATGAAGAATGAGATGGTATGCAAATAAATCGAGAAGAGCAGAGATGGGAAGTCTGTTAAAAGCAGGTTCTGTATCTGCACTGGTAGGTACCCTTGCGGGTCTGCTGCTTCTGCTCACTCAGGTCGCCGCGGTGTCCTGACTGGTACTTCCTTCGGGGATTAACTTCATCAGCTGTGCGCTATTCGGAATCATCTTCCGATGTGCAGTCGGAAGAGACCTGGACAACGTTCAGCTCAAGACAGGAACATCCGCTTCTTTCGGATTCATTAGAGGTACATACTCTGATCTCACGAACTGAATTTGGAAAGTTTCCCGTCGCATGCCTTTTCCGACGCAGTGTACATAGCCGCGGGTCTGCTTATATTTGTTTTTGCAGCGGTCGGCTAGATTTCTGCTTCAAGATGGTTTCGAGTCCCTTTCCCATCGAAAGGCCAGAATCAAGAACGGTCGGTCTATTGAATTGCAGTGCCTCATTTCTTGCCCTCTATTAGCCCATTCTATTAATGAAATTCCCTGAAGCTTTGTATAGCGAAAAACTGATTTTTTTTTCAGCTAATCCTCCACCTAAAGAACAGTTTTGGGGCCTAAGATCTAGGGTCATTTTTAAGTGTTTGAGTCTGATGGGAGTTGAAACTTGATATCATCGAGTCGCTAGAATTGTAAAGTTATGCACGTCCTTGTTGCGGTTGTTATTAAACTGCAACATGGAGAATTATAATGAAAATATTTTACCATACACTTGGTACACGACTTATTGATCTTTTCACTAAATGTACTTCAACTACTCGACAATTGCAAGGTCAGCCTTCTCATTACTTATTTTGCTAATAGCCATATCTTGTTGACTGGATGGATCGGTTTAATTCGTTATCTCAATCTCTGAAAAGGAAGAGTCCGTTTAAAAGCAATTCTTTTAGTAAACTAATTGCATTTCCGATTCCAAAACCATCACTTGCTCCTTACACACGTAAATATGCCACTTCATCCAGGAGAAGAGGAGGGAGCGGTGGCGTGTATGTGCTGCGACCACCGAGGACGATTGATCGGTGGCCACTCTAGTGCCATTCAAGCTTCGTCGCTGCTATTGGTTGAGGTACAGGAGTTCTTCCAAACCCTAAGATTTCTAAGGCAGAGAGAAGGAGACGGGGGATTTGATAATTGAATCGGACAATCTCACGATGTTAAAAGCGACATGCAATCCATGGGAGATGGTGTGTACTCCTCTCTGATTGCTTTGTCTTGCTCCCATTGTTCTCGAAGCTCCGAATGCAGCACTGTAGAAGGGAGGCTAATTTTGTTTCGGATTGGGCCGCCAAAGCCCATGAGCACAAGTCTCTTTACCTTCAAATTGGGTTATTTTATCCCCTCTTACTCTTTTGGACTTACCATGTACTGATGCTTGCTTATTGGGCCCTTCATTTTTCCTAATTGAATGGAAGTTCTGTTGTTTGGAGCAAAATATTTTCGGACCTTCATCCAAATTCTAAATGAAATTTCAAATCTAATTACCTAACTGGACAATTACTACCGAAGGCTTAAACTGCCCCTCTCTCTTCTTTTCTATTTTTTAATCTAGAGGTTTTTGCGTTTTTCTTTTTCCGACATGAAAATTTATCGTTTGAGAATATATGTGGTGAGTTTTAGTCAAATAGGATATGAAAAGAAAATTATGAGAAGTGAAGTATACGCACTTAAGTCATACTTAATTCTTCTTTGAGATCTCCGGGAAGACTAAATAAAAAAAAAAATTCATATTTTAGGCTTAGAAAGAAATGCATAAGCACTAGATAAAAGGCCTTAGAATTTATTAGACACACCACAAAAGGTTATGCAAGCCTTTGTGAATTGATTTTTTCCCTAAAAAAAAAAAGGCGTTAGATTTCTCTAAATACTTGTTGTACATCAACTGTATAGCCAAAAATAATAATTGAAAATTGGCTGTGAAAATCAGTTTAATCAAAGCTCTAGAATAGGTAACTAATTATTTAGCAAGACTAAACACAAAAGGGGCACAAATTAGTCAAGATGCAAACAGTAGAAAGCAGCTGCCTCATTTATAAATAAATAAATCTCTAGCGGTTGATGTGCTTGTGGACAAGTGCTTTACATTTTGGTGACGTGAATTTTGCACCAAAATAAAAAGTTCCCTGCTTTACATAAGATGAGGAAACTGCGCTGGGATCCTTATTTAATTCCAATTAAAAAAAAAAAAAGGTTGAGAAAAGGTCGGGATTTTTAGGTAGCGCATGCAAACGTTTCGTTTCCATGGTTTTGTCTTTTGTTTTAGGAACAAAAAAAGAACAAAAACCCGTTTGCTAACGACACATTGTTTTTTTGTTCCTTTAATAAAAACTTAGCCCTGGAATGGTTTGGGAAACGAAAACAAGCAAAAAAAAGTTGCTTCTTGTTCCGGGAACAATTTGTAAAAATAAACTAAATTTTTTTTTAATTTTCTTTTATTTCCTTTTCTTGCGCGACCACCGCAACCGCTCGGAGCTACGCTGGCCCGGCCGCGGCACCGCCGCTACTGGGCTGCCCGTCGCCGATTCTTGCCCATACGCCGCCGCCGATCGCCGCCGGTCGCCGCCCGCCGCCCGCCGCCGCCCCCCGCCCGCCCGCCGGTTTACGCCCTCCGCCCGCCCGCGCCGTCGCGGCCCGCCGCTGCCGTTACCTTCTTGCCGCCAGCGTCGCCAGCCAGCGAGTAGATCTCCGGTGCCTCCAGTGCCCGGTCGCCGCTGACCCAGCTCGCCCGATCGCCGCCACCGCGATCGCCGGCCGCCGACCATCACCTTGATCGCCTTCGGCCATCGACGCCCCCTCCCACGCCCAGCACTGCCCCCGCCGCCCGCCGGTCGCCCCGCCCACCGTCTTCTCCATTTGCCTCCATGCAGTCGCCGCCAGCCGCTACCGCGACCGCGGCCGCCCCTCTGCGACCCGCCTTTCGCCGCCGCCGCCACCACGCCCGCCCGTCGTCTCCGTACCCCTCCGAGCCTTGATCGCCATCGCCGCCCGCCTTGCCAATGACGCCGACCATCACCGCCCGGCGCCCGGCTGGAGCCCATCGGCCGCCCCTCCATGACGCCCGGAGAGCAATCCGCCTAAGAAGATTAAAAATTGAATAAATACAAAAAAGAAATTGTTGCGTTATCAAACGCATTTCTATTCTTTTTTATATTCCAAGAAAGTAAAAATTTTGTGTCGTTATTAAACGGGTTATTCTTTTACTCGAAATTGTTCTTGTTGAAATGAAAAAAACCATTTCTCAAAAAAACTCTTCCCCAACGAAACGTTTGCATGCGCTACCTTAATGAATTCCCAAACAAAAAAAATTAATGAATTCCTTTAAAAAATGTTGGGCCCGCGGGTGAATTGCTGCTTTCCATAAAGTGGGGATACCAAAAAATGAAAAGCAGTTTTCCCGATGGGTCCTACGCGTACCCCGACAAATTTCAAGGCCTGGGATGGATCCCAGGCGTAAGACAAATTTCATTTCGGAGGAATTGATCCATGTGCATTTTGGAGGAATTAGGTGGCATTGACCCATGAATAGGTGGGTTAATCAATTCCTCCAAAATGAAATTTGTCTAGGAGGTGGAATTGTCCCATGATTAGGTGGGTCAACTCCTCCGAAATGAAATCTGTTTGACGCCTGGGACCCATCCCAGGTCGAGAAAACTACTTTTCATTTTGGCTTATGTAAAGCACATCACCGCCGATGATAATTTCAAATCTGTGTCGAAAGGGAACGGGGAAAACGGCCAATTGCTTTTCATTTCGGAGGAATTGACCCACCTACTAATGTTTCAATTCCTCCAAGATGAAATTTGTCTGACGCCTGGGACCCATCCTAGATTGTGAAAACTACTTTTTCATTTTGGCTTATGCAAAGCACATCACTGTTAATGATAATCTCAAATCCGCGTCGATAGGGAATGGGGAAAACGGCCAAATGCATTTCATTTTAGTTTATATAAAGCAAGAGTCATATAGGGTCACATTTTATTTCAAATAGCAATTTATCTATAAATTTAGGTGTGCACAAACATAATTTAACAACAAAGTAAACTATACAATTTTAGGTGTTTAAAGAATTAATATGTTAAGGAGTTCTATCGAAATTTTAATTTTTTTCCTCAATCAAAGGCCAATTTTTATATTTTGTAATAGAACTGATGTGCAACAAGTATTTATAAAAATCTATTTCTCTTTTGATGGAAAAATTTCAATTGAGGAAGACTTGTCTAACCTTTTGTGGTCTCTCTCTAAGATACCCTAAGACTTTTGTCCATTTATTTAATCCATGTCTTCAAAGCTGTTAATTTAATCCGAATACAACAAATGGTGGGAACCATTAATTTAATCCTGGATTAATTTTATTTTTTATATAAAAATATATATTTTTTTTTATGTTTTCCAAAAGATGAAAGTTATCTTCCAATATAGACCAAATATATGAAAAGTGTTCTTGCATATATTTTAATTTTCTTTTTATTTTGTTTCGCACGCAAAGAATGTGTGTTTTGGGCTAGCAATGGCAAAACGTTTAATGAGGAACATCACTGCAATTTGGAAGGAAACTGAACCTTCAACACTTTGAAACGCGGTTTCTAAAATCTCTTCATTTTCTAAACTCAATAATTAATCACCAATTATTATTCGAGTCTTTTCTGTTCCTTTGAATTTAGGACACAGCACGAGTGTCTTGGAAAGCTCTGTCAAAATAAATAAATAAGTAAATGAACAATCGAGTCTAGTCACTTTCTGGCGAACTTGGGACTGTTTATTCGGCAAATTTGAGCAAGTTGTTATGCCAGTGAACTTGGGGGAATTGTCATGTTGGTGAACGTAAAAGGACTTGTTTATATGGTGAACTTGGGTGAATGGTCATGCTGCTGAACTTGGGGTAATTGTTTATTTACAATTCGTCCAAGTTTATGCTGATGAACTCAGGCAAATTGTTTATTCGGCAGACTTTTAGCAAATTGTTATAGTTAAGGGTGAATTTTATGTTGGTCAACTTGGGGGTATTGTTTATTTGATGAACTTGGACAAATTGTCATGCTAGTGAATTTGGGCGAATTGTTATTTGGCAAATTCTTTGTGAATTGTTATGGGTAAGGGCGAATTGTTATGCTGGTGAACTTGGGGGCATTGTTTATTTGGTGAACTTGGGCGAATTGTTTATTTGGTAAACTCTTTTTGAATTGTTAAAGTTCAGGGCGAATTGTTATTCTGATGAACTTGGGGGCATTGTTTATTTGGGGAACTTGGGCGAATTGTTAAAGTTCACCGTAACAATTCAGCAAGCTTGGGTGATTTGTCATGGGGGAATTGTTTATTTGGTGAACTTGGGCGATTGTCATGCTGGTGAACTTGAATGAATTGAATTTTGGCAAACTCTTTGTGAATTGTTATGGGTCAGGGCGAATTGTTATGCTGGTGAACTTGGGGGCATTGTTTATTTGGTGAACTTGGGCGAATTGTTTATTTGGCAAACTTTTTGCGAATTGTTAAAGTTCAACGCGAATTGTTATTCTGATGAACTTGGGGGCATTGTTTGTTTGGGGAACTTGGGCAAATTGTTAAAGTTCACCATAACAATTTGGCAAGCTTGGGTGATTTGTCATGGGGGAATTGTTTATTTGGTGAACTTGGATGAATTGTCATGTTGGTGAACTTGGGCGAATTGTTATTTGGCAAACTTCTTGTGAATTGTTAAGGGTCAGGGTGAATTGTTATGTTGGTGAACTCGGGGGCATTGTTTATTTGGTGAACTTGGGCGAATTGTTCATTTGGCAAACTCTTTGCAAATTGTTAAAGTTCAGGGCAAATTGTTATTCTGATGAACTTGGGGGCATTGTTTATTTGGGGAACTTGGGCGAATTGTTAAAGTTCACCATAACAATTTGGCAAGCTTGGGTGATTTGTCATGTCGGTGGATATTTGGTGAACTTGGGCGAATTGTCATGCTGGTAAACTTGGGCCAATTGTTTATTCGGCATACCTTTTGTGAATTGTTAAAGTTCACGGCAAATTGTTGTACTGGTGAACTTGTGGGCATTGTTTATTTGGGGAACTTGGGCGAATTGTTAAAGCTCACCGTAACAAATCGGCAAACTTGGGTCAATGCTGAATTGTCATGTCGTGCCTTTGTTGGGCGAATGCCTTCGGGCACTATCGAGGCAATTTCCCTTTCTGCCCACATCTCCCCCTCAATTTCTATCTTCTACAGGATCATCTCAGATCTTTCCTATGAATAAAATGAGAACTTTTCCTTTTTGCTTTTTTTTGGGGGTGGGGGGTGGGGGATTCATCATAATCATGCCTGAAAGATATTTCTGTTCACTCTATTTTTTTTGCTTTATTTTGGGAGGGGGGATTCATCATAATCATGCCTGAAAGATATTTCTGTTCACTCTATTCTCTTTTCTTGTTTCTATTCACGTAACGGTAACTCACCAAGGATGAGATTGTTGCTTTCCATTCATGCTTCCAATAAACAGTAATGCATAACTATCAAAATCACTCAATCCTTGATTTTTATCTTACGATATATGCAAATGGGTATTTTGGATCGTGGGTCCTTAGCCTATTTTTAGAGCTAATGGATCTCTAAAAGGATCAAATGGTAGTGAACTTATAACTATAGTATGAACTTGAAGGGCTCAACGGAATGGATTGAAACTGCTGACCGATGATTTTGAAAATGATTTATAAGCTCATTTTCTATGACAGAATTTTGATTAATCAAACTGATTGTAGACCGACCCTTTTTTCAAAGAGAAATTGATGCTGAATAATTAGTTCACGAAGACATGACAAATGCAATTTGATTTCATTATTTGAACTGCATCTTTCAAATAAAAATAAGAAATCCTTTTTCATTTAATTATAAATTACTTTGCTTGTTTAACAGAGAGAGAGAGAGAGAGAGAGAGAGAGAGAGAGATGTTCTAACCATTACAATTTGAATCCATTCGAAACTTAAGCACACAAAATGAAACAAACTAAACTTTGCATATATTTGAAAGAAGATAATCCAAAGGTTTTCCATATTGCTATATATGGAGAATTGGTGAAGGAAGGAGAGCGGCGAGTGTTGACTATTGGAAAAAAATAAAATATGGCTTTGAATTGGCGTCATATTAGTTTCTTTAGGGATTTATTTGCTCCATAATGTTACTAATGATCACAGGCAAATATCCTCCAAGATACAACAAAGTCTCGATTGAGAATACTATATTGCAATTCTAGTATTTATCTAGGGTCGCTCTAAGGAAACAATTGAAATAAGTTGTAGTTTTATAAACAATAGGCCTTAAATTTCAAGATAGCAATTCCAAACAAAGCTAGCTGAGCATTCTCAATCCAATAGATCAAAACTACTCATTTTCTCACCCGAGAAAGTATGTGAGATAAACAAACTAAAATCACATATGGAATCTAACTATCAATAGCGGATTGGAACCAAGATTTGATTAGGTCATAGCCAACTCCTACCGAGGCATCCTTCCTTATAATAACTAGCAAAAAGAAAGGGAAGAAAACAACAAAGAAGAAGCTGCTATACAATTTACCTTATAACAATATACCAACACCATCTAATGACGATATCCTGACACAATACAAGACCAACATAAACTTATCTTATCCCTTGCTTTACTCTAAGCTATAACTGGGCTACCGCTGAAAAGTTCAGAACCATCTCTAGATCCAGCATTGAACTAATACAATACTACTCTCTCTATTGAGAAATGCCGAACATGTATATTAATACCCACTGCCATAAACGGCTACCCAGTCTTATGGGCTTTGGCCAACTTCTCCCTCCTTTCTTCGCAGCCTCGGAGACTTTGTTTTTCCTCGCTTCCCTTTCTCCTCTTTGACCTTCTTTTTGTTCTCCTTCCTAGAAGCCTTCTTGTCAACAGGAGGCAGCACCTCGGTTTTGGAAGCTGACTCATTTCCTTCCGAATCTTCATCTACATCTGTATTTGAGTCGGACTCGCTACCACAAGCTTTAGTATCATTGCCAAGATCAGTTGCCTTTGCCTTTGCCATTGCATTAGCGTCCCCCTTCGTTAGAGCCTGCGATAACCCCATGATTCTCTTGTAGACATGTCTTCAATGTGCTTCCTCGTTATCATCCGAATCACATCCTCTCCCACATTTTTCACCAAATCTATTGTCTTCAGTATATATGACTGAAAGAGAAAGCATAAACACAGTTATTAACCATGACAATAGTAAATGACAGCAAATGTAAATGTCACCTCATCCAAAGAAGAACGCAAATTTAGATAGCTACTCCCTGTTGACCGCATTATTACATCTCTTTGTAAAACAAACACAAATGCATAAAGTATTTTCTCGGCATCATAAATCCATGTATTGGGTTTTCGTAAGAAAAAGTCTCCTAAGAAGGATGCAACAAGAAGCAGACGCACCATGAACATCCGGTGGGCACAAGTGGCTTCCGCTTTGATCTAGTAATTCCTGGGGTGCCTTGCAAATTTGGTCCCCAGGCTATATAATATATTGCATGACAACAAAACATCACAGTCCAAAGCTCACCACCTAGCCGGTTGAAAATTCATACACTCGGTACAGTTGGACCCTGCACAAGAGCTTTGCAAGATGCTATATTGATAATCGTTTACTGCCTAAAATTCATGGAGTAACACAGACAGAAGCAAGGTGCTTGTTAAACTGACTATTTTTTAAATGCCAAAACAAAGGTTAGAGGCAAATGAATTGGCTAAGGAGACAGAAAATTTGCTAGTAAGTACTGTTTATTGATGTTTTGTCCTAATAGTTACAGTTTAGTCTCACTATGGACTTTTCTCGATGTTAATGCTGGTCCAGGTTCAGATGAGTATGATTCTATATGTATGGAGTTCGTGCGAATATAGCATCAGACACCTACTGGTATCTATATAGACCTTAGAAGCTAAGAGTTAACAGTTCATGGTGGAAACTAGTTTGGATGGTGATGCGTGATGGGTTAAATTCGTTCGGTTTTGTGTAGCCAATCGACAAAGTTGTCGGGATTAAGATTACCGTCATACTCGGGGACCTCCATTGTCTGTTGAAAGAATTTGCATATGTGTTTCCGGAGGATTTGCCACTTGGATTACCTTCCATAAGAGGTATTGAGCATCAAATTGATTTGATCCCCAGTGCTTCGCTACCAAACAAGCCAGCTTATCGATGCAATCCAAAGGAAACAAAGGAGTTGCAAAGACAAGTCGATGAACTTATCCTCAAAGGATACGTCCGAGAAAGCATGAGTCCCTGCTCTGTTCCGGCTCTACTTGTACCTAAGAAGGATGGTACATATCGAATGTGTGTAGATAGTCGGGCCATCGACAACATAACCATTAAGTACCTAGACTTGATGATATACTTGATGAATTATATGATTCTTCTATGTTTTCAAAGATAAATTTGCGGAGTGGTTATCATCAAATCAGAATGCGAGAAGGAGATGAATGGAAGAGTTGGTCCATGGAGCTATCAGAACTTTCCCCATAATAAACTTTAGCTCAAAAACTTGAATTAATGATGGGCCCAGAACAGAACAGGTAGACTAATTCAAAGTAATTGAGGATGCAAATTCGCAAGCTACAGATGCGCACAACAAATATCCTATTGTACACAAGCCTACCGCCAAAGAAATCACGAACATGCTAAAAAATAATCTCGAACGGCACTAGAAAAATCAATATTCCTCGAACAAAGAGGAACAGAACAGACCCAAAAAGCTCCACAACCCCAAAGCCGAAATGCGAGAAGAACGGAAGCGAAAGCGATCAATCAGCACCAAGATCGCACCTTTCTTTAATAGGCCGAGCGGAAATACCGAGGAGGACAGAAAGGTTCTGAATTTCCGCAGTTGGGCTCGAGTATATTACGAGAGAGGGGGCACGGCGAAGGAGATGAAAGATGGGTTGACTCAAAGCCAACCGTCCCGACTCTCTTTCCACATCGACGAAACGCGAGAGGCAGAAGGCGCTTGTAATTACATCATCATCATCATCATCATCTCCCGCGGAGGCGACGAGGTCGACTGAAGCGGCTGAGCTCGACAGAGCTTCGGCGGCTGCGCGACCCGGCGGGGCGGAGCTGGGTTGAACGGAGGAGAGCGGCGGCCGGAACTCTGGTGGAAGCTCGGCTGAAACGGTGCTGGCTCTTTTGAGGTTGCTGGTTCGGAGAGGAGGAGCCGCAGGGCGGCGGGTTCGGGAAGAAGAAGGCGTGGAGAAAAAGAAAAAAGAAAAAGAAAAAGGAATAAAAAAAGAGAAATCAGAAAACGAAATTAGAAAAAATGGAAAAAGAGATTTTAATAAAAAAGGATGACAATGGTAGGCCGAGCTCTCGGGGCCGGGCCGGGGGGGTGAGAAAAGAGTGGGCCAAGAATAAAGAAAAGAATAATGGGCTGAATGCTGTGGGTTAGCAGAATGGACCGGGTCAGACCAGTAATCGGGCCTGGTCTCCTGACCCGGCCCTGTGTCCTTTTCCATATTAATGAATAATTAAAAAAATCCGAAAAAAATCAGAAAAGAAAAAATGGTTTCGATCGAAACTTACAGAAAATAAGTTTTTGAAAAGATGGTCCTGAGTGTGATGTGCGCATCCAAGGCGTGCCAATTTCAGAGAGCAAAGGAAAATAGGGTGCACCATTCCAAGTTAAGTGCGATTAATTGGAAATTTATTAAAGGAAATTATAGTGCGGGACTGGCAACTAAATGAAATATATATTATACAAAAAATAAAATAAAAATGAGATTGGAAAATTAGAGAAATTTAATTGCGATGCTTCAATTAATTGGAAACGAAGGTGGACTAGAAGAAACTCAAGTGCACATCAAAGAAATTAAAATTGCCGGAATCTAAACATGGCTGGAAAATGGTTATTTTCATTAGTTTGATAGTTTAGGAAAAGTGACTTCCTTTTTGATAAAAGGGTTTTCCCCTGATTTTAGTTTTTTTTTTTTTTTGGTAAAGCCCCGATTTTAGTTTGTTGTTCTCGAGTTCATTAAAAATGTTTTTTTGTAAATCGGTTAGTTTTCCACTATCTAATCACTATTGAAAAATAGATTTCAAGCAAAATGAACAATTTGAAAAATATTTTCCTAGAAATAATTAGATATATCGCTTGGAATAATTAACCAACAAAAAATATTTTCATTATTGACAACAATTTATATTTATAGTTTTTCGATAATGAAAATAATTTTATTTAGATATTTTTATAATCGATATAAGTCATCATTTTTGAGAGAATATTTTCCAAAACGTGAATTTTTTCGAAACAAATGGTAGTAAAATATTGTTTTTCCAAAAACCTTCCCCAATCCCTTTTACATACGTAAATTACGCTGCTTTACTAGGACTTTTATCGAAATTCATACTCTAACATGACAACTTAAACCTCTCTCTTTTTAAATCTAGAGGTGATAGTTTATCATTTGAGAATGTATGTGGTGTGTTCTAGTATAATAGGATTTGAGAAGAAAATTGTGGGACATGCAATATATGTACTTCGGTCTTTAGTCAATACTTATTTATGCTTTGAGATCTTCCATGAAAAAAACTACATTTTAAGCGTAAAAAAGAAAAGGAAAAAAGCAAAAGCTTTTAAAAAGTTGGGTTGTTTCAAAGGCATCACAGAAGATTTGACATGTTTTCATCAATCGATTTGTTTCCATTAGAGGAGTCTCAGATTTTTCTAAATACTCAATTATACATCACTTGAATAACAAGTAAAAAAAAACTGGCTTTGAGAATCAACTTAGGGTGTGTTTGTTTCACGGAAAACTCAATGATAAAGGAAAATGCTTTCCGGGAAAGTATTTTCTAATAATACGATTTATTTTCCTTTGTTTGGCGATGTATAATTGAAAATATTTTATGCCGTTTGTATCCAATTAAAAAATAATCACACTTCATCACAAGAAAAAAAATGAAGAAGCAAAAACTCACTGGCTGTCCTTGTGGCCGGTGACGGGTGAAGAAGAAGCAAAAAGAAAAATAAGCAAATTTGAATTTTTTATTATTATTTTAAAAATGTTTTCCAAATTTTAATTTTTTTAAATAAAAAGTTCAAATTCAATTTTTTCATAATATATTTTTATAAGAATAATTATTTGTAAACCAAGCATCAAATCTAAGCTTTGGTAGATTCGAAAAACATTTTCCGGTAGATTCATAAAACGTTTTCAAAGGGAAAATCATTTTCCTGAATTTAAGCTTTACTAGGAAAACACATTTCCGTTGATTAGAAAAACGTTTTCCATTGACTCATTTTCCTAAGCGATCCAAATGTCGGAAAATGAGGAAAATGTTTTCCCCAAAATTGTATTCCGTGAAACAAATGAACCCTTAGTTGAGGTGTAAAATAGCCAAGTAGTGAGTACAAAGCATGACTAAACACAAAAAGAAATTAGTCAATTAAAAACAAAGGAAGCAGCTGTCCCATGCACAAATCAGAAAACATCAACGGGCTGAGGATACGGTTGAACATGAAGGGGATTTGTGAGTCTCGGGTAGAATACTCGGCCAATACGCGAAGGATCCTCGGGTAATACGCGAAATGCATCCTTAAGGGATCCTCGGGTAGTGGTTGTGCATCCTGGAGCTGTACGGTAGAGATTTGGTTGCATTCGGTCTCTGAAACCGATCATGTCCTCTCACCCGTTGATTTGGAGTGGTTTGAGTAATTCGTTGATCTACAGAAATTCTGAACTAATTAGATAATTTGCAAAAGATAAGAAATGGCTAACACGGTTAGAGCCGGTCCCCCTCCCCCCCCGCCTCCTCTCTCAGAGCTCATGCTGGGGATTGCCTATATAATGCACGAGCCAGCCCAGCCCATCGCTTCGCTTCACTCTCATACCCAGATCAGAAAACGTTAAAGCGGAGTGGAGGAGCTCCTGGGCTACTTGCAAGGTCTCTTCCCGCTCTTCGATTACTATTTGTTCCCTGCACGTAGCTCCCCTTCTCCACAGCCATGCCGAGTCAAACACCGACTTTGGAAAGGTAGGTCATTCATTCACGTGAATATGCTCTTCAGATTTCTCTTCTAAGAGCGCATTAAAGAGTGGGGGATTTATTTTCTCTTTCGAATCCATTGTTTCTTCCTATTAATACCAATCAAGAGGTTCCATATTGTATTTATCTCATTTAAATTGCTTGCTATCACACTTTTTAATTCGCAGTCCATCGAGACAATGAATCACACGATTTTGCAGTTTTACATCATTTGCGAAGTTATCTAACTAATAGCATTGATCCAAGTGACCGGACCTACGAGCTCAAACTTAAGTACTTTTACATCATTTTTGGGATTCTTGGCGCCTAGTTGCTTCTCTGAATTAGCCTATCTCTATTATTGTGATTGATTGTCAATATATGCTTACTAATATTTGCTTTGACATCATTCAGTCTGCTCATGCAAGGTCTCAATCGATTTCAAGAGATTTTTCAACTATTTGATGATGTGCCCTTTCTTGAAGTTTAGTTTAATTTTTAAAGCTCCTGCAATCATGCTATGTTTGTGTATCAATTTTGTAGCATGTCAGTTGTGTAATAAATTCTTCCAATTTGGGGATGAGAGAATGTTATCATATACATGTTTTATACTAGACATAGTATACACTTTGTAGATTTTGTCTTTTGAAGCTTATTTGGTCATGTTGCGTAAACTTGGGAATAAAATATAGTCTGTTGATTGGAATTATTTATTTGGCTTTTGATCCTTTATTTTTTATTTTTCCTTTCCTTCTATTAAAGTTTCATTGGTGTCAAGAAGAGAAAAAACACTCTCAAGCGCAATGTTCTGTAATTCCGAATTTGCAATAGTTCTTCTACACGGTATCCGCACATACACAATGAAAAATGGAGTTGCATTTCTCATCCCACTACACATTTATGCATTGTGGACTTTATGAGCTCATTTAGTAAAATGTGCGCCCACGAGCGCGTGAACGTGGTCTCATCACCGTACTATAGCCCCCTAATCGCGGCGGTGGCGAGGATGACGTGGAAAAATCCCGCTGACTAAAAATAGAGAACATCAACGAAATTTAAAAATGTCCGAAGCGCAGGTAGGTTCGGCTTCGGGGTTCGGCCGAAGCGACCGGGATTTGTTTGCGGGCCACTGGAGATGGACCACTGGAGGTTCGGATATGCGGTCCGGACGGGGACAAACGCCACGGTTCGATCAATCACTGCGGGGCAGATGACAGAATGACACCTGTCGGGCCGACTTCGCTTTGTAGGGGCATTTCGGTCAGAAGAGAGTCTTCTGGCTCATGTGGGGATTAATATAAATAGGTGTCACCCATCCGTTTACTTTACACCCAAAACGCAGAGCAAACGCTCGAGAGATCAGAAATCGTTCAAGCAAAGGGGCTGGGCACCGGCAAAGTCTTTCTTGCTCTTCGAATCCTCCTTCGTCTCCTTCACTCGCTCCCCTTCTCCACGGCCATGCCGAATCAAACAGCAACTCTACAAAGGTATGTTATGCGCTTCGAATCTTTGTTAAGAACGAGATAAAGCAGTCGATTTCTTTTCTCTTATGAATCTAAATTTTCTTCTTCATTTAATCTAGTGACGACGGGCAACCGCAGCACGAGCAACAACAAAAAAGTTTTGACTTAACCAAAAGATTCCACATTATATTCACCTCGTTCAAGCTGCTTGTTATTGGATACTTCAATTCGCAGCATATCGAAGCGTTGAATCCGGAGATTTTGCAGTTTTATATTATTTGTGAAGTTATTTATCTCATAGCGCTGATCAAAGTGACTGGATCTGTTCGCCCAAACTTAATATACATATGCTTGTACATTGTTTTTGGAACTCTCAGCTCCGAGTTGCTTCTTTGGACGAGCTTGTCTTTGGCTGTGTGGCTGGTCATCAATATGTGCTTGCTAGTGTTTGTTTTGGCATCGTCTGGTCTGCTCGGACAAAGTTTCAACTACTTTCAAGAGATTATTCCCTTGTTCGAGGATGTGCTGTCTTCCCAAGTTTAGTTTGATTATCTTGTATTTGTTATGAATTTAGGTGTATGCCATTTGTAACCAGTATTATTTGTACTAGAAGAGAGAAGATTACGATATGCTTGTTCTGAGTACAGTGAACCTTACATTATTGCCATGTTGTGTACACGGTTACTTTAATATCATTTAATCTTTTTCTAGGGGCTTTTTTTTTTCTAAAGGTTACATAATGGGTGCACTAGCCCATGTTTCAATTCATATTTGTTGAATTGAATTTAAAATTAAGTAAAAAAAAGAATTAAATTTAAAATTAGTCACTTTAATTTTATGAATTGATTAAAATGAGTTTTGAGAAACAAAAACCAACTAAAACTTGATCTAAATGGAATTGACTCAAATTATATTTATGTTAACATATAAAAATGTTACCATTCTACTTGTCACGCTTTTCTTTTTTCCATTTTTTCCTTCCAAGGAACATCCAAAAAGCCAAGTAGAGAGTGATTTTAATAATTTATTTTGGTAGACTCATGATTTTTTGTGAAACGATAATATTCCCTTGTGTAAAGGTGGAACAAAAGTCAAAATTTAATAAAATCGTGGAAAAGTATTGTATAAAAGATTCTGGCAACACATGGTCACCTAGCATGAATGGACCACCTTGAAAGATTAACTACAACTTAAATCATCCCTAAACCAGAAGAAAAAGAAGAAGAAGAAATAATTCACGGGCCACGTCATTTCTTCGGTTGCGTAAACTAGTGGCATATCTGGAAGTTGGACTCAGACGGTCCAAGTTGGACAAACAAGGAAGAAAAAGGTGAGGCCTTCGGACAACTTAAAATTGCATATGAACAGAATTTAATAGCCTCCACTCAAAACTCATTCAAGTCACTTCATTTATTGAAGTGTATGGCGTTGGACACGGTCTTTCGAGGCAGGGACTCTTCTACTAGGTTAGTTCAAACTTCTAGCATCGGGAGAAATAATAGGATGTATGTTTTTAAAGCTTGATTTGTCACAATTTTTAGTAATTTCTTATTTGCTAATTCTTTTCATGTTTATTTTGTTTTAATTGGTTATGCCATTTTCTATGAATAAGGAGAAAAATTACAATTTGAGTTCAAGTTAGATTGGTTATAGGTGGGGTAGTCAACTATGAGTCATTAAAATTATATTCTCCGTGTAAATGTTACATGTCACTTCTGTAGATATTTTGTTGTGTGAACACAAAATATCATCAAACCTAAAAATAGAATAAGACAATTTTAAATCCATGCAAGGTATGCTTATTCACCTAGTATATAATAGAGAGATTGCCTAGGTGAATTAATCAAACTATTGTAAATAGTGACAAAATAATGTTAACATAATAATTTATTACTTCAGTTGCCATCGAGGTGTTACGCCTTTGTCCACACAACTTCCCTTAATTTTTATCTTTCACGTGTCGATGGAAAATATTAATCTTTTTTGTTTGATTTCATCAAAACCATGCCTAAATTTTTTTTATTAACTCGATTCGCTTTTCTTTCTCTCTCTCCCCTCCAAACATAGTTTGCACTATTGCATGGCTAAAGTACTACTATTCCAGGTTTTTCCAAGTTTACTTGAATTTGTTGTCTCCTTTATCCATAGTTACTGTTAATAGAGTCTTTTTTTTTCCTTTCCGAACCAACACGGAGCCCAATACACATAAAAACGTCGAAGAGCTAAGCTTCAGTCAAAGTTCTTTCGTCGGATACTTTTCCCGGGAGGGGGATCTGACGGTCCAGGACTGACTCCCGCATCGAGATAGGGAACTGATGACTTTTGAAAAGTAAGTCCCCGCCAATTTAATGCAGGGCCGAATATTAAAATGGAAAAAAAAAAGAGTAGGTTGGAAACATGGCCTATTTGTACGTCCACCGCGAAGTTGCCTCCCAGAGTTCATTCGGCGCCCCCATTCCCACGACATGGCCGATCATACGGTAACATCGGAAAAGGGACGTTTTACATCCATCTGAATATGTTCTAAAAGCTTTGCTTAGAGCAGCTACTCTAAAAGCACGGCCCAATAGCTAGTTCTCTTTTTCTTTTGAATTGGTTCTTCTTCCAACTAACTGTTTCCTAGTCAGTATAGGGAGAACGGGCAACTGTAACGGCACCAATGACAAGAAAAATTCCACTTAACCAAGAAATTTTACATTATATTCACCTTATTCAAACCACTCCCCATCAAACATTTCAATTCATAGCATATCAAGATTTTGAGCCTCTAGGCTCTATAGTTTTACATCACTTGCAAAGTTTCTATCTCGCGGCACTTATCCAAGTGACCAAACCCTTGAGCTCGAACGTGATGTTCCGGTGCTTGTACCTCATATTTGGGACTTTCGCTTCTAAGTTGCTTCTCTAGACGAGTCTATTCCTTGCCATCTAGCTTGTCGTCAACATGTGCTTGCTTTGGCATGTTTGCTTGCGCGAAATTTTGACCGCTTTCAAGAAATTGTTCAACTCATCAACGATGAGCCAATTGATATTTGAAATTCCAGCAATATACTGTATTTGGGTATTTTGTTGCATGATGCTTGTCATAAATCTTGCGATTTTCATAATCTACTTTTGGAGATCCATGATTTTTTTTTTTTTTTTTGTCAATTGTTGCAGAGTCCATAGACAATTTATGAAGAAGGAATGAAACTCACGTCTAAGTACAGTGTATATCTTCTAAGTTCAATAATTTAAACATGATGTTTTTAGGTGCCCTGTTTATACCGATTTAGGTATGGTGTATATACTTTGAAAGCATTTCTTGAATTTTCCATTTATCTCTTGGGGGTATGGCTTAGAATTCAAGACATCTTTTACCTCCCATACTTTAACAAAATGCCACACCCATGGAGCCTTGAAGGCTCCAACTTTAAAAGGTCATAATCAGAAGTCACAGCCAATGACCCCTCCTAAAAATTGTCAGGATTGAAAAAAGTGAAAGACAATCAAACGGGATTGATATCGGAGTCCCAAAAGGACGCTTCACAAGCTCTTGCTCTGGCAAATTTCATATCTGTTAAGTCGAATTTCGAGTTAATTGCTGACATCGATGTCGATGTAAGCGTGTCACTCTCATTAGGGCCCTTTTTCCCTCTCCCCTCAAATCCACACCGTTCATTTGCAAAATCAAATCTGAAATCCGCAAAAGTCAAGTCCGCATCGATTACTAGGGGAGTAGTTACCGTGTCACCTCTCTCTTTCTCTCTCTATAAAAATGCAATCAGCAAAGTGCTTCTTCCACTTCACAAAATCCCATACACAAAACAAAGGCTCCAGATCAAAATTTTATCAAGAAGGGAACACCCCAAAGGTCCATAACATGGCTGATCAGACGGGGACACCCCAAAGGTCCATAACTCATTCGTGTGAATATGCTCTTAAAAATTCTGCTTAGAGCTCTAGTTGAGTAGCCGATGTTTCTTTCTTCCTTTTTTGGAAACTATTTCTCTTTCCATCATTTTTTTTCTTGATTCGCTACAGGCAGGGACAATGAGCAACCACCACGTTAGCAACAACTAGAAAGTTTTGGCTCCACTAAGAGGTTTCATATTATCTTCACCACGTTCAAGCTGCTCACCATTATGCATTTCAATTCGTAGCCCATTGAGGCACTGAGCCACACGGTTTTGCAGTTGTACATTATCTTTGAAGTTATCTATCTTATAGCACTAATCCAAGTGACCGAGCCCATGAGCCCAAACTCGATATACAAATATTTGTACATCATTTTCGCGACGCTTGGCGCTAAGTTGCTTATTTGGACGAGCCTATCTCTAGCCATATGGCTTGTTGTTAATATGTGCTTACTAGTGTTTGCTTTGGCATCGTTTGGTGTGCACGCATGAGTTTTCAACCAACTTGAAGAGATTGTTCAACCGTTTGACGATGTGCCATCTGTTGAAGTTCAGTTTGATTTTTAAAGTCCTTGCAATCATGTTATGTCTGTGTATCGATCTTATTGCATGCTTTTTGTAATAGATTCTTTTGATTTAAGGAAGAGAGAATGTTTTTATATACATGTTATGTATTTGGTGAACCTTTATCTTATTGCCATGTAATGTACGCAATTGTTTTAAGTTCCTGATAGCGATAATAATATAGTTGAAGCAACCCACTATTTTTACCCTAGTTAGTATAATGTCACTAAAATCTTGTATAGAAATTTCACGACTTTTCGAGCCATATGATAAGTCGAACTCGTTTTCTTCATAAGCAACCATGTCCGCGTAGGTACTGTACAACATTCTCAACAATAAGAGTGATCTTATTTGAGGTATTATTTGATGATAAAGTCAATATTTGCCTTAATTTTTTTCCAGAAGATAGTAAATTGTTTGCGGATTTTATGTCTTTTGAAGCTCATTTGCGGAGACGACCATGTTTACTTTCAAGACATAGACATGTTGTGTGGAACTTATATTGGCAATATAATTTGGGTCATTAAGTGGAATTACTTTTCTAGCTTTTGATCCTTTCTTTTTCCTTCCCTTATAGTTTCATTGGGGTCTTGTACTTTAATATTATGACCTTTTGGTTTAATAGCTTTTCTATTATATATACATTTATTTATGCATGGATAAAAATGTCCTATAAAAGAAACAATTCAGGTATCATTTTTTGAGGGTTGCCCTCATCGACCCCCGGCAAGGGTCATTCTCATCCACATTAGTAACTTCCAATCAAAATTAGCCCAATGAATTTACTGTCAAATGTGACAATGTTTCGAACTCAGTTGGGATAATTAAAAAATTTAGAGCTAAATTAACAAAAATACAATAGATTTAGGATTTTTTGAATAATTTATCCCTTAAAAATGTCATTATCTATGGGTCACTAAATTTTTATTAAGCAAATCGAGACACATTAAATATTCACCGACCATCCCAAGGCCCAAGGGAATAAACTCACGCCACGCGACATCATATCCGTACTCCGTGGTCCCCAATCCAAACCCTTCCAAGTGTAACTCATGGGATTCTTTGAAGAGCACTAGTTGCCATTGTTGAAAAATATGTGCATTGCTTTAACTTATGAGGCTGGATTTATGTATGCTCACTGTAATTAGAAATTGTTTCATGTCAGTTACTATTTAGATGCGCGTAGGATCAAAAAGAGAAATAGCCTCCCCAATAAGAAATACTCGAGACCATGGTAATCCTACTCTTGCCAATTCTAACAAAGAAAAATAGCTTTCATAATTTTTTATGTTTGGAATGTAAAAAATGAATGATTATTTTTCGGTCAATATAAAATTCTCTTCTAAAATTAGGGAAAATAATTTTCGCTTCCGAAGAAAAATTAAATCATTTTTATCACCTCTCTCGTCCTCCTTTCGTTTCCTTCTTCCTCTCTATCCTCTTTCTCCAGAGCTTCTCCCATCTTTCTGATTCTTCGTCTCATCCGTCATGTCTGGAGCGCTCCTCTTCCACTGTTGCCTCGCGCTTCTCTTCTAGATTGCAGAGGAGGGCGCCAGATCGTTATTATCGCTGTCGGTCATTGTCCCCATGCCGCATAGCTTCACTAAACATTCCTCGGATGCCACGCGCACGTCCAACGAGTACCTCGAACCTCAGTCGGGAAATGCAGCGTCTCCGAAAGCGAGCGGAGCAGTGACTTGAAGGACGCACCGTCGGGCTTTGTGGACGCACGGGTGGAGGAGCTCTTGGGCAGAGAGGAGAACAGCGGCTTGCTCGACGCACTAGAGATGCTTCACAGGAGGTGGATAAGGGCAGGAGAGAGCTTGCGGAGGTCGAGAGGCGGGAATTCGAAGCTCAGGCAGACGAGGAATTACATCGAACAGCTCAAGATCAGAGCTTCTGAGGTGCTTTTGTTGTCCGTTGACTATTGAGTTTTTCCTTTTAAAGAAGAAATTCTGTATGAACGTAGGGAGAAGGAGATTTGGGATCCAACCAGCTCTCTCTTTTAACTTGAAATTTTGGAGAAAACTGAGTGATGGGACTGTTATAAGCGATTCATAGGCTTGAGAGTGGCCATGAATGGTTACGACAGTATTTCTCTCTCTCTCTCTCTCGAGAGATGATCTTTTAAGAGGTAGATGAATTGAGCTGCTGGCAAGCTCCTCCTGGTCAATTTGAGCTCAATCGATGTGAATTTGACTCGAGTTTGTCGAGTTTGAGTCGGTTAAGTAAGGTATTTTGACAAATCTGATCGTCGCATGATATGCTTTAGTGGTAACATTAGAACTTCGGTCGATTGAGTCTTCATTTTCAAATCAAATCAGCACAGGGTTGAGTCGTGCCTGGATCATATTTTCGGTCGGCTGAACACGGCTTGATTGCTCTCCTGATCATGACGGTACTTCGGTCTTCGATTATCGTTGCGTCTCTCAAAAAATCGTTGTTGCACGTCCTCAAGGTTGCAGGAATCCCAGAGGGAGCTATCGGAAGCAAGCTCCTTGGTTGAAGAAGCCGAGGGGTCGCTCTCCCAAACGGCAAAAGCTCAAGATGAAGAATGAGATGGTGTGCAAATAAATCGAGAAGAGCAGAGATGGGAAGTCTGTTAAAAGCAGGTTCTGTATCTGCACTGGTAGGTACCCTTGCGGGTCTGCCACTTCCGCTCACTCAGGTCCCCACGGTGTCCTGACTGGTACTACCTTCGGGGATTAACTTCATCAGCAGTGCGCTATTCGGAATCATCTTCCGCTGAGCAGTCCGAAGAGACTTGGACAACGTTCAGCTCAAGACAGGAACATCCACTTCTTTTGGATTCATTAGAGGTATTTACTCTGATCTCACGAACTGAATTTGGAAAGTTTCCCGTAGCATGCCTTTTCCGACGCAGTGTACATAGCCGAGGGTCTGCTTATATTTGTTTTTGCAGCGGTCGGCTAGATTTCCGCTTCAAGATGGTTTTGAGTTCTTTTACCATTGAAAGGCTGGAATCAAGAATGGTCGGTCTATTGAATTGCAGTGCCTCATTTCTGCCCTCTATCTGCCATTTCTATTAATGAAATTCCCTGAAGCTAAGTCCACAACCGAAAAGCGTGAAGAAGAACATTCTAAGACTAATAACTCTAATGAGAATACGGAACATTACATTCTACACTAAACAGAAAAATGAAACTTATTAAAACTCTGATGGTGCTCAAATTTAGATCTTGATCACTTCTGAACTTATTATGGCCACAAACAGGTGATTTGATCCTTTAGTCCACATCATAAAAACATCATGTAGGTCATTTAGCTTTTGTCTAAACGGGTAAGCCTCGCATTTACCATGGACGACAGTGCCAAGAACATTCCAGATCTTGAAACAATTTTCTTGCATAGCTTACCAATCAAATCCAGCATGACAACAATGAAGTTCAACATTTCACAAGGGGATGCCAACCATTCCTCTATGAAAGGACAAGTATAATCAAGCTATTTTCTACATCAAATTAAGGGCTTTTTTGTGTGTACTTCAACACAAAGCAAAAAGTTCATGCTAGAATTTAAAACATTATCCAAATTTCAGAAAACCATAAAAGAGTTTTATATTAGTTTACGCATCAAAGTATGCATATTGTCAAATTTTAGGTGTTGTAGGCTGAAGAAAAAAGTCAATATGCATTCATTGCAACAATTGTATTAAGCAAAAAGTAGAAACCTATATAGACATGCCCTATATATTCACAACAATCCCAAGCGAGGGAGCCAAAACAGATAATTGCAAGCATGCCACACAACTTCATATTCTTACTCCATGGTTCCAATCTAGTTCCTTCCAAGGACAACTCATGAGATGCTCTGAGCAAAAGGGCTCGTCGTCGTCGAAGAACACATGCATTGCTTTGATCCGTCGGGCTGAACTTTTGTATGCTCACGCAGCTAAGGAATAGTCGCATATTGTTCGCATGCTCATAGAATTGGAAAGAGAAATGGCCTCTCTCCGCGACAAGAAGAAGGAAAAAAACCACTCGCAATGTAATTCTTCTACACGGTAGGCCGTGCATGCACAATGGAAATGGAGCTGCATTTTTCAGTTCATTTTCTGGAACCGAAGCGCCGGTGGCGATGCTACTTTTATTTTTTGATGCCGCTGCTCGTAGCAACGGTCGTTTCTCATCCCCTGACGCCCTTATGCATGATGGCACTTTTATTAACTCGTGGTTAATAAAACCGACCAAAAGAAAGAAAATCATGGTTAATAAATTGTCTTATGATTGGCTCTTGCTATGTTACGGATGGCACCAAAAAGTGATCTTGATAAGCTGACCCTAACTAATAAGGCCTACCAAGCTCCGTCAGATGATCGGCCCATAGATTTGGAGGGAATTCGTATATAACTGCAATTGCGGTTACCGACGGTTTAGCATCAGCTACAATTTGGGAAGCAACAAGATGAGGGATAGACAAGTTATCGAGGCACTCGCTGACAACAAGATTCAACCACCTTGTGGATCACGCGATGTAGTTACTGGAAAACATTCTGAATCTCCCAAGAACAGCTATCTACTTGGTCTGGCTATAAATAGCCAACGAGGGATTGTTGTGAAAAAAAAAAAAAAATTGGAAAAATCACTACAAACAGCACACATGCTACTTTTCTCTATTCCCATTGCAGTTATCCTTTTTCGTTTTAGTCTTTTAAGTATACTCTCCTTTATCCATAGTTACTGACATTAGAGTATTTTCTTTCTTTTCTGAACTGACATAAAGCTTGATACACACAAAAAAAAGCCAAAGAGCAAACCTTCAATGAAAGGTATTTCGTTGGATACTCCAACTTTTCTCGGCTAAACAGCTATACAGAACATGTGGATCGTGGAATCTCAGCCAAATAGATCTCTAAAATGATCGAATGGTAGCGAAATTTTGTTGCCCGGATATGGGCAAAATTAGGGAATTTGCTCGAACCATGCGGCAAAGCCGAAACTTCGTTCAAGTGCCCCTGGAGAAAGAGGAGCGAAACTTCGTTTCCCCGGAAACGCGGGCGAGAGATGAGAGAGTAATAGTGTTCCCAGCCGTTGATTTAACTCTCGAGAGGGGGATCTGATGGTCCAGGCCTGACTCCCGACATCGAAATAGGGAACTGATGACTTTTGCAAAAGCCAAGTCCCCGCCAATTTGACGCAGAGCCGAATATTAAAATGGAAGAAAAGGTAGATTGGAAACGTGGCCTATTTATGCCTCAACGACATGGCAGATCATACGGTAACATCGGAAACGGACGTTTTACATCTATCTTAATATGTTTAAAAGCTTTGCTTAGAGTGTTGCCTGGTAGCTAGTTCTCTTTCTCTTCAATTTGTTCTTATTCCAACTAACTGCTTCCTAATTCGGTATAGGGAAAACGGGCAACTGCAACAGCATCAACGATGAAAAAGTTTTGACTTAACCAAAAGATTCCATATTATATTCATTTCATTCAAGCTGCTTATTATCGGATATTTCAAATCATAGCATACTGAGATATTGAGCCTCCAAGCTCTACAAGCTCTACAGTTTTATGTTATTTGTGAAGTCATCCATCTTGTGGCATTTATCCCAGTGATTGGACCCTCGAGCCTGAATGTGATGTTTGGGTATTTGTACCTCACATTTGGAACTATTGCTTTTGAGTTACTTCTCTGGATGAACTTGTCCCTTGCTGTCTAGCTGGTTGTCACCATGTACTTGTTTGCTTGCACAAGATTCTGATTGCTTTCAAGAGATTGTTCAACTCATCAACGATGAGCCAATTGATATTTGAAACTCCAGCAATATACTATATTTGGGTATTTTGTTGCATGACGTTTGTAATACATTTTGTGATTTTCATAATCTAATTTTGGAGATCCATGAATGATATTTGATACTCCAGCAATATACTATATTTGGGTATTTTGTTGCATAATGTTTGTAATACATTTTGTGATTTTCATAATCTAATTTTGGATATCCATGAATATATATATATATTGTCAATTGTCACAGAGTCCATAGACAATTTATGAAGAAGGAATGAAACTCAAGTTTAACTACGGTGTATGTCTTCTGAGTTCAATAATTTAAAAACGATGTTTTTCATTTATCTCCTGGGGGTGTGGCTTATAATTCAAGACATCTTTTACCTCTCATACTTCAACAAAAGGCCACACCCACGGAGCCTTGAAGGTTCCAGCTGTTAAAAGGTCATTATCAGATGTCACGGACACTGACCCCTCCTAAACAATCTTAGGTTTGAAAAACACAAAAGACAATAAGATGGGTATTTTGTTGCATGATGTTTGTAATACATTTTGTGATTTTCATAATCTAATTTTGGATATCATATATATATATATTGCCAATTGTCACAGAGTCCATAGACAATTTATGAAGAAGGAATGAAACTCAAGTTTAACTACGGTGTATGTCTTTTGAGTTCAATAATTTAAAAACGATGTTTTTCATTTATCTCCTAGGGGTGTGGCTTATAAGTCAAGATATCTTTTACCTCTCATACTTCAACAAAAGGCCACACCCACAGAGCCTTGAAGGTTCCAGCTGTTAAAAGGTCATTATCAGATGTCACGGAGAATGACCCCTCCTAAACAGTCTTAGGTTTGAAAAACACAAAAGACAATAAGACGGGTATTTTGTTGCATGATGTTTGTAATACATTTTGTGATTTTCATAATCTAATTTTGGATATCCATGAATATATATATATATATATATATATATATATATATATATTGTCAATTGTCACAGAGTCCATAGACAATTTATGAAGAATGAATGAAACTGAAGTTTAACTACGGTGTATGTCTTTTGAGTTCAATAATTTAAAAACAATGTTTTTCATTTATCTCCTGGGGGTGTGGCTTATAATTCAAGACATCTTTTACCTCTCATACTTCAACAAAAGGCCACACCCATGGAGCCTTGAAGGTTCCAGCTGTTAAAAGGTCATTATTAGATGTCACGGACATTGACCCCTCCTAAATAGTCTTAGGTTTGAAAAACACAAAAGACAATAAGATGGGATGGATGTCAGAGTCCCAAAATGACGCTTCACGAGCTCTTGCTCTGGCAAATTTCACATCTGCCTAGTAATTGCACGGTGATTCTTTAACCCCCCCCCTCCTCCCACCTTAGTAAACCAATAGGCCAATTAATCTCATGATAGCAAAATAGCCAACCAAGCATTCTCAATTCAACATATCAAAATTGTAAGGAAGGAGATCTTGGTAGGAGTTGGCTCTGACCTAATCAATTCCCAGTTCAGGTCTACTATCGATAGTTAGATACCTATTGCAATTTTAGTTTGATTTTTTCACATACTTTTGGGTGTGAGAAGATGAACAATTTATAGGGATAAGTTTTATGTTTGGTTGCCAATTCTTGCCCATCAGATTATGTTGCATGATAGACATTTGCTTACAAAAGTCAGAGCTACAAAAGGGTCAAGCGACGATGTAGAGGAGTTCCACCCACTATCAATTGGCAGAAAAAGAGAAAGTACTGCTGAATGTAGATAGTAGCATACATATTTGGCTGTGGAATGCAACCATTTGTATCATTAAATACTAGATGGTCGAGCATCTTGAACAGAACCATCCGAGTTCTCTAATCAATGGTCTGCACAACCACAGAAACAATTCCAAGAGAACTTCTCAGAGAGGCTAACATCACTTCAGTAATTTTTAGAAATGGGTCGGTGCAATGTAACTGCAGTAACTTTTAAAAGTGGTCTTACTTGTGAATAATTATTGCAAGAGGGGATATGAACCAATTCATACACCCATCAAATAGTTTATTCAGCTATGATTCAGTCAAACTGAAATATCGATTAAGCTTGCAATAGGATTCGTTTCAACTTCAAAACTATTGATGATCAAATAAAAGTAATCATAGTTTGTTTTCCTATATCCAATTCTGCAAAATAATTCCACCGAAACTTCACGCCTAGTATAGAAGATTTGACCCAGGGACATAGGTGCAAAGCAAGAGGAAGGAGGCCAACGAAGAAATTGACGAAAATTCTGATAGATTTTTAAAATGGACACATATTTTATAGGGAATATATTGGCTTGAGAAAACTCCTAGCAGCAAATTATACTTAGTGTAAAGAGACCTTATTGTTGCTGTTGTTATGATGGCAACATGGAGAATTTTATTGGAACAAAACTCTCAGTACAAAGTCGATCAATCTTTTGATGAAGATGTACTTTACCTGCTCGACAGGTTGCACGGCCAACTTTCTCATTACTTTTGATTTTCCAATAGCCATATCCTATACACTTTATCGAATTGAAGCTGTCATTCGGATGTCCTCAAAACAAAACCGTTAACGGATATCCTCAAATCGAAACCGTTGATCGGATTGATAGTCTTGATTTGACGATGAAATGAGATGTCCTCAAATCCAACATTGTCAAAAGAGGATTGGAGTATCCCACGTAAAGTATTACGTGGGATACTCCAATCCTCTTTTTGAAAACGTTGGATTTGAGGACATCTTGTTCTTACGTGGGATACTTCAATCCTCTTTTGAAAGTGTTGGATTTGAGGACATCTCCTTTCGTCGTCAAATCGAGACTGTTGATTCGTGAAATCCACAAAAGTCAAGTCCGCGTCAATCATGTGTGGGGGAACAGCAAGGTCACCTATAAAATTGCAGGAGCAAAGCCCCTTCGCTTACTTTGCAGCTTCCACACATAACAAAAAGCTCGCATCGAGAACTCTTTCAGGCGAGGTGGAGGAGCTCCGCCGGCGAAGCATCTTCCAATCCTTGGTCTCCACACGTGCTCCCCTTCTCCACAACATGGCCGATCAAGCGTGACATCCCAAAGGTACGGGACTCATTCCGATGAAAATGCTCTTAAAAACTATTCTTAAAGCTTTGATTGAATAGCTAGTTTTTCTTTCTCTTTCTTTATTTAGAATCTATTTCTTTCTTGATTCGTTACGGGGACGATGAGCAATCACAACATCAACAACAGGAAAGTTTTGGTACAACCAAGAGATTTCATATTATATTTACCTCATTCAAGCTGCTTGTCATCGTACATTTCCATTCACACCATCGAGGTGCTAACCCATACAGTTTTGCAACTATACATCATCTGCGAAGTTATCTATGTTATGGCATTGATCCAAGTAACCAGGCCCATGAGCCCAAACCTGATATATACATATTTGTACATCATTTTTGGGACACTCGGTGCTGAGTTACTTCTCTGGACGAGCTTACCTCTAGTCATGTGGTTTGTCATCAATATGTGCTTGCTAGTATTTGCTTTGACATCGTTTGGTGTGTTCCCGAGAGCTTTCAACGGCTTCAAGAGACTATTCAACTTTCGCCGATGTGCCGTTTGTCGAAGTTTAGTTTGGTTTTTAAAGTTCTTGCAATCATATTGTGTTTGTGTCTCAATCTTATTGCGTCTCTTTGTAATAAATTCTTCTAATTTAGGAAGGGAGGATGTTGTCGTCCACATGTTTTGTATTTGGTCAACCTAGTCTTGTCGTCGGGAAATGAACACAACGTTTTTAAGTTCCAAACAACAACAATGATCTTGTTGGAGCTTTTATCTACTGATAATAAATGATATTCGACCCCATATTTTACCCTAGTTAGTATACTATCTCTAGAATCTTGTTTGTAAATTTCACGGCTTTTCGAGCCCATTTGATAGGTCGGAGTCATTTTCTTGGAAGCATCTCTGCTTAGGTACTGTATAACATTCTTAAAAGTAACAATTATCTTATTCGAGTTTTTTTTTTTTGGGTGATAAAGTCATATTTGCCTTAATATTTTTACTGAACATATTAAATTGTTTGTAGATTTTATGTCTTTTTAAGCTCATTAGATGGGATGACCATGTTTTCTTTTGGGACATATCCATTGTCATGTTGTGTGGAACTTATATTGGCAATATAATATGGTTCATTTAGTGAAATTATTTTTTTTTTGGCTTTTGATCCTTTCTTTTTCCTTCTATTATAGTTTCATTGGGGTCTTGTAGTTTAATTTTGTGACTTTTTTGGTTTAATAGCTTTTCTATTATATATATACACATTTATTTATTGGCAGATAATAATATCCTACAAAAGAAACAATCAAGGTATCAGATTTCGAGGGTCGCCCTCTCTTGGTTCTCATCGGCCCCTAGCAAAGATTATCCTCGTCCACATTACCGATTTTCAATCAAAATTGATCGAATGGATTCAATAGTCAAAATATGAAAATGTTTATAACTTAATTGATACAATCAAATTTAGAACTGCATTAGTAAAAAGGAAATAGGTTTAGAATTTTCTAGACAATTTATTCCTAAAAAAATGTCAATATGTCTCAATCGCAAAATTTTAATTAAGCAAAAAGTAGAAATTTATGTAGACATGCCTTAAATATTCACCAACCACCCCAAGGCCCAAAACACATGCCACGCAAATCATTTCCATACTCCATGGTCCCCAATCCAAACCCTTCCTACTATAACTCATGGGATTCTTCGAGGGGCAGCAGTTACCTTTGTTGAAAAACATGTGCATTGCTTTAATCCGCAAGTGTAGTCTCCATTATCCTAGCGCAATAGATTATCCTTTTACCCGCTCTTAGTCATTTTTTATGAGCAAGTATTGAGTGAATACAATATACTTATGCTAAATCGAATTCAGACCATTAAATCTTAAAGGTTTGTCTCAATTCAAGTGGGCTCTTAAAATCGATGAGCGACGAGTACCTGGATGAAAAGTATATGCGGAGGCCGTGTTTATTTCATGAAAAAGGTTTTCTAAAGAAATATTTTCGCAATTTCTCATGTTGGAGATGTGAAAAATGAATTATTAAAGAAAATATTTTTTGGTCAATAGATAATTCTCTTCTAAAATTGGGGAAAATAATTTTCGCTTCCGAAAAATAAAAAAATGAAATCATTTTCCCCACCTCTCTCGTCCTTGTCTCGTCTCCTCCTTCCTCTCTATCCCCTTCTCCAGAGTTTCCCCCATCTTTCTGCTTCTTCGTCTCAACCCTCGTCTCCAGAGTGCTCCTCTTCCGCTGCTGCCTCGCGCTTCTCTTCTAGATAGCAAAGCAAGGCGCCGGCGCCGGTCATCGTTATCGCTATCGGTCATTGTTCACAGTCCCACGTCGATCATCGAGCAGTTTGCTGAAGTTTTCACGTCCACCGATTCTCAAAGGTCCGAATTCCAGATCCAGGTCGGTTTCTAATCCCTTGTCCCCATGCCACATAGCTTCGCTCAAGACCACCTTCCTCGGATGCCAAACGCACGTCTAACGAGCTTGAACCTCAGTCGCGAATTGCAGCGTCTCGGGAAACGAGCAGAGCGGTGACTCCACGGAGGCGCTGTTGGGCATGGTGAACGAGCGAATGGAGGAGCTCTTGGGCAGAAAGGAGAAGAGGAGCTTGCTTGACATGCTAGAGAGAGCTTCGCAGAGGGTGGATATGGACTGGAGAGAGCTCGCTGAGATTGAGAGACGAGAAGCCCAAGCTCGGGCAGATGAGGAATTACATTGAACAGCTCAAGATCAGAGCTTCTGAGGTACTTTTATCGTCTGTTGACTGTTGAATTTTTATTTAAAGAAATTATGCGTGAACGTGGGGAGGTTCGGGATACGACCAACTTGCTCTTTTAATTTGAAATTTTGGAGAAAACTGAGTGATGGGACTGGTACAAGCGATTCATGGGCTCGAGAGCGGCAATGAATAGTTACGGCGGTATTTCTAGGTAGGGAGGCAGTGAGAGAGGATCTTTTAAGAGGTAGACGAATTGAGCTGCTTGCAAGCTCCTCCTGGTCAATTTGAGCTCACTCAATGTAAATTCAACTCAAGTTTTATCGAGTTTGAGCCGGTCAAATAATGTATTTTGATGAATCCGATCATCGCATGATATGCTTTAGTGGTAACATTAGAACTTGGTTTGATTGAGTCTTCATTTTCAAACCAGATCAGCACAGGGTTGAGTCATGCCTTGGTCGTATTTTCGGTCGGCTGAGCACAGCTTGATTGCTCTCCTGATCACGATGCTACTCCGGTCCTTGATTATTGTTGCATCTCTCAAAAAATCGTTGTTGCACATCCTGAAGATTGCAGGAATCCCAGAGGGAGCTATTGAAAGGAAGGACCTTGGTCGAAGAAGCCGAGCGGTTGCTCTCCCAAACCGCAAAAGCTCAAGATGAAGAACGAGATGGTATGCAAATAAATCGAGAACAGAGATGGGGAGTCTGTTAAAAGAAGCTTCTGCACTGGTTGGTACCCTTGAGGGTCGACTGCTACTGCGCACTCAGGTCGCCGCGGTGTCCCGACTGGTACTCCTTTCGGGGATTAACTTCATCCGCTATGCACTATTGAGAATCGCCTTCTGCTGCGCAGTCGGAAGAGATTTGGACAACGTTCAGCTCGAGACAGGAACATTCGTGGCTTCCGGATTATTAGAGGCACATGCTCTGATCTCACGAACTGAATTTGTAAAGTTTCCTGACGAATGCCTTTTCCAACGTGGTGTACATAGCTGAGGGTCTGCTTATATTTGATTTTGCAGCGGTCGGTCTAGATTCCGCTTCAAGATGCGGATCTCGAGTCCTTTTCGCATTGAAAGGTCAGAATTAAGAACACGTTTAGACGATTGAATGGGGTTGGAATAGACGAAATTTGACAGCTTTCTCCGGAAAAGTCGTATAATATTGCTGGGTTCAGGATCCGATAATTGTTTCGTGCTTTGGCTCAGTGAACCTTGAGATTGACCGTAGGGAGGCACGGGCATGGAGTCTGTGCTCGGCCTCGATGGACCCAAGCCCGTGCCTGGCCTGTAGACTTGGATCCACAAGATCATACAGCATTGATAAAAAAAAAAAAAAATACACTTCATGATTTGGTACAGCAACAACGAGTGGTCACAACAACAATAGCAATAGAAAAGTTTTTACTCCACTAAAAAGTTCAACACTATATTCATCCTATTCACGGCTTGTCATTGCGCATTTCAATGGTATTGAACCACACAATTCTATTTATATTATTTGCAAAGTCACCTATTTCATAGTATTGATCAAAATGATTGGACTCACGATTCGGACTCTTATATACCTATTCTTGTGCATC
This sequence comes from Eucalyptus polyanthemos subsp. polyanthemos, assembly GCA_017140185.1. NCBI lineage: Eukaryota > Viridiplantae > Streptophyta > Magnoliopsida > Myrtales > Myrtaceae > Eucalyptus > Eucalyptus polyanthemos. The sequence continues at coordinate 19,071,993 of CM029460.1, read as the reverse complement.
ATTTTTGGAGATTTGGCACCGAGTTGCTTCTTCGGATGAGCCTATATCTGGCTATGTGATTGGTCATCAATGTCTACTTGCTATTATTTGCTTGACATGTTTGATTATGCCACGTTCCGATCGTTTTGAAGAGATTGTTTGAATGTCTGATGATGTGCCATTTTCCAAAGTTTAGGGCTGAATTTTTCAAGCTCCTACAATCATATTGTATCGAGGCATCAATTTTGTTGCATGTCATTCGTAACAAATATTTCTGGTTGTAATGATGCATTTTTGTAGGCCCGTTATATTTTTGGATCAATCTTCTCAAATTATATAAACTTTGATATTTCCATGTATGAAGATGAACTAAAAATCAAATTACGAAAACAGTCACGCTAATTTCACAGCAGGTTTGTCTGCATCTACACCCTGGGACGGAATTGCCCTTAGGGTGGCCTCCATGTCAAATTTTCTCTCCCGTTTTTTTCTGGCTTGGGGTAACTAACAAATATGCCCTCATCTAAAATTTAACGGTCAAAACATGGGTCTAGAATTGCACCTATTTTGCATTTTTCTCCCTCATTCTTCTAAAAGAAAACGTGTGTGTATACACACACACACACACACACACATATATATATATATAGCAAGAAATTCCTCATTTTTTGAATTGCGGTGCCCCACTTCTTGCCTTCTATCCGCCACCTAAAGAAACAGTTTTGGGGCGTAACATCTAAAGTCATTTTTAAGTGTTCGAGTACAATGGAAGTTGCAGCTTGATATCGTGAAGTGGCTAGAATTGTAGAGTTATGCGCGACCTTGTTGCCGTCATTGTTAAACTGCAGCATGGAGAATTATAATGGAAATATTTTACCATACACTTGATATACAACTTATCATTTTTTTTTATTAAATACTTTAATTGCTTGATAGTTGTGCAGTCAGCCTTCTTATTACTTTTAAATTTGCCAATAGCTGTATCCCGTTAATCGGACAAACTGATCTGATTCGATATCTCATTCCCGAAAAGGAAGAGCTGGTTTAAAACCGATTCTTTTAGTAAACTAATTGTGTTTCCCATTCCAAAACCATCCCTTACTTCATACACACATAAATACGCACTTCATTTGGGAGAAGAGGAGGGAGAGGTGGCGTGCGTGTGCAGTGACCACCTAAGACGATTGATCGGTGGCCACTCCTATGCAGTTCAAACATCCTCGCCCGTGTAAGTTGAGGTATAGGCGCTCTCTCGAACCCTAAGATTTCTAGGTTAAAGTAAGGAGACAAAGGATTTGATAATTGAGTCAGATAATCTCACGGTGGTAAAAGCAATATGCAATCCATGGGAGATTCATGTACTCCTCTTTGACTGCTTTGTCTTGCTCCCATTGTTCTCAAAACTCAGGATATGACATTGCGTAAGGGAGGCTAATTTTGTTGCGGACTAGGCCACCAAAGCCCATGAATGCAAGTCTTTACTTCCAAATTAGGTTGTTTCATCTCCTCTTACTCTTTTGGACCTATTATGTATTCATGCCCATTTATTGGGCCCTTTCGTTTTTCCTAACTTAATGAAAGTTCTATTATTTGGAAAAAAAAAATTAGGACTTTCATCGAAATTCTAAATGGAATTTCCATCCTAATTACTCTAAAATGACAATCACTACTAGGACTTGGACCTCTCTCTCTCTCTCTCTCTCTCTCTCTCTCTCTCTCTCTCTCTCTCTCTCAATCTAGAGGTCTTTATGATTTTGTTTTCCAATGGTGGCTCTCTCTCTCTCAATCTAGAGGTCTTTGTGATTTTGTTTTCCATCGATGGTGGGGCAATGGCAGTGAGGGCCGCTGATTTGTTGCCCCTCTTTTTAAATTTAATTAATAATATCGAAAATCAATTTTGCGACAAAACAACTTTGTTTTGAGACAAGCATTGCTAAGTGGATATTTTGATGAGCCACGCAAAATAGTTTTATTATTAAAATAACATCACTTTAGATTTTTGGCAAATATCATCGGAGTTAACACTTAAGTGTCTACTTTTTTTTTTTTAAATGGTACTTAAGTGTACTTTTTGAAAGTCTTGACACTTATATGTCCACCCATGCTAAGTTTGGCAAGCACTTCAATTATTTTGATATCATTTGATTCTTTTTCTAGGCCTAATTGGTTGGTTTTTTTTTTTTTCTAGAGGTAACAAAATGGGTGCACTAACCCATTTTTCCATTCATATTTGCTAGGTCGAACTTAAAATTAGTCACTTTAATTATATGAATTGATTAAAATGAGTTGTAAGAAACAAAGACCAACTAAAACTTGATCTACATGGATTTGACTCACGTTATATTTAATTGAAGGTTTAGAAATGTTACTATCCTACTTTTCACACTAATATTTTCTTCATTTTTCCCCTCTTGAGGAACATTTAATAAGCTAAATAGAGAGCGATTCTAATCATTTATATTGGTAGGCCCATAAGTTTTTTTTTTAGGGTCCCTCGTCACATATTATATGGACAATTATTAAACTTTGATATTTCTCTACATAAAAGATGGAATACAATTCAAATTTAAGAAACTTAAGGAAAAATATCACGCAAAATATTTCTGGCAACACATGGTCATATTAAATATAGCATGAATGGACTACCTTGAAAAATTAATTACAGCTTAAATCATCCCTAAACCGGTTTTTAACAAATAAGTAGTAAAATTTAAAAGTTTAAAAAAAAAAATGAAAAAGGAAAGGACTAACAAGCCACGTTATTTCTTGGTAGAAAAACACTAGAAGTGCCTAAACTTTTGTATGCATTCACTTGAGTGTCAAAACTTTTTTTTTTCAATTTACTTGAGCACCATATCAGGGTAAAATTGATCATTGGATGCCAATTATGGCAAATCTTTCCACGTGGAACTTTTTTTAACTTTCTTTTGAATTTTTTTTTTTTGAATTCTTCGTTTCTATTTTTATTTAGCTTTTTTTTGTTGGCTTCTTTTCTTTGGGGCTGGCAAGAGTCGCCGACGACCCTCATTGGCAGCAAAACCCTCACCTAGATTTGGTTCCGAAGGCCCTGGGCGAGCGCATCATGACCTCGCCGGCCCCAAGCAAGGCGGCATCGTGCGTGGCCACCTAGAGCTGGCGAGGGCCTTCATGGCTTTGCTAGTGGTCGGTGAGACCTTGACGACCTCACCCAAGGCCTTCATTGCCAAGGGTGACGGCCTCACCTAAGGCCTTTGTGCTCGAGGGTGAGGCAGCCCTTGCCCAATTTGGGCAAGGGTTTTGCGACTGCGAGGGTCACCAGCCCTAAAGGAAAAAGCAAAAAATAAAAATAAAAAATTCAAAAAAAAAATAAAATATTTGAAAATTGTCCACGTCACGCTGGCAAAGCCATATTGGACAACTAGTATCATTATGTCGGATGATCATCGTCCACGTCGGATTTTCTAATGAGGCAAATTGGAATTGGCACTCAAGTGTGATCGCTTTTTCAAATTTGTGACATTTTAATATACAAAAGAAAAGCACTCAAGTGAGTTTTGTACGGAAATTTCAGCACCCCTGGTTTCTTTACCCCTCATTTCTTTGGTTGCTTTACCTTGGGGTCTTATTTGGAAGTTGGACGTGGACCGTCCAAGTTGGACCTAAACAAGAACAAAGAAGCTAAGGCCATTGGGTTAGACATATACTACTAATACTAAGACCGAAACACGGTCTTATCATATATATGTGTGTGTTTGTTCTCAATGAAATAATAGGAGTTGTATTTTAGTAGCTTTTTTTTTTTCGTTGAGGAATATTTTAGTAGCTCGATTAGTCGAATTTTTTAGTGATTTCATATTTGCTAATTGTTTCATGTGTTAATTTGTTTTTAGTTGGTTATGCTATTTTCCATATATAAGTGAAAAAATTGCTATTGGAGCCAAAATTGGTTGGGTGTGGGGGGGGGTTCTAAATCGAGTCGTGTATGAGTTAATAAAATGTAATTTTCTTGTAATGTTACATGTCACTTCTACTGATATTGCGTTGCATGACAATATAATATTTTGAAACATAATAATAAAATAAGTGAAAATTTTAAATCCGTGCGATGCATGCCTCTTCACCTAGTACAAAATAAAGATATTACCTAGGCTAGTTAATCAAAATATTGTAAATAATCACAAAATAATACTTACATAATCATTATTGTTTCAATGCCATGGAGGCATTTCCCTTTCTCCACAACGAGGAGTACTCGCAAGCGTAGTAATTCTACCTTTGGCCTTTCGTAATTACCAAAAAGATAAAAAGGGACTTGCAACTTGCGAGGGTAGTGTCAAGACTGTTGGGACGATCATGTTGTTCCTTAATTCTGAATTTGCAGTAGTTCTTGTACACGGTTTCCAGGGTTAGCCGATGTCGATGGAAGTTTGGTGCTCTGTTCCGATATTTGACGGATGACGACGTTAGCTTCCTCGAATATATGACACGGCAGAAGTGTCTCGGAAAGTTCTGATAATAGAAACAGACAACCAAGTCTGATTTCATCTTCCAGGGTCAGCCCTTGATAGCATTGGATCCCCTGGAGAGTTGAAATTAACGGTGGAAGCCATGAGACCCATCCATCCCTTTCCCTAATCCTTTCCCCACATCATGTCATATCTATCTTGTTTCACTTTATTGACCTTTCCACCATACAGTGAAAGAGGATCCCACTTCTATACGTCGTATCCATAATTTCTACGTGCCGTATCCATCATGTCGTACGACATGTAGAAAAACATGTAGACGACTTTATTGACCTTTCCACCATACAGTGAAAGAGGATCCCACTTCTATACGTCGTATCCTTAATTTCTACATGCCGTATCCATCATGTTTCACTTTATGGTCCTTTCCACCATAAAGTAACATTGGATCCCAATTCTACTTGTCGTATCCATATTATCTATATTTTTTACTTAGAATTTCTACATGTAGTCTCCATTATTTCTATATTTTTTACGTAGAATTTCTACATGTCGCACGACATGTAGAAAAACATGTAGACGACATGTAGAAATTGGGGAAAGTTAATAAAGTGAAGGGGACGGGTTTCATGTCTTCAACCGTTGATTTAACTCTCCAAAGCAAAAATCAAGCCCACCTTAATTAAATAAACTAACGAATGATTGCGGAGCAGGTCGCCTATATAGTATAAATACTGCAACGAATGGCTTGTTCCACTCATTCACAAAGCATAAAAACAATCACAGAGCTCGTAGAGCTTCAACTTTTTTGGAACATGGCAGATCATATAGTGGCACTCGAAAGGTAAGTAATTCATTCCTGTGAATGTGCTCTAAGAACTTTGCTTAGAGCGCGGATTAAGTAGCTATTTTTTCCCCCTTTTAAATATTTTTTGCATTTAATTAATTTCTTTCTTATTTGAAAGGCAATCACAAGAGCAACAACAACGGGAAAGTTTTGACTCAACGAAGAGATTTCATATAGTATTTACCTCATTCAAGCTGCTGGTTATCACGCATTTCAATTCGAAGCATACTGGGGTGCTGAACCACATAATTTTGCAGTTTTATATTATTTGTGAAGTCATTTATCTCCTATCATTGATCAAAGTGACTCAACCCACGAGCCCAAACTTAATATACCGATGCTTGTATATCATTTTTGGGACTCTCGGTTCTGAGTTACTTCTTTGGATGAGCCTATCTCTATCTATGTGGCTGGTCGTTAATATCTGCTTGTTAGCGTTTGCTCTGGCATGTTTGCTTGTGCAACGTTCCGACTATTTTCGCGAAATTATTCAGCTATTGGATGATGTGCCTCTTTCCGAAGTTTAGTCGGATCCTTGAAACTCCTGCAATCATACCGTATTTGAGTATCAGTCTTGTTACATGTCATTTGTAATAGATACTTCTAATTTTAATAATTTGTTTTTGTAGACTCGTGAGTATTTTTGTCAATTGTAATAGATTATATAGATAATTATGAAGCTTTGATATTTCCATGTACAAAGATGGAATAAAACTTGATTTGAGAAAATCGTGGAATAATATCCCACAGAAAATTTCTGGCAGCATATGGTCACCTAGCATCGATGGACGCCTTGAGAGACTGATTAACCTTAAATCATTCCTAAGCCAGTTTTTGGTGAATAAACTATTAAAATTAAAAAAAAAAAAGAGGAAAAAGGGAAAGAATTCATGGGCCACTTCAAATCTTGACAGATCTGAATCTTTTTAATTTTTTACGTACTTCCAGATATTTTGGTATTTACAAGAGCAGAAGTTCATATCACAAATATCTTTCTAGACATAAGCTCTTCTGCTGTATTAGATCGAATTTGTAGCACCAGTAGAAATAACTAGAGATGTGTTCTAAGAGGTTAGTTCATTAAATTGTTTTGGTAGTTTCTTATTTGCTAATTTTTTTCATGTTTAGTTTGTTATAATCCTTATGTACTCCATCGCAAGGATTTATGCCTATTACGACCACGATCGCAGTGACAACCAAAGTCAAACTAGCCCAACAAGTGACTCACTCATCTCTACCGACAAATGCCAAAAGAACACGTATAATAATATACCATAGGTAGCAACGACTACTTAGTCTTGTGTGCTTTGGCCAATCTCTCCCTTCTTCCTTCTCTTCACAGCCTGGCGACCTCATTTCCCTTTTTTCCTCGTTGACCTCCTTTTTGTTCTCCTTCCTAGCAGCCTTCTTGTCAACAGGAGCCTGCACCTCAGTTTCGGAAGCCGACTCATTTCCTTCTGGATCTTCATCCACATCTGTATCAGACTCGGACTTGCTACCGCCAGCTTTAATATTATCGCCAGGATTGGTCGGCTTTTCTACAGCAGTAGTGTCCTCCTTCGTGAGAGCCTTATGTAGCCCCATAATAGTCTTGTAGCACATATCCCCAGTGTCCTTCCCACTTGGAACCTGAATCACGTCATCTTCTATAATTTTTTCGCCGAATCTAGTGTCTTCGGTATACATGACTGAATAAGAAAGCATAATACCAAGACCGTTTGGTAGCAGAAGAACAACTCAACTTCGATAACTCGTTGACTTAGGCTTTGCTCCAGAAGAATTGAAGGTTCTCAGTTGTCACTGCCGAGGTAAAAAGCATCAAGAAAGCACATTACAATGGAGGAGAGAGATAAGAAAGAACAGAAATCGGAGGGGCAGATATTGTTCAGAATTTTTTTCTCGGCACATAGCAGGCTTGAGATCTCAGATTTGTAACTCCGTTACAGTGATGAGGCTGTGTCCATGGCCTCATCCCACGATGGAAGAAATATCATACAACAACAAATAGAGGGAAAAGAAAATGAAACTTACCATAAACTAAATCCACGAAGCACCACCACAAAAGTGACTTTGTAGAATTAAAGGGAAATTACATTGCAAATTAAGATCAACGGTCTCGATTTGATTTGAGGGCAAAAGGACGAGCAAGTCCGAGAGGTCCAGGACTCGTTAATGCAAATTAACTTCACAAACTCCCGTACACAAAACAAAGGCTCCGGATCAAAATTCTTTCAAGCAAGGTGGATGAGATCCTGTCGAAGAAGCAATCTGCGAATCCTTAGTCTCCACACGTGCTCCCCTTCTCCATAACATGGCTGATCAAGCATAGATCCCAAAGGTCCAGGACTCGTTAATGTGAATATGCTCTTACAAACTTTTCTTAGAGCTCTGCTTGAGAAACCGATTTTTCTTTCTTTCCATCTTTGGAACCTATTTGTCTTTCTGTCATTCTCTTTCTTGATTCGCTGTAGGGATGATGAGAACCACCATATCTACAACAACAGGAAAGTTTTGGCTCAATCAACAGATTTCATATTGCATATACCTGGTTCAAGTTGTTCACCATGGCGTATTTCAATTCGCAAACTATTGAGGTGATGAGCCACACGGTTCTACTGTTATACATCATTTGCAAAGTCATCTATCTCATTGAACTGATCTAAGCAATCGGACGTATGAGCCCGGACCTAATATACCAAAACTTGTACATCATTTTTGGGGCTCTCGGTGCCATGTTGCTTCTTTAGACGAGCTTGTCTCTAGTCATGTGTCTTGTCATCAATAAGTGCTTGCTAGTAATTGCTTTGGCATCATCCGATGTGTTCTCGCGAGTTTTCAACTAGCTTCAAGAGATTGTTCAACTATTTGACGATGTGTCGTCTGTCAAAGTTCAGTTTGATTTTTGAAGCTCCTACAATCATACATCATTTTTAATAAATTCTTCTGATTTAGGGAAGAGAGAATGTTATCATATACATATTTTATACTGAACGATCGTATAGTATTTGTAGATTTTACGTAAATTTGAAGCTCAATTTGTCATGTTGCATGAACTCGAGAATATAGTATAGTTCGTTCATTGGAGTTATTATTTTGGCTTTTGATCCTTTCTTTTTCCTTCTATTATAGTCTCATTGGTGTCTCATGTTTAAATTTTGTGATTTTTGGTCTAATAGCTTTTCTATTATACATACATTTATTTTATGCACGAATAATAATATCCTACAAAAGAAACGATCAAAGTAACATTCTTAGAACAAGCGCAATAAGGATGCGAACGCCTTCCCTTAGTGAGATCGATTCCTGAATCCGTGCACTCTAAACAAAACTTTGGTGGCCAATCATCCCGGTTAAAAGATGGGTGGTAACTTCCTTTTTTGTTATTTATTTCACATTAGTTGGTGACGTCGGTTTTTAAGAAAAGCGAGGGCAATAGAGTTTTTGGATCAAGTCATATCATTAAAAAAACTCCATTGTCTTCTCTTATTACTCTCACTTCTCTTAACATTAATTTGCACAGTAACATTTACATTATTTGGACTAAAAAGTGAAAATGTTAACTATCCAACTTAATCAAACGTTAATATTGCTAGAACAATATTCAACATCAATTTGCAAAGCTTCACTAATTAAGTGTAATTTGATATACAGTCCTATATCTAAATCACCAATTAATAAACAAGTCATATAGTGTCACATTTATTTTTTCAAATAGCAATTTATGTATAAATTTAGGTATGCACAAACATGATTTAACGACAAAGTAAACTGTACAATTCTTAGGTGTTTAAAGAATTGATATGTTAAAGGAGTTCTAGTGAAATTTTAATTATTTTCCTTAATGAAAGCCATTTTTTTATTTTTTGTTATATAACTGATGTCCAACAAGTATTTAGAAAAATCTAAGACTCTTTTGATGGGAAAAATCAATTGACGAAGGTTTCTCTTGTGATAATTAATCCAAAGACATGTCTATGGATTGTCATTTAATTAATTTCTTCTTTCAAATCTATTATTCTTCCAACTAATTTCTTTTTAATTGGGTATTGGGAGAACGGGTAACCACAACAGTATCAACAACAAGAAAGTTTTGACTCAAGCAAGAAATTTCACATTAGATTAACCTCCTTCAAGCTGCTCATCGTAGCACACTTCAATTTGCAACATACTAAGACATTGAGCCACCCAGTTCTACTATTTTACATCATTTATGAAGTGATTGGACTCAAGCCCCAATCTAATATTTCGATACTTGTACATCATATTCGGGACTCTCGCTTCTAAGTTACTTCTCTGGACAAACCTGTCTCTGGCCATGTGGCTGGTCGTCAACATGTGTTTGCTTTAAAATATTTGCTCACACAAGATTCTATCCCTTTTCAAGAGATTATTTAGCTGAACAATGATGTACCCATTGGTATTTGAAATTCCTGCAATATTCTGTATTTGAGTACCAATTTTGTTGCATGTTGTTTTGTTTGTAATAAGTCTTGTGATTTTCATTATCTATCTTTGTAAATCCATGATTATTTTTTTAGTCAAAAAGTCACTCTAGACCCTTGAAGGCTCCTGTTAAAAGGTTATTATCAAAACTCACAGCCAATGACCCTGCCTACAAAGTCGTCGGGGTTGGGTAACACCAAAAACAAACAAATGCGATTGATATTGAAGACCCGAAAAAATGCATCTTCAACTCCTGGTTTGGCAAATTTCAAGATCTGCCAAGTGATTGATTGCATAGCCAGCTTTTGACCCTCACCTCAGTAAAGCAAACAGGCCTTAAATCTCATAATAGCAATTCCAAACCAAGCCAGCCAAGCAATCTCAATCCACCATAAAAACTGTTCATCTTCTCATCCCCGAAAGTAAGTGAAAAAATCAAACTTAAAATCACAAAAGGTATCTGACCATCCATAGCGGATTGGAACCGGGATTTGATTAGGTCATAGCCAACTCCTATCAAGGCCTCCTTCCCTATAATAACTAGCAAAAAGAAGGGGTAAAAACAAGAAAGAAAGAAGCTGCCATACAATTTACCTAGGAACAATCTACCAACACCATCTAATAACGATACCCTGACACGATATAAGATCAACATAAACTTATGTTATCCCTAGCTTTACTCTAGGCTAAAACTGGGCTACTGCTGAAAAGTGACTCATTCCCTCTATTGAGAAATGCTGAATGACATGAATATTAATACCCCGGCCATAAAAGACTACCTAGTCTCATGGGCTTTGGCCAACTTCTCCCTTCTTTCCTCACAGCCTTGGGGACCTTGTTTATCCTCGCTTCCCTTTTTTACTCTTTGACCTTCCTTTTGTTCTCCTTCCTAGAAGCCTTCTTGTCAACAGGAGCCTGCACCTCAGTTTCAGAAGCTGCCTAATTTCCTTCCGAATCTTCATCTACATCAGTATCTGACATGGACTCGCTACTGCAAGCTTTAGTATTATCGCCAGAATCAGTCACCTTTTCTATAGCATTAGCGTCCCCCTTCGTGAGAGCCTGAGATATCACCGTGATAGTCTTGTAGACATGTCTTCAGTGTCCTTCCTATTTATTATCCGAATTACATCCTCTCCCACATTTCTCACCAAATCTAGTGTCTTCAGTATATATGACTGAAAGAGAAAGCATAAACAAACATTTATTAACCGAGGCAATAGTAAATGATAGCAAATGTAAATGTCACCTCATCCAAAGAAGAATGCAAATTTAGATTGCTACTTCCTGTAGACCGCATTATAACATCTCTCCGTAAAACAAACCACGAATGCAGAATAAATTTTCCTGGCATCATACATGCATTGGTTTTCCATAAGAAAAAGTCTCCTAACAGAAGTAAAAACTGGGTGCACCAAGAAGCAGATGCACTATGGACATCTGGTGGGCACAATTGGCTTCCACTTTGATCTAATAATTCCTAGGTGCCTTGCAAATTTGGTCCCAGGGTTATATAATATTTTGCATGACAAGAAAACATCACAGTTCAAAGCTCACTACATAGCCTGTTGAAAATTTATACACTCAGTACAGATAGATCCTGCATCAAAAGCTTTGCAAGGAGCTTGCTAAACTGACTATTTTTTCAAAGCCAAAACAAAGGTTAAAGGCATACAAATAGATTAAGGAGACAGAAAATTTGTTTGTAAGTACTGTTTATTGATGTTGTGTCCTTACAGTTATTAGTCTCACCATGGATTATTCTCGACGTTAATGCTGGTCCAGGTTCAGATGAGTACGATAGTTCCATATGTATAAAGTTTGCGTGAATATAGCATCAGACACCTACTGCTATCTATATAGACCTTAGATTATAGTTCACGGTGAAAACCAGTTCAGATGGAGTATCAAAAGGATTAAATGCGTGCTGCTAATCAGTCGATACAATAGTTAGTTGCATGACACAGGTTGAGTCAAGGGAACAAATCTGGATAAGTGGTCACTTGAGAACTTCCAGGAGGTGAGATGCAGAATTCAGTGCAAGTCAATCATCACAGCTCTCTTCTGATGGTTTACGTTTGGGGTATAAGTTACAGTATGATTTGGCGTCCAAATATAGGTAGACATATGGCTGGAGTACTCCAAGGCTTAGAAGTCAGACCACCATCCCTAGTTTTTCATGATATCAACTTTAGAGTCATCTAATATTAAGACCGTTTGGTAGCAGAAGAACTACTCAACTTCGAGAACTCGATGAAATAGGCTTTGATCCAGAAGAATTAAAGGTTCTCACTTCTGTGGTAAAAAGCATTAAGAGAACTGATAACACCGTAGGAGAGCAAGATGAAAGAAAGAACAGAAAGTGACAGGCAGATATAGTCACAAATCTTTTTCTTGGCACAGAGCAGGCCTCAGATTTCAGATTTGTAACTCCTTTACATAAATGAGGCTGTATCCCTGGCCCCATCCCACGATGGAAGAAAATCATATAATAACAAATAGAAGAAATAGAAAAGTAAAACCTACCATAAAACTATATGCACGAGACACCACTGCAGAATTAATATTCTTGTATTGCAGTAAAATCACATTGCAAACTAAGAATAGCTCCTTTCGGCCAAATAATAAAGAAAAAGACTAGAAAGTAGCTCCTAATATAAAAGGAAAAAAAAAAAGAGTAACTATCAGACGATACAAGATTCTTGTATTGCAGTAAAATCACATTGCAAACTAAGAATAGCTCCTTTCGGCCAAATAATAAAGAAAAAGACCGGAAAGTAGCTCCTAACATAAGAGAGAAAAAAAAGAAAAGAAAGAGTAACTATCAAACGATACAAGGTTCTTGTATTGCAGTAAAATCTCATTGCAAACTAAGAATAGTTCCTTTGGGCCATATAATAAAGAAAAAGACCAGAAAGTAGCTCCTACCATAAGGTATAAAAAGAGTAATTATCAAACGATACAAGCCAACATTCTCCATAGTCTAGCGGTGACTGCCATCGCAACAAACAGAACCTGTGTATCAATTGTCAATTCGAGAAAGAATAAACATCACAAACTTGTAGCAAAATGCAGTATTGCACTTTTGAACACCCATGAAGGCACCTTACAGACAACTAAAAACTATCACTGAAGTCTTGTAGATTTTAATTGCCAATTCTTGCCCATCAGATTATGTTGCAAATAGAGATTTGCGGATATGTCAAAGCGACAAAAGGGTCAAGAGACCATGCAGTAGTAGCAAAAATACGAAACCACAACTAAAATTGTGAAATTATAACAATGACGTGGAGAAGTTCTACCTACAATCAATTGGTAGAAAAAAGAAAGTAGCAAGTACCGCTTACTGGAGATGACAGCACACTTCTTTACCAGTGGAAATGCAACCATTTATATGATTAAATACTTGACGGTCAAGCATCCTGAAAAGAACCATCCCACTCCTCTGATCAATGGCCTGCACAACCACATAACCAGTTCCACGAGAACATATCAGAGATGTTTCCTTAGCTTCAGTTAAATCAGGAGTAGGAGTGGGGCACTGTAACCGCAATAACTTTTAGAAGTGGTCTTACTTCTGCACATTATTGCGAGAGGGGGCGTGAACCAATGCATACACCCATGAAGGAGTTTACTCAGCTATTATTAAGTCAAAATGATAATGATTTAGCAAAGAGACAGATTAAGCTTGCAAGAGGGTTCATTTCAGCTTAAAAACTTCTGATGATTAACTAAAAGTAATTATAGCTAATTTACCTATATCCATGAAGCACAATAAATTCTGAAATTTGACTCCACTCATGCTTCATGCCGAGTTTAGAAGATTTGACCCTGGGATAGAGGTGCAAAGCAGGAGGAGGGAGGCCAATGAAGCAATTGGCAAAAATTCTAATTGTTTATTAAAAACGGACACATAATGTCTTGAGATCATCCAAGCAGCAGTTAACAGTTAGTATAAGGAGACCTCCTTGTGGCTGCTGTTACAACTGCAGCATGGAGAATTTTAAGGGAAACTTTTTACCAAAACACCTAGCACACAACTTATTATTCTTTTGACAAAAATGTACTTTACCTGCTCAACAGTTTGCATGGTCAGCTTTCTCATTACTTTTAACTCTGCCTATAGCCATGTCCTGTACACTTTCTCGAATTGAAGCTGTCAGGGTGCTGGACATGCCAACATTCACCCTTCCCTCCCACTCCTGCAGTTTTCGTTCATACAATTCATCCTTTCAGCAAGTCAAATACTCAGCAACACATTCAGAAGCTAGAGAGCATATCGGTGTCCACCAAAACATGGTTAGATCAGAAGGAAGTGGTAGATATAGTACCAGTACACCATATATCAACAAATGCTTGTTCAAGTCAAAAGTTCTGACCCCAAAAAGCTATCGAAATCTGGAGTTATCTTCATGTGACAACCAAATTGATGACAGAATGAATTTCAAATTCTTTTTTTTTCTTTTTTTTTGGTGAAGTGGAAAAGTTTGACAATTTAAAGTTCTTATGAAGTTCTGTCACAATTATGGAGGTTGGTGAAACTAAAAAAATGTAGACAGCTGAAATGGGAGATGGTGAAAGGGAGATTCAGTAGTGTTGTTTATCTGGTTGTTACCACAAGTAGATTGGGTGCAGATAAGGTGTACGTTTCAGGCATTGCCACTCAATAAGCATCAGCACTCAATACATAGATTCTAGAAAATGCTAGTGAAGCCTATAGATAATCGTTCTCGTGATGAATGCAGGATATAAGAACTTCAATAAGAAGTCTTAGCTTCTTGGGCAATTCATCAACACCGTGTGATTTAGAAAGGCAACCATTCTGAGCAGCGTATCGCTCTAGTCACACTATATCAGTACAAAATTAATAACTAGATTGTCCAGCCCTTTCCAAAGAACAGCCAATATAAAGAGAAACCAATCCTTGTATATTTCTAAAAACTCCTCCTTGTTCATTTTTATCTTTAAGCATATTTAGGATGCTAACCCTATGCTTCAAAGTTTAATCTTGTTGTAACAGTATTGCTGCAATTTTTCTCCTCCAATTAATTCAAGCATAAAGCGATGTTATAACCTCCCTGCTCATCACATTCACTTCAAACCGGAAAAGAAAGAGAACCGTGACTTTAGGCTATTCAAGCAAGCCAAACATGTTATCATGAAAGAAAAATCTCTAATCCCAGTGGGAGAAAGAAGGCAAAAAAATTCATTCTCAGGCAAGCAATGGATTGGTGCAAGGGGCTCGGCAACAAACACGAATAAGCATGCCTCTGAATTACAAACTACATACAGGCATTGTGAATTAGTTAAACGAAGTACATACAGAGGATAGTCAAGCAAGGACCTCCAAGGGGGAACCCGGGATATGAGTGGCATAGGGAAGGCTCCTCCGTCCACGGCTTCTCCGCCGTCATTCAAGTCCAACCATTCCATCGCGCTCTCGATTTCCGAATCCAACGACCACGCCCCCTCCTCCTCCTCCTTGTCGTCTACTTCTTCTCCTACTTCCACTACTCTTCCTTCATCTTCCTTCCTCCCCTTCTTTAATTCCTTCCTTCATTGTTCCTAATACTACTTCCATTGATTCTTCTTCCACAATGGATGCCTTTTCTAACCAAACATCAAGTTCCGAAAAGAATAACTCTGTGAGCCTGGTTACGGTGCGAATGAAGAGAGAGATAGCACTACCTAAAAAGAGACTCGAGGGACGGAGCTTCAGTGCGGAGGCGACCAGCTCAACTGAAGCGGCCGAGCACGATGGAGCTTTGGCGGCCAAGGGGCCCCGATGGGTGGAGAGCAGCGATGGTCAGTCCGCTGGGTGACCTGAACGAAGGTGCGCAGACAGGGTTAATCACCAGACGGACCGGTTCAATTCGATCTCAATCCCCGTAAAGAAAAGCCGGACGGGCATTGGATGTCCTCAAATCGAAACCGTTGATCAGATCAACGTTCTCGATTTGATTTGACGGCAAAAGGACAACCATTGCATTGAGGCTTCGATTTGATTTGATTTGAAGGGAGGGGAAAAGGGAACCAACGAGAGCGACAACTTCGATTTGATAGCTCTATTCCTTGGTGTCGTTTTTTCCCGCGGGGGGAGGCGAAACCAAGAACAGCGATGCCAAGGGTTCGCTCCGTACTTTTCCTTTCAATGTGCGGAACTTGGATTTCGGAAAAAAATAAAGCCTTAAAAGGGAAAATTCCGGAGCGGAACTCAAAACCTTCATTTGCAAAATCCAAGTCCGCAAAAGTCAAGTCTGCGTAAAGCGTAAAGCGTAAATGACAGACCGCCGCCCCCCCCCCTCTCTCTCTATAAAATGCAATCAGCAAAGCTCTTTTTCCACCCCCATAAACTCTCGTGCGCAAAACAAAGGTTCCGGATCAAAATTCTTTCAAGCAAGGTGGACAAGATCCCACCGGTCTCTACCCCTTCTCCATAACATGACTGATCAGACGGGAATGTAAGAGTTTTCCTAATGTGGACTAAATTAATTGATATTGTAATTTACTGTTTTTACGGTTATCGTAAAACATGGTTGGTCTAAAGAGAGATAGAATGTTTCTTAATTAGTATAATATGGGCTGGCTAGTGTGGGCCGAGTTGAGCCTGGCCCGTAATGAGGGGGACTGGCTGGAAACTCTATAAATAGTGCTCAAGTCTCTCCTCTAACCCTAATTCTCACATGTATCCTCACCTAATGGGCGTTTACCTAACGCTACACGTGAGGGGGGCCGCCTCATTGAGCCAGTGATACGGAGGGCAATAGAGGAGAATGACTTGATGCGTGGATCCCCTTTATATGTGGGTAATCCATTTTTCTGCTTCCGCTTTATGTTCGATGGATCCAGGTGCGTTAATCTTTCTACTCAATTATGCATGTTCTTGTTCTGGTTATGGAGATCTTGGGTTGCGCAATTTGCGTCTATCATGTGGTATCAGAGCCGACTCCCGACCGCGTGTGGGGCCACAGCGAGGGCGCTGTGCTCCCAAGGGGGGGAAAGTGTGACAGCCCGAGCGGCGGTGCGCGGGGAGGAGGGATGGCGGTGCGTCCGTGCCTCGGTCCCCGGACGTGTGCAAGGAAGGGGTCCTTGTCCCACATCGCTTAGGGAGGGGTTCTTGGGAGCCTTTATAAGGCTTGGATTCCTTTAATTGTGTGACGCGTTTTAAAGCCGTGAGGACTTAGTGTCCAAAGCGGACAATATCACACAAGTGGGACCCGTGATGTTACAAATGGTATCAGAGCAACCATAATCTTAGAACTCGAACACAATTGATTTTGCCCTAATTTGTACGGATTTACCCTAATTTGTACGGATCTACCCTAATTTTTATGGATTAGCCCTAATTGGTATCGATCATGCCCTAATTTGTGATTTTCGAGACTTTTTATTCAATAAAAATTAAATTAAATTACAAATTCGGACTGGGCTCGACAAGACGAGCAAGAGGGTAGGCGGCGCGTCGGAGGAGGATGCCTCACGCGCCGCCTGCGCGTTCAACGCGCGCTGCGCGTGAGATCCACGCGCCGAGCACTCAGGCGGCACGTGTGGGCGCGTGGAGGCTCCGATCGACGCGTGGCTGGTGGCGTTGGACTCATATGGTGATTTCCTATCTTGTCGTATATTTATTTTATATTTTTTTTATGGTTTTATTGATGTGAAATTGCATATGGAACCCTAAATACGTGTATTTTTAGTGTATTTTGCGTATTTTTCTTGTATTTTCTGTGATTTTGGAAATACAGGTGATGGGTTACTAATATGTTATCACATAATAAAATGTGTGATTCATAAATAAAAATCAAACTTTATTGTGAACTGAAGCTGGCTTAATGAGATACAATTCGTATGAGATTGTATTTAAGCTATGTATTGAGCCGATGAGAAATAATAAAAATTATGAAACTTTTGTTACTCATGTATACTCTTTTACACACTGGTAATCTTTGAATGATAGACGATTTAAGGACTCGTAACCAAACTGATGTACTGATTAACATATCTGCTGAATGTGGGTAATGCATGTCGATTAAGTTACTGCATATTGTACATTAACTCATCTGGTCACTTGTTAATGTCTATCAAGTTGAATATTTTTTATGGTTAAGGAGTATGGCAATATTTATGCAGAGCAATCGTATCTACTGTTAAATTTTAGATATTTGGTTCTCTGGTTTGACTCAATTAATAGGCCACTGGTTGATTACAATGATAATTTGTTGCTTAAAATTGGCTAATAAATCAGATGTTGGCCTTGGAGTCATGTTTTGCCGTATGAAACTCATGAGCAATAGTGCTTGTTGATTTGGTGTACCCTATATTACTATTGATGTTAATTTGTGAGAGATATTATAGATCAACATTCTTTTTATGTTGTTATGATAATATGTAATTGGGGTGCATAAGAGATGTTTTATTCTCTGTTATGAGAAGTTTCTTGTGTTACTGTAATCAATGATCTCATTGTAATCTGTCTTTCAGGTTCGCTATATATATATATATATATATGAATAAAGCAATATAATTAGCATGATATGTGATTTTGGTGATATGATGCTCCTATCACTAAAGTTAAAATCACATATATATGGTGTATGTGAGGAGTAAAGCTTATATCCCTGGTATGAAATAATTTCAATAATTCAATTGAGTAGTGACCGCCAAAGTGGCACGCTTGATTGGGTTTGAGAAATTTCGGTCTTGTATGATGATTGGGATGTCTCCTGATCTAATGTGTAATCAAACTCCCAACGGAGGTTATTGTGTATTAGTTCATGGAGGGATACATGATAGTGTGGTGGAGGAGTGACTGATTCTAGTGATTCATATGCCCAAAGGTGATGAATTCATGAAAAATTGGAATATATTCTCATAACCCTTATCATGTGGGGAGTGTACTATTACATGTCATGTATTCTTCCCAAATGTGATTATGTGATTTTGCATGTAACTCTCTGGATGTGTACTTGTACGTCAAGTTACATAATGCTCACATGATGCTAATTATATACTGCTTGTTTTTCAGTCATATTTTCTGTAAATGGTAATTCCGTCATCATTGAGGTTTTTTACTTCTTCAAATTTTAAGTTGTGGAAATATGATTTGTTGCTTGAGAAAAGAGCAATTGAATTTGCTTATTGTCCATGAAGCGTTCCATTCTGGAATACTTGAAAAGAGGTTTGCCTGCGGACTGCACTGCTGTAAGATGAATGAAGCTTTAGTTGCTTGAAATTATGTCTTATCTAATATTGAAATTAAGACACATCTGCAAAAATTGTGTTTAAATCCTAATGACATATACATCTCGTATATGATGAAAAATGTTGTCAGGTTTAATAATGGCAATGAGTATTTTGGCAAGTATGACAATGCGAAATATCTTAAAGGGTCATTTGTCAAATACTTGGTAGATTCTAGGGTGGTAATTTAATTACTATACCTGAAAATTCTGACAAAAAGATTTGGTCGAAAGGCATAAATGCACCATATTGAACATGGTGATGAGTATGATTAGTAAGACTAATTTATCTGGTCTTTTGTGGGCTGATATTATGAAAGCAATTTTTTCATATACAAAAGGGGTATTGATTTTATGACCCTAAAGAAGGTATAAGAATTATTGAATCACATACTCTAAAGTTTCTAAATATTGACGTAATTGTAGATGATAGTTGCTATCAGATTATTAAAGATAATAGTATGATGGAGGTTACTATGTTTTTGTCTTTACCTATACAGATAATTATGGAATCTCCTGTACCATAGACTAAACTTGTTGAGGTTCAATGTACTATTTTTGATATAGTTTATAATGAAATTTCTTAAACCTCTCAAGTGCAAAATGAAGTGGTTGCAGATTTATTAAGGAGATTTGTTAAGGAAAGACGATCAGTTATACCATCAGACTATATAGTCTATTTGTGAGAGCACGATTACAATATCCACTATATGGTTGATGTAATGACATATTTATAAATGTCGTTTCTTATTCTCAATTAAGTATGTGATTAAATGCCATAAAAGGCGATATACAATCTATGAAACATGTTTGGCAACTTACTAACTTGTCTAAATATCACAAGTTTATTAGTTGCAAATTGGCGTACAAAACTAAAAGAATTTCAAACAAAGATTGTGGAATTTAAAGCCAAATTTGTAACTAACGTTTTAACTCTGAAAGAGGGGTGGATTGTTTATAGTGAAGAAATAATTATTTCTTTAAATGTTCTTTCAGAGTGAACGTGGCATTAATAATTTATTTTGATATAAAGTTACGCTAAATAGATACAAAATCTATATTGTGCAAATTGGATGATTTTGCAGCAGATTCAAGTAAACTTGTGTGTAGATTGAAAAGTTCTAATTTATGGTCTTAAGCAAGTTTCCAGACAATATTATTAAAGTTTCATAGTGTTATTATTTTGTTCCATTGAGAACAAAGTAATTCAATATACTGCAAGGTCAGTGGGAGGAAATTTATTTTTTTCTCATGTTTTGCTTACAAATTGTGACCTTGAGCCATCTTATATCCTTTGTACTAAGGTCTGTAAGGATTGTTTTTGCCATATTATATTAGATTTTCTCGGAGGACATTTGCTGATTGTATATTGGAAATATTCAATATACATCATTGCAAGCCAGGAATTGCTCATGTTGTTAAGGGTGATGGACTAAATCTATCACATTGTCCTTATTTAGATATTGAGAAAATCTAATTAAATGGTGTACCTTGTGTCAGTACACTTAAAAGTATAATGTATGCTCGAATTTGCACTAGACCAAATGTTGTCTTTGTGACGGGACTTCTAGGCAGATATCGGTGAAATCCAAGACATGATCACTGGGTTGCTGTCAAAAAGGTTTTAAGGTACTTAAAGAAGACAAGAGATTATATGCTAATTTATAGCCATGTTCAATTCTTACAGTTAGTAGGGTATTTAGATGTAAACTTTGCTGGCTGTTCTGATGACATGCAATCAATAACAGAATACATATTTATGTTAGCAGTAAGTGCAGTAAATAAAGTCTTATGTCATCTTCTGCTATGTAAGCAGTGTTAGTAACATTTTTTTGGGCTGTTACTTGGGCTTTTAGGCTCCAAAACCTCATAACGGAATTGATCGTTTTAACTTGATGGATAGACCCATACGGTTGTATTGAAATAACAAATTTATAGTATTATTTATTTACTACAGAGGTCTCAAGGGGTCTAAATATATGGTGGTAAGATATTTTTTGACCATAAAGAAACGGTACAGAAATGTGACTTATAATATAACATATTTTCACAGATGATGTGGTTGCAAATTTACTAACTAAAGGCCTACGCCCATGTGTATTTTAGTAACATATCGTTAACATGAGCTTAGGAGTATCTTCGGATACTGTTGTTTAGTGGGAGCTATTATGACTTTATCTAATAAAGTTCACATCTGTGGTTCGTTACACTTAGTAACGGTTTGATATGTATCAACTTTTGCATTCAATAAAATATTTTTGAATGTATTGTTATTATGTTGAATACATATTGATAAAGTCTCAAGGGATTGTATAAACCTTGAGTGAAGGCTAGGGGCATCCGGACATCCGGTTATTAGCCTTGTGCATATGTCTTGTGATACATAAAGAAAGGTTAACCATAAGGACAAGACATATGTGGGTTCATTGGAACCATAAAGCATTCTCTTGTGGCACAAGTTTTTGTGACACCTAAGGTAAGAGAATGGTGACTGACAAATGGGATCTCTCTATGAGAGACGTTATCCATTTGACACACTACCATATTGAATCCATATCAATAAAGTTGAGAACATTCGTGACCATGGAAGGCTCTGTGTGTATACATGTAGTTACCGCCATGATTCGGTGTTTAAGACTTTATGGGATAGGATTGACTATTAAGAATTATCTCTGGACCAAATGTGCGCACATACGGTACGATTTCAATTAATATAGTCCAAGTGGGAGAATGTAAGAGTTTTCCTAATGTGGACTAAATTAATTGATATTGTAATTGACTATTTTTACGGTTATTGTAAAACAGGGTTGGTCTAAAGAGAGATATAAGGTTTATTAATTAGTCTAATATGGGCTGGCTAGTGTGGGCCGAGTTGAGCCTGGCCCGTAATGAGGGGGACTGGCTGGAAACTCTATAAATAGTGCTCAAGTCTCTCCTCTAACCCTAATTCTCACATGTATCCTCACCTAATGGGCGTTTACCTAACGCTACACGTGAGGGGGGGGGGGGCCGCCTCATTGAGCCACTGATACGGAGGGCAATAGAGGAGAAGGACTTGATGCGTGTATCCCCTTTATATGTGGGTAATCCTTTTTTCTGCTTCCGCTTTATGTTCGATGGATCCAGGTGCGTTAATCTTTCTACTCAATTATGCATGTTCTTGTTCTGGTTATGGAGATCTTGGGTTGTGCAATTTGCGTCTATCAGGGAACACCCCAAAGGTCCGTAACTCATTCAAGTGAATATGCTCTTAAACATTCTGCTTAAAGCTCTGGTTGAGTAGCTGATATTTCTTTCTTCCTTCTTTGGAATCTATTTCTCTTTCCATCATTTTCTTTCTTGATTTGCTACAGGAACAATGAGCAACGACCATGTCAGCAACAACAGGAAAGTTTTGGCTCCACCAAGAGGTTCCACATTATCTTTACCGCATTCAAGCTGCTCACCATTACGCATTTCAATTTACAGCCCATTAAGGCACTGACCCACACGGTTCTGCAGTTGTACATCATCTACGAAGTTATCTATCTTATAGCATTGATCCAAGTGACCGGGCCCACTAGCCCAAACCCGATATACAAATATTTGTACATCATTTTTGGGATGCTCGGCGCTGAGTTGCTTCTTTGGACAAGCTTATCTCTAGCCATGTGGCTTATTGTCAATATGTGCTTACTAGTATTAGCTTTGGCATCATTTGGTGTGCTTGCACGAGTTTTCAACCGACCTGAAGAGATTGTTCAGCCGTTTGATGATGTGCCATCTGTTGAAGTTCAGTTTGACTTTTGAAGTTCTTGCAATTATGTTGTGTCTGTTTATCATTCTAATTGCACGTTGTTTGTAATGACTTCTTTTGATTTAAGGAAGAAATAACATTATTATATATATGTTATGTATTTGGTGAACCTTTATGTTATTGCCATGTAACGCAGCCGATTATTTTAAGTTCCTGACAGCGATAATAATATAGTTGAAGCGACCCACTATTTTTACCCTAGTTAGAATAATGTCTCTAAAATCCTGTATAGAAATTTCATGACTTTTCGAGCCATATGATAAGTCGAACTCGTTTTTTTTAGAAGCAACCATGTTCGCGTAGGCACTATACAACATTCTCAATAGTAAAAGTGATCTTATTTGATGACAAAGTCAATATTTGCCTTAATATTTTTCCTAAGATAGTAAATTGTTTATAAATTTTACGTCTCTTGAAGCTCATTTGTGGGGACGACCATGTTTATTTTCAGGACATAGAAATGTTGCGTGGAACTTATATTGGTAGTATAATTTGGATCGTTCAGTGGAATTGCTTTTTTGGCTTTTGATCCTTTCTTTTTCCTTCTATTATAGTTTCATTGGGGTCTTGTACTTTAATTTTGTGACTTTTAGGTTTAATAGCTTTTCCATTACATATACATTTATTTTATGTGTGGATAATAACCTATAAAAAAAAAAATCTCGGTACCATCAATGATTTTCAATCAAAATTGTCCAAATGGATTTACTATCAAAACGCGACAATATTTCAAACTCAGTCGGCACAATCAAAATATTTAGAACTAAATTGACAAAAATATAATAAGTTTAGGATTTTTTTGGACAATTTACCTCTAAAAAATGTCAATATGTGTCGGTCACTAAATTTTATTAAGCAAATCAAGACGCATTAAATATTCACCAAGCATCCCAAGGCCCAAGGGAACAAACTCATGCTAGGCAACATCATATCCATACTTCGTGGTCCCCAATCCAAACCCTTCCAAGTGTAACTCGTGGGATTCTCTGAGGAGCACTAGTTGCCATTGTTGAAAAAATGTGTCCTTTGCTTTAATTTTGAGGCTGGACTTCTGTATGTCCAATATCGTGATGATCACTGTTTAGATGCGTGTAGGATCAAAAAGAGAAATATAGCCTCCCCAATAAGAAATACTCCGAGACCATGGTAATCCTGCCCTCACCCTCTCTAACAAAGAAAAAGAGTTTTCATAATTTCTTATGTTTGGAATGTAAAAAATGAACGATTGGAGAAAACATTTTTCGGTCAATATAAAATTCTCTTCTAAAATTAGGGAAAATAATTTTCGCTTCCAAAGAAAAATTAAATCATTTTTATCACGTCTCTCGTCCTCCTCTTGTCTCCTTCTTCGTCTCATCCGTCATGTCTGGAGCGCTCCTCTTCCACTGTTGCCTCCCGCTTCTCTTCTAGATAGCAGAGCAGGGCGCCAGGTCATCGTTATCGCTGTCGGTCATTGTTCACAGTCCCAAGTCAATCATCGAGCGGTTTGCTGAAGTTTCGCGTCCACCTATTCTCTAAGGTCCGAATTCCAGATCAACGTCGGTTTCTACTGAGAACTTTATGAAATCAAGAGTACAGAAGATGAAGATGAAGAATGACTGTAGATGATCTGAGAAGAAGTTTTCGATATTGTATTTCCATTCATTTGAACAAAAAGAAGATTGAAGAATACAACAGAAACTTTCTGAATTGTTATGTTCTTCTTAGCTTCCAACTGATTACAATACATCTTTGTATATAGACGGAAAACAGAGGACTAACAACTAGAAAAGCGAACTAACTAACTTTTAACTAACAAACTTTACAGCTAAACATAACAGAACAGTCTCAAGCCATCTTGAGACTTTGGCAATCCGTGTCTTTGACTTTTGTATGATCTCCACCGTTGATGAAACTCGTTATCCATGAGGTATCAATTTCTTCAGCTCTTTTTAATTCTTGATTGCCTTCTGGTGATCCACATATGTAATGGTCAAGGACTTCACCACTTCACCTCCTGTGGTTGACTTCTCAAGTCGAGAACCTCCTGTGATCGATTTCTCAATATTGCAGACTTGGCTCTTGGCTTCTGATCTTGATTCTCTAACATTCCCCCTCAAATTGGGAAGAGTAAAAGATTCGATTCCCAATTTGGTTCGGAGAGTAAGATGAGATAAGCGGGATAGAGACTTGGTAAATATATCAGCTAATTGTAGATGAGTAGAGATATACGAATGCGAATAGATCCGAAGAGACTTTCTCACGGACAAAGTGAAAGTCAACTTCAATGTGCTTGGTTCGAGCATGTAATATTGGATTGGCGGTGAGAGAAATTGCTGATTTGTTGTCACAATATAGAGTGGTAGGTGGCTGAAGAGAAATCCCTATATCTCGTAGCACAAACGTGATCCAGGTGAGTTCAGCCGTGGTCGAAGCAAGTGCACGATACTCTGCTTCAGTTGAGGATCTAGAAACAGTAGGTTGTTTCTTGGCAGACCAGGACAGTAGATTGGATCCAAGAAACGTGCAAAAACCTGTTGTGGAACGTCGTGTTGTTGGACAACCAGCCCAATCCGCATCAGAGAAACCATAGAGATGTACTGAACTTTGAGAATGGATATAGATTCCAAGATGTATAGTACCTTTGACATATCTAAGTACTCTTTTTAACTGATGGAAATCTCCTACAGTAGGCTGTTGCATTTTTTGACAGAGAAGATTAGTAGCAAATGCCAGGTCTGGTCGAGTAATGGTTAAGTATTGAAGAGCACCAACTAAGCTTCTGTATTCCATAGGATCTGTAAGTAGATTTGCAGTGTCAGCCATGGAGATTGATCGAAGAGGCAGAGGTGTTGAGACTGGTTTACAGTCAGCCATATAAGCTCGTTTCAACAAGTCAGTAGCATATTTAGTTTGACACAGAAAGAGATTCTGTGAAGTTCATTTGGCCTCAATGCCCAAAAAATAGTGAATAAACCCAAGGTCTTTCATATGAAACTTAAGACTAAGTTTCTGAATAAGTGCAGTTAAGAGATGTGGTGAACTCCCAGTCAAGATGATATCATCAACATATAGGAGCAATAGAACTGTATGTGAGTTTGTATGCGTAGACAAATAGCGATGGATCACCAGTCATGCTGCGAAGAAATCATTTTCGATTAAAAACTTGCTGAATTTATCAAACCAAGCTCTTGGTGCTTGTCGAAGGCCATATAGAGACTTGTGGAGTAAACAGACATGGTTTGGCTGATGAGGATTGATAAAGCCGTGGCTGTTCCATGTACACCGTCTCGTTCAAATCTCCATGAAGAAAAGCATTCTTAACATCAAGCTGGTGTATTGGCCGAGTGTCTTATCATAGCAAGAGATAACACTATTCGAATTGTTGTGTGCTTCACAACTGACCGAAAGTCTCGGTGAAGTCTAGTCCTTCTTCTTGGTGAAAGCCTTTGGCGACTAGACGAGCTTTGAGTCTGTCAAGACCGCCATCTGGTGTGAGTTTGGTTTTATAGACCCATCTGCAGCCTATTACATTCATCTGGTTAGTTCTAGGAATCAACGTCCATGTTTGATTTTCAGTAAGTGCATCCATCTCTTCTTTCATAGCCCTATACCAGGCTTGATTAGATAAAGCTGACTTGATAGACTTTGGTTCCATAGGAACTGGATAATCAGCTAAATAAGCATACTTTGGATTTGGTTTTTGAATTCCAGACTTTAGTCGAGTTTGCATATGATGAGTATTACTTGTACCTTGAGAGGAAGACAGAATGGAATTGGAATTGGAGTGCCTTTCATTAGAACTACCTTCAGCTAGTAGATCATTGTGTGAAGATAAAGAACTGGTAGTATTTTGTCTTTGAGACATAGAAGAATTTTGAGGCACAGCATCTATAGATTGTCCTTCTGTCATTATCTCATCTTGCATATTCCTCGAGGAAATGATCTGAGATTGTTGTCTGTGATATGGATGATAGGTACAGCAATCATGGAAATCAGGATGGATCTGGTTTGTGGCTAACTGATGAGTGGACCTAGTAGCTGGTGACTCGGTGCTTGATGACTCAAGGAAATGTATGCCTTCACTCCATTGTTTGTATAAGTTTGTATAATGTCTATATTCATTGATCAGCTTCTTTGAAAAAGGATAGGAATACTCATCAAAGACAACATGCCTACGATGTATACACGATTATTAGTTGGGACCAAACATCTATACCCTCTGTGCTGATTGCTATAACCCAAGAAGATACAGGGAAGAGATCGAGGATCAAGTTTATGACTTGCATATGGTCTTAAGCAAGGATAGCATGCACAGCCAAATACTCTTAAATGATCATACCTTGGCTGTCTATTATGAAGTTTGTTATAGGGTGTGTCCATCTGCAACTTTGGTGTGGGAAGACCGTTGATGATGTAATTAGCTGTCACAAATGCATCCACCCAAAATTTCAGTGGAACTTTTGAGTGATAGAGCATGGCTAATCCAAGTTCAACGATGTGTCGATGCTTTCTTTCGTAGACCCCATTCTGTTCGGAGTGTGAGGACATGATATGAACTGTCTTATTCCATGATGACTCAGAAATTTTTGAAATCTAAAGCTTACGAACTCTCCACCTCCATCACTCTGGAAGATTTTAATCTGATGATTATACTGTCATTCAACTAGCTTCTGAAATTGAACAAAGATATCATAAAACTCAGATTTCAACTTCATGGGATATAGCCAGCAATATCGAGAAAAATTGTCAACAAAAATCACATAATATCTAAACTTTTGAAAGGAACAGACTGGTGATGGTCCCCATATGTCACAATGAATTCTCTCTAATGGAGAACTTGATATAGAATCCGAAAAAGGAAACGATAGAGCTGAACTTTTGGCTATTTGACAGCTGCTTGCAAACAACTTGAGATGAAGAAACAAATTGTATAAGCTTCTGTTTTTGTAGATGCTTAACGATTTGAGCATTTGTATGAGCCAAACGCTGATGCCATATGTCTTCACTGACTGTCTTTTGCCGCTGAGTAAAGAAAGCTTCTGTGGTTTGTGGATTAGCTTGATAAAGACCCCTAACTTTCCTTCCGAGCTTCACCATTGTGTTGGTATTGTTGTCCTTTACATAAACACCAGTTTTGTCAAAAATAAAAGAACAAGGGAAGTCATCTGTGAGTTTAGATACTGAAAGGAGGTTCTTCTTTATCTCTGGGACAATTAGAACATCGTTAAGAGGTAATGTATTGTTCTTTGTTTTGAGCCAGGTGTTGCCAATGTGAGTTACAGGTAAACATGATCCATTGCCTATCATAACAGTATCATGTCCTTGATATTTAGAAAGAGTATGGAGCATACCAGGATCAGCACTAATGTGAGCTATAGCTCCAGAGTCAGGATACCACTCACTGCTTGTTGAGTCTTCAATATGCATTGCTGTCAAGGCTGCTGGAATATCCTCTGCTTGATAAGAATTGTCAAACCGATACCAAAGAAAAGAGCATCATGTCCGGACTTTTTACATATTTGACACTCTAATCGAATGCTACTTGTTTCTTTTTCATTCTGCAAATTTTTACTTGAGTTTGCGTAAGGATAAGTCTTGACATTTTGGTACCTTTGTGAGTAAGTAGTATAGGGTCTAAACCCTTCGTTTGTTGTAGGGATAACATTTCTCTCGTCTAGGTGTTGATTTCCTTGTCTGGGACTGAAGACATCTGTTCTGTAATTCTGATATCTTTCAAAACCACGACCCCTATTGTTACCAGTTCTGCCACGACCATAGCTTCGACCACCTCTCAGATCCTCCTCTTTCGGATATAAATCCGAAGCTTGAGAAAAGTAGTTTTCATTTGTGACATCTTTAGACGATCCCTGGCTGTCTTTGTCCAAAATACGCCAAATTCGGGTTGAACCGACTCCTAGAAAAGTTTTTGAGTCTTGATTCAAATCTTTCTAATTGAGCAATAACCTCATCATACTGGTGAGGCTTCAAACAAGTATATGGTAGTCCGAAAATTCTCATATTCGGACCTAAACCTTCCAATACACCAAACATCTTGGTTATATCATCCACGGGTTTGCCTATTGCATTCAGTGATCACATATGGATTTATATTCCCTGAGATAATCGAAGGGTTTGTTCATGCTTATGACATGTTTGCGGTTTCCCCTTAATTCGAACTCTCTAGCAATTGATTTCGTGTAAACCTTTTCGAAGAGTTTGCCATACTTCGATGACGTTTCTAATCCAATGATTAGGCTCGAAATATTTTCAAGAATGAGCTCCGAGAGATCCATGATGAAATCAACGATCTGTTCTAGTCCAGTCAGTGTACTCTGGATTAATAAGATCGGTTTCACAACCTTCATCCTTTGTTTGCATCATTCGAGAGGGTGAAGGAATATCTCCATTAACAAAACCAAATAGATCTTGGCTTTTCAAAAACCTTTGGATCTGAGCTTGCCACAATAGGAAGTTGTCCTCAACAAGTTTGATTGTGACGAAGTTTGTGATATTCACATGTATCGGAAAAGGATATTTTGGAGTTCTAATCGCCATTATTATGATTCTTTGAAGAAGATGATAACAGTAGTGCTTATGAGCTCTAAATCTGTATGAGTTTACCTTGATCCAGAGATCTTCAGTCTTCGTTTACTTCTTCTGACTTGATGCACGAACTGATTACTTGATAGATTCTATTCTGATGCATGTTGATCTTCCTGCTCTGATACCATGAGAACTTTATGAAATCAAGAGTACAGAAGATGAAGATGAAGAATGACTGTAGATGATCTGAGAAGAAGTTTTCGATACTGTATTTCCATTCATTTGAACAAAAAGAAGATTGAAGAATACAGCAGAAACTTTCTGAATTGTTATGTTCTTCTTAGCTTCCAACTGATTACAATACATCTCTGTATATAG
This sequence comes from Eucalyptus polyanthemos subsp. polyanthemos, assembly GCA_017140185.1. NCBI lineage: Eukaryota > Viridiplantae > Streptophyta > Magnoliopsida > Myrtales > Myrtaceae > Eucalyptus > Eucalyptus polyanthemos. The sequence continues at coordinate 19,042,341 of CM029460.1, read as the reverse complement.
ACGGAAAACAGAGGACTAACAACTAGAAAAGCGAACTAACTAACTTTTAACTAACAAACTTTACAGCTAAACATAACAGAACAGTCTCAAGCCATCTTGAGACTTTGGCAATCCGTGTCTTTGACTTTTGTATGATCTCCACCGTTGATGAAACTCGTTATCCATGAGGTATCAATTTCTTCAGCTCTTTTTAATTCTTGATTGCCTCCCTTGTCCCCATGCCGCATAGCTTCGCTCAAGACCACCTTCCTCGGATGCCACGCGCACCTCCGACGAGTAGCTCGAACCTCAGTCGGGAGATGCAGCGTCTCCGAAAGCGAGCAGAGCGGCGACTCACAAGACGCGCTGTCGGGCATGGTGGACGCAAGGGTGGAGGAGCTCTTGGGCAGAGAGGAGAACAGGGGCTTGCTTGACGGGCTAGAGAGAGCTTCGCAGAGGGTGGATGAGGCCCGGAGAGCGCTCGCCGAGATCGAGAGGCGAGAAGCCGAAGCTCGGGCAGACGAGGAATTGCATCGGACAGCTCAAGATCAGAGCTTGTGAGGTGCTTTTATTGTCTGTTGACTGTTGAATTTTTCCTTTTAAAGAAATTCTGCATTAACGTAAGGAGATTTGGGATACAACCAGCTTTCTCTTTCAATTTGAATATTTAGGGAAAACTTCCTAATGGGACTGAATAGTTACGGCGGAATTTCCTAAAAGAGACATGATCTTTTAAGAGTTAGATGAATTGACTTGCTTGCAAGCTCCTTCTCGTCAATCTGAGCTCACTTGATGTGAACTCGACTCGAGTTTTATCGAGCTTGAGCCGGTCAAGTATCTTATTCTGACGAATCCAATCGTCGCCTGATATGCTTTAGTGGTTACATTAGAACTTGGGTTGTTTGAGTCTTCATTTTCGAATCAGATCAGCACAAGGTTAAGTCGTGCCTTGGTCATATTTTCGGTCGGCAGAACACGGCTTGATTGCTCTCCTGATCATGACACTACTCCGGTCTTCGATTATTGTTGATCTTGCTGAAGATTGCAGAATCGTCGAGGGAACTATCGGAAGCAAGGGCCTCGGTCGAAGAAGCTGAGTGGCAGCTCTGCCAAACTGCAAAAGCTAAAGATGAAGGATGAGATGATATGCAAATAAATCGAGAAGAAGAGAGGCGAAATCTGTTAAAAGCAGCTTCTGTATCTGCACTGTCAGGTACCCTTGCGGGTCTACCGCTACCGCTCACTCAGGTCGCCATGGTGTCCTGGCTTGTACTCCCTTCGGGGATTGACTTCATTAGCCGTGCGCTATTCGGAATCGCCTTCTGCTGCACAGTCGGAAGAGACATAGACAATGCTCAGCTCAAGACAGGAACATCCGCGGCTTTTGGATTCATTGGAGGTACATGCTCTGATCTCACGAACTGAATTTGGAAAGTTTCCTGTTGCATGCCTTTTCCGGCACAATGTACATAGCCGAGGGTCTGCTTATGAGTTGCATTTGTTTTTGCGGCGGTCTGTCTAGAATTCTGCTTTCAACATGCGGGTTTTGAGTCCTTTTCCCATTGAAAGGCTAGAATCAAGAACGGGTTTAAACGATTGAATGGGATTCCAACAGACGAAATTTGACAACTTCCTCCGAAAAGTTATATGATATTGCTGGGCTTGGGATCTGATAATGTTCTGTGTTTCGGCTCAATGAACCTCAAGATTGGGCGTAGGGAGGCACGGACACAGAGTCTGGTGCTCGGCCTCGATGGACCCAAGCCCGGCCCAGCCTATAGACCTGGATCCACAGAGGCAGGGCTCAAGAGCCCCGTGTCTATTAGGAAAAAAAAATTATTTTCCTTTGCAAATGGCGGGACATATTTTCCTTTTTTTATTTTCAGATTTTACCGAAAATATGATCATTTTTATGACAAAATGACTTCTCGAAGAATATTTTTCAAAAATATCATATTTTTTGCGAAATAAATGGAACGGTAAATCTTGTTTTCTTTCCCATGACAGAAGCCACGTCAGACTTCATTTATAAGCAAAACACACCTCTAATAGTCAAAATTCAGACTCTGCAATCAAGAAAATAAACTAAATAAATGCATTTTTTAGCACGGTCGAGCCTTGCTCAATCATCAATAAATAAATGCTTTCCCTGTGATAAGCATAAGTGGCTTTCCATATGCCAATGATTATTAAAAAAACATGAGAGGAAAGAAAACTGGACCTCTATGTTTATGGTGATTGTTCCCCTTCCTCATCCCCGAGACTCCAAAACAATCGCATGGTTCCTTTTGCTCCAAAGTCTCCGGTACATGGCAGACCATACAGTGACGATAAAAAAAATAAAAAAAAATATAAATTCATTCGTGCAAATATGCTCTGAGAGCTCTACTAGGGCACGAATTAAGTAGCTATTTTTTTTTTTTTTTAAGTTATTTTTCTTCTAATTAGTCCCTCCCTGATTTGGTATAGAGATAACAAGTAGTCGCAACAGAAATAACAAAAGGAAAGTTTTGACTCAATCAAAAAATTCAACATTATATTCATCTCATTAAAACTGCTTGTCATTATGCATTTCAATTTGCAGCATATCGAGTTGTTAAGCCACATAGTTTTATAAATTCACATTATTTACGAGGTCACCTAGCTCATGGCACTGATCAAAATAACTAGACTTGTGAACTAGATTCTTATATACCGGTTCTTTTACATCATTTTCAGGGATCTTGGTACCAAGTTGCTTTTTTGGACAAGTTTGTCTTTGGTCATATGGTTGATTGTCAATATCTACTTGCTAGTGTTTGCTTTGGCATGTTTGCTTGTGCTAGGTTCTAACCGTTTTGGAGAAATTGTTCAGTTGTTCGATGATATGCCATTATCCAAGGTTTGGGGCTGATTTTTTAAACTCATAATATTTGGGTATCAATTTTGTTGCATATCATTCGTAATAAATATTGCTGATTGTAATAATGCATTTTTGTAGGTCCATGATTATTTTTTGATCACATTATATATATATTTGTATATATATAATTTGGAAACTTTGACATTTCCATGTATGAAGACAAACTAAAACTCAGGTTACGAAAATACTCACTCTAATTTCACAACAGGTTTGTCTGCATCTACCCTGGCGCTTTCGCTAATTTTCCACCTACAGTTTTGGGGCCCAACATCTTAAGTCATTTTTAAGTGTTTGAGTACGATGGAAGTTGAAACTTGATATTGTTGAGTCGCTAGAAATGTAGAGTTATGCGCAATCTTGTTGCGGTTGTTGTTTTACTACAACATGGAGAATTACAATGGAATTACCATACACTTGATATACAACTTATCAATCTTTTGACTAAATGTACTTTAATTACTCAATGGTTGCGCGGTTAGCCTTCTCATTACTTTTAATTTTGCCAATAGCCATATCCCATCGACCGAACGGACCGGTTCAATTTGATATCTCAATCCAGGATAAGGAAGAGCTGGTTTAAAAGCGGTTCTTTTAGTAAATTAATTGTGTTTCCCATTCCAAAACCATCTCTTACTCCTTACACACATAAATATGCCACTTCATTTGGGAGAAGAGGAGGGAGATGTGGTGTGCGTGTACTGCGACCACCAAGGACGATTGATTCGTGGCCACTCTTGTGCAGTTCGAGCTTTGTCACCCCTGTAGGTTGAGATACGGGCACTTTTCCAAACCATAAAATTTCTAAGGTAGAGAAAGAAGGAGACAACTTGGACTTGAGCAAGTCATTAAAAGGCATAAGGGGAAGAAACAGGCAGGAGATTCGCCTAGGAGTAGGAGACCCCGCAATGTCATCTCTGTATTTCCTCTTTGTCGGGAAGACAAAGATAAACAGAGAATTATGGGGCCTTACAGTAGTGAAGATAGACACTACATCAGGACTTCGGTTTTGGTTACCGCCGAGTAAGTAGGTATAGTATCGTCCCGCGCCTGAGATGAGTGAGGCTGGGTGAAAAGCCTACTGCAGAGCTGGCATGCTTTACGGATGCAGCAGTGGTGAAAGCGATATGCAATCCATGGGAGATTCGTGTACTCCTCTCCAAGTGCTTTGTCTTGCTCCCGTGCTCTTAAAGCACTGGATGCAGCACTATAGAAGGAAGACTAATTTTGTTGCAGACTAGGTTGTCAAAGCCCACGAACGCAGGTCTCTTTACTTGCAAATTGGGTTGTTTCACCTTATCTAATTCTTATTATGTACTGATGCCCGTTGGGCCCTTTTGTTTTTCCTAATTGAATGGAAGTTCTGTCGTTTGGAACAAAAAAATTCGGACCTTCATACAAATTCTAAATGAAATTTGGACCCTAATTACTTTAATGCGACAATCACTACCAAGGACTTAAACCCTCCTCTCTCTCTCTCTCTCTCTCTCTCTCTCTCTCTCTCGTTATTTATTTAAATCTAGAGGTCTTCCTGGTTTTCTTTTTCTGACATGAAAATTTATCACTTGAGAATGTATGTGGTGTGCTTTAGTTAAATAAGATTTGAAAAGAAAATTATAGAAAATGAAGTATATGCACGTAAGTCGTTCTTAATTATGCTTTAAAATCTCCAATGAGATTAAATTAATAAAAATCATATTTTAGGCGTAAGAAGAAACACTGGATAAGTCTTAGAATATCTTAGACAAACCATAAAAGGTTAGACAAGCCTTTATCAATTGATTTTTTTTTTTTTAAAAGAGCATTAGATTTTTCTAAATACTTGTTGTCCATCGGTTGTGTAACAAAAAAAAAAATGAAAATTGCCTTTGAAAATTAGTTTAATCAAGTGATTGTAAGCCAAAATTGGCCAAAAAGACTACATCGTCAAATCATCAAAAGTTTTATAACTTAATATGCTAAATTGAATGATTTAGAATTGAATTGACATTTGTACGATTTGTTTAAGAATTTATTGGGTAATTATCCTGCTATAAACTCTTATCGCAATTGTGCCATATCATTGATTTATGAATTACCAAACTTTGCACTACTCGATAATGGCAAACGTCTATAAGGGAGACCTTTAACCTATCACGATATGTTTTTAGTCTTTGCTTGATGCAATAGTTACATGGTGATTATACAGATGGTACATAATTACGATTGATCATGTCTATCGTGACTTGCCTTGAGGTATTCTTATTGAATGAAAGGCCTTTTGATTTTTTCTTTTTGCATAAAATAAGCTGCTGATCCCTTTAATGAAAGGCCTTTTAAGGGGATGCGTGATTTTTTCTTTTTGCATGAAATAAGCTGCAAATCCCTTTAATGGAAGGCCTTTTAAGGAGATGCGTGTTGCATATCGAATCCCTCTATAAATACCCTGGGCATCGATCAGAAAACGTTCACGAGAGGGGAGGGCCTCCTGGACACCTGCAAAGTCTCTTCCTGCACTTCAAATCCTTCTTGTTCTCTGCACGCGCTCCCCTTCTCCACAGCCATGCCGAATCAAACACCGACTTTGGAAAGGTACATATATCATTCACGTGAATATGCTCTTTAGATCTCTGTTAAGAACACGATAACGAGCAGCCAGTTTCTTCTTTTCTCTTTTGAATCTATCAGTTCTTCCAATTATTTTCTTCCTGTTTTAACACGAAGATGACGAGCAACCATAACTGCCATAGCAACAGGAGAGTTTTGACTCTACCAATAAATTCCATGTTGCATTCATTTTGATCAAGCTGATCGCTATCGTGTATTTCAATTTGCAGCATGCTGGCCCATTGAGCCTTGCGGTTTTGCAATCTTACATAATTTGCAAAGCCATCTATTTCATAGCATTGATCAAAGTGATTGCACCCGCATGCCAAAACTTGATATATAGATACTTGTACATCATTTTTGGGACTTTTAGCTCCGAGTTGCTTCTTTGGACGAGTATTGTGACAGTCTGATTTTCCGCTTCTGTTTTCAATTAAATAAATCGGGCTTTTCGTCAACGTGCTTATAGCGCTATTCTCTGAGTTGATCACTCATGAGATAACTTGACTAATCGGGAAAGTTATTAAAGGATTTTGATGCAATAAACTTGAGAATTCGACTAGGAATCGACTGCTCGACCGTGTTATTCTACAAGGATCAGTTTGGCACAGTCGAAAATCTATCAGAAATCGGAAAATAGGTCGATTTAATAGAGATAAAATTAGGCTTGGGTGATTCCAACTAATTACAAATTTCTCGTCGATCGGCACTAAACTGAATTTTCTGTTGTTTTGGTACCCTGTGCTCATAATTGAAATCTCGAGATTTTTCACGACAATCGAGAGTCGTCAATGCGTCGAAGATGTATATTGTGGCTTGGGAATAATCAACCACGGGTTAGTTGCACCGAAAATTCCTAAAAACTAACCGATAATTTAGGTTGCGCTAAAATCACATTTGACTGAAATTAACCGAGGAAATGATGTCGATTACAGAAATTAAGAATTGTCATATGTCACAATTCATCCCAAGGACATTGTTGCATCTTCTCAAAATTTATTGATGATGGGAATTGTTCAAGAAATGTGCAAGATCAGCGAATTAAAAGAGCAAGGGAATTGCCACGTTTTAAGTAGGATTTTAAGGCCTCTTATGTGAAGCAATTTAAGAGGTATTATAAGGTGTTACTAAAGGACTTGACCCTATTGAATTAGATGTTAGATTGGTAATTAAAGAAAGAAGAGAAGTCTCCTTAAAAGGAAATTCGTAGGAATCCCTCTCTCCTACAATTTCACCTCAATTTTCTTGGTATTTAATGGATATGGACTTGGAAAAGAGAGTGGGACCTAAGGTAGTAATGGAGAGCCAATTTTCCATGGAATTTGGGGCCAAAAGTAGAAGGTAAATGTTGAGTAAATGCTGAGTAACTTCTAGGCATTTACTCCCCACCTTCCTCCTCTCTTCTTGCCGTAGGAAACCGAAGTGCAGCAGCAAATGGGCTGCTTTCCTTTTTACTTTTTCCCTTTTCTTTCCTTTCTTTTCTCTCAGCCAAAGGGTCTTAGTCTTCTGCTTTACCCTCTATTCTTTTTCTTCTGCACTTATTTCTTCTCCCCTGCTGCCATGCACCTGTCTCTCTCTTTCCCTTATCCAGCCTTACAACAATTTCCTTTCCCTTATACAGCCATAAAAAGTCTTGTCTTCTTCTTATTTAAGTTAGTTTATTCAGCCATTCTTGCTCCCCCTTGGATGACAAAGCAGCAACCAAACAGCAAGGTCTCGAGCGTTCCTCCCTCCTTAAGAAAATCTGGGACTTTGTGTGCTGCTGTGGTGGTCGCTCAACAACACCTCCAGCCGTTGTGCCAGGTCCAAATCATCGTCAAAAACTTCTAGGGCTGTCCTTGTGTTGCCGTTCGGCCACAAGTGAGGATCGCCATTAGTTTCGGTGGTGAGTTGTCTTCTAAATCTGGACTAGGGGTTGAGTACCTCTATTAGGAATTCGTGCAAGTTAGAAATACGTAGATGACGTTATATGTGAATGGATGTTGGTTAGGGATGTTATGATAGCCATAGAAAAGATTAGATAGGGTTTAGAGAGCGAGACAAACATCGTGGAGGAAGATTCGGACTAGAACAATAGCTGATTTTTGAAATAGTTTCCAGGACGTGTGTGTTTTGCTAATTTCATAGACAACTGTGTGTTACGATTTTGAAGAAATTTTATTCTAAAGAAATGTTTTAGATATTCTAAATAATAACATATATTTTTCTCAGAATTTTCATAAATTAAAAAGATGACGATTTTAATGACGTCATCCTCGGAATAGTAATTCGGACAGTTTTGTAACCGTAACCTGTTATGATTCGAGGGCTGTTACTGACCTTTAGAGGTCGAATTTCCAATCTGTTTCTTCATGAAAGTTGTTCATTATAACTTTTAGTTTAACATAATTGAATTTCAAATCAAACAGACTAGATTTCGACCCAAAAACGAACTGATTTCGATGAGTTAGGTTCTCTGGAATTGGACTCGATTTTTGTGATGGATAGAAAGAATTTCTAGGCCGAATCCAAAGGGATCTGGATCTCGGTGTCTTCATGATTTTTTTTTTTGTGTTTTCAAGCACGTGTCCAAATTTAAGAATTTTTCGAGCTCATACGGGTGAGTTTCTAACTTTGAATTTGGGAGAGCTTAAGTGGACTGTTTTCTGTGAATTTGGGTTAGTAAGAGTGTATGTTTGTTTTGAAGTATTCTTGCTATGAAATTGCTTAATTGAGACTATGAATACTATGTGTAATTGATTATTGAAGTGTGACATTGATTATATGCATTCATGGCATGAGATTTCGCCACGAGCCGTTGGGGCCGGGTGATGCTCCTTCGAGAATGCATCACGTCAACGGATGCCGGTCGCAGTGGAGGCTGGACTGATGCTCATATATGGAATGCTGTCTAGATGTAGACGATGCCACGCTCGACAGTGCAGGTGATGCCCGATTATGCCGAAAGACTGTTATCTGAGCATTGAAATCATTTGTGACACATGAAATGCCCGGTTATGCCGGAAGACTATTATCTGAGCATTGAAATCATTTGTGACGCATGAATGGGTGAAAGTGAGGGACCTAATTAAAAGACGAAACTATATGGTGCGATATGAGATGTGCCATAACGGTTTAATCTGGTAATTGGGGGCCTGGGTAAGTATGTGACATTTATGTCCTTACATATGTATGTGTTAAAAGTATTCTGATGATATATGATCTCGATATCTTATGCATGATTTAATTGACACTAACATATAGGAAAGTACTGGTATTAAGAAAGTGTGAGAAAGACGATTAGATTGCATGTTGAGTTACCCTTCTCCTAATCTGGATTTAGGGGATTTACTCACTGAGATGTTATCTCACCCCTTAGTAGGCTAACATTTTTCAAGTCCCTAAATGGAAGAAGGCCAGGTCGTGTACAGTCGGTCGCAGTAAAGGAGGAATATGACTCTTGCTATCTCTTTTCAAGTGATGACGGGTTTTCCATCAAGACTGGATGTAGGGTGACGGCTCACCCTTGAGGGATTGAGAAGTATGGTAGTAGTAAACCCCAGTCTTGTTGGTAAAAGCTTAGTTAGTGGGTAATCGAACAGCTTCACTTTTTGTATTAGACCTTGGGGTGTTAAACTGGTCTATAAGTAATGCGATATTGTAGGTGTGGCTTGTGAAAAATAATATCCTACGTTTCTATCTCATTATTTTGTTGTATGGAGATTGTTTTACGTTTCCACATGTGCAAAAATAATGAATGGGTCGGCAACAGTTCCTGGGATGTTGCAAATTTTAAATCGACCATTGAGGGATGTGCATGTGCCCAGGGTTCAGGTCGTGACAAGTATGTCCCTAGTCATGTGGCTGGTCATCAATATTTGTTTTCTAGTGTTTGCTTTGGCATCGTTCGGTCTACTCACTTAAGGTTACGATCATTTTCATGGGACCGTTGAGCTATTTGTGGATGTGTTATCTTCCCAAATTTAGTTTAATTTTTGAAGTTCCTACAATAATTCCGTATTTGTTATGAATTTTGTTGTGTGTCATTTGTAATAAGTACTACTGATTTTGGGAAAAGAGAAGCTTATGATATACATGTTCTGAATTTGGTGAACATTACCTCATTGCCATGTCATGTATACGCTTATTGTAATATCATTTAAATCTGTTTTTTGGCCTAATTGGTTTTTTATTTTTCCTAGAGGTAATAAATTGAGTCCACTAACCCATTTTTCTATTCATATTTGCTTGGTTGAATTTAAAATTAGTCATTTTAATTTTATGAATTGATTAAAATGAGTTATAAGAACAAGGATGAACTAAAACTTGATCTAAATGAATTTGACTCAAATTATTTTTAAGGTTTAAATATATTACTATTCTACTTGTCACACTTTCTTTTCTTCATTTTTATTTTTCTGAGAAACATCTAAACAGCAAAATAGAGAGTGATTTTAATCATCTGGTAGACCCTAATTTTTTTGGGTTTCTATCATCAATTACCTGGACGATAATGAAACATCGATATTTCATTGTGCAAAGATCGAATAAAACTCAAATTTAATAGAATCGTGGAAAAATATCACTTAAAAGACTTCTGGCAACACTGTCATCTAGCATGAATGGGCAACCTTCAAAGATTAATTACAGCTTAAAGTCTCCCCAAACCAGTTTTTAAAAAAATAACTATTAAACTTAAAAAAGAAAAGAAAAAAAGAGGTAAGAATTCATGGGCCTAGTCAAATCTTTGGTTTGCTGTACAGTGGGGGCATATCTGGAAGTTGGACTTGGACGGTCCAAGTTAGACCTAAACAAGAAAGGTAAGGCCTTTGAATTAGACCTATACAACTTTAACTTGCGTGTGAACGGAATTCAATAACCTCCTTTAAACCCAAAACTCATTCGAGTTCCTTCATTTGTCGAGGTGTACGGTGTTAAGCACGATCTTAATGTTCCACCGCTCGATGGGTATGAACATATCTTACAAGAGTAGGAGTTTTAATCACATGTATCTTTCTAGGCAGGAATTATTCTACTAAATTAGATTAAACTTCTAGCATTGGGAGAAATAGTAGGAGACATGTTTTACTAACTTGATTCGTTAAATTTTTTAATTATATCTTACTTCCTAAATTTTTTCATGTTTAAATTTGTTTTTAATTGGTTATGCTATTTTCCATACATAAGTGGAAAAATTGCTGTTGGAGCTTGCATTGAGCATGAGTGGGGTCCGAACCAAGTCAAGTATGGGTTACTCATTGTCATTATGTTACATGTCACTTCTATAGATATTGTGTTGCGCGACCATTTAATATCATCAAACATAATAACAAAATTAGTGAAAACTTTAAATCCGTGCAATGCACAACGCTTCTTCAGTGCGTTATAAAGATACTTTTTGGGTGAGTTAATCAAAATATTGTATATAATCACAAAGTAATACTGACATAAACATTGTTGCTTCAATAGGATCACGGCATTTCCCTTTTACTACATGTCTGCCCTCAATTTTTATCTTTTACAAGAGAGTCGTTTCTATATAACTAATGAAAAATTTTCAGTCCTTTTTTTTTTTCGGTCAAATTCATCGAACCATGCCCAAAAACTTAAAAGCATAAACAATAACGATTTAAGAGTAATGATTCTAATGGGGATACAAAACATTACAAAGATGAAACTTACTGAAACTCTCATAAAAATCAAATTCAGATCTTGATCATTCGAAATTAATCTTGGCCATAAACAACTGATTTGATCTTTTCGTCCGCATGATAAAAACATCGTGCTGATCATTTAGCTTTGTTCTACACTGGTAAGCCTCGCATTTACCATGGATGACAGTACCAACATCATTCCAAGTCCTGGAACAACTTTCTTGTGTAGCTTACCAATAAAATCCAGAATCATAACAGCAAAATTAACATCTGCACAATTGGTTGACAACCATTTATTGATGAAAGGAAAGTATAATGAAGTTATCCTTTGCGTTTGATCAAAGGGATAATTGTCCAAAAAGTCTTAAACTTATTGCATTTTTATCAATTCAGTCCTTAATATTTCAATTTTGTTAATTGAGTCATAAACTTTTTTTACTTTTTGCCAATTTAGTTCATCCAGCCAATTTTGGCTGGAATTCATTGACGTGGACGCTAGCTTTCATATGTGGTATGACCAGCGCTACGTTGACAAAATTTATTATTTTTAAAATATTTTTTCAAAATTTTTTTTTTATTTGTTTCTTTTATTTTTCTCTCTCTTCTTCCTCCGCCCCGCCTCCAACGATCAACCAAAGGCTGTGACCAATGAGGGTAGGCCTCAAGCAAGATTGCCCTTGCTAACCTTACGTGAGGTCGACCTCGTTGGATCTAGCAAGGGATGACCTCACAAGCCTCGCTTGTGGCCGACAGGGCCAACCCTTGTCCTCACTCGAAGCAAGCGAAGGGCGACCTAGCATGAGGCCGGTGAGGCCGACCCTCGCTAGCCTCTGGTGATGCTTGACCTCGCCGAATTTGGCAAGGGCAAGCCCTGCCCAAGGCCAATGAGGTCACCCCTCACCAAATCCCGGCGAGGGCAACCTCGCTTGAGGCCGACCCTTGCTAGTCATAGCCTCTGGCCTATCGTCGGAGGCTGGGAGATCGGCCAGCGGAAGAAGAGAGAAAAAAGATAAAATTAAAATAAAAAATATTTTAAAAAATTTGAAAAAGATTTAAAAATTAATAAAAAATTTCCATGTCGTCAGATTGGTCATGCGATATAGGACATCCGGTGTTCACATCAGCAAATTTTGACCAAAATTAGGGGGATCAACTAAATAGATAAGAAGTGAAAATGTTTAGGACTTAATTAGCAAAATTGAAAGATTTAGGACTGAATTGGTAAAAATACAATAGTTTTAGGACTTTTTGAAATTTTTTTCCTAAAGGCATGTTTGTGTATGCTTCATTGAAAGCTTTCTCGCTAAAGTGATAAAAATTTCCCAATTTTTTTTTAAGTGAGAAAATTATAAAAAAAAAAAATTATGTGTCAAAATGGATATATATTTTATGAAAGTTCCAAATGTTAACGATAAATCGATATGTATCCATAGCAAGATTTGTATTAAGCAAAAGCAAAAGGAAGACGCCCACCCAAACACATCAGAAATATTAACCGGCAATCCTAAGGGAGTGAACTGAAATAGATAACCACAAGCATGCGGCACAACTTCATGTTCCTATTCCATGGTTCCAATCCAATTCCTTCCAAGTATAGTTCAGGGATGCTTCTAGTAACAGCACTTGCTATTGCTGAACAATATATGCATTGCTTTAATCTGTCAACCCAAACTCATGTATGCTCAGCCGTCCAGGTTTACGAATAGCCGAATGCTGTTTACTGTTTAAATGCTCATAGATTCGAGAAGAGAGGTAGCCTTTCTCCACAACGAGGAGTACTCGCAAGCGTAGTAATTCTACCTTTGGCCTTTCGTAATTACCAAAAAGATAAAAAGGGACTTGCAACTTGCGAGGGTAGTGTCAAGACTGTTGGGACGACCATGTTGTTCCTTAATTCTGAATTTGCAGTAGTTCTTGTACACGGTTTCCAGGGTTTGCCGATGTCGATGGAAGTTTGGTGCTCTGTTCCGATATTTGACGGATGACGACGTTAGCTTCCTCGAATATATGACACGGCAGAAGTGTCTCGGAAAGTTCTTCTGATAATAGAAGCAGACAATCAAGTCTGATTTCATCTTCCAGGGTCAGCCCCTGATAGCATTGGATCCCCTGGAGAGTTGAAATTAACGGCGGAAGCCATGAGACCCATCCATCCCTTTCCCTAATCCTTTCCCCACTTTATGTCATATCTATCTTGTTTTACTTTATTGACCTTTCCACCATACAGTGAAAGAGGATCCCACTTCTATACGTCGTATCCGTAATTTCTACATGCCGTATCCATCATGTCGTACGACATGTAGAAAAACATGTAGACGACATGCAGAAATTGGGGAAAGTTAATAAAGTGAAAGGGATGGATTTCATGTCTTCAACCGTTTACTTAACTCTCCAAAGTAAAATCAAGTCCACCTTAATTAAATAAACTAACGAATGATTGCGGAGCAGGGGGCCTATATGGTATAAATACCGCAACGAATGGCTTGTTCCGCTTACTCATTCACAAAGCATAAAAACAATCGCAGAGCTTCAACTTTTTTGGAACATGGCAGATCACATAGTGGCACTCGAAAGGTAAGTAATTCATTCCTATGAATGTGCTCTAAGAACTTTGCTTAGAGTGCGGATTAAGACTATTCGTTCCGTGGAAAATAATTTTCGGGAAAACGTTTTCCGAATTTTTTGACGTTCGTTTTATGGAAAATGAATTTCTTGGAAAAAATGTTTTCCATCAAAAGAAAAAAGTTTTCTAAAATAGGAAAAATTAGAAAAAAATTTTCCTCACTTGATATCTCTTATCTCATACCTTTACAAATCCTCACTTCCTCCTCTCATTTCTTCTTCTTCTTTTCTTTTTTTTATTTGAATTATCTTTTTAATTTTCTGTTTTTTTAATTCGAATTATTTTTAATTTCCTTTTTATTTTATTTTATTTTATTTTTCTTTTTATTTTTTTTTTTCCCATCTTCTTCTTTATTGGCTAGTCATCGAATCAGGTGAACCTCAAGTTCGTCGATCTCAAACTCACACTCCTCGATTTGGCAAGTCTCGAGCTTGATGTTCACGCTCGCTGATTTCGTGAGTGGAAAATATTTTCATTAACGAACACAAGAAAATATTTTCCGAAACATTTTTAGGTTTTAACCGAACACCATAAAATATTGTCATTTTTTTGGAAATTTTTTTTCTGGAACAGACCCTAAGTAGCTATCTTTTTTCCCCTTTTGAATATTTTTTGCATTTCATTAGTTTCTTTCTTATTTGAAGGCAATCACAAGAACAACAACAGCAGGAAAGTTTTGATTCAACCAAGAGAGTTCATATAGCATACCGGGGTGCCGAACCGCATAATTTTGCAGTTTTATATCATTTGTGAAATCATTTATCTCTTATCATTGATCAAAGTGACTCAACCCACGAGCCCAAACCCAATATACTTTGAATTTTGTATATCATTTTTGGGACTCTCGGTTATGAGTTACTTCTCTGAGTGAGCCTATCTCTGTCCATGTGGTTGGTCGTTAATATATGATTGTTAATGTTTGCTCTGACATGTTTGCTTGTACAACGTTCCGATTGTTTTTGCGAAATTATTCAACTATTGGATGATGTACCTCTTTCCGAAGTTCAGTCAAATTCTTAAAACTCCTGCAATCATACCGTAATTGTATATCAATCTTGTTGCATGTCATTTGTAATAGATACTTCTGATTTTAATAATTTGTTTTTGTAGACTCATGAGTGTTTTTGTCAATTGTCACGGAATATACAGATAATTATGAAGCTTTGATATTTCCATGTATAAAGATGGAATAAAACTTGATTTGGGAAAATCGTGGAAAAATATCCTACAGAAAATTTCTGGCAGCATATGGTCATCTAGCATTGATGGACGCCTTGAAAGACTGATTAAGCTTAAATCATTCCTAAGCCAGATTTTAGTGAATAAAATATTAAAATTAGAAAAAAGAGGAAAAAGGGAAAGAATTCATGGGCCACTTCAAATTTGACGGATCTGAATATTTTTAATTTTTTACATACTTTCAGATATTTTAGTATCTACAAGAGCAGAAGTTCATATCACATATATCTTTCTGGACATGGGCTCTTCTGCTTAATTAGATCGTATTTGTAGCACCGGTAGAAATGACTAGAGGTGTTCTAAGAGCTTAGTTCATTAAATTTTTTTAGTAGTTTCTTATTTGTTAATTTTTTTTCATGTTTAGTTTGTTATAATCCTTATGTACTCCATCGCCTGGATTTATGCCTATTATGACCACGATTGCAGTTACAACCAAAGTTAAACTAGCCCAACAAGTAACTCACTCTTCTCCTCCAGTTAATTCAAGCATAAAGCGATGTTATAACCTCCCTGCTCATCACATTCAATTCAAACCGGAAAAGAAAGAGAACGTAACTTTAGGCTTTTCAGGCAAGCCAAACAGGTTGTAATCATAGAAGAAAAATCTCTATTCCCCAACGGGAGAAAGGAGACATAAAAAATTCATTCTCAGGCAAGCAATAGATTGGTGCAAGGGGCTCGGCAACATACAAGAATCAAGCATGCCTCTGAATTACAGACTACATACAGGCATTGTGAATTAGTTAAATGAAGTACATACAGAGGATAGTCAAGCAAGGACCTCCAAGGGGGAAGCGCGGATATGAGTGGGATATCGAAGGCTCCTCCGTGCATGGCTTCTCTGCCGTCATTCAAGTCAAACCATTCCATCGCGCTCTCCATTTGTGAATCCGATGACCACGCCCCCTCCTCCTCCTCGTCTACTTCCACTACTCTTCCTTCTTCTATTTCTTCCCGTTCTTTAATTCCTTCCTTCATTGTTCCGAATCCTACTTCCATTGATTCTTCTTCCACAATTGATGCCTGTAAGTCTGGTTACGGTGTGAATGTAGAGAGAGACAGCACTACCTAAAAACTAAGGGACTCGAGGGACGGAGCTTCAGTGCGGAGGCGACCAGTTCAACTGAAGCGGCCGAGCATGATGGAGCTTTGGCGGCTAAGGGGCCCCGATGGGTGGAGAGCGGCGATTGTCCGTCGGCTGGGTGAACTGAACGAAGGCGCGCAGACAAGGTCAATTCGATCTCAATCCCCGTAAAGAAAAGCCTGACGGGCATTTGATGTCCTCAAATCGAAACCGTTGATCAGATCAACAGTCTCGATTTGCTTTGACTGCAAAAGGATGACCATTGCAGAGGCTTCGATTTGATTTGATTTGAGGGGAGAGGGGAAAGGGAAACCAACGGGACCCACAACTTTGACTTGATTTGAGGGGAAAAAGGGCACCCACGAGAGGGATATTTTAAGGAAACCTTTGCTAGATCTAGCTCTAGCTCTATCAAAATTGAATCTGCTAGCAAAATTAAATCCAATATCCGCAAAAGTCAAGTCCGCGTCGATGATGAGGGTAGCTGTAACACGGCCACCTCTCTCTCCATATAAAAATGCAATCAGCAAAGCCCTTCATTCACAAAACAAAGGGAGAATGTTTCCTCCATATGCCCGAAAAATAGAAACTACTTAAACTATCCGCGAAAAGGGTATATTCTCTCTCGTGTATGCGAGGTCTCTCTACCCTCTGGTAGAATGTCTGAACCAAAAACCCTAGAAATCGGCTAAATCTTGTTTTCTGCTCCAGTTTTTGTCTCTGTTACATCTCAATCCTTTCAAATACGAAAAATATATAAATCAAAAAAATCAAAAAAAATATCATGTTTCATTTGCTTTGCGTTGGATGAACGCGGTGACCTTTTCCGGTAGGAGAACAGGCGTACAAGGCTGGATTCAGAAAAGCACCGAGATGATTTGTGAAAATCTTACAATCAGGTGAGGAGCATCGGCTTATGAGACTGATTTAAGGTTGGATTTCTCCCTCCTTTTTCTTCATGTGGGTGGAGTGCTTGGAAATGCTGATGAAGGGCTGTGAATCCACGAGGTAACTGATTGTGAGAATACGAACTTGTTTGATGAGGTGATCTCGGGTTGGACTTCTGGCAGGAACTCAGGGTAGATGTTATCTGAACAGCCTCTGATTAGAGTATGGATACAGCTTGAATGAAAAAAGAACTACAGAAAAAAGTGTAGAGTTTACTGTCAGCATGGTGTTTGAAAAAATGCTCAAGAGGAAAATCAGCCAAGTATAGAAGTATCGCTTGTTCCTAAGTCTGTCAAACTAGTCCGAAAGTATGGATGGGCGAGAGGAAAATGAGTTACGTGTAGCAGCATTATGCAAACGATTAGGACACCTATGGGCTGAGGAAGACGTGGTAGAAGTAAATCCGGAAATATCATTACAAAAAAGAGAGGAATGCAACAGAACAATATTGGGTAAACTATACTCAAAACCCAATGTAAATTTTCCAGCATTTTTCTCAACTATAAAGAAAGCATGGAAAACAGAAGCAGTAGAATGTGCTCAAAAAGGAACGGGGCTCTTTACCTTTGTGTTTCAATCAGAGGTTGAAAAGGATAGAATCCTCAAATCTTCACCCTGGTCTTACTCCAGTAATCTGCTTGTGCTGAAACAATGCGATCCTGAAATTCCAGAACATTGTTATGACTTCTCTAAAGCATCATTCTGGGTCAGAATAGGAGGTATTCCCCCTGGGTGGAGGGTGGAAACAGTTTACCATGATTTGGGGAGGAAGCTAGGCCAGGTTCAGGAAGTTCAGGTCGAAACTATGGGAAACCTGCAGTAAAGAGGAGGAAGAGTAAGAGTGGAAATAGATTTATCTAATCCGCTAAAAGCAGGAACCATTTTGGATATTGGCAAGAAATGGCTGTGGGTAGAATTTAAATACGAGAGATTACCCCATTATTGCTATTCATGTGGAAGGATAGGCCATTATGCACAAGATTGTCCTGAAATTCCATATGCAGAATCCCCATGGGCAGTTGACAAAATAGGGTCCTATGGACCATGGTTGAAAGCAGAAGTCAGTGATCATAGTCCTTATTGTGAGACTTTTTATGGAACTATTGAAGAAGACATTATTGTAGAGGAAACCATACCTGTAGAACACTCACCAAGCAGTGAGAAGGCTCTAATTATAAGAGAGAAAGATCCAGAAATGCGTCTTGAAGCCTGCAGCAAAAAAAGAGCTGAAAGTTCTGTGGAGCCGAAGAGAATGGAACTCCGTGTTACAAATCAGAAAGTCAATAAAGATTATGGAAAACAGATTATCAGCTCAGATCCTCTTAAAATAGGAAAGAGCAGCAAGAAGAACATGAAAGTGCAGAAAGCTAAGAAGCAGAAGTGCTTACCTGAACCTATACCAATCCTTATTGATGATTCAGGCATGACAGAGACTCCAATGAAGTTCCTTAATGATCGAACAGACTGGGCTTTGGTGGCTAGCCCTAATAAGCCACCAAAGCCGACATGAAAATTATTAGCTGGAATTGTCAGGGGCTGGGCAACCCCCTGACAATCCAAGAGCTAAGAGCATTAATTGCTCTTGAAAGGCCCAGTATAGTCTTTCTAATGGAGACTAAAAACAAAGCAACAATGGTGGAAAGCATATGCAAGAAGCTCCAATTTCAAAACTTATTTCTCGAAAATCCAATGGGTATAGCAGGGGGATTGGCGCTAATGTGGAATGAGGAAGTAACATTGAAAGTGCAAAGGAGTTCAAAACACTTTATTCATGTTCAGTGTATTGAATCAGCCAGAAATTTAAGCATGCAGATAACGTTCATTCATGCGTCCACACATTTGGGGGAAAGGATACAATTATGGCAGCAATTGAAGACATTGAAGCCTCACAGATCAAATCCATGGATATGCATGGGGGATTTTAACGAAATTCTATATGTATGGGAGAAGGTGGGAAAAAGGGAAGCAGACATTCAAAGAATAGCAGCCTTCAGAAACATGCTTAATGAGTTAGCTCTAATGGACATGGAAAGTCAAGGTTGTGCATTTACGTGGGCAAATAACAGAGAAGGGGAGGATCTTGTTAAAAAAAACGACTAGACAGAGTGTTATGTACCTTGGAATGGCACGTAATATTCCATGAGGCAGAAGTTCATGCACTTCCAGCAATTGGCTCGGACCACAGTCCCCTGGTTCTGAAGCTACACCCTGCACCAAGGAAGAAAATAAGAGAATTTAAAATGGAGGCCTTCTAGTTAGAGAATGCAGAATATCATGAAGTTATTAATCAAGCATGGACCTACACAGCCTGTCCACAGACCACTTTTTCAGCCAAACTACAGGAGACAGCCAAACAACTGACACAGTGGAGTCAAAAAAAGTTTGCACATGCACCTAGAAGGATAAAAGAGTTAACTCAGGCCCTAACAACAATTACCAATCAACCACAACAGAATTCAAGTAGACAGGAAGTGAAAAGCATCATCCATCAGATTGACACATTAAGAAAACAGGAAGAACAATATTGGGGACTGAGATCGAGAATCAAATAGCTACAGTGGGGAGACAAAAATACAAGCTTCTTTCATGCAACAACAGTTCAAAGGAGGCGTCGGAAACATATCACAGTGTTGCAAATGGAAGATAGCAGATGGTGTAGGGATCCAGGAGAACTCAGACATCATATTTATGACTATTACAGCAATGTATACAAAACAGCAGGGGAAAGAAATTATCAACCGGTCTTAAACAAATGCAAATCCCCTATTGATGATCAGATAAATGCATCCCTGGAAGCTAATCCCACGATGGAGGAAATTAAAACAGCAGTTTTTCAGTTGGGAGCTATGAAAGCGCCAGGTCCTGATGGTTTCAATGGCTTGTTTTATCAAAACAGTTGGGAACTTATGCAGAATGACCTGTTCCAATTGGTGCAGGATTTCTTCAACACAGGAGTATTGGATCCTCATTTAAATCGCACCTATATTGCCTTGATCCCCAAAGTGAAAAATCCTGAGACAATTAGCCAGTTTAGACCCATCAGTCTTTGCAACTTCAGCTATAAAATTATTTCAAAATTACTTGCAAACAGATTGAAGCAGTGGCTGCCAGAGATAATCGAACCTGAACAGAGTGCCTTCGTTAAGGGGCGTCAGATACAGGATAACATTCTGATTGTGCAAGAAGTGCTACACCAGCTGCGCATTACCAAAAGACAGAAAAAACATCAGGCAGTACTCAAACTAGATATGCAAAAAGCATATGACAGAATTGAATGGGATTTTGTTCGGGATTGCATGCTGAAAATGGGCTTTTCTGAGAAATGGGTGACCCTAATAATGCAATGCATAACCACAGTAACTTTAAGTGTCAAGCTTAATGGAGAACCTACCTCGTTTTTCAGTCCGTCCAGAGGCCTAAGGCAAGGAGATCCTCTGTCGCCATACTTGTTCATCCTAATCACAAATGTATTAACGTGGTTAATGGAGAAAGCAGTACAGGAAGGCAGCATACGAGGCATACAGCTTAACAGGTCTTGTCCTAAGCTCTCTCACCTTATGTTTGCAGATGATGTTATTTTCTTCTTGGATGGTACTCTACAAGAATGTCAGAACCTGTCATTAACAATTAATCAGTATTGTTATGCAACGGGTCAAGCGGTTAACCTAAATAAGTCAGGAGTATCTTTTAGTAAGAACTGTCCCTTACCACTTAAAAGAAACATGGCACATGAGCTGAGAGTGCCTGTGATGATAAGACAGGCAAGTACTTAGGCATCCCTACAGAATGGAGACAATCTAAGAAAGAATTATTTGCATGGATAATTACCAGAGTAAATTCCAAGTTAGAAGGCTGGAAGGAAAAATTACTCACCAAAGCAGGGAAGGAAGTCTTGATTAAGAGTGTGGTGCAGGCTATACCGACATATGCAATGTCGATCTTCAAACTGCCAGTCTCCATCTGCAGAGCAATTGAAAGGAGAATAGCGTCATTCTGGTGGCAAAAAGGAGATACAAAATAGGGAATCCACTGGAAAAATTGGCCTGCTATGAAGAAAAGAAAAAATGAAGGAGGGATGGGATTCAAAGACTTAATTACCTTCAATTGTGCGATGCTGGGTAAACAAGTCTGGAGGCTGCACAAGTCCCAGGATGCACTCTGGAGTAAAGTTCTGAAGAGCATCTACTTCCCAAACGGGGACATTTGGAATGCACAGAAGGGTCGACAGTCATCTTGGGGTTGGAAAAGTATGTTGGTGGGGCGAGAGTCTATTAAACCAGATATCAACTGGTTAGTCGGGGACGGCAAATTAATCAAAATCAGAGAGGATAAATGGTTATCACAGGAGTTAAATGGACGACCAGTAAATCCAGCAGAACCAATCAGGGTGGAAGGATTAATTAATGAAGAATCCCGAACATGGAAGCAAACCCTTATTCATCAGTATTTTGAGGAGAAAATTGCAAATGAGATTTTAGCTATTCCCTTGAGTACAGATCCCAAACCCGACAGCAGAATATGGACAGGCAATAGCACAGGGGAATTCACGGTCAAAAGTGGCTATAACAGAACACAGGCACGGAATACTAAACAGAAATCACAGGAGGCCTCTTGTTCTTACCAAACCCCACGATCCCTCTAGACAAAGATCTGGAGCCTCTCCGTTCCACCGAAAATCCGAACCTTCCTGTGGAGCATTTGTCAAAATGCCATTCCCACCAGAGAGAACCTCCACAAAAAAAAGATCAGTCCCGACCCTCTCTGTCAGATGTGTCACACGGAAATAGAAACAACCGAACATGTTTTCCTCTTGTGCAGATGGACTAAGGAGATATGGCGAGATAATAGAATACAGAGCATGACTCAGATGAAACAAATCAGAAGAATTGATCAATGGCTTATGACCGAATTTGCATCAAGAAGGACCTCACCTGAACGCGAGTCCGTCGCATGGGTGCTCTGGCAGATCTGGAAAGCGCGGAACGCACGGATCTTCCGAGATAAACTTCCAAACTCAGCGGAAGTAATTGACCTTGCTCATACCCAATATCAAGCTTTCAGTGGAGGAACGAAGCAAAACCTAAACCGAACTAAAAATCGGCACTTACCAGAGAAATGGAAACCACCCGGAGATGGAGAGTTGAAATTGAACGTGGATGCTTCATGGGTATCAGGCGAATTCATCTGTTTTGTAGCCGGCATCGTCAGAAATAAAGAGGGCGTCGTTGTTGATGGATTTGCAGCGGAGGCTAGGGTTTCTTCAGCAGAACAAGCGGAAGCAGAAGCGCTTTTGCACGGGCTCTGCTTTATCTCCGAATGGTCGAAGTCTCACGTGCAGGAGTCTTCAAGTCAAACAGATCGCTTCTTATGCGAAAGTGATAGTTCAGTGGTAGTGGACTCTGTTCTGGGCCGGGCCGAAATCCCATGGAACTTGAGAAGTATTATACCAAGGTGCCAACAGGAGCTTCGAATGGACCGCCATGTCTCTGTTTCTTACTGTCCCCGGGAGGTAAATCAGGCCGCTGATTGGCTGGTACGCGCACATCGCTTAAAGCAACTTCCTTTAGATTGGGTGCATAGACCCCCTCTATCCTTATGGAATATTTTAATTTCCAAATGTAACGCTTCGATGTATTCCAAGACTTCTTAAGCTAATATATCGGTAGCTTTTTCGACCAAAAAAAAAACAAACAA
Organism: Eucalyptus polyanthemos subsp. polyanthemos; assembly: GCA_017140185.1. Lineage (NCBI taxonomy): Eukaryota > Viridiplantae > Streptophyta > Magnoliopsida > Myrtales > Myrtaceae > Eucalyptus > Eucalyptus polyanthemos. The sequence goes on along the minus strand of CM029460.1, from coordinate 19,019,656 downwards.
AACAAAGGCTCCGGATCAAAATTCTTTCAAGCGAGGTGGACGAGCTCTTGCCGGAGAAGCAATCTGCGAATCCTTGGTCTCCACACGTGCTTCCCTTCTCCATAACATGGCCAATCAGACGGGTACACCTCAAAGGTCCATAACTCATTTATGTGAATATGCTCTTAAAAATTCTGCTTAGAGCTCTAGTTAAGTAGTCGATGTTTTTTTCTTCCTTCTTTGAAATCTATTTCTCTTTCCATCATTTTCTTTCTTGATTCGCTATAGGGACAATGAGCAACCACCATGTCAACAACAACATGAAAGTTTTGGCTCCACAAAGAGGTTTCATATTATCTTTACCACGCTCAAGCTGCTCACCATTACGCATTTCAATTCGCAGCCCATTAAGGCACTAAGCCACACGGTTCTGCAGTTGTACATCATCTGCGAACTTATCTATCTTATAGCACTGATCCAAGTAACTGGACCCACGAGCCCAAACTCGATATACAAATATTTGTACATCATTTTTGGGACGCTCGGCGCTGAATTGCTTCTTTGGACGAGCCTATCTCTAGCCATGTGGCTTGTTGTCAATATGTGCTTACTAGTATTTGCTTTGGCATTGTCCGGTGTGCTCGCACGAGTTTTCAACCAACTTGAAGAGATTGTTCAGCCATTTGAAGATGTGCCATCTGTTGAAGTTCAGTTTGATTTTTAAAGTTCTCGCAATCATGTTATGTCTGTGTATCAATCTTATTGCATGCTTTTTGTAATAGATTCTTTTGATTTAAGGAAGAGAGAATGTTTTTATATACATGTTCTGTATTTTGTGAACCTTTATCTTATTGCCATGTAATGTACGCGATTGTTTTTAGTTCCTGACAGCAATAATAATATAGTTGAAGCAACCCACTATTTTTACCCTAGTTAGTATAATGTCACTAAAATCTTGTATAGAAATTTTACGACTTTTCGAGCCATATGATAAGTCGAACTCGTTTTCTTCAAAAGCAACCATGTCTGCGTAGGTACCGTACAACATTCTCAACAGTAAGAGTGATCTTATTTGAGGTATTATTTGATGATAAAGTCAATATTTGCCTTAATTTTTTTGCTGAAGATAGTAAATTGTTTGTCGATTTTACGTCTTTTGAGGAGACGATCATGTTTACTTTGAGGACATAGACATGTTGTGTGGAACTGCAATATAATTTGAGTCATTCAGTGGAATTACTTTTTTGGCTTTTGATCCTTTCTTTTTCCTTATGTTATAGTTTCATTGGGGTCTTGTACTTTAATTTTGTGACCTTTTGGTTTAGTAGCTTTTCTATTATATATACATTTATTTTATGAGCTGATAATAATGTCCTATAAAAGAAACAATCTAGGTATCATTTTTCGAGGGTCGCCCTCATCGACCTTTGGTGAGAGTCATTCTCATCAATATTAGTGTCTTTTAATCAAAATTGACCGAATGGATTTATTGTCAAAACGTGATAATGTTTTGGACCCAATTGGCACAATCAAAAAATTTAGTATTAAATTAGCAAAAAAATAATAAGTTTAAGATTTTTTGGATAATTTATCCCCAAAAAAATGTCAATATGTGTCTTCACCAAAAAAAGAAAAATGCCAATATGTGTCCGTCACTAAATTTTTATTAAGCAAATCAAGACGCATTAAATATTTATCAACCACCCCAAGGCGCAAGGGAACAAACTCATGCCATGCAACATCATATCCACACTCCGTGGCCCCCAATCCAAACCCTTCCGAGTATACTCATGGGATTCTTGAGGAGCAGTAGTTGCCATTGTTGAAAAACATGTGCATTACTTTAATTTGTGAGGGTGGACTTTTGTATGCTCACTAGAATTAGAAATTGTTTCGCGTTGATTACTGTTTAGTGCTCGTAGGATCAAAAAGAGAAATAGCCTCCCTAATAAGAAATATCTGAGACCATGGTAATCCTGCCCTTGCCCTTTCTAACAAAGAAAAAGAGTTTTCATAATTTCTTATGTTTGGGATGTGAAATATGAATGATTAAAGAAAAACATTCGGTCAATATAAAATTCTCTTCTAAAAGTAGGGAAAATAATTTTCGCTTCCAAAGAAAAATTAAATCATTTTTATCACGTCTCTCGTCCTCCTCTCGTCTCCTTCTTCCTCTCTATCCTCTTTCTCCAGAGCTTCTCCCATCTTTCTGCTTCTTCGTCTCATCCGTCATGTCTGGAGCGCTCCTCTTCCACTGTTGCCTCGCGCTTCTCTTCTAGATAGCAGAGGAGGGCGCCAGGTCTTCGTTATCGCTATCGGTCGTTGTTCCCAGTCCCAAGTCAATCATCGAGCGGTTTGCTGAAGTTTCGCGTCCACCTACTCTCTAAGATCCGAATTCCAGATCCAGGTCGGTTTCTACTCCCTTGTCCCCATGCCGCATAGCTTCACTCAAGACCACCTTCCTCAGATGCCACGCGCACGTCCAACGAGTACCTCGAACCTCAGTCGGGAAATGCAGCGTCTCCGAAAGTGAGCGGAGCAGTGACTTGAAGGACGCGCCGTCGGGCTTGAGAGTGGCAATGAATAGTTCGACGGTATTTCTTGAGAGAGAGAGAGAGAGAGAGAGAGAGAGAGAGAGAGAGAGATGATCCTTTAAGAGGTAGATGAATTGAGCTGCTGACAAGCTCCTCCTGGTCAATTTGAGCTCACTCGATGTGAATTTGACTCGAGTTTGTCGAGTTTGCGTTGGTTAAGTAACGTATTTTGACAAATCTGATCGTCGCATGACATGCTTTAGTGATAACATTAGAACTTGGGTCGATTGAGTCTTCATTTTCGAATCAAATCAGCACAGGGTTGAGGCGTGCCTCGTTCATATTTTCGGTCGGCTGAACACGGCTTGATTGCTCTCCTGATCATGACGCTACTCCGGTCTTTGATTATTGTTGCGTCTCTCAAAAAATCGTTGTTGCACGTCCTGAAGACTGCAGGAATCCCAGAGGGAGCTATTGGAAGCAAAGGCCTTAGTCGAAGAAGCCGAGGGGTTGCTCTCCCAAACGGCAAAAGCTCAAGATGAAGAATGAGATGGTATGCAAATAAATCGAGAAGAGCAGAGATGGGAAGTCTGTTAAAAGCAGGTTCTATATCTGCACTGGTAGGTACCCTTGCGGGTCTGCTGCTTCTGCTCACTCAGGTCGCCGCGGTGTCCTGACTGGTACTTCCTTCGGGGATTAAATTCATCAGCTGTGCGCTATTCGGAATCATCTTCCGCTGAGTAGTCGGAAGAGACTTGGACAACGTTCAGCTCAAGACAGGAACATCTGCTTCTTTCGGATTCATTAGAGGTACATACTCTGATCTCACGAACTTAATTTGGAAAGTTTCCCGTCGCATGCCTTTTCCAACGTAGTGTACATAGCCGAGGGTCTGCTTATATTTGTTTTTGCAGCGGTTGGCTAGATTTCCGCTTCAAGATGGTTTTGAGTCCTTTTCCAATTGAAAGGCCAGAATCAAGAACGGTCGGTCTATTGAATTGCAGTGCCTCATTTCTTGCCCTCTATCTGCCATTTCCATTAATGAAATTCCCTGAAGCTTTGTATAGCAAAAAACTGATTTTTTTCGGCTAATCCTCCACCTAAAGAAACAGTTTTGGGGCCTAACATCTAGAGTCATTTTTAAGTGTTTGAGTATGAATGGGAGTTGAAAGTTGCTATCGTCAAGTCGGTAGAATTGTAGAGTTATGTGCATCCTTGTTGCAGTTGTTGTTAAACTGCAGCATGGAGAATTATAATGAAAATATTTTACCATACACTTGGTATACGACTTATTGATCTTTTCACTAAATGTACTTCAACTGCTCGAGAATCGCAAGGTCAGCCTTCTCATTACTTATTTTGCTAATAGCCGTATTTTGTTAACTGGATGGATCGGTTTAATAAGTTATCTCAATCCCTGAAAATGAAGAGTCTGTTTAAAAGCAATTCTTTTAGTAAACTAATTGCATTTCCCATTCCAAAACCATCACTTGCTCCTTACACACGTAAATATGCCACTTCATCCAGGAGAAGAGGAGGGAGCGATGGCGTGCATGTGCTGCGACCACCGAGGACGATTGATCGGTGGCCACTCCTCCTGTGCCATTCAAAACTTCGTCGCCGCTATTGGTTGAGGTACAGGAGTTCTTCCAAACCCTAAGATTTCTAAGGCAGAGAAAGAAGGAGACATGGGATTTGTTAATTGAATTGGACAATCTCACGATGGTAAAAGCGACATGCAATCCATGGGAGATGTGTGTACTCCTCTCTGATTGCTTTGTCTTGCTCCCATTGTTCTCGAAGCTCCTAATGCAGCACTGTAGAAGGGAGGCTAATTTTGTTTCGGATTGGGCTGCCAAAGCCCATGAGCACAAGTCTCTTTACCTTCAAATTGGGTTATTTCACCCCCTCTTACTCTTTTGGACCTATCATGTACTGATGCTTGTTTATTGGGCCCTTCGTTTTTCCTAATTGAATGGAAGTTCTGTTGTTCGGAGCAAAATATTTTCGGACCTTCATCCAAATTCTAAATGAAATTTCAACCCTAATTACCTAACATGACAATTACTACCGAAGTCTTAAACCCACCCCCGCCCCCCACCTCTCTCTCCTTTTCTATTTATTAAAACTAGGTCTTCACGATTTTCTTTTCCGACATGAAAATTTATCATTTGAGAATATGTGTGGTGAGTTTAGTTAAAAAGGATATGAAAAGAAAATTACAAAAAATGAAGTATGCGCACTTAAGTCATAATTAACTCTACTTTGAGATCTCCGGGAAGACTAAATTAAAAAAATCATATTTTAGGCTTTGAAAGAAATACATAAGCACTAGATAAAAGGCCTTAGAATTTATTAGACACACCACAAAAGGTTTATGCAAGCCTTTGTGAATTGATTTTTCCATCAAAAAAAAAGCGTTAGATTTCTCTAAATACTTGTTGTACGTCAATTGTGTAACAAAAAAAAAATTGAAAATTGGCTTTGAAAATCAGTTTAATCAAGCTCTAGAATAGGTAACTAATTACTTAGCATGACTAAACACAAAAGGGGGCACAAATTAGTCAAGATGCAAGCAGTAGGAAGCAGTTGCCTCATTTATAAACAAATAAATAAATCTCTAGCGGTTGATGTGCTTGTGGACATGTGCTTTACATTTTGGTGACGTGACTTTCGCACCAAAATGAAAAGTTCCTTGCTTCACACAAGGTTGGGAAACTGCTTTAGAAAGGTTGGGATCCTTTATTAATTCCAATAAAAGAAAAAGGTCGAGATAAGGTCGGGATTTTTAGTGAAATCCACAAAAGAAAAAAAGGAGAAGGTCAGGTTCCCGAATGAATTCTGACCAGGTCAGGAAAACGACTTTAGAAAAGGTCCGGAAATTTAATGAATTCCAAAAAAAAAAATGATTTTTAATGAATTCCTTAAAAAAAAAAAAACAAATAAGGTTGGGATCCCCAGTGACTTCCGACCTGGGACCCATCCCGGGTCGGGAAAGCTGCTTTAGAAAAGGTCGGGATTTTTAATGAATTCCCAAAAAAAATTGATTTTTAATGAATTCCAAAAAAAAAAAAAAACAAGAAGGTTGGGAGCCCGAATGAATCCGGACCTGGTACCATCCCAGGTCGGGAAAACTAGTTAATGAATACCCCTGCCAAAAAAAAAAAAAAAATACAATAAAAAACAAAAAAAGGTCGGGATCCCGGACGAATTCCCACCTGGGATAACTGCTTTTCCTTTTTGGGTCGCGTCTGCAAGATGCTTTTCCTTTTGTCTGCAAGATTCAACTCCGCGTCGATTATGAATGGGAAAAATGGCCATCTCTCTCTCTGTCAAAATCTAGAGGTCTTCGCGGTTTTTTTTCTTTTTTTGACATGAAAATTTATCATTTGAAAATATATGTGGTGAGTTTTAGTTAACTAGGATTTGAAAAGAAAATTATGAGAGATAAAGTACACGCACTTCAATCATACTTAATTATGCTTTGAGACCTCCGGTGAGACTAAATAAAAAAAAAAATCTTATTTAGGCATAAAAAGAAATGCATAAACACTAGATAAAAGTCTACAATTTAAATCCAACACAAAAGATTAGACAAACCTTTGTCAATTGATTTTTTCTATCAAAAGAGCGCTAGATTTTTCTAAATACTTGTTGTACATTTATTGTGTAACAAATAAATGAAAATTTGCTTTGAAAATCAGTTTAATCAAGCTCTAGAATAGCTAAGTCAGTACTTAGCAGGATTAAACACAAAAGGGAGCATAAATTAGTCAATATTCAAATAGTAGGAAGCAGCTGCCTCAGTTATAAATCGAAAAAAATCTCAACGGTTGATGTGCTTGTGGACTTGTGGTCACGTGCCTTACATTTTAGTCACGCAACTTTCGCACCAAAATGTAGAGTTTTCTGCTTTCCATAAAGTGGGGATCCCAAAATGAAAAGCAGTTTTCTTGTTTCATTTTGGCCACAATTTTGGTGAATTTCATTTTGACCAAAAAGGAAAGTAGTTTTCTCTACGGATCCTATGCCTACCCAGACAAATTTCAAGACCTGAGATGGGTTCTACGCATACTTAGACAAATTTCAAGACTCCAAAATGAAATTTGTCTGACTCCTGGGACCCATCCCGGGTCGGAAAAACTACTTTTCATTTTGGGTTATGTAAGGCACATCACCACCGATGATAATATCAAATCCGCGTCAATTAGGAATGGGGAAAACAGCCAACTGTTTTTCATTTTGGCTTATGTAAAGCACATCACTGCTGATGATAATCTCAAATCTGCGTCAATTAGGAATCGGGAAAACGGCCACTTCTCTCCCTCTATTAAACAAGCATAAAAATTTAGAATTAACAAAAAAGGATTTGTTATTTTTATTTGAAAGATGCAGTTCAAATAATGAAATCAAATTGCATTTGTCGTGTCTTCATGAACTAATTTTTCAACTTAAATTTCTCTTTGAAACCCAATGTGTATTAGCAAATGCATTCCATTATCATCTTTTACTTAGTAGTTTCCTCGGAAAAATTCATGATTTGTTGGACATCATATCCACACCTTTGCACGTGTGGCAATTTGATCGACTGGTAGGAGTGTAAGTCGGCATTCCTCTTGGCCGTCGATTAGATCGATGTTTGAGAGAATTTTCGAAAGAGCGTGCGTGTTCTCTCAACTGTGGATCTGATCGATGGGGTGAGAGAATGGGTAAATGAGTGCTTGTACATCATTTTGCGCATCGCTTTGTTAGGCTAAAGGCATGTTTGTGTATGTTTTAACAAATGGCAAAATTGCCAAAATTCGAAATACTATATGAATTTCAGAAGATTATGAATATATATATGAATTAATGTGTCCAAATTTGTGTATTGTGAAATTTTTAAATTACGGGTGAGTAGAAGTCAATACATGTCCATCGTAAGACATGGATTAAGGAAAAAGCAAGAAGTACAAGCCTATATACACACGCCTTAAACAAACATTTATAGTAATCCAAGGTAAGTGAACCGAAATAGATTACAACAAGCATGCCACACAACTTCATGTTCTTACCCCTAGTTCCCAAATCCAATCCCTTCCGAGAATAATTTGGGGACGCTCCAAACAACAGTACTTTCTATTATTGCTGAACTTCTATATGCCCATTAGATTTATGAAATAGACACATGCTGATTGTTATCGATTATTCATATGCCCTTTTAATCTAATGTCCTTTCCAACCAACAAAAAGGAAATTAAATGAAAAGGGCACTTGCAAGCGTAGTGTCAAGATTGTTTGGACGATCATGTCGTTGCTTAATCCCGGCTTTGCATTAGCTCTTGGACACGGTTTCGAATGTTGGCTGCGCATACACATTGTAAACGGAAGTTTCGTCGCTCTCTTCCAATTTTTGGCGGTTGACCACGGTGGCAACCTTGAATGCATGACACGGCTGAAGGACCCCAGAAAAGTTCTTTTGAAAAAAGAGATAAAAAAAACACCGTTGGATCCTTTGGACTAGCAGCTACTAGCAACCATACTGTACTGTTAGTAAGGAGACAATCTACTGTTAGTAAAGTTGTCTTCAACGGCTGATCTAACCCTCCAAAGGATCCAACGGTTAAATGTGATGGACAATTTCAAAAGTCAAGTCCGTCTCAATCAGAAAAACAATAAATAATGCAGAGCAAATTACCCTATATATTGTGCAACGAAGAGCTTGTTCTGCCTACTCCTTCACATATACTCGCAAACAATTGCAGAGTGCAAAGAGCTTCAGCTTCTCTGGAACATGGCGGATCATACAGCGACCCTCCGGAGGTACGTAATTCATTCGTGTCTTTATGCTCTTAAAAACTCTACTTGGAGCACAAACTAAGAAGCTAGTATTTTTTTTTTTTTGAATCCGTTTTCTTCCAATTATTTTATTCCTAATCTGGTACAGAGACGATGAGCAATTGGAACAACAACAACCGCAGGAAAGTTTTGACTCAACCAAAAGATTTCATATAGTATTCACTTTGTTCAAGCTGCTCGTCATCACACATTTCAATTCACAGCATGCGGGGATATTGAGCCACGTGAATCTGCAGTTTTACATCATTTGCGAAGTCATTTATCTCATAGCACTAATTAAAGTGACTAGACCCGCGAGTTCAAACCCAATATATCGGTGTTTGTACATCATTTTTGGAATTCTCGGTTCCGAGTTGCTTCTCTGGATGAGCCTATCTCCATCCATCTGGTTGATCGTTAATATGAGCTTGCTAGTGTTTGCTTTGGCATGCGTGCTCGCCCAACGTTTAGACCGTTTTCAAGAGATTGTTCAACTATTCAACGATGCGCCCATTTATGAAGTTCAGTTGGATCTTTAAAACTTATGCGATCACATGGTATTTGGATATCAATCTCTTTGCATGTCATTTGTAATGGATATTTTCTATTTTAATAACTTGTTTTTGTAGTCTCTTGAATATTTTTGGGTCAATCTTCACAGGTTATATAGATAATTGTGAAACTCTTATATTTCCATATATGAAGATCGAATAAAACTCAAATTTAAGAAATCATGAAAAGATATCACACAAAATTTCTCGCAGCACATGATCATCTAACATTAAAATGGACACCTCGCAAGATTGATAATTGCTTAAATCATCCCTAAACTAGTTTTTAGTAAACAACTAAAATGGAAAGAATTCATTGGCCACTTCAAATCTAGATGGATCTGAATATATTTAAATTTTTAAGTATTTTTAGATATTTTAGTATTTCCAATAGTAGAAGTTTACATCATATATATCTTTTTAGACAGTCTCTTATGCTAAATTAGATCAAATTTATAGCACGAGGAGAAATAATAGGAGAAGTGTTCTAGTAGCTGAATTCGTTCAATTGTTTTAGTAATTTATTATTTGCTAATTTTTGCATGTCTAATTTGTTTTAATTGTTAGTTTTTTTAAGATGCTATTTTTTATATTTAAGGGGAAATTTTGCTAAAAACTTGAGTCACAATTAGTCTAGATGAGTTTGGTCCGTGTCGAATCAAGTATGGGCCGATCAAATTGTATTATATAATAAAAATGGGTCAAGTAGGTTGGACTTGTATTCAACCCAACCGCCCTTTTGATAGGTCTCACAGCTATCAAAGTGTAGTGGTTATCCTTTTGTTCTATATTGCATGGATTTATGGCTATTATAACTACAATTGCAATAACAACCAAATTCGTGATAATTATACATAAGCACCCCAAGGCCTATTATATCCTCTCAAGGACCATTCTCCCATCGTAACTTGTCGCAAGCAAACACTTAAAAAGTTCTCAAAACACAGTGAGATTCATCACTACGAGACTCGTTCCCGAGGGACAATGGACTTTCTCCGCTAGCCATCACACGATGCCTAACCGCTGAAAACAAGAGATTAGAAGCATAGATGCTTTGTTAATACTGATTTAGGCACGGCGTCCGTCTTTTGAAAGCATAGCCAGTCTTTGATCCCCGCCTAAACAGTCATCGGGGTTGGGTAACACAAGAAAGAACAAAATGCAATTGGTATCGGTGTCCCAAAACAATGCTTCATCAACTCCTGGCCTTTGACCCTCACCTCAGTAAAGCAATAGGCCTTTAATCTCATTATATAGCAATGCCAAACTAGGCCAGTCAAGTATTCTCAATCAAACAGATAGAATCTATTCATTTTCTCACCCCCGAAAGTGTTTGAAACCAATATAATAAAATCACGGAAGGTACCTAACCGTTGATAGACCGGAACCAAGACTCAATTAGGTCATAGCCAACTCCTACCGAGACCTCCTTCCTTGTAATAACTAGCTGAAAAGAGGGGAAAAACAGAAGCTGCTATACAATTTACCTTGGAATCATATACCGACATCATCTAATAACGGTACCCTAATTCCAAACAAGACAGTATAAACTCATCCCTCTCACTTTGCTCTCAGCTAAAACTAGGCCGCTGCTGAAAAGTACAAAGCCATCTCCACATATGGTGTATTAAATTTATCCAACATTAGGTTGGGAAGCCGACTCATTTCCTTCTGAATCATCTACATCTGTATCAGACTTAGACTCACTACAGCAAGCTTTAGAATTTTCGCCAAGATTGGTAAGCTTTTCTATAGCATTAGTGTCCTCCTTCATGAGAGCCTTATAACCGGGCAATAGTCATGTAGCACATGTCTCCAGTGTCCTTCCCACTAGTTATCTGAATCACATCTTATTCCACATTTTTCACCTAGTCTATTGTCTTCGGTATATAATATTGAAAGAGAAAGCATAATATTAAGAACGTTTGGTAGTAGAAGAACAACTTCAATGACTCGACGAGATAGGCTTTAATCCAGAAGAATTAAAGATCCTTACTACTGAGGTAAAAAGCATTAAGAGAGCCTGTTATATTGGAGCAGATCGAGATGTAAGAAAGAACAGAAATTGGTTAGGCAGATATCGTTGAGAATTTTTTCCTGGCACAGAGCAGGCCTGAGATCTCATATTCGTAACTCTTTTACATTGATGAGGCTGTGTCCATGGCCTCATCCCACAATGGAAGAAAAATCATACAATAACGAACACAGGGAAAAGAAAAATGAAAACTACCATAAACCAAATCCACAAAACACCACACATTGTAGAATTGAAGATAAATCACATTGCAAACTAAGAATAGCTCCTTTCAGCCAAATAATAAAGAAAAAGAACAAATAGTAGCTCCGAAGAAACAAATAGTATCAGACAAAATAAGCAAACATTCACCACAATCTAGCAGTGACTGCTATCAGAAAAAAACAGAACCTGTATATCAATCGTTAGTTCTAGAAAGAATAAAGTCACAAAAATGTAGTAAATGCAGTACTGCACTTTCAAACACCTGTGTAGGGGCCTTGCAAACAACTTAAAACTATCACACCTACTTGAACACGAGCACTGAAGTCTTGTAAACTTTGATTGCCAGTTCTTGCCTGTCAGATTTTGTTGCATGATAGACATTTGCCTAAAAAAGTCAGAGCAACAATAGGGTCAAGAGACCATGCACTCTACTGGCAAAAATATGAACAAATCACAAGTAAAGTCGTGAAATTATAACAATGATGGGATGAAGTTCTGCCCACATTCAATTGGTAGAAAAAAGAAAGCAGCGAGTACTGCTCACTGTAGATGATAACACACTTCTTTGCCAGTGTAGATGCAACCATTTATATCATTAAATAATTGACGGTTGAGCATCTTGAAGAGAAACATCCGAGTCCTCTAATCAATGGCCTGCACAACCGTATAAACAATTCCGTGAGAACTTATATGAGATGCTGCCATAGCTTCATAACTTTTAGAAGTCGGGGTGGGTCACTATAACTGTAATAACTTTTAGAAGTGATCTATCTTCTGGGACATAATTACAAGAGGGGACATGAACCAATGCATACACCCATCAGACTGTTTACCCGGGCATGATCACGTCAAGCTCAAATAATGATTTAGGAAAGAGACAGATTAAGCTTGCAATAGGGTTCGTTTCAACTTCATAACTTTTGATGATTAAATAAAAGTAACTATATTTGTTATCGTATATCCATGAAGCATGAAAAATTTGGAAAATCAATACCAATGATGCTTCATGCCAAATAAAAAGATTTGACCCTGGGATAGAGGTGCAAAGCAAGAGGAAGGAGGCCAATGAAGAAATTGACGAAAATTCTAATAGATCTTCAAAATGGACATATATCTACAGGGGACATAATGTCTTGAGATGATCAAGCAGCAGATTGAGACCTTATTGTGGCAGTTGTTACAACTGCAGCATGGAGACTTTAAGTGGAAATATTTTACCAGACATTTAGCATTCAACTTATCAATCTTTTTCCCAAAAATGTACTTTAGCTGCTTGACAGTTGCACAGTCAGCCTTCTCATTACTTTTAATTTTACCAATTGCCATATCCCCGCATACTTTCTCAAATTGAAGCTGTCACTGTGTTGAAAATGCCAACATTCATGCTTCACCCTTCACTTCCTCTCCTGCAGTATTCATTCATACAGTTCATATCAGTGTCCACGAAAACATGTTTAGGTGCAGAAGGAAGTGGTAGATATAGTACTAGTATGCTATTTATCAATACATGCTTATTCACATACCAAAAGTTCCAACCCAAAACAAAGCATCAAGATCTAAAAAAGCTTTGTTAATGTGCGAACCAAATCGATGACAGCATGAACTCAGAATTTCTTTTCCCGTGAAAGGTGGAAAAGTTTTGGAAATTGAAATGTCTTATGAAGTTCTACCACAATTATGGAGGTTGGTGAAACTCAAAAGTTGAGACAGCTGATGCGAGGAGACAGTGAAAAGGAGATTCACGAGTGTCGTTTATCTGACCGTTACAGCAAGTACAGCTCGGGCAGACAAGGTGTCTGTTTCAAGCATTGCTACTCGATATGCAATATGCATCAGTACTCAACACAGCAATTGTCGAAAATGCTAGTGAAGCCTATCGATAATCTCTCGTCGCCCTAAAGGCAGGATTTAAGAACTTCAATGATATGTCTTAGCCTCTTAGGTAATTGAACAAAACTGTGTGATCTAGGAGGGCAACCATTCTGAGCAGCATATTGCTCTAGTTGCACTACATCGGTAAAAAACTAATCACTAGATTATCCAAGCCTCTTCAAAAGGAAAGCCACCAAAAACAGAAATCAATCCTTGTATATTTTAAATAATTCCTCCCCGTTGTTTTCCCAAAGAAGGCAGATTGAGAATCCAATCCGTTTTCACCACTCATTGAGGATGCTGACTGTACGCTTCAAATTTTAATCTTGCCGTAACAATGTTGCCACATTTTTCTCCCACAATATTATAAAGCAAAGTTAAAACATCCCTTCCTATCGCCTTCAATTTAAACCGGAAAAGAAAGAGGACCATGACTGTAGGCATTTCAGGCAAGCCAAACATGTTGTAATCATAAAAGAAAAATCTCTAATCCCCAACGAAAGAAAGGAGACGTCAAAATTTATCCTCAGGCAAACTATAGATCGGTGCAAGGGAGTTGGCAACATACAAGAATCAAGCATCCCTCTGAACTACAAACTACATACAGGCATTGTGAATTAGTTAAGTGAAATAGATTAAAAAGGATAGTCAAGCAACGAGAGAGAAGAAGTTTAGGACCCGAGGGGCGGAGATTGGTGAAGGGAGGAGGGCGGCGATTGCCCGTCCGCTGGGTGAACCGAACGAAGGCATGCAGGCAAGGTTAATCTTAATCACCGGACGGATCGATTCAATTCGATCTCAATCCCTGAGAAGAAAAGCCGGACGGGCGTTGTGTCTCCTCAAATCAAAATCGTTGATAACTGTTTCGATTTTTTTCTTTTTTTTTATCAATCATATTCTATTTTTACTTTAACTCCCACTCTCACTCTCAGACCTAAACTAAATCGTCCCCACTTCAACTCAAGGTGGAGATTCAACTCCCACCTTCCCATTTTATGTTGAAAGGGTGGCTAACTCTGATTTGATTTAAGATGAGGACAAAATAAGAGAGATCGATGCTCAAATCTAATAAGATAAGAGGAGTCTTAGGAGGGGTCGATGGTCAAATCTATCAAGAGGGATCTCCAACCCACCGGTCCAACCGGGATCGAATTGATCAACGGTTTCGATTTGATTTGAGGTAAGGACAAGGGAAGAGGGATATCCCTCTTCCCTTGTCCCTTACCTCAAATCAAATCTCCCTCTTCCCTTTTCCTTACCTCAAATCAAATCGAAACCGTTGATCCAGGTTGCAAAAGTTGATGCGCACTTTTTGCATTTTTAAATCCGACACTTGCAAAAGTCAAGTCCGCGTCCAGTGGGAAAACAATAGGGTCACCTCCCTCCCTCTTTCTCCATAAAATGCAAGTTATGAAGCAAAGCCCTTTCACTTCGCTTCAAACACTCCCATACACAAAACAAAAGCTCCGAATCAGAATTCTTTCAAGCAAGGCGGGCGACCTCTGGCCGAAGAAGTAATCTGCGAATCCTGCTCCATAACATGGCCGATCAAACAGAGATACCCCAAAGGTTTGTGATTTATTCGTGTGAATATGCTCTTAAAAACTCTACTTAAAGCTATGATAAAATAGCCAATTTTTCGTTCTTTCCATCTTTGGAATCCATTTCTCGTTCCATCATTTTCTTTCTTGATTCACTATAGGAACAATGAGCAACTACCACGTCAGCAACAACATGAAAGTTTTGACTTCACCAAGAGGTTTCATATTGGCCTAACCTCGTTTCAGCTGCTCACCATCATGCATTTCAATTCGCAGCCTACCAATGCGTTGAGCCACGCAATTCTGCAGTTGTACGTCATCTGCGAAGTTATCTATTTCATAGCACTAATCCAAGTAACTGGGCCCACGAGTTCGAACATTATATACAAATATTTATACATCATTTTTGGGATGCTCGGAGCTGAGTTGCTTCTTTGGACGAGCCTATCTCTAACTATGTGGCTTATAGTCAATATTTGCTTGCTACTATTTGCTTTGGCGTCATCTAGTTTGCTTGCGCAAGTTCCCGACCGGCTTCAAGAGATTGTTCAACTGTTCAACGACGTACCAGTTACCGAAGTTTAGTTTGATTTTGAAGTTCCTATAATCGTATTGTGTTTGTGTACCAAGTTTGTTGGATGTCGTTTGTTTAATAATTTCTTCTGATTTAGGGAAGGGGGAATGTTATCAATACATGTTCTATATTGAACATAGTATACTGTTTGTTAATTTTACATCTTTTGAAGCTCAATTTGTCATGTTGCGTGAACTTAGAAATAAAATATAGTTATTTCATTGGAATTATTTTTTTGGCTTTTGATCCTTCTTTTTCCTGCTATTATAGTTTCATTGGTGTCGTGCTCAAATTTTTTTGACTTTTTGCTCAATAGCTTTTCTATTATATATACATTTATTTTAAGCATGAATAATAATATCTTACAAAAGAAACAATCAAGGTAACATTCTTAAAACAAGTGCAATAGGGATGCAAACACCTTCTCTTAGCGAGATCAATTCCCAAACCCATGCGCTCTAAACAAAATTTTGGTGGCCAATCATACTGGGTAAAAGATTGGTGACAATTCCCTTTTTAATTATTTTTTTATTTGGTGACGTCGGTTTTTAAGCGAAGTGAGTACAATAAAGTTTTCAGACCAAATCATATCATAAAATAATAAAAAATAAAATAAAATAAACTCTATTTTCTATTCTCTCATCTCTCTCACTTTCCTTAACATTAATTCGCACCGTTACATTATTTGGACTAAAAGGTAAAAAGGTTAACTAGCCAATTTAATAAAAACGTTAATATTGCTAGAACAATAGTCAACATCAATTTGCTTAGCTTCACTAATCAAATGTACCTTGATATGCAATCATACATCTAGGTCACCAATTAATAAGCAAGAGTCATATAGGGTCACATATTTTTTTCAAATACCAATATATCTATAAATTTAGGTATGCATAAACATGATTTAACAAAAAAGTAAACTGTACAATTTTTATGCATTTAAAGAACTGCTATGTTAAGGTAAGGAGTTCTAACGAAATTTTAATTTTTCTTTTCTATCCTTGAAAAGCCTGTGATGAAATATAACTAAACAACATAGGTGAATGGCAAAGTTTGAATCTTGTGTTTTCCATCACGATAATCCCTTCACTTCTAGCACTTTCCAAACTTTTTGTATAAATTAATTTTATATATGTTTCACAAAAGATCAGTGTCTTTATCTGCTAAACTAGACCAAATATATTAAAGTGATCTTTTATGTATGTAATTTTCTTTTTATTTTCTTTCACACGCAAAGCATGTGTGTCTTGGGCGGGCAATGGTATAACATTATATGAGGAACAAAACAAAATGTGGAAGGGAATTAAATCTAATAAAGCGGTTTCTGAAATGCCTTCACCTTTTCAACTCAATAAATAGTCACTGACATTAGGTTCCTTTGAATAACATAGAGTGTCTTGGAAAATTATGTTGGAAGAAAGAATGAATAATCGAGACTACCTTTAGAGAGCAACTCGAACTTGTGGGATCCACTCATCCACCCCCTCGTTATACAAGGGACAAAACAAAATGTGAAAGGGAACTAAGTCTAACATAGCGGTTTCTGAAATGCCTTCACTTTTTCAACTCAACAAATAGTCACCGGCATTAGGTTCCTTTGAATAGCACAGAGTATCTTCGAAAATTATGTTGGAAGAAAGAAATAAACAATCGAGACTACCTTTAGAGAGTGACTTTAACTTGTGGGATCCACTCATCCACCCCCGCGTGAGTTCAACTCTGAGGGGATCCCTCGTGAAATCCGTTCGCTTTCTAAGAGGCAGGGCTTCCATGAAACCTCCTCACGCAAAAACTCAAAAACAATCACAGAATTCATAGAGCTCTTACTCCTCCTAAACATGGCCGATCATACAATGGCAATGGAAAGGTATGAAGTTCAGTCGTGAGAATATACTCTTGAGAGCCCTACTTAGAGTGCAGATTAAGTAGCTAGTTCTCTTTCCCTTTTGAATATGTTTTTTCCTTTCAATTATTTTCCTTCTGATTCAGCACAAGGACAACAAGCAACAATGGGAAATTTTTTACTCAACTAAGAGATTTCATATTGCATTCACCTCGTTCAAGCTACTTGTTATCGGGCTTTTCAATTCACAACATATCAAGGAGTTGAGCCATGAATTTCCACAGTTTTATATCATTTGTAAAATTATCTACCTCATAGCATTAATCAAAGTGACTAGACAGGTGAGTTGGAATCTGACATATTGATACTTGTATGTCGTTTTCAGCACTCTCGGACCCGAATTGCTTCTCTAGACAAGTGTTTTCCAGCCATGTGGCTAGTTATTGCTCGTGATCTCAACCGAATTCAAGGGACTATTCAGTTGTTTGATGATCGGTTGTGTTCCGAAAGTTTAGTTGGATTTTTAAAGGTCTTGCAATCATTCTATATTAGGGCAACTATCATGTTTTATGTCATTTGTATTAGATAATTCTGATTTCAGTACTTTATCTTAATAGAGTCAGGATTATTTTTTGGGTCAATCGTCACAGATTATATAAACCAGCAAACTTTGCTATTTGTTAATATAAAGATAGAATAAAACTCAGAGTTAAGATAATCATGGAAAAATATCACACAAAAGATTTGTGGCAACACATGGTCATCTAGCATGAACAGACCCCTCGAAACATTGATTACAGCTTATATCATCCCTGAATTGCCAACTGGTCCTTAATCAAAAATTGTTTATGAACAACAAAAACAGAGTGAAAATTGTCTTTGAATCCATTTGAATTTCTTTTCAATCTTATTTGAAACGAATGGCCAACTGGTCAGCATCAAAATATTGGAAAAAGGAGTATCATGCCCTGATACAAAGTTGGGAATTGACGAGATGAGCTAAAAGCAAGAAATAAGTTTCATCATATGTTTTCTCAGAAGTACGAGTTCCAATCTACAAGACCAAATTCAAGGCCAGAAACTAATGCCGTTGCTGTAATTCAGTGAAAGATGGACCATTTCATCAATCCATAAGTCAAATATAGTCCTAATAGGTTTAGAATTCTTATCCCTAGTCCAAAAAGAAAGATAAAACTTGTTGAAAAATCCCAATTCTGTCATTGGACTTGGGGATATATGCAAATGAGTATTTTCACCAGAACTCCAAAACAACACTAGTAATCTGGCCACAAATGACCCATTTAATCCAAATTGTCTACATCATAAAAACATCACGCTATTCATTTAACTTTTGTCTACACAAGAAGGCCTCGCAGTTCCCATGGACAATAATACCAAGATCAATCCAGATCTTAAAGCAACTTTGTTGCGTAGTAGCTTACCAATAGTCCAGCATTACAACAGCAAAATATACATATTCACAAATTGATAGATGTAACTTTAGTAATACCAATCAGCTGATGTGGGTTTTACAAAACACTTGGTACATAATTTATCAATCTTTTGACTAAATGTAGTTTACCTGCTCCACAGTTGCATGATCAGCTTTCTTGTTACTTTTATTTTTGCCAATAGCCATATTTGATGCACATTCTCGAATTGAAGCTGTCAATGTGCTGGACCAACATTAAACATTCCCTCCCACTCCTGCAATATTTATTCATACGATTCATTCTTTCAACAAGTTAAATTCTCTACAACACATTAAGAAGCTAGAGAACAGATCAGTGTCCACCAAAACATGTTTAGATACAAGAAGGAAGTGGTAGATATGGGACTAGTACACTATATATCAACACATGCTTATTCAAGTATCAAAAGTTCAAGTGTTGAAAAAAAATTAAAATTAAAATAGCTTCGTTAATGTGCCAACCAAATTGATGACAGCATGAATTCAACATTCTTATAAAGTTAGAAAATTAAAGTTGTTATGAAGTTCTATCACAATTATGGAGGTTGGTGAAACTCGAAAGTGTATCTTTGAAGGAGATTAATTAGTGTCCTTTATTTGACTATTACCAAAAGTAGACCCGGTGCACGGAAGGTGTATCTTTGAAGCATTGCCACATGATAAGTATCATCACTCAATACATGGATTGTAGAAAATTCTAGTGAAGCCTATAGATAATCTCTTGTTGCACTAAAGGCAGGATTTAAGAACTTCAATAAGAAGTCTTATCCTCTCAAGTAATTGATCATAACTGTGCAATCTAAGAAAGGAACCATTCTGAGCAGCATATTGCTCTACCCAGACCATACTGGTACCAAATCAATCACAAGATTTCCCCGCCCTTTCAAAAGAACAGCCGCTAAGAAGAGAAACCAACCCTTGTATATCTTGAATACTCCTCCCTGTTCATTTTTATCTACACAAAGTTCTTCAAGCATTCCTTTCAGAGTTTTCCTACAGAAGAAAGATTAAAAATCCAATCCGTTTCACAGTCATTTAGGATGCTAACCCTATGATTAAAAATTTAATCTTGTCGTAACGATGTTGCTACAGTTTTCTCCTCCAAGTTATTCAAGCAGAAAGTGATGTTCTAACCTACCTTCCCATTAGCTTCAAATTGAACCAGAAAAGACAGAGACATCAAATTTCACTTTTCAGGCAAGCTATGCATTGGTCCAAGGGACTTGGGAACATAGAAAAATCAAGCATTCCTCTAAATTACAAACTACATACAGGCATTGTGAATTAGTCACGTGAAGCAATTAACAAGAACAGTCAAGAAACAAGAGAAAGGAACTTCAGGACCTCCGAAGGCGCATAGCGCGGACGTGACTGGAGAGTTGCTGGCGCCGATCGGACAGCCGTTGAAGCGGGGACTACCGGGCACGAGCGTGAAGCCACTCCGAGAGCATTCGGACGCCGCGAATTGGGAGCACGCGAAGGCTCCGTCCACCGCCGCTTCCACGCCGTCTTTCAAGCCCAACCCTTCCAACGTCTTCTCGATTTCCAAATCCGACCACCCCGCCTCCTCCTCCTCCTCTTCCTCTTCTCCTTCTTCTCCTTCTTCTTCTTTAATTCCTACGTTCCTTATTTCCAATCTTGCTTCCGTTGATTCTTCTTCCACCATGGTTGCCTGTTACAGGCAAACATCAAGTAGCGCTACCTGAATAGTGACGCGAAGGAGGATGACCAATGTCAATGGAGCTTTTGCTGCGGAAGCGACGAGCTCAACTGAACTCAAGCGACGGAGCTTCGGCGGTAGAGCGACTTGACGGACGGCAATTGGGTGGCGGAAGGAGCCGTCTATCGGACCGGACCGGATCAATTCGGTTCTCAATACCCGAAAAGAAGAGCCGGCTTTAAAACCGGTTCTTCTTTTTAAGTGAACTCTTGTTCTTTTTTACCCGTTCCAAATCCATCCTTTAGTCCATTTTGTTCGGACCTTCATCGAAATTCTAAACGAAATTTCAATTCTAATCACTCTAACAAGACAATCCACGAAAGCTAAGTATATAGTCAAGCAAGAGATGGTGGCACGAGACCCACATCATTCTTGGGTCAGTCTATCAAGTAAAAGATTTATGAAATATCATATGCGTAAAGTACAATTAAGCTACATATTATGAGAACAAATCGAAATAAATTGTCGATTTTAAAAGTATATCTACAAAACTAAGTATACAGTAACAACATTCAAATAAACAACATATGACCACTTAACACAAATCACCCAGTACTTATACCGAATAATACTTATTTTTGTTGTCTGACTAATAAATATGGATTATTTGTGTGATGTTTCACACATGATTTCTATAAATACCTTGTTGCATGGCCATATCGTATCCTCAACATGAAAAATAAAATAATCAAATTTTTAAGCCCAAGACTCAAAAATGTCAGCACTAACAATTCAACAAGTGTAATATTGCTAAGGCTAATAATATTGAAACTCAACAATGTTAGGACTAATGATATGGAAACTCCGATAGAGCTCAAATCCTAATAACTATGATCAGACTAATAATTCAAACAGAAGGAAAACCCTAATAATGTTACGACTTCTACTGGACTTGGGGAAACTTGATAATAACGCTAGTATTTTGGTCACAAATGAGTCATTTGATCAGATGGCCTGCATTATAAAAAACATAATCTTGTTTATTTAACTTTTGTCTACAAGTAAGCCCTTACCATGAAAAACAATACAAGCTAATCCAAATCTTAAGACAACTTTATTCCTATAAGTTACCAATCAAATGGGAAAATTGTTCAAAAATTCCTAAAATTATTAATGATAGCTAATTCAGTGATAAATTTTTCAATTTGGCTAATTTAGTTCTTAATCTTTTAACGATTTGCTAATGTAGTACTTCCGGTCAATTTTGGTTGGAAATCACTGACGTAGACACCAAGTGAGTGAGGCTAGCATGATGAGTATGCTCGGCACTAATGTAGACGATTTTTGTAACTTTGTTTAAAATTTTCCAAAATTTTTCTTCTTTTCATTTTTCTTACTTTTTTTCTATGGGTCACTAGAGCCTTGGCGATAGTCGGCGGAGGTCACCAGCCTCGGCCTTAGCTGACTATAACTCTCACTAGATCTAGTGAGGGCATTGGTCATTGTTGATCACATAAGTATCTTAGAAAGTTCTTAGAAGAAAAAAGAAGGAATAAACAACACTGTTAGATCCCAACGGTTGAAGGCTTACAGCCCATCCAACATAACACGGTCCCATGTAATAACTAAGATCCTATGCTTTTGACTCTAATTATGATCAATTGCATTTTTATGTCATGAATGGTGCAGAGTATACCATCAACTCTGCCGTTGGGATGACACCGATAGACAAGAATGTTAATGAATTGACAAATTTCAACTATTGGACTGCAATAGTTTCGACAGCTATCTACCTTAGAAAGTTCCCACGCGATCAAGGTACAACCCGAGATTAGATCTCAATGTGTAGTGGCACTGCGCAAGTCATTCCTAACTTCAAATATTTTGAATGGGAAAGGAGGAAAATATGGTCCTTTATCTATGGTTGACCTGAGGATTGGGATTAACCCAAAAAAAAAAAAAAAAAACAGAGAGAGAGAAAGAACAAAAGAAATTGCCCCTCATAATTTAATTATTCCAGTTCGACACTTACGTATTCTATCACATACCTAAACCTTCTGTGTTCGCATAAATTTGATTTTACATTATAAAAAATTTCACGGTGCTTCAATTGATCATTTATCTTGTAGAAATGACTCATCTATCCACAAAATTATTCCAATATCATGCAAAATTGCACATGGCGTGCATGTATAAGGAGATGCACTGAGTTTTGTCTAGCTTAATTAAAGAAGTAGAAGGAATCCTTGTAGAGGAGTAGGATAAACTGCGCCCCCCCCCCCCCCCCACCTACCTTACAAAGAAAGTAAGAAATGCCCCCTTTTAAATCCATATTAGGTAGGTAAGCTTCAAACTCTAATAAATTATAATTTTTTTTTAATTAAGAACAAGACTTAGGGAATCAATGAGAGTAAAAGCTGCCCCCCAACAGGTTTAGAGGTAAAAGCACACGTAGAATCCAAGGCACGCCAAAATTAATTGTACTTAACAATGCAGGAAAATGATTTTTTTTTTCTAAACCACGATCATCAAATCTGTGAGATACATATGTAGAACTCACGTGGGATTTATAAAATCAATTTATTGTAATTCAACCTGTCCAATGAACCGGATCGACAAAGTAATTGGTGAAGTAGGGGGGGAGTCCCCCAAACTTCTAAGCTCATCACTCTTTTCCAATTGTTTGAACTTCGTCACAAAAAGGAAGCTGCTCAAAATTGTCATAGATTAGTGCCGAAGCTGTCTTTTTCTTTTTCCATAGCCTTATTATCATCTCTTTGGAATACTTAAGTATTTTCGCTCAATATCATCGAAAAATGTTAGATTGGCTAGGTAATTTGAATATTTAATAGGAGTAAAAATAGTTCGAAAGATTACAAATAAGATAATTTTTCATGAGACATGGTACCGTATTACACTCAGAAGTCGCATGACAAATATAGTTCACAGGGTCTAAGTTTGACCACCATTCTTTTCACTAGGAGGGGAGACCACCACGTCTTGAGCATTCATATTTTCACCAGACTTTTATCACTCCTAAAGCACTTATCAGATAATTTCCACCATATGAGAAATCAATAACTCACCTTATAGTAGCCATAGACTGCATAGAGGGATTGTATGAAAGTAAGCACAAGCAATATGAAGGCAGCAATTAAGGAAATGATTGACCAGGGACTGTCGAAGTACTTGTTCTTGAGAATGGCTTTCCACTTCTTACATTTAATCTGAAGAGACTCTATCCGGGAATACCAATTAAAGCACCGTAGTTCCACTTCTGTAGACAGATCATAGAGATAACTATCTTCAATGTCCAAGGCCACCTTCTGGCTAAGCTCGTTGAAGAGGTCAACGACCTCAGCATCGCTCCCAAGGCAGTGCATGATGATCCTCTTGTTGCGGAGGTACCGGACGTCCTCAGGAGTTTTGATCAAGTTGTGCATAAAGACTACGTACGAGGTGACATAGTTGCTGCAATTGAAGTGACACTGCTCGAAGGCTATTAGGTTGAGGAAGAGCGACCTCGTCCCATCGTGGATCACAAGCTGGGGGATCCAGAGGATCCTGTCCCTGAACCTGATGTCCCCCCAGTTGTCCGTATATGTCAACCTGATCTTGATCCTGGCATCTCGGAGCTCGGTCAAGCAGCGAATGAACAGTTTCCAGCTCCGCGGCTGTTGCTTGGTCTCGGACCGCGTTGAACTGAACGGCAGCATGCTCCGCCAAAACACTTCGAGGCAATGGACCCTGCCAAGGTTGGACGACGTGTTGAGTATCCATTCGCCACTAAAGTTTGGGTGCAGAGAGTCAAAGAACTGCATTGACAGCCTGGCCACGAGCCCCGGAATGGGCACGCCGAGCTGGAGACCGAGTAGCAGGTCAAGTATGGAGAGCGGTATCTGATTCTCGAGCATGATCATGTCCTGCTGGATCTTGACCATCGATAACCGCATTGAGAAGATGGGATCATTGGGAGAGTAACCAAGTTCCTTGAACCCCATAGAGACTCCCCTCAACAGTTCGATCACAAAGCACCCATCGAGAACCATCATCTGCACGAAGTCGTCGCTGCTCATGGATATCGTTCCCTCGTAGCAGGCGCGAGCTGCCTCCTCCTCCTTCTTTACTGAGTCTAGATAGGGGCCTATATCATGATTGAAGCGCTTGAGGATGCAGCGGAGGCAGCGCAACTTGTGCTGCTCCATAGGGCGGAGGGGCTCTTTACCGTGGTGGTACGGCCCAAGGGATACGATCTGGGGGACATAGGCTTTGTCCTCGCCATTTTTGAGATATAGCGGGATCTGGTAGATGGAGAGCTTTTCCCATGGGCGCTCCTCGTCGTCCTGGCAAGGTTGCGCGAGGATCTCTTTGATGGAGACGACACACTCGGACGAGGACAGCCTCAGCTCATCTTTGGGGATGCTTTCGATCCCGTTGCTCTTGACCCCAATCTGGAGAGCCTCGGATGGTTCTTTTTGTACCTGCGGGAGTCCAGATTCCACAGCAGCCATTTCTCATAAAGAATTGCGTCTATGTTTCGCTGCTATTGCCTTTGATCTTTGAATTGGTGCTTTCTAAGCCCCCGAAAAAACAAAAGAAGCAGAATCGGCACTTAAATTTCTAAGGATATTGGAACAAAGCAGAGTGTCTTTCCAACGTCGCGACTCAAAACGGGATAATATTCTAGCACTTATGACATCACGCGCATATTGACAATGTAAAAGCGTGATAATCAACATGCCCCACCTTACCCAAACATGGTACAATTATTGGACTGGTTTTTCAAATGTCCAATAGGAAACGCACGCCTCATGCTCAACGTGAAACACACGTACGTATAGTCCCCCTGTATACTTCACACAGAATGGTTGGGCTTGTAAATAGATTTTCTTAAATCAGAGTACTTTAATTACTTACTGATGGGAAACATAGATAGTCAAAGATGGTATCATTTTGCATCTAGGAATCGGTAGTAATGCCTCACTCCCCTTAAGAACAGCATTAAAAGGATAGCACGGGATTAGATATCACTACGCTCATCTAACCTCTCTCTTACAAGCTATCGAGTGAGTTTCAATTTCTCTGGGCTCTTTCTCTTTCACCAAAACGCTGTATGCCATCATCTCGATGCAGTGCCTTTCAAGTATAATGATGGGTTGAACTGACTAGAAGATGAACGTGGATGATACGATTAATATGCTATGAACTGGAAAGACGTGTGGTCCTTCTTCGGAGACTTTGATGGCAGGCCTCGGGTGGGCGAGACTTGAAGACGGGTCGCATCACACTAGTTCCAGATGTTCCTTTTCAACTAACAAATCGCATTACTAACAAGGTGAGCCCCCGCGACAAGCAGCCTGGGGACCAAATCAAACCCCGACAAACAATATATTTGATTGCACGGATACAATATTTCCTCTCCTGTACTTGCATATTTTTATTTGCTCCAAAATAGAGAGGATGTTAACTTCTTTCCTTCTCGTGGGAGCTTTTGCTGAAGATGTAGAAAAGAAACAAGCTCGTATGGTTTATCAAAGAGAATCAGTTGTTGAAGATCTGCCCTCCAAAAGAGAGCCTCCGTGAGGTCAAGTTAATGAAAATTCGCTCCAAAAAGAATCCCGCTCAAAATTGGTTGATGAAGATTTCTTTTTGTGCTTAAATTTTAGCCCTTCAACGTAATCTTGATCCTATGGTGCAAATTAAATCCTTAATGGCTAAGGATAAATTTGACTGGTTCATTTGATGTTACATGGATCAAGAATATGTGACTTGGCATAGTAGGTGACTAAGATTTAAAGGGAAATAGAAGGATAGGATTAATGCTCTTAAGGTTTCATGACTTGTAATTTTATTTTTGTAATTGAAGATAATGGCAAATTTGTAATTTTGGGAAAGAGGGCCTCCATGTGATCTTCTGGGCTGAATGGGTCGACTTCTTGAGCAAAATGGGTTCACTTGATTGATTCGGGTCAAACTGGATCGACCGGGTCAATCGGGTTGACCCAAGTCTTCTCGATTGCTCAATTTTCTTTGAATTCCCTCAAGATGTCCAAATGGTATTTTATTAGACTTAAATATATTTAAAATCTGCAACTTGAATTTTTTTCCTCAAATTCATTCCTGAGCGTTGAAGATCTCCCCCCCAAAATTGCACGCTCAAAATCATTGAAATTAAGCTTAAGATCCCTGGAAAAATTACCAAAAAAAAAATCCTAAATCTATTGTAATTGTACCGATTCAATTCTAAATTTATTTTTTGGTCAATTGAGTCTTAAACCATTTGTAATTGTACTAATTTGGCTGGCCGACATTGACTTAGACACTGGGTAGCGCCGACTAACAATTTTTTGAATTTTTAATTAATTTTTTTAATCTTTTCTTTTTGTTTTTCTTTTTTTCTTTCTCTTTTTTCTTCCTCCCCCCCTCATTCTTCTTCAAGTGACCAGCCAAAGGGAGGGCTGGTCGTTGGACTAAGGCAACCAGCTAGTGACAAGCTCGCCTCGTCGGATTTGGCGAAGGCGAGCCTTGCAAGTGGATTGGCGAGATTGACCTCATTGGATCTAGGCGAGGACAAGTTTACCCAGCCACTGGTAAGGTTAACCCTCGTTGGATTTGGTAGGGGCTTGTCCACTGGTGGTTGGGTTTCGTTTGAGTGAGGGTGTCGTTGGGCAAGCTTCCTAATCAAGACCTCATTCAGCTCGGCGAAGGAGACCTCGTCGGCCGTGAACAGCACAACCAAGCGAAGCACAAAGCTGCAATCAGCGAAACCGGACGAACCGATTTGAGTAGATATCTCGATCCTTGAAAAGATGAGCCGGCTTGCTCGGATGAGCTGCGCCAGCTACCACAGTTCCTAAGGCAAGTCACTGGAGGGCGACAGTGTTGCAGGGAGATTTGGATGGTTGCGATGCCATAAGCCAAATCGACTGTTCTGATCGAAACATCTAGAAAATAAAGGAAATTTAAAAAATACGAGATTAGAAAATTAAAGGAATTTAACTACGATGCTTGAATTAATTCGAAATGAAGGTGGATTAGAAAATAAAGGAAATTTAAAAAATACGAGATTAGAAAATCAAAACGGAACCGTTGATCACGGTTCAGATTCGATGCTCAACCGCTAATTAGATGTGTGAACTCCCACATCTAATCAGTGCTTAGCGGTAGAGCATGTGAAGTGTGAACTCACACATGTAATCAGTGCTGATTCAAATCTGAACCGTTGAATGGATGCACACACCTAATCAGCGGTTTCGATTTGATGTAAGTACACGGACGAGTCTAAAGTTTTGTCCTCACCTCCTATCCAATAACAGTTGATGTGCGAAATCCGAAATCTATAAAAGCCAAGTCGGCGTCAACATGAGTGGAAAAAACAAACACGAGTCCTGTCACTGAATTCTCTTAAATCTCTGGAAAGCAAGGGCCTAGCACTTCAAGACGCATTCTAAATAAGCATTTTATGAACAACAAAAACAGAGTGAAAATTGTTTATGAACAACAAAAACAGAGCGAAAATTGTCTTTGAATCCATTTGAATTTCTTTTCTATCTTATATGAAACGAATGGCCAACTGGTCAGCGTCAAAATATTGGAAAAAGAGTATCATGCCCTGATACAGAGTTGGGAACTGACGAGATGAGCTAAAAGCAAGAAATAAGTTTCATCATATGTTTTCTCAGAAATACGAGTTCCAATCTACAAAGATCAAATTCGAGGCCAGAAACTAATGCCGTTGCTGTAATTCAGTGAAAGATGGACCATTTCATCAATCCATAAGTCAAATATAGTCCTAATAGGTTTAGAATTCTTCTCCCAAGTCCAAAGAGAAAGATAAAACTTGCTGAAAAATCCCAATTCTGTCATTGGACTTGGGGATATATGCAAATGAGTGTTTTCACCAGAACTCCAAAACAACACTAGTATTCCAGCGAGCACTAACCCATTTTCCGGCGCAATGAGAAACTTCATCGATTTGAATACACACGAATATTTCAGGCAATACGAAAATGCGATGAATATAGGCAAAGCAAGCGGGATTCAGTAGACATGAGGGAAAAAATGAGTCGGTCTTGCGTTAAAACACGAATTGCTCTTCGGTTTTCTTTAAGGCATTTTGTCGCAACACATGGTATGCACTAATGAAACGTGAAGGTTTTGCCTCGATTGAAACTCAACTCGGGTCAAGGCTTCTAACTGAGCATACCAGCACGCCCAGAAACATCAATGGAAGATCAACAGGACCGGTGAACTAGTTAGCCACGAGTTCCGACCCGACGCCCTACAAAAACAGAGCATACATGACCAGAGAAAACCTACCTGGTTTGGCTCGGTGGGGGTGCCGCGGCGGACGGTGGCTATTAGACGAGCCACCGAAGACGGCGGATCACTCTCTCGGGCTCCCGTTCCCTCGGGTTTGCTCTCTGTCCCTCTCTCAAGCTCTCTTTTCGCTCACCTCCTCTCCCTCGGTCTCTCTCCCTCGGCCAAAAACGAACCCCCTCTTCTCTCTCTCTCGGCCTCTCTCCTTTTAATGGCTAGCGACTGGCGTGCCTGGCTTCTGCCACCGCCATCTTGCCGATTGGCCTGATGCCGACCCGCGGATCATGCCGCCACTTGCCCCCTCGCGATCCTCGTCTCCTCTGGCACGTACTCTGCCTTTTCTTGCATAGGCGTGACCAGCGTGAGGAGGAAGAAGACCCACGCGCTGGGCAGGATGAAATGAAGGTAGATGGGCCAGCCCGCGAAAACAGGGAAGAAAAGAGGTGGGCCGGCCCACACAAAAAGAAAGGAGGAAGGATGAAAGTAGAGGAGATGGGCCGAGCTTATGCAGGGGGGAAGGAAGGAAGGGGGAAAGAGGAGGACCGGGCAGGCTATTTGGCTTTTTTTTTTTTTTTTTCTCTTTTTTAAGAATAGTTCTTTTAATTAATTTTCTATTATATATATTTGTTTTAATGAGAAGGATGTATTACTACTAATCAAATGATCGCAATGTTTATATGCCTTGCAATTTAATGGAAATTGTTTTTGTTAGAGTTTAAAATTTAATCCCTAATTTTCTATGTAATTTATGAATGATTAAACGGACCGCCAAAATTTATATGTCAATAAGCATAACTTAGTCAAGACTTAAATAGTACGAAGCAGACTGCATCTTGTGAATCGGGTTCTTAACTCTTCTTGGTGGGGTCCCGATTTGGCTTCTCTTTGAAAGTTAGATAGAGGGCCGGCCAAAATCAAAGTGCATTGCCAACCCAACCAATTAGAGAACAACTCAAGCAGCTTCCAAGAACATCCTCAAGATTTCGAAGAATCCGACCAGTTGGAATCATATGATGCTTCGGAGTTGTAAAGCAAGAAGATTTGGTTGTCATATAGCGGTAATCTCCGAGACCCATATCATTCTTTGGGTCATTTCATTGGCTGGAAAAGGTAGACGGGATGTCATATCAATAACTTGTTGTTAAGTTTTCATTTTCCTTTTTGAATTCATCAAAACCATGCCAGAAAGATATTTCTATTAACTCCATTCTATTTTCCCGTTTCTTACAATCCTCTCTGGCTCTCTACCCACATTTGCTTTTCTTCCCATCGTCACCCCAAACCACCCCCCCCCCCCTTCCTCTTCTCCTCTCGTACAAAAGCATAATGGTAACAACACACCGTGGGCGTGATCGTCGGTCTAACTCCATAACCAAAAAGCAATGAGAAGAAAAATCTAAGACTTCCAATTCTGATGATTATAGGAAACATCACATTCGACACCAAATAAAAGAAAAAAATGAAACTCAATGAAATTCTGAGACAACTCAAACCGTTGTAGCTATGATAAGACTAATAATTTAAATAGAAGGAAGACCTTAATAATTTTTGCAATTCTACTGGACTTGGGATATATGCAAAGGAGTATTTTCAACCAAATTCAACAATCACACTAGTATTTTGGCCACAAGCACCTAATTTGATCCAATCACCTGCATCATTTAACTTTTGTCTACACAAGTAAGCCTTGCAACTACCATGGACAGCATTACAAAGATCAGTCCAGATCTTGAGACAACTTTGTTGCATAGCTTACCAATCAACTCCAGCATTACAACAGCAAAATTCAACATCTTCACCTTGGGTTGACAAACATTTCTCAATGAAAAGACAAGTCCAATGAAGTTATCCTCTGCGTCAGATTAAGGGCATGTTTGTGCATGCGTCAACGAAAGCAAAATGTCCCGCTTGAATTTAAAACATTATCCAATTTTTTTATTTAAAAAAACTATGAAAAAACTATATATGAATTTAAATGTGTTCTACTTTAATCCGGCATGCTGAACTTTTGCATGCTCACTAGATTTACGAATAGTTGCAAGCTAATTATTCTTTATATGCTCATAGAATCTAAAAGAGAAATAACCTCGCCCCACTACAAGAAATATGTACTAAACTGATATCGAATTTTAGACAATTGCACATAGTGATATCAATTATCTTCGTATCTCTATTTAGAAAAATCCATTTTCTTTACAAAAATGCCCATATCCAAATTTTAGATTCTCAAACACCCCCCCCCTCAAAATATACTCAAAATTAACTAAACATCCAATAACATAAATCCTACACAATATGGTAAAATGAGTTTGCAAGAAGGGACAATTTCATTTTTTCAATGTGGGGTTTTGCTTAGAGGTATGTGTATAGTATTAACAAAAATAGACTTATATAAGTGATCATTGGATAAAAATGAGCTTTTCATCGCTATCTTAATTGGGTCATATGTAAGGATATAATCACTAGCCCATTTTCATTTCACTTATTTTGAAATAGATAAAGATTTTTCTTTTTTTATATTTTCTATGAAAACAATTTTAGTTACCCCAATAGTGCCATGGGGAAAAATACCAAAAAAGTCATAAACCACTAATTTAATCATAAACTTTTCAATTGAATCAATTTAGTCATAAACCTTTTCACATTAGTATTAATTTAGTTTATCGAACCAATTTTGGTTGGCCGTCGCTAACGTGGACGCTGGCTAGTGGCCGAACACTAACGTGACAAATTTTAATAAATTTTTATTTTTCGAATTTTGTTATTAATTTTAATTTTTTTTTCCTTTTTCTTTTCTTTTTCCTTTCCTTTTATTCCTTCTTCCTCCTTGGACTTTAAGTGGCTGGCGAGCCTTGGGCAACGACAAAAAATTTTAAAAAAATTCGAAAAAATAAAAAATTATTAAAAAAAAATTCTACATCAGCATTTGGCTACCGGCCGACGTTAGGTCGGCGTCCACATTCACGTCGGCCGACCAAAATTGACTGGATGAACTAAATTGGTATCAATATGAAAAGGTTTAGAGTTAAATTGGTCAAATTAAAAAGTTTAAGACTGAATTGGTATTGATACAATAAGTTTATGATTTTTTTGGTACTTTTCCCAAGTGCCATGTCACTATGCATTCTTGTGTAACCCATAGCAGTAAGACAAAAGCCACATCAAGGATAGGCATCCCAATTTATTGGGACATCGGCACTTGATGATATTAATAAAATATTAACATAGATCCGTCACATCCATTTTGTCAAGACCAATCAGCCGATGTGGCATTGAAATGTAAAACAAGGAAAAAACCTACATACTTTCCTCAGGCGTGTTGAACATGAAAGGGTGCTTCAGGCGTCTTGAAAGCGGCTCAAAATGAAATGAATTTCATTTTGACTAGTGCGACTAAAAAGGAAACAAGATTCATGATGTCATGTTGATGTCATGTTGATGTAAAAAATCATTAGTGCGACTCAAAAGAATAAATTTAATTGGCAAAATTGAAAGATTTAAAATCGATAGCTAAGGTTCAATTATCCCTAAAATTTGTATATGTGGAAGTTTCTAGTGTTAAGTGCTAAGAAAAAGTCTATGTATAGTAAAACCACCCATCGTTGCAGCGTGAATGGTAGGGCTGCTGGACTCCAACGCAGGAGGTCCCAGTTTCGAAGCCCTTGCGAAGCAGGGAGGCTGAAGCGTTGCGTGGTGTCTTGCCCGGGGTGCGTGGGTGGTGGTTTCTTGCGTGCCTCCCCAGGGTTTACTCCCCGGCTGCCGGCCATGTGGTGGGTTCCCTGGGTCAAAAGAAAAAAAAATTCTATGTATAGTAAATGTATACCCTAAATATTCATAACTATCCCTTGAGCGAACTCAAATAAATAAGCACAAGCAAGCTACACAACATCATGTTCTTACTTCATGGTTCCAATCCAATCCCTTCCAAGTACTTAGGGGACACTCCAAGTAATAGTACTCGCTGTTGTTGAAGAACATGTGTATTACTTTAATCCATCATGTTGAACTTTTTGCATGCTCACTAGATTTATGATTTGTTGTAAGTTGATTACTATTTATATGCTCATAGAATCTAAATGAGAAATAGCCTCTCTCCACAAGAAGAAATGGATACTAAACATTATCTTATTTTACATTTTGAGACCATTGCGCACATTCATATCAATTATCTTTGTATCAAATTTAGAAAAACAATACAAAATGCCCATATCCAAATTTTAAATTCTTACACTCAACCTAAACACTCAAACTAAATGAACATCCGATAACATAAGACTTGAGCAATATAATAAAATGAGTTTGCAAGAAAGGATAATTTGGTTTTCTCAACATGGAATTATGCTTAAAAGTATGTTACCGGTATTAACAAAAATAGAGTTACGTGAGTGATCATTGATTAAAAATGAGGTGGTCTTCGGTATCTTTACGGGCCCATGTGTGAGAATATAATCACTACGACCATTTTCAGTTCACTTATTTTGAATTAGATAAAGAGAGTGACGTCCACTCAACTCGGTCGCCAATTCGTAATCCATAGCAGGACGTAAATTCCAAACTCATAATAAAATATCAATGTAGATTGTCACGACTATTCTGGTAAAACGAGGAAAAAAGCCACAAACTGGACCATCCTTAGGCGTGTGGAAGAGGAGAGGATGCTCCACGCGTACTGAAAGCCACTCAAAATGAATTAAAGTTCACGTCGACTAGTGCGACGAAAAAGGAAACGAGGTCCATGACATCATGCTGACGGCAAAAATTATTTTTCATGTTTGACTAGTGCGACTCAGAAGGAAACGAGATTCATGACGTCATGCTAATGTCAAAAATCAATTTTCATATTTGACTAGTGCGATTCTGAAGGAAACGCAATTCATGACGCTATGCTGATGCCAAAAATTATTTTTCATGCGACTCAGAAGGAAACGAAGTCCATGATCCACCCCATTAGTGGTCGCGTGGTTTACGTTCAATCCCCCTATTGGAGAGGAGTAAGTTCGAATCCCCGTGGTCACTTGTGCGACTCAACCGCGCACCGGGTCAGGTGGGTGGGCTTGGCCGCCCCTGGTTTACATCTAGGCTACCGGCCGACGGCGGTTCCAGGGTCATTAAAAAAAAAAAAAAGAGGTCCATGATGTCATGTTGATGCCAAAAATCAATTTCCATGAATCTTGTTTCCTTTTCGAGCCGCAGCAGAAAATGAGAGACGCTTTTAACCGTTGATTTTAACTCTCGAGGGATCTAACGGTCAGATGTGATGAACATTTATAAAAGTCAAGTCAACGCCAATTTGATGTGGAGCAAAGACCTTAAGAAAGAAGAAAGGAAAGCAGAGATGATCTATATATACCTTGAACCAACTGCTCCTTCCCCTCCCTCATTCACGAAAGAACAATCTCGGAGTTCATTTACCTTCAACCGGAGAACATGGCAGAACATCCGGCCACATTCGAAAGGTAGATAATTCATTTGTGTAAATGCGTTTTAACGACTCTATTTCGAGCGTGGATTAAGTATCTCTTTTTTTTCTTTTGAATTAGTTTTTCTTTCAATTGATTTTTTCATAATTTAATACAGAGTTAACAAGCAACCACCACAGCAACAACAACAACAGGAAAGTTTCGACTCAACCAAGAGATTCCACGTCGTATTCACTTCGTTCAAACTGCTTGTCGTCGTTTATTTTAATTTGAACCATACTGAGGTGCTAAGTCATAAGATTTTGCAGTTTTACATCATCTGTGATGTCATCTATCTCATATCACTGATTAAAGTGACTGGACCTGCAAGTCTGAACCCTATATACCGATGCTTGTACATCGTTTTTGGTATTCTCGAGTTCTGAGTTACTTCTTTGGACGAGCTTGTCTTTGATCATATGGCTGGTCATTAATGTGTGCTTGCTAGTATTTGTTTTGGCATGTCTATTCATGCGAGATTCTGACCATTTTTTAGAGATACTTCAGTTGTTCGGAGATATGTCATTATTTTAAGTTCAATTCAATTTTCGAGAGATAGTTCAGCTAGTATTTGTATTTGTGTACAAGTTTTGTTGCATGTCATTTGTAATATATGTAAGTGATTTTTGTAATTTACTTCTGTAGGCCCATGATTATTATTTAGTCAATCGTCACAGATTGTGCAGCCTGCTATGAAATTTTGATATTTCCCTGGATAAAAATGGAACAAAACTCAAATTTACGGAAATGCCACGCTGTTTTACGGAGAGTTTGTCTATATCCACATCCTGACGTTGTGATCGGACGAAGTTGCCCTTACGGTGACCCCGCGTCGAATTTTCTCTTCCATCTTTTTTGGCTGGGGGTAAACTAACAAAATATCCTCATGTAAATTAGAAGGGCAAACATGGTCCCATGTGTTGACATGCCAACCAACATATTTTTCTTCTTTCAAGAAATTTAACATCTATTGAACTATAGTGGCCCACATCTTGTCCTCTAACTGCTGTTTTTATTAATGAAATTCCTTGAGGTTTTGTTAAGAAGAAAAATTAAAATAGAAATTGAAGAGTTACGCCCTACCACACCTCTTGTTGTTACGTTTCTTAAAGAAAACATTGAACTACATGAACATCCAAAAGTATAGAGAGAAAAGAAAGAGACAGCATATTAAACTTATTCTAGCTCCATCCATAATGATGATAAATAAAATGAAAAAGTTACCAAAGAGGTCCTAACCTTATTGTATTCGTACTAATTCGATTCAAAACCTTTCAATTACGTTAATTGAATTCTAAACATTTTGATGATTTGCCAATACAATCCATCCGAACAATGAAAAATTGGAAATTACTGATATGAACACTAACCATGTAGTATGGCATGAACGGCAAATGGGATGCGGATAATCTTTTTCTATTGACCAACAAGGCCGTCGCTCATAGGTAGAGGGCATGGATCCGGGCAAGGGCCTGACACCCTCACTTGTGGCCGGTGAGGGGCCGATAAATTTCTAACAAAAGCAATGCTATAATCCATCAAATCAAATTGACTTGAATAATTTGGCTAAGAAAAGGGAAGAGCGCGTTCCGCTCAACCATACAAATGAACCAAAACATCATCGTATGATCAAATAAAGACACATTTGTCCGGTCACCACCGAGACTTAACAATCAACAACTGTGAGTAAGCTTCACGGTTGCTATGAACAACAGAATCAACATCAATCCAGATCTTGAAACAACCTTGCTGCACAGCTTAACAATCAAATCCATCATTAAGACAGCAAAAATTCAATATCTTTATAGTGGGGTGACAACCATTTCCCTACGAGATGGCAAGATTAATAAATCTATAGATTAAGGGCATGCTTGCGTATGCTTCAACAAAAGCTAACATTATTCAAATTTTTTCACGATATACAAATTTTGACACGTAAATTAAATTTATATACAAGAAGCTTGTTGCTTGCATTCTCTCTACGCTGGTAGAGTTGTCCCTCCGTCCATGGAGTCCTCCTCTATCCCCGATGGGTGATGGCTTCCCCAAACCCTAACCCCAAGCTCTCTTCCTCCATCTGTGTTGCTTCACTTGAACCCCTAAACCATGTACCCCCACAATCCTTCTAGTCTGTAAACCCTAAAAATCAAAACCTAACCAAACCCGAAACGACGAACATCACTGACGACTTTCCTCATCTTCGGTTTGCATTTGCCACTGGACTTCGGAAGAAATAGTGGCTTGATTCTCACAGTGTTGGCATACCCAAGTCCCTGCTCCGAGCTCCCTTCAATCGAAAACCGCGAACATGTACGAAGCCCCCGTGTTCTGATCCTGCAAGATTGGTAGAAAATGGAGAATGATGAAGAAAATCAGCTTCATGTTGCAGCTCTTTGTAGGAGTCTAGGGCACTTATGGTCAGATAACGATGTGGTTGCTGTTAGGGAGGAAGCCCCAACCGATAAAATTATAGAGTGCCAACATACTCTCTTTGGGAAACTTCTATCGCGACCGATTGTAAACTTTCAAGCTTTCTGTACAGCGATGAAGAAGGCTTGGAAACTAGATGCAGTTGTAATAACCCAAAAAGAACCTGGGTGTGGCACCCCTCGACGGCCCCCGATCTGTTAAGGTCGCCACAGTTCGCTTACCTTTTCACTTTCCCTAATAACATGTCGCTATGATACCATTTCAATTGCAGCGGGTCCATACAACCTGGGAGTTTACATTTTTTTTTTATCGGTCCCTTGCGCAATTCATATAGTGGAAGCACATCCATCAACTCCCTTCCCTATATTTAGAAAACGATGCACACCTACTAAACATTTATAGATAAAAGCTGAACACTTTTATTTACTTAAATAAGATGAACATCATTCGTCGATACATCAAAATGCCATAGTCTTCTATACTCGGCTATACTTCAAAAGATGACCAGCATCTCCTCCAACAATCGTATACTTAAAGTCCATCGATCAGTGTCGGCGTCTAAAAGTTCATTCCTTTACTATCCTCCTCCTCGCGGTCATATCCAACCACTTGATTCATCTACTAGTGGAAGTGGCAGCAGAGGTATCTTATCTAGTTTGAAATATTAATCTCCAAAAGGAGTGAGTACAACCACTCAGCAGTAAAGATCCACCAAACTACTCATTGCGTCAAACAGAACAATCAAGGCATCATAACAAAGCATATATCATTCATGCATTCAAGCATAATTTACCTTGCAACCATACATATATCACCATGCCATCATCATTGAGCATTCATGCATACTAATACCATATGTGCATATACCACCATGTACTCATCATCAATCATTCATGCATATATCACCATGCCATATGTGCATATACCACAATGCACTCATATCATCCATGCTATAAAGCATACAGCACCATGAGATCCATTCATGTCTTCATGATCGCATTTTCAATATCAAATAGCATTAATTTACTTTCATAAGCAGATCATGCATCATGCCATATGCATCCACCCATGCACATGATTCATTTTTAATTCTTATCTTTCACAAGGATCTCATCAGTTTTTCTTTCCAGGGACCAACGTTTGCATCCCACAATTTATCGCTCGCATCCAACCAGGCATCGCGAGGAACCTCTGGGCATGTATTCAAAATACAACTGGGCATCCGACCCCCCACATTCCGGGCATCTCGCATCCCAACTAGCATCACAAGGAATCCCCCCAGGCACAAACCTCCGGGGCTTCTGGAATTACGTACCGACATACCACCAGGATTCCCCCTTCTCTGGAATTACGTATCGTATACCACCGGGCATCTTGAAATTCCTGAAGAGCCTCCGGAATTACGCCACTAGGCCACCGGGCATCCGGCACCCCCACATTCCGGGCATCCCGACACTCCCGGGGCATCGTTAGCTCACACCTACGACGGTATCATCATCATCATCATCATCATCATCATTTACATTCACATTTGTGTCTCAATATCAACATGGCACATGATGTAATAATGCCAATGATTGGAATCAGCCTTTTTAAAATCATATAATATGCATTGGGAAAAATATTATTTGATGCAATGGTTTTGAGAAATTTCATTGAATTCATGAAAATCCATAAATCTTTTGATGTCATATGACATACATGAATGTCACCACATCATTGCACGAATGATAATTCAAGATATCACAATTTATCTAGCAACTCAATAACCTATAAATAGAACAGTTTTTCAGCTTAAACAGAATGTGTGCTGTTTATGAAAAATTCTGGAAAATTAGTAACCGATGGAAATTAATTCTGAAAATTTAAAAAAATTGTAGATAAGATCTAAGAAAACACATTTCGTGAAGAACACCATATCAAACAAGGCTTCACAGAAAACGTACAGGTCCATGCATCACTGAAAAAGGATTTTAACATCATCCATGCACAATTTTGAAAAAAATTTCGATTAAACACTTAAATAAACTCAGAAAATTTTGAAATTCGGACATGATGTATTTAAGACCTAGAGGTACAAGTTTCATGAAGAAATCGTAGTCCAATTCGTTCTATATTAAAAGATAAAATTGATTTACTTTTCCTATTCTTGGTATCATTTTCCAGATCTTCCCGTGTTGAAGAAAAATCGTTTCCTTGGTCATTACTGGTCTATTTACTCTGAAATTTCAGTATGTTGTTCCTCAGAATATTACCTACAACTTTCATTAAGGACACACGATCAAATATTAACTGTATGATTTTATAAAAATCCCGAAAACATACTAGGTCGAAGCAGCGTTTTTCCCAGATCCAGTTTCTTCAAAAGACAACGGTTTCACCGACCTATTTTCGTTTATTTCCTCTAAATTTTTGATATGTTCTACCTCAAGAAGTATAATACAACTTTCGTTAAGAGATCAAAGTGATATTTCAACAAGAAAGTTACTTTACAGACCACGAAACCACTAAAGGTCATCACGATGAATTCCAGATCTAGTCTCTCCAAAGGAATATCGTTTCACCAAGCAATACTTGTTAGTTTTATCTCAAATTTCAGTATATTATTCTTCAAGATGTTCTCTACAACTTTCATGCATAGGTCGAAGTGAAATTCCAAATAAAAAGTCACATGCAACACACGAAATCACCAAGAGGTCAACAAAACAGTTTCCAGATCTAATGTTTTCGTAGAAAAAGGGTTTCACCCATCAATACTTGTCCATTTTGTCTAAAATTTTAGTATGTTATACGTCACTATGTTCTATACAACTTTCATGAAGAGGTCGAAACAAGATTCCAACTAAAAGGTCACATGCAACACACAAACTCGCGGATGGTCGGACTGGTCTTTCCAAAATCAGCATGCATGACCAACGAATCTCTCTTCAAAGCTCCGAAATCTCATCCCATCTACCACAACCAAGACTTACCATCTACTACACATACACACAGCAATGCAAAGAGTAGGTTTTAGGACTTCACTTGCCTCAATTCAAAGGAAAACACAGCAAGAACGACGGCAGGACTAGGCGGGCTCGACGGTGTCTCCTCTTCCTCTCTTCCTCTCTTTCTCTCTTTGGACGGTACTCTCTCTCTCTCTTCTCTCTCTTCTGGTTGAAATCCCCCTTCCCCTTTTCCTTTTAGTCAAATTAAAACCCTTGCATGCTCCCATTTTTGCATGGAGGGACACTTGGTTACAAATGGGCAAACACTTGGCAAGCTTTTCTTGCCACTTGGCATTTTTTCCATGCACATGATGGGCCTTCAATGGGCCGGGCTTGGGCCAGCCTTGGTCGACCACTTCATGGGCTCCTTGGGCCGGGCCTCTTGGCCCACTTTAGGCCAACACACTTGGGCCTAAAGTCCAAGCTTAAATGGCCCATATTTATTTTTGATAATCCATCTTAATCTCACTTATACAAGGTACCAAATTACAAATTTAAATGGCCATAATACTTTGTAACATAGTTTAATAAAATCCAACTTATAAAATTCATGGCCAAAAAAATAATTTCCTCATCAAATAAAATCCTTGGTCTCACATGGACATAGGACACGTTTCCAACAACATAATTATCCATTTATATAAATACCAGATCTTTCTTATTCACTTGGCCATAAATCTTGAAATCATAAATCAATAGATTCCTACTTATAAAACACATGGCCATGAGTTATTTTTGGGATGCCACATTGGGTTTTTCTCCTTCATGTTTGAATCAAACGGAGATAAAGAGCAAGTGCTAAATTCTGGTCCCTAGTCTTTTTCAAGCAATTTACTGGTTTTGAAATAGTGCATACTTGAAATTCCCGAACATTGCTACGATTTCTCGTGTTACAATTTCTGGGTGAATATTCTCGGCCTGCCTCCTGGGTGGATTCTGGAGGAAGTATATGCTGATGTGGCTGGCAAAATAGGCAAAGTGAAGGAAATCCAGTTAGAATTGCAAGGCAATGCCTTCAGTAAACCTAGGAAAGTATGCATTGAATTAGACCTATTAGCCCCCTTGAAAACTGGGACTCTAGTGCAGATGGGCGCCAAAAAGCTGTAGGTTGAGTTCAAGTACGAACGCCTCCCCCATTTCTACTATTCCTGTGGTAGGATGGGGCATTACGTTGCCAATTGCGAAGAAATACCCTATGAACAGTTAGAATGGGCAGCAAACAAGGTAGGGAAATATGGATCGTGGCTTAAAGCAGAGGAAAGAGACAAAAGCCCTCACTGAGAAGCGTTTTATGGCACAGTAACACCTAACCCAGAGACTGAGGAGTATGTACCTGAAACTCCTCTTTAGTCTAACCTCAAGATCGTGGGCTGCCCTGGACTTGCGGCTGGACCTAATTGAAGCAAAAAGAGGGCAGAAAATCCATCATCATCTAAAAACAGAGCAGAAGACATGCGAACCATAGCAGAAAAGTCAGCAACAGGAAAGTAGCCCTTATATTTATTAGACTCGACTGAGGCAGGACGCCCTGACACAGGAGGCTTCACCAGGAAGGGGCCAAAGCTTATTAGAGCAAAAAAGCAAAAGAAGATCGAGGAATCAAGCTTGTTAATGATAGAAGACATGGAGTTACTAGACACTCCTATCCAGCAAGTGAAAGAAGGGAATGATTGGGCTTTGGTGGCTAGCCTTAATAAGCCATTGGCGACATCATGAGGATCCTGAGCTGGAACTGTCAAGGACTAGGCAACCCCCTGACGTTCCAAGAGCTTAGAGCTTTAGTGGCTCTAGAAAGGCCCACTGTGGTGTTCTTGATGGAAACTAAAAATAAAGTATCTATGGTGGATAGGGTAAGGAGGAGACTTAACTATCAGCAGTCTTTTTTGGTACAGTCAACAGGACTTGCAGGCGGACTCGCTCTCCTGTGGAATGAAGAGATTTAGGTGAAAGTGAGTTGCAATTCAAACAATTTCATAGATATGGAATGTGATGACCCCCGAAGTGGTAAACTAATGAGGATAACATTCCTTCATGCTCCAACAACCAATCACTATACTTGGGAGAAGGAAGGCAAACGGGAGACTGATTATTATCGAGTTGCAACCTTTAGGGATATGTTAAATGATTGTTCACTAATGGAGATTGACAGCAAAGGCTGTATGTTTACATGGACTAACAACAGAGAAGGGGAAGATTTAGTAAAAAAGCATTTAGACAGAACAGTTTGCACACTGGAATGGTGAATCACCTTCCCAAATGCTAAATCTTGGCATTACCAGCGGTGGGGTCGGACCACAGCCCCCTCCTCCTCTCTTTACATCCTAGTCATGGCAAAAGAAAACGTGAATTCAGATTTGAAGCTTATTGGTTAGATGAGGAGGAATGTAGGAATGTCGTTAAGAATGCTTGGGCTGCAACTCACCAAGATAACAGAAGCATGTCACAAAATATTCAGCAAGTAACAGAGGCTCTAGTGGAATGGAGCAAAAAGAAATTTTCCAATGCATCATATCAAATCAAAGAGCTCAAGCAGTGCCTAACGGATCTAACGAATTGTAACTCTGAAGAATCCAGTAAAGCAGAAATTCAGACGATAAAGGCGAACATTGATCATCTATGGAGGCAAGAAGAGATGTACTGGGGACTATGGTCCTGTATAACTTGGCTCAAATGGGGCGATAAAAACACGAAGTATTTCCATGCAACTACAATTCAGAGGAGACAAAGGAACAAACTAACCATGCTGAAGATTGACGAACAGCACTAGACCAGGGATCCCAAGTCGCTTAAGCAGCACGTTACGGACTACTTCCGATCTCTCTATGACTTGGTAGGACCAAGGAACATCCAGCCCATCTTAAATCACTGCCCAATAGTAGTAACAACGGAGATGAATCAATTATTGATGGCTGATTTAACTGAAGAGGAGGTAAAAGAAGCTGTTTTTCAGCTTGGTTCCCTAAAGGCCCCGAGACTAGATGGTCTAAATGGGCAATTCTATCAGCATTTTTGGGATGAAATCGAAAGGGACGTCATGGATATGGTCCAGCAATTTTTTCAATCAAGTCAGTTCGATCCTATTTTTAACCAGACTTTCATTGTCCTAATACCAAAAATTAAAAATCCAGAGCATATCAGCCAATTTCGACTAATCAGCCTTTGCAATTTCAACTATAAAATTATTTCGAAGGTCATGGCAAATCGATTAAAACAATGGCTCCCACAGATCATCTCGCAAGAACAAAGTGCTTTTGTTCATGGACACCAAATCCAGGACAATATACTAATTGTTCAAGAGGTGTTGCATCAAATGAGGATCAAAAAGAGGAAACAAAAATTCCAGGCTATAATGAAACTGGACATGCAAAAAGCGTATGATAGAGTGGAGTGGGACTTTCTTCGTATGAGTATGTTAAAGATGGGCTTTTCAGCTCACTGGGTTCATTTGATTATGCAATGCATTTCTACAGTTTCTCTAAATGTGAAAGTTAATGGAGAGCAAATAGAGTTTTTTCGTCCTATACGTGGTATAAGACAAGGTGATCCCCTCTCTCCCTACTTATTCATCGTGATGGCCAACGCACTCTCATGGATGATACACAACCCTTTGGCAGATGGCAGCATCAAAGGGATTAGATTAAACAGGTATTGCCCTACGCTAACCCATCTACTATTTGCTGATGATACTATTTTCTTTATGGATGGGACAGTTAGAGAATGTCAGAGTTTGGCGGCTATACTAAATCAATATTGTTATGCGACGGGTCAATCAATTAACTTAAATAAGTCAGGCATGTTATTCAGTAATGGCTGTCCACAAGATTTAAAACAGAATATGACCTAAGAATTGCAAGTGTCAACTATTGACAGGACTGGGAAATACCTAAGACTACCATCAGACTGGGGCCAAACCAAAAAAGACATGTTCGCATGGATTTTGGCAAAAGTGAACATGAAGTTAGTGGGATGGAAAGAAAAATACCTGTCGAAAGCTGGGAAAAAAATCTTGGTCAAAACTGTTGTGCAAGCACTGCCGCAATACGCCATGTCAATCTTCAAGATACTCGTATCAATTTGTAGGGCAATTGAGAAACGAATTGCAGCATTCTGGTGGAGGCAAAATGAAGCCAAGAACAGCATGCATTGGAAAAAAAATGAGAGATTCTGAAATCCAGAAAAGATCGAGGCGGATTAGGTTTTAAAGACTTAATTTCGTTCAATAAAGCTATGTTGGGAAAGCAGGCTT
This sequence comes from Eucalyptus polyanthemos subsp. polyanthemos, assembly GCA_017140185.1. Lineage (NCBI taxonomy): Eukaryota > Viridiplantae > Streptophyta > Magnoliopsida > Myrtales > Myrtaceae > Eucalyptus > Eucalyptus polyanthemos. The sequence goes on along the minus strand of CM029460.1, from coordinate 18,976,134 downwards.
GGCAACTATCCCAATCCCCTTCAGCTTTATGGAGCCAAATCCTAAAAGGATTATATTTTCCTCACGGAAACTTATGGAAAGCAAACAGAGGTCCCTGCCCTTCCTGGGGATGGCAAAGCGTTCTTATGGGACGTGACGCCATAGCACCAGACTTAAAATGGATCGTGGGTGACAGGAAATCCATTCATATCTGGTAGGAGGATGAAGCCCTGCTTCTGTCCTGTATTAAGGAGGTGTCATTGACTCTGTTATAATCACTTTTGACTGTATATTGCCCCCTATTGTTGCCTGTCTAGATCAGCTTATCTGCCTTTGGCTGTTGTGCAATAGAAATAGAGAGGATTTCATTGACTGTTTACCGTTCAAATAAATGATTTAACAGCGGCTCTTTCCACTCTTTCATTTCCTCATTTAGTCGCTGATTTAATTGATGAGGAAAGGAAAGAGTAGAAAGAGCCGCTTTTAAATCACTTATTTGAACGGTAAACAGTCAATGAAATCCTCTCTATTCCTATTGCACAACAGCCAAAGGTAGATAAGCTGATCTAGACAGGCAACAATAGGGGGCAATATATAGTCAAAAGTGGTTATAACAGAGTCAATGACACCTCCTTAATACAGGACAGAAGCAGGGCTTCATCCTCCTACCAGCCCCCTCGTAGCCTATGGACAAGCCTGTGGAACCTGTCAATCCCTCCCAAACTGAAAATCTTTCCATGGAGCCTCTGTCAGGATGCCCTACAAACCAAAGAAAAGCTCTACCAGCAAAAGATTTTACTTGACCCGTTATGCCCTCTTTGCTCCAAATGCCTCGAGACAGTCGAGCATATCTTCTTTTACTGCAAAAAAGCCCAGAAGGTTTGGTCAGATTCCTGACTAAATCTCAGCCACAGCACACTTTCGGCTACTAGAATGGACAAATGGGTGGCGAAATACCTTGTAGCAAAGATGCACGTCCCAGACCGCGAACTGGTCGTTGAGGTTCTTTGGCAAGTCTGGAAAAATAGGAACAACTTCGTGCTCCTGAAAATAACAGCCCAACCCGAGGCCCTGATCGACACAGCTTCAGCACAAAAGAACACCTATCAGTGATGGAACCCGAGGAATCGATCTGCGTTGAGGGAAAAGGAACCCTTACCTGCAACCTAGACGGCACCGAAATCGCCAGATCTGAAGATGAATGTTGACAATTTGTGGACAGACAATGACTCGATCAGCTCGATTATTGGAATTCTTCGTGATTCCAACGGTACCTTGATAGATGGGTTCGCCAAAGAGATCTATGCGTCTTCACCCTTGCAGGCGGAAACCCTAGCCCTGTTTCATGGCTTGAAGATGTTGAAAGAGAGAACAACTCTTCACATGGGGAAAGTACACGAACTGAACAAAAGAGTTCTCTACGAAAGTGACAGCCGCATGCTTGTAAACTCAATTCTGGGCCACAAAAATGCTTCTTGGGCCGTCCAAGACCAGGTTTAGGAATGCAAAGCCATCTTGGCCCAATTGCCATCAGCAACTGTTTCCTTTTGTCCGAGAGAGGTAAATCACGCCACAGATTGGGTTGCAAAGGCACTATGCCATAAATCTCTTCCTTCCAATTGGCAGCGCGAACCACCCGCCCCCCTTTTGTCTATCTTATGTTATGACTCTAACTTATCATGTAAAGCTCGGTGGTTTTAATGAAAGTATGAAGCACTATTATCGATCAAAAAAAAAATTATATACAAGAAATTTTTGGTAACCGTATTATAAGTACGTTAATTCAATCTTAAACTTTTTAATTTTGTCAATTTAATCATAAACATTCTCACTAAATTTCAATTGGTAGTTATTCCAACCAATTTTCACTAGATACGCTAATGTTGTGGTGTGCCATGTGGGACAATGATGAATACACTTTTATATCAGTGATTTTCAGTGAAATTAATGGTAATGACTATATTAGAATTTCACGCAAAGGTTTGGAACAAAATTGACAAAATTGAAAAATTTAGAATTGAATTGACATTTGTACAAAATATCTAGAAATGAATGGTTTTTTTTTTCAAAAAATTTTCAGGTATTATGGTTTAAGAAAAAATCAATATGTGTCCGTTGCAAGACTTGAGTTAAGCAAAAAGCAAAAAGAAGAAGCATATCCAAACACACTCTTCATATTCACAACAATCCCAAGTGTAGATGACCACAAGCATGCCACACAACATCATGTTCTTACTCCATGGTTCCAGTCCAATCCCTTCCAAATATAACTCATGGGATACAATACTTGCTATTGCTAAAGAACATGTGCATTGCATTTGTCAGGCTGAACTTCTACGTACTCCCTAAATGTATGAATAGTCGCATGTTGATTACTGTTTGTATGTTCATATAGTTCAAAGGGGAATGAGCCTCTCTCCATAACAAGAAATATATATTAGATATATAACGAGTTTTATTTTGGAGACCACTTTTGATGTTCACATCAATATCCTTGTATCCCTATTTAGAAAAAATGCCATTTTCGTATCTCATAGTAATTGGAAAATTCCAAACTCATAAAACATTCATTTTTCTTTTTGCGGATTAAGTAAGAAAAGGGCCGCATCAAGAATGGGCAAACCAATTTATGGGAGTATTGGCAATTAACAGCATTATTAAAATGTCAACATAGATTGTCACATCCATTATCAACCCAAATTGGGGGCAATACCCCAGTGGGATCTTGAAAGCGTATCGCAATCTTGAGTTGATTAATCTGGAAACTCAATCTTGAAACAAGATAATCTCATCATGAAACTTAAGATGCGATTCGCTTTCAAGACGCTTTTCCACTTTTGCCCCTCTATTCTTCAACTGTTGATTAAACTACCGAGGCGATCTAACGGTCAAATGCGAGGAAGGTTTGCAAAAGTCAAGTCAACGTCAATTGGATGCGGAGCAGAAATATTAAAATAAAAAATAAAGGAAGGAAAGAAAACAGGACCTATGTATACCCTGAACCAAGTGCTTCTTTCCCTACCTCGTTCACCCAGAAAAACAATCACGTAGTTCATTAAGCTTCAACGTCTTCAACATGGCGGATCGCATGGCGACACCAGAAAGGTATGTGTCTCATCCGTGTAAATGTGCTCTAAGAACCTGCTAAGACTAAGTAGCAGCTTGAATTCTCTTCACTTTGGCAGAATGGAGGACACATGATGGCATGGATTCATGGCTAGCAACAGGAAATCCAGTAAACAACCATAAATCTTGCCACTGAATTCTCGTCAATCTCTTGAAAGCAAGGACCTTGCACTTCAAGATGCAGTCAGATATGCATTTGATGAACAACAAAAACGAAGCAAAATTTGTCTTTACATCCATTTGGATATATTTTTATATCTTGCATTATATAAATGGCCAACTAATCAGCATCAAAATACAGGAAAAACAATATCATGCCCTGATACAAAGTTGGGAATTAACTTAGAAAAGAGCTAAAAGTAAGAAATGAAATTCATCATACTATGTTTCCTCGGAAAGAACAAGATGCAATCTACAAGATCAAATTTGAGGGCAGAAGTTAATGCCATCGTCGATGGACCATTTCATCGATCCATAAGTCATATAAGAGTCCTAATAGGATTCAGATTCTTCTCTTAGTTAGGATTTGCATTCCAATCTAGCATAACTTGAGTTCTATTAGGATAAAAATAAGATTCCTTCTTTCTAATTGAGGTAAAATTTACATTCAATTTTGGATGATCACCAACCAATTCATCATAGAACTGATTACCTTCCTATTTTCCATTCTAAGTAAAGTTTTATGTATCCACTGAGCCTTCCTATCTGAACTGGATGCAAATTTAAAAGTCTACATATGACATGTCCTTGAATTAGGGGGAACATAGATGATTGAGTCAATGAAGTTTATTGACTTTTAGGCTATACTTGGGAGGGCGGAAATGAGGAGGAAAGAAAGAGCCCGTGATGAATTATAATTAGATAATTTAAGCGAATGACAAAATCGCTACTCTGAGAGTGAACTGAATCTCACATTTCCAATCATGATGATTCCTTACAGATACTTTCCAAATTTTAGATAAATTAATTTAGTTTTTGGTTTCATGAAAGATTAAAGTAATCTACTAAAATAGAGCAAATATTTTAAAAACGTTCCTTCATATATCTGATATCTTTTATTTTGTTTCACACGCAAAGCATGTGTTTTTGGGCTAGTAATGGTATAGCATTAAACGAATTTTTGCAAGGAAACTGCACCTACACTTTTAAAACACAACTTCTTAAATCAATTACCAATTATTAGCGAGTGTTCTAATTGATGGTCAGATATGGTACACAGCAGAAGCGTCTGAGGAAGTTCTGATGAATAAAGGAATAAACAAATCAAGTCTACCCTCTCTAAGTTCTTTTAAATAGAGAAATAAATAAATCAAGTCTGCCCTTTGAAAGTGCTGGCTGAATCTATATCCGAGGACTTTGCAAGTGACGCATCTCGTGGAAACCCTGCTCTTTGAAAGTGATGGGATATTTTATGCAAGTCCTACGCCAACTGAGCCTGCAATTTTATGGAAGCCCTGTGCCAAATGAAGCATGAAGTTTGAAAGTGATGGAATACTTTATGGAAGCCCTGCACCAACTTCTTCTCCTTCGCCTCAGTGGGTGCAGGACTTCCATAAAATATTCCACCAACTTTTCGCCTCAGTTGGTGCGGGGCTTCAAAATATTCCTTCCATAAAAATATTCCATCACTTTCAAAGGGCAGGCTACGAAATCCATCCCGCGGCCCACCCCCATTTACACACGCCACACACATAGGTCACGTCCTAACAAAACTCAACAATCACAGAATTCATAGAGCTCTAACTTCTCCAGAACATGGTTTGTCATATCATGACACTCAAAAGGTACATGATTCATTCATTTCAATATGCTCTTAGGAACTCTCTTTAGAGCATGGATTAAGCAGTTATTTTTTTTTTGGAATTTTTTAATTATTTTTTTGATCCAGTATAAGGACGATGAGCAACCACAACAGCAATAATAACATCAACTAGAAAATTTTGACTCAAACAATAGATTTCATCTTGCATTTGTCTCATTCAAACTACTCATCATCGGATATTTCAATTCACAGTATACTAGGGTACTGAGTTATGTGGTTGTATAGTTTTACATCATTTATGAAGTCATCTATCTTTAAGTGATAGGACTTGCTAGCTTAAATCTAATATGTCAATACTTGTATATTGTTTTTGGACTCTCAATTATGAATTATATCTCTAGGTGAGCTTGATTCTAGCCATGTGGCTAGTCATCAATATGTGCTCGTTGGTGTTTGTTTTGGCATCATTCAATATGCTTTCGCGAGTTTTTGATTGGTTTCAAGAGATTATTCAACCATTCGATGATTTGCCATTTTCTAAAGCTTAGTGTGATTTTTGAAGCTCCTGCAGTTGTACTTTATTTGTGTATTTATTTTGTTGCATGTCATTTGAAATAAGTACTTCTAATTTAGGGTAAAGAGAATGTTATCATATGCATGTTCTGTAATGGGTGGACCTCAACTCATTTGATTCTTTTTTTTTTTGTCCAAATTGGTATTTTCTAGGGGTGGCAATATATGGATCAATTAACGCAATTTAAAAAGGGTCTAAATGGATTAACTTAGATGCTTCTTTTAAGCTAAGGCCCAAATATGTTACGATTCTATTTGTTACATTTTTCTTATCCTTTTTGCCCGTTTGACAAACTTCTGAAAAGGCAGACAGAGTGGTCATAATGACTTGTCTATTTAGATCCATGATTATTTTTGGTCAATCTTCACAGATTATATAGACAATGAAATTATAATATTTTCATGATTACGATGGAGCAAAACTTAACTATAAGAAAATTGTGGAATAATATCACACAAAAAAATTCTGGCTACTCATGGTCATCTAGCATGAATGGACACCTAGAAAAATTAATTACAGCTTAGGTCATCCCTAAACCAGTTTTTAATGAATAACTACTTAAATTAAAAGATGGGCCACTTCATTTCATTGGTTGCTGAAATCGAGACAAATGGGCCCAGTTCCTATGATCTGGGAGTTGGACTTGGACGGTCCAAGTTGGACATATACAATAAGGAAAAGTTGGCGCCTTCGGAGACCCATACCACTAAACGGGATTCATTGACCTCCTAAAATCCAAATCTCTCTCAAGCACGGTCTGTTCTGTTAAATTAAATTCCATTTTTAATGGGAAAATTATCCAAAAAAATTCCTAAATCTATTACATTTTTACCAATTCATATTCAGAAATTGAAAAATTGCAATAAGTTTAAAACTTTTTGGATAATTTTCTCAATTTATAATATTAGGCAACATAAAAGTAGATGTGTTTTGGTAACTTGATCCATTAAAATTTTAGATTATTTCTTATTTGCTAATTTTTTTCATGTTTGATTTGTCTTTACTTGGTTTTTTTCTCAATATGCTACTTTACATATTTAAGAAGGAAATTGTTAAAAAATAAAAAAAAAAAATAAAAATAAGAAGAAAGAGCCTGTGTTGGTTCAGGTATTGATTCTTAAATTAGATTATATAAAAATTGATCAATATGGGACTTGCTGCTATATTCTCTCAGGGACCATTCACCGGTCATAACGCATCGCAAACAATAGGTGCGGGAAATTCTCAAAGAAGGTTGAGATTTGCCGTTGCGGGAATAGTTCCTCGAGGGACGATGGATTTTCTCAAGTTGCCTATGTATTAACTACGACTTACAACTACAGCTCACATAAAATAGTCCCTCCACGGATGACGGGGCCATTGCCTACTATGGTCGCCACCGTGAACGTTGGATGGTTGGCGACCTTCGTAGTCGATCCGCCACGGGATTGCCACGATTGTCAATCAACCATTGGCGACCATGCTTATTCATAGTTATGATCATTTCGTTTACTAGACTGATCACACTATGGCTCATAATTCTATTTGTGATGCCCCGGATTAACTCACAAGGTATTATCCATTTTAATTTGTCTCATACCAAATATCACGGTTTTTCCTTTTAAAGTACAAGTGAGAACTTTTTGAAGACCCTCATGATTTGTTATAATGAGAATGTTCCCACTTGGGTATACTTAATCTTGGAGTTCTAAAGCTAAGTATTACTGTTGAGTCAAAAGGTACCTCCGTGAGTTAATTTCAGTTGTCACATATATAATTCAAAATCACCATTCCCTATTTGGTACACAATCTAGTTCATTCCTACCATCTTCACCATTTAAAAAGTCTGTCAAGAGCCACTCCTTATTCAAGACCTCCAGTTCCAACAACCACTCATTATCCTCATCAGATATATAGCTATTACATTACAATTTTTTGTTATACTATTGCAACCAATGCACCGTCATGATGCCTAATCACTAAGGTGCTTTGTCAAGACTGAGTTAGGTATGGTGCAAAGCTTTTGAAACCATTTCCTAACATCTAATTTTTCTTTTTGGGTGCGGTTTCCAGTTCAAAAAATCTTTTACCTATTGCACTTCAACAAAGAATCGCACATGAATAAAAAAAAATAATCTGCGAAGTAATATATCAAATACTTGACCGTAGATGAAGCTACATGAATTTTATGCTTCTCTCAATTCATTTATCAACGCATGTTTACACATCACATGATATAACCTTTGTCGTATTTCATGGTGAAATAGATGTCTCGAATGTTCGCTCACAAAACAAGGTGAACTTTGTAAACTTATAACCCAGAACATGACTGTCCAAAGTTCCTATCTTTGCATTAATAACCAAAAATTATATCTAGCCTATCTATTGTTTAAAGTTGAAAATCCCAAGCACATAGTTGGATGTTAAAATATCGATATCAATTAGGTATACAAAAACTTAATGCCAGTAGTAGTTATAGAACTACTCAATGCTGATAGCAAGCACACTCTGAAATCCCCTCCAGTTGACAATTCACCGCTCGTGAATTTATTATGGCAGTTGCCAATATTTATCTCCATTTGGCAACTATGCATTAGCAAACGGAAAGGAAGACACGAGCATCAGTGATGCGAGAACACTATCAGAAGAGCTACATCTGATATGCAGAGGGCAAACGCATCTGGTATCAGCTGGTGAACTGAGACGTATTTTCGCCAGTCTCGCAGTGAAGCCATGTTGCCAGACGTTGACAAACAGTTCAATAGCGTGCCAAAATGAGGAAGAAAATATCAACCGCACGATATCAACGCAGGATACCCTGTGGTAAGAATGAGTCGTTCTTTTATTACTGCTGCCGAGACAAGGGAGACTCCCAAGAACAAACAATGGATTGCTGACCCAGGATCGCTTGTTTAATTGCGTCTGCTTACCTGCCGTACTCGCTGCCTAGTTCTACGAGCACAATCCACGAAACTTTCTTTAGAGATGAGCACATTTCAAAGGGTCTTTAGCATGCTTCTTGTAGCACGCCAAGCAAGCATTGTTCTCAGCCAAACAAGGCGTTAGCTTCTGGTACGGAAGCTTAACTTCGTTATTATGAAGCTCCTTGGTCCTTTCAGTTCCCTGGCACGTTCTCCTCCTTCGGCAGCCTCTCCTTGACGCTTTCGGTCTCTTTAAGAACCGACATAATAGCATCCAGCTGTGCATTTGCAGAATGGGCAGGAGGGCTAACTGCCAGGAAAACAAATGGTGGTCCTTTGGCAATCCAGCAGGAGTGCCCTTGAGAGCTGCAGAATCATCAGATGGTTGCTTCTGATTTACTTACTCTGCGGATGTTGAGGTTCTTTAGGCATCCTTGGTTCTTGTTTTTCTTGTTTTCCGTCTCAACTCCTCATCATTGTCAAGAAGTCAATCTACGAGGTCATTACTCTATGAACCGGAAAATCCCCCATAGTATAGCAACCCCTGGAAAGAAGCGAATAAAAAAACTCATAAAAATGGTGATTAAAAAAGTCTTTGCTCTCAATAGCAAATGTCATTTACTCTTACATAGTTTAATCAGCAAACAGGAGCTCACTGGAAATCCAAAATCATACCCACAAGTGGCCAATTTTCAATCATTAGTACAAATTTATAACCAAAAAGCATAAAGATCACTTTGATAAAAGCATTTCGAAAATTGATGATCATATCGAAAATCACCAAGCTATCAAATTCTATTGAATTTGCATGAGAATAGTATAGTCAGTCACTGAACTTCCTCTTGTGCATCGCTATTTCCAGTAGGACCCAACATACACAAGGGAATTCAAAATTATCTAAACAGTGTCAATGGACAAGAGGTTGATACTTAAGCCAAGTAAAGAAACTCTCTAAAATTGAACGGTCAAATATTACCAAAACAATAAAAGCCTCGGTGAGATAAGAGAACAGGCAGCCACTCTATTGACAAAAAGCCTGTGTACTTAGAAGCTTGCAATAACTCTAGTAATATGTCTTTCCAGGAGATACCATAATTTGCCAGGGATATAGATCAATCTAAACTGAATAATGCAAAAAAATGACGTGCTCTTTCTTCTGGCATTTGATTAAGGACCTCCAGTTACTCAACGCACTGCACATTACCATAATAATTTAGATAGAATTGCCAATCAGCATTTAGCCTAATTTTTACTCTGTGGATCATATGGCTTACATTGCTTAATGATCTTCGTACAATATTAATGGAAGATTAAAAAAAAAAATATTAATCTCAATCTGAAGCTATCTACCAAGACTGTATAACACAATAGCCCAACCAAAAGATAGAAGTAGGCACCTGAGTGCATCGCTCCCTGCAAGCCAAAAGGCAAACTTGACTTAGCAGTAAATTTATCAACACTATCCAGCCACATATTCCCATCCTTCATGGAGGACGAATAGATAAGTATGAGAACATAAATTCATTGACTGGCCTCTGGCAAGAGAAGTAACATTATGCAAGCCCAAAGTTTGCTAAACTAGAGCGGATTAGTGTGGAAAAACAAACATAAGTCCGTCACTGAATTCTCTTCAATCTCTGGAAAGCAGAGCATTTTCTGGACAACAAAAACAGAGCGAAAATTATCTTTGCATCCATTTGAATCTCTTTTCTATCTTATATTAAATGAATGGCCAACTAGTCAACATCAAAATACTGGAAAAACAGTATCCTGCTCGGAACCAAAGTTTGGAATTGACACAGAAATGATTTAAAAGCAGGAAATAAGATTCATTATATTATGTTTTCTCAAAAGTACAAGTTGCAATCTACAAGATCAAATTTGAGGCCATAAACTAATGCAATTGCCATAATCCGGTGAAGATGGACCATTTCGTCGATCCATAAGTCAAATAAAGTCCTGACAGGTTTAGCATTCTTCTCCTTAGTCCAAATAGAAAGATAAAACTTGTCGAACTCTAATGGTGATCAAAGATAAGACAAGACTACTGATTCAATTAGAAAAATCCCAATTCTGTTATTGGACTTGGGGATATATGCAAATGAGTATCTTCACCAAGACTCCACAACAGCACTAGTACTTTATCCTCAGATAACCCATTTGATCCATATCGTCTACATCATAAACAACTATGCTATTCATTTAACTTTTGTCTACATGGTTAGGCCTCGGAATTACCATGGAAAACAAGACCAAGAACAATCCAAATCTTGAAACGACTTTTGTTGCGTGGTAGCTTACATATCATCCAGCATTACGACAGCAAAATTCTGCATATTCACAAATTCATAGGATTAACTTTAGTCACACCAATCAGCTGATGTGGGTTTTACCGAACAAATGGTACACAATTTATCAATCTTTTGACTAAATGTAGTTTACCTACTCGACAGTTGCACAGTCAGCTTTCTCATGACTTCTAATTTTGCCAATAGTCATAACCCTTACACTTTCTCAAATTGAAGCCGTCATTGAGCTGGACATGCCAATATTTACCCTTCCCTCCCACTCTGCAGAATTCACATGTATAATTCATCCTTTCAACAAGTTAAAGACTCAGCAACACATAAAGAAGCTAAAGAACATACAGTGTCCACTAAAACATTTTTAGATGCAGAAGGAAGTGGTAGATATGGTACTAGTACACCTATACCATCACATGCTTATTCAAGTCACAAGATCCGAACCACCCCCTGTTAGTGCGCCAAACCAAAAAAAAAAAAAAAAAATCTATAATAGCTTATCTTTTTGTGCTAACAAATTGATGACAGCATAAACTCCACATTTTTGGTGAAAAGTGAAAAAAGCTTGAAAATTAAAATTGTTATGAATTTCTATCACAATTGTGGAAATTGGTGAAACTCGAAAGTATAGACAGCTGAACAGGGAGACCATGAAAAGGAGATTCACTAGTGTCATATGACTGTTACCACAAAAAAACCTGATGAACACAAGATATATCTTTCAAGCATTGCCACACGATAAGCAGCTACCTCAATACATCGATTGTAGAAAATGCAAGTGAAACTCACATATAATTTCCCAAACACAATCCGGATATAGCGATACCCCAAACATTGATTAAGATAAATTATCCTATCCAGAAATATATCGAGCCCACCACACTAAAACTTAGATTTTTCAAAATACTTTGCACATTAGTTGTATAACAAAAAAAAAATTGCTTTGAAAATTACTTTAAACAAGGTGTAGAAATAGCTAATCAAGTGCTAGCATGACTAAACTCAAAAGGGAACACAAAATAGTCAAGGTTTACACAGGATGCAGCTGCATCACGCATAAATCAGAAAACATCAAAACAAAGCAGATTCTGAGCTCTTGTCAAGGTGATCGCAATTTTGCTTTTCTTGAAAGTGACGGCTGACCATATCAAAGCGCATCTCCAAACCGCCAATCCGAGAACAGCTTGAAGCCAATAAGAAGCACCTCAAGCAGATTCCAAGGGCATCAAGATTTCTAAGAATCTAAGAAAATATTCCTCCTTGGAAGAATGTGGGAATTAAATGATGTTTGAGATATGTTTAGACCAAACCCACCCGGAAAGCAAGAGTTGGTATCATATAGCTGGATTTTCCGACATCGACATTATTCTTGAGTCAATTTATGCAATAAAAAGTAGACGAAATGTTATATTAATGACGACCCTAATTCCTTAAAGAGTTCCAATTTCAGATAGTATGAAATCTGCTCCAATTATCCCTCATCCAAAACTAGCCGTTAGTCATCCAAAAATATGCATGCAGATCATGTACATGCATGTAGAATGAGATGTGGGATCTTTCAAAGCAAGTCATGAGTAAAAATCTGCATCATGTGGCTGGGACAAAGCATTTAGCAAGATAAAATTCAAAATAGAATAAAATTAATCATATTTTGTGTTTTGTGCCTACTCAAAATAAGATAAAGTCAGAGAGATATATATTAGATAAAATTATCTTATGGATGAGATGAGATAAAAATTGATATAATTTCTAATATTCATAATAAGAAAGATATTTTTTCTCAAATAACAAATTTCTTAAATTAACAAATTTAAAATTATATTTCAATATAAATAATATCTAAATTCTAATATAAGAAATTCAAAAAAACAAAATATAACAATTTATTTATTATAATTAAATCTTATTTTTATTTATATATCCAAATTTAATTCTATTTTATAATACAAATTCAATATATAAATACATATTTTAGGTCAATTTAATACATATTTGAGGTATTTTAGTATTTTATTTATATTAGTAAAATTTAATATAAGTTTAAAAAATAAATTAATTAAAAATAAAAAATAAAAATAAATAGGAAAATAAAAATAAAGCTAGTAAGAGTGTCACGAGAGATTTTTACTATCTTCATTTGTAAAATTTTTGGTTCATTTATACTAATATGTTGTTTATACTATACAATATACATAATATGATATAAATATATTCGACTTTGTTACTAAATAGTAGATATGATACAACAAAATCCCTAGCTTTTATATCCTCTCATATCTAATTCTATCCTTATTAGAATAACATAACCTTAGAATTTTAGATAGGAGATTAACAAGGGCGGATTTGGAAGTAGAGTGAGATTAGTGATCTTTTTTTGGACAAAAAATGTTTGTAGCAGATTTGGAAGTAGAGTAAGTTTGGTGTAAAGTTAGGACTGGATCTAAAATAATGGGTTTTTTTTTTGGGAATTGAGCCATGATAACATACAGTTAAGCTACATATCGTTAAAAAAAATCTAACACAAAAGCTTGAACTTATGAATGGAGAGAGAGCATATGTATATAAAAAGCATACAAATTCCACTATCAAGCGACATGAGATATTTTTGTAAGAGTTTTCCTAATGTGGACTACATTAATTGATATTGTAATTTACCTTTTTATGAGGTTGGTCTAAGATGAGATATAATGTTTCTTAATTAATCTAAAATGGGGCTGGCTAATGTGGGCCGAGTTGAATCTATCCCGTAATGAGAGAAGCTGATTGGAAACTCTATAAATAGTGATCAAGTCTCTCATTTAACCATAATTTCTCACAATTATACTCACAAAGAAGCATTTACCTAGTGCTAAAAGATAATGGGGCCGTCTCATTGAGCCAATGATACAAAATGCAATAAAAGAGAAGGACTTGCGCTTAGATCATCTTCCGCATAAAAAAAGATGGATTCCAAAATATGGGTGTTAATCTTTTTACTCAATGATATGTGTTCTTGTTCTAGTTATGAAGATCATGAGATTGCACATTTCAACGCCTAACAATTTTAACACAAATTATATAAATTGAAATAATTCAAAATCTAAATATATTCATGGAAAATTATATAGTAACAACATTCAAATGAATAAATTGTATAACAAATCACTTAGTAGTAATAATGATTTAAACTTATATTTGTTGTTTGACTAATAAATCTGTAATATTTATGTATAACGTCGCACGTAGCTTTCTGCAGATATTGCGTTGCAAGACCACATGTATCGTCAACACGAAAATAAAATAATCAAAACTTTAGCACGGGACTCAACAACTTTAGGACTAATAATTCAACCAGAAGTTATGTAATATTGCTAAGGCCAATAATATTGAAACTTGACAATGCTTGGATAAATAATATTGAAACCCTATTAGAGCTCAAATCCTAATAGCTATGATACGACTAATAATCCACCCAGAAGAAAAATGAACCAAAACTCAAAAGAGAAATGGACAAAAACAATCAATAATAACTGTGAGTAAGCCTCGTGGTTGCCATGGACAACAGGGCCAACATCAATCCAGATCTTGAAACATCCTCCTTGCATCGTTTTCCAATCAAATTCATCATTAAGACAGGAAAAATTTTACATCTTTACGGTGAGGTGACAGCCATTTCTCAATGAGAGGACAAAATTAATGAAGCTATCCTCCGCGTCAGATTAAGGGCATGCTTGTGTAACAAAGCAAACATTATCCAAATTTAAAAAAAAAAAAAGATATGAAAAAAATTGCATATACATTTACATATCAAAAAATTTTATATATTGAGAAAATTTCAGTGAAATTGTTTGATCAATTCTAAATTTATTTTACATAAGTTGATTTAGTCTTAAATTTCCATTTAGCTAATTTAGTCATAAAACTTTGCGTATTTTTCTAATCATAGTCATTCCGATTAATTTTTGCTAGATATCGCTAATATGAAGGTGTGCTATGTAGGACAGCGATGACTAGATTATCATGTTAGTAATTTGAAGTTAATATTGACTATAATGATTACATTAGAATTTTACGTTAAGGTTTTGATTGAATGCAAAATTGAATAGTTTAGGACTAAATTAATATTTGTACAGAAGATATATAACTAATTGGGTAATTTTCCTAAAAGTTTCAGGTGCTATGGATTAAGAAAAAGTCAATATGTGTCAAACTTGGTTTAAGCATAAAGCAAAAAATAGAAGCATATCCAAACACACCCTGCATATTTGCAATAATCCCGAGTGTAGATAATCATAAGCATGCCACACAACACGTTCTTACTCCATGGTTCCATTCCAATCCCTTCCAAGTATAATTCATGGGATGCAATGCTTGCTATTGAAGAAGAACATGTCCATTGCATTCGTCAAGTTGAACTTCTACGTATTCCTAGATATATGAATAGTTGCATGCTGGTTACCCTCTTTATGTTCATATAATCTAAAAGAGGAATAGCCTCTCTCCACAACAATAAATATATATTAAATATACATCGAGTTTTATATTTAAAGATCACTTTGCACATTCACATTAATTATTGTTGTATTCTTATTTAGAAGTTTTCCTACTTAGAAATTTACCATTTTGTGTAACTCATAGTAATTAGTATATTCCGAACTCATAAAATATTCCATTTTTTATACGGATTAAGACAAGGGTACCAACCAAAAAAAGAGAGTAAGGCGAGGGCCAAACCTAGGATGGGCAAACCAATTTATGGGAGTATGGGCACATAACAACATTATTAAAATATTGAACATAGATAGTCCACATCCATTATCAACCCAAATCAGGGGCAATACTACTTGAAATCGTATCGCAATCTTGAGTTGATAAATCTGGAAACTCAATGAATCTGGAAACTGAATCTTGAAACAAGATATATCTCATCATGAAACTTGATGCGATATGCTTTTGCTGATGCTTTTGCACTTTTGGCCTCACTCATCTTCACCGTTGATTAAATTCTCGAGGGGATCTAACGGTCAAAAGTCAAGTCAACGTCAATGATATGCAGAGCAGAAATATTGAAAAGAAAAAAAAAACTAAAGGTAAGAAAAACTAGTCCTATATATGCCCTGATCCAAGTGCTTCTTCCCCTGCCTCGTTCACCCAAAGAAAACAATCACATAGTTCATTAAGCTTCAGCTTCTCCAGCATGGCAGATCGAATGGTGACGCTCGAAAGGTACATAATTCATTTGTGTAAATGTGCTCTAAGAACTTTACTTAGAGGGCAGATTAAGTAGCAACTTTCTCTTCTCTTTGAATCTATTTTTCTTTCAATTAATTTCTTCATAATTGGGTACAGGGATAACGGGCAATCACAACAACAAGAAAGTTTCGACTCAACCAAGAGATTTCATATTGCATTCACTTCGTTCAAATTGCTCGTTATTATGCATTTCAATTCACAACATATCGAGGCGTTAAACCACATGGTTCTGCAATTTTATATCATCTGTGAAGTCATCTATCTCATAGCACTAATCAAAGTGACCGGACCCATGAGCCGAAACCTAATATATCGATACTTTACATCGTTTTTGGGATTCTCGGTTCTGAGTTACTTCTTTGATAAGTTTATCTATGGCAATGTGGCTAGTCATTAATTTGTGCTTGCTAATGTTTTCTTTGGCATGTTTGTTCATGCGAGATTCTAATCATTTTTCTGAGATTGTTCAATTGTTCGATGATGTGCCACTTTCTGAAGTTCGGTTGGATTTTTGAAACTCCTGTAATCATATTATATATGGAGATTAATCTTCTTGTATCTCATTTATAATAGATGCTTCTGATTATAAAAATATATTTTGGTTCTCGGTATTAACACGGAATAAATCTAAGAAAATCGCGCAACCAAAAAAATTTCTGGCAACATATGGTCATCCAGCATGAATGGGACCCCTTTAAAGATTAAAAACCATCTTTTAGCAAATAACTATTAAAATTAGAATAGAGAGAATGTGGAAAGAATTCATGGGCCACTTCATTTCTTTGGTTTGTTGTAATCGACACAAATTGGCCTGTTCAGCTTTTCCTTGGGCGCGTTTCTTGGAAGTTGGACTTGGACGGTCCAAGTTGGACCTTCACAATATGGAAAAGTTAAGGCCTTCGGATTAGACCAATACAACTAAACCAGATTCGATAACTTCCCAAGCCCAAAACTCATTCAAGTTCCTTCATTCATCGAAGCATATGGTGTTGGACACGGTCTTAACGTTACAAATCTCGATGGGCTTGAATATGTTCAAAATCTTTCAAACAAATTTCCCATGGCAACATATCTATAATAGGTATTTCGAATAACAACCTGAAGTTGATATAGTAAAAGCACGAAAAAATGAGGCTATCCTTTTTGGAAAGTTGTAGACTCAAGTACAAACTTTGCATATCTGGAAGAGACTAAGAGGGAAAAGAGGGAAGTAAGTGCTTACCACGAAACTTCTGATAAGGAAGCAGGTGAAGCATATAGCTGTGACAGATCCAACCTGCCAAAAAGGTGCACACCCCATTTCATGTAGTCAGGAAAATCAATCCAAAAGCTACATTTGGTTTGGCTTTTCGCATACACGTCCAATACAATAGCATTTGGTAGGGTGGATGATCCTTGAAAACTTTCATAAGTCATATCATAAACACCCAATATAAAAGTACCAAGACCTGCTTGAAAGTTGAATAAATTGGATGTGTATCCAGTCAAATGAAGAAACTTTCACCAGAACCAAGAAAGAGGGAAAAAGGAAAAAAAAAAAAAAAGGAAGATGTCCCAGAGCTTGTGAAAATTGATAGAACAGAGAACTTCACTTACAAACAGCTGTGTTTCTAACGAAGATATTAGTGACAGCACCAAGCACCACCACCAACAATATAGTTCATATTTTCACTTTAACTCCAAAGTAATCATTACAGATGTGCACAATAATTATAATATGTCTCTTAAACAAAGGCAAGAAGCGAAAGAAGTGACAGGACTAAGTTCGATGTGCTCAATCTTCTTCTTCTTCTTCGGCCTTGCATTCCACGTGGTACAAAACCTCGACAAAAACCTAAAATTCATATATAAAGAAAAATCAACAAGAAACCATACTCTAGAGACATGCAAAAGTTATGATTTAATAAAATCTATTTACTTATCACAAAATCGGAGTTTCCACAAAATGAAGTTTATTTTCCAATGATAATGTCCTTGGTAAGACAATCCAAATCTATATAAATAAATAAAAAAAAAAACAAAAGAGAGAGAGAGAGAGAGAGAGAGAGAGAGAGAGAGAGAGAGAGATTAAATAAGGCATTCACTTAATAAATAGTTATGCAAATGAATTACAAGATAGAAAGAAATATATATAATTTACCCCCTCAAAATTTTCCACATTTTCGATGCACTCTTCAACATTAATTGGCATGCGAATAGCTTTCAACTAATCTTGAGTGCAAATTAAACCTTCCAACGCTCTAGGAGTCAAAGAACTTCGAAAGCCATCAAGTACACGTCCCAATGTACTAAAAATCGACTATGAAGCAACGGTAGTCATGAGAATAGACAAAACATCTCGAGACATTAAAGATAAGATTTTATATTTTAACCCAGTACTCTTCCACCACATCAAAAGATCAATATTAAGGATATCTTTACTTTCAACTTCAAGATATCGATCAAGCTCAGATTTATTTTCATCCAACACTATTTTCTTCGCGTGGAGAAAGCTTTTGTGCCAAGCATCGATTTCACAATCATTGTCATCAATATCAACATTGGAAGCACTATTACTGTAAATTATACTTGAATCACCAAATTTTTCTTTACTAGAAGAGCCAACAAAAGATCGCTCATAAGATTTATACAAATTCTCCAAGGCGACCTTCACTTTATCATGCATTTCATCAATTTTTGCTTCATCATCATAGATTTGTTCAAAATAAAACTTTACATAATTCAACTTCTTTGTAGGAATCAATATAACTGCAATCAATGCCATCATATTAATTTTATCCAAACTCCCATAATATTTGTCAAACTTTTCTTTCATTTTTAAACCTATAACTTGAAGCTTTGAGTCTAAAGAAGTCGTCGCATTATTCAAATAATTATACAACATAGCTATCCCCTCATAATAATCATTGCAAGTAACATATGAACTACCTGACATCTTTTTGGTTGTATCATAAAACCGTCTCAGAAATTTAAAAAGAATAATATCATTTTCCCAATCTTCATCTTTAGGAGGATCATTGTTAATTTCCCTTAAGAAAAATAAATTTTCATATTCCATTATTTTAAAAACTTTCTTGAACTTTATGGTAGTGTCTAACATCATGTAAGTAGAGTTTCATCTAGTGGCAACATTAAGATAGACTGAACCCTTATATGCAATCCTCTCACTCTCAATGCAAGCTTTGAATGTTTTAGCTCTCGCTGGAAAACTCTTCACATACCTAATTATATTTCGGATGCGTGCAATAGAATCACACATCTCATTCAATCGATCTCTTACTATCAAGTTAAGTATATGAGCAGTGCATCTCATATGTAAAGCATCACCATTCAAAATCAAAAATTCTCTTTCTAAAAATTTTTCTTTTAAATAACTAACGGCCACATTATTTGAACTTGCATTATCCACTATTATTGTTGACACCTTCTTTTCTATTTCCAAATCATAAATGCAATTCTTCAACATTTTCCCAATCTCCTTACCCTTGTGACTATACATCATCACAAAATTGATTATTTATTTTTTTTGCAACTGTCAATTTTCATCAATATAATGTGCAGTAAAACACAAATAGTTCAAGTTTTGAATGGAACTCCACATATCCATTGTGAGTGCAATCCTAGATTTAAGCTTATCAAAGTAAGCTTTCAAACAAGTCATTTCACTTAGATATAACTTCATACAATCTCTTACCATTGTAAATTGTGAAAGATGATGGAAAAGAGGTTGCAATTTAGTAACAAAATCGTGAAAACCAACACGCTCAACCATGGAAAATGACTGTTTATCAATAATAATCATTCGAGCAAGCATATGCCTACAACGTTCTTGATCAAACTTCCATGTCATTAAGACACTACCACTACTAGTAGTATTTCCCTCTACCTCGCCAACCACATCTTTGTCACGTGATGCAAACAACATTTGTTTTTTTATCTGTATGATGATACTTTTTGCACTTTCTTAAGTGCTTCCACATAGTAGAGGTTCCATGATCAACATTATACACATAATCTATCTCGCAAAGAATGCACTTCACCTTAATTGTTTTCTGTGTTTTCTCATTTATAATTCTCGAAAAATGATCCTAACAATCTAATTGATTAGCTCGCTTTTTACCCGAAGGAGGATGAGAGTTAGATACCCTTACATTGTTTGTCGCGCCCATGGTCGCAGATTCAACTTCATTAGCTCCACAGAATGGCAATTCCATGAGTGGATTCATTTCATTATGTCCCTCCACTTCCATTGATATGTCTTTGTCTTGATCATTGAAAAGAAAAATTACATAACATTAGGATTCTACAAAAAACATATTAGTTTTCATAGTAAATCAAATCTCTCAACATAACTTTGGAGATAGAAAGTAATTCATTCATCCCAAGAAGTCACTCGCCGAAGCTGTACGTTTAATAGTCAAGACAAGTGATTATTTTAAGATATAATTTTGTTTGAATATTAAAAGGAAGAGACGAGTTTGGGTTTATAAAAGTATATTGAAAAAGAAAACCAGTAGAACAGCCTTCACTCTCTTGCCTCTCTCACACACACACCCACCCGCACAAGTATTGTCTTCCTTGTGCTGTGCATGACCAGGAAGTTGAAAATGAAATTCCTTCCTTATCAGGTAAGATTAACGAATACTATGACAGCAACAAGTTAGCAAAACCAGCTTAATAATTGTTGTATAATCTATCGATGAAACTTGAAAGGTAAATGATTTACACACCATAATAGTTTCATAATCAATACAAAATCAATTGGTGAAACGTGAAAGGCAATGCGACCATTTTAAAACTGGAATCCATTGGTGAAATCGGAAAAGTAAAATATTTAAGAATGAGAGAGCGACTATTATTGCTCATTCATATAACTAATCAATGAAGCTAATAATTTCTAATTACAAAACATCACTGACCGGTGACAAGCGGACCAGAAGTAGCGTCAGGGTCGTCGTGTGGTGAGGATAGGGACAGTGGCGGAGTTGGGCTATCGACGGCAGGGGCGTCGCTTAGGAGTAGGCTCAGAGTATATCTGTTGGACGTCGAAGCAGATCTATTGGGCGTCGAGTAGAGGAGGACTTAGCAGTAGGAGCAGCAGCGGCTTCGTAGGGGAGGGTAGCGCAGGCAAGGCGCTTTAGCAAGGGGCTTGACGAGACGCGGCAACGTTGGGTCGACGCGGATCGGCACAACAGTGGCTTCGACAGGCTGCTGGTATCGCGGCTGGTGAGGGCGGCAAGGATTGACGCGGCTTCAGCAGGCGTTAGCAAGGGGGCTAGGCCAGATTGCGAGCAGAGCAGGGGGCGTCATTCAGGCGATGGTAGATCAGCAATAGGGGAGCTCAGGAAACAACGCGCGGTGAGAATATAATCGGCGGAGGGCTATTACGGGTTGCTCGAAGATGCAATAAGGTGGGTGTGTGGACGTGAGATCTGCGAGTCAGGGGCGTCGGCGAGGTGGGTGCAAGCTCGGCGAGGGTCAATGGCTTTGCGAGCAAAACCAATGGAGCAGAGCTTCAAATGATCGGCGGAACGACAGCAATGGTGCGAGTGCAAGGGTGCAACAAGAACAACAGAGGCAATGTTGGCTTCGCAATTTCGGGAGGGGAGCTCGGAGCAAGGCTGACGATCAGCCAGGAACCGGGTGACAGAGGCAACATCACAATTTCGAGGGGCGACGTCAAGATCTCACAGGCTGCGGGTGTTGCGGGAGGAAGGCAATGGTGGGCGAGTGGAACCAGGATCAGCGGATGGGTGGAGGTTGCAAGCTCGAGAAGTCTGCCGTCTGCAGGTGTGAGAGCTTGACCCTGAGAGGTAAAGATGGAAAGTAAAAACAAATTAGGGTTTTGCATTTTGGTCTTTTTGGGGGTGGCTTACAAACCGGTTCCCAAACCGGTCCGGTCAATCCGGTTCCCGCATGGGTAATCCCTCGGAACTGGTTCTCAGACCAGTTTCAACCAGAACCTGTTCCCGACCCTATTTTCCGGGTGGGCCGATTTGAAACTAGGTTGACCCGTTTCGGTTGCACACCCCTACAAGTAATAGTACTTACTTTCGCTGGAGGACACGTGCATTGCTTTGATCCCTTCATTTTCTATATGCTCACTAGATATATGAATAACCGCATGCTGACTATCATTTATATGCTTATAGAAGCAAAAAGAGAAATCAACTCTCTCCACAACAAGAAATATATACCAAATATATATCAAGTTTTACGTTTAAAGACCCCTTTGCACCTTCACATCAATTATTATCGCATCCTTATGTAATATTTGCTATTTTCTTTACAAAAACGTCCATCTCGATATTTTAAATTCACACACCCACTCAAAACACTCAAAACAAATTAAAAATCAAATAACCCAAACCTTAAGTAATATGCAAAAAAAATGAGTTTGTAATAAGAGATTATTTGAATCATTAGATAAATATGAGATTGTCTTTGCCATCTTTGTTGAGTCATGTGTATGGATATAATTACTTCACCATTTTCATTTCACTTCTTTCGAAATAGAAAAAGAAATTTTCTTGTATATACTTTCTATGATGATAATTTACTATAATCACTTCACCATTTTCATTTCACTTGTTTAACTGTCGATAGTATATTGGAACAGGATTCGATTAGGTCGCAGCCAGCTCCAACCAAGACCTTCTTCCTTATGATAGCAAGCCCTTTCTGAAATCTTACCAAGTTCAAAACTCAGTAAATGAATTTACTATAACAATCGCCCATTCATATCTCAATTCGACGACGATGCAGAGGAGTATTGTTCAAGGATTGCATCAGTGACGCGAGAACACTATCAGAAGAGTCAAATTTTGATATCCATAAGGGAAAAACATCTAGCATTAGCTGGTGAACTAATTTGTTTATTTCAGCTGTTCAACCTCCTCTTTTGTCATCAAGTAGGACCCAACAAAACAAAAGGGAATTCAAAATGATCTAAGCAGTCTTCAAGGACAAGAATTTGATACTAGAGCCAAGTAAAGAATGCTTTCAAAAATTAAACTTGAAAATGTTTGCCAAAATAAGAAAAGCCTCCGCGAGATAAGAGTAAAGGTGGTCGTAGTATCGCGGCAAAGCATGTGTTTATACGAAGTTGCTAATAAGCTAATTTGCAATAACTCTAGGAATGTTTTTAAGCCACTGAAAATCCTAAAACTTGTCATACAAATGTATATGGTAACTAAAACTTTCAACAAATGCAATCAAGTATTAAAACTTATTACGAAAGTGCAATCGAATCATAATACTCTCAAAAAATGTAATCAAATCCTAAAACTTATCAAGTTGGTGCAATCAAGTTCTAAAACTTGTTAGCATTATCCGTTGTCGAGTTGGACGGAATTAATGAAAGAAATTGATTGTACAAAGTTGATAAGTTTTAGGACTTGATTTCACTTTTTAAAAGTTTTAGAATTTAAGTACACTTTCTTAATGAATTCTAGAGCTTGATTGCATTCGTTAAAAATTTTAGGACTCAATTGTACTTTCGTGATAAATTTTAAGATTTCTAGTACGCTCATCCCATTTTAATATAGTCTCATACAATATATAAACTTCACTAGATGACACACATAATATGAGGATCAATGAGCCTTTGTCTACTCTCAGAGTCAATAGATCTCTAAAAGATCATAAGGTAGTGAATCATAACGAAGAATGGCTCAATGAAATGAATTGAAATTGCTAATAGATGATTCTGAGTATGATTTATCAACTCATTTCTTCATGAGAGAATCTTGATTAATCGAACTAGTTATAAACCAGCTCTTTATTTCTTTTCACCACTGTCTTGGTATACAAAGAGATGGATCCAATGGGAGCGGGGGTGAGGGGGCGTGAACTCGTGAGTCCCGATGCCAAGTGTTCGAGGGGATCACAGCAAGGCAGAGCAACTGCGCCGCCGTATGCTGGACGGAGGGCTTCGGCAGCGGGCGTTGCCGTGGCGGCGCTTTCGCTGCGATTGCTTCCGCGCTGAACAATTGCTATAGAGTGCAATCCGAATTTCACGCGCTTTCGCGGCACATCTTATTATATCCCACGAATCTAAATGCGCATGTGAAATCCCTTCTTTGCCCAGCTTATCAAGCGCACATGTCGGGGCAACAAAGGCATTTCGCATTGTGGGAATGGATTTTGGCGGCGCCACTGCGATGAGCTTTTCCAAAAGTCAAGTCTCTGTCAGAAAACAAATGCAGAGCAGAATATTTTTTGAAATAAAAGGTTGAGTACATGACCTCTGTACACAATCCCATATCCTCTCGCAACCAAAGTGCCTCTTCCACTAATTCGCAGAGCTCGGAAACAATCGCAGAGTTCACCGTGCTCCTACATCTCCTGGACATGGCAGATCATGCGGATACACTCGAAAAGTACATAATTCATTCATGTGAATATGTTTTTAAGTTCTCACTTAGGGCGTGAATCAGTAGCTATTTTTTTTTTTCTTTTGAATCTTTTTTATCCAATCAATTTCTTTCGTGATTTGATACAGGAACGACGAACAACCATGGCAGCAACAATAATAATAGGAGAAAAATTTTAACTCAACCAAGAGATTTCGCATTATATTAACATTTTTCAAGCTACTCATCATTGTATATTTCAATTCACAGCATACCGTAGTGCTGAATTACATGATTCTACAGTTGTACATCATTTGCGAAGTCATCATTTCATAGCATTGATCGAAGTGACTGGACCTGCAAACCCGAAGCTGATATATCGATGTTTGTACATTGTTTTTGGGACCCTTGGTTCCGAGTTCTTTTTTGGATGAATTTATCTTTGGTCATGTGGTTGATTGTTAATATATCATTGATGGTGTTTGCTTTGGCATGTCTACTTGCTCGAGATTTGGGTCGTTGCCAAGAAATTGTTTAGTTGTTTGACGATGTGCCATTTTCTGAAGTTCAATTGGATTTATGAAGCTCCTACAATCATACTGTATTTGGGGTGTCTTTTATTGAATGTTATTTGAGGTCGATCGTCATAGTTTATATAAACGATGATGGGACTTTGGTATGTCCATGTATGAAGATGGAATAAAATTGAAACTTAAGAAAAATTTGCGGCAATACATGGTCATTGATCAAGAATGGACACCTTGAAAGATTGATTACAGCTTTTCAATCATCCCTAAACCAGTTTTTAGTAAATAACTACTAAAATTAAAAATTAAAAATTAAAAATTAAAAAGAACAAAATGGAAAGAATTCATGGGGCAGTTCATTTCTTTGGTTGCTATAATCGAGACACATGGGCCAATTTCCCACAATCTGGAAGTTGTACCTACACAATTAGTAAAAGGTTAAGGCCTTTGGATTAACCCAATACAACAAAAATGAGTCTTAACAAGAGCCAATAACTTCCAAGCCCGGAACTCATTCAAGTTCCTTCATTTATCGAAGTGCAAGTGTTTTGATGCTAGACGTGATCTTTATGTTACGATTTGAGCAGTCTCAATATTTTCAAATCTTTGAGTATTTTCAGATATTTTAATGTTGATAAGAATCGAAGTTTATATATATCCAAGCATGATCTCTTATACTAATTTAGAAATAACATGTTACATTTTACACAAACTATAACTTTAGCGACCTATACCCAATCCTACCCAAACTTTACCCATGCGCAACCCAACCTGACTGCAATTCTCAGCAATTTTTCCTCCTAAATATATAAAATGAAAAAAAAACTAACCAATTAAAAACAAGTTAAATGTAAAAATATTAGTGAATAGGAAATTACTAAAAAAATTTGACAAATCAAACTATTAGAACACATTTCCTGTAATGTCTCTGGACACTAATTTAATCTAAGTTAGCATAAGAGACCATGCTTGGAAATTTATATACACACGTCCACTAAGTTTCACTGACCCGATCTTTTTGGTTCCCCCCAGAATAGAATCTGTTTGACCTGCTTATGGAGAACAGACGATAATTTTATCTAATCCAGTTGGTTTTATTAATTCTAAATCTGGCTTGATCCTTTTTTCTTAGGAAAAATTATCCAAAAACTCCTAAACTATTGCACATTTGTCAATTCAATCATAAACATTTTTCATTTTGCTAATTTAATCATAAACATTTTCGCCTTTTGCCAATTGAGTCAATTAAACCAATTTTTGTTGAAATTCACCAATGTGAACATTGACTGTCCTACATGGCATGGTGGATATTTTTAAATAATATTTTTTTTTTTATAGTTTTTTCTCTTTTTTCCTTTTTTTTTTTAGATTATGAAGTTAAGGCGAGCAAGGGTTGCCGGCCGACCCTTGCTAGCTCTAGGTGAGGGCCGTGACGCCTTCATTTGGGCCCGCAAGGGGCGCGATATCCTTGCTTGGCTAGATTTGGTGAGGGCATCACGGACCTTGCCAATTTTGCACGAGGGTTCACATGCCCTTGCTTTGGCTAGTGAGGGCATCACAACCCTCATATGTGGCCAATGAGGGTCGACCGGCAACCATCACCCGCTCTAACTCCAAAATTCGGGAAAAAAAAAAAAAAAAAAAGAAAAGGAAAAAATAATTAAAATTTCAAAAATATTATTAAAATATTATTTAAAAATGTCAACGTTAGTACTAGCCATTCACATCAACAATTTCCACCCAATTTTGATTGTATTGACTCAATTAGCCAAAAGTGAAAGGTTTATGACTCAATTAGCAAAATTAAAGGTTATGATTCAATTGGCAAAAATACAAAAATTTTAGGACTTTTTTGACAATTTCCCCCATTTTCTTATGTCTATAGATATCCTTCATGCTACAAACTCCCACATCCTGTTATTGATATTATTGCTTTTGAGACCATCATATTTTGGCAACGTGGATAACGCTACTAGCATCCTAAATTGACATTTGAGGAATTCAAGGTTCGCCCGTAGTTCCATTCGTTCCCCATTGGCTTTGTTCCAAACCCGGTTAGTGTTTTTACGAAAGGAATCCTGATGCTGCTGCTTGTAAGCTTCTATAGTAACAAACATGCAGTTTCCAAAAGTTTGAATGCCAAAAGACAGGAAAAGAATGAAAATAACCACGGGAGCGATTGCTCTGACGATGATACTTCTGAAGGATTTCTTCTATTGGTCCCTAAACTCTCTATTTCTTTCTTGAATCGTACAGGAGTTCCGTCACGAGTATTGCCATCCCAGCAACGCTAGGATATGGTTTTATGGGGATGATGATCGAAATGAGCATCTACGCATCATTAGCAGTAGTTTGACAATTTCGCCCACGCTATTACTGCACGTGTGATGTGTACCTTGAATCAGATATCGACTTTTCTGTCTCCTGTCCTGTAAGTAGAATAGTGCTTTGTTGCTGGATGATTTGGTAATATAAGTCGGCGAAGATTACTTAGTAGTATTGACCTCATTGGCGTGTATCATGGAAACCGGATTTGGTTTTCAAATGGCTTTGCGCAAAGGTTATGCGCACTAAATAGATTAATCATTTCTATTGCTTTACAGAAAATTCTGGCGTGTGGCAGTAAATCGCGCTGAATTTCATCTATGTAGGTGACTTCTAGAAATGGTAATGCTTAGCTAGTCTACTTAAAGTGATGATGATGAGCAGAGAATCTAACGACCCTTTATTGCGGAGTACCTCAACATGTTTGATGCAAGTCCCGCTGTGAATGAATCAAAAGTGTAAATCCAAAAATTGTTTTGCTAGCCAGTTAGGATTTTGGAAAATACCCTGCTGGTGAAGGTGGTAAGCTGAAGAAGAAGCACGTGGTATACCTTAATTGGTTGCTCTCAGATGAACCCTTAGACTTGGAGACTGAACTTCTGCTTGGATTTTTGAATCATCTTATGCTAGGATTGCCTGCTTCTCTGCCGAGGAATTTTGTTAGAAAGTGCTCTGGGGGATGCTATTGTTGGAGGTGGGATTGAGGATGAGTTTCTTCAGCCTCACTTTGGCATTGGTTTAAGGGGTGTTTCCGAAGACGACATTCCAATGGTAGAGGAATTGATTATGAGCACCCTGAAAAAGTTAGCAAAGGAAGGTTTTGATACAGATGCTGTAGAGGCATCTATGAATACCATTGAGTTTTCTCTCGGAGAGAACACAACCGGATCATTTCCCTGTGGTTTGTCTTTGATACTTCGGTCCATTATAAGCAAGAAGTCTTTTTAATTCTCTTCCAACTTTTCACTTCTTGCTGCCGGATTTTGCTATCATATTTGGTCATATTCTTCCTTAATTCAGTTGCTTGACCTGTTTCCGTATTTATAGGGCACATAAATATACGACATGGATCCTTTTGAGCCATTAAAACATGAGGAGCCCTTGATGGCCTTGAAAGCAAGAATAGCCAAGGGAGGCTCCAAGGCTGTTTTCTCTCCACTGATAGAGAAGTCCATCTTGTACATCTGCATATTGTTACCATTGAAGCGCAGGTATGCAAGTTTACAGAGTCCATAACGCTTGTGTTCGACATGTCATATTCTGACAAGCATCATCTGTTACAGCCTGATCCAGAGAAAGCTTCCTGTGACGAATCTGCTGAGAAAGAAATTCGAGAGAAAGTCAAAGCAAGTATGACAGAACAAGATTTAGCTGAGTAAGCACATGCCACGCAGGAGCTAGGTTTGAAGCAGGAAACTCCACACTTACCAGAAGCTTTGAGAACTGTCCCAAGCCTTTCTCTGCATGACATTCCGAAAGAGCCTAATGTGTGCCTGCAGAGTCAACCTATTCACCATGTTAACTCTGTGATGCCAAGCTATGGATCACGTTGCCAGGCTTCTTAACATTTACACGGTAATGCAGGTTGGAGATATTAATGGTGTGAAAGTTCTGCAACATGATCTCTTCACAAATGATGTTCTTTACACTGAGGTTGTGTTCCATATGAGTTCTCTGAAGCAAGAACTTCTTCAATCGGTACCTCTTTTTTTTTAAGTTACATTAAAGAGATAGCATATCATTCTCACCAATTCATAGAGATGGTAAATGTTGACACAGCCACCTAGACTCAGATTAGGTGTTCAGGCTTGGTAAGGTTCGATTCAAATCTGATATCAGTATGTGTCAGATATGCCTTGGGAGTACAGAAACAGAAAGTATTCTTCTGCTATGCTGCTGATCTAGGTGGCTGCAGTGATCAATCTAATGTACATTCAATTTCTCTTTGAAGTGCTTTCTTTGTCAGTGAATGGGATTTCAATTTGATTCTTTCTGTAGTTAGCACTCTTACAGTCAGTCGTTGCTGAGATGGGAACAAAGGACTTGACTTTTGCGCAAGTTAATCAGTTAATTGGAAGGAAAAATGGAGGTATCTGTTTATCCATTGACATCACACCGTATCATTGTTTGTGGCAAAGCCATGGCTGGACCCACGAAAGACCTTTCCAGTCTGGTATAAGGGTTCTCATTTTTTGCTCTTTGCGACAATGTGCTTCACTTCCATGCAGTAGATAATTTTTATGGGTTGAAGGTCTCTTTCTAGTTGGCTTATAGGTGCTTTGAATGCTTGTCTAGTCTTTGCCTAGAGAGCTCTTGAACCGTAAGGTATTCTAGGAATCGGAAGATGTGCGGTTACCTGATTAATAAGGTCGCGATGATAGCAAGAGCCCCAAATAAATGAAAGACTGAATTTGAGTATAAAAAAATGAGTTGTCCTAAAATTACAAAATATGTAGAAAACGGGGGCATACGAGGAGAATTCTCAAATTTTATGGCTTTTAGCAAGTTTGGATTATCTAACAGCTATGCATTTTCTCTTGTTACTTATAAGAGCCCTTTTTGGGTGAGGCCAAAGAGGAGGATAACCAAGGAAGAGGTCAGAAAATTAAGTGATTTTATACTTGCTGTGCGATGCAAAAAGTAGGATGCGTTCGATTCCTCTGTCTGGTTTTTGGTTGATTTGGCAATGGTGAAACACAAGTGCCTATGAAGGAGAGGAGTCTTCTGTGTTTGTAATTATGGAACAAGAGTAAAAGCCCTACCCTTTCAGCAGAATGGAAAATTACTGGTGGATGTAAATTCATTGGTTGACAATGTGGATGCTTTCTCCTGCAATTTAGCTCTTCTTCATATGGGTTTGCAGCTTGTTCGTGCCAGAGAGGGATTTCTCCTTACCTATGAAGACAAACAAAAAAGATGATAGCAGAGGTTGATGCTGCCAAGTGGACAAAAGCAGTCAATCCTGAATTTGTGAAGCACCTCCTCCTTTCTCTTACTCTTTAGCTGTATGAGTGAAGATTTGAGGGACTGCCTGAAAAGAGAAAGGATATTTTCTACAGAAGGACCAAACTAATGTCATATAAACACTTATAATGCTAGATATAGATTGTCTAAAATTGGTTCTCATCCTCTAGAGGATGTAATGGGGTAAAGCTATACGATCCGGGTTTGGGATCACTCCTAAAGATCGTGGAAGTAACGCTGAGGGGGCCATGTCGCCGAAGGGGATTGGGAGAGTCTTTAGTTCAATAGGCATCTCGAAGAGGCTTCTGGCCATGCAAGAAATGCAAGGGAAATCCTTTTTGTTATGTATGAATAGAGAAGTATAACTGTCCATTTATTGCTCTTAATTGAATCTGGAGATCCGACAAGTTGCCTATTTCATTTGACATTTGATTCTATCATTTACAGTTGAATGGATTTGGTTTATATGTTTACTTTATTATTCTAATGCTCATTCCTCCTTGGGCTTTGACTTTTGTTAAAACCTTTTTTATCATTGCAGTTTAATATGCAATCTTGATAAATAGCTTATATTTCTATATGTCTTTAAGGTTAATTGCATTTTTGAAGAAGTTCAGTTTATGGATCAGCAGAGATTTAAGCAGTTTGTGTCCCAGAGCAAAGCAAGAATTGAGATTCACTTTTATACTTGTTAAATTAATATAGCAGGCCAAACTCTGCTAATTTTCTCGCTATCATCCAACGCTCGGCATAAGGAAATTCTTTCCTTTCTTCCAATATTTTCTTTCTAACCTTCCCTTTTTTTTTTCGCAGCTTGAAGGATTTCAGAGATTTTGCCGATGCAATTGAATCGGTCAAAGACAAGGGAGCTGTGGCGTCATCTCCTGATGATGATGCTGAAGCTGCAAACAAGGAGCGTCCGAACTTCTTTCAAGCGAAGAATGTACTCTAAATGGACACTTGCACCGCAGGACAGAAAGGAAAGGTAATGCTTTTATGCCATTGTTATACTTGCAATGCAATGAGGAGAGTTGATGTAACATGACTTTGCATTCATATTTCAAGGAAAGGAAAGGCGCGCATTATTCCGTCGATGCTGCCAATCATGATTTCTCTTTACCAGTTTTATCAGCAATGTCTGGTGACTACTATTGGAACATTAGGTGGAGTCGAACTCGACATGCAAGGAGAGATGAACACTTTTAACTCCGTTCAGCTCAATAAAAGAGATGCTTATGACATACTCGAATAGTACTCGAATAGTAAGAGAAGCGAGAGCTTACAAGCTTGCGAGGGGTCAAATCACTATGAAATACTTCTCTAGGCATTGAATGACTTACGCTTTTCAGGCAAGCCAAACGTGTTGGTCCAAGGGACTTAGCAACATATAAGAATCAAGCAACCACTGGACTTAGCAACAGGCGTTGCTGTTAGTTAAATGCATTTATTTAGATCCATGATTATTTTTGGGTCAATCACCACAGATTATATAGACAAAAAAATATTAATATTATTTTCACGTACATTAAGGGGAATAAAACTTAAGTTTGATAAATCGTGGATTAATATCACACCAAAAAAAAAAAAAATGGCCACACGTGATCATCTAGCATGAATGTGCACCTGGAAAGATTAATTACAGCAAAAGTCCATTGGATGGACCACAACAGGTGTGATATTTGATAATAGGGCACTAAAAGCCCTAAAACTTATCATGAAAATATATTTGAATTTTAAAACTTTGAATAGGTACAATCAAGTGTTAAAATTTATCATAAAAGTGCAATTGAATGTTAAAACTTTCAAAAATTATAATCAAATCTTAAATCTTGTCAGATTGACTTAATCAAATCCTAAAACTTATTAGCATTTTTCGTTTATTAAGTTGAATGGAGTTAACATAAGAACTTAACAATACAAACTTGATAAATTTTAGGACTTAATTACACTTTTTGAAATTTTTAGAATTTAATTACACTTTCTTGATGAATTTTAGAACTTAATTGCACTTATTAAAAGTTTTAGGACATAATTGCACTCTCGTGATAAGTTTTAGGATTTTTAATATGCTTATTCCATTTTAATACATTGTCTTATGATGTGCTCATAAAATATGTTAACTTCACTAGATAGCACATAATACACGATACAATGAGCCTCTACCTATTTTTAGAGCCAATAGAACTCTAAAAGATCAAATGGTAGTGGACCATAAGAAGGGCTCATCAAAATGAATTGGAATTGTTGATATCAAGTCATTTTCTAGGAGAGAACCTTGATTAATTGAACCGATTGTAAACTGACTATTTTTTTCACCTCCTCTTCCGTATGCAAAGAGATGGATCCAATGGGAGCCGGGGGTGTGAACTCGCGAGTCCCAATGCCACTTGTTCGAGGGGATCACTACGGGGCAGAGCAACTGCCCTACCGTTTGCTAGATGGAGAGCTTCTGTAGCGGCTGCTGCCGGGCTTTCCCTGCCATGTGCCGTTGCTTCTGCCTCGAACGGTTGCTAGAGAATGCAGCTCGAGTTCCACATGCTTTCATAGTACATCTTATCACATCCTAAGAAATTAAATGCACATGAAAAATCCCTTCTTTGCGGAGTCGGGGTTAAAAGGGATTTCCCAGGGACTTTCTCATGCGCGAAATGGATTTTTAATACATGTGAAATCCCTTTTGGCAATCCCACATGTATTGAAAATTCCTTTCGCGGACCCAATTGTATTAAAAATCCCTTTCGTAGAGAAATCCCTTTTGGCAGTTCCACATGTATTGAAAATCCCTTTCGCGGACCCAGCATGTATTGAAAATCCCTTTCGCGGAGAAATCCCTTTTGATAGTCCCACATGTATTGAAAATCCCTTTCGCATGGAAAAATCCCTTTTGGCAGTCCCACATGTATTGAAAATCCCTTCCACAGAAATCTCTTTTTATTTTTTTATTTTTTAAAGAAAATCCCTTTTGGCCCTCACTCTGCAAAAGAATTTGGAAATTCCTTTGTTGCCCTCGACATGTGTGCTTAATACATTGGGCAAAGGAGGGATTTCCCAGGCCCCCTTGCGATGAGCTTTTCCAGAAGTCAAGCCTCCATCAATAAACAAATGCAAAACAGAATATTTTTTAAAGAAAAAAAGGTTAAAAAAATGACCTATAAATAATCCCCCCCTTTATAGCCAAAGTGCCTCTTCCACTAATTCACTCACAGAACTCATAAACAATTGCAGAGTTCACCAGGGCTCCTACATCTCCAGAGCATGGCGGATCATGTGATTACACTCGAAAGGTACTTAACTCATTCATGTGAATATGCTTTTAAGTTCTCGCTTAGGGCGTTGATCAGTAGCCAATTTTTATTTTTCTTCTAATTTATTTTTTGCCAATTGATTTCTTCCTAATTAGGTACAGGGATGACGAACAACCACAACAACGCAACAACAACAACAGGAAAGTTTCGACTCAACCAAGAGATTTCACATAGTATTCACCTTTTTCAAACTGCTCGCCATCACGCATTTTAATTCACAACATATTGAAATGTCGAGCCACATGATTTTGCAACTTTACGTTATTTGTGAAGTCATCTATTTCATAGCATTGATCAAAGTGATTGGACCCGCAAGCCCAAAGCTCATATACCGATGCTCGTACATCTTTTTTGGGACTCTTGGTTCCGAATTGCTTCTTTGGATGAGTTTGTCTCTTGTCATATGGCTGGTCATCAATATATTGTTTATGGTGTTTGCTTTGGCATGTCTGCTCATGCAAGATTGGGATCGTTTCCGAGAGATTGTTCAGATATTCGATGATGTGCCGCTTCTTGAAGTTTAGTTGGATTTCTAAAGCTCCTGCAATCATACTGTATTTAGGGGTATCTTTTGTTGTATGTTGTTTAAGGTTGATCCTCATAATTTATATAGATAATTATGGAACTTCGGTATGTCGATGTATGAAGATGGAATGAAACTAAAACTTAAGAAAATTTTGTGGCAACACGTGATGGACACTTGAAAGATTGATTACAAATTTTCAATCATCCCTAAACCAGCTTTTAGTAAATAACTAATTTTAAAAAAAAAATGGAAAGAATTGTGGGCCATTTCATTTCTTTGGTTGTGGTAATTGCGACGAATGAATGCGTTCAGATTTTCCTTGGGCTTTGACCAAAAAATGATTTTCCTTGGGAAAGGTAAAGGCCTTTGGATTAGACCTACTACGACCAAAAATGAGCAGGAGAAAAAATTGAGTACATCCACTCACAGATTGACATGTGTCCAGATTGGCAGTTCAGCATCTGACTTGAAATCAAATAAAAATCTGAATTTTTTTTTTCTCTCTCCTTCGTTCTCCTTCATCCGGCCTGCGTTTTCTCTGCTCCTTCTCCTCCATCATCCATGGCTGCAAGATTTGGCTGTCCATGGCTCGCGAGGTGGGTCGGTGTGGACTCTCAGGACACAGCGCCGGCGACTCCGCTGGTGGCGACAGCGAGGAGGTCCGCAACTCCGACGAAGGAGAGAAGCTTCCGTTGTCGAATCTTCATCCAAGGACGAGATTTGGAGCTCGATGTCAAGGCTCGCGGCCATGGGCTATCCGCCATCGCCAGATCTGTGGATGAGGCGCCACGCGAGCCATGAACAAGCAAAACTTGCGGCCATTAATGATGGAAGACCCCTTCCGGCGTCACTCGCGGTCGGGCCGAGCCACCCCTCCGGCTCCCGTCTTTTTCTGTTTCATCTCCAACCTTCAGATCTGGCAGCGCGTTCCTCATCCATGGCCGTCGTCTCCTTCGCCGGCATCACTCTTCAAATCTATAGATCTGGCCATCCATGGCCGTCGTCGGCGTCGAGCAACGCCGGAAGGGGCGGCTCATTTAGCGCAGGACGCGGCGCTGGTGACTCCGCTGGTGGCCGCCTCGACGGAGGTGCTGCAAACTTCAATGAAGCAAGAACTTTCATGGCAGAACAGACCTTGGACAAATTTCTATTTTTTTTATTCAATTCCATGTCATCAGATAGACGCCAAGTGATTTGAAACTATTGCATATTTTCTCAAATCCTGACGAGATCCAATAATTTCCCAAGCTCCGAACTCACTAAATTTATGAATAGCTGCATGCCAACTATTGAACACTTATATCTATTCTATTTCTCTCAATAAATCTATTTTACACAAGAGCAGTTGAAGGAAAAAGTCAACTACCTAACTGCAAGGACTAACCGAATACCGGTCATAACAGCTAAGGTACAGAGTAAAGGAAAAACAGAGTAGATGAGCAGAGTAACGATTTAGCCGACTTCGCAACCTCTCTTCATGCAATCTCTTGATCTGTATATCATCCTTCTTCTTTCCTTTCTTTATTTTTAACCGTAGATCTTCTTCTTTCAGTACACTTCTCAGCATCATTTATGCTCTTGGCTTCGTTCTTGTTATTTGCTGTTGAATAAGTTTGTTGTCTTGTGTTCTTAACATCCCCAAATTGGGCAAAGGGGTGAAAAACCAATGCCCAATTTGAGACGAAGAGAAGAGTGTGTTAGTTTAGATAGTGGCTTGGTAAAAATATCAGCAACTTGGTTATGGCTGGGAACATATCTAACACACAAAGATCTAGATGCAACTTTTTCTCGAACAAAGTGGAAATCAACCTCAATATGTTTTGTTCGAGCATGAAGTATAGGATTCGCTGTGAGAGATATGGCAGATTGATTGTCACAGAATAATATGGTTGGTGAGTGAAGAGAAACTCTAATATCTCTGAGAACAAAAGTAATCCAAGTAAGATCAGCTGTTGCTGAGGCAAGAGCTCTATATTCAGCTTCAGTGGAGGAACGAGAAACAATTGATTGTTTCTTAGCGGTCCATGAGATGAGATTAGAACCGAGATAAGTACAGAAGCCTGTGGTAGACCGTCTAGTTTGAAGACAGCCAGCCCAATCTGCATTAGAGAAGCCATATAATTGGAGAGAGTTGTGAGAATGAAGTGAAATACCGAGGTGAATTGTTCCTTTTACATATCAAAGAACTCGTTTTAGTTGAAGAAGGTCTCCAATAGTAGGGTGCTGTAGTTTCTGACATAGGATATTTGTTGCAAAGGCAAGATCAGGCCTGGTGATAGTGAGATATTGTAAGCCACCTACGAGACTTCGGTAGTTCATGGGATTTGGAAGAAGAACAGCATCTCTTTCAAGTATAACTGGTTTAAGAGAGAGAGGTGTAGCAATAGGTTTGCAGTCAGTCATATTTGCACGAGACAGTAAGTCAAGGGCATACTTGGTTTGACATAAGAACAGCTCAGTAGACATTCGTGTGGCTTCAATTCCAAGAAAGTAATGAAGCTGACCAAGATCTTTCATATGGAATTGAACACTAAGTGAATGAATAAGAGTCTGTAGCAATGGTTCTGAGCTACCAGTGAGAATTATATCATCTACATATAGAAGTAACAGTATTGTCTCTTGTCCTTGATGAAGTATGAACAGAGATGGGTCAGTTGAACTGCAGAAAAATCCAACTTTAAGTAAGAAATTGCTGAATTTATCATACCAGGCACGCGGTGCTTGACGCAGTCCATAAAGTGATTTTTGAAGTAGACATACATATTGAGAGTACTGTGGATGAATAAAGCCAGGAGGTTGCTGCATGTACACAGTTTCATTCAAGGTGCCATGTAAGAAGGCGTTCTTGACATCAAGTTGGTGTATAGACCGAGTGTTGTACCATTGCTACGAGAGAGAACAAGTCTAACGGTTGCATGTTTTATCACGGGACTAAAGGTTTTACGTGAAGTCGATTCCTTCTTCCCGATGAAATCCCTTGGCTACTAGACGAGCCTTCAATCGATCTAGACGCCGGTAGAAGTAAGTTTAGTCTTGAACACCCATTTGCAGCCAATAACATTCATGTTATTAGTACGAGAACCAATAACCAAGTTTGATTATGATGTAAGGCATTCATTTCTTCTTGCATTGCCTGATACCATCCTGGATCTGCTAGAGCAGATTTTATTGATTTTGGTTCTGAAGGAACTTGGTATTGAGCAAGACATGCATATCACGGATTAGCTCTAACTATACCAGATTTAGATTTGGTTTGCATGTGATGAGTAGGTTGTGTACCTTGCACAAGATGGATAGACTGTGTTTGTTCGATAGTTGGTTCTGTTACTATCACTGTTGTGGTTCCAGATATGTTCTCTTGTGGAGAAATACTTTGAATAGGAGATGGAACTTGATCATCAGGTGATATAGTTGTAGAGATAGGATCTATATGTTCTGCAAAAAGTTGCTCAGCTGGAGGATTTTGAACATACCTTGTTTGATGAGATGATGAAGTATTGATAAGCTCTATTCTTGGAGCTTGTAAGAATCTTTCTTCTTCTGTCCATAGTTTATATAGTTGTGTATACGTTGAGGAATGTGTTGCCAGCTTTTTAGAGAAAGGGAAGAATGTCTCATAAAAAATTACATGTCGACTGATGTACACATGACCAGTGGTAGGCACCAAACATCGATATCCTTTATGATGAGTACTGTATCCGAGAAAAACACAGGTAAGTGATCGTGGATCCATCTTGTGTTGTGCGTAGGGTCGACGATAGGGATAGCAGGCACACCCGAATACTCTGAGATGATCATATCTTGGCTTATGCTGATATAGCTTGGCAAAGGGAGATTGCATCTTTAACTGTGGAGTAGGAAGTATATTGACAATATAGTTTGCTGTCATAAATGCATCAACCCAAAATTTTAATGGGACTTTTGCATGATATAGCATAGCCGACCAAGCTCAACTATATGTCGATGTTTTCTTTCGGTATTCCATTACGTTCGGGTGTATATGGACAAGAGATAAGCTGTTGAATGCCACAACTCTGTAGGTGAGCTTTAAACTTGTGACTGACAAACTCTCCCCCACCATCACATTGAAACCTCTTGATTTTACAATTGTGCTGGTTTTTTACTAACTTCTGAAACATAAGAAAGATATCATAGAAGTCTGATTTTAGTTTCAATGGATACATCCAGCTGAACCGAGAGAAGTTATCAACAAAGATCACATAATACTTGAAATTCTTATAAGAGTTGACTGGAGAAGGTCCCCAGATGTCACAATGGACTTGTTCTAGAGGTTTATTCGCTACAGAACTTGACATAGGAAAAGGTAGAGCAGTGTTCTTAGTGAGCTAACAACTTCTACATATAGATTGTGGTTCTGTATGACACTGGATTAACTTTTGATTCTTCAAATGCTTCAAGACATTCTGATTTGTATGAGCTAGCCGTTGATGCCATATGTTTTCTCCTGTAATCTTCTGTCTTTGAGTGAAGAACACCTCTGCAGCACAAGGATCAATTCTGT
Source organism: Eucalyptus polyanthemos subsp. polyanthemos (assembly GCA_017140185.1). Taxonomy (NCBI): domain Eukaryota; kingdom Viridiplantae; phylum Streptophyta; class Magnoliopsida; order Myrtales; family Myrtaceae; genus Eucalyptus; species Eucalyptus polyanthemos. The sequence goes on along the minus strand of CM029460.1, from coordinate 18,937,735 downwards.
ATAGTCCTTTCTCCTTCTTCCCTAGCATCTTGGTTATGTTGGTGGTGCTGTCCTTTATGTACACCCCAATTTTGTCAAAGACAAAAGAACAGGGATAATCATCGGTTAGTCTAGAGACTGAAAGAAGGTTTTCTTAATTGCTTTGGAACAATTAACACATCTTTTAGAGGCAAGGTAGTAGTAGCAGTAGTTAGCATTGTATTCCCAATATATTTCACAGGTAAACATGAACCGTTGCCAATCATTACTGTATCAGTACTAGCATTCTTAGAGAAGTTTTGGAGAATACCAGCATTTGCCAAAATGTGGGCAGTTGCTCCAGTATTAGGATATCATTCATTTCCATTAGTTTCCTCAATGTGGAGTGCTGATAGAGCTGTTGGTATTTCTTCAGCTTGGTAAGAATTATCAAATCTATACCAACAGCGCAATGCATCGTGACCTGGTTTTTACGCAAATCGGCACTCCAAATCAGTGTTTGTTGTTGCTTTCTCCATCTGCACATCTTTATGGAGAGTTAAATTTGATGGTGGATAGATCTTGGCTTATGTATACCTCTGAGCTGAACCATTATATGGTCTGAACCCCTGACCAGAACTCAAGGTAGAGGGGATATTAAACTGGTTAAGATGTTGACTCCCCTGTTCATAGCTCGAGTTATTAGTTCTGTAATTCATATTTCTTCCAAGATTTCCAAAATTTCTGTATCTATTTCTTTGAATGGTCTTCCTCTTCCAATACTTCTTCCTCCACGACTATATCCCCTTGAATTTCCAAGACTGTTATTTTGCTGTAAAAAATTTCTATTAAACTCATCTTTGTGTATAGCTTCAATCTTCCTTTGACCATAATAGGCTAGATTTGGATTGAACTGGCTTGAGGAATAGTTTTGCAGCCTTGATTCAAACCTCTCTAGATGAGAGATCACTTCATCATATTCCGGTTGAGGCTTTAAACAATAAATTGTTGTTTTAAAGCTCTCATACTCGGACCCCAAACCTTCCAAAATGCCAAACAGTTTTGTTATGTCATCTACTGGTTTACCTATGGCATTTAATTGATCACATATTGTCTTGTACTCTCTGAGATATGTTGATAAAGCTCTATCACGTTTCTGACAAGCCTGCAATTTTCCTCTTAGTTCAAACTCCTTTGCCACAGATTTTTGGGTGAACCAATTAAGTAGGGCCTGCCAAAGTTCATAGGCTGTGTTTAAGCCGATTATTAGGCTAAGTATGTCTTCGGAAACAGCACCACTAATCCAAGAGGAAACAAGTTGATCCGTTTTAATCCAATCATTATAGTCAGGATTAGGGATATCAAGCTGTTTGATCTCCTTCTTCTACCCGTAGTGTTTTAGCGGCGGTGGAGTTTCTCCATTCACAAATCCAAACAGATCTTGACTTCTTAGAAACCTATGAAACCGAGGCTTGCCATAGGAGGAAGTTATTCTCGGCTAATCGATTGTAACAAAGTTCGAGATGTTGACATGAATAGGAAATGGATATCTCAAGCTTTTTGCTGCCATTCTACTTTTCCAGATCTTTGAACACCACTTGTTTCGAATACAACCTTTACTGGTTTTTGCAGTATGATGCAACAAATCGGTTCTTGATGATAGAGATTTGAAGGAAGATGAAGAATATCAACTCACAGATCAATGAGGCTTCGATTCCTGAATCCAATTTGCTGTAGATACAGCCATTTTTATGTAGAATTGAAATGATTTCTTCAGGATGAAGGCTCTGATACCATGAAGAACTTTATGAACATAAATAAAGATGAAAGAAATCGAGAGAGGGAGAGAGAGATAGAGAGAGAGAGAGATTGATGAATGTATTTCTTCTATGTTTTAACTTCCTCGAGAGATTACAGTATGAGAGAATTCCTTCTTATATCTATTCTATTTCTCTCAATAAATATGTTTTACACAAGAGCAGTTGAAGGAAAAAGTCAACTACCTAACTGCAAGGACTAACCGAATACCGGTCATAACAGCTAAGGTACAGAGTAAAGGAAAAACAGAGTAGATGAGCAGAGTAACGATTTAGCCGACTTCGCAGCCTCTCTTCATGCAATCACTTGATCTGTATATCATCCTTCTTCTTTCCTTTCTTTATTTTTAACCGTAGATCTTCTTCTTTCTGTACACTTCTCAGCATCATTTATGCTCTTGGCTTTTGTTCTTGTTATTTGCTGTTGAATAAGCTGTTGTCTTGTGTTCTTAACACCAACCACCGGCCGTGGTGGCTCTACTGGATAAGACTCTGCTGATCCTTAACGAAGAGGTGAAGGGTTCAAAACCCAAGGGAGGCGCTAGGTGTATTAAGTGTGACTCAGGGGTGGTGGGTCCTCCTGCTTAAGTGTCACATGGGGGTTTACGGCGCGACTATCTGTTGCAAGCCGGTTCCTCCAGTGTCAAAAAAAAAAGCTATTGAACATCACTTTACACCTTCCTATCAATTTATGCTCATAGAAGGGAAAAGAGAAATAACAGCTCTCCACAACAAGAAATATATATCAAATATATACCAAGTTTTACTTTTGAACATCATTTTACACCTTCACATCAATTATCCTCGTGTTCTTATATAAGATATGCTATTTTCTTTACAAAAATGTCCATCTTCAAATTTTAAATTCTCATGCCCACTCAAACACTCAAAACAAACTAAAAATCAAATAACCTAAACCGTAACTAATATGCTAAAAATGAGTTTGTTATGAGAGATAATTTGTTCTTTTTAATGTGGGGACTTTTTTCTTAAAGGTATATGCGTAGTATTTATTAAAATAAGTTATATAAGTGATCATTAGATAAATATGAGGCTGCCTTTGGCATCTTTGTTGAGTCATGTGTAAGGATATAACCACTTTGCCATTTTCATTTCATTTATTTTGAAATGGATAAAGAATTTCGCTTATATTATTTCTATGATGATAAGTTACACTCAACCATTTCATTTCACTTATTTAACCATTGATAGTATACCGGAATGAGATTCGATTAGGTCGTAGCCAGCTCCAACCAAGACCTCCTTCCTTATAATGACAAGCCATTTCTGAAATCTTACCAAGTTCAAAACTCAGTAAATGAATTTACTATAACAGGTGCCCATTCATAGCTCAATTTGACGACTATGCAGAAGAGGCACAGCAACCGCGCCGCCATTTCCTAGACGGAGGGCTTCCGCAGCGGGCATTGCTGCTTGCTGGGGCAGTCCGAATTTCACACGCTTTTGCATTTCATCTCATCATATCCCATGAATCCCTTCTTTGCCCAGCTTATTAAGGCACATGTCGGGGCAACAAAGGATTTTCACATTGTGTTTCCGTGTTTGTTCGGTCGGGGGCAACAAAGGAATTTTACTTCGGTCGTCGGGGGCAAGTCGTCGGGGCCAACAAGGAATTCCACTTCGCGGCTCAGCCCTCGAAGTCTGTCGGGGGTAACAATTAACAAAGGAATTCCAGCGAATTCCACTGTTGCGGCCGAACACGCGGCAGACTTTCAGCTCGCGAAGTGGAATTCCTTTGTTGCCCCCGAACAAACATGACAACGTGTGCATAATGCGCTTAGTCCGGAGCAGAATATTCTTTGTTTTTTTTTTTTTTTTTTTTTTTAAAGGGTTGAAAACATGACCTATATATACATATAATCCCATATCCCTTGAGACCAAAGTGCCTCTTCTCTTATTCAGAGAACTCGAAAAACTATCGAGGAGTTCACTAGGCTCCTAGATCTCCATAGCATGGCGGATCATGTGGTTGCCCTTGAAAGGCAGGTAACTCATGAATGTGGTTCTAAGTTCTCGCTTAAGGCGTGAATCAGTAGCTTATTTTTATTTTTCTTTTGAATTTATTTTTTTCAATTAATTTCTTCCTAATTTGGTACAAGGACGAGGAACGACCACAACAGCAATAACAATTTCGACTCAACTAAGAGATTTCACATAGTATTCATTTTCTTCAAGCTGTTCGTCATCGCGCATTTTAATTTGTAGTATACTGAAATACCAAGCCACGTGATTTTGCGATTTTACGTCATTTGCGAAGTCATTTATTTCATAGCATTAATCAAAGTGACCGAACTTGCAAGCCCAAAACTGATATACCGATGCTTGTACATCATTTTCGGAATTTTTCGTTCCGAGTTACTTCTTTGGATGAGTTTGTCTTTGATTATGTGGTTGGTTATCAATATATCTTTTTTGATGGTTGCTTTGGCATGTCTGCTCACACGAGATTCAAGTCTTTTTTGAGAGATTGTGATGTGCCGCTTCCTAAAGTTTAGTCGGATTTCTAAAGCTTCTCCAATCATATTGTATTTGATGCATCTTTTGTTGTATGCTATTTGAGGTCAATCCTCATAATTTATATAGATAAGTATGGAACCTTGGTATGTCCATGTATGAAGATGGAATAAAACTAAAACTTAAGAAAATTTTGTAGCAACACATGATGGACACTCGAAAGATTGATTACAGATTTTCAATCATTCTTAAACCAGTTTTTAGTAAATAACTATTAAAATTTTAAAAAGAAAATGGAAAGAAATGTGGGCCATTTCATTTCTTTGGTTGCGGTAATCGAGACGAATGAGCCCGTTCAGATTTTCCTTGGGCTTTGAAAAAAAAAATGATTTTCCTTGGGAAAGGTAAAGGCCTTTGGATTAGACCTACTAAGGCTAAAAATGAGCCGGGGAAAATATTCAATATTTCAAGATCCGTTCGTTTTGCAAAAAATATTTTTCTGATTTTCTGGTTTTAGTTTTGTGAGAAATGAACTAGTTGTGGAAATCACTTTTCACCAAGAAAAATAAGTTTTCTAAAAGAGGGAAAATATTGTTTACTTTTCATATAGAAAATATTTTCCTTACTCACTCCCTCCTCTTATAACCTATTCGCCCCCTTCTTTCTTGTTTTCCTTTTTAATAATTTGAATTTTAAATTCTTTTCCTTTTTCTTTTTTTCTCATTTTCTTTTCATTTTCCTTTTTTTCAACCTTTTTTTTTTGTTGATTGCTGGCATGGCTACGATCGATGACCAGCCACAGGTAAGCTCGAGGCTCACCAATGGCGGCGCCAACCATTTGCCTCGCTTGATTCGCCAATCTCTGGCGAGCGGCGACCTCAAGGTTCACTGACCTCTAGTGAGCTCGAGCTCGCCGCTTGTCGCTCTCTAGATTTGTGAACCAACAGCGAGTGCAAGCCTCTAGCGAGGCCAAAGGTCGGTGAGCTTGAGGCTCGCCCTCACGCTCAGATCCTAGCGCTCACTGATCTTTGGCGAGCGGCGAGCTCGAGGCACATCACTTGCCAGATCGGTGAGCCAGCGGCGTGTGCAAGCCTTTGGTGAGGCCAGAGGTCGGCAAGCTCAAGCTCGCTGCTTGCCTATTTGCTCGCCGCTCGTGAGATCGGCGAGCTAGCGGTAGATGGCCTTCGGCCAATCGCCAACTATCGCATTGTTGGCAAATGGCCAAAGAAGAAGAAGATTAAAAAATAATAATAATAAAGTAAAAATAGATTTTTTTTTAAAAAAGGAAGTATTTTACCGACACCCACTCACGGATTGACGTGTGTCCAGATTGCCAGTTCAGCAACTGACTTGGAATCAAATAAAAATCTGACTTTTATTTTTTTCTCTCTTTTTCGTGCTCCTTCATCCGGCCTGCGTTTTCTCTGCTCATTCTCCTCCATCTTCCATGGCTGCAAGATTTGGCTGTCCATGGCAAGCAAGGTGGGTCGGTGTGGACTCTCAGGACACAGCGCCGGCGACCCCGCTGGTGGCGACAGCAAGGAGGTCTGCAACTCCGACGAAGGAGAAATGCTTCCGTTGTCGAATCTTCGTCCATGGACGAGTTTTGGAGCTTGCTGTCAAGGCTCACGGCCATGGGCGATCCGCCATCGCCAGAGCTGTGGATGGGGCGCCTCGCGAGCCATGAACAAGCAAAACTTGCGGCCATTAATGATGGAAGACCCCTTCCGGCGTCACTGGCGGTCGGGCCGAGCCACCCTCCGGCTCTGTCTTTTTTCGTTTGTCTCCAACCTCCAGATCTGGCAGCGCATTTCTCATCCATGGCCGTCGTCACTTCGCCGACGTCACTCTTCCAATCTATAGATCTGTCCATCCATGGCCGTCGTGTTGCTTGTCCATGGCCGTCGTTGGCGTCGAGCAATGCCGGAAGGGGTGGCTCGATTTAGCGCAGGACGCGACGCTGGTGACTCCGCTGGTGGCCACCCCGACGGAGTTGCTGCAAACTTCAATGAAGCAAGAACTTTCATGACAGAACAGACCATGGACAAATTTCTATTTTTTTATTCAATTCCATGTCATCAGATAGATGTCAAATTACAATGGGCTGCTAGTAAAAAATATATGCCACCTCAGCCGCAGCTGGCGTGGCATTTTGAAACCGCTAAATATTTTCCCGAGTCCTAACATGATCCAATAACTTCACAAGCCCCAAACGGCCAAACTCATTCAAGTTCCTTTATATATGGAAGTGCAAGTGCTTTGATGCTTGACGCGGTCTATATGTTACAAATTCAGTCTCAATATTTTCAAATCTTTGAGTATTTTCAATTTTTTTTAATGTTTATAAGAATCGAAGTTTATATTATATGTATATGTTTTTGAGCATAATCTCTTATGCTAACTTATAAAAAAAACGTGTTACATTTTACACAAATTACAACTTTAGAGACCCATACCCAATCCTATGTAGACTTCACCCATGCACATGCCGATCTAGGTCAAATTCTTAGCAATTTTCCTCTTATATATATATTGAAAGAAAAACTAATAAATTAATAACAAATTAAATATAAAAAATATTAGCAAATAAGAAATTACTAAAAAATTTGACAAATCAAGCTATTAGAACACATTTCTTTTAATGTCTCCCGCCTCAAATTTAATCCAAGTTAGCATAAGAGACCATGCTCAAAAGATATATATACATCCACTAAATTTCACTGACCCGATTTCCTTTTTTCCCCTCAAATCGAATATGTTTGACCTGCTTATAAAGAACGTGTGACAATTTTATCCAACCTATCAGTATTATAAATTATTGAATCTGGCTTGATCCTTATTTTGTTTTGTCTACAGATATTCTTCATGCTACAAAGTCCCTCATCCTATTATTGATATCATTGCTTTTGAGACCATCATATTTTGGCAATGGGGTTGCCACTACTAGCATGCCAAACTGACATTTGAGGAATTCAAGGTTTGCCCGTAGTTCTATCCCTTCCCCATTGAATTTGTTCCAAACCCAATTAGTGTTTTTACGAATGGAATCGTAATGCTGTTTCCGCTTGTAAGCATCTATAGTGACAAACATGCAGCTTCCAAAAGTTCGAATGCCAAAAAGAGTGGAAAAGAATGAAAATAACCATGGGAGTGGTTGCTTTGGTGGTGATACTTCTGAAGGATATCTTCTGTTGGTCCCTAAACTCTCTATCTCTTTCTTAAACCGTACAGGAGTTCTGTCACGAGTATTACAATCCCAGCAACGCTAGGATATGGTTTTAATGGGGATGATGATCCAAATGAGGAGGTATATGCATCCTTAGCGGTAATCTGACAAAGTTGCTCGTGCTATTACTGCATGCATGATGTATGCCTTTAAATTAGATATCGACTATTTCTATCGCCTGTCCTGCAAGTAGGACAGTTCTTTGTTGGTGACTGATGTGGTAGTAGAAGTCCGCAAAGATTACTTTGTAGTATTGACCTCATTGGCGTGTGTCATGGGAACCGGATTATCCAACAGCTAAGTATTTTCTCTTGTTACTTATAAGAGCCCTTTTTGGGCGAGGCCAAAGAGGAGGATAACTGAGGAAGAGGTCAGAAAATTGAATGATTTTATACTTGCTGTGTAGTGCAACAAGTAGGATGCGTTTGATTCCTCTCTCTGGTTTTTGGTTGATTTGGAAATAGTGAAAACACAAGTGCCTAAGAGGGAAAGGAGTCTTCTGTGTTTGTAATTATGGAACAAGAGTTAAAGCCTTACTCTTTAAGCAAAATGGAAAATTACTGGTGGATGTAAATTCATTGGTTGACAATGCGGATGCTTTCTCCTGCTATTCTTCATATGGGTTTGCAACTTGTTCATGCCCTAGAGGGATTTCTCTCTACTTATAAAGACAAGCAAAACAGATGATGGTAGAGGTTGATGCTACCTAGTGGACAAAAGCAGTCAATCCTGCATTTGTGATGCACCTCCTCCTTTCTCTTACTCTTAGCTGCATGAGTGAAGATTGGAGGGAGTGCCTAATAAGAGAGAATACTTTCCACAAAAGGACCTAACTAATGTCATATGAACACTTAATGCTGGATGCAGACTGTCTAAAATTGGTTCTCATCCTCTAGAGGACATCAAGGGGCCCTATCGGAGTCGGGTTTGGGATTGCTCCTGAGATCATAGAAGTAATGCCAAGGGGGCCACGTCACCTAACGGGATTGGGAGACTCTTTTGTTCAGTAGATGTCTCCCTTGAATATTCTCAGGTTCCGATTGTTGACAAAAAAACCAGCTAAGTGATTTTTTCCTTGAAGAGGCTTCTGGCTATGCAAGAAATGCAAGGGAAATCATTTTTGTTATGTATGAAAAGAGTAGTATATCCCTCCATCTATTGTTATCATTTGAATATGAAGGTCTGACAAGTTGTCTGTTTCATTTGACATTTAATTCTAACATTTACAATTGACTGGAATATGTCCATAGACTTGATTATACTTTTGCCAAGGTAGCCTTGTTATCTTAAAAGCATAAGTAAGAAACCTCAACGTTTGCATGTTTATGTTATAACAATGGATTTAGTTTATATGTTTACTTTATTATTCTCATGCTCATTCCTCCTTGGGCTTTGACTTCTGCTAAAACCTTCTTTATCATTTCAATTTAGTATGCAATCTAGAAATAGCTTATATTTCTATGTACTTGTAAGGTTAATTGCATTGTTGAAGAAGTACAGTTTATTGATCAGCAAAGGTTTAAGAAGTTTGTGTCCCAGAGCAAAGCAAGAATTGAGGTTCACTTTTATACTCGTTAAATTAATATAGCAGGCCAAACTCTGCTAATTTTTTGTCAAAAAAAAACTCTGCTAATTTTCTCGCTATCATCCAATGCTTGGCACGAGGAAATTCTCGCATTGCTTCTGATATTTTCTTTCTAACCCTCCCTTTTTTTCGCTGCTTGAAGGATTTCAGAGATTTTTCCGATGCAATTGAATCGGTCGAAGACAAGGGAGGGAGCTGTGGCGTCATCTCCTGATGATGATGCTGAAGCTGCAAATAAGGAGCATGCAAACTTTTTTCAAGCGAAGAATGTGCTCTAAGTGGATACCTACATCGCAAGATGGAAAGGAAAGGTAATGCTTTTATGCCATTGTTATACTTGCAATGTGACGAGGAGAGTCGATGTAATGTGACTTTGCATTCATATCTCAAGGAAATGAAAGGCACGCATTATACCGTCGATGCAACCAATCGTGAATTCTCTTTACCGGTTTTATCAGCAACGTCTGATGACTATTGCTGGGAGATTAGGTGGCGTCGAACTCGACATGCAAGGAGAGATTAACACTTTTAACACCATTCAGTAATAGTAAGAGAAGCGAGAGCTTACAGGCTTGCGAGGGGCCAAATCACCGTGAAATACTTCTCTGGGCATTGAATGACTTAGGCTTTTCAGGCAAGCCAAACGTGTTGGTTCAATAGACTTAACAATATATAAGAATCAAGCAGTCACTGGACTTAGCAACAGGCGTTGCGGATCGTTAAATGAAATACATAAAAGAAGGATAGTCAAGCAACAAGAGAGAAGTGTAAGAGTTTTCCTAATGTGGACTAAATTAATTGATATTGTAATTTACTGTTTTTACGGTTATCGTAAAACAGGGTTGGTCTAAAGAGAGATAGAAGGTTTCTTAATTAGTCTAATATGGGCTGGCTAGTGTGGGGCCGAGTTGAGCACGGCCCGTAATGAGAGTGGACCGGGCTGGAAACTCTATAAATAGTGCTTCAAGTCTCTCCTCTAACCCTAATTCTCACATGTATCCTCACCTAAGGGGCGTTTACCTAACGCTACACGTGAGGGAGCCGCCTCATTGAGCCAGTGATACGGAGGGCAATAGAGGAGGAGGACTTGATGCGTGGATCCCCTTGATAACATGTGGGTAATCCTTTTCTGCTTCCGCTTTATGTTCGATGGATCCCAAAACAGGTGCGTCAATTCTTTCTACTCAATTATGCATGTTCTTGTTCTGGTTATGGAGATCTTGGGGTTGCGCAATTTGCGTCTATCATGTGGTATCAGAGCAACCATAACCCTAGAATTTGAACGCATAAAGGTTTTGCCCTAATTAATACGGATTTTGCCCTAATTTGTGATTTTCGAGATTTTTTGTTCAATAAAAATAAAATTAAATCACAAATTCGGACTGGGCTCGACGAGACGAGCAAGAAGGTCGGCGGCGCGTCGCCGAGGGAGGACGCACGCGCCCCCACGCGCTGCCACGCGCCGCGCACTCAGGCGGCGCGTGAGGGCTCGTGGAGTGTCGGATCGGCGCGTGGCTGGCGTCGATGGATTCGTATGGTGATTTCCTATCTTGTGGTATATTTATTTTATATTTTTTATAGTTTTATGGATGTGAAAATACATACGGAACCCTAAATACGTATATTTTAGTGTATTTTTGCGTATTTTTCTGATATTTTCTGTGATTTTGGAAATATAAGTGTTGGGTTAGAGATATGTTATCACATAAATATTATAAAGGTGTGATTCATAAATAAAAATCAAACTTTATTGTGAACTGAAGCTGGCTTAATGAGATACAATTCATATGAGATTGTATTTGAGTTTTATATTGAGCTGATGAGAAACAATAAAAATTATGAAACTTTTGTTACTCAAGTATACTCTTTTACACACTGATAATTTTTGAATGATAGACGACTTAAGGACTCGTGACCAAACTGATGTACTGATTAACACATCTGTTGAATATGGGTAATGCATGTCAATTAAGTTACTACATATTGTACATGAATTCATCTGGTCACTTGTTAATGTCTATCAAGTTGAATATTTTTTATGGTTAAGGAGTATGGCAATATTTATGCAAAGCAATCGTATCTACTGTTAAATTTTAGATATTTGGTTCTCTAGTTTGACTCAATTAATAGGCCACTGGTTGATTACAATGATAATTTGTTGCTTAAAATTGGCTAATAAATCAGATGTTAGCCTTGGAGTCATGTTTTGCCGTATGAAACTCATGAGCAATAGTGCTTGTTGATTTGGTGTACCCTATATTACTATTGATGTTAATTTGTGAGAGATATTATAGATCAACATTCTTTTTATGTTGTTCTGGTAATATGTAATTCGGGTGCATAAGAGATGTTTTATTCTCTGTTATGAGAAATTTCTTATGTTACTGTGATCAATTATCTCATTGGAATCTGTCTTTCAAGTTCAATATATATATATATATATTAATGAATAAAGCAATATAATTAGCATGATATGTGATTTTGGTGATATGATGCCCCTATCACTAAAGTTAAAATCACATATATATGGTGAATGTGAGGAGTAAAGCTTATATCCCTGGTATGAGAGAATTTCAATGATTCAATTGAGTAGTGACTGCCAAAGTGGCACGCTTGATTGGGTTTGAGAAATTTCAGTCTCGTATGATGATTGTGATGTCTCCTGGTCTAATACGTAATCATACTCCCAAAGGAGGTGATTGTGTATTAGTTCATGGAGGGATACATGATAGTGTGGTGGAGGAGTGACTAATTCTAGTGATTCATATGCCCAAAGGTGATGAATTCACGAAAAATTAGAACATATTCTCATAACCCTTATCATGTGGGAAGTGTACAATTGCATGTCATGTATTCTGCCCAAAGGTGATTATATGACTTTGCATGTAACTCTCTGGATGTGTACTTGTACGTCAAGTTACACAATGCTCACATGATGCTAATTATATACTGCTTGTTTTTCAGTCACTTTTTCTGTAAATGGTAATTCCGTCATCATTGAGGTTTTTACTACTTCAAATTTTAAGTTGTGGACATATGATTTGTTGCTTGAGAAAAGAGCAATTGAATTTGCTTACTGTCCATGAAGCGTTCCATTCTGGAACACTTGAAAAGAGGTTTGCCCGCGGACTTTGCTCCTATAAGATGATGGAAGCCTTGGTTGCTTGAAATTATGTCTTGTCTGATATTGAAATTAGGACACATCTGCAAAGATTGTGTTTAAGTCCTAATGACATATACATATCGTATATGATTAAAAGATTGTCAGGTTTAACAGTGGCAATGAGTATTTTGGTAAGTATGACAATGCGAAATAGCTTAAAGGGTCATTTGTCAAATACTTGGTAGATTCTGAGGTGGTAATTTAATTACTATACCTGAAAATTCTGACAAAAAGATTTGGGCAAAAGGCATAAATGCACCATATTAAACATGGTGATGAGTATGATTAGTAAGACTAATTTATCTGGTCTTTTGTGGGCTGATATTATGAAAGCAATTTTTTTCATATACAAAATGGGTATTGATTTTATGACTCTAAAGAAGGTACAAGAATTATGGAATCACATACTCTAAAGTTTCTAAATATTGACGTAATTGTAGAGGATAGCTGCTCTCGGATTATTAAAGATAATAGTATGATGGAGGTTACTATGTTTTTGTCTTTACCTATACAGATAATTATGGAATCTCCTGTACCATAGACTAAACTTGTTGAGGTTCAAGATACTATTCTTGATATAGTTTATAATGAAATTTCTTAAACCTCTCAAGTGCAGAATGAAGTTGTTGCAGCTTTATTAAGGAGATTTGTTAAGGAAAGACGATCAGTTATACCATCAGACTATATAGTCTATTTGTGAGAGCATGATTACAATATCCACTATATGGTTGATGTAATGACATATTTATAATTGTCGTTTCTTATTCTCAATTAAGTATGTGATTAGATGCCATAAAAGACGATATACAATCTATGAAACATGTTTGGAAACTTACTGATTTGTCTGAAGATCACAAGTTTATTAGTTACAAATTGGCGTACAAAACTAAAAGAATTTCAAACAAAGATTGTGGAATTTAAAGCCAAATTTGTAACTAACGTTTTAACTCTGAAGAGGGATGGATTGTTTATAGTGAAGAAATAATTATTTCTTTAAATGTTCTTTCAGAGTGAACGTGGCATTAATAATTTATTTTGATATAAAGTTACGCCAAATAGATACAAAATCTATATTGTGCAACTAGATGATTTTGCAGCAGATTCAAGTAAACTTGTGTGTAGACTGAAAAGTTCTAATTTATGGTCTTAAGCAAGTTTCCAGACAATATTATTAAAGTTTCATAGTGTTATTATTTTGTTCTATTGAGAACAAAGTAATTCAATATACTGCAAGGTCATGGGGAGGAAATTTATTTTTTCTCATGTTTTGCTTACAAATTGTGACCTTGAGACATCTTATATCCTTTGTACTGAGGTCTGTAAGGATTGTTTTTGCCATATTATATTAGATTTTCTCGGAGGACATTTGCTGATTGTATATTGGAAATATTCAATATACATCATTGCAAGCCAAGAATTGCTCCTGTTGTTAAGGGTGATGGACTAAATCTATCACATTGTCCTTATTTAGATATTGAGAAAATCTAATTAAATGGTGTACCTTGTGTCAGTACACTTAAAAGTTTAATGTATGCTCGAATTTGCACTAGACTAAATGTTGTCTTTGTGACGGGACTTCTAGGCAGATATCGGTCAAATCCAGGACATAATTACTAGGTTGCTGTTAAGAAGGTTTTAAGGTACTTAAAGAAGACAATAGATTATATGCTAATTTATAGCCATGTTCAATTCTTGCAGTTAGTAGGGTATTTAGATGTAAACTTTGCTGGCTATTCTGATGACATGCAATCAATAACAGAATACATATTTATGTTAGCAGTAAGTGCAGTAAATAAAGTCTTATGTCATCTTCTGCTATGTAAGCTGTGTTAGTAACATTCTTTTAGGCTGTTACTTGGGCTTTTAGGCTCCAAAACCTCATGACGGAATTAATCGTTTTAACTTAATGGATAGACCCATACGGTTGTATCGAGATAACAAATTTGTAGTATTATTTATTTACTACAGAGGTCTCAAGGGGTCTAAATATATGGTGGTAAGATATTTTTTGACCATAAAGAAACGGTACAGAAATGTGACTTATAATATAACATATTTTCACAGATGATGTGGTTGCAGATCCACTAACTAAAGGCCTACGCCCATGTATATTTTAGTAACATATCATTAACATGGGCTTAGGAGTATCTTCGGATACTGTTGTTTAGTGGGAGCTATTATGGCTTTATCTGATAAAGTTCACATCTGTGGTTCGTTACACTTAGTAACGGTTTGATATGTATCAACTTTTGCATTCAATAAAATATTTTTGAATGTATTGTTATTATGTTGAATACATATTGATAAAGTCTCAAGGGATTGTATAAACCTTGAGTGAAGGCTAGGGGCATCCGGGCATCTGGTTATTAGCCTTGTGCATATGTCTTGTGATACATAAAGAAAGGTTAACCATAAGGACAAGACATATGTGGGTTCATTGGAACCATAAAGCATTCTCTTGTGGCACGGGTTTTTGTGACACCTAAGGTAAGAGAATGGTGACTGACATTGTGCATATGTCTTGTGATACATAAAGAAAGGTTAACCATAAGGACAAGACATATGTGGGTTCATTTGAACCATAAAGCATTCTCTTGTGGCACAAGTTTTTGTGACACATAAGGTAAGAGAATGGTGACTGACAAATGGGATCTATCTATGAGAGATGTTATCCATTTGACACACTACCATATTGAATCCATATCAATAAAGTTGAGAGCACTCGTGACCATGGAAGGTTCTGTGTGTATACATGCAGTTACCGCTATGATTCAGTGTTTAAAACTTTATGGGATAGGATTGACTATTAAGAATTATCTCTGGACCAAATGTGCGCACATACGGTACGATTTCAATTAATATAGTCCAAGTGGGAGAATGTAAGAGTTTTCCTAATGTGGACTAAATTAATTGATATTATAATTTACTGTTTTTACGGTTATCGTAAAACAGGGTTGGTCTAAAGAGAGATAGAAGGTTTCTTAATTAGTCTAATATGGGCTGGCTAGTGTGGGCCGAGTTGAGCCTGGCCCGTAATGAGGGGGACTGGCTGGAAACTCTATAAATAGTGCTCAAGTCTCTCCTCTAACCCTAATTCTCACATGTATCCTCACCTAAGGGGCGTTTACCTAACGCTACACGTGAGGGGGCCGCCTCATTGAGCCAGTGATACGGAGGGCAATAGAAGAGAAGGACTTGATGCGTGGATCCCCTTGATAACATGTGGGTAATCCTTTTCTGCTTCCGCTTTATGTTCGATGGATCCCAAAACAGGTGCGTCAATTCTTTCTACTCAATTATGCATGTTCTTGTTCTGGTTATGGAGATCTTGGGGTTGCGCAATTTGCGTCTATCAAGAAGAACTTTAGGGCCTCCAAAGGGGAAGCGCGGATATGAGTGGAGAGTTTCTGGCTCCAATAGGCATGCGCATGAAGCCCTCCATGAGCATTCGGACATCAGGAATCGAGACTACATCTCCGCCTCCTCCTCGTCTTCTTCTTCTTCCCCTTCTGTAATTCCTTCATCCATTGTTTCTAATCCTACTTTTACTAACCCCTCCTCCTGCATGGACTCCAGTTACAGATAAACATCAAGCGAGTTCCAAAAAGAAAAACTCTTGTGAGGCTGGTTACGGTGTGAATGCAGAGAGATCTCTACCTGAATAGGGATGCGGAAGGGGTATGATCAATGGCAACGGACTCGAGAGACAGAGCTTTTGCTGCGGAAGCAACCAACTCAACTGAAGCGGCAGATCACGATGGAGCTTCGATGGCTAAGCCACCTGACGAGCGGAGATGGGTGAATGAAAGAGAGTGGCGATCGCCTGTCGGCTGGGTGAACTGCGCGGAGGCAGGGGCAATAACAAGGAGACCATCGTCGACCGGACTGACCCGTTCGATTTGATTCCTCAATCCCTGAAAAGGAAGAGCCGGTTTTAAAGCGGTTCTTTTAGTAAACTATGGTTTTTTCCCCTTCCAAAACCTTCCCTTATTCCTTGCACAAATACGCCACTTTCTTCGGCCCTTCGTCGAACTTCTAAATGAGAAACATTTACGTTTTTCTTTCTGGTGCTAGATTTAGTCTATGGTATGTTGAGTCGCAAGTAGTCTTGAAGACGAGATACCCGGCGCCAAATGGCCGAAGTAACGCGTAATTCTTAGATGGGTGCGTGTTCTTTTTGGGAGTGAACCCACGACCCTTTATCGATGGCGATAATCACAAGCTGCAGGTTAGGACATTGATTATCTTCTGAACTCTCATGCTTCAAAGCATGTGTGGCAGTTCTGTAGAATTTCTCCGACTTTCGTCACATGGCAGAAGGGAGAGGAGGGAATTGCTTTCTTGTTAAGAGTCTTTTATCCATGAGTTTTAGGGGATACATAATAAGTCTGTTATGCTCATTTGACGAATTACTCAGATGGTTTTCAGGCTTTCATGAGAACACGAGCCTGATATCCTGTTTCGAGCATGTGGGCTTTTTTTCTTCCCTCTGAAATTAGTGTTCGACTTTAATCGAGGATAACATTAATAAGTCTCTATTTTCATTAGGTTGCACCATGCAATACAATTTATTCTCAGTTGGAGGAACATTTCACTGAAGTTGGCATTGAAGCAACTATTAACAAATGGGATGAGCCCCTTGCTCTGGAAATGGTTGATCCACATGATTCATTATCTAATCCAGCTGGTGTCTCTGATGCTCTAGCCAAATCAGCCACACAACTTGATCCCGACCAGTTTACAAACTTTTTTGTATGGCATAATATGCATGTTTCAATATCAAACAAGAGGATATATTGATTCCAATATTATCACTTCTTGAAATATCTTGCATTTGTTTCCTTGCCTTTCATTTTCTAGCTTATGCTTCATTTTTACTCTTCCATTTCTCGCTGCTGGATTTTGCAATCATATTTAGTCATTGTCTTCCTCTGTTCAATTGCTTGACCCGTTTCCGAATTTATAGGGAAAATGGATATACCACATGGATCCTTCTGAGCCATTAAATCGTGAGGAGTCCTTGATGGCCTTGAAAGCAAGAATAGCCAAGGAAGGCTCTGAGGCTGTTTTCTCTCCACTGACAGAGAAGTTCATCTTGAACAATCCACATCTTGTTACTGTTGAAATGCAGGTATGCAATTTTTACAGAGTTCATAATGCTTCCGTGTTTGACATTTCATATTGTGACGAGCATCATCCGTTTCAGCCTGATCCAGAGAAAGCTTCCCATGATGAATCTGCTGAGAAATAAATTCTAGAGAGTCAAAGCAAGTATGCCAGAAGAAGATTTAGCTCAGTTAGCACAAGCCACGCGGGAGCTACGTTTGGAGCAGGAAGTCCAGACCCACCAGAAGCTTTGAGAACTATCCCAAGCCTTTCTCTGCATGACATTCCTAAAATGCCTATACGTGTACCTACAGAGGTCACCCGTTCACCTTTTTA
This sequence comes from Eucalyptus polyanthemos subsp. polyanthemos, assembly GCA_017140185.1. Classification (NCBI taxonomy): domain Eukaryota; kingdom Viridiplantae; phylum Streptophyta; class Magnoliopsida; order Myrtales; family Myrtaceae; genus Eucalyptus; species Eucalyptus polyanthemos. The sequence goes on along the minus strand of CM029460.1, from coordinate 18,920,069 downwards.
ACTTCGTGACGCCATGCCATGTATCGCATTGCCAGACTTCTTAACATTCACATGGTAATGCAGGTTGGTGATATTAATGGTGTGAAAGTTCTGCAACACGATCTCTTCACGAATGATGTTCTTTCCAGTGAGGTTATGTTCAATATGAGTTCTCTGAAGCAAGAACTTCTTTAATTGGTACCTCTTTTTTGGTAAGTTTTATCAAAGAGATAGCATACCAGTCTCGTCGCTTCATAAAGATAGTAATTGTTAACACAGCGCCTAGACTCAGATTAGGTGTTCGGGCTTGATAAGGTTCAATTCAAATCTGATATCATATGTGTCAGATATGCCTTGGAAGCACAGATACAGAAAGTATTTTTTCTGCTATGCTGCCGATCTTGGTGGCTGCAGTGATCAATCCAATATAGATTCAATTTCTCTTTGAAGTGCTTTCTTTGTCAGTGAATGGCATTTCAATTTGATTCTTTTGCTGTACTTAAAACTCTTACAGTTGGCCATTGCTGGAGATGGGGACAAAGGACTTGACTTTTGTGCAACTTAATCAGTTAACTGGAAGAAAAACTGGAGGCATATCTGTTTATCCATTGACATCATCAGTTCACGGCAAAGAGGATCCTTGTAGCCACATCATTGTTCATGGCAAAGCCATGGCTGGATGCACGGACAAGGCAGCTGTGGCGTCATCTCCTAATGATGATGCTGAAGCTGCAAAAAAGGAGAGTCCGAGCTTCTTTCAAGCGAAGAATGTACTCTAAATGGACACTTGCATCGCAGGATAGAAAGGAAAGGTAATGCTTTTATGCCATTGTTATACTTGCAATGCAACGAGGAGAGTCGATGTAACATGACTTTGCATTCATATTTCAAGGAAAGGAAAGGCACGCATTATACCGCCCATGCTGCCAATCGTGATTTATCTGTACCAATTTTATCAGCAATGTCTGGTGACTACTATTGGGACATTAGGTGGAGTCGAACTCAACGTGCAATGAGAGATTTAACACTTTTAACGCCGTTCAGCTCAATAAAAGAGATGCTTATGACATACTCAAATAGTAAGAGAATCGAGAGCTTACAGGCTTGCGAGGGGCCAAATCACTATGAAGTACTTCTCTAGGCATTGAATGACTTATGCTTTTCAGGCAAGCCAAACATGTTGGTCCAAGGGACTTAGCAACATATAAGAATCAAGCGACCACTGGACTTAGCAACAGGCATTGCCGATAGTTAAATGAAATACATTAAAGAAGGATAGTCAAGCAACAAGAGAGAAGAACTTTAGGACCTCCAAAGGGGAAGCGCGTATATGAGTGGAGAGTTTCTGGCTCCGATAGGCACGTGTGTGAAGTCCTCCATGAGCATTCGGATGTCGCGAATTGGGACTGCTTCTTCGCCTCCTCCACGTCTTCTTCTTCTTCTTCTCCTACTTCCAATGCTCTTCCTTCTTCCCCTTCTTTGATTCGTTCATCCATTGTTTCTAATCCCACTTCCACTAACCCTTCCTCCTGAATGGACTTCTGTTACAGCCAGGCATCAAGCAAGTTCCAAAAAAGAAAAACTCTTGTGAGGCTGGTTACGGCGTGAACGCAGAGAGATCTCTACCTGAATAGGGACGCGGAAGGGGGATGATCAATGGCAACAACGGAGCTTTTGCTGCGGAAACAACCAGCTCAACAGAAGCGGCAGAGCACGACGGAGCTTCAGCGGCTAAGCGACCTGACGAGCGGAGATGGGTGAATGAAGGAGAGCGGCCACCGCCTGTCGGCTGGATGAACTGAACGAAGAGCGCGCGGGCAGGGGCAAAAACGAGGAGACCATCGTCGACCGGACAGAGCGGTTCAATTTGATTCCTCGATCTCCGAAAAGGAAGAGCCGGTTTTAAAGCGGTTTTTCTTCTTCCAAAACCTTCCCTTAGTCCTTACGCATATACGCCACTTTCTTCGGCCCTCCGTCGAACTTACAAATGAATTTCGACCCTAATTACGGTAACGTGACAACTTAAACCCCTCTCTCTCTCTCTTTTTCCCTAAATCTAGAGTTCTTCGTGGTTTTCTTCTTCTTATACAAGAATTTATCATTTGAAAGTATAGGTGGTGTGGTTTAATTGAATATGATTTGAAAATAAAATCATATGATATGCAATATATGCAGGTCGATTAGACACCTAAGTAAAATAAATGGAGATTTATTTTACTCCTAAACTCTAAATTAAAAATGACTAGACTAAGCATGAAGAAAATTAATATAATAATTAAATATTAAATCACTAAATTTTCTAATGCCCTTTCGCATTTTCTTCTTAATTTTTCAAAATGTTTTTGCAATACCAATAAGCAAGATGATTTATTTTAACCTAAGTTACTATCATGCAAATGCAAATTGAGATTTATTTTACCACTAACGGGTGCTCATCCATTATTTAAAATATTCAAGTAAATAAATTACATCACATAAAGCAAGTACTCATTTTTTTTTTTTTTTTGATTTTCTTAAAAAATTAGAATTCTTTTATAAAATGCATTTTAACACTAAATGACTTAATCTTATTAATGTGGAAATTCTAATTAAATGGGTCTATTATGCGAACTAGTTATTATGCACCTTATGACCTAACTTTACTAATAAATTCTAATTAAATGATCATATTATGCAACTAATTAACATGCACCTAAATTTTTGTATTTTCGTATTTTTTTTATTGAAATTCAAAACTAATAAAAACCCTACTCAAGCTATCTAAAGTAATTTTCTAATCCATTTTTGGGATTAATTTGACTTAAACCCTATTCCGTCTTAGAAAACTATTTTTTTATTTTAAAAAAAATGAGAATATGAAAATGTGCCAATTATATCTAAGACTCTAAAAAAGGCTATTTAAGTCTAATCCTAACTTATTTCTTTTAAAATATCTAAAAATGCAGTCCTAAAAATATTATCTAAAAATGCAATCCTAGAAATATAATCCTAAAAATTTGATTAATTAAACTACGTGTCTATTATATTAAACCCTAATGTCCTATATGCTTATGCATTTTTTAAATATTTTGATTTTTTTTATTTTTTTAGTTTTTTTAGGTTGAATAATTATTAAATTAGGATTAAATCTAAACAATTAATATAGCCATTAAATAAATGATCAAAATAATTGAAAAAATAACATGTCGTCTCACAGTTAAATTAACAAGTATTTTAACCCTAATCATCACAACAACTCAAAATAATTAAATAATCTAGTCCTAAGTCTTACGGACCAAATTAAATAATTATTATGATTTAACAATTAAAATTTCACCAAGAAGCCCAAAATTAATGTAATTAAAAAAGAATGATCCGATGTCTCGGATCAAACTAATTATTACAAAAATCTTGGATAAAGCCTTAAGGATAATGTCTAAACAATACAAATAATTAACATTAATATACCATGGTCTAACTTAAATAGTAATAACAAGACTTAGAATATAAACAAATAAATAAATAAATAATAAATAAACCACCTAAGGCTCAAGAGAGGACAGTGGCGTCGGAGGCGGTGTGGTGGCGCGGTGAGGTCAGGAGCGGCGGACGGCGTCGGGTGCGAGTCCGGCGTCGCGGGCTGGTGTTTCACCAGGCGTCTGGTCACGGATCGGGAGCAGCAGAGCTTCGGTGTCGGGGACTCAGGGCGGCGCGGCAGTCGCTACTGGCTTCAGGGCGGCAAGCAGCGTGGGTCGAGAGCTATTGGCGGACAGCTGTGTTGGAAGATATGATCCGCAGGATCGGGATGATTTGTAAATTGATATGTTTGTATCTATATTAGGATTAGAAAGATTATAGGATATTCAGGAAATATAGACTTGCTTTTATTATTATTTCTTTTGTATTATATACAAGGTATATACAGAAGATACAATTAATGAAGAAAGGCATTCCTTCTCTCAAATATTTTCTTCCCTACGAGCTTCAGCTCTTTGTCCTTCGGATCCTTCTTCTTCGTTCAACTGGTTTGTTGACAAGCTGGAGGAGCGGCGGTGGTTGACGGCTCAGCGGCCGGCACTGGGTGGAGGTGCGGTAGGCACGACTGGCTCTCGGAGAGATGCTGGTGTTGCGATCTACAGCAGCAGGGAGTGTCGGGGCTTCTGTGCTACGGACTGAGAGATAGCAGTTCGGGAGCAATAGTAGCGGTCGTCGGGGAAGCTCGGAGCCGGCGCGGTGCAAGCGTTGGACAAATCTGGCTCGGGTCCGGTTTCGGCAAAGCTTCGGCAGGGGGAAGCAGCGAATCGGTGGGGGTGATCGCGCGGTCCTCCCGAAGAGACCAGCGAATGGCAGACGGAAATGCAGTGCTCGGAGGCGCGGCGGAGCTCGGAGATCGACGGTCGGGGGGTGCTGCAGCGGCGCGGCGTTGGCGAGGGTGGGAGTGCGGTCGTCGGGGCGCGGCTGGGCGATCAGCAGCGACGAGCAGGCTGCTGCTGGTGCTCGCGGGTGATGGCGAGCTGCGCAGGTAGTCACGGACGGAGGCCTGCGGTGGGGAGAACACCCGCACGAAGAAGAACAGTGTTCTTCTCTCTCTTTTTTTATTTCTTTCTCTCTCTCCTCACGTCTCCCTCACGTCCTCTCTGTCTTCTGCTTGTCAGCAAAAAGAAGAAAACTTTTTTACCTTTATTTTTTACTTTTTCCTTCTTTTCTCTCTCACCTGACACTCTCTCTCTCACTTGTCTCTCTCACCCTCTACCGAAGACTTCCCCCCATTAACTTTCTACCACTGAACTTCTTCTCTTTTTCTCTTCGATTTGCTATTTTTTGGACCCCCCCGGAAAGGTGAAGAAGAGCCCCCTATTTATAAAGCGAAAACCCGAGTTCGTTTCGCCGGTGGAGATTTTCGCTCAACCTTTTAACAACAAAGCGGCTCCAAAATCAAATGGTTAAATTTTTTTTTAAAATTTTGAAATGAGAATATATTTTCAACAACAAAGATTTTCAAAAACCGAATTTTATTTAATTTATTATTTTTTTTAAAAAAAATATTAAGTGTCAACAGCAATAATCTCATAAAATTTCATAAATATTTTAAAGACATTATAAAATGTTAGACAACCCTTCGTCAACCAATTTTTTTCATTAGAGCAGCCTTAAATACTCGTTGTATGTAAGTTGTACAACAAATAATGAAAAAAATTGGCTTTGAAAATCAACTTAATCGAGCTCTAAAATGGCTTAGAAGTAAGTACTCGCATGACTAAACACCAAAGGGAGCAGAAATTAGTCGAGTTAAAAAAATTGGGAAGCACAAACATCATATTCCTTAACCTGATCACATATCATCGTTCAAGCGAGCGGAAGGTCTTCGAATTCTCCTCAACATGCCCAATCAAACAAGAGTTTGGGAAGGTACATAATTCATTCACCGCTCTTCAAATCTTTGTGCTCAGAGCGCAATAAAACAACCGGTTTCTTTCGATTAATTTATTCCTGATATAATGTAGGGGTCACATCAGCCACACCAACAGCAACGTTAGTAAAATTTTGATTTAACCAAGAGATTTCGTATTACATTCACCTCGTTTAAGCTGCTCGTAATGAGCCATTTTAATTCCAAACATATTGAAGCGTTAAGTGACGCATTTTTATAGCTTTACATTATTTGAGAAGGCATCTATTTCATAGCACTGATCAATGTGACAAGATCGACAAACCCAAATCTGATATATCAATAATTGTATGTAATTTTTGGGACTTTTGATTTTGAATTGGTTTTTTGGAGGAGCTTGTCTCTTGCTGCATGGCCGAATGTTAATACATGCTTACTCATGTTTGTTATAGCATCATTTGGTCTACTTTCCCAAGTTTTCGACTAGTTTCAAGAGATTATTCAGCCACTCGATGATTTGCCCTTTTTCAAAATTCAATTTGATTTCTGAAGCTCCTGACTTTATTTGTGCACCCATTGGATATTATTTGTAATAAGTACTTCTACTTTAGAGCAAAGAGAATATTATTGCATACATATTTTGTCTTTGGTGAACCTCACCTTATGTACACGATCATTTTAATTTTTATTTGATTCTTTTTTTTTCTGTCCAAATTGGTTTTTTCTAGAGGTGGCCATATAGGGATCACTTAACACAATTTTAAAAAAAGGTCTAAATGGATAAACTCAAGACGCATCTTTTAAGCTAAGGCCTAGATATGTCACGATTCTATTTCTTAGGCTTTTCTTATCCTTTTTGCCCTTTTGACGAATGTCTACGGAGTGGCCTTAATGATGCATTTATTTAGATCCATGATTATTTTTGGGTCAATCACCACATATTATATAGACAACAATAAAATTAATAATATTTTCACATACATTAAGGTGGAATAAAACTTAAGTTTGATAAATAGTGGATTGATATCACACAAAAAATTTCTGGCCACACATGGTCATCTAGCATGATTGTGCACCTGGAAAGATTAATTATAGCAAAAGTTTATTGGACCACAACACGTGTGATATTTGATAATATGTTTTTAGGACATTGAAAGCCTCAAAGCTTATCATGAAAATAGATCTGAAAAAAAGAACTTTGAACAAGTGTAATAAACAAGTGCTATCAAGTGTTAAAATTTATTACAAAAACATAATTGAGTGATAAAATTTTCAAAAATTGCAATCAAATCCTACATCTTGTCAAATTGGCATAATCAAATCCTAAAACTTATTAGCATTTTCCGTTTATTAAGTTGAATGGAGTTAATAGAATAACTTGATTATACAACTTGATAAATTTTATAACTTGATTGCACTTTTTGAAAGTTTTAGAACTTAATTGCACTATCGTAATAAATTTTAGGATTTCTAATATGCTTCTTTCATTTTAATACATTGTCTTATGATATGCTCATAAAATATGTAAACTTCACTAGATAACACACAATACATGAATAAATGAGCCTATGCCCATTTTCAAAACCAATAGATCTCTAAAAGATCAAATGGTGGTGGACCATAATATGAAGAATGGCTCAACGAAATGAATCGGAATTGTTGATAGATGATTTTGAGCATCATTTATCAAGTCATTTTCTAGGAGAGAACCTTGATTAATTGAACCGATTGTAAATTGGCTATTTTTTTCACCTCCGCTTCCGTATGCAAAGAGATGGATCCAATGGGAGCCGGGGGCATGAACTCGTGAGTCCCAACGCCACTTGTTCGAGGGGATCACTACGGGGCAGAACAACTACCCTACCGTTTGCTTGATGGAAAGCTTCTGCAGTGAGCGTTGCCGGGCTTTCGCTGCCAATGTGCCGTTGCTTTCCGCCCTGAACAGTTGCTAGAACGGTTGCTAGAGAATGCAGCTCGAGTTCCACACGCTTTCATAGTACATCTTAAGAAAATAAATGCACATGAAAAATCCCTTCTGTGCGGAGTGGGGGCCACAAAGGGATTTCGAAGTCTATGTCGGACTGTCGCAAAGGGATTTCCAAATCAGGCCAATCCTTAGACGGTCCCAAAGGGATTTCCAAATCGGGCGGCCCGATTTGGAAATCCCTTTGCTGACAGTCCGACATATACTTTGAAATCTGTTTGTGGAGAAATCCCTTTGTGGCCTCCACTTGGCAAAAGAATTTGGAAATTCCTTTGTTGCCCCGACATGAGTGCTTAATACATTGGGCAAAGGAGGGATTTCACGGGCTCCCTGCGATGAGCTTTTCCAAAAGTCAAGCCTCCGTAAATAAACAAATGCATAACAGAATATTTTTTAAAGAAAAAAAAAGGTTAAAAAAATGACCTATAAATCATCCCGCCCCGCCTTGTAGCCAAAGTGCCTCTTCCACTAATTCACAGAACTCAGAAACAATCGCAGAGTTCACTAGGCTCCTACATCTCCAGAACATGGCGGATCATGTGATTGCACTCGAAAGGTACTTAACTCATCCATGTGAATATGCTTTTAAGTTCTCACTTAGGGTGTGGATTAGTAGCCAATTTTCATTTTTCTTCTGAATTTATTTTTTGCCAATTGATTTCTTCTTGATTAGGTACAGGGATGACGAACAATCACAACAACAAGAAAGTTTCGACGCAACCAAGAGATTTCACATAGTATTCACATTTTTCAAACTGCTCACTATCACGCATTTTAATTCACAACATATTGAAGTGTTGAGCCATATGATTTTGCAGCTTTATGTCATTTGTGAAGTTATCTATTTCATAGCATTGATCAAAGTGACTGGACCCACAAGCCCAAAGTTGGTATACCGATGCTCGTACATCTTTTTCGAGACTCTCGGCTCCGAATTGCTTCTTTGGATGAGTTTATCTCTGGTCATATGGCTGGTCATCAATATATTGTTTATAGTGTTTGCATTGGCATGTTTGCTCACACGAGATTGGGATCGTTTCCGAGAGATTGTTCAAATGTTTGATGATGTGCCACTTCCTGAAGTTTAGTCGGATTTCTGAAACTCCTGCAATCATATTGTATTTGGGGCGTCTTTTGTTGTCTTTTGTTGTTTAACGTTGATCTTCATAATTTATATAGATAATTATAGAACTTCGGTACGTCGATGTATGAAGATGATATAAAACTAAGACTTAAGAAAATTTTGTGGCAACACATGATGGACACGTGAAAGATTGATTACAGATTTTCAATCATGCCTAAACCAGCATTTAGTAATTAACTATTAAAATTTTTTAAAAAAAAATGGAAAGAACTGTGGGCCATTTCATTTCTTTGGTTGCGGTAATTGCGACGAATGAACCCGTTCAGATTTTCCTTGGGCTTTGACCTAAAAAATGATTTTCCTTGGGAAAGGTAAAGGCCTTTGGATTAGACCTACTACGACCAAAAATGAGCAGGAGAAAATATTCAGTTCACCCACTCATGGATAGACATGTGTCCAGATTGCCAGTTCAGCATCTGACTTGAAATCAAATAAAAATCTGAATTTTATTTTTTCTCTTTCTCCTTCGTTCTCCTTCATCCGGCCTGCGTTTTCTCTGCTCCTTCTCCTCCATCATCCATGGCTGCAAGATTTGGCTGTCCATGGCTCGCGAGGTGCGTCGGTGTGGACTCTCAGGACACAGCGCCGGCGACTCCGCTGGTGGCGACAGCGAGGAGGTCCGCAACTCCGACGAAGGAGAGAAGCTTCCGTTGTCGAATCTTCGTCCAAGGACGAGATTTGGAGCTCGCTGTCAACTCTCGCGGCCATGAGCGATCCGCCATCGCCAGATCTGTGGATGAGGCGCCTCGCGAGCCATGAACAAGCAAAACTTGTGGCCATTAATGATGGAAGACCCCTTCCGGCGTCACTCGCGGTCTGGCCGAGCCACCCCTCCGGCTCCCGTCTTTTTCTGTTTATCTCCAACCTCCAGATCTGGCGGCGCGTCCCTCATCCATGGCCGTCGTCAACTTCGCCAGCATCACTCTTCAAATCTATAGATCTGGCCATCCATGGCCGTCGTCGGCGTCGAGCAATGCCGAAAGGGGCGGCTCATTTAGCGCAGGACGCGGCGCTGGTGACTCCGCTGGTGGCCGCCTCGACGGAGGTGCTGCAAACTTCAATGAAGCAAGAACTTTCATGGCAGAACAGACCTTATTTCTATTTTTTTATTCAATTCCATGTCATCAGATAGACGCCAAGTGATTTGAAACTATTGCATATTTTCTCAAATCATGACGAGATCCAATAATTTCCCAAGCTCCGAACTCACTAAATTTATGAATAGCCGCATGCCAACTATTGTCTATATGCTCATAGAAGGGGAAAGAGAAATAGCCTCTCTACACAACAAGAAATATATATCAAATATATAATAAGTTTGACTTTTGAACATCACTTTATATTTTCACATCAATTATCCCCGTGTTCTTATGTAAGATATGCTATTTTATTTACAAAAACGTCCATCTTCAAATTTTAAATTCTCACGCTCACTCAAAACACTCAAAACAAACTAAAAATCAAATAACCCAAACCGTAACTAATATGCTAAAAATGAGTTTGTTATGAGAAATAATTTGGTCTTTTTAATGTGGGGACTTTATCCTTAAAGGTATATGTATAGTATTTATTAAGATAAGTTAAATAAGTGATCATTAGATAAATATGAGGTGTCTTTGGCATCTTTGTCGAGTCATGTGTAAGGATATAACCACTTAAATGGATAAAGAATTTCACTTATATTCTTTCTATGATGATAATTTACACTTCACCATTTCATTTCACTTATTTAACCATTGATAGTATACCAAAACGGGATTCGGTTAGGTCGAAACCAGCTCCAACCAAGACCTCCTTCCTTATAATGGCAATCCCTTTTTGAAATATTACCAAGTTCAAAACTCAGTAAATGAATTTACTATAACAGGTGCCCATTCATAGCTCAATTTGACGACTATGCAGAAGACGATTGTTCAAGGATTGATCAGTGACGCAAGAACACTATCAGAAGAGTTAGACCAAAGGGGAAAAACATCTAGCATCAGCTGGTGAACCAACATGTACATTTCAGCTGTTCAACTTCTTCTTCTGTCAAAAACCATATAGTAGACAAAGTCTTTCTCGATATTTTCTCTCGATATGCAGAGTCTTCGTCTACCCATCGATGGTAGTTTCAGTGTTTATCAAAACCCAACTTCTTCAAACCCACTCCTTTCTCTTCTTCTCATCTTCCGATATTACCCGCTGATGATTTAGTTGATGACAGTTATGGGTTGCATCTTCTCCTGCATGCGGATGGCCCATCGAATGGTACCCTATATGCTCTCCTGATATCTTGCCCTCACAAATTGGCAGATTGCATGCTTCATTTTTCCAGTAATTTCATCGGGGATAGTTTCTATGGGATATTCTGTGTGTTGCGAAATGAAAATGGAAGGATATCCATTACCGAATTCCCTGTTTGTCTTCTGACGTTGTCTGTGTGTCGAGGAGGAAAATGGAAGGCCATGCCTCTCTTGAAGTCGACTGTGACGAATTCTGCTCTTAATCAAGTGGGGATTGATTTCCATTAGTGAATTCCCTGGTTTTCTTCTGAACTCTGTTTTGGATCAGTACTGTCATCTTTATAGCTAATCTTACTGTGCCAACCAATGGATTGCGTTTTCATTCCATACTTCTCTAGCTTATTTTGAAGTGTCCTTTCTCTTTGGCCCCGTTACGATGGATTCCGAAGACAATGACGAATCTTTAAGAATCGCTTGCTTTATGTAAACGGTTGGGGCGTCTAGGTTACTGCACGGAAATAGAGGTATGGGACGAAGCCCCCATTAGAAAAGTTAGAGGAATGCCGCTTGTTACTTGTAGGTAAAGTCCTATCGAAATCTAGTGTCAACTTACAAGCCCTTCGAGTACATTAAGGCGGATTTGGCGAACGGACTATGTGGACATATCTCAACGAGAGAGTAACCCGTATCTAGCAAAATTTAAGTCGAATCGACAAGCGGGATTATGGAGGGAGGACCATGGCTCTTTGCCAGTCAATTAGTCGTTTTCAAACCATGGATTCCTAACGCACCTCTACACTGCTATGATTTTAGTCGATGTGCTTTTTGGGTTCAAATCTTTGGGCTGCCTTTAGAGTGGAGTACAGAGCAGATGATTCGCAAAGCATTGCAGCAAGTTGGTGAAGTTATAGAGATAAAGGCTGACCTTATTGATAGCTCGTTCTCAAAATCGACAAGAGCAAGGGTTGAAATACACTTGGCTGAACCTCTACAATCCGGTAAGCTTATCCGAATTGCTGGCAAAACAATGTGGCTCGACTTCCGATACGAAAGGTTGTCCCACTTTTGCTATTCCTGCGGGAGGATAGGCCATTATGCCTCATATTGTCCAGCATATCCATATGAAGAAGCTAAAACAGATGGGAAAGATAAACTGGCATACGGGAACTGGTTGAGAGCTGAAGTCCAACAACACAGTCCTTATTGGCAAGCATTCTACCACACACCTGAACATGTACCACAAAATGAAGAAACAGTACCTGAGACACCCCCAGCTCTGATGCCAAGTGTTCCATTGTTGCCTAAATCTACTACTGCCAATGACATAACCTCGCCAGTTTTAGCACATCAACCCCCACATGAACAACTTCCACTTCAACTGCAACTTCCAAAGACTTTGCAGCAAATTACTCCCACTCTCACAACAGCTTTAATCCCTGCAACTGAGAAGCAAAAGGGAATCATCACTATGTCCAAGGAACTGCGAAATACTAACAAGCAGAAGACTTCCAGAGCTAGCCCCAAGGCAGGATTAGCTAAAAAGCAAAAGCGGTACACCCCTTATGGCATGCAACACTCGTCATTAAATGAGTTTGACGACACGCAATTTCTGGATACTCCTATTCTAACTGCAACTGAAGAGCATCAATGGGCGTCGGTGGCTGGCCCTCAACAGCCACCACAGCACAAATGAAGTTCATCTATTGGAACTGTCAGGGTTTGGGCTCTCCCCTGACAGTTCGCGCTCTAAAGGCCTTAGTGGCCTCCGAAAAGCCTGATTTACTTTTTTTGGCGGAGACTAAGAATCAGGAGGCAGTCATCCTCAAGATGAAAAGGCTTTTGAAATTTAGTAATTACCATGTCTATGATCCTGTTGGACTGGCTGGTGGTCTAGCTATGCTTTGGAATGACGATATTATTATCCATATAGAGAGAACTACTCAGCATTTTTTTGATACAATCTGTACAGAGGTTCGAGTGGGGACTTCTATGCGTCTCACTTGTGTCCACGCTCCAGCAACCTATCAGCTACGCCGACATCTATGGACAGAGCTTCGTCTAATTGCTGCCTCAAATGTTATACCCTGGGTATGTGCGGGTGACTTTAATGAAGTTCTGTTTCCTTGGGAAAAAGTGGGCCGACGACTGGTTGAGCCGTATCGAATGTATTCCTTCAGAGAAGTCTTACAGGACTGTTACTTAATGGATATAGGCAGTAAGGGATGTTCCTACACCTGGATGAATAATCTTCTTGGTGAAGACCTAGTTAAAGAACGGTTGGATCGAGTTTTGTGTACTATGGAGTGGCATCTAAATTACCCTGAGGGTGAGGTGTATGCACTTCCACCAGTGGGCTCTGATCATAGCCCTCTTTTATTGACTACAGAGGCCCGACCACGGCGACAACACAAAAGATTTATCTTTGAAGCTTACTGGTTGAAGGAAAAGGACTGTAGCGAGGTGGTTGAAAGATCTTGGAATTCCCAACGTGCTAGTACATCTACCCTACCAAGAAGACTACAGCAAGTCGCTCAAGCACTTACCAAGTGGAGTCGATCTAAGTTCTCAAAGGCAACTAATCAAATATCACACTTGCAGCAACAACTTCAAACACTTATTAATTCTCCCAACAACTACAGCGATGAGCATCAAATTATTCAATTGAAGATGAACATTCACAAACTATGGCAGCAGGAGGAACAACATTGGGCTATGCGATCTAGGCTTAACTGGCTTACATGGGGAGATAAGAATACCAAATTCTTCCATGCGACAACATTACAACGGCGAATTCGGAATCGGATACGAATGTTGAAAGATGCTAATCTCACTTGGATTCGGGAAGAGGATAGTTTAAAAATCATGACAAGGAATTTCTTCTCCGCACTATACACGTCAGATGGCCCTCGGAATTATGGTCCTATTCTTGCAAAATGTACACCTACTGTTACTCTGGAAATGAACAATATCCTAACGGCCCAGCTTACTCGAGATGAGGTACGTCGCGCCACATTCCAAATGGGGGCTACTAAAGCACCAGGACCTGATGGTTTGAATGGTCTATTTTATCAGAAGCATTGGAATCTTTTACACGAAGACATTTTTACGGCTGTTCAAGAGTTCTTTGCAACTGGTAATCTATATGCTTCTCTGAACAAAACTAGTATTACTCTGATTCCAAAAGTGGCCCAACCGGAGAGTCTAGACCAATACCGACCAATAAGTCTTTGCAACTACATCTATAAAATCATCTCAAAGGTGTTAGCTAATCGTCTTAAGCCTTTTTTACCTGATCTAATCTCTGCTGAGCAATCTGCTTTTGTGAGTGGCCGGCAAATCCAGGATAACATTATTGTTGTCCAAGAAGTGCTTCATCAGCTGAGGATTAGGAAACGCAAACGAAATTTTCAAGCAGTTTTAAAAGTGGACATGCAAAAGGCATATGACAGGGTGGAATGGGACTTTCTTGAGGACTATTTGATCAGATTAGGTTTCCATGCCACCTGGGTTCACTGGATAATGCAGTGTGTTACAACAGTGTCTTTTAGTATCACTTTTAATGGGGAACAACTTGAGTATTTCCATCCTTCTCGGGGACTTAGACAGGGAGACCCACTCTCGCCTTATTTGTTCATTTTGGTAGCAAATGTTTTATCTGTCCTTATCCATGACGCACTTCACATAGGACATCTACAAGGACTACAACAACGAGGTGCCCAACTCTTTCCCATTTATTTTTTGCTGATGATGCCATATTTTTCATGAATGCTACAGTCCAGGAATGTCATAACCTAGCAAATATTCTAAATCAATACTGTTTGGCTACTGGGCAGCTGATAAATAGGAACAAATCGGGCATTTTCTTTGGTAAGGATTGTCCTTATAGTTTAAGGGTTAACTTGGCCGCTGAATTTAGGGTCCCAGTGTTACAAAAAACAGGTAAATACCTAGGGATTCCTTCTGATTGGGGTAGATCAAGACGAGATATGTTTGCCTGGATTATGGCGAGAGTGACTGCTAAACTAGAAGGGTGGAAAGCAAAATTTCTCTCTAGGAGTGGAAAAGAGATTCTCATTAAAGCTGTTGTACAGGCGATACCACAATATGTCATGTCCATTTTTAAATTACCAGTTTCGATTTGCAAAGCCATTGAGAAGAAGATTGCTCGCTTTTGGTGGCAGAATGACAACAGTAGATCTGGTATTCATTGGACACAATGGGATGTTCTAAAGAGATGTAAGAATGAGGGTGGTTTGGGTTTTAGAGATCTTCTTGCTTTCAATAAGGCAATGCTCGGTAAACAGGCCTGGCGCTTGATACAGAACCCATCCTCACTATGCAGCACATTACTAAAAGGTCTTTACTTTTATCAAAGAGAGTTCAGATATGCGGAGAAAGGGGCGCGTCCTTCTTGGGGCTGGCAGAGCATACTATTAGGAAGAGACTCCATTTTAGCTAAACTCCAATGGTCTGTCGGAAATGGGAGAAAAATCAAGATACGTGAAGACAGATGGCTTCCTAAAGGAATCTTAGGTGGTCCTGCCCATCTGACGGAACCTCATCTAGTAGCTGACTTACTGGAGCCGGAACAACAAACCTGGAATGTTGATCTATTACAACAGCACTATGATACTCACACCATCAAAGAAATTACCAGTATTCAGGTTAGACCCAATCATATAGAGGACAAGCAAATATGGACAGACACTATCAATGGCCAATACACGGTGCATAGCGGCTATCAGGCAATAAAGAAAGCGGACTCAAATCATACAGATCTGCCATCGTCATCTTATCAAGTACCTGCGCAACTATGGAAAAGCATTTGGCGACTACAGCTAACACCAAAAATTCGGACTTTTCTTTGGTCCCTAAGCCATAATGCTTTAGCGACAAAGACCAATCTCGTTCGCCGTCACATCAGCACAGATATGGTATGCAATATATGCAACAATAATTGTCCGGAATCCCTTGAACACCTATTCTTGTTCTGCCCGTGGACAACTACGATCTAGTCTCATCCCACAATTGGTATTCAACTAACTCCTCATGCTGTCCCTCGCATAGAACAATGGCTAGCAGATAGAGTTACTCAAAACAGAACTTACCTGAGTTCGACACAATAGCTGAGCTCCTCTGGCAGATTTGGAAGGTGAGGAACAATTTTGTTTTCCGTAGCCATCGTCCTGATCCACTCCATCTATTGAATGTCGTCTTCGCAAAGGTCCAAACAGCTCGGAATTTACATCGTCGATCTGCTGCAACTGGACTACCATCAACCCTCCCTTCCCAAGTTTGGCGACCTCCCGATCCCGGTGTCCTGAAGTGTAATATTGATGGGGCTTTCAAGCTTGACAACAACCACGGCTCAATGGCATGTCTATGCTGAGATCACACTGGAAAGTTGATAGAAGGATTTACCCGCGATCTATCTTCACCTTTGCAGCTTATGCTTTCTTGCTTACTCTAACTTGATCCAACAACGAAGAACGGAGGATACGATTGTCGTTGAATCATTTCAACGACAACCGATTGACGCCATGGGAGGTACGATCATTGTTTGCTGAAGCCTCTTTCTCTTGAGTGTTCTCCATAAAGTCGCCAAGCAAACTTTGGCCCAACAAAACCCTATTGCTAATTGGGAATTCTTCTTGTTTCCGAAAAGTTGCAGAATGGTTCTATTACTTGAATGAAAGTTCCTCTTTTTAGACCAAAAAAAAAAAAAAAAACTTCTTCTTCAGGGAACAAAACATAAGGGAATTCAAATAATACAAGAATTTAATACTAGAGCCAAGTAATGAATGCTTTCAAAAATTAAACTTGAAAATATTTGCCAAAATAAGAAAAGCCTCGGCGAGATAAGAGTAAAGGCAGCCGTAATATGGCGGAAAAGCATGTGTTTTTAGAAGCCTGCAATAACTCTGGTAATATGTCTAATGCAAAGCTACTAATAAACTAATTTGCAATAACTTTGGTAATGTGTTTTTAGAGCATTGAAATTCTAAAACTTATCATGAAAATGCATTTGAATCTTAGAACTTTCAACAAATGCAATAAAATGTTAAAACTTATCATGAAAGTGCGATTAAGTCATAAAACTTTTAAAAAGTGTAATCAATTTATAAAAACTTGTCAAATTAGTGCAATCAAATCATAAAACTTGTTAACAATTTTCCGTTTGTCAAATTGAACGGAGTTAATAGAAGCACTTGATTATGCCAAGTCGACAAGTTTTAAGACTTTATTGCATTTTTTTTTTAAATTTTAAGACTTAATTGTAGTTTTATGATGAATTTTAGAACTTGATTGTACTTATTAAAAATTTTAGAACTCAATGTGTGTTTGTTTTGTGAAAAATAATTTCCAGGAAAACGTTTTTCTCATTTTCCAGCGTTTGGTTCATTTAGGAAAATGAGTCTATGGAAAATATTTTCCTAGTCAACGGAAAATGTTTTTTTTTTTTTTGGTAACGACGGAAAATGTTTTCTTTCCAAAGCTTAAATTCAAGAAAACGATTTCCCTTTTGAAAAAACCGGAAAATGTTTTCCAAAATATTTTAAGATCCTTGCTTGATAAAAAATTTATTATTAAAAAGAATTTCTAATAAAAAAATTTGAATTTGTTATTATTGTATCTTTTCTTTTCTTTATTCTTTTTTTTTCTTTTTTCTCTTTTCCTTTTTTGCCTGTGAACATAAACCCAAACTCCTCCTCCCCTCTCTCCTTCTCCTTCACCCCCTCCTTTTCATCACTGCCACCTCCTCCAACCCTAGCCCCTCCTACACTCCCGTTGGCTTCGCTCCCTCCTCTTCCTCTTCGTCGGCGTCTTCTACACCTTCAATCATTTTTCAAATGCAATACAAACACTAGAAAATATTTTCAGTCACATATCACCAAACAAAAGAAAACTAATCGCTTTCTTGAAAAATATTTTCCAGGGAAACCATTTTCCAAAAACGTTACATTTTCCGTGAAACAAACACACCCTCAATTGCACTTTCATGATGATGATTAAGATTTCCAGGACGTAATACAATGTCTTATGATGTTGCTCATATAATATGTAAACTTCACTAGATGACACACACTATGTGGATCAATGATCCTCTACCGATTTTCAAAGCTAATAGATCTCTAAAAGATTAAATGGTAGTGAATCATAATATGAAAAAGGGCTCAACGAAATGTATTGAAATTGCCGATAGATGATTTTGAGCATGACTATTCAAGTAATTTTAGGAGAGAATCTTGATTAATCGAACCGATTGCAAAATGGCTATTTATTTTTTTAACCTCCGTTTTAGTATGAAGGGAGATGGACTTGATGATATCCGTGGCGGCGTGAACCCACGAGCCCCGACGCCACCTGTTCGAGGGGATCACCGCGAGGCAGAGCAACTGCGCCGCCATTTGCTAGATGGAGAGCTTTCGCAGCGGGCATTGCTACTTGCTGGGGCAGACCGAGTTTCACACGCTTTCGCATTACATATTATCATATCCCATGAATCTATATGCACATGGGAAATCCCTTCTTTGCCCAGCTTATTAAGCACACATGTCGGGGCAACAAAGGAATTTTCACGTTGTGTTTCCGTGTTTGTTCCGTCGGGGGCAACAAAGGAATTCCACTTCCCGGGCTGAAAGAACCTCAAATGAGTCAAATCAGATTCTGTCAGCCCGCGAAGTTTCTCGGCGGCAGCACGGGAGAAACAGGTTCCTGCCCGCGGGCAGAAGTGGAATTCCTTTGTTGCCCCCGAACAAACATGGTAACCACAATGTGGAATTCGACACGTGTGCATAATGCACTGGGCAAAGAAGGCATTTCATAGTCCGACCAAAAAACAACAGAGGCATTTCCTCGCAAAAGTCAGAGT
This sequence comes from Eucalyptus polyanthemos subsp. polyanthemos, assembly GCA_017140185.1. NCBI lineage: Eukaryota > Viridiplantae > Streptophyta > Magnoliopsida > Myrtales > Myrtaceae > Eucalyptus > Eucalyptus polyanthemos. The sequence continues at coordinate 18,901,496 of CM029460.1, read as the reverse complement.
CTCCGTCAATAAGCAAATGCAGAGCAGAATTTTTTTTTTTGTTTTAAAAAAAAAGGTTGAAAACATGACCTATATATACATATAATCCCTTATCCCCTTAGGCCAAAGTGCCTCGTCTCTTATTCACATAACTCGAAAAACAATCGAGGAGTTCACCGGGCTCCTACATCTCTAGAGCATGGCGGATCATGCGGTTACCCTCGAAAGGTACATAACTCATCTATGTGAATATGCTTCTAAGTTCTCGCTTAAGGCGTGGATTAGAGGCTTATTTTTATTTTTCTTTAAAATATATATTTTTTTCAATTCATTTCTTCCTAATTTGGTACAGAGACGACAAACAACCACAACAGTAGCAATAGCAATAGCAAAGGTTCGACTTAACCAAAAGATTTCACATAATATTCACCTCATTCAAGCTACTAGTCTTCGCGTATTTCAATTCTCATAATACTAGAGTATTGAGCCATATGGTTTTGCAGCTTTACGTTATTTGCAAAATTATCTATTTCATAGCATTGATCAAAATGACTGGACCCACAAGCCCAAAGCTGGTATATCGATGCTTCTACATTGTTTTCGGGACTCTCAGTTCTGAGTTGTTTTTTTGGATAAGTTTGTCTCTAGTCATGTGGTTGGCCATCAATATATCATTTCTGGTGTTTGCTTTGGCATGTTTGCTCACACGAGATTCAAGTTGTTTCCGAGAGATTGTTCAACCGTTTGACAATGTGCCACTTCTTGAAGTTCAGTTGGATTTTTTAAGCTCCTGCAATCATATTGTATTTGGGTGCCTTTTGTTGTATGTTGTTTGAGGTCAATCCTCATAGTTTATATAAATAATTATGGAACTTTGATATGTCCTTATATGAAGATGGAATAAAACTAAAACTAAAGAAAATTTTGTGGCAACACAAGGTCATCGACCAAGAATGGACACCTTGAAAGATTGATTACAGATTCTCAATCATCCCTAAACCAGTTTTTAGTAAATAACTATTAAAATTTTTTAAAAAATGGAAAGAATTGTGGGCCACTTCATTTCTTCGGTTGCGGTAATTGAGACATATGAGCCCGTTCAGATTTTCCATGGGCTTTGACCAAAAAAAGGATTTTCCTTGGGAAAGGTAAAGGCCTTTGGATTAGAGTCTAATCCAAAGGCCTTTTTATGTGCCTGCTTTCATGGTGGATGTTTGAACACTCGGAATATTATGAACCATATTCACGAATGTATGGAGTTCTTGGCCTTTTTGTCATGAGTTTCTCCTTTCCATTGTTCACCCTTTTCGGTGCTTTAGATGCTTCCATCTTGCTAGACATAAAAAATCTTGGAGCTGTTCCCAACCGTTTTTTAAAAATGTTCAGCAAAAACTCATTATTCTCTTTGAATAAATAACTTGTTTTAATTCACGTTTTCGCGGATGTTTCATTAGATAGTGTTCAAATAGTTAATACTTAGTTTCACGTTACAGTTTTCAGTTACTCAATAGTATGCTCACTTTAAATAAGAGAAGCATCTACATGGTCTAATTCTTCATAAATATTTCAATTTATAAGTTTTTTTTCAACAATTTTTATATTATTTACTATTTTTTAAATATAATTTGAGATTTTTATCCAATTAGCATATAGTTTAAAGTGAGCGCGGGTTTTTCTAGAATATTAATGGATCTTAGCAATATAGATCGGATCAGGTATGTGTCAAGTATAAGTCACTAGATTTATATTACAAGAATATGGGTCATCGACCCATTTTCAACCCGACCTATCCATTTGATGGGTTAAGATTAGACCTACTACAACTAAAAATGAGGAGGAGAAAATATTAAGTGTTTCAAATCACCACGTTAATGGCTGATGCGGCATAAACTTATTTTGGTGACACCCACTAATGAATTGAAATGTGTCCAGATTGCCAGCAACCGACTTGGAAGTTTGTGTGTTGCTGCGGTTTACGGATTTAGGAAAGTTCGACCGGAGTTGGAGATTACACAGGGGGTTGGGGTGTTTAACCATGGTTAGTTGGGGGTGGGTTAAGGAGGAGGAGCAGGGGTTGAGGCTTATCCGCAGCGGATCTGAGGATGACTCGACGAACGTCGGCGTCTCTCGATTAAAGGCGCCTTCACACTACACTTCAACTTACCACATCCCCATAAATTAAAGGCGCCTTCTTTGCGGAGGCAACAAAGGAACTTCGAAGTCCCACGTGTTGGGCAGGGACTTTCGAAAGGTCGGAACACAACCTGCACAACACGAGCTTAATAAGAATTAAAAAAAAAAAACTGACGGCTTATCTGCTCCAAAAGTCAAGCCTCCGTCAATAAACAAATGCAGAACAGAATTTTTATTTTTTTTTAAGAAAAAAGGTTGAAAAAATGACATAATTAATTCCACTCCCCCCGTAGCCAAAGTGCCTCTTCCACTAATTCATAGAACTTAGAAACAATCGCAGAGTTCACCAGGCTTTTACATCTCCATAACATGGCAGATCATGTGATTGCACTCGAAAGGTACTTAACTCATTCATGCGAATATGCTTTTAAGTTCTCGCTTAGGGCATGGATCAATAGCCAATTTTTATTTTTCTTCTGAATTTATTTTTTGCCAATTGATTTCTTCTTGATTTGGTACAAGAACGACGACAACCACAGCGGCAACAACAACAAAAGGAAAGTTTCAACTCAACCAAGAGATTTCATATAGTATTTACTTTCTTCAAATTGCTTGTCATCATACATTTCAATTTGTAGCATACTAAAATGCCGAGCCACATGATTTTGTAGCTTTATGTCATTTGCGAAGTTATCTATTTCATAACATTAATCAAAGTGATCGGACCCACAAGCCCGAAATTGATATACCAATGCTTGTACATTGTTTTTGGAACTTTCGGTTCCGAGTTACTTCTCTGGATGAGTTTGTCTTTGTTAATGTAGATAGTCGTTAATATATCTTTTCTGGTGTTTGCTTTGGCGTGTCTGCTAGCACGGGATTCGGGTTGTTTCTAAGAAATTGTTCAGTTGTTCGACAATGTGCCTCTTCTTGAAGTTCAGTCAAATTTCTAAAGCTCCTCCAATCATACTATATTTGAGACGTCTTTTGTTGTATGTTATTTGAGGTCGATCCTCATAATTTATATAGATAGTTACGGAACTTTAGTATGTTCATGTATACGTTCATGTATGAATATGGAATAAAATTAAGACTCAAGAAAATGTTGTGGCAACACATGATGGACACTTGAAAGATTGATTACAGATTTTCAATCATTCGTAAACCAGTTTTTAGTAAATATCTATTAAAATTAAAAAAAAATGGAAAGAAATGTGGGCCATTTCATTTCTTTGGTGGCGGTAAACGAGATGAATGAGCCCGTTCAGATTTTCCTTGGGCTATGACCAAAAAAAATGGTTTTGCTTGGGAAAGGTAAAGGCCTTTGGATTAGACCTACTACGACTAAAAATGAGCAGGAGAAAATATGGCATTTCAAATCAGCACGTTAACAGCTAAGGCACTACGATTCTATTTCTTAAGCTTTTCTGATCCTTTTTGCCCTTTTGACGAACGTCTAAAAAGCCAGACGGAGTGGTCTTAATTACCACAAATTATATAGACAACAATAAAATTAATAATATTTTCACGTATATAAAGATGGAATAAAACTTAAAGTTTGATAAATCGTGGATTAATATCACACAAAAAATTTCTGGCCACAATAGTCATCTAGCATGAAGCATGAATGTGCACCTGGAAAGATTAATTACAGCAAAAGTATATTGGATGGATGACAACATGTGTCATATTTGATAATGTGTTTTAAGGGCACTGAAAGTCTTTAGGTCATACAATTGAATCTTAAAACTTTCAACAAATGCAATCAAGTGTTAAAACTTATTACAAAAATGCAATTGAGTCATAAAACTTTTAAAAAGTGTAATTCAATTCTAAAATTTGTCAAATTTACGTAATCAAGTCCTAAAACTTACTAGCATTTTTCGTTGGTCAAGTTAGATGGAGTAAATAGAAGAACTTGATTATGCCAACTTCATAAATTTTCGTTAAAAGTTTTAGAACTTAATTACACTTTTATTATAAATTTTAGAACTTTATTACACTTGTTAAAAGTTGTAGAACTCAATTACACTTTCATGATAAATTTTAGGACTTCCAGTGCACTTATCTCCTTTTAATATAGTGTCTTATGATGTTACTCATACAATATGTAAATTTCACTAGAAGACACACAATATGTGGATCAACAAGCCTCTATCTATTTTTAGAGTTAATAGATCTCTAAAAGATCAAATGGTAGTGAATCATAATATGAAGAAGGGCTCAACAAAATGAATCGGAATTGCCAATAGATGATTCTGAGCATGATTTATCAACTCATTTTCTAGGAGAGAATCTTGATTAATTGAACCGGTTATAAACCGACTATTTTTTTTCACCTCCATTTCGGTATGCAAAGGGATGGATCCAATGGTGGCGCAGGTGTGAACTAGCAAGTCCCGACGCCACCTGTTCGAGGGCATCTGAGTGAGGCAGAGCAACTGCACCGCCGTCTGCTGGACGGAGGACTTCCACAGCTGGCGTTGCCGGGACTTTCATTGCCGTTGCTTCTGCACCGAACAACTGCTAGAGAGTGCAGCCCAAGTTCCACACGCTTTTGCTTTACATCCTTATCATATCCCATGGTAGTAAATCCGAAATTTACGTGGGAAATCCCTTCTTTGCCAAGCATATTGAGCACACATGTCTGATTGTATTGATTCAGAAGGAATTTCGGATTGTACTGCCTCGGTTTCATCTGAGCCAAAACAATTCGAGACAATCAATTTCAATGCTGTTGAAGATATGCACAAATCAAGCTAAAGATTGTAATCAATCAATCCAAGATTACAGAAGATTGTGGTTATTTATTTATGTCAATCTGTGATTGGATTTGATTTGTTGAATATTCTTTTTCTTTAGTTAGACATTTAATGTATTATTAATAGGACATCATACAATGTAAATCGATATATACCAACCTTGATTTCTTCTCTCGTACGTATTCCTCCATTTAATCAAGGAGAAATCTCATTGACATGGTATCGATTTATTTTTCAATCTAGCTTCCGCCAAATTCTTCAAATTGCCTCTCTCCTTCTTACGAATCAATTTCTACAAAGAAGCGGAATGGCCAAGCATAATCAAGGAGAAATCTCGGTTGAGGAAGGTCAAAACTCACCTCAAAGCAGAAATCCAACCTTGACCCTTCGGAAGATGATCACTCGACGGCTCAACACACGCCAACCCGACACTTGCTCCGCTCAATGTTTCCGGCCCAACTCAATGGCCATCGGTGGTTTCCCTTTCATCCGTGGGGAATTGGACCAGCTCGGTCGTGGGTTCCATACGGAACATCCGGAGAAGGATTCTCGAAACCGGACAATTCCCGAGACCCGAAGCATTTTCGATCCCTACCCGAATGCGGGACCCGGCTATCCGAATACGGGCCACGGATACCGCGTTCATTTTTCCAGCCGGTGGCGGCCGACCGGAACCCGGCGACCCGTTCTCTACACGCGCCGGGCGGGGCCCGAGCTACGGCTCATTTCCTTGCAGCTCACCTGACTTGAAAACTACACTACCTGGGCTCGAGATCTTCGGCGGGCACTAGTGACCAAGGAGAAAGAAGGCTTCATAGACGGCAACGTACCCTTCCCGACAGACGAACGCTCACAGCGACACTGGCGCAGGTGCAATCAGCTCGTTTGGACGTGGATCGGCAACTGTTTGGCTCCTGAGGTGGCCGCCGGGCTTCCACCAACCGAAGACTCGAAGGCGATTTGGGACGCGATCCGAGAGATGTACGGCAAGCTTGATCGAGCCAAGCTTTTCTCGCTCACCCAAGCCGTATCTGACCTGAAACAAGGAAATCAAACCGTCACAACATGTTTCAATCGGCTCTCCCCCTCCGGAACGAACTCGAGGCTGCCGAAGAGAAACTCGAGGACCGGAGGAAACCCTAAATCAATATAGGGCTATTCGAGACGGAAAAATCGACTCGATTTTTACTAATATTGAATGAAAGTTACTCACATTTCAGGTCCCAAGTGCTCGCCATGGATCCGCCACCTTCGCTCCGGCGAATCTACCAGCTAGCGGTTCAAGAAGAAAGCCAGAGGACAGCGGCGACTGGACTCGTGCGAACCGGAGAAGGGGCGGCGTTTGCGGCTCTCGGATCTGGCTTGCCGACGGCCGGGAACCTCTCACCGGCGTTCGCCGTTCCCGGATCTGGCCTCACTCCGGCTGGTAGCTCCTCGTACGCCCTCTCTCCGGCGGACCAGCCCTTCCGGTTCCCTGGAGAAAATCCCTATCGCACGAGTGAGAGAAGTAAGGAGGAAGGAAACCCTATTTTTAGGGTGGACGGCTCAGATCAAATCTTCAGATCTGACGGTCATTATTCAGCTAATGCCCTAGCTGAATCCAACGGCTCCGGTTCCTTTAGGGGATCCTACGGCTCCAAAAATTCTGCACCAAAGGAAAATATTAGAGGAAAGGGAAAATTATATTGCAGCTATTGCAAACGGCCTCACCACACCGTGGAAACCTGTTGGAAATTACACGGTAAACCCGGAGATAAAGGAAAGAAGGAATCTTCAGTTAATCAAATCACTGGGCACAATGTCAACTAGTCAATTACTCAAAATCAGTATCAGGAAATAATGAAGGCCCTAAAACAGCTGGAAATTTCCGAAAAAGAGCAGAGCTTCTCGGGTACCTCATTTTGCCTAAGCTCGTTTCTCATGATGCATGGATCATTGACTCGTGTGCTAGTGACCACATTATTTGTGACGAGAGTTTCTTTTCTCATACTCATGCTCATATTTTCCCGATCCTTTGTGAAACTTCCAAATGGGAATATCATAAATGTCACAAAAATAGGGACAAGATACTTCTCAGCCCTTCCATTACCCTTAAAAATGTGCTTTATATTCCTCGCTTTAAATTCAATCTTATCTCGCCTCAAAAGCCTCGTGAGGATAATTCATGTCGAATCCTCTTCAATTCGACACATGTCTTTTTCGAGCCCTTTCGACTGGCAACCGATGGGCTTGGGTAGTCTCTCACAAGGGTTGTATTTTTGGACAAGTTTTCCCAAAAATATTGATTTATCATGTTTTTCTGTGAATAAAGAATCATTGTGTAACGTTGCTACCAATGATAAAGCTATCATTTCTCATCGACGTTTTGGTCACAGTGCTTTCTTTCCACATCCTAAATGTGATATATGTCCTCTCGCAAAGCAATCACGTGCCCCTTTTTCCACAAGCAAGTCCCAAACTACAGAAAATTTCTCCTTAATTCATGTAGACATTTGGGGGCCCTATCATACACCACATCGTGATGGGTCTCGTTTTTTTCTCACTATTGTTGACGATCATTCTCGTGCTACATGGGTCTTCCTTATGCAGTCAAAGAGTCAAGCTCTTTCTCATTTGAGAGATTTTTTCACTCTAACCAAAAATCAATTTGGAAAAACTGTTCAACGCATTCGAACAGATAATGGGAAAGAATTCTCTAGTCATGATTGTCAATTCTTATTTTCTTCACATGGAATTCTACATGAAAGTACGTGCACTTATACACCTCAACAGAATGGGGTTGTTGAGCGGAAACACCGCCATCTTCTAGAAGTAGCACGTGCACTTAAATTTCAAGCTTTCATTCCTGAAGCTTTCTGGGGAGATTGTGTGGTCACAGCAGCCTATCTGATCAATCGCATGAAAACTAGGGTTCTCAATGGATGTACCCCGTTTGAGATTTTATTTGGAAAAAAGCCTGAAGTAGATCATTTGCGAGTTTTTGGATGCTTGTGTTATGCTGCTGCTTTGGGTCCTCGTGATAAGATGAGTCCCCGAGCCAGACGATGCATTTTTATGGGTTATCCAACCTTTCGAAGGGATACCGTGTTTTTGAGCCATCGACAGTGATTTTTTCGTAAGTAGAGATGTGGTTTTCCATGAGGATGTGTTCCCTTTCCAGATGAAGTATCTTCCAATGAATCTTCAAGCTCAAATCGCGAGAATAGAAATTTTCTCTTTGAGGAAGATTTATCACTTAGTCCACACTATATATATGTTCCGACTTCTCCCGTGATCGAAACAAATGCAGCATCCTTACCTATCTCAGAATATTCAGCTCCGGACTCTACAGTATCGATTGAAGAGACATCTAATTCAGAAGAATCATCTCCAACACCTGATCATGTTCCTCCAAGATGGTTAGGACGAACCACTCGTCCCCCAACTTGGACAAAGGATTATGTTTGTGCGTCACTCAACTCATCAGGTACTCCATACCCTGTCTCATCTTATGTCTCGTTTGATTGTCTATCTACGGAACATATGTGCTGCATTAGTCGTATTTCTGAAGAAATAGAACCGTCATCTTATGATGTGGCCGTTCGGGATCCACGCTGGCAAAAGGCGATGGAAGCTGAGTTACATGCCTTGGAAGAGAATCACACATGGGATATAGTACCACTTGCGCTTTGATCGTAAGCCAATTGGCTGCAAATGGGTATACAAGATTAAATATAAGGCTGATGGTTCAGTGGAACGCTATAAGGCTCGCTTAGTGGCAAAAGGCTTTACGCAACGTGAGGGCTTCGATTACCATGAAACATTCTCCCCGGTTGCCAAAAATGTCACTTCGTTCCTTTCTTTCTCGTTGCTTTGCTTTCCGGATCGGAAACTACATCAAATGGATGTCCACAATGCTTTTCTTCATGGAGATCTTGTTGAAGAAATTTATATGGATCTTCCACCGGGATTACGGCGACAGGGGGAGTCTGGAGTGTGTCGTCTCCGTAAGTCCCTTTATGGACTCAAGCAAGCTTCTCGTCAGTGGTATGCAAAATTCACTTCAGCCCTTACAACAATTGGTTTCAAACAATCCAAGCATGATTATGCTCTATTCTCTTGGACTAAAGGTACGTCTTCAATATACCTGATGATATATGTTGATGACATACTTATTATGGGAAATGATGAATTAGGCATCAAGAGACTTAAGGAACATTTGCATTCTAGCTTTCGAATTAAAGATTTGGGATCTCCCAAGTATTTCCTTGGCATTGAGATTGCTCGATCAGAGCTAGGAATTGCCCTTAGTCAACGGAAATTTGTATTAGAGATTATATCGAAAGCGAGGCTTATCGGGATGTAAACCGGCTGTCATCCCTATCGATCGAACATCAAGCCGACATCGTTGACTACGATGTTGGATCATCGTCTAAGATTGACGATCCTCCGCTTAAAGATCCATCCGGCTATCAAAGGCTTGTAGGGAAACTTATATATCTCACTATGACTAGGCCGGATATATGTTATGCAGTTCAGACACTTAGTCAATTCATGCATAGTCCAAAGGAGTCCCACATGAACGCAGCCTTGAAGGTTGTAAAGTATTTGAAGAAATGTCCAGGCCTTGGATTACTCCTTTCACGAGATTGCAATCTCGAAATGGCAGCTTATTGTGACACGAGATTATGCCACATGCCCTATGAGTCGAAGATCGATCACTTGGATTTTGCATCAAGTTGGGAGAGTCGTTACTTGCATGGAAAACGAAGAAGCAATCCACTGTATCTCTTTCATCTGCGAAGCCGAGTATAGAGCTATGGCTAAGACAGGTTTGTGAAATAGTTTGGATACGAGGCTTGCTTTCGATCTTGGAATACAAGTCAAAGGGCCAACAAACATATATTGTGACAATGATGCAGCACTTAAACTTGCAGCAAATCCCGTTTTTCATGAAAGAACGAAACACATTGAAGTTGACTGTCACTATACTCGAGACAAAATCCAAGAAGGGGTAATCAAGACAAATGGAATTGGAACTGCGATGGAACCTGCTGATATTTTTACCAAACCATTATGTCAAAGACAACATGCATATCTATTGAGCAAGCTTGGCGTCTTGGACATATACCAAAATCGGCTTGAGGGGGAGTGTTGAAGATATGCACAAATCAAGCTAAAGATTGTAATCAATCAATCCAAGATTACAGAAGATTGTGGTTATTTATTTATGTCAATCTGTGATTGGATTTGATTTGTTGAATATTCTTTTTCTTTAGTTAGACATTTAATGTATTATTAATAGGACATCATACAATGTAAATCAGATATACAGAAATACAAGAAAACCTTGATTTCTTCTCTCGTACTTGGCCTATTCCTCCATTTCTGACAAATGCGAAGTCAATCTGATACGTTTCAATACAATGCGAAATTGATTGTCTCGGATTGTTTTGGCGCAGACGAAAGCGAGGCAGTCCAATTCGAAATTCCTTTGTTGCCCTGACATGTGAGCTTATTACGCTGGGCAAAGAAGGGATTTCGCCGACGCCGTCCAAAAATCAAGTCGGATTGTCTTATGCTGTTTTGACTCGGACGAAACCGACTGAATACAACGCGAAATTCCTTTGTTGCCCCGACATGTGCTCTTAATACGCTGGGCAAAGAAGGGATTTCGCCGACGCGCTGCTATGATGAGCTTTTCCAAACGTATGGTCTCTGGGTAAAAAATAAATGCAGTGCAGAATATTTTTTGAAATAAAAAGGTTTAAAACACGACCTCTATATATAATCCCACATCCCCCCGTAACCAAAGTGCCTCTTCCACTAGTTCACAAAGCTAAAAAACAATCGCAGATTTCACAGGGCTCGTACATCTCCAGGACATGGCGGATCATGCGGTTACACTCGAAAGGTATGTAACTCATCCATGTTAATATGCTATTCTTCTAAGTTCTTGATTAAGGCGTGGATCAATAGCTTATTTTTATTTTTCTTTCGAATTTATTTTTTTCCAATTAATTTCTTCTTGATTCGGTACAAGGACAACGGACAATCATAGCAACGGCAACAATAACAAGAAAGTTTCGACTCAACCAAGAGATTCCACATAGTATTCACCTTATTCAAATTACTTGTCTTTGCACATTTCAATTTGCAGTATACAAGGGTGTCGAGTCACATGATTTTGCAGCTTTACGTCATTTGCGAAGTCATCTATTTCTTAGCATTGATCAAAGTGACCGGACCTATAAGCCCCAAAGCTGGTATACCGATGCTTGTACATCATTTTTGGGACTTTCGGTTCTAAATTGCTTCTCTAGATGAGTTTATTTCTAGTTATGTGGCTAGTCATCAATATATTCTTTCTAGTGTACTTTAGCATATCTACTTGCGCGAGATTCAGGTCATTTCCAATAGATTGTTCAGCTGTTCAACGATGTGCCACTTCCCAAAGTTTAATTGGATTTTTGAAGCTCTTACAATCATAATTATATTTGGAGCATCTTTTGTACTATGTTATTTGAGGTTGATTGTCACAGTTTATATAGACAATTATGAAACTTTGTATGTCCTTGTCTAAAGATGGAATGAAACTGAAACTTAAGAAAATTTTGTGGCAATACATGGTCATCGATCACGAATGGACACCTCAGTCAGAAGATTGATTACAGCGTTTCAATTATCCCTAAACCAGTTTTTAGGAAATAACTATTGAAATTAAAAAAAAGAAAATGGAAAGAATTGTGGCCCGCTTCATTACTTTATTTCTTTGGTTACGGTAATTGAGACAAATGAACCCATTCAGATTTTCCTCGGGGAGTATGTTGTTAGTCGGAAAAAGTGCAAAAAAAAATTATAAATCTATAACATTTCTATCAATTCAACGTTAAATTAATTTAATCTTAAATTTTTCTCAAATTGGTACCAATTTAAGAAATTACTGATGTGGACACGCCTACGTCGCATGGTCGACGTTGGCGTTGCCAATTTTTTAAAATTTGTTATTATTTTTTCTTTTCCTTTTTCCTTCTCGTTTCCTTAAATTCTTTTTTCTTTCCTATTTTTTTCGCCCTTGCCTTTCTCGGTTTTCTTTCTTCCTTAGTATCATCCGCCACTAGCCAGCCGACGGAGGTCGCCGGCTGCCGGCTGCCGGCTGCGGGCGAGAGCGAGGACTGGGCGTGGGGGGGCGATTTGCGTCATCAGAAAAGATGAGGAACAACAAGAAGACGCCAAAGAAGAAGAACCAGATTCCCAAGCAGCAGAGAGAATGAAGCAGACGCATCAGAGAGAGAGAGAGAGAGAGAGAGAGAGAGAGAGAGAGAGAGAGAGATTCATGGTCGATGGTGTTTTAAGGATCGTCCGCGAAATCACAGGTTTCACATCGGATCGCGGAGGAGAGAGGGAGCCTCATTCAAGCTTCGAGCGTGTCCGACGAACCCTAAAACGAAGGATTTCACTTTGGGGGCTGCTTAAACATCGGGGCGAGACCCACCCTCGCGGAGTCGCGGCAGGCGAGGACTGGACGAGAGGCCCCGTCGTCCATTGGCGAGTGCCGGCGAGGGGAACCTCGCCCGCAGGCGGCGACCTCCGCCAGCTAAGCAACTGGCGGAGTGTAATAAGGAAAGAAAGAGAACACTGAAAGGAAAGGAAAAGGAAACAAAAAGGAAACAAAAAAAGAATTGAAGGAAAAGAGAAGGAAATTAGAAAAGGGAAAAGAAAAAGAAAAAAAAATAACAGAAGAAAATTAAATTAAATTAAAAACTAAAAAATAAAAATATTCATATCAACATCGGCCGAGCCAAGTAGGAAGATGAGTGTCCACGTCAGCAATTTTTGGCCTAAATTGATCAAAGTGAAAAAGTTTAAAATAAATTAATTCAAATGAAAGATTTAGGATTGAATTGGTATCAATGTAATAGATTTAGAATTTTTTTTATATACTTTTTTCTTGAAAATGTAAGTTGGACCTATACAATGAAGAAAAGTTAATGGCCTTTGGATTAAAATACAACTAAAACGGGTCCTAATGAGATCCAATAACTTTCCAAGCCCCGAACTCATTCAAGTTCCATCATTTATCGAAGCGCAAGTGTTCTGATGCTGGACGCGGTCTTTATGTTACAAATTAAGTGGTCTGAATATTTTCACATCGTTGGGTATTTTTAGAATTATTTAACATTCATGATAATCAAAGCACGATTTCTTATGCTTACTTATATATAACGTTTTAAATTTTCACAAGTTACAATTTTAATGACCTATATCCAATCCTACCCAGATTTCACTCATGCCCAACCTTACTAGGCTTCAATTCTTAGCAATTTTCCCTCTTAAATATACAATATGAAAGAAAAACTAACCAATAAAAAAAAGTAAATATAAAAAATATTAGCAAATAATATATTACTAAAAATTTGACAAATCAAGCTGCTAGTGCACAATTCTTGTAATGTCTCCTAACGCTAATTCCATCTAAGTTAGCATAAGAGACTATTCTTGGGAAAATGTCAAAAAAAATTTAAACATTTTGTATTTGTGCTAATTTAGTCATAAATCTTTTATTTATGTCAATATAGTCATAAACATTTTCATTTAGTGCAAATTTAATCATAAACATTTTCACTTTGTGCCAATTTAATCATAAACTTATTAACTTGGTACCAATTGAGTTCTTTTCAATTAATTTTGGCCGAATTTTGCTAACTAGAGGCTGGTTGGCTAATGTGACATGACTAGCGTTGATGACGATAATTGTTTTGTTTTTTTTTTTTCTCTTATATTTCTTTTTCTTTTTCTCTTTCTCTTTCTCTTTCTTTTTTCATTTTCCTCCTCCTTTCTCCAATCAATCACCAAATCTCGATGACCAACCAAAGGCAATAGTCGGCAAGGCTCACCATTGCTAGATCTAGCTAGGTTAAGCCTCGCCCAGCCTCTAGTGAGGCTGGCTTGAGGATACCCAAGCCACGAGGACAATTTCGCGCTAGGCGCACTCAGCCTAACCCAGGAAAGGTTGGCTTGAGGTTGCCCAAGCCATGAGAGTGGCCTGGGCGACCTCAAGCTGGGCTAATGAGGCCCAACCTTGGCAAATTCGATGAGGTCAAGTCTCACTTGGCCCTCTCAAGCCCTCATAGGCACGACCTTACAGGCGTGACCTTGTTGGCTATCGCCTATAACTGGTCGCCCGGTGGCTAATTGGAGGAAGGCGGAAGAGAAGGAAAAAAGAAAAGGAAAAGGAAAGGAAAGGAAATATAAATAATATATAGAATAAGAAATTCAACAAAAATACTAAAATATTATTAAAAGTTTTTAGAGTCAACATGACCGTGCCACATTAGCCGACCGGCATCCATGTCAACAAAATCCAAATAAAATTAGTCGGAATGATTGAATTGGCATAAAATCAAAAGATTTATAATTAAATTGATATCAATAAAAGATTTATAACTAAATTGGCACTAATACAAAAAATTTAAGACTTTTTTGACACTTTTCTCGATTGTTCTTGGAAAATATATATACCGCTGAGTTTCACTGATCCGATTTCTATTTTTTCCCCACCTTAAATAGAATATGTTTGACCTGCTTATGGAGAATAGATGACAATTTTATTCAATCTAGTCGGTTTTATAAATTCCTGAATCGGGCTTGATCCTTCTTTTATTATGTCTATAGATATTCTTCATGCTATAAACTCCCTCATCGTGTTATTGATATTATTGCTTTTGAGACCATCATACTGACATTTGAAAAATTCAAGGTTCGCCCGTAGTTCCATTCTTTTCCCATTGAATTTGTTACAAACCCGGTTAGTGATTTTAAGAATGGAATCATGATGCTGCTGCTTTGTAAGCTTCTGTAGTGACAAAAGAGTGGGAAAAAAAAATGAAAATAACCATGGGAGTGATAGCTCTGATGATGACACATCTGAAGGATTTCTTCTGTTTGTCCCTGAATTATATATTTCTTTATTGAACCGTACAGGAGTTCCGTCGCGAGTATTGCCATCTCAGCAAGATCCACATGAGCATATCTATGCATCCTTAGCGGTAATTGGACAACTTTGCTTGTGCTATTACTGCATGTGCGATATGTACCTTTGAATTAAGATATCGACTTTTCTATCTCCTGTCCTGTAAGTGGAATTGTTCTTTGTAGCTGAATGATGTGGTAGTAGAAGTCGGCGAAGATTACTTAGTAGTATTGACTTCTTTGGCATGTGTCATGGAAACCTGATTTGGTTTTCAAATGGTGTTGCGCAAAGGTCGTGCGCACTAAATAGATTAATCATTTCTATTGTTTTACAGAAAAATCTGGTGTGCGGTTTCTATTTGTATGTGCTTTCAGTTATTTGCTCAGTAAATCGCGCCAAATTTCGTCAATGTAGGTGTTAAAATATGATCCATTTTGTGAAAATTCTCCAACACATGAGAGTCTTCTTTAACTTGTACAAATTGTTGCTGCCGACTTTGCTCCTTCTTCCATTAAGCATGAGTAGTCTAGTGAGTTCTGGAATTTTCACAAAAATGGATCATATTTTAACACTCCTCCTTGATCCATTTTTGTGATACTCCAAGCATGCCTCTCAATGTCTCAAATTTTGTTGATGGTAATGCTTTGAGTATCACAAAAATGGATCAAGGAGGAGTGTTAAAATATGATCCATTTTGTGAAAATTCTAGTAGTATGCTTAATGGAGAAGGAGCAAAGTCGATAGCAACAATTTGTACAAGTTAAAGAAGACTAGTGTTGGAGAATTTTCTGGAACCATGTGGGCAGCAAGTATACGTATGAAGGAAGAAAGCCAGCTGGAAGTTGGTTGAAAAGTCAACAAAAGTGGGTGGGAGTTGCAAAGAATAGAAAAATCGAGAATAAGGGAGAAGTAACTACAAGAATCGGGAGAAGCCGCAACAAGCGGAGACAAAGAACCAAGCTGCAATTTTATATTATTTCTTGTACTATTGTACTAATGTCGGTGGAGAATGGCGGTGACACACCTATAAATAAGGAGTGTGTAGTTTTTTCTACACACCTTAAAACACACACCCAACCCCTATTTATAGGTGTGTCACTGCCATTCTCCACCAACATTAGTACAAGAAATAATATAAAATTGCAGCTTGGTTCTTTGTCTCTGCTTGTTGCGGCTTCTCCCGATTCTTGTAGTTACTTCTCCCTTATTCTCAATTTTTCTATTCTTTGCAACTCCCATCCACTTTTGTTGACTTTTCAACCAACTTCCAGCTGGCTTTCTTCCTTCATACGTATACTTGCTGCCCATATGGTTCCAGAAAATTCTCCAACACATGAGAGTCTTCTTTAACTTGTACAAATTGTTGCTGCCGACTTTGCTCCTTCTTCATTAAGCATGAGTAGTCTAGTGAGTTCTAGAATTTTCACAAAATGGATCATATTTTAACACTCCTCCTTGATCCATTTTTGTGATGCTCAAAGCATTACCATCAACAAAATTTGAGACATTGAGAGGCATGCTTGAAGTATCACAAAAATGGATCAATGAGGAGTGTTAAAATATGATTTATTTTGTGAAAATTCTAGAACTCACTAGACTACTCATGCTTAATGGAGAAGGAGCAAATTCGGTAGCAACAATTTGTACAAGTTAAAGAAGACTCTCATGTGTTGGAGAATTTTCTGGAACCATGTGGGCAGCAAGTATACGTATGAAGGAAGAAAGCCAGCTGGAAGTTGGTTGAAAAGTCAACAAAAGTGGGTGGGAGTTGCAAAGAATAGAAAAATCGAGAATAAGGGAGAAGTAACTACAAGAATCGGGAGAAGCCGCAACAAGCATAGACAAAGAACCAAGCTGCAATTTTATATTATTTCTTGTACTAATATCGGTGGAGAATGGCGGTGACACGCCTATAAATAGGGGTTGGGTGTGTGTTTTAAGGTGTGTAGAAAAAACTACACACTCCTTCCAAAATCCTTCCTTTGTAATAAAACCTTTCATAATAAAAGCTTTTATCCATTCTCCCTTTGCCATTGTAGTCCTTTTTTATTCACACATAACACTTGCACCTTCCGCAAAATCACCCAACAGTAGGTCACTTCTAAAAATGGTAGTGCTTAGCTAGTCTATATAAAGTGATGATGATGAACGGAAATCTCACAACCCTTAATTGCAGAGTGCCAAGACATGTTTGATGCCAATGTTGTGCGAATGAATCAAAGGTGCAAACACGAAAATTGTTTTTCAAGCCAGTTACGATTGTTGAACTGGTGAAGGTGGTGAGTTGAAGAAGAAGCACATGGTTTGCCTTAATTGGTTGCTCTTAGATAAACCCTTGGTCTTGGAGACTAAACCCTTGGTCTCGGAGACTAAGTGCTTGGATTTTTTGGATCATCTCATGCTAGGATTTCCTGCTTCTTTGCGGAGGAAAATTTTGTGAAGTGTTCTGAGGGATGCTATTGTTGGAGGTGAGATTGAGGACAAGCTGCTTCAGCCTCAGTTCGGCATTGGTTTGAAGGTTGTTTCCGAATATGACACTTCGAAGGTAGAAGAATTGATTATGAGTACCCTGAAAAAGTCAGCAGAGGAAGGTTTTGATACAGAGAAAGTTAGCATTGGCATCTATGAATACTATTGAGTTTTCCCTCCGAGAGAACAACACTGGATCATTTACCCGTGGCTTGTCTTTGATGCTTCAATCCATTGTAAGCAAGAAGGTTTTTTCATTCTCTTCCAACTTTCCATTTCTTGCTGCGGGATTTTGCAATCATATTAAGTCATCGTCTTCCTTGGCTCAATTGCTTGACCCATTTCCGTATTTATAGGGCAAATGGATATATGACATGGATACTTTTGAGCCACTAAAACATGAGGAGCCCTTGATGACCTTGAAAGCAAGAACAGCCAAGGAAGGCTCCAAGGTTGTATTTTCTCTCCACTGAGAGAGAAATTCATCTTGAACAATCCGCATATTGTTACTGTTGAAGCGCAGCTTTGCATATTTACAGAGTCCACAATGCTTTTGGGTTTGACATGTCCTATTGCGACAACCATTGTTTGTTTCAGCCTGATCCAATGAAAACTTCTCGTGATGAATATGCTGAAAGAAATTCTAGAGAAAATTGTAGCAGGTACAATAGAAGAAGATTTAGCTGAGTTAGCACATGCCATGTAGGAGCTACGTTCGAAGCAGGAAACTCCAGACCCACCAGAGGCTTGAGAACTGTTCCAAGTCCAAGCCTTTAGCTGCATGACATTCCTAAAAAGCCTATACGTGTACCTACAGAGGTCAATCTGTTCACCATTTTAACTTTGTGATGCCAAGCTATGTATCACACATTGCCAGACTTCTTAACATTCACACGGTAGTGCAGGTTTGCAATATTAATGGTGTGAAAGTTCTGCAACAGGATCTTTTCACAAATGATGTTCTCTACGCTGAGGTTGCATTCAATATAAGTTCTCTGAAGCAAGAACTTCTTCAATCGGTACCTCTTTTTTGGTAAGTTTTATCAAAGAGATAGCTTATCATTCTTGTCACTTCATAAAGATGGTAAATGTTAACACAGCCGCGTAGACTCAGATTAGGTGTTCAGGCTTGATATGGTTCAATTCAAATCTGATATCATTATGTTTCAGATATGCCTTGGAAGCACAGATACAGAAAGTATTTTTTTCTGCTATGCTGCTGATCTTGGTGGCTGCAGTGAACAATCTAACATACATTCAATTTCTCTTTGAAGTGCTTTCTTTGTCAGTGAATGGGATTCAATTTGATTCTTTGCTGTACTCAACGCTCTTATAGTCAATCATTGCTGGAGATGAGGACAAAGGACTTCAGTTTTGTGCAACTTAATCAGTTAATTGGAAGGAAAATTGGAAGCATACCGGTTTATTCATTGACATCATCAGTTCGTGGCAAGGAGGATCGTTGCTTCTGTGTTTGTAATTATGGAACAAGAGTTAAAGCCTTACTCTTTTGGCATAGTGGAAAATTACCGTTGGTTGGAAATTCATTGGTTGACAGTGTGGATGCTTTCTCCTGTAATTTTGCTCTTCTTCATATGGGGCAGCTTGTTTATGCCCTAAAGGGACCTCTCTCCACCTACAAAGACAAACAAAAAGATGATAGTAGAGGTCGATGCTACCAAGTGGACAAAAGCAGTCTAATCGATAATTTGTGATGCACCTCCTCCTTTCTCTTACTCTTGGCTGTATGAGTGAAGATAGGAGGAAGTGCCTGAAAAGAGAAAGGACATTTTCTACAGAAGGACCAAACTAATGTCATATGAACACTTATAATGCTGGATGCAGATTGCCTAAAATTGGTTCTCATCATCCAGAGGATATCATGGGGTAAAGCTATCGGAGTCAGGTTCAAGATTGCTCCAGAAATCATAGAAGTAACACCAGGGGGCCATGTCACCTAAGGGGATTGGGAGAGTCTTTAGTTCAGCAGGCATCTTGAAGAGGCTTCTGGCTATGCAAGAAATGCAAGGGGAATCCTTTTTGTTATGTATGAACAGAGAAGTCTATCAGTTCATCTATTGCTCTTATTTGAATCTGAAGACATGACAAGTTGTCTGTTTCATTTGGCATTCGATTCTAACATTTACAATTGATTGGAATATGTCCATAGACTTTATTATACTTATCCCCAGGTAGCCTTGTTATCTTAAAAACATATGTAAGAAGCCTCAATGTTTGCATGTTTATGTTGTAAGAATGGATTATATGTTTACTCTGTTATTCTGATGCTCGTTTCCTCCTTAGGCTTTGACTTTTGCTAATCTTTTTATTATTTCAGTTTAGTATGCAATCTTGATAAATAGCTTATATTTCTATATACCTTTAAGGTTAATTGCATTCTTGAAGAAGTTCAGTTTATGGATCAGCACAGGTTTAAGCAGTTAGTGTGCCAAAGCAAAGCAAGAATTGAGGTACACTTTTGTACTTGTTAACTTAATATGGCAGGCCAAACCCAGCTAATTTTCTCGCTATCATCCAACAACAGTCAGGCACAAGGAATTCTCGCCTTTCTTCCCATACTTTCTTTCTAACCTTCTCTTTTTGTTTCGCAGCTTGAAGAATTTCAGAGATTTTGCTGATGCAATTGAATCGGTTGAAGATGAGGGAGCTGTGGCATCAGCAGCGCCATCTCTTGATGATGTTGAGCTGCAAATAGGAGCATCCGAACTTCTTTCAAGTGAAGAATGAGCTTTAAACGGATAGACTCGGCACAAGACAGAAAGGAGGGGCGTATGTATTTACCCCACTGTCGTACTTGCCATACATGTAGGATTGTTTCAGTGTTTCCATTGCATTTCAAATCAAGTTATAACAGGCAACGCAAGAGGAGAGTCGATGTAACATGGCTTTGTATTCATATCTCAAGGAAAGGAAAGGCACGTATTATACCATCGACACGACTGATCGTGAATTCTCTTTCGCGGTTTGATCAGCTTTGTCTGATGACTATCGTGATCTTTGAGTTTAAGAACATAAGCAGAGCGGGCCTAGATATTCCGAAAGGGAGATTAGGCAGAGCTGAACTCGATAGTGAAATAAAGATTAACACTGTAATACCATTCGATTCAATAAAAGAAATGCTTATGACATGCTTGAATAGTAAGAGAAGCGATAGATTACAGGCTTGCAAGGGACCAAATAACTATAAAATACTTTTATAGACATTGAATGATTTAAGCCTATGATTGATTCTGCAGTACAAAGAGATTCATCTCTTTCTCGAGAATCGTTGTTGTCGTCCAAGTTACGACCTTCAGTTGTGTAGCCTAATATGACAGAATTCAGTACGCTTCCTTTGCCTAAACGCAGTGGCCCCCGCAGGTTCAGTCGTCAGGTTCAGTACGTGTGTGGGGAACATCAAAACAGACAGCTATACATCTTAACCAACTCTCTCATTTCCGTAACCAAGTGCAGATGAATTCAGCAAATGCTTGTCCCGGAACAGAATCATTCGCTGGCAATGAGGAATGCTGTGGCGGGGCTCGTGTTTTTCTACAAAGGTAACCCGAACTGGCTTGAAGAGATGAAAATAATCTTTCCTGTTACTTCATTTTTGCATTGTTTGTTCTTATGATTTGCATTATACTCAGGATGTGCTTGTGCTTTTGTAGACAAACATCTTCAGATTGTATCAATTAACATTGCATTCCAGACACTAAGGGTACCACGTAGGATAGACACCATTCAGTAAACATTGGACAGCATCCTCTTCGAAGATTCTCTACTCCAACTTCAGTTTGAGCCCGCCAATCTTCACGCTGAGGGCGCGTCAACTCAAAGTTTTCCACATTCCCCTCGCATGAGATCGCGAATGGCTTAGGACTGCTTGAACGTTCCTCGCGACTTAGTAGTCCGAACTTTCCCGATCAAGATCCTTTCGACCCCAAAAACCGGAACGGGGCTATGTTTGCATGGTTTAACGCGTCATCATTCTATAGTTACCGAACAATGAGATCAACTGCACGTCAAAAGAATTCTTTTTAACAGATGACAACACTTCTTCATTCATTGAGTCGTCCTTCGTTGCGTTGTACTACGAAACCTTCTCTCGCAATCGAAAGCGAAGTTCCTAGGACCACTCGCCCTAAAAAGCCAAAAGAAAAGACAAGCGAAGAAGAAGATTGTCCGGTCCCAAAGGGGGTTTGTCGTCTGACTTCGAGATGATGATTATTTCCTGTCCCAAAACCTTCCAATTTGGAAGATGATGAATGATTGTCCTATGCACTTCTAGATGATGATGATGATGATGAGAAGGAGGAGGAGGATAGATAAACTTGACATGCATGAGTGCATAGGAGGTGTAAAAGTCAGATTTTTGACCCACTAAATCTAATTTCTAATTAGACTTGACTCACTAGGAAGCTAAAAAGTAAACTCACCAAATGGATGGATCGGGTCAAAAATGTTCCGAACAAAATAAATCATTTAACTTGTTTTGACCTATTTTTATATAATGTGAATCTAATGACCCATACTTGACCGATATCTTGTTAAAACATTTCCATATTTAATCATATTTATGAAAACTCATACCCAAACTAATGTGATAGTGCAAAGTGAACAAGTGCAAGATTGAATGAGGACAAAAAAGAATGAAAATAGTCATTGAAGTGGATCGAATTTAAATAAGTTGTAAACCCATTTATATTTCTATGATGTTTAAACATATTTATGATTCATTTACTTAATATAACCAACACATTTATTGGCCATTTAACACTCATTTGAGTTAATAAATAGGTCAATGAATAATTTTGAACATATCTACTCAACAGTCAAAGGCCTACAGGTGTGCAAGACGGATGAGAGTCCACTATTCCCATTTGTGCTTCCATATGTATCGCAATAATTAAATCGCTTATACAATATGAGAGAGATGGTTTTGAAAATGACTTTCAACGCATTGATGGTTGTGATTTAGGGAGACGCCGAAGAAGGGCACCAAGCAAGAATGAGAATCTGCGGTCGTGTAACAGTGAGTAGATAACCATACCTTGTTCATCTACTGATTAGTAATTATCTATGCATCTTGGTAAGTACAACGACTTTGAACCTTCCACATCTTTTCTAATTCTCAAAAGATAAAAACAAAGACATTGTAACTCCAATTGATACTTGAGCCAGACTTGTACGGTTACCAAGCAGGGATTGAATATACTCAAATGATTCATAATCGAAAAATGTAATGATGTGATCCAATGAGGAGTGATCACCGAGACTAGAAGCCCCAAATTAGCAATGGCTCCTAGCAGGATTCTAGAATGGCTAAGGGACCAAGAATGAATTGAAATATGCATCAGATAGGGAGAGAGCGATTCTAAGATATATATGTGCAAACTAGAATTAACTCATGGAGGCATCTTTTGATATAATGATGGGTTTTACTTTGGAACTCGAAAGTTAAAAGAGCCTAAGTTAGAACACTACTAAGATGGGTGACCTATTCGAAAAGTGCCTACTTGTATGTCAGAGGATAAAATCATGAAATTGAATTAATCTAGGAATGTCACAATATGAAATCAAAGCAAGACCTCTTATAGTAGGAGTGTGGTTTAGAAACAAACAATGACCCGGTCCAACGGGGGTAGAGAATAGTCACCGAATCGAAGGGCTTGGAAAAGGAGCGTCCTAATAGGTTCCCAAGATAGTGAAGGGGGCAAAAATAAATTGAACTAAACATTGAGCAGGAAGAGAGCAAATGTGAAAACTTGAATTAACTTGTAGAGGAACATTTTAACATCATGACAAGCTTTACTTTTGAACTTCAAAGTTAAGCGGGTTCAAGCTAGAGTATTATCAAGATGAATGATCTCTTTAAAAAGTGTCTATTTATATGCCAAATGACAAAATCGTGAGAGTAAAATTTGAAGTTAGCTACTTTAATTTAATATAGTGTACATGCCTTTTTATAAACCATTTTAAAAGAAAAATTCACCATCTTACCTTTTCTTATTCACAAAGATCCGTATACTTTTTATAATTAGTCATTACTCGTCCCAAGATTTGATATTGAATCTTTCTAAATATGGACCTAATTGACGATAATCTCTGTCATGAGGCAAGTCCGACCCTACAGCTTTAGGTGATCGCGGCCGTCACCGTCGGCAACTTGCGAGATGTTCAGATGTTTGTTTCCGGCCTCATGCCACTTGAACACAGGCAATGCCCGCCGGCAATACATGAATCCTGTGCGATCTCAAACTAACTAGCACGGCGTGGTTCATGATATGAGATCGAAGCGATCGAAGCCGACAATGGTTGTGCCGGCACCAAGCGGGCCCCACCTTCCACGGTAACTGGACCGAATATGTCTCTATTCTCACGTCCCCTAAATCTAAAATTTAGCAGGGGGGGCCACACGTGGTAAAAAAGCATTCGCTCCGGAACGAACTAAAACGAGCGCATCAAACGTCGGATCATTTGAAATTTGACCGAATCTCAGCCGTCCATCTCGGCCTCGCCCTCTCTCCCGTTTCTACTTCAAATCGCCACCTCGGGTAGAGAGAGAGAGAGAGGGAGAGAGAGCGTGCGGTGCGCTGCAATGGAAGACCACCGCTCGACGCGACGGCTCAAGCGGGCTGAGCTCGCCGGAGCTTCGAGCCCGACCGTGTCGAAACGGGGAGGAGGCTCGCCTTCGTCCGCGAAGGGTCGTTCGGACTGCGGTCGGAGGAGCGCGGGGGCGAGCCGCGGTCTCTTCTGCTTCCGTGCTCGGACTCGTCGGAGCAGATCGATGTGCCGTCGGAGGAGTCCGGAGAGATCGTGGTCGTGTCCAGCAACCTGGCTTCGAGCTCGAGCTCGAGCTGCATTCCGTTCGAGCCACCTCGTTTCCCGGCGAGGAGCGACGAGGAGTCGGTCGACGGGGCGAAGGAGAAGCTCGACGTCGTCGTCCATCGACAGCGACAGGTGAATTTCGAGCTCTCTCTCTCTCTCCCTGTGTAATTCATCATCCGCGTGCGTTCACGAGAGAGAGAATTCCGGCCGTTTTGCCACCCTGTTACTAAAATTAACTGAAGATCTACAACCGTGCAAACGCAGGCGAAGAGCTTCGAAACCGAAGCATCGACATGCAACGGCGACTTCAGGTAACTCGACATTCATTCATTCATTCTTCAATTTCGATCCCTCTTAAATTCCCTCCCTTTGCGTTTTCCTTTGTCGGCTCTATTTAACTTTGCTCCAAACCTGACACGTTTCGCTGTCTATCGTCTCCAATCGCAGCAGAGAAGCCACCCCGTCGAGCGAGGCCGCCAGTGCAGAATCGCGGACGATGAAGCCGTCGGGCGAACGGAAGCCTCCCGCGGCGGACGTGCCGTCGCGAGCGGAGCTGGAGTCGTTCTTCTCGGCGGCGGAGAAGCGCGAGCAGCAACGGTTCACCGCAAAGTAAGTGATTATTCTTCAACTGCTCCGTCGAACAAGAATCGCAACCCTAAGCGACTGATAGCGAACTCCATTTTGGCTTCTGCTTTTTCTTCATCGTCCTCTCGATTTCACAGGTACAATTACGACGTCACCATGGACGTCCCCCTCGAAGGTCGCTACAGGTGGATCCGCTCGAAGCCGTGAACAGAGAGAAAGAGAGAGAGAGAGAGATAGGGTGACGCCAAGGTGACGCCAGGTCTAGAGAGAGAAGGAGATGGAGACAGGCAAAGCGTGAATGAACAGAAAACGGTTGAATTTGGCGACGTGTACTGCGCGCTTTGTCTCTCTCTCTCTCTCTCGCCGGGAAATGCAAAAATCCCAGTCGAAATATACTGAATAAACAGGCTACAAGATCTGTAATTTCTCTGGTCGTACAAGGTTTTGCAAACAGTGTTCTTCTTCTTCTCTCTTTTTTTTTTCTAACGTTTTGGTCCTCGGAGTGATATTGAATTATGATTTTCGGCCCACCCTCCGAAAATTAACATCATTAGCAACAGTTTATTTTATTTCTGTAGATTTGTTGGGGGGTTGGTCGTTGCTAATATTTTTCTCGCCAAGGGGGCTGGGGCAAATCCACCATGAACGCGTGTGCTTCTCGAATGTCTGTTTTTCTTCCTTTTTTTTGGCGGTGGTGTCGACAGGACAACTGCGCACATGCCACAAGCTGGGGACCATTCCCAATTGCATCGACTTCCCCAACGTTAAACGCACGTACGTAGTAACTTCTTTTTTCCCCCCTCCATTTGCGGATGCGGCGCATGCGGAGGAGGGAGACGAACCCGTGTATAAAGAGTACATAAATCGGTAGATACCTGATGTGGGCATACTTTAATGCCGCTCTCACGCCCAAGCCGGGTCGGGAACGGCACGGGAGTTCGAAGGATAGAGGGAGGGGCCGCGTACACGGAATGAGATGGAGCAGTAATTTGGCTTTGATATTACGGGAGAGAATTTCTGGTCCCAAAACTTAATAAGTAAGCGTGATTGCTTTTATATGAAGAGCATATGAAATTCCATAAACAAGCGATGTGAAATACTTTTGTACTCCATGCAATATAACTGAAATCAAAATTATGACTGGTTAGTAGCATTGCTTTTTTGAGAGTGTTTGAAAGTTCTAACCTGAAAACTTGGACTAAGAACAAATAAATCCCCTAAACAAGTATCGCGGGATAGTGAAAAGTATGCACGATCAATGTTGTTTTCTCAAGTATTTCCGCAGGGTGAGCATATGTAACCACTAGTTTAATAATGCGTGTTTAATTAAAATCTCTGAAGGAGCATGGTTATTTTTTTTATACCATATTTTTGTGCATTAATAGTAAATTGATATGTCAAGTAATCCGGATACTTGTAAAGGCTAATAACAAAAGGGAAATAATTAAAGTTATGACATAGTAATTAGTGAAAAAGGTGGGGATTCAAACTAGGCACATGCTTGATCCACAAGCATGCAATTTCATAAATACGGGCATGGTTTTATTATGTGTTTTCTTTGGACAAAGATTTCTGAATTAAATCTACTCGAGTTCACACTGCTTCCCCTTTCATACCATTCACTTCATAAGGCATTAAATGGCAAATCATGTTCTCTTTGTTCTAGGATCCTTTTTCTGACATGAAAATTCGACCTTGATTAGAAATACCATGAGCTTAAAATCGTTTTTCTTACGAACAATCGCAAAATAGAAACATTCACCTTCTGACGACACGTTGGATACAATTGTCGAAATTGAAAATCGCGCATAGGCTGTGAGAAATTCCTTTGCACCGGTGCATCCAATAAAAGTTAGAAAAGTCGATTTTATTATTATTATTGTTATTATTATTATTTGCATTTTTTTTAGATCTCGTTGCTTTTGCAATTTACCTTTTTTTAGTCAAGATATCTCTGGCCTTTCGAATTGTATAAATAATATGAAGTATTAATTTTTTCGTTCCTCAATTTTTAGAGGGAAAGTGCAATAGCCCCAAACAAGTAAGTGCTTTGTCATGCATTATTTGCTAATTAAGATGGCGGTGAATTAGGCGAATCACGATCTCAACGTGAAGTTAAGGATCAATACACGATGTGCTCAAAGGAAAGAAAGAGAATAAATCAGGAAGTTAGAGTATATCCAGAAATAACTTCCGTCTCTTACATGTGTAAATTTTGTTAAAGTACGACACAGTTTATGGATTTATATACTCTTGTGTGTGTGGCCTTCTTTCACATTTTGTTTAAGCTTCGCATTCTACAAGGTTTATATGCTCATCATATACATAAAATCTTTCTCGACCTATGAACTCAAGTTTTTAGGTTGGATGTTTTGACGTGATATCAAAGTTAGGAGAAGGATTTGTATATAATGAACACTAACAATCCGGATCCCAAAAAAAGTATTTTGTTTGTGGATCTTTCTAATGATGAATTGGGCAGCCTTCTTTATCAAAAAAATCTATCAAAGGGTTTGGATCTAAATCCTCGTCTCCAGTGGGATTATCAGCAGCACGAGATTGTACTCATAAAAATGGTAGAGAAAATGGGAGAATAAGTTTCCTCCTGTTCCTTATCAAATTTGGTGATTACCATGGTATCTTTTTTCTTGGTGAACTAGACTCCACTATCTGGATAGGTCTGGAATTCTGGTGAAGCATTTAATGATTAGCTACCCAAGTATTCGAGAGTAACTTAACTAATTGACCTCCACTTCACTTTGTGCGCGTCTTGGAAATTCCCACTGGCCATCCCTGATGCGACTTGTACATAAAATAGATAAATTCCGTGGACGAATGATGTAGGATACTTCAACAAATCGTGGACGAACGAGGAATCTCATAATTTATGATATTCAAGAAGGAGGAGGTCGGGCACGTCTAGTGGTGGGTGCCGCTTTAGTTAAATGATAATAAATGAAATACTAGAAATCAAGACGGGGGGAGTGATGACGATGAGAATGTGTTGGGAGGGGAAAGAATGTTGCCCTTTTGATTATATTAACGAAGGAGTGAGGAGAGATGGGATTTCTATCCTGATGCTTTCTTGCCTCTCTTTTTCCCGCTTCACGAAGCTGATTGTAGTGGAGTTCATTAGGGAACTTTTTTTTTTTTTCTTTTCTTTTGGTCGTAAATTAGGGAACTTGTTTAAGAAGGGACTTTTCTTCTTTTTTGTCAGGCAGGGGTTCTCGCCCTTTACCCCCTTATCAGTAACGATAAGGCAGATGGATGCCTATTCTAAAACTTTTAGGACGGAAGTGAAAAACTTGTCTCGTGAAATTGAGATATTCTTCCAAAGTTATAGAGAGATGGAAAACTTCACCATATGTGTTATTGAATGGCCTAGATTTCTTTTCCCCTTTTCTCCTTTTCGTTTTTACATTCATGCATTTGACACCCACATTCTCTCTCTACGAAAAGAAATCCCATTCAATAACCTCCTCCTGATCCCCCACCCCCCTCCCTTTTCTTCCAAAAGAAAAAAATTGTGTGTGAAAATTGGCCGCGAGCGTAGGACGTGACCTGAGATCTGAGATTCCAAACCTATCTTAGACTGCTCAAACCTAGTGTTGCTGCTCATGGATGGGATGGCCATTTCGCGCACAAAGGGGTTGGCTCAACGAAAGATGAGTGCGGCGGTGGGAAAATTAAAAAAATTAGGAATAAATATGTAATGAATTTAGGATTTTTTAACAATTTTCTCGTCGTGGGTAGTGCACCAAGCATACGTATTTTAATTTAGCCTATTTGAAACAATTTTTACTTTTGAAATTTGGATTCTTATTCAATCTTATAACCAGTGTAGAATAATCTTTACATATTCACTATCAAATAAGCGGAGAAAATTGTCCAAAAAGTTTTAAATTTATTGCACTTTTGCCAATTCAATTATAGACTTTTTAATTTAGTCAATTGAGTTTATCCCATCAATCTTGGTCGGTAATTGCTTACATGGCAGTCCAATTAGCATTAGTTATCCTACATAGGATGACTAATACTAATGTGGAGAAATTTATAATGCTTTTAAATTTTTATTTTTTAAATATGTTTTTATTTCCTTTTTATTTTATTTTCTTCTTTTTTCTTTGTTGGTTCAAAGGGCTAGCAACGGATTAAGGGACAGCAATTTGACTCTACCAAGCAAACATCAGCACCACCCTATCCCTAAGGCTACGTTTGGTCATCTGATTTTTAATTGGGATAAGACTGGATAGGATAAGATATGAAATTTTGGGATTTTTTTATATTTCGTCCATTGTTTGGTGAATCGTAGTATTAAAGTCAGATATGTTCACATAATATCATATACATTTTTTTTTATATAAATGGCATATCATTATAAATGAAACTAAATATTCATAAACGGAAATGATGAAAATATCTCGTAACATTATTCCTTAATTTATTTTTATTTTATATTTCCTCTTTTTTTTTATATTATTTTCATTGTTGTTTCTTTTTTCCCCTTTCATCATTCTTTAATAAAAATTTATCAAATAGTAAATTGTACTAACATACCTACCATACAAAAATACCTAAAATATATAATAAGTATAAATATTTAATTTATAGATTGAATTTTTATTATAAGATAGAATTAAAGTTGAATATATAAATTAAAATAAGATTAATTAAAGTATTTTTTTTTATTTTTATTTTTAATTTCTTAAATTAGAATTCAAATATCATTTATATTGAAATATAATTTCAATTTTTTTAATTTAATAAGTTTTTTATTCAAGAAAAATAACTTTTAAATTATGAACATTAGAAATTTTATCAACATTTATCCCAC
The DNA here is from genome assembly GCA_017140185.1 of Eucalyptus polyanthemos subsp. polyanthemos. NCBI lineage: Eukaryota > Viridiplantae > Streptophyta > Magnoliopsida > Myrtales > Myrtaceae > Eucalyptus > Eucalyptus polyanthemos. Next base: position 18,871,951 of record CM029460.1, on the reverse strand, counting down.
CTCCCCATAGGATAATTTTATCTTGTCTATATCATCTTTATATCCGACTTTATCATGTTCTAGCGAATACCAAATATAGGATATGATAAATCATATCATATCTCGAATTTTATCCCAACTGCCAAACGCAACCTAAAGCTCGGGATACAAGCCAAGGGTCACTCGTTCCATGGATAGGTCATGCCCTTCGTTTAGAACCCTCTTGGGTCATGCTTCCCATCGGGCCATGACATTCTCCCCCACCTAATAAGGCGACATCATCGTCGCGTCTTTGGCATAAAGGCATCGATCTCTTTCTTGAACTGCCAAAGAGCTTCCGCGGTTCCCAACTTACTTCACTCTTTAGAAGACCCTTCTATCGAACCAAGTATTCTCGCTTCGGCGTGCAATACTGCTTCCGTATGACTCACTCCGGCACGATGCTCTCGACTTCTCGATCATACGAGGTTTTTGTCTCGAGTGGCGCCCATTGCGACTTCCCTTGATCCGAATCTTCCTAATCAACTTGGAAATGTTTTAGTATACTCACATGGAAAACTAGATGCACCTTAAGTTTTGGTAGTAGCTCCAACTTATATGCGACCTTCCCGACTTGTTGTAGCACACGAAATGTCCCCTCGTAGCGACGGATCAACCCTTTGTGCATGTCCTTGTATCGGAGAACCACGTGCAGTTTGGCCAACACTTGATCTCTAACCTGGAACTCCACATGCCATTGCTTCTTGTTAGCCCACTTCTTCATGCGCTTGGAGGCCTTGTGTAAACACGCTCATGCTAAGTCTATCTGCTCTTGCAAATTCTTAGTGAACTTGAACATGGGCGGACTACTCCCCTGATAACCTGATGTAATTACACTCGGGATATTTGGTTGTTGCCCAATCGTGATCTCAAATGAGCTTTGACCGGTCGACTCGCTTCGCTGCAAATTGTAAGAGAATTTGGCTACATCGATCAACTTCGCCTAATTCACTTGCATCATACTCACATAGTGTCGGAGGTAAATTTCCAAGAGTGCATTGACCCGCTCCGTGTGATTGTCGGTTTAGGGATGCAAATTTGTTGACATATTCAACTCTCACCCCAATAGCTACTTGAATAACTCGGACTAGAAACACCCGTGAAGCGAGGATCACGATTGCTCACGATTGTTTGTGGCACTCCCCAATACTTGACCACGTGCATAATGAACAGCTTGCCACCTCCTCGGCCGGGCAATCCTTTGTCGTAGACACGAAGGTCGCTTACTTGGAGAACCTATCCACCACGACCATAAGAGTCCGACACCTTCGGACTTTGGCAGATTGACAATAAAGTCCATGGACATGCTTTCCCATGGACGAGTTGGGGAGCGTGCTATCCCATTTCAGGCAGAAGAGCTCTCTTCTAGCTCCTCGGAAATCCGTGGAGAACGCCCTGGGTGGCTCTCCCCTCATCGAGCAGACCCAATGAATTGGTCAAGTAAATATTCTCCAAGCAACCTCGTCTGTTTATCGCTCCCATGAAAAGTCTCGTGCTAAAACAAAGCAAAGCGTTCGCATTGCCGTGTCACCTTCGAATTTCTCATTGGTAATTTTCCAACTCGGTTGAGGTCCCCTTGCTTCGTTTGCTCGTCAGTGTCGACGGCACGAGGGGTGGCACGTCGCTCAACGTCTCTCGTAGGTTAGTTTCTATGATTAATTACTAGGCGCTAGGCCAACTGACAGCATGAATCCACACTCGTAGCGACGGGCTAGGATCGCGCAATCAAGTCACGTTTTGTGTCGTGTCGGTCTAGTTGGTGCCGTGAAAGACATTGTGCTTAGTGCCGATGCAGTCCTCAGTCTCGAGGAGGTTTTCACATTCATTGCAGGGCCCCAACTCGGCCCATTGGGCCAATAGTTGTGGGCTGGTTCGCCAGGCCCAATATGGTGGCCCGGCACGGCTGCAACCGAGTTGCCCCTCACGTAGAACATTTCTTTCGAACCGAGAGAAGCACAGCCTAGCTTCGTCGTTGATCAGATGAGGAAGTCATAGACTGTTGAATTTTTCATGCTTTCCAAAGTTATGTAAAAACATTCGAGAAATGAAATTTTTCTAGACGTACTATTTTTGCATGAATAAAGTATAGAAAATCTCTAACGATATAAGTTTTCAATTAAATAAAGTATTAGTGAAGATCTTTCCTAAACCATATATTATCTTAGTCCATTGTATTTTGTAGTAATCAATGCGTAATTCACTTGAATGCACATCTCAACTTTTTCTCTTCTAATCCAACAGAGAGAAAGAGTGGCGCCTCGAAGCTCTGATTGGAATTCGGATCTCGATACAAGGAATTGCTAGGCAATTTCGATCTCGATCTGGCATTTCTGAAAGAATCTAATTCGGCAAGCTTCTGTTCTACAGATTAAACCTCATCCTGCATGTAAAATCGGACGGAACCCTCGATCTTTCTTAAGCAAAGCTAAACCAAAGCAGGAGATCCAAAATTTCGCATAACAAATGTCGATTCTCAGTTTGTTCCTTCTGGATATTGGCATCGATCAGCAATTACATTAGGCCTAACCAGTCGCAATGTGTTTTAGTCTTGTATTACGTGATCATACGCACCTTCGAATGCATAAAAAATCAGTTCGTAAAGAATGACCGACGTGTGCATGCATCTCTTCCGCTCAGATCCTGTAAAATGGCCCTTGAAATCTTATTGACTGTATCTCAAGAAGATAACAGAACAAAGAACTAACTCAGCACTTCACTACTCAAAACTAGACTGCAGTTTTCAAGAACCGCTCCTAGGAGGAATGATGAAAATTTCAAACGCGAAAGACATTCAAGAAATTCAAAGATCGCAGCATGACCTTTCGCAGTCGATCGACCACAAGCTGCATGAGAACATTTGCTTTCGAGAATGGAAACGGCGGACTCGAGGACAAGGAGGTAGTGATGGCTTGATGGTGCGAGAGCAACGAGCGCTATACAGGGAACTCGAGATCCTGGGAGCTACGGCTCATCATCGTCGTCGACGTTGTATATGATTCTACGGCGCTTTACACTGGTCGGCCGGTCTCTGCGACTGAAGTGCTCCTGCGAGTGGCTAGCTAGTTCGCTCGGGGTCTTCATGAAGACGACGATTCAGAGATGCGCTTCCAATCGCCTTTTCCGTAGATATTCATTCCTCTGAGAAATCTCCTAGATAATTTCCATGAAAATCAAAACGAGACATTGTTAGTTAGCGCTCTTTCTGACGGTTGAATCCCTTTCTTGATGATGCTTCTGCGAAAATGCAGTCAATGAACTAGCAAGCATGGCGAATCTTGAGCTCGTAGAAACAGTTAAAATAACCTAACAGAAGTCCAATCACAAACCTAACGATCTCTAATCTAACTGAAGAAGGAAAAAGAACGGGCGGGTTTGCAGCTGTAGAGGAAGATAAGTCATCATACTCGTGTTCTTCTCTGGTCCAGATATGGCGGCGATCTACCGACGATGAGGACAACAATGACAACGACAAGGAGGATCCACTACTCTCGACGTCTCCATCTTCGCGCTTGCGTTTGCCTTCGTCGTCCTCGTCTATCGTCCACTGCTCCGGGAAAGGGATTTCACTCACCCGACTCTATCAAATCCAAGTCGTGCAGCAGCGCCTCAAGATGCGAGCGGATCTGCTCGACTGACTTCCCGGGGAAGAAGGGAGCGACTCTCTCCGGAAAGGCATCGAAGGAGGCGGAGGAATCGACTTCGTCGGGGGAGAACATAGCCAAGGCGTTCTCGAACCGCTTGTTCTCTTCGAAAGTCCAGACGCCGCCGCCGTTGCTGCTGCCATGATGATCGAAGCGCGGCCTTACGCGAGTAGATCTTTAGCAGGAACGGGAAAGCCCGAACTAAACAGGAAAGAGCGTCATGCATCTGGGGACGGAAACCGAGCGCTACCGCTTTCTGTGCTTTTTATGGTGCGATCCGAAGACGTTCGGAATGAACTCTAATCCTACTCGCGTGACGTCATCTATATTTATAATGAATAAAGGTCGAATAATTCTTTTTTAAGTTAATTTTACAGAAAAAAAAACCCCAAATTCGTATGCGTTTGACAAATTTACCCTAAACTAATATTCCAAATTGGTATACCTATGATAAATTTACTCTTTTGTAATTTCTTTAAATTTTACCGTTAAATTATTAAGTTGAATAACATGTGACAGTTGATAAATATACCGGTTTAAGATTTTATCCTCCGTTTGTCATAGTGTATCGGTTTGTGATTCTTCGTGATATTAATCCAATTTAAAGAGTAAATTTGTCATAATCGTACAAGTTCAAGGGTTTTTGTGTTAAAAAATTAGTTTTTGGTAAATTTGTTATAAGTATACTAGAGTACAGTTTTTATGATAAAAGAATTAGCTTGATATAAAATTTGTTTATATATATATCGGTTAGGTGTTTTTTGTGATATTTACCGTTCTTTTTTCTTATCGGAATTGTTTTCCTTGATGAGGGGACAGAAGGAAATGGTTTCCAATGATATAAGGTAGGTTTCAATAAAACTTAGTAGTGCTCGCTTTATTCATTGTATTCAAGCATCTTCCTCAAGATATACCTATTTTGTAATATTTGTAGTGTTCAATGTGTATTTCCCCTTGAAAGCACATCTTCAGTTTGCCTCTTCTATTTCATCATATAGTAGAAGTTACCTCTCATTTCATTGTTGCAATACCTAACGGGAGAATAATGACAACCTGAATAAAATCGGATTAGCATAGCAAAACAATACAATCTCCCATCTTGTGCAAACATAATAGGAAACAATACAAGAGAACAATACAAATACCAAAATATATATACCAAGCACCCACACATACAAGGTGATTTTACAAGGTGATGTTTACTATTATTATTAACAAAATTGGGTGAACAAAGTTCTTTTCTAGTTAATATTAGAGGTACATAGTAGCGACAATATAAGAAAACCATTCTTGGCAATACATGTAAATTTCACAAGAAATCAAGGAAAAATTTCACTAAAAATGCAGGTTTGGTTCAACCCACAAAATACCCGATGCAGCAGAGTCTAAGTGAAAATCAAACTGATCATATTCGAGAAGAATGTGTCACAAGCATGCTGACAAAATTTCAGCTCAATTGGACTAAGAATCGACCTTCAATGTTAACTTGATGAAAACCATATGCGGTCTTTCCTAGATTTTCCACTCTCTTTTTCTCTTGTTATTACGTCTCAACCCACATTCTTTGCTGTCACAACATAAAAATAGTGGGAAGCTTTATTTCTCCATATGCATTGTCATACAGGATCAAACTTTTGGGTTTACAATTTATTGGGCTTTTTTCACATAATAGTGACCTAGCTAATAATACTCATCCAATGTAATATTTAGTGATGAAGTGCACATGAAATCCTCCAGCATAACCAAATTGCAAGTATCTAATTTTAAAATTTATCCAGAATGTGCGATCGAGTAACTTTGTAGCATGTCGAATACGTGCGATTGAGTAACTTTGTAGTATGTCGAAAGAAGGTGGCTTTGAATTTTTTTTTAGGGTTGTTGGTGCTATTGTGGTGCTATTGTGGTGCTAAGTGGGCGCCACATCAGATTAAAGCCAAAAAAACCTTCTAGAACGAAAAAACAAGGAAAATAAAAATAGAAACTTGAGAGAGACACTAAAGGGGGCGGGGACATGTGACCCTAGGGATCGGACCCGGAAGTTGAGCCGTGTTATGCAGACCATAGGTTCGGCCTTGAAACCCTAGATTCACCAACGGGGTGTATGGCTTCATGGCCAAGCACAGGGAGTTTCGGCCCTGGAAGCCTAGATTCACCAACAGGTTGTATGGCACCATGGCCAAGTAGACGGAGGTCCGGCCTTGAAAGCCTAGATTCACCAATGGGGTCTTTGGTTCCAAGGCCAAGTACACGGATTCGTGAGTTGGGGGGCGGTCTCAACCCTATTGCTGTAGGCTGAGAGCGTCGTGGTGGCAAGTAATTAGGGTTTTGAAACTTTAGAATTAATAAAATATATATGCTGGTCTAGAACCGGGGAAAAGGATTGATTCTTGTAGTAGCCGCCCAGAATAGGCGGTTCGAGCAGTTCCCGATCCTATTCTTTTGATCACCCACTAGTTTAAACCCTCGGAGTCCTGCCTTGTAGTACAATGATCTCCATGGCTGCGGGGTTGGGGCGTGATATAAGGGTGCGTTTGGTTCAGCATTTGGAAAGCTCATTGGGAAAATGCAAAGCAGTTTAACCTAAAGAGCTTTGAAGGAAATGCAAAGACTGTTTGGTAAATTCTGCTTTGAAATGCAACTTTAAGAGAAATGCTGTTTGGTAAAAAACACATTTGCAAAGCCCCTTTGGTGATTAATCTTAAATATTTTAATTTTAATTTTCATTTGTTTAAAATTTAAAAAATAATATTTGCGACTTTTTTAATTTATATTTAACAACAATGTTAAAGATATTGTATAAACAATTTTATTAAAATCAAAATTCCTTTTTTTGCTAAAAAACATCAAATGGAAAAACTTCACATGCTCTCTTTCTTAATTACAAGAAGAATACTTTCATTACAATAAAAACATGATAACATATGCTTTGAGGAAAGAAGCTCATTATCATTAAAAATTACAAATATCATTAATTACTTCCTAAATTCATAAGTATTTGATCACGTAAACGTGTCATATCAGAAATGTTGCAACACTTATAGAAATAGGAGGATTCAACATTGCTGGGGATTGGACCCGTCCATTTTTAATTCTGCCGATATTCCCCTGTAAGTTCGGGTTCTTGGTGCTGCTGCTGCCTTCGCCGGTTCTTGAGAGTTGTAGGCTGCTCGGTTGGCTAATTAGCTTCTTGTGCTGCTCTTCGGTGGGTGGGTATTGTTGAAGTTGGGAGCTGCATCTGGTATGTGAGGGTTGCCTTTGTCTGCTGCAGATGATTTCTTGCTACTGCTTAGCTGCGCGGGTCATCAAGTTTATGATTTTTGTGCGTTGTTTCCTCCTTCTTGGCACCCTTCCACTCAATCTAACTTGTTGTCTTCTTGAGTGTAAGTTCTTGGTGCCATGTTTTTGTGTATAGCTATATAGCTTTTGGTTTAAAGTCAATATATCTATTACCTTTACCAAAAAAAAAAAAAAATTGTCTAATACCGTATGGAAAAAGTACCTGCAATCAACGCACCAACTGCCACACAAAATGCTCCAACTTGAAGAAGCAACTCCACCCTACCGACTTCAAGCCTCCGAGAGCTGATAAAGAAAGAAGTCAAATTTTCATAGCTGATTTCCACTCATACAACCACAACAAAAGTGGTGCTCAAAGAGTGAAGGGAAGAGCAAGTTTTACACATTTAGTTGCGCTACACATGAAAATGAAATATATCGATGCATTCTCAGTCTTCAAGTGGAGCATGCTCTTAGTCCAAAATCTAATATGGAGAATAACATGTTCAGTAGTCCAACAGTAGTCCAACTAATAATTCACGGTAAAGAATGTTTTGGGGATTCAAACAATTCACAAGCATTATGGAGATGCTGATCACTGACATTTTTGCCATATTAGTATTTACAAGAGAATGATGATATATAGTCAACAACAAAGCTTTAAGAAATGATTGTTGTTGGATTTTGTCTAAATATTATTATCTTATGGGTTTCAAGTTTGTGAGCAGTGAGCTCAATGGGTTGAAAAGAAAAGAAAAGAAATCATTTCAGCTCTTCCAAGCTAAACAAAGCGGCCTTAAAAATCATGCACGATTGCATTTCTTCAACTGTCTAGTCATGGTTACAAAAGCATAATGCAACTCTTTCTCCCAATAAAGTTTACATAATCAATGCTCATGTGGCCAAGCATCATAAGATCACGAGCATGTATTCATCGGTGTCTGGCAAAGCGAAAGAGGAAACATGGTGTACAAAAATTTATGGACAAATAATGTTAAAAGAGAAAAAATCCACAGATGCCAAAGTTCATTCAATAGGAACCAAACCAGACTGAGAGAACATAACTCCAAACAATTTACAGTTAGCAGCGGTAAACTAGGCAGTTTCAGAGGCACATAAAAATTACAACATAAGGATGAATGCAAAAGTTTTCTGTTGGTAATGCTTGATAGAAATGAAGAAACAAAACAACAGTATAGCGAATGCAGTATTTCTATTTGTGAACTTGTCCTTTGAAATTCAAAACATTGAACGGAAAACTCCAATTGTATGTCCTTTGAAATTCGTAAAAAAAACACCCACGACCCACAACCCACAACCCACAGCCCTTGCCGCTCACTACTAAAAATCTGTCCAACCTCGAAAACCCAGATTGAATCTTAGCTCGCGAAACCCGCAAAGCAACACAAAACCCTTGCTTTCTAAGGAGAACTCCAAATTCCCACGCATTCGACCGCTAAAAAGCAACCGCCCCGAATTTCACCCTCGCACTCCGCCATGGGTTATACAATCACAGATCTCGATTACCAACTAGCGAGAGCATGGAAAAAAAAAAACAAGGAACCTGGAAGCAAAAGCATACGAGATACAAACAGGCGGAGCAGGGGAGTCAAATGGGATCATCAAACCCAGATGAGGAGAAGAATCGAGCGAGCGAGAGAGAGAGAGAGAGAGTGAGCGAGCGAGCGAGCTTACACGCTGAAGGTGCTGGAGAAGTGTCGTTGGCAGATCTGAAGGTGGATTCGATATCCAAGCTGATCTTGAAGTCGACGTCGTCGTGGGGCTCTCAGGAGAGTGAGCGTGAGGAGTTGGGAGCGTGAGCGTTTCTGGAGGAGCTGCAAGGCGAAACCCCTGGTTTTGCTCTTTTATATGGGGGTAAATTTGGGTTTCCGATGTTTTTTTAGGGTAAAAATGGAACTCCACGAAATTTTATTAATGGAAGCCTTCAGCATCCCGAAAATGCTGAAAGCCCAAGGCTGGTCTTGGGCTTTCAGCATTCCCAAGGGCCAGCTTTCATTTGAAAGCTCCTTGGGAATTGGTTGCCAAACGCCTCTCTTTGTGCAGCAATGAGTCTGATACGCAGAGAGGAAAGACAAATACCACAGAGGTGGCAGCCGGCATATTATGTTTTAAGAAATCTTATTCCAGAAGTAATCCGTGCCGCATTTAACCTCATTCAGCGCGAATCAAACAACGCCTTAATCTTTGTTAAGCAAAGCTAATCAAAGCAGAAGATCCAAAGTTTTGCATAACATGTTGTCATTCTCAGTCCATTCCTTCCAAACGATGGAATAGATTTACCTACAGTAATAGGCTTTACAATACATATTAAAAATCGAACGAGAAGGGTGAGTCGCATGTCTACCCTCTCTTGCATTGCGCAGGCACATGTATATCCATAAAACACATTCAATTTTTTTTATAAAAAAAAAAAAAAACAATGATATGTGCATGTATGAGCATATACAGATCGACGATATGGCCATCGATATCTTCTTCATTGTATCCATAAAAATAACATGACTCAGCCCTAGGTCCTCAAACTTGACTACGATCGTCATGACCGTGTCTATGAGGAATGACTCTCCTAATGAATGAAAAGAAAAAAACAATGCAAAACATTTCAAAAGATTCAAAGATTGCATCAATGACCTGCACGATCAATTTGGGCAGAAGCTGCGGCGAGGTATCTGCTTTTGGGAGTCGAGGCACTCCAGACTAAGCGTCAGTTTCTACCTGGATAACGAGTAGATGGTGGGCTCGAGGACATGGAAGCTATAGCTCCAATATTGCTTATGTTGTGAGTATCATTGATGCTCCGACGAAGTTTTTGATTCTCTGTGCGGTCTTTGCGAATGAAGTACTTCTGCGCATGACTAGCTACTTGCGTTGGCGTCTTCGACATCACAATGTATTTGGAGATACTCTTCCAATCCCCTTTGCCGTATATCTCCAATCCTCCAAGAAATCGCCTGGATTTGTCAAGAATAGCAACGTCATACTAAACAGAAACCTCCAAATTGGCCCACCTACAGGAAAGAAGAAAAGAACAGAGGAAGATCGTTCATACTCGTGTTCTTCTTAGGTCCATGCGATCCCTCTTTTCCGTTCCCCTTTCGGTTCGACTTTTGATTTGCCTTTTGATTTCTGAACCGGCAGCGGTCCACCATCCGAATCGCCTTCCTCCACTGTCCAATGCTCCGGGTACTTGACTTGACCCGACTCTATCAAGTGGACATCTTGCCACAGTGCCTCAAGATGCCTCCCGACCTGCTCAACCGACTTCCCGGGAAACTCAGGACCGATCACCTCGACAAAATCGCACAATGTGGAGAGGTCAATCTCTCCGCTAAGAGTAGCCAAGGCATTCCCGAAGCGCTTGTTCTCTTCAAAAGTCCAGATGCCGGAACCATCGTTTTCGCAGCCCCTGCAACCCACCTCGGGCGAGCGCTCAGCGCTCGTGCACCCTTGATAAAAGTTCGCGGAGGTCGGGAAAGCTGCGTTGGCCATGGCCTTTTGCAAAGAATCAAAAGTATCCATCATAAGCAGGCACAACAGACACAAGAGAGGGCTGAGGATGCAAGATAGGTAACTTGAGGATTATAAAGAGGTCGTCTCTATATATATAGACAGTGGTCAGCGTGGCGGTGGGGGATTTTTCAAAATCAAGAAGTTTAACTGATTTGGGAGACCTAGTTGGAGTATGAATCTTTGACTGGATTTCGACTTCTATCTTTTGGGGAAATTATAGTTTGTACCCCCAACATTTTGGTTTACTTGTACTTTGCATTTACAAGTTTTAATTCGAGTTTTCTGCCCAACATACATAGAATTTTCTGAATCTTTTTACCATCAATCAAAGTATTTGAACTTAAATTATTGATAATGTTTAGTTAACTAACTTTTTCTGAGGAGATAGATAATTATTCATAAGATCATTCATTTTCAATCATTGACTTTCCATAAAAGAAAAGCAATATAAAAAAAAAAAGTTTGTTTTATCAATAGAAGGAATTGAATAAGGGATAAAAGAGAGACAAATTTAAATTGGATTGTTCTAGGATGATCGGTAACGATATCTACCCAGAACCGGTTCCACAAACTACCAGGGCCGCGGTCCTCCCAATTGGGTCCATGAAACCAATTTATAATCACTACAATTCCACATGGAGGTTGTCTCTATTTGCTAAGAGATGGAAAAAAAAAAAAAACACTTCTACTCGTTATGTTTAAGTTAATATTGTCAACCTTCAATTAGGAAGCTCTTATCTACTTTTGTGTCGAATTAATAAAATCCTTTAGAACCCAAAACGCTCATAATCAATCTCGTGTTCCATTGCTCATCGATCTCGCGTTCCCTTGTCCGTGCGGCCTCACACTCGAGAAGCTCTAGATTGTATTTACTTGTGAATGAGATGAGTACAATGAGGCGAGGAGACCCTATATATACAAATATAAGGCAAACCGTATTCGTAGATATCTTATCAATCTTACAATGGAGATTACATTTTCCTAATTACCAACTACCCACATTTATAACATATGTGTATAATTACTGTATCACCCGCCTCAGGAGTATTCTAGTAGACTTTGGAAAACTCTAAGGTTACGTTTGGTCGTCCGGATTTCTAATTGAAATAAGATTGGATAGGATAGGATATGAAATCCTAAGATTTTTTTTTTTTTATATCCGTTTTGTTTGGTGAATCGCAGTATTAAAGTCGGATATGTTCACATAATATCATGTACATTTTTTTGATATAAACGATATATCATTATAAATGAACCTAAATATATATTTTTTTTTGGTAAAGCAAATGAACCTAAATATTCATAAAAGGAGATGGTAAAAATGTCTCGTAACACTATTCCTTAATTTATTTTTATTTTACTTTTCCTCTTTTTTATATTATTTCCATTGTTATTTCTTTTTTCCCCTTTTATCATTCTTTAATAAAAATTTATCAAATAGTAAATTGTACTAACATACCTAATATACAAAAATACCTAAAATATATAATAAATATAAATATTTAATTTGTAGATTGAATTTTTATTATAAGATAGAATTAAAGTTGAATATATAAATTAAAATAAGATTAATTAAAAATAATGATTTATTTTTTTTATTTTTATTTCTTAAATTAGAATTCAAATATTATTTATATTGAAATATAATTTCAATTTTTTTAATTTAATAAGTTTGTTATTCAAAAAATTTTTTTTCCTATTATGAATATTAGAAATCATATCCACCTTTATTCCATCTCCTCCATAAGATAATTTTATCATCGTCTATATCCTCCTTATATCAGACTTTATCATGTCTTGAGCAAGTACTAAACGTAGGATAAAATAAGTTATATCCTATCCCAAATTTTATCTCGACTGCCAAAGGCAGCCTAAGAGGAAAGATAAATGATTTCAAAAAAGAAGATAAGGTTCAAATAAATTGCCTCGATGAAGCAACGCAACCCTTAAAACGCGCTGATTTAAGTAGCTGTTTCAGCAAACAATTTTGGGGTATGGCCCGGTTCATTTGACCCCAATGAGAGCCCTCGCTGGCGCTCGGGAGTGCCGCTACGGTTCAACCCCCTCCGCTCTTCCTCTCTTTCTTTATATTCTTCCATTAGTGAAGCCCCCACGCCTGATGTTCGGCCTAAAGGATTTCAGAGGCTGAGACAAAGGTCTCAAGTCAAGGGGTACTTGAGTGTCTGAGACAAAAAGTCATATGTACTCCAAGAGAAAAACCTTCATTGAGACTTTAGAATTTTCTTCCGTATAAAACTCCATTCATCTTGCGAAAGATAACTTTCAAAAAAATATTTTCTGAATTTTCCGTCATTCATTTCACAAATAATGAATTGATTAGAGAAGGCATTTTTCCTAAGCCTTTAAATGGGGGAAAATATTTTTATTTTTAATTTTTTTTAAAATTGAGTTTTAATTGTTTTTTATTAGTGTTTTCCTCTTTTTTTTTTCCTTTTTTTTTTTCCCTTCTTCTTTGGCTGGTTGCTGGCCACAACCAAGGCCAATGACCGGCCATCAGTGAGCTCAAGCTCGCTAGATTAGCAACACTTGAGTGTCACCAAAGCACAATGAGGCACAGGCCTCACAAATTGACGTCGCTCAAGCGTCGCCAAAGGGCCGTGAGGTTCGAGCCTCGTAGATTAGCAATGCTCAAGCGGTTCTAGAGGGCGACGAGGCTCGAGTGCCACCCTATCGCAACGTTCGCTACCCATCGCCATGGTGAACGACTGACTAAGGAAAACAAAATGAAAGGGAAAAAAAAACAAAGGAAAGAAAAGAAAGAAAAAAAATAAGAGAAAAATATAAAACAATTTAAAATTCAAATTTTAAAAAAAAATAAAAAAAAAGAACAGAAAAATAAAATTAAAAAAGATAAAAGAAGTGCATAGAGAAAAATTAAATCAGATACCGAAGGTGGAATATGTTTTCCACTTGTAATCATATCTATCATGCAGTCATATTAATCCACAAGTCATGTTTTGTGTAGCATCTTCATAAGTCTCTTTATCTTTGTTTTTAAGTAGTTGTTCATACTTAAACACTCCTGTTGCCAATTGGAATAAATCAGCAAAATTTAGCCTTTGAATCCTTCTCCGATATTGAATATCCATAGAAAACAAAATTTGTGAATTCTTTCTCTTAAAATGCAAGTAACAAACTGATCAATCAACTTGTTATCAAGATTTGGTCAAATCAGCAACCGATACCTCATACGTCATTATATAAGATTGAGACTGAAATGTCTTTCCCTTTCGGCCCAGAATCCAAAGTGGTTATGTGGTTCTTCACTCTTCCCCCGTTTTCTGTATCATTGAGTTGTGCAGAGAAGGACACTGAGAGCAGCGAAGAAGAAGACAACGACCCTTATCAGTTGCCTCTCGCAAAGGAGCTTGCTCCAGACAACATTCGTGAGGACGGTTTAAAGATCCGTAGCACTGATTACAGATCAGTCGCGGATCATCCCAAGACCAACTCCGATGGCCGCGTTTCTAATGGTCTTCATGGAATTCAGTTCTCTGAATCTGTCATCGATTTCGGAGGCGTGACGAGCATTGAAGATTTCTCTATAATCACCAAAGGTTTGGTCATTGACTCCGAAAGACATTTCTCCACGCTCGCCTCCTCGAAGGCCTGCACCGTAAGCTGGCAGCAGGAATTATCTCCGAGACGGTGAACATCGCGGATGCTATCAGGAGTGCGAGGATCACGACTTCTTCAGAGGACTTCGGCGTGTGGACCAAGACTCTGAAGGCGTTCGAGGACCTGGGCATGGATGTGGGCTTCTTGCGAGCCTGGCTCGGCCGGCTTATCAGTCTCTCTTTGGCATTGAAGAGGTGCAAGGATCCGAGGAGTGCACGAGCTCGTGCTGCAGAGGAGAGGAGTAGGTTCGAAGCTGAGCTGACGGAAGTGAAGGGTGCGATCAGCAGGCTCCGTGCTGAAATCGACACCACGGGCAACGACAGTTATGGACTCGACATGGCATTTCAACAAGTCACGAGCGCCCCCTGGTGGTTGGAAAGACATCTTCATCCATCACGATCGCCACGCGAGGTGCGCTAATGAAAGGCTGCGGCGAAATGATCGCGGGATGCCTGACCTGTCTCATCCTGACCTGCCAGTTTTTGGTAAGCACTAATGTCTTCTTCTTCTCCTTTCTTTATTGGGAAGATCTCCTGATCCTGAAGGCATTAGATGCCCTGATGACCTGAAAGAATTTTGTTTTTGCCCTTTGACTCTAGTCCTATGACAGGGAGTGTGCATGGGCAATGTAATGTAAAATGTCTATATTTACCCTGTAATTTTGACTGATACTATAGCAGGAACCCTTGGACTTGAAAGAGATGGATTAGATATTGAAGACCACTGGCGAAGAACTGCTCACGAAACATCATATTCCAGGAAGCTCTAGAATCGACATCGTCGTTGTGGAAGAAAGAATCTTCATATTAGGAATTCCGAATCGCATCACAAACTATATACGACTAATTGCCAGTGGAAATTGTTAATTGCGGGGAATTTCATGACAAAGACGTGGAGGAATGCAAGGACGATTCTATTGCTCCGTTCCCCTACTTTTGTAATGTTGGATTTCTGAAGAAATTAATGATTGTCAATAAGAAAAAATGATGGTTTTTGAATTTCCTACGTACCAATCTTTATTTGTCTTTCTACGAACGCCTTAAATTTGCCAACTCTTTTTTTTATGTATCATACACAAATTATTTAAGAGTCTTAACAAATTTTTTACGATTAAATTTTTCAGTAATTTTGAGTTATGATCTCTCATTTGAGTTATTTAACAACATTCTTTTTTTAATTTATTAACATTTATTCGTCCTTCTCACAAACTCTTCAAAATATGAAATCTCACTTACATTTACTTTGTGTGACTATCTACTTTTCTATTAGGTTACTAGCTAGTTTTGATTTACTAATTCTCATTTGAATTGATTATCGCATTTTTTTTTTCAAATTTACCAGCTTTTCTATTTGGTTACAAGATTGTCCATAAATTCCTGTCATTGCATTAAACATTACCACCTAATTGGAAAGAATCTATTTCTAACTATCAAATATTTAAGATTAATAATCTCAAACATGTATTTGGAAGTTAGAATATCTTGATCAATTAGTTATGAAACTACTTAATGCTAATAGTAAGCACTTTCTAAATTCCTACAGTCTGGTCCAATTCACGATTCACACCGTTCATGAATGTACTATTGTCATTACCAATTCATATCTCCATTTGGCAACTATCCACTAGCTCATGGAAGAGGATCATACAAGGATTGCATCAGTGATGCAGGAGCACTATAAAAAAGAGTTACATTTGGTATCCAGAGGGTAAAAACATCTGGGTATTAGATGGTGAACTGACATGCAATTTTCGTAAAGTCTCACAGTGAAGCCATGTCGACTGACATTGACAAACAATTCAATAGTGTCCCAAAATGAGAAGAAAATATCAACCGCGCATATCAGCACTGGATACCCTTTGAGGAGAATGAATCATTCTTTATTACTGCTGCCGAGTAAAGAGAGACTCACAGGAACAAACAATGGGTCATGGACCCGAGATCAGCTGTTTAGCTACGTCTGCTTACCGGCAGTGCTCACTTGCTGCCTCACTCTTCGAGCACAATCCGCGAAACTTCTTACCAGATGAGCACATTTCAAAGGGTCTTTAGCATGCTCCTTGTAGCACTCCAAGCAAGCGTTGTTCTCGGCCAAACAAGGCATTGGCTTCTGGTAGGAAGCTTGAACTCCTTATCACGAAGTTCCTTGGCTTTTTCAGTTACCTCATGAAGCACAGTCTCCTCCTGCTTCTGCAGCCTCTCAACGATGCTCTCACTCTCTTTAAGAACCGATCGAATAGCATCCAACTCTGCAATTGCAGTATGTGCAGGAGGGCTGACAGGCAGGAAAAATGGAGGCTGAATTGGCAATCCAGCAGAATCTTTAGATGGTTGCTTCTTTGGATGTTGAGGCTCTTTCGGTAACCTTGGTTTTATTTTTCTTGTTTTCCTTTTCAACTTCTCATCATTGTCAAGAAGTCGATCAACAAGTTCATTACTAATTTGAACTGTAAAATCTCCCATAGTACTGCAACGCCTGCAAGGAAATGAATCAAAGAACTCATTCAAATTGTGATTAAAAAAAGTTCTTACTCTGAATATTAAATGTCTTGGGCTCTTTCAGATTAATCAGGAAACAACAGCTCATTGGAGATCCAAAATCATACCGATGACAAGAGTGGCCACAGTAGCCACTTTTCAGTCCTTAATACAAATTTATAACTAAAAAGTATAGTGATGCCAAGTAAGCATATTTAAGCCACTTTTCAGTTTGACAGCCACTTTAAGCAAAAACAAGGGAATCAAAATGGTCTAAAGAGGCTCAAAAGACAACAGTTCGATACCTAATCCAAGTAAGCATACTTTCAAAAAAGTAAACTTGTAACCAAAATAAGAAAAGCCTCAGTGAGATAAGAGGAATAGCAGCCACAGTAGTACCAAAAAGCATGTGTTCGTAGAAGCCTGCAATAACTCTAGTACCATGTCTTTCAATGAGATATCTTAATTTGCCAGGATATAGATCGATTGACATTGAATCACGCAGACAGTCTCGTCCTCTCCCTTTTGCCATCTGATAGAAGGACCTCTGGTTACTCAACGTATCACACATTCCCATGCTCATTTAGATAGGAGTTGCCAACTGGTGCATAGCTTAATGCGAAGCAGCTGAAAGCTAACATGACTCTGTGGAACATGTGGCTTACATTGCTTAAAAATCTACATCAATCTTCAAGAGAATAGAAGATGATAAATGTTACCAATCTTTATCTGAAGCTAGCTACAGAAACTGTATAACACAATGGCCCCGACCAAAAGACATAACCAGGCACCTGAGTGCATCGATTCCTGTAAACTAACTGCATATTTCCTTCCTTCATATAGGATGAATAGATAAATTTGAGAACATAAGATTGACTGGTCTCAGGCAAGAGAAAGTAACATTCTGCAAGCCTAATTTTTCTAACTGAATCAGATTGGTGTGAAAAATCAAACATATCCCCCCAGTAGAATAGAGGATCCAAAATGGCATGGACTCATAGCTAGTAACAGGGGAAAAAAGTACTTAAAATAGAAGAAGATGCAACGAAGAAAATCCAGTAAAAAACCATAAATCCTGTCTCCGAAATCACATCAATTTCATGAAAGCTAGGGCCTTGCACTTCAAGACACATTTAAATAAGCATTTTATGAACGACAAAAACAAAGAAAAAAATTGTTTTTACATCCACTTGAGTTTCATTTTCCGTGAATGGCCAACTGATCAGCATCCGACTACTAGAAAAACAGTATAACGCCCTGATACAAAGTAGGGAGTTGACACAGAAATGAGCTCAAACCAAGAAATGAAGTTCAACATACTATATTCCTCAGAAAGAAAAGGCAATCTACAAAACCATATTCAAGGGCAGAAAACTAATGCCATGGCCCTCATCAATCCGTAAGTCAAACAAGAGTCCAATAGGATTCATATTCTTCTCCTAGGTAGGATTTGCATTCTTATCTAGTAGAACTTGAGTTCTATTATGATAAAAGTAAGTTTCTTTAAATTTATAATAAAATTCACTTTTTTATGCATGTGGGGATGTGTTTTGAGTGACAATGGATTTTCGATAGATAATGATCACCACCAATTGATAAAGGACACGCCACCGGCCAAGGATAAAGATCAATAGATAGATGAAGTTCCCCACCAAGGCCTAAGAGAATACCACCAGCTAAGGATAAAGGACTTTAGATAGAAAAAGTTCACTGTTAAGACCTAAAGTGGTCCATTATAAGAAAATGAAAGAACTCATCTCAAAAACCTAGCTTGTCAAAAGAGGGAATACAACCCATTCTAAGCCCCTCAATATCTCCTTGATTGTCCGATGTGGGTTTTTGGCTGCATCATCCTCCCCCTTTTCAGGATTCTATGACCTCACAGAATGGCCTTGAGGAGGCAGCCTCAGGCTGCCACCAAGGGACGACAGTCCCAAGGATAAAGTGCCAGAAGTTGGGCGTCCAAGGAGTGGCTTTGATACTATCTCGACACATTACAATGGGTGGAAGAACTCATCCCGAAAAGCTAACTTGTTTGGAGAGGGAACCCAACTCATTATAAACCCCAAAATATCTCCTTGATTGATTGATGTGGGACTTTGCCCTGCATCACTTTTCCTATTGTAGATGATCATCAACTAATCCATTGTAGCATTGATTAATTTCCTATTTCCACTGTAACCAGTTTATGCCTATGTTTGGGAGAGAAAAGGAGAAGGAGGGGGAGGAAGGCGGGGAGGTGAAGATGAGGAGGGAAGAAACTTTTCAAATTTTTTCTTCCTCACTTCCTAAAATTAATTATGAATTTCCTTCATTTTCCACACCCACTTCATGTCACCCCCATTCCACCCTCCTTTCAAGAAAAGCATTACCAAATCTTTAACTTGGAATTGTGCTGTACAGTTCTTTTCAGATAAAAAATTTAGCAAGCTTGAAATGCCAAGCAGTAGAGGAGCTTACTTAGAAGATTAACACAAGAAGAGTAAATTCCTTTATTCTTCACTTCTAAACTTTCCATGCGACACACTTAACATCTCTTAATTGAGTTAGAAAGGCTAGTGAGATGCATAAATTCTTATTCTAATTAGAATAAAAAAAAATCACATTCTACTCCACATGGAAAGATGAAACTTATTCAAACTCTAATAGAGCTCAAAGCCCAATAGACAAAATCAAACTAATAATTCAACTAGAAATAAATAAATAAAAAATAATCCTAATTCTGTTGGGACTTCTATTGGATTTGGGGATGTATGCAAATGGGTTTCACCAAAAAAACAACAACAACAACAACAACAACAACAATAGCATTAGTTTTATGGCCACAAATGACTCGTATGATCCAAGCATTAGTTTTTTAGCCATAAATGGCTCATATGATCCAATCATCTGTGTCGTAAAATAATCATTCTGTTCATTTTAACTAATCCAGATGAGTATGCCTCGTAGTTACCATGGACATCAGTACCAAGATCAATCCAGATCTTCAAACAACTTTGTAGAATAGCATACCAATCAAATCCAGCATCATGACAGCAAAAAACAACATTTTCAAAATATAGTAACGACCATTTCTCAATGAAAAGACAAATATTATGAAGCTATACTCCATGTCAGATTAAGACATGTTTGTCTATGCTTCAACAAAAGCCTTTTTCTTTCCTGCCTGATTTTAAAAGATTATCCAAATTACAAAAAACTATTTTAAAAAAAAATCTATGAATTTATATTGTCAAAATTTGTATTTGTGAAGGTTTTGGGTATTAAAAGCTAAGTAAAAGGTCAATATGCGTCTGTCACGAGATTTGGATTAAGCAAATTGCAAAAAGTAGAAGCCTAACTAGATACACCCTAAATATTCACAATAATCCCAAAGTAACTAAACCAAAATAGATAACCACAAGCATGCACGAATTGTTACTCCACGTTTCCAATCCAATTCCTTCCAAGTATAAATGATGGGATTATCCAAGTAATAGTACTTGCTATTGTTGAAGAACAATTGCATTGCTTTAATCTGTTCAACTGAACATCTGCATGCTCACTAGGTTACGAGTAGTTGTGTCCTTTAATTGACAACAGAAATAGCCTTACTCCACCACAAGATATACTCGCAAGCGTAGAAATCCTGCCTTTGGCCCTTTCTGATCACAAAAAACACAAAACACTCGCAAGCGTGGTGGTGTTTGTTATCCAAGCACCGAGACAGATTGCGCAATCGCATTGTTCCTGATTCTTAATTTGCAATAGCTCTTCTACGCGGGGTTCCAGCGTTAGCTGTGCATACACAAAGGAAATGGAGCCGCATTTCCTCGGTTCATTTGCCGGAACCAAGTGCTCGCTCTCAATCGATGGTCTATCATCAAGACAACTTCGGCTCTCTCCAACCTTCGCACTCGCCACTCTCGTGGATTTTTACCATCTAATGCGCCGGTAGCTCGATTCCAGCAAAACAGTCAATTCCGTTCGCCTGAAGAACGGCTGGAAAGAGAGAGAGAGAGAGGGATTGACCTGGTTTCGTTCAAGGAGAAACAATCGAGAAGGGAGAGACACGCCGTCCGATCAGATCCCGCGAGCCATAGCCGACGCCGGAGGAGCTGCAAAAAAAAAAAAAAAAAAAAATCGAGCGGCGGCGAACACCGCCGTCAGATTCACGCGACCGACCAAGCACGAAATCGCGGAAAAGGCTCCGGCGAGAGGGACGACGGGAGGAGCAAGACAAGATATTCGAAATGCTCACCGCACGCTCACCGGAGCAGGAGACCGAGGCGGAAACCGAGGCTTTCCGGAGCTTCGATCGAGCAGAGAGAGATAGACAGAGAGGACGACGACGACGACGTGGTTTAGGGCTCGCGCAGTCGCGGAGGAGACGGTGGGGATGATTCTATGTACGAGGCCCATTTAAAAGGCCCATTTATGAGGCCCAAATATCGGGCCCGTGTACGAGTTTAATGGGCTCAGAGGTTGGGCCTCTTCTGCAGATCTCTCTCGCTCGGGAAGATGATAGAGAGTGTCAGGACTCAGGAGGCTCTCTCCATTTTCGTCCTGTGATCCGGAGATTCTCGGCTCAATGTTTTAGAAACTTAGGGAAGTACAGATTTGATCCTCTAATTCTTGAGATTCTTGCAGTTTGGTCCTCTAATTTTTATTTATATGCAATGGAATTTTCTACCCTTCTCGATTTGAGTAATCGTGTACTTTGTTCACCTGGTACAATTGATACTATCAAATTAATATTTTCTTTTTTTATTTATTTTTTTCCACTCATTCGGCACCAAATTGGTAATCTCAGATTAGTTATTATCACATAAGCAATGTTATGTCGTTCATTAATTTTCTAGAGTCATTGATTAAAGAATCTGATTATAGAAGATAAAATTTAAGGGGTAAAATCGCAAAAACCCATAAAGTCTAAGGATTAGATCACACAGATTCTCATACTTCAAAAACTAAATTTGTATTTGACCCTAGCAATGGCTAAGGTCTTGAAAATAGGTATTCTTTCCTTTCATTTGAAAGCAAGAATTTTGGCTTTTTCCCCTTCTTTTTTGCGTTAGATGTTTGATTATTCTTTAAAGGTGCTCAAAAAGCATTGTGACCAAATTTTATTTGCACTTTTATCACTGTTCGGTTGGCATTACCATCAAACTCACTCACACTAAGTCACGGGCAAAGATCTAATTGGGTATACGTCAAACTTTTTTCCTCGTGTGAATTCTATTGGGAAAAGCGTTACAGTTAGAAGTAAATATGATTCAAGTGGACTAAATTCTTAAATAGATCTTATTAAAGATAACAATTTTTTATAAAGCTTTCAAGACGGACTTAGGAGAAAAATTTGACACCCACAAAATGGCCCCAATGGTCAATGGATGGGTCATGGATTCGCTCTCCTCTAAAGTGCAAACCTTCAAAATTGCCCTTTCTCGTAAGGGACCATATTGGTTTTTTTGGTCGGTGACCATATTGGTTCAAAAGTTAGCTTATATATAGGAATCCACACTTTCCCTCCTTTGTTTGCTGGTCAATCTTGGTCCCACGACCTTGAATCGACAATGTTCACACGTTGGCATAGACGAGGCCCGAGGGGTTACCCAAAATTCAAATTTGCCGAGCTAATTGTGAAATTATTATTATCATGTTCGTCTCAACTTTAAATCACAAAATTAATAAAAATATGATATAATCTTTTCTTGCGACTATTATTGTTTCAAGACCAGCTTCTTGCTTTAGGATTGCTAAGATAACTTTTTAGGCTTTGTGTTGTGCGATGCTTATAAATCTTCGATTTGAGGTTTTTATTAAATTGATTCCAATGTGGTTATGAAAGTGATGTAATAGTTCTCATTTATTTCCATTCGATGCTCTTTTCATATTAGAATATCAATGCATCGGGCGGTGGTACCGGAACTTCTTAAAATTTGATCTTTTACATCGAAATCAAAGGCAAATTGAAAAATAATAAAGGAGTAACGAGATTCATTTGGGGACAATAACATCTGGTCAACTCCATGATCATATAAAAGAAAAATCAAATTAAATTTGGCAAATAAAGAAGTGCGAAAAAAGGGAGGAGACGTATCTGTCCGAAAAGGACATCGGGCCCTGAGTCAACTTCCGGTTTACCAAACTCTTAAAAAAGAAAAAAAAGAGAGTTAGCTCTTCAATTTTCCCCTCTAATAATTTTAATTATAATATCCCGAATTTGTTAATTGGTCTTCCGTGAAGTCGACGCTCGACAGTAGTCAGCGGCTAGACAGGACAGCTGCTGCTTATGTTACCGTTAATCACGAACGCAAAAACAAAGAAGAAAAGACAGAAATAAAAATAAAATAAAATGAATAAACAATTCCAACACTCTAAACCCCTCCTAACGTGTTGGACTAGCGTGACTGACTTTTGACCCTTAAATTTTAATTTAATATATAATATAACCCTGACATTTTAATTTGTCCAATATCCATAAGCTTTTAGTATATATTTAATTTAGTTCATAAATTATATAAAAATATTTAATATTTTCTATTAATCTATATTAATAGAAGGGCCCCTATTGAATAATTTCATATAATTCGTTCACTATAATGAATATATAACAAAAGTTCAAGAATCATAAAAGAGATCGTATTACCTACTAGGCACACTGAGACAATGCATTATTGTGACATTGATACTTAAACTATATCGGTGTGGTGATGATAACCCGAATTCATTTCTTATCGTTACAAGTTTGGGTGAACAAAAATTTAAGATGTTGAAGTCACAATGATCTTATTTAGAATTTATTTTTATCGCGATTAAACAAAGGTACTTGGTCAAATGGGGTTTTGGCGATTAAAATAAAATGTTAATGTCAGGGTGAAATATAGTCTAGAGTTTTTGTTTAGTACTTTTCCTCAACAAGCCTCGGAGCGTGATGTACGTAAAAAACACGACATAATGTTTGGTAATCATAATTAAAAAAAAAAAAAAAAAGAATCAAATCGAGTGGAAGATAAATAAAAAATAAAATATTTTATTAGTGTAATAATATACCAAAAGTGAAAGTGGAGTCATCCCAAACGTGCCTTTCCTTCCAAGACAAAAAAACTCAGCACAGCACAGCACATCAACCCACTCAAAGGCTTCGCCTTTTTAACTCGCCATCACTCTCTCTCTCTCTCTCTCTCTTACATGTCCTTCGATCGACGGCGGCGACGAGGACCACGGCGACGGCGACGACGACGATGACGGACGTGAACGGCGCCGCCTCCAAGCCGCCGCAGATCTCCGACATGTTCCAGAAGTTCGCCCTCGCCTTCAAGGCCAAGACCTTCGAGTTCTTCGCCGACGACGACGACGGGGAGGAGGGCCCGCCGGGCGCCTCCGGAGGCGCCGAGGACTTGTCCGACGGGTTCACCCTCCTCGACTCCGCCGAGGAGGTCATCACCGGCCAGCGCGTCGTCGTCATCAAGCCTGATCACTGCCGGGTCGCCCCTCAGCCGGCGGCGGCGGCGGCGGCGGTGGCCCGGCCGGGCTCCGGGGAGCCCGGCCTCTCGTCGACGGAAACCCTAGGCCGGGAGCTCGAGCGGGCGTGCGGCTTGTCCCCGGTGCCGGCGCGATCGGCGAAGGATCCGTGGAGCGAAGGAGGGAAGGAGGCGGAGGCGACGAGCTTAGGGCACAATCGCGCTGTTTCCTGGAATTCGCGGGAGCTGGCGGTGGCGGAGTCGAGAGGGATTAGCAAATCGAGCGAGGAGGCTCGGCGAAGAGGAGTAGATGCGAGGACGATCGACACTTTGATTTCTTCGGTGTTCGGGACGGTCTCTTCCTTCGAAGCTTCGTACGTGCAATTGCAGACTGCGCAGGTGCCGTTCGCCGAGGAAGGCGTGAAGGCTGCCGACAAAGCGCTCGTTTCTCATCTCCAGAGATTGTCCGACGTCAAGCGCTTCTACACGGAACTGCGAAGGAACGCGGATTTAGTCGACGATTTGCCGAACGTGTCGAGCCTGGAAGCTCAGGTTCAGGAGAACCAGAGCAAGCTCAGGATTCTCGGGACGATCTCGAACAGGTTGCAGTCGGAGATCGACCGGAAGCATAGCGAAGTTCACGGTCTGAAGAATCAGCTGGGGGAGATTCAGAAGCGTAATTTGAAGCTGTCGAAGAGGTTGTCGGACGGGTTGAGTTCGTCTTGCGAGGTGTGGTTGTGTATCTCTGTGTTTGATTCTTTCCTACGTGATGCTTGTAGAGCTACGCACAGGTTTACCAAGATCTTGATTGGTTTGATGAGAAAGGCTGGGTGGGATCTGAATCTGGCAGCTAATTCCTTGTATGGGGATGTTGAGTACGAGAAGAAGGGTCACGAATGCTATGCGTTCTTGTCGTATGTTTGTTTGGTGATGTTTCGAGGTTTCGATTCGGAAAGTTTCTATTTTGGTGATGATGATCATGGAGTTGTGAGTAATGGCCATATGTCGAGCGGCAGTAGCTCTATCAAGAAATTGCTCGAGCATGTGTCAAGTAACCCGATGGAGGTCATAAGCATGGACCCAGATAGCGAGTTTGCTAGGTTCTGTGAAAAGAAGTATCAAGAACTTATCCACCCATCCATGGAATCTTCGGTCTTCAGTAATCTAGATGGCAATGAAGCTGTTTTGAGTTCATGGAAGTCTCTGAGTGTGTTTTACAAATCTTTTGTCGAGATGGCGAGTTCTATATGGACCCTACATAAGTTGGCCTTCTCGTTTGATCCCGCAGTTGAAATCTTCCAAGTGGAGAGGGGCATGGAATATAGTCTCGTCTACATGGAAGATGTCACGAAGAGATGTCCTGCGCCATGTAAAGTTAAGCCAAGAGTTGGATTCACTGTGGTTCCGGGCTTTAAGATTGGGAAGACAATTGTGCAGTGCAAGGTGTACCTGTCCGGGCTAAAATGCGAAGGCTAGACATTGGGGTTCCGCAATGTCGGAAACAGGGGATCATAATGCACTTCCTCTGGACGCTGGCCGAACAAGATGAAAAGATGTTTGGCTGAGTTGGTTCATATGACAGGGCCACAATCCTTGGAGAGCTTGACTTCATGGCAATACAAATGTCTGCAAGAAAAACAGCTGTAAATCTTGGCATTTGCAAGTGAAGCTTAGCAAATGAGTGATCAGGAGTAATAAGCTCTATGGCGTTGTTGATCCACTGAGGTTCCTTCTAGTGTGTAAAGTTCTTCAAATTTTCTTTTGATTTGGATTTTCAGTTGAATGATTTCTTGGGAGCTCACTGTATAGGTCTGTCTTTTCTCACACTTAGATACATAGCCAACTTGTGAATCTGTTTTCCTGTTGTTGAGTAAGATATCATGTGTATCTATATCAAGTCTACTCTTGAGTTTTCTGACAAGAAGATTTACTGTCATGATCAATTCCTAATTGTAGGGAAGATTGCTATAGCATACTGTGGTCAGTGTCGACTCGGTAGTTTCCTCTTGAGTCGCTAGATGCAACTTTTGTATTGAGTTGATCAAATGAATTGTCTTTCTTATCAATGCATATTGTCTGCCAAAGGAACTGGCACCTGAGCTTAATAGAAATACGTAACGTCCTCTCTTTGTAGTCATGACGACATTCCTTATTATTGAAACTTTCACACATATACAGCCTGATTTAAGAAACCTCAATACAGGGGTTCTGTGTTTCATTAGGAAAAATTATGCATGACCAGAAAAGATGCTCTCCAAATTGAGGGCTAGCCATGTCATTAAAGCATGGCACGTTCTCAGAAATTGAGGCAGGATAGACTATACATCCTCCCTTCTACATACCCTTTGTGCTGTTTCCGTACTTGAGACAGTTTTTCTGGTCCTCTGTTTCTTAGGCTGGTTTTGGGGAAAAGATGTTGGATGATCCAACCATTAACAAGACATAGAAGCATTAGTGCTCTCATAATAATATATCCTAATGCGGTTGTTGTTGTTGTTGTTGTTGTTGCGAGAACACTATTTAAACCGAAAAGAGAAGGAAAATGAACGTGTGGTTGATAAGGCTGGCTTGATCTCCTTGGCCCCCACTAGCAAACCAGACAATCAAAGCTCTCAAATCACATGACTTGAGAGGATGTTTCATTGACCAAAGATTGGCAGCAAAATGAAAACAAGAAAATCACTACACTACAGTCGTTGTCTAGATCAGGAAACTAAAAGCTAATCTTGCAACCCTTCCGTCGTAGTTTAGAACAGGAAAACTAATCTGACACGGTCCAAAATCTCACCCTTTGTCCCGCCTCCTAAATACCAATATATCGAGCGGCTCCCAAGAACTGAAATGCAAGAATGAACGGAAAGCTTTCTTAGAAGTGATGAGAAATATGTGTTGCAATCAATATTGAGTTCCTTTTATCTTTCACTTTGACATTTTCCTTGGTAATGAGTCGCCTGAGATGATGTTCTGAAGTGGGATTAGGCTGAACTACATCTGATCTCAAGAACCCTCCGGGAATTACTTCTACCTATCGTAAGTTACCTTAATTTTGACCTCTGACCATACTTAGAGACTACAGTGACCCAACTCATGTCCAAAAACCTTTTTGCATAGTGGATTTTGTGGTCTCTACTTTCATCATACTATCAATGAACACAATGGTGAGGACCCGTGGAAGGGTTAGGGTTATCGCCAAAGTTGATGAGAAAATGCAGCTGGATTCACAATCTTCCTCTTTAAGTTTTTCGTCTGCCTCCATAATCGCAACCTGATAAACCGGCATTAAGCAAATGATGTACTCTTTCATTCTGCGTTTGGATGAAGTGCAGAGAAAACCACCATTAGAGATGCTAATTTCAACGGGAAGGATGACCGCATTGCTTGCCAAAAGTAGGCACAGTTCTCTGGTTCGACATTGTCTAATGTATAGATATGCACCCTGTGACTCTCGGCCTTGTCGGTGATGACTGAGTCGAGGGAAAAATCGAGTGATGAGCAGGAATTCCTCCGATATGCAGAGGCCATTCCAATTTGCCTATCTCCTCCAATGTGTTCATGTACAGTGCGTATACAAACCACTCCGAAACCACCCTCCATAACACCGCAGCATCCATATTGTGTTATCGACCTTACCGCTGCCTATCTCGTACCTTAAAATTAGACAAGTCTCTCTAAGAATTCCCCTTCCTTTTCCATGAGGGAGGAAAGGAGGAACTTAGGAAGTTGATATCTCAATGTCAGCTTCGTAGGGACTGACTCGGCCTAGCTGCTGTCCGAGGGATTCTTGCCTTCTAGTCTGTTTTCGGGTTTCTTCGGGTTGGTCATCTAACCGGTTTCCAAAGTTAGTCAAAAGGGGACCCTCCAAAAGTTTAACAACTCTTCCTAGTTTTATAGCTTGTCCTTATTAATTCATTATTTCTGCGACAAGAAATAATAATTTCAGGAGAATCAGCTTTCAAGTGCTGCTTTCTATGAGAACCACAAACCATGGTCGAAACAGTGAAACGCTCCAATCACTCATATAACTTATTGTATATGGACCATACCCCCACTTTTGAAACGCAACTATTTTTTTTTTTTTTAAAATAATACAGGATGCGAACATCCAGGCTCGGGAATCTGGAGGCCTACCAAACATTTTACAAACCTTAGACTTTTGGCTTGTGCAAATAATTTTAATTCAAAACGGTTTCCATGAAATTGATAATTTAAATAGATGACTTTATTACCAAAAAAAAAATCTTAAATTTATTACCATTGTACTAATTAAATCATAAACATTTCTTTTTAGCCAATTGAGTCATAAACCTTTTACATTTATGTCGATTTAGTTCAATTGATTAAATTTGCTGGCCAATGCTAATGTGACAGAATGCACTAGTGTGAACATAATAATATTTCAATATTTTTATGATTTTTTTAATAATTTTTTTTCTTTCTCTTTATTTTTTTTTTCATTTTCTTTATTCTTCTTTCTTCCTCTAGTCGATCACTACATCAAGACAATTGGCAGAGACAAGGGCTAGTGAGGTCGATCTAGCCTTGCTAGTGGCTAGGTGAGAGTGAGCTTATCCTACCACTAGTGAGGCAAGCCCTCACCAATCCTCACCTAGCCATGGCGAGGCAATGTTAGTCATTACCTTTAGTTAGTTACCTTGGTCTGATGACCGGCCAAAGGAAGAAGGAAAAGAAAATAGATAAAGAGAAAAAAAAAAAAAATTTAAAAATCAAAATTATTAAAATATTATTAAAATATTATCCATGTTAACGCCGTTCATATCACTTCAATGTTAGCCAAATGGATGAAATTGACACAAATGCAAGATGTTTAAGATATTTTGTCCCAAAAAAAAAAGATTTTAGATTGAATTGGTACAATTTTAATAAGTTTAAACTTTTTATAGTAATTCTCCTAACGACTTTTAACTTTCGAGCTAAAAATCTTCTCATATTCTGGTCACCCATCCAAATTGGGGGAGTCGGAATCCTATCAACAAAAAATCTTCCATTTCACCTATAATTTGCTAGAAATGAAATCTCTTTACTTTCATTGTGGAAGAGATAGTTTTATCTTGTTCGCAAGCATCTTTAGTTGTCCGATGCATGCAGAATAAGTTGATCATCGTAGCAGGATTCTGAACACCATTCCTTGCCTGTGCTCGTGAAGAAAAACTTTTCAATTGAATCCCAGAAAATAGTGCTAATTATTGCAACATTGCTAAGCTTCGGGTCCAGCATGACTAGATCAAAACGTAAATCATGACCTGGCTGAACGCCCGGTTCTAATCTTGAAGTCTAAGAAATCTCCCAGAAATTATATACAGAGAGAGAGAGAGAGAGAGAGAGAGAGAGAGAGAGAGAAGCTATGAGCCCATTTAACTCATGGGCCCGAGCCGCCCGAGCTATATGAAATGGCTATAGGGGCTTTGAACATTGGGCAGGCTATTCATTTCTATTTTCACATGATCAAAGCCCAACCTGCGCTTGCCGGCGGGCCGGCGGGCCTTCGTATAACCTCTCCCAATGCAAGAAATCGAAAGCTGACACTCGATTCATGATAAGCCCCTCGGAGCGCAAGAAATCAAAAGCCGAAACTCAATTCATGATTTAAGTAAATGCCACGAGATAAATTCAGCAAGGTCACTCCGTTCTTAATCATAATTACGTGAAATCGGAGAGTGGACGACCGTAAGGAGTCGACTTGCGCGCCTTGCTAAGCCGTGACTCGTGTGGGCGAAAGCTTTTAGGAACTTCATTCTTTACTCGAAGAGGAATATCGAGCGGTTTATAGTATCCTCATAACAAAAGATTTTGGAAGATTGAAAGATTAGATGAAGATTGGGCTTAACACGTAAAGAAAAAGGCAAATGGCCGAAAAAGGAAAAAAGAAGAAGAAGAAGGAACACGTGGCTGAATGTGAAGAAGAAAACGGGCATTGAATGTCAACAAATTTTCTAGTGTTATGGAGTTTGATGCCTAGAGAAAGAGGACAGCAGCTTTCTGAGCAGACAGACCATCTTTTTAAGGCTTTGCCTCGCTCCTCTCTCCTTCCCAACTCTCTCGTACGTTCCCACCGAGAGAGAGAGAGAGAGAGAGAGAGAGAGAGAGTTGAAGCTGAGAAAGTAGGAACTTTGTACAGTATAGCTACACGAACACAGCTCATCGATACATGCCAAACGACAACGGCATGGCAATGGCAGCTCTCTCAGCGTCAGCTTCATAACTGTTCACACGTCCTACTTTCTCAGCTTCAGCTTCACAACGCGCTCTCTCTCTCTCTCTCTTGTCGATACATGCCAAAAGAAAATGGCATGGCGATGGCAGCTCTAATTAATGTCATCTTTATTGGATTTCCAACCTCCCTAACACATTGCCTGACAGTCCCTCTTTACACTGTTTAGACCATGGCTTTGTCCATTGGGTTTTACTGTGCAGGACCTTTTAGTGGCGAGAGAGAGAGAGAGAGATGATCTTATCGTTTAAATGGAGACATTCTTTTGAGAACTTGTGTCACCGACCTTGAGTCATCAATTAACTCTATAATCAGGTGCAGGTTTTCTATACTTTCATCCATCTCTCAGCTGCTTAATACAGTTTTCTTGGTGGCGAAGAAGAAGCCTTTCAAACAGTTCAAGAACGTACAAGCATCTGCTAATACCCTGATCAGGGATATCGAAAGCATGAATGGAAATGAGCAGACGATGTTACACCCAATTGCATATTAAATAAGAGAGGACTTATGATGACTTGATTAAGGCGAGCCCTATCAGGCCAATGATTTTGAATCGGTTAAAAGATTATCAAGTATAACGCTTCAAATTGATCTAGTAGAGGAGAGATTACATCGTTCGAGTGGGTCTCGAATTTCAATGTCTGAAGACATGTCCTCGACAAAGGAGGAAGTTACAAAAGATGGGAAGGAAGATATTTGACCATAACTCTATTTCTTCATGCTGAAAAATTTCGAGGATCCAGATCTCAATTTCGATTTTGCAAATCTTCTCCATGCATATAAGTCATCAAGGTCTCGACATGTTCACGATGCAGCCCAAGCCAAAGAACTTAACTTGTCAACATCTTATAATCTGATCCATTGAGCATGTATTGATTTTAGGAGAATGATGCAACATAACTTGCCATATATAGAGTTTTCTCGTAGTAGAGGAAAATGATGTGAGACAACTAATCTTCGAAATTAATCTATTCATTTGATTTCAACTAACATGTTAGAAATTCACGTAATTTTACTTCATTCATGTCATTTTTTAGTTAAGTTTATAAGTGAATGATTCTGCATTTAAAGCCCACCAAACCGCGGCCTATATGGCCCCTTTTTTTGATTAGATTTGGATGCTCTCTTAGGACTGAGTAGATCTTATTCACTTTCTTCGTACTTACCTGATGCTAGGTTTGATGTAGGATCTCTAGGGTTTCTTCAGTGGTATCCCAAAAATATTCTTTTTTAATGTCTCTTTCCGAAACAACTTTACCTTATTTAATTGACGACAAAAGGATTCTGAGAAGTATTGTTGCGTTTCGAGCATGTCGCATCTCCAAATTTTCTTTCGTGTTTATCCTCATTTCTCTTACATGTTGCTGGGCATCGGCCTTGCAATATAAACACCAAGGCGAAACATCACAAAAATTCATGCTCTAGAGACTTAATTGAAATTGAAAAGCTTGAGTGGACATTTCAAAAGTTCAAGAATTCATGATGTGGTTAACCTTTTTGAAAAAAGTCAATAATTTTGAGTACCCGATAAAAACTCCAATTCACTTAGCAAAGTTATAATTTTAATTAGATCATTTTCCGTTGATTTTAAGCTTGCACATTTCTTTTTTACCAATAAATATTTTTCCCTTGACTAATCATTTTTAGCAAATCACACATATGAAAGTTCGGAAACTAATCTGGGGAAAATTATTTCACCTCGATATACACACACTTGATTAGGCCAAAGTAGGTTGCATTTGTTTCGTTAAAGAGCTTTTTGTGAATTAAATTTTTGAACTTTCACATGTTTGGTTTGTTGAAGATGGTTAGTTAACAAAAGAATAATAATAATAATAAAGTCAAAGAAAACACTTACACTTAAAATTAGTAAAAGGAATTCTAGATTATGACAAGAGGAAATCATTTTCCTAAGCATAACAACTCTCTTATCACAAGCGGTTAGTGGCTTCTTCAATTTATATCTTGAGATAGAGTTTTATGTGCTTTTTAGCATATCACAAATGAAAACTAATCATCTTCCTTGAAAATGATTTCCACGAAAAGCGTAATATTTCTTATGAAGTTTTCTGCAAAGCAAGCATATCTATCATCTTGAATAGCTAAGTTGGGAAGTTAAACTTATGAAGACTTTTTCACTATACAACTTTTACGATGTTTCATTTTTCTTTTACATTGCTCGGAAGCCCTCACTAGCCATAATTGAAGGTCACAGCCCTTGCCCAATGATGCCTTCCCTCTATTTGGGCAAGGGCCTCAACCCTCATTTGTTGCCGGCAACCTTCGCCGGCTATTGCCAAGACTCTTGCGATCAGTGGAGGGAAGAAAACGAATAGAGAAGCAAAGAGTAGGGGGAAAAGAACAAAAAAAAGAAAAGGCAAGGAAAAAAAAATCATAAAATATATTTAAAAATTGCAAAAAAAAAAAAAAAAAACGTTGTTTCAGTTATCTTTATTCCGTAAGCTATTAACTCATGTTTAATTCCTTTACAAGTTTATAACATCTTGCAAATCGATATTTGGTTTATAATTACTCATCTTTACTTGTAAAAATATATATACTTTGGCTTGGTTGTTATTATTAATTTGCTATTGTTTTGCTCAATGTTATTATCTTTAGTTATATTTTTCTGGTTACAATATACAGTGTTATGTATATTTCGTCCTCCACATAATATTTTCCAGCAGGATTTGCTTGCGGATGTTTTAGTTGCAATACTCGATTAGGGCTATTCCGAAGCTCATCCTTCTCAAATTAATTTGTTTATACACATTCTATGAGAGACGCTACGACCCCAATTGTGAGGTCCCCAGCCTCAGCAACCCTAGAATAGGGGCACCATTTTGCTTGCCGCCATGCGAGCGATCTCCCTTTCCTTCGAACACCCGGGGGGGGGGGGGGGGTGGTTGGTTACTTTAAGGTTCTTTAGAGTAATGGGGGTAAAATGCATCCGTAGTAGCCACCGTAGTTATAAAAAAAAATGTTGAGGTTTGATTGGAAAAGGGTTATTTTGATTGGTGGAATGGGTGGCTCTTTCAAATTATACAAAATGTTTCAATCGATATATGTTTTGTTTTATTAAAAAGGCAAAAGAGTGCCCCTAGGACACTGTTTAAATCTTCATAAATGAGCTTTGTAAATGTAGAATTTTTCATTTAAAGTCAATTTTTTTTTCAACATTTAAAGTCAATTGCTCCTCTTAGAATGTGTACTTATCTTATTTTTCCAAGTATGCTTAAAAATGTCATCTCTACTTTAAATTAAGTGAACGGTGCCCTAAGTGCACTTGTTAACAATTTGCTTGCTCCATTGTGCTATTGAGATGGTTTGAAGCTATATATCAATTTTGGGACGGCTTTCTTTATATCAATATCCAATCATAGTCAAAATTTGATCTTGCATCACTCCTGAAATGTGGCATGGTCACTGACAATAAGATTGATCATGTTAGCATTCTCTCTCTCTCTCTCTTTTACACAGCTTTTTTCTTCAATCTCCATGGAGGAGTAGGTCCGAGCTAGATCTCTCCCTCCCCTCCCTTTTTCCTTTTTCTTCCATTGATTGGTTCTTTGTTTTATTTTCCTTGCTTTCCTCTCTTTTTGAGGAGCATTTTTCTTCTTCTCTTGTCTAGATCTAGAGGAAGCTTCTTTCTCTTGCTCCAAGGAGATTTTTATCCCAATCTAGTTTAGATTTGGGAGGTTTCTATGCGTACAATTTTGGGTTTTTCTTCCTTATGATTTCATTGGTGCACAAGTCCAATTTTGAAGGAAATAAGAAGAGCTTTATGAAGGTGTCACTCTTGCAAGCTAAGTAGCACAAACATAGACACGCGATACGACATGACACAACAAGATACGCCGACATATCGTTTATAAAAAAATAGACAATTTCGACACGTTCGGACACGTTATATATTAAATATATATTTTTATATATACATAATAAATTATCATTTTTATGATTATTTTAATCAAATTAATTTGATTCAAATTTATAAATAAATCAATAATTAAAAAAAAAACCTAGAGATACTAAAAACATTAATTCATCATTTCTTAATATCATCAATTGTTTCAATTTGACAAATTCAACTTTATTTTTATAATTCAAAAAGCTTGGAGAAAAAACAAGCGATCCACATTATGGATTCTCATGTTAGATATTTTGAAAGAGGAGGAAAAAAAAACTTAAAGGGTGAATTATGTATCACAAAAAGTGAGAGTCAGAAAAGAAAAAAAATTAGGTTTTTCTTCTTTCTCCATTCATTATTTCTATTATTGTGTTTTATTTTTTTACATATATATTAACTTATCATTTATTGAAGATTTTAAAATTGACCTCAATATTGGAATCACGTGTCCAAAACTCGTATGTCAGAATTTCAACTCAAACATCGGAGAGTGTTGGGAAAGTTGATCATGTATCGGATTTTCCGACACGTATTGCCCGAATGTCGAAGAGTGTCTGAGAGTGTCGGACACATGTCAAAGTATCGACACGACACGAAAACTTTTGAAAAGTGTCGATGCTTCATAGCTTGAAGTGTCAAATCTGTGCGCATTCAACCTCGTTACTTTGAATGATGATAGTGTTGGGGACACTAAATCTGGGTGCATACCTCTAAAGGACAAAGCTATAGCAACATATGAAGATCTCGGTGTGTGCCCATTACTAAAGATGGATTCAGTGATCGACCGTTGATTTTGGTTTGAAGAATTCACAAATATGCACTTTGAGCTTGTAACCCATAATCTTGTTCTAATGATTCATCTCTTTATTTGAAGCTTGTTTTGTTTTGGATTTGTTTGGGATTTATATTGGCTTGCAGTTGGATTGCATTTCTCTATTATATATCCATGAAAATGAATGAAACGTTTTTGAACAAAAACAGAGATTGATCATGTTAAGATATAATCTCACATGCTTGATTTATGGATTTAACCATGTCTTGTTCTCATGTCATTTTCCTCCACCTAATCGGTTACATCAATTGGGGTGGAGGAACCATTGCTGTCTCTGAGGAATTGTTTAGACAAAAGTAAAGCTGTACATGCCGTATTAAAGAAATGAAAAACAGCTTTGGCCCGACAAAAGTGTGACGAGAAGGACAATCCCGTGCGCCCAAATTTTGCTGCCAGCCAAACACAAGCCGGAAGCAAATGAAGCTGCATGGAAGTGCAGCGGAGGACCCCACCTCATTCCTAGCTAAATGATCCTACATCTTAACCATTAGCGGCAGTTATTGGAAGCGCAACCCTAGTTTTCACAAGAAAAAGTAATTCCAAGTCGTTTAGAAGGAACTTTAGAGGAGGGGACAGAAGATAGCTGACGAACTATCTTTCCGAGCTCAAACCAAAAAAAAAAAAAAGTTTCCGATCAAGTTTTAGGGTTTACTTTTGTAAGACCATGTAACCAGAAAAGAGAAGAAAGGAAAAGATTTAAAAAAAAAAAAAGGAAGGAGGAGATGGAGAGGCTTGAAGAGCCCAGTCTTGCAGGCGCGAGGGGCTACGCGCTGGTTTAGCTAACCCTAGCCATGTAAAACAAATGGCCGATACATGCAAGGACATACTAAAGTAGATTAACAGCATCTCTGGCTTCTGTTATCACTGACAAGCTACGGATCCCTGCTCATAATGTTTGTTGTTTGTGTATGCGTGGAGGGAGAGCCGAGTGGTCAAATCGATGAAATGCAAATCGGTGCGTGGCTTTCTAAGCCGCTTGGCGTTATATGGTCATTATGGCGGTAATAATAAGACGGGGAGATCCTCTTCATTGAACGCGAGGGAGAAAGCCCCCATTTGCTCTGCAAGGGATTTTGCGCTTACAAATGTTGTCTTATCACTAAAAGAGAGGGTTTTGTGTCTAATTGAGTACAGTCACCTTCCCAAAAGGGCCCCTTTCCTAAGTACGTGTGTTCTTTCCTGCGTTATTTGCTACGACCTGTCGAAAGTTTAATAGACAGCTTTGCATCTCATCCAATACGAGGCGATCAACTCGAGTTTATCGAAGCTTTGTTTGCGGAGTTCGTTTCTAAGTAAAAGTGCGGACAGTGCATGCATGATTGGCAACTATATATTCTGCAACTGAGCCGACAGTTAATTAGGGTAAAGGATTATTTGCTAAAAGGTATGTGTTGAAATGATCAGCGTCTTACTTGCTGACCCAGACTGAATGAGGAGTCGCTAATCATCTCAAATTGACAAAACCCGAAATGTGTTGGAGAAGATCGGACTGACCAGCGAAGGATGTGCCGAGATATTATTTTTCTGTTCTAGGTTTAAGTAGATCGTGGTCTGAGATTCAACAGCAATTATGAATGTTTTAAACTCTCTTCTAGACACACGATCAGGACTCGACTAAATTTCTAGGGAGTGACTCCTGTTTT
Source organism: Eucalyptus polyanthemos subsp. polyanthemos (assembly GCA_017140185.1). Taxonomy (NCBI): domain Eukaryota; kingdom Viridiplantae; phylum Streptophyta; class Magnoliopsida; order Myrtales; family Myrtaceae; genus Eucalyptus; species Eucalyptus polyanthemos. Next base: position 18,835,310 of record CM029460.1, on the reverse strand, counting down.
CAACTAAATTATGCCTAAATACAGGTCGTTTTCACATTGGGTGTGCAGATCAAGTTGGGAATTGCATGGAACAGGACCAGGACGAGTAATGCAAATAACTCGCCCAGGCTACCTGATAAGCTATTGAATTGTATCATGGAATCAAACACTGATATAACATGCTGGAGTGATCCATACTTACTAAGCCCTTAAGATGGAATTTTTTATAGGTTTACGAAGCTTACTCAAACGATATAAAAAGTTATGTAGTGAGGAATAGAATTTAAGATATATTTCTTGACATATTGTTATTTTCTGAGGACACTCAAACTCCAACCTCTTGTTATCGAGAATAAAACCTGTAATGTCAATGACCTTTTATTTACCGAAAATCGATGGTATATCCTTCGCTTGGTCCAGGGAATTGCTTAACAATTAGATCAAAAATGCCTAGAGACAGTACGCACATCTTTTTAGGAAAAAAATAAAAAAGAACAACGCAAAATCGAATACATGAACGTAAAAAGAAGACCAAGAGGGCTAAAAGAGTAGGAGGATGTCTCGCAGCTTTACCAGCAACTGCTAAACGGCTAAACGTGGTGCTAGAATCCTCGAGTATCAAGGAGGATAAATGAAGTTCAGAAAGGGCTATCGACTATGACTTTGGAATGAAGAGCCGGAAATAAAGGCACAAGGCTATTTCCGAGTAGTGCAGATGTTAGGTGCTTGCTATGGCAATGCTCATGTATTTCCTGCGCAGTAACTGATACTAGGGAAAATCTCATTTTGGGTTGATGCTGGTGCTATTGAGTGTAATAAAATTCAAATTCACGAGGGAAGAAAATTGACGCTACATAAGTTTTGTCCGGTGCGAGTCTCGCGTTAGGATGAAGATTAGCTGTCTCATACTTTAATCCCATGACAAAGCGCGGATATTACAGTTTCTGCTCATCCCCCTCTTGAACAATACCCTGGATCTACCCTCTCTCTCTCTCTCACCCACCACTAGCTGGCCCCCCTAAACCCTTGGCGCTCCTGTTGCGCCGCCGCCACCATCGTCAACCTCAACCTCCACCGTGCCGTACAGCTGCCCTCTCTCTCTGGTATTAGGATTTTGTTGGGATTTTCATTAGGTATGGCGACAACTTGAATAAACATGGCGTTGCGATTCTACAGTCATAAAGACAGCTTAATTAGAACAGGGACAGCAGATATCTTCATCCATGCCATTAGACCTCTATGATCCAAGAGCTAAGATGTACCATGTGCATAGAGTGATCAATGGACACTACAATAAATCTGTAATTTTCGTACACTGGTTATTGTTGAATTAGCTGTAAAGAAGAAGCAGATTTTCCTCGTCCATATAGCATTTTTCGGATCGCGAAATAAACAAAGATTTGGAGTATTGATGGTGGGGAATTTTGACATTGAAACCCGAGAAGAAGCGTGGAAGGCAATAAAGGAGAGAGTGTGGGGGCATAGCCCCCCCATAACTAATGAAAACAACAGGTGAGTGAGCGAGAGTTAATCGCTCCCATGCACACGTCCCTTTCTCCCCCTTTCTCTCTCTCTCTCTCTCTTGCTCTCTCGCTCTCTCTCGGGAATGCCAAACCCTACATTGATTTTTTACTATTTCCTTCGTTTTTTGCCTTCTTCCATTCGGGCTTCAGCTGTTTGTTGCAGCTGCGCCCCATCTCTTTCCCCCCCTAGTGCGGCCACCCTTCATGATTCTTCAATGATCAACAAGTGGTCCAGCAACTCAAACCAGAGATCTGATACAGAAAAAGGAAAAAAACAAACAAATCAGAGGAAAAAACGAATGCCAGGGAGCTGCAAATTTTGGTTTTAAGTGAACATGCGTATTCTGCTTTTTAACTGAAAATTTGAGGTATGTAATTTTTTAGAAATATTACCTAACATCTAATAATGTTTCCAGACGGGAAGTGGGCAAGAACTAGCACTGACCCTCCTAGGTTAGTCATTATGGAGGACCATGTATGGTTGGATTTACGTTGTTAGGTTTGAGATGAACCCCAGATGGAAATATACAAACGAGTATGGCAGACGGGCCATCACTCTGCATCATAGATCTTGTAAGATGTTAACCCTAATTTCCTCGTCGTTCCATAGAATTCAGGTTAGTAGTTAGAGTTTGTGACAATGAATTTAAGCCATCACATAAACAAAGAAAAAGAACTCCTAAACTTGTTCCTAACTATGGTCATAAAATAACCATTGGTGAAACACAAATTAACCTATGGAATCAAATCAAGAAAAAAACCCATATATTACTGCCAATCTACTTCAGAAATTTATGTGTGGTAGCATGAGGTTCGAAAGATGATCAAAGCCATGACAATATCAACGCCACATTATTGGTAAGTTACCAGCTATTTGCAAGAGGACAGGGAGTTAAATTGGTCTTAGGACCATCTATTTACATGAGCCTTTCATGGAAAATATTACTGGCTATGTTAGATGCACCTTACCACATCAAATATACTTCAAATCCTAATTTGCACTTCTATCTGAGAGAGAGAGAGGGAGAGAGAACTCCATCACTCGAACTTCATTCGTAGACTTGAGGCGCTGGTGCGGTTTGGCTACAGCCTAGCGGCAGAGGTGCTTGATGTGGTGGCTGGAGAAATGGCGCCAGCATCGATCCTGGGGCAACTGGTGGAGCAAAGACATAAGATGAGAGAGAATGCTAGGGTGCGTTCATATTTCGTCAAAATTGATTTCCCATATGGCAAAGTTCAGTTAAGAATAGATGGGCCAATATAATATTTGGTGATTGCAGAATCGTGTTAACTTTTTCCCATGCAAGAGTACCCAATTCAGAATGTCGATAAATTTAGTGGACAATTTCTCAATTGCAAACTTATAGTGAATGATACTCTATTTACATTTAGAAGACATTTCAAGGGAAAACCGAAAGCTTGCAAATGTCAGATCAATAGCTTGGCTTTTCAAGTAGAATAATAGCAAGATAAGTTTAGAAAGGCCGTTTACGAAGTAATGAATGTAGTAGAACTGTAATTGGGTACGTAGGGCATATTCAAGCATTCATCAAGAGCTTCGCATCGTTTAATAAACTCAGTTTGGGAATTAGTCCTATTTGTTTTTAGCATCCAGTAACATGTTCTCCTAATCTGTTAACTTTTTTCTTCTGTGCAAAAAAATTGATGAAAATGGGCATAGAAGAAAGTCACTTTCCGTGTCTGCTCCATCTACTAATACATTAGCGGCAAATTTCCCATCTATGCCCATCTTTATCTCCCTCCCTCCCTCCCTCCCTCCCTCTCTCTCTCTCTCTCTCTCTCTCTCTTCCCCCACCTCTTTTCTTCTTCATCCTACAGAAACTGAACAATCAAAAGTGAGAGAGAGTGTTCAGATCCAAAGCAGTTAAGCTGTCTCTCATATATCAATCCCACCTCTCTATCACACTTCACTTCACGCACTGATCGGTCAATCCTATCAACCATCAAATCAAAGCGGAACAACATGTCCTCCTCATCTGCCTTTTCACCGGACCCCCTCTCCCCCAACGAGCAGCTCTGTTATGTCCATTGCAACTTTTGCGACACCGTCCTTGCGGTATTACATTCTCTCTCTGTCTCTCTCTGTCTCTCTCTCCCCCCCTGACTTTTTGTCCCCAATAATTATTCACTCACATTATTCTGTCTCTCTTTCTCGCGCTCTAAATATAAAAAGTTGTTCTTGTTCTTGTTCTTGTTCTTCTTGGTCTTTTTCACGTTTTCTTTTCCTCCCTCTGATGGGATCTTCTTCTTGTTCATCTCAATTTTCAGTTCTTGGGTTCGTTGTAATATGTTTGGCTGGGGGTCTGACGTTTGTGTTGTAGGTGAGCGTTCCGTGTAGCAGCTTGTTCAAGACGGTCACAGTCCGATGTGGTCACTGCACAAATCTCTTGTCGGTCAACATGCGAAGCCTTCTTCTTCCTCCGGCTCCTGCAAATCAGCTTCACCTTGGCCATTCTTACTTTACCCCTCAAAACCTTCTGGTATATTGCATTCGTGTTCCATGCTTGCTGATGCTATAAAGGAAACTAATCAACCTAGGGCCCTTTTCTTACCACGAGCGCAAACAAAGGACGAAAGAATGATGATGACAGCTAGGGTTTCTCCGATAATGGTTGCACAATTAGCTGTTTTTCCCCTTTCCCAATTTTTTTTTTTGGGACAAATGCTTTTCTGAAGCCCAATTGAGAACTCTGGAAGCTAGCTGATAGGCTCGTCTTCCTTTTCCTTTTTTTCTTTCCTGTTTAGTTTCGAGGTTCTAATCTATGGGAATGTGTAGGAGGAAATCCGGAACGTGCCATCGAACATGCTGATGAATCAGACGATCCCCAACGAGCCGATGATGCAGCTACGAGGAGGGATAGAAGATATCCCGAAGCCCCCACCGGTTGTGAACAGACGTGAGATTCCGCCTGCTCTCGCTTTAACTTCACATCTTTTCGGTTCCTTCTTTGCCTCAGATTTTTTTTTTTTTACTTCTTTATTGATTTTGCAAGCAAAGTGTCTGTTGTCCCTGCCGTCAAAGAAAGAATCCCTGCAATTTTTATATGAGCCTTTCCGGTGAGCAGTTCCCTCTTAACCATATCAAGAGAAAAAGTTGCAAGAAAGTCGGATTCAATTGCCCTAACGCTTACCCTTGAACAGTCCTGCCAAGTTTTTCCTGCTTGTATCGAGTGGTCGAGCTTTTACAACTCAATTATTTGCTATATTCTTTACTGGTTTTTCCCTTTTTTTTTTTGCCTCTCTTCTTTGGCTCTCTCAAGTTCCAGTTTTTATAGGGTAAACTGGGACGGGCACTTTAAGATCTGCCTCACCACTTTCGCTACATTGGTCACAGAGACCACAGTGTGCCCTCCTAAATAGAGATGTACTCGCTGTTTGCCCTAGTTTCACCCTCACTGAACCACGAAAGCTAGAAAAGGTTTCAAAACCGTTCTTTTTTTCTAACTAATTTGGTTTCGTTTCTCCGGAGAGAAAGAGAGAAGATTTGTTTCTTTACAAATCCTAACTTTGTCAAAACCCTAAAATTCGGATCGCCCTTGATTTATCGAGTTCTTTAGTTGTGCTTGTAGCTGCAGCCGCTCTCGCGCACCATATCTGCTTAGAACAAGACAGAATGTTCTTTCAATTTGAGTTTTTATTTTTTTTTTTTATATGGAGGACAAGAAATTGAGAATGACTGTCCGAAGATATGATGGGGTGATGATGGGTTGGGAAGATACAGACACGGAGAGAGAAAAGAAAAGCTTGTACAAAGTCAGCGAAGTAAAATTACAAATGACTTATGTTTTGTCTGTTCTTTGTGTGTCTGTCTGTCCATTGTTTCAGCTCCTGAGAAGAGACAGAGAGTCCCTTCTGCATACAACCGCTTCATCAAGTAAGTCATTAACCTTCGAGTTATTCCTTACTTTACTTACAACCTCTCTTTTTTTTTAAAAAAACAATCAAATTACTGATGCTTTGAAACTTTAAAGATTTAAGTGAAAAAGGAACTCTTTTAGATACTAAATTTCTACTTGAACATTTGTCATTTCGTTGGATTGAGTATACTATTAATGAAGTAGAATGTAGTGCAAATTTTGCGAGCTTCTAAGGAATGTGAGCCTATCAAGAAGACAGTCATGCGTACGCCTTGTGACATTGACGTATCTATCAATTTCATAGGGACGAGATCCAACGCATCAAAGCTGGGAATCCTGATATCAGCCACAGAGAGGCCTTCAGTGCTGCTGCAAAAAATGTGAGTCTCTCTCTCTCTCTCTCATCCCAAAGAAACTTATGGGTAGCCTCATTTTCTCCTTGCTTTCTTTTCTATATTCTGAATTTAAATCAACCAGCGTAACATGACAAGAGTTGTGATTAACGGGTACCAACGTTTGGTTTCTTTCAGTGGGCCCATTTCCCACACATCCATTTCGGACTTATGCCTGATCATCAGCCCGTGAAGAAAGCTAACTTGCGCCAACAGGTACTTCCCATCTTTCTGCCTCTCCTCTCGATCTAATAAGATTTAAAATTTAGAAAACCCTAGTTCATCTTAACCCAGAAACAAACATAAAAAATGAAACCCTAGTTCTTTTTAGCGTACTGCTAGCTCCTGCACGCTTGATCACACAAATAATATTTATATATACAACATTGATCGTATTTCTCGAAGAACTCAAAAACCATAGTCCTTTTGTTTTTTCAAGTGTAGATTGCTCTTGCACTCCGACTTTAATGACAATAATCTGTCATTTTGTGCAGGAAGGAGAGGACGTTCTCATGAAAGATGGGTTCTTCACGCCTACAAATGTGGGTGTCTCCCCCTATTGATAATTGGCTAAGTACTTTGAAAAGAAAAAACAGCGCCCTTGTGTGTGTGTGTGTGTGTGTGTGTGTGTGTCTTTCTCTTTCTAAGTTCATCCGTTCACTTATTTTCTTCCTTCTACTTCCCTCGTATGAAAGTGTCACTACTAGTTAGTCTCTTATTGTTCTAAGCTTCGTTTCTAAGAGAGACTTCTCTAAGCTCTATGGCTCTTGCTCAGTTTCCATGCCCCTTGCGGTGTGTTTGAAGCTTTTAGTTGGATTGATTAAGATGAGAGAGAGAGAGAGAGAGAGAGAGAGAGAGGTCTTGAAGCTTGTACAACATTGAGCTTCTTGATACCGAATCCTAGATGGGTCAAGGTTTGTTCATATTCTTAATATGTTGGGAACCTATCTTTAACCATGCCTCTCTCTCTCTCTCTCTCTCTCTCTCTCTCCTGCTTCCAATGTTATCTTCCGTGTTGCTTTGTCATGCATGCATTACGTCTTGTGTGAGCATGTCTTGGAAAAACTACTTTTTCCATCTGGGGGAGCTATCTTTCCCCCTTACTTTTGGGTGAATATAATCGTAATGCAGAGGTTTATACCTCCCTTGTCAATGGCATACAAGTGGTATATCAGAAACTAAGGTTACTTTCTTGGAAGAGAACTAAGTGAATTATCAAATATGGTTATTATGAACAAAAAATGCTTGGGATAGCTACAATATCTTCTGAAAAATCTGGTGTTCTTCACTTGTTTTCATCTAGTTCTTACCTTATTTTCCTACTGTATTGCTCGCTTTAGAGGTCCAAAACCAAAAGCACATACAAGAGTAAGGCTCTACAACTCTTTTGAAGGTTATGTTACGTACAGCAAACGTGATTAAGTAATCTCTTCTCAATTATGATCTCAACTCCATATTTTGCAAAAAGTTCTGTTTAGTTGAGCTTAGCATTAGGGTTTTCAAAGTTACAGTGATGTAAGTTTTGGCTTAGCTTAATTTTAGATTGCAGTTTACATTAAAGTTCTAAAATAACCTGTATGTTTCTGCCATTTCACTTTAGGTTTTCCAAGTGAAGATCATCTCCCATTGTCTTTTGAGTTCTCTCATTTCATCATTTTTTGTCATAAATATTTAATTGAGAAAATTGATACTTGACTTCCAAACAGCAGTGGCGAAGCACACAGTGCATTTCATCTTCAGAAAGTTGCCAAGTAGCAAAGCACAATAAAAAGGAATGCATTTACATTTTTACCGCACATAACCTACTAACAGACGATGGGATCAAAGTACCTAAATTCAATGCCTGCAGATTATTTTATATTCGTTTGACTTATCATTAGAGGTTCTATCAAGAGGAACTTTGATGGAAGGGAGTGGTAGGGTTGGGAGGGAGTTGAGCTAAAGGGGCTTCATTGTTTAAGAAGTTCAAGCTTGTCCGTTAGATTACATCAATACGTGCAGTACATTTGATGCCATTATCGTGCTAGACTGCACATCAACCCATCTATACGATTAGAACCCACTGGCAATAAATACAAATCATTCGTAAAGATTATATTAATCAGGTCCACCCACCAACCGGTGATTGTCTATATACAAGCATGGTCAATGCCGTGAAAAACTATAGAGAATCTATTGCGATAATTTGACGTGCATTTTACATTTCATAAGATCACAACATGTGTTATGAAAAAGAAAGCTATCTATCAGTAGTGTTTATCGCCTGGCTTGTGAAACAAAGTTGTCTTTATACAAGCATATAGCTGATATGTGATGACTATAGAGAATCTATTGTGATAATTTGATGTACTTTCTACATGTCCTGAGATCACACCATATTTTACGTAAAAGACAGCGGTCTATCAGTAATGTTTGTCGCCTGGCTTCTGAAACGGACTTCATCCTAGTCTTGTATATATATATATATATAAAGATCTTCCTTCGACATTGTAGTCTAGCTATTTAGGTTAACCCGTCTGATATCCATGGTGATATCATGACCTCGGAGGCCTAAATTAGGAAAAGCAAAGAAGGGTTTTGCATGCACTCCCTTCCATTAAAGTTCGAATTTTTAAGGCATTGAATTTTATAGATAAATTCCTTAATTTTGGTACGTCTATCAAACCATAATCTTAAGATCAAATCTCGAGATTGTTTATGCATTCATTGTTCATAGAAATCGGTTATTTCCTTAACAATCGGGCCACTTAATGATCTGATCTTATCAAATCCATGATTTAGCCAATCTTTCGAGGGGCTTCCCAATATTTCGGGATTTTTCCCAACATTTTTCCCACTTAGCCCGATTTATATTTAATGCATTAATTATCATGCGCACGAGATAATTACTACATACTAAAAAACACTAATAATTCAACATATAAGGTTCATAAAAGATATATATAATCAAAGTTTCATTAAAGTCCACATGCATGTATCATAAAGACTTTCCCGTTAATTCAAAATAAATTATGTGCACACAATCATAAGATAAAGAAAAATGCATAATCTAGGTCAGAAACACGTCACGGAGCTCAGTTATCTTACTAATTATAAATAATCAATAATCACTGCAACCAAGCCCATTCTGAAAACATGTTTTTTAAATAACTTTGGTCGTAAACCTTTGATTAGAGGATTTGCTTTCATCAGATCAGTTCTGAATTCTAGTCAGCTATCATGAGATCACCCCCCATTTTTCTCCTCTCTTTATGGTCCCGAGTTGAAAAGACTTGTTTGGAGCAACCAAGGAGTGAAAATTTTGAATGAACTTCGTTGACGTGGCGGAACGCACCGTTAAGATCGCCAAGGAATACCTTTTCAAGAAAAAAAATAAATAAATAAAGTAACAAGCAATCAAAAAGGCATGCCTTTTCCAAATCTTTCCATTATGGAAGCATATAGATAACCCTGAATCTATGTATAGTAGAGAAGGATAGGATGGCTTATGTATAGCAGTTTTGCAGCGTTTCTTTCTTTCTTTCTTTCTTTTTTTTTGGTCCACGTTTTTGTATTTGCTTATTACAATAACCTTTAACTTAAGTGCATTCGAATTAGTGAAGAAAAGACGCAAAAAAAAATAAATTTTCTTGGAGCAATTTCGCAATAAACAATTATAAACGAAAACTGTATATGCAATTTTTAATGCGTGTGAAGCTCATACTCTGGACTTGACTCTGATTAGACAATCTAGAGTTGAGGATACAATACAAAAACATATCAATACTATCCATAATTTCTCTAACTCGTAAAGGAAACTCGTCGTGACTTCAACTTCGAATTTTGACCCAATCGCATAACATTTATAATTGGTATTCAAGGATTAATAATTATATATATTCAAAGGCCCCATAAGGATAATGTTATCAAATAGATCCCTCATAATTACTGAAGTTAATCAAATATTCCCATCCCCAAAATAAATGCATTTCCTAATATAAATCAAATCAAAATTTATCTTTTCAATTAGTAACTTGTTTTAATATTTCACATCATATGTGTGCGCCTTCTCTTCTAGCATGAATAAAATAAAGAAAACGGCTACTTTTACGATTAGATGATGAGCATAACTGGCTAATATTGTATACTTTTTAGATGGCAGGTAATTACCTTAGCTGAAAAAGACACACGAGCATGACACTTGATGATTATTGCTTGCCTAACTTATAATTAACGAGACCAATGTTTGTTTTAGAAAATCAAGTGATGATACTCAGATTATAATATTATTATAGGGTCAATGATGTCTGAGGCTGAGGATGGGGACATGTGGGCCCACCCACAAGGTCACTGCTGCTGGGCCTTGATTTTCAATAAAAAGCAAAATTTGGGGTACACCCAAAATATAGTAATCTCATTCAAACTTATCGTCACATGCAAATGTGTAATCACTATAGAGAAAAATAAAAAGTTGTTGACACTTACTGTACTTTGGTTGGCTTAGATGGGTCATTCGAGAACATCAAATCGCAATTAATCTTCTCGACAAGGAATGGTATCGAAATTTAATGATAATTCGACGTGTGGAATAGCTAATTAAGCAAGTCCATGAGTGGGAAAACAACTTGAGAGGTCCGTTTCAACCATCCCCAACCCCCACACATAAATATATACGGTCACGTCCTTCTCGAAAGAAAGAGAGCCTGACCTTAGCAAATGAGACACGAAATCAACTTCAAATGGATCACACATATTCAAAATACCTATGGCCAAAACGTCAAAGTCATTGCAACACTTAGTAAAATGTTCAGGCAAGCCTTTAGAAATTTAGTTAAATTTTTAGGAAAAACCATCCAAGTCCGATTAGACAATAAGAGTATGATAACCTAGGATGGATAAGAACTTAATAGAGAGGCCGACCCAAAATCTCCATAACCTTTTATCACTACATCTACAAGCGTGTATGTGTATACATTGCCCAAAAAGGATAAACAGTAAGACCTTATTAAGCTCATCGAAAGTGTTGTCGGGAGCTCCCAACAGAAGTCCTAATCTTTCTTTTAGGGAAATCGCCCACCTGCCCAAAAACCATTAGGAACGCGCAACAGAAGTTTAATATATTCTTTCGGAAAGTTGTCAAGAGGAAACCAAGTTCAAGCCCATTAATATATCTAGTTGAATACACCTTCACTTAAAAGTTTAAGCCAATGAGTTATGAGTCAATTAGAATATATTAATTACTCTAAAACACATTAATTTTTCGATGTGAGATTTCTCAAACATAATTCAGTTACATGTGCATCTTAAAAAGTGTAACAAAGATTTTAACATTTCATGTGACAATCATTAGATAAGTGACACGCCTTCATGACGGTTTAGCCCAAACTCCCGCCTCGCTTGAGTGCACAAACCATCGCCCGGCCTCTCCTCTTCTACCGAGAGAAGAGGAGGCGACGGCCTTTTCCACGCTCTCGATGGTGATTGTGTAAATTTCTTCATCAGATCAATTGATAGAAGACTTGAACCTAAAATCATTACACCCTCGGGCCAACTACTACCGTAGGTAGGCCGATTAAGAAATAATGGACGGTTGAAAAAGTCAAGGTGGTCCTTAGGATATGTCCTGGAAGATTGCCGGGCAAGGTGAGCCTTCACCAGATATAACCACAAGAAAATACAGACGATGCAATAACGGGCCGTGCATCAAGTACGTTTGCCGTAGATAAGCAGCAAAGGGCGGCTGCGTGGCGTGTGCTTAATGTAAAGAACCTTATGTTATACGCAACAAGGGCGGCTTCGCATTAAACAAGGACAAATTTTGTCTTTATTGAATACTAGGGCCTTTCTTATTTAACTCGTCCTGAAGGGCATCCTTCGACAAAATAAATGTAAACTAGAGTATTTTACATGTAGAGTATGATCCTACCTCCACATTACATTATTTTCTCATAGCTTGTGGTCTCATTATTGGAATCCTTCTTGGATCTTTCTACAACGAGGCATAATAAGTTAGGTTCTCCCCCACACCTAAACACTAATAGGGTAAATTAGTCGCACTATAGTGAATCAAACTGATTCAAGGTGTGTTTATTTGAGTGATTTTTTTTTTTCACGAATTAGTTTTCTAAAGTTTTACGCATTTGGTTTGCTAAATATGTAAACATAATGGAAAACTATTTACAGTCAAAGATGATATGCATGTTTAGAGTTAGGAAAATGATTTTCCTAACTTTTAAAGAAAAAATTAGTGTCCTAAAAAATGATTTTTTGGAAAGGATTTTTTTTTATCATGAAATTTTTTTTGAAACAAACACACTCTTAATATATATTAAAAGCTTCCGCATTATATTCATAAATGGGTATAATAAATCCTATAAATGGGTGGCATCGACATGGGTGGATTGGTTTGAGTATGAAGCCTAAAAGTCCTTAGTAAAGCATGTACCCATTAAATAAGTAAATTAATTTCATAAATAACATAGGGGATTATTGTAACAAGTCATTAACCAATTTGTACGATGGTCAATTCGGTCTTAAACTTTTCAATTGTGTCAATTTAGGTTTAAACAATTTGAAAATTTTCCAATATAATCCTAAGCCTATTGTTTGGTTAAATGGCTGGAAGGACTACATTAATAAATCATCAAAATATTGGTAAATCATTAAAAAGTTTAGGCCTAAATTGGCAAGTCAAAATATTTAGAATTTAATAGATATGATTAAAATGTTTTGAACTAAATTGGCTCTTGTATAATAAGTTTATGACTTTTTAGACAATTATCCCAATAACTTAGCATGAGCAAGGTTAATTATCCAAGCCTCCCAATTGTGCTTTGACCCCACAAGCTTAAGCATATCATGTTGTCCAAATCTTCGTTTTATCATTCATATAGGTTGCCTTATGTCGTATTTGTGTCCAACATTGTCAATCTTATGTTAAAAGACCCCGAGACACCTGGAGTGCCAAAACTTGGTACAAAGGGACACTTAAGTGTCAAAATTAGAATGATATTTAAGTGTCAAAATTGGAAGGAAAATTGATCAGCTAAGTGCTAATAGTAAGAAAATCCAACCAAAATGCTAACGTGGTGATTTTCCAGCATGCAAGTGTAAAATGACATTGTTTTGCACACCGACGTGGCTAGACAAGTGCAAAAACCGATGTCGTTTTGTTGCTAACGTGGCTAAATAAGTAATATACAAATTAATTAAATTAAATTTAAAACCAAATTTAAAAAAAGAAAGATGAATAGCGGTTAAAGGCTTAGCCCTTATCGTTGCCGCCACCTCCTTCTGTTGTCAGGAAGGGCCGGAACTGTGAGGGGAGGGTCAGCGAAGGGCTTGTGAGCCCTTGCCTAGATCTAGGGCAAGTGTTGCGGCCCTCCCCCAAATTCAATGAGGGTCATCGGCCCTTGCCTTGCTGGGCTAAGGGCGGCCATTGGTTGCTCGCCAACCCTCACGACCCCCAGCCAACAGCGGCCCTTGGCTTGGCCCCACTAGTGAGTGGCGGCCCTTAGCTCGGCAAGGCAAGGGTCGGTGACCCTTGCTGAATATGGGGGAGGGCTGTGTCCCTCGCGTCAAATTTGCGCGAGGGCTCGCAGGCCCTTGCCACTCAAGATTGCGGCCGACCCTCCTCTCATCATCGATAGCCCTTCTTGGCAATGGCAGGGAGGAGGTGGTGGTGTCAAGGGTTGAGCCTCAGGCGCTATTCATCTTCTTCCCTTTTTTAATTTGATTTTAAATTAAATTTAATTAATTTTTAAATTAAAATTCAAATCCGCACCAAAGTGACATTGTTTTTACATTTCTTTGTTGAGTTAGCTATTTGGCAAGCCATGTAGGTGGGAAAAATTAATAAAAAAATTGTAACATAGGATTTTTGACGGGATTCACTAGAGGTGGCACTCAAATATCCAGTTTTTTTAAAAAATGGTACTTAATGTCACTTTCTTTACTTTTGACACTTAAGTGTCAAATTATATCAAGTTTTGACACTTGGAGTGTTCTTTTGTCTATGTTAAAATGTTTAATATGCCATCACCAAACTTTACAGGCACAATCCATATATGTACTTTTTATATAGTGTATTAACATAGATCGATTAAATTGTCGATTAGGTACATACAATGCTCTATGTTAAGGTTTAAGGATATCATTTCCACACCTTGTGTCACTCTCCTATTACCATCGTATCCATCATCGTATTTGGGTCACTCTCCTATTACCATCGTATCCATCGTCGTATTTGTGTCACATGTCAATCAAATTCCCAATAAATAAAGAAAAAAGAAAAGTTATAATCTCCCTTATCCTACCTTTCCTTGGCCACTTTACACATTTACCTGTATTTCAACGAGGGAACATTTTTCCCAGTATCTACGTTGTTGTTTGACAAGTTAGGGGCAAGTATATGTGGATGGTATCTTCATTATTTACCTTTCCCACTTAGTTTTGTAAAGTGTGTTTGATTTGAAACCAGTTTGGCATCAGATATGTTTGTAGTCTCACGTAATCAACACCTAGATCATTGCACCAGCAGATAATTATGCAACCTCAAACTAGCAAGGCACATTAAAATGCTACAATAAAACCAATGAGCTGTGATCAGAACCAATAATATCGATAGTGTTGATGGTGGACACATATGAGATTGCCCACCCCAGTATCATAACAAGGAAGACACTGCAAGTTAGATATATATTTAATCCCACATCATTCAAACTTGGATAAGTATACTGGCAGAAAAATCTAGCACTTTTTAACCTTTTAAGGATGTGGGTCATTGGGTGATTAGGAGTCAAAGTAGATAATATCTTTTCAATGGTAACTGCTGCACATTAACATCATCGAGCCACAAAGCATAAAAAATCTCAATATTACTGGCCACCTTTTTTATTCATTTTCCTCTTTGTGATACTTTCTCTAGCGTACGTACGGAATACGGTGCGACATACCAAATCAATCCAATCTCGATTCAAAGGTCAGCAAATCGATTAATCTATTCCCAATTGGCCTACCTCGAAATTGGGCTTTTCATCATTTCTAGACAATTTCTCTATCGGCGTGACTCTTCTGCGACACTTGGCTCGATCGGAGTCGTCTTTTGCGGCCTTACAGTCGTTGCCTCCACAATCAAAATGCCATTTGAGTGTTGACTAAGTCTAACTCCCCCAAAAAGGGTCCATTGGAGCCATCATAGAGGCACTTTCTTTCCTTTCTTCTTTCTTATTCTTTTCTTTATTGTTCTTTTTCTGGATGCGGGGATTGCTCCAACGTCTAATTCCTGATCTCTATTCGAGATTCTCCTCTCCTCCACCACCACCACTACCACCACTACCACCACCCAAGTTGGTGAAAGGGACATCTATGGTGACGACGCAATAGTAAGCGCCAAATAATCGGGCCGGTGATGCTGAGTATACTAAGATCGATCCGTTGAATTAAGGTTTGAGTAATATATCGCCATCTTTGATGCGATCCCCTCATGATCCAATTATAGCTTGCTGCGTCGAATTTAACCATTTGTATATTGGTCTCGATACACTAAACATCACTAATTTCTCCATCATATACATCAGAATTCAGCGTTAATTAAAGAAGGAAAATACATCATCGGTCCTCTACTCCCATGGAATATAATATCTCAACTCGTCGGTCCTCTACTCCCATGGAATATAATTTCTCAACTTGTCTTAGCTTGTGCAACGCCGCGGATTCTGATGAATTTTAGCTCTTCCATCATGCAATTTCAGCAAACACGATTCAAAAGATACAAGAACAAGACAAGAACTTTAGAGCATTCGTAGATACTATATCCCCGACGGAGTTGAATAGTTGTGCACTTGACAATATTAGTTAAATCTCTTCATTTTTTGTCACACATGGAAGAGCGAAATGAATAATATATGAATTCTCGACCTTAACAGCACCACAAATTTACATACCAAGCCAATTTTTGGAGAGGGGATTCATCTCCACACGTAAGAAACAAACAAGAGGGAAAAGAAGAAAAAAAAATCCTTGGTACACATCAAGCAAATTGGAACCCATCACGTCCCCGTCATGATTTTACGGCATATCTTTGTAATATTCTTCTTATAACCAGCCAAAGCACATGTTCCCTTCCCTGTCATTTACCATACGCCAAGTATCGGTCCTCAAGGCACGTACCCAATCCGACAAAACGTGGGTTACATCGAAAAAATTGGGGGAAAGAAATAGAAGGGAAATTATCAATGGAAATCAAGACCCTTCCCAGATCATACGCAATGCCACGTCACCCATCTTCTTCAAGAAAGCAGGCAAGAAAGAAAAGAAACCTAAAGAAGAGGAGAACCGAAGAAGATGAACAAAACTTTGACTATATTCACATGTATGAAAGTAGTTCAGGTACTAGTACTACTACAATATTGTATGAAGGAAGAATGATAATAATTTCTATCTTTTTCATCATCGTCTAGTCTACAAACGGCGCATATCGAAATGATCGGACGCCTCGATTCCTCTGTGCGCATGCGGGCGTTGCTCGTCACTAACACCGCTTCTGCGCCATCCTCGCACCGCCGCGACCGCCGCCGCCACCGGCGGCGATCTTGGTCTTGACCCGCTCGAATTCCGATACGCCGCAGGGGATCGTGATCCCGCCCGGGTGGTCGTAGCCGAACTCCTCTTCGGCCTCCCTCAAGAGCTCCCCGAACAGGGGATGGTTGAAGTAGATCACCGGCACCAGGACCCGGCAGAAGTCGGCGTCCTTCTGGCCGACGTAGACCGCGAGGTGCCCCTTAGGCACCGCCGCCGCCGCCGAGTCGGGCTGCGGCTCTTTGCCCACGGGCAGGTAGCCCGACCCGGGCTTCGCGGAGCAGAGGCACTTGGTCTTGCTGGTCAGGCGGCGGCCCCACGTGAGGAGCCTCGACACGGGCGTCCTTCGCGGTTCCCGAGGCGCTGGCGGCGGCGGGGGGAGAAGCGGGGACGAGGCCGGGGTGCCGAAGGCGGAGGTAGGCGACCGGGTTCTTGGGTCGCCGGAGGATCCACCGGGTGGCCCGGCAGAGGCGCTTCTTGAGCTTGATGCCCCTGAATCTGAGCTTGAGCGTCCTCATCGGAAGGCACAGGACTCGAACAGGAAAGAGAGAGAGGAAGAGGAACGAACAGAGACAGAGACAGAGACAGAGAGTAAGCGCGTGTTCCCGTTACGATGTGGGGGGTTTCAGGCGGAGGGCGACGGACATGGCGAGGCGGAAGAGGGTGAGGCAGACTTCCGACAGGGAGGAGGGCACGTTAGACATTCTCTCGATCTGCCGCTTCTCCTTCTTGTTCCCGTCCGAGCGAGCCGAGTCTCATGCGTGGGCGAGGCTCTTTCCTCCTCCCTTCCTTGTCCGAAGCTCTGCTGCTAGAGGAACATAGACGAAGAAGAGAGAGAGGAGATCGAGTCGGAGATGGGGGTGAGTTAGCGGAAGGCACGCGGGATTGCGGAAGGAAAAGGTCGAGTTAAATAGCAGGCGTACAGAGAGAGAGAGAAGGGGGAAGAGGAAAGGTCAAGGGGGCGAGATCGGGGAAGGAGGAGGGAGAGTCGGACATGAAGGGAGAAGATTCCGTACAGAAGAGTCGGGAGCGATGGGTGCCGTCGGATCGGGGGGAGGACCACGTGTGGTGTTCACGTTTGATCCCTGCGCTCGACGGCTCTTTGGCGATTTATGAGCCGCGGGGCCCCCGGACGGCGATCGGACGGAGGAGCCGCCATCATCCTGTGATCGTGTCATATCGTCTGAATTATGGTTTGTGATGCGAGTCCGTCCCATCGTGGGATCAGGACGGGAAATCGTTTGCCCGAATTCGATTTTCACACGATTTTGGGACCGGATAACATTAGTTTTCCAAAATGGAATGTCTATTGTCTGGTAGGGAGGTCTGTTGGCCCCGATGATCGTAAAAATGCTAGGGATCAACGTGCCCATCTTCTTCTTAATGACTTTTAAGCAAGAAAATTTAGTGAATTTATCTAAAGTTGGGATCAGATCGAATTAATTATGTTGTGTCATTTGATTTATTATTTTTTATATAAGTCCCATCATAAGATTTGAATTGTCAATCATCTAGATGAATTTGATTTTCAAAAAGTCAATGGCTAAATAACATTTTTTTTTAAAATTAAATATATTGTAAAAGGTCTATTGACTCAATTGAGAATAATACGAGAAGACAAATTTGAGGAATTTCTATATAATTCAATATATTCATAATAATGATTACATTGGCCTAATTATGAGTTTTTACAATATGACTATAGAAGGTAATATATCAATCAAGGATATATGCTATCTCAAATGAAATATATATATATAATCTCGAGAGATATTTATAATCAAGTGGATTTCTTTATGTCCCCAACAGGCTTAATGAAGATAAAAATGTTAAAGATCATCTTCTTAACGACTTTTAAGTTTCGACCAAAAAAAAAAAAAACGACTTTTAAGTAAGGCAATTTCTTGGGCTTACTTTCTTACAGGTGCAATCCAGTCGGGTCAAGATACCGTAATCGGTTTGTAACATTGCAAAAAAAGTGGAGTCTCTTTTGGATAAAGCACACTCGATTCAAAGAAGTAATCATGTATTCTTCATCATCGGGCCGGACGTTTTGGACAAAATTCCATAATTTTAGTAACGAAAAATGGAAAGCTAGTAGCCTCAGTGAGTGCCTCTCTCACCAAGAATCCCCCACCATCCACCATGAAAAAGTTCAAAAGTGCAATCACTACTCTCATCTATGTTTTCTCCAAGCTTAGCTTTTGCCCTTTTTATATTTTTTAAGGATAAATGCATTGAAAATCGATACATATATTTTTCAAAAATTCAATCACGTCATTGAATTTTCCTTTGTCTATTCCTTTCTGTTAAAATTTATCTTATCGCTAAGATAGAACCGAAAGCCCTGCGTGATGTGACACATGGTCACTTATTATTTCCTTTTGCTGACTATCAAATCTTAGAAAGTTAGTTAAAAAACAAAAAACTTAAAGAGAAAAAAGGGCGATCTTAGGTAGTGGCGCCGTCGCCCATTGACTAGCGAGAGCTGCCGAGCCTTTGATCGGGGATTGCACAATGCTGATGGCACTTCATCTCATCTTCACCTATATTTTTCTTTGTGATTTCCCTTTTTCTTATTTTTAAAAATTTTATTTTATCGGTTAATACATTTTTTTATATATTTTATTATTTTTTAAATGCCACAGAGGATATCATGTTTATTTTTTATGGTGAGTTAATGGGCCAAACCAATACATCCGCCAATAAATTTAAAGAAAGGCCAACTTGAAAAAATTATTCATTCACTTTTGTAAGCAACATAAGCAATCGTTTTTAAGAAAATACTTTTCAAATTTTCGTTTTCCATGAAATAGGTGAAGTTGTAAATTTCTCTTATTGGGATACCTCCACCACCAATTCAATTCGTGTAGGACAGAAGTGGGTTTCATGTCTATCTAAACAATAGATCAATGAAGATTTTAATATAGTGGAAAGGGTTGTGAAAATGAAAATGTTAATGGAAAAAATCTAAATTACAGAACTATTATATTGATCATCCTCGAGTTATTAACAATGAATTAAATATTTAACCATCCGCCTCATCGCGTGGACTATAAAACTATTGATAAGGACTAAAATAAAATTATTCTATTTTTGATGAGGCCAAATTAATTAATCGATATTCTTCAATTATAATTTCTAGCAGATGAACAATCAAAAATTTAAAATTTATTAACTTATTATTCTTCATTTTTGTTCTACGAATATTTTTGGAGATAGATACGATCAGTAATTAATTAATCGATATTCTTCAATTATAATTTCTAGCAGATAAGTGTGAACGTTGACAATGAATGCCTTTCCTAGGACTTTAACGCCATCAAGAAGCCCATCAAATTGAGATTCTGTGGCTTTACCAATTTATGTATCATTTGATCACTAAAATCAACTATGTTGAAATTAGTTAAGAAAATTTGATCGTATATTCAACCGACGAGACACATGAAACGTTTGCACTGAGTTATTTTTATTTTAGTGAAAAATAAATAATTAAAGATATTTTTTTAATAATCACTTAAAATAATTAGCCAATAAGAAATGTTTTTGTTAATGACAACAATTTATGTCAAAACATGTTCATAGATGATGAAAATATCTTCTTCTTTTTTTCATTTCTGCAAGCAATCCAAATGACTATTTTTGGGAAAATACTTTTTCCAAATAATTTATTTTTCGAGAAACAAATGTGCTCTAAAATGGAAAACTTTTTTACCTTAAAATAAGAGAAAATAATAGATAACTCATTCAAACGATATGTGCTCAGATATTTATAAACCTTTTACGCAAAGTCAACATTAAAATTTGGTGTCCACTAATCAAATAAGCGAAACACCCTTATATGTCATTCATGACTAAGATTCGATATCTCCAAGTGATCATGTAACAAATCTCCAATTTATATGGAGTACATATTCTCAGCTTTGATATTCTTTTATCCATATTCTCTTACCAAATCATCCACATTCATTTTGAATTGGTGCGAAAAAGCCAGTTTATTCATGAGCGTTGTAAGATAATTATCCGTAGAATACTTTTAATGAAGGGATTAAGTTTATCTTTCCGTAATCCAATGGCTAGCTTTTCTTAAAAAATTGTATAAATATCTTTGCATTTATAGAGATCCATTAATTTAGGACATGATATTTTTAGGTTAATAATTATGCAATTATATATAATAACCGTGTCAGATGTTTTTATTTTTTTGGGTCGGTTACCGTGTCAGATGTTAAGTAATTTATTATATGCACATTTCTGGCCCGTTTCCTATTAAATCGGAACTTTTGAAGGTGGATGCACGCGCACTTGGTTTCTCTCTCTCTCTCTCTCTTTTTTCCTTTTCCTTTTTTACCTCTTTCTTTTTTGAAGTATATAAAGGTTGACCTAGAGAGTAGAGACCGATTCCGATAGATGATGATTGGCAGATGGGAGCATCGTATGCCGCGGGGGGTGGGCGGACAAGTTTGACTTTTTGCAATTCATCACTATGTGATGAATCCTAGAAAGCAGGGAAATAAGTGCACAAAATATTAGACTTTGAATTTAATGGTTTTTTTATTAAAAAAAAAAAAAAGAAGAAGAGGTGTTGCTGGTTCAAGGAAATTGCGTTTGTTGTAATCACACCAGCGTTCATGCTCATCCACTTCTAGACTAGATCAAGGAATTCCATAGTAGAATAAAGAAAAAAAGGAAGGGATTTGACTAACGAACACGCTAATCAAAGACCAAGTCTCGAATGAATTTTCAAATGTGGGTTTCGATATTCTAAAGGGAAGTTGAAAACCCAAAGGCCTTATTTTTATTTTTATTTTATTATAAGATATGACAAAATAGAAAATGTTCTTATTATTTTGTGTACCGGGATACTTGTTAAATGTGGTTAATGAGAAAATTCAATTTTCAATCGTGCCGTTAATGAGAATAGTTAAAGTATCAAAGTTTTAATAGCCAATGTGTTTCATTTCCTCATCAAGATTCGAGAGGTCTTGGGCTTTACTCTTATAAACTGGTGAGGAATATGATATATTACTAAGGGATAATACCCTAAAAAACCCCAAACTGGTACACTTATGACAAATTTACCCCAAACTATTTTTTTGACCACAAAAAATCCCAAATTGGTATACTTTTGACAAATTTATCCCAAACTGGTACACTTGTGACAAATTTACCCTATGTTAGTTTTCGTTAAATTTTATTCTCAAATTATTAAGTTAAATGACACGTGACCCAGGTTAACCAATATACCAATTTAGGATTTTACGTTCCGTTTGTCACAGTTTACAATTTTTATGATTTTTTTGTGGTATTAATTCAATTTAGCATAGGGTATATTTGTCACAAATTTACCGAAGGGTTTTTTGCGATCGAATAAATTAGTTTAGGGTAAATTTGTCATAAATGTACCAGTTTAGGTTTTTTATAATCGGTTGGGGTAAATTTGTCACAAGTTTACCGGTTGGGGGTTTTTTTATGGTCAAAAAAAAATAGTTTGGGGTAAATTTGTCATTTTGTGTACCGGGATTTGTTTTTTCAAATGTGGTTAATAAATGAAAAACTTACTCTTAATTTTCAATCAAATCACACTGTATCAATTACACTGTTGATATAAAGTGAGATATTTCTTTCGTGCACAAAAAATACCAATATGTAATTAATCTATTTTGTTCAAGATGTATTGCAATGTGTACATATGTTTGAGGAATCAAATATTGAGTGTTTTATTGTTATCCTAGATCACTTAAATAGTGGATTTTGAAGGATTTACATAGCAGTCTTCACCGTACTATGATCTAACAAAACTTTACACGATTAATTAATTAGTCTTATAAACATGTAATCTACATAGTCCATGCTTTATTTTTATTTTTGCCACGTGAAAAGGAGTGCTAAAGTATTATCTAGCATTGCTTAAATACAAAATTTTGGTAGGGCCTTTTTTTGTAATATCCATTAATTTATGGGTGGATTTCTACATCCGCAATAAAAGTGGGGAAAAATCATGAAATGAGCAGGAATATTAATGAGGAAAACCAGGACTTGGCAGTAATTACAAATCAAAACCTCCAAGGAGGAAACATGATTGTATGTTTCAATATAGCAAAATTTTTTGTTATATGTATCACTTGAAGTAGAAAAGTTAATCGAATCCCCTCTTATGTGATACCCAACTCATATTATATGAAGCGAAATTGGAAGCTAATGAAATAAAGTATCAGAACCCGTGTGGCATAGCTAATTATGCTGTGAAAAATACTCTTAAGTTTTATTTTGGGTACTATTTATTTTAAAGTTGCACCATCTCAAACGTTTTAACAGCTACAACACCATTTTTCACAACCGATATGGTTACGAAGGCTAGTGGTCAAGGACTGCGGTCCTGCGTTGGTTTCGTTTGTTAAATAAAGTCCAGAAAACTCCAGGCATTCGACGAAGGAATCAAGTCGGCATAATTGGGGCGCCGGGCACCTTCCCATCGATGCGGAACTCATAGGAGGCGAATCAATGCCAATGGTGCTGAGTTCCCTTTTATCACATCATAATCAAGAAAGAATACATAGGAAAGAGATAGGACACCCCCACATGACGGAATGCGAGGTGGGAAAGCCTGCTTTTTCCATTTGCTTTAGGCAGCTAACAAAGTTACCGATGCTTTTCAATAACAAACGTTTCTCATTTTCCACACCCATCTTATGAAATTGTCTCATTTTTCACACCATCTTATGAAATTGTATCAGTCTCTTTAGTCATCTCTCTCTCTCTCTGGACCTTTCCCTTTACGATTTCGTTTTCCTTTGTCAATATGAATCCTTCACGCAGCTCCAAACCGACTTCCTCTTTGACTCCTTACGCGTTAGGGCAGCTAAAGAAAGCTCTTTGCTCATTGACCAGAGAAATAACAAGACATAAAAAACAGAAAGAGAGGGGGTGGGAGCGAGAGAGAGAGAGAGAGAGAGAGATCATTGGTCGACCGCAAATGTCGTCCTGGCCAAGGATCCCACAGCGGCGGCCCTGTTTTTAAACGACCCAACACGGCACAATGTCGTCCATCCATCCGTACCGCACGACTCGTACGTTGCCCGTGCGTCCAGGAAATTCAAAGTTTCCCGGGCCCCACCGGAAGACTTTTTTCCACCTGCGTGTGGCTGAGGAGTTTCATGGATCTTCGCAAGAGACTTCCACGGGCGTATACGATCCACGAGGTCGGTTGAGTGGGAGATCGATATGAACAAATTGTGCTCATTTTCTAGAACTTTGACGATTAAATTATTGTTTTTAATCATAAATGGGACTATATTGGAATTGAAAATTCAATATAAGGCCAGCTCCTTGTTAATTGAGTAATCTAAGTTTGACTTTACTTTTTGTGATGATTTCTAAGATAGATGGCATGATTAAAACACGACACGGAATTCGGATGAAAGTATTTACTTTTATCTTGCGATCGAGAGTGAATTGAGAGAATGATTGTTGATTTCTGATACGAACAATACTTTTGAGTTTTTGAGTGCACCGATTAAGTAGTGTCTTAGAGGAATTGACAATATGATTGTCACGACACCAAATGGAAATTTGTGAAGAGAGAGAGAGAGAGAATTGGGCATTTGCCCTTTCTTGGGTTATACCATCCTAAGGAGGATCATCCTTCCCATATGACTCTGTCTCTCTCTATCTCTCTCAAGCGCAACATCGCTTCAAAAAAGAGCATCGGGGTGGTGCTCCAAAGAAGAGCTTGTTGTCGGCCACCATAGGCCATCCTTACCCACTCCTTTCCCTCTCTCCCATCTAATCCTTTGATGTTGTTGGGACCTCGTGCACCATCATGTCAGCGTGGAACTCATAAGATACAAATCAATACGAGCGGTGGTGAGTTCCCTTTTACATATTATCAATCAAGAAAGATAGAACATCCCAACTAGACGGGATGGAAGGTGAAAAACTAGCTTTATTTTTCATCAAAGTTAGGCAACCAATAAAGTTGTAGCAAGCAGTCTCTTGAGTTCTTTTTTATTTTTATAATAGTATTCGGCCTTGCCCTGTGCGGATCTTCTTCATTGACAATATAAGTCATTCATGCAGCTCCAAACCGATGTCCTTTCGGCTCCTCCCATGTTGGAACATGTAAAGCTCTTTTCTCATTGACACAAACAAAAAACAAAACAAAAGGCAAGAGAGAGAAAGCTCTTTGGCTGAAGACCACACGATGCCCGGGCCCCTCTTCTAGATGCTCCACACGGCTCGTTTGTCGTACCATCCGTTCCTCACGATCCGTACTTTGTCCGTGCACACGTTTGTGGATCGTTGCCCTGGAAATTCAAAATTCTCGCAGCCCACCGAAGACAATTCCCACCTGCATGTGGCTCGGTAGGTTCGTGGATCTTCAGTTAGACACGATCACGAAGATAAATGATCTAATAGGCACAATCATATGGGGGAGATCGATCTGGACAAACTGCTCATTTTCTAGGCCTTTGCCTACCTAGGCTTGATTGAAATCAACCTTGAAACTTTATATTTTTTAATCATAAATTTGATGTTAGGCCTTATTCGCCAAACGGCACAATTAAGACACGATAGAAGCTTTGAAAAGATAGCCTGAACAAAATTTTTTACTTTTGTCTATGATCAAGAGTGAATTGAAAATAAAGACCGTTGATTCCTAGTCTGAGGCTTGCTTTTGAGTTCTAAGATACATCAGTCAAGTGTCATATTAGAATGCCTATGAAATACGATTATTATTATATCAAATGGGAATTTTTTAGGTTCCTCAATGTAATCACTTGTAGGTTTATTGTAGCTTGCCCCCAATATATCAATTTTGGTATAAAGTCCCACCACGACTCAAACTAATTTCCATGTCACCCCTAACATCAACTCCAATTACATTGTAACCTGAAAATTAATCACATGATGTCATGTGATCCATCACTGGGGAGGACTTGAGGACAAAATTGTCCTTCCCGGGCGAGAATTATATTTTGCCACTACCACTGTTGCTTTACACACACACACACAAAACAAATTTCCCCATGGACAAATTACCTTATTGGTTGACAAACCGGTGGGATCACATTGGTCCACTTATTGAAATATTATGTCCCTTAGTCAAAAATTTCAAATTTCAACCCACACCTCATGAATTAAAATTCTCAAGTCTCATGCATTTCTTTGTCATTTTGAAGTTTGTTGGTTTCAGCCTCGGAATTTGATTACAATACTCTAACTAATCACTCACATATCACATATGTTATTCTTACCTTTTACCAAAAAAAAAAAAAATCACTCACATATCACATATGTTTTAAGAAGATACAAAACCAAATGTTGGGATCATTTCAAATTCACCAAATTTTTTTCCTAAAAGTCAATTTTAAACCGGCTAAACCTCCAAAACTCTCAAATTACCACCGTCCCACACATTAATTAAAAAAAAAATGCTTTGTTCCTACAACAAACTAAACTTGTATTTTTCGGATTCATCCATATATACATCTGGCCTCTCTAGGCAGGCAACGATGGCAGACCTATTCACCAACCGTGGAGCTTTGACCAAGTTGGTCTTAGACTCCTGGGTGGAACCCCTTCCCACCCTTTCTCACCTCTCCGATCGTTTTGTTTGGAAGGGAAACACCTCCCACGTGTTCACGGTGGCCTTGGCTTGGGATTTGACTAGGAGGAGGAAGACTCGGGTCTCCTGGCACACGTTCATATGGAACAACTCAATCACTCCAAGGTACCAACTAAACCTTTGGCCTATTGCCAAATGCAGGCTTCCTACCCAAACTCTATTATTATCTTATGGTAGGATAGATAATACCTTGTGTCCCTTCTACAATGAGGTGCCGGATTCCATAGACCACCTATTTTTCTCCGATCGTTTTGTTTGGAAGGAAACACCTCCCACATGTTCACGGTGGCCTTGGCTTGATTTGACCGCATTTCTATTAGCATAAACCTTTGGCCTATTGCCAAATGCAGGCTTCCTACCCAAACTCTATTATTATCTTATGCCTTCTTTTGGGTCTCCAAATGCAATTAGCATTGCCTTCTTTTGGGCCTCCAAGATGCAATCTATGGCGGAACAATTTGTGGGTCAAGAACCTCAACTGGGCCGTCTCCTTCCTTGCGGGTAAAGACTTTTACAAGTGCATTGCTCACTTCTCTTTTGGTGCTCTTTGTTATTTCATTTGGAAGCACATGAATGGCATCCTCTTTAGAGAGCAACACTTATCCATTCTAACGGTGAAGATTTAACTCATCAAGGTCGTTAGAGATAAGGCCACCACTTTCAAGAGTGTGGATGATACTTATAGAAACCAAAGATTGCAACGTAGCTGGGGTATTGATTCGATCATTTTTTCAGCTGGGGAATCTTCTACTTCGGCAGGGCCCTAGCTTTACGTTTGCTATCTAGACACTCTTCTTCCGCGTCGGTGCTTCCTTGATGGCTCTTCACTTTTGTCGTTGGTGGATGCGGGCATAGATTGTGGTTCATTTAGCCTTCTATGGCCTCCTGTTGCTTTCCTTATCCTTTCGCCATTATTTTGGCTGTTTTTGCTTCCTCAGGCTCGCTCTTGCGGTCCTCTTTTGCATTTGGCTCCCTTCCACTCACTTTGACTGTTGTTTTATTGAGTGCAAGTTTTGTGGTGTTGGATCTTTTGTAATTATTTGTTTAAGCTATATATTCTTACCCTTTACCAAAAAAAAAAAAATATTTTCTTGCAACTAAACTTGCAACAATCCAATCACCAGAACAATATGTTGCTGTTTTGAAAAAAATTATATTGAAAATCAAATAAAAAAGCACCTCCAGTGAATCTCATCACAGTAAAAAAATCAAAGAAGATGCTTGTTACGACATCAACTTCTTAGAAGGTGACGAAGAAGCCAAGAAGTATAATTATTGATATCTGTCAGAACAATATCGGCATGTGAAAATTACCTATTAGCATGCTACTTCTCGATGAAGAAAAATAAAAGGTTTCTGCAGCATCATGAAATTATACTGTAGCAACTCTTCTAAAGTCCTATATAAAGACACAAGCACTCAAAAGGGGTCAAGCTTTTGGTTCTCAAGCACTCAAGCTCTCTTAGACTTTTCCTCTCCATTCTCTCATCGGAAGCCTTCATCTTATCATTTCATTACTTCATCTCGTATCTCTTCACTCTGTATCACTCCATTTCTATTTGTATCACCTTAAGATCACCATCTCTTAACCTCTTCCTAGCACTTGTGTCTTGCAAGCGTTGTCTCACTTGGAATCACTTGTAAGTTTCTATTTGATTTGATTTTTTACTACTGAAGCTTTTGATAATTTGTATTTAATGCAGAGTTTGTCTTTTGTGGCTGACTTTAAAGATTCTACTGTTTTATGAAAATACTTTGTTGGATTAGACCTTCTCTAATACAATTGAGATGAGCATTAGTATCAAAGAATACTACGGTATTAATGGTAAATTCACCATTGATTTTTATTGTTATATTCATTATCCAATCTTTAAAAGTTTTTTTTTTTTTTTGATATTTCATTAAGAACTATGGATGAGAAGTATCTTATTCATTCTCTTCTTCTTTTTCTTTTCCATTATTCATTCTAGATTTAACATTGAAAATTTCTTTTTACATTTAGATTTGGGAGGCTTTAGGAGCCTGAATTTCTAATTTTTGATGACTACACTCACTAGTGAGATGATTAATGTCAATGGGTCTTTATTGAATTTTTTTTATTTCTATTAAGAATGACTTTGAGGTTATAGGTTGTATTACCTTGGGAAGTGATTTTCATGGAAGACTCTAGTTTATCTATGTATTGTTTTTCAGGAGAAGTATACTATCGGTGCCATAAGTTGTATACGACACTCACTTTGGTGCCAAAAGTTTTTGTTGGATCACTTAAGTGCCAAATTGGCGAAAAAACGATCACTTAAGTGCCTCCAACGAAAAATTCAGGCCAACAAATGATGTGGCTTTTTTAATTAAAAATTAATATGATTGGGCATTTGTTTTTTTAGAAAATCAATCCACGTGGACTTTCTTGGTTGCTATCCAACGAAGAAGAAAGAAAATCAGTCCATCCTCCTCCTCTTCTTCTTCTTCTTCTTCTTCTTCAATGTTCACACCTATTGTTCTTCCTTGCTTCTTTTTTTTTGCTTCTCGGCATGAAACGCCGAGGAGGAGGACGAGGTTGCTGTCTCTCCCTTCTACTAGAGCTCCTCCACAAAGCTCAGGTCCATCTACAGAGGATGGCCCCACATCATTGGCGATCCACCCTTCGCCACCATGCATGTGTGGTGAGCAGCATCCGAAGTCCTCGGCTCAAACCCGAGCCACAGCTCGAGCCCCATTCCCCCAACTCGGCCAGGAGGTTGTGGCTCCATAGAGCTGGAGCTTTGAGTCACGGGTCGCGTTGCTTCCGGGACCTTTGCTGCATGACCTATCTCATCAATCCCCTAACCCGAGACATCTTCTCATTGTCGAGCGTCGAGCCATCGCACAAGTGGTGGTGTTGGACATAGAATCGGAATCGAAGTCAACTGCCTGACCTACCGGTAGAAGATTGTGCGATAAGGGAAGAGGTCCTCGATCAGGGCTTGAGGTCATGGGGAGACATCGCGAGTGTCCCCCCTAGGCTCCTCAGCCCCGTGTTCGCCATTGGATCTGTCCATTGGAAAGCCGTCGGTGGAGGCGGCATCTTCATCTTGTCCTTAGATTACGGAGGAGGAGGTCGAGACGTCCACCTAGCACACGTTCGGGGAGTTTTGGGCTCGTCGACAATAATTAGTGTTAAATATGACTCGAGTTTGAATTCGGGAACTGAATTTGTCAATAAAGAAAATAGGAGGGGTTCTTTAGCTTACTTACGTGAGACGTCACCGAAGAGAGAATCAGGCCGTGGGCCCAAGTGGGCACATGTATTGAAGATGCAAATTCCCTCATTTGCGAAGCCGGCGGAATGCAAACTGAAGGAAATCAAATTGTGAGGCCCAGCACATACACGTAGAAGAATTCTCTTTTAGCGTGAAGTCCCTCTCCACGTGAAGATTGAAATTGGTGGGGCCCAAGGTTAAATCACACATGGGTGCACACATGGGCGCGCGCGCACGCGAAGTCCCTCTCCACGTGAAGATTGAAATTGGTGGGGCCCAAGGTTAAACTTTTGACCTTGGGCGCACACACACATGGGCGCACACATGGGCGCACGTGCGCACGCAAAGTCCCTCTCCACGTGAAGATTGAAATTGGTGGGGCCCAAGGTTAAACTTTTGACCTTGGGCACACACACACACACACAACGCGCTCGCGCGCGCACACACGCACACGCACACACGCACACGCGCGCGGGCGCGCACACACACATATATAAATGTGGATAGATTAGTTTTTGCTTCTTCGGCGATTGCTGCACTTGTATGAGAGAAGGAAGAAACCCTACAGAGCCGCGAGGATTCATAAGCCGCCCGTGTGAAGCTTTGATTAAGAACGCAAAGCCGTAGAGCATTTTTGTTTTGAGCTTGAATGTGAGGTAATTTTGTGCCGTGAGTTGGGTTTGGGGTTAAATTGGGGTTTGGGAAACACCGAGAGAGTGTTTGAGTGACTTGAGTGTGTAATCTCCTTGTATCGTTTAACTATAGTGAAATTCACTGCCGCTGTTCCCGTGGATGTAGGTTTTTACGACTGAACCACGTAAATCTGGTGTCTGCTTTATTTTCTTTCTTTGTCTATATTTTGTTCGATCGCTCGCCCTAATTGCAACAAGTGGTATCAAAGTTAGGCTTGGCTAAGTTGAAGCGAATCGATGGTGACAAAAAAAGTAAAAGTGAGAATCAACAGATTTGATGGAAATGATTTTAGTTTCTGGAAGATGCAGATTGAAGATTATCTTTACAAGATGAAATTGCATTTGCCCTTTTCTGGGGAGATACCAGAGACGATGAAGCAAGCTGATTGGGATTTGCTGGATATACAAGTTATGGGTGTTATTCGGCTGATGTTGGCTCATAATGTTGCGTTTAACATTTTGAAGGAGAAGACCAATGTTGATTTGATGCAAGCCCTAACAAATATGTATGAGAAGCCCTTTGCGGTCAACAATGTCTGTTTGATGCGATGTTAGTTTAATTTGAAGATGAGCAAAGGTGCATCAGTTGCAGATCATATCAATGAATTCAATGTGATTGTTAGTCAATTAAATTCAGTTGAGATTAACTTTGAAAATGAGGTATGTGATTTGATTATGCTATCCTCATTACCTAATAGTTGGAATACTACTGTTATTGATGTTAGTAATTCCTCTGGGTCAACAAGTTTGACATTTGATAGGGTTTGAAATTTGATTATGAGCGAGGACATTCGTAGAAGAGAATCTGGCGAATCTGTATCTACTGTTTTAGTAGGTGAAAATAGAAGAAAATCTATAACACGTGTGGGTAATAGTAGTACTAATATAAACAGGCGTAGTCAATCTAGGACTGGTAATGTTGTCTGTTGGAGTTGTGGCAAGATGGAGCATCTTAGAAGGGATTGTCTTAAGTTGAAAAATGAGAAGGGTAAGGGAATTATGGTTGATTTTGCAGATAATGTTGCAGCTGTTGTAGATAATGCCGATTATGTCTTGTCTGTCACTAATGATTCATCACTTGATGGATGGGTTATGAATTCTGGTTGTTTTTTTCATGTCACTTATTAGTGCACGGGTAGTGAAGTCTAGTTAAGGAACAACGCTGAGTGCGATGTTGTGGGTGTTGGTAATGTTAAAATCAGAACGCATGATAATATTGTGAGGACATTGATTGGAGTGAGACATGTTCCATAGTTGAAAAAGAACTTAATTTCCTTGGGTGCCCTAGATTCAACTGGTTGTAGGTATTCTTCAGAAGGTGGAGTTTTGAAGGTTGTTTGAGGTGCCCTAGTGATAATGAAAGGAATCAAGCACGATGGCTTGTATAAACT
Organism: Eucalyptus polyanthemos subsp. polyanthemos; assembly: GCA_017140185.1. NCBI lineage: Eukaryota > Viridiplantae > Streptophyta > Magnoliopsida > Myrtales > Myrtaceae > Eucalyptus > Eucalyptus polyanthemos. Next base: position 18,804,031 of record CM029460.1, on the reverse strand, counting down.
TCAAGGTGAAGCAATGACAGTTTTTGCCTCGAAGACGTTGGATGCATATGTTCGAGAGTCTATGGACTGCTCGAAGAAGACCTGGAGGTTTGTGCCAATGCACAAGTTTGATGCTGATGTCAGGATCACGTAGTCAAGAGCTTTGATTGAGACGGAGACTGGTAAGTTGATTAAGCATGTGGGAACTAACAATAGCATGGAGTTCTGCTCAGAGCTGACAAATAAATTATGCATGAAAGAGAGTATAGTGAAACACCGCACTAGTGCCAATAAATCACAACAATTTGCAGAATTGATAAGAAGAACATTACTAGAGACGGCCCAAAAATTATCTCTAGTGCTAGTATTGCTAGGAGAATCCTAGCTGATGTGCTAAGTATGGTAAGCTACCTAGTGAATAGATCCCCATCAACTGCTATTGAGAGGCGGACTCTTGAAGAAGTGTGGTCAGGTAACGTTGCTGGTTATTCTATTATTAGAATGTTTGGTTGCCCGTGTTATTTTTGAGTGAGTGATGGTAAGCTTGATTGGAGGACAATGTGCATATTCCATGGCTATGTACAAGGTGAGTGGAGCAATAAGTTGTGGTGCCCGGATATAAATTCACTTGTTGATAGTAGATAAATAACCATTGACAAGTCTCCGATACTTCTAGCTAGGAGTGTTTGTTGTAGTGTTAATATAGATCTAGATGGTGTTCAGCTTGAGGTGGAGTTGCAACCAGAAACTCTTGAGGTAGCGAGTATGAGTACTAGTAAAGTAATCGACACGGATGGTGCTTGTAGCGAGGTGGAGCTTATGGAGCCGATGGTTGCTATAACTACTGATATTGACAAGGTACGTATTCGATCTCCTAACATATATTGATGCAATAATAGTTTTACTTTATCTGCGGTTGTGGAGGTTGTGTTGGAAAATCCTTGCGGAGCAGTTAAAGGTGCATGTGAAGTTGGTATTATGATGAGGTCCTCGATTATGGTGAAGTTCAGGCGAGGCTTGGACTTGGATAATATTTGTGGCGGTTAAGCCCATTGGGGGCTATGGGAAAGTAGTAGCATAAGTTGAATTTTTACGAAACGATTGTAATTTGGCTCAAACGTCGAGTCAATGCGGAGATTGTTAAATATGACTCGAGTTTGAATTTGGAAACCGAATTTGTTAATAAAGAAAATAGGAGGGATTCTTCAGCTTACTTGCGTGAGACGTCACCAAAGAGAGAATTAGGCCGTGGGCCCAAGTGGGCACACATATTGAAGATGTGAATTTCCTCATTTGTGAAGCCGGTAGAATACGAATTGAAGGAAATCAAATTGTGGGGCCCAGCACACGCACGTAGAAGAATTCTCTTTCGGCGTGAAGTCCCTCTCCACGTGAAGATTGAAATTGGTGGGGCCCAAGGTTAAACTTTCGACATTGGGCACACTTATATATGTATATATATAAATGTGAACAGATTAGTTTCTGCTTCTTCGGCGATTGCTGCACTTGTACGAGAGAAGGGAGCAACCCTTCAGAGCCACGAGGATTCATAAGCAGCCCGTGTGAAGCTTTGATTAAGAACGCAAAGCCGTAGAGTGTTTTTATTTCGAGCTTGAACGCGCGGTAATTTTGTGCCGTGAGTTAGGTTTGGGGTTAAATTGGGGTTTAGGAAACACTGAGAGAGTGTTTGAGTGACTTGAGTGTGTAATCTCCATGTATCGCTTGATTTATAGTGAAATTTGCTATGTTGCTCTTTCCGTGAATGTAGGTCTTTACGACTGAACCACGTAAATCTGGTGTCCGATTTTTTTTTTCTGTCTATATTTTGTTCGATCGCTCGCCCTAATCGCAATAATTAGGGTTTGAAATTAGGGATTTCTTTCAATTTGGCAAATTAGGGTTCTTATTTGGGGGGAAATGCAACTAGACGACATCATTTCTTGCTTTAGATGCTAATTGGACTCTCCGACAAGCCACATCAGCATAAAAAATTAATAAAAAAGGCCATGTCGGGTTTTCGGCCAACCATATCGGAGTTGGCACCAAAGTGAGTGTTTTTCAAACTTTTTGGCACTTAAGTGATTCGACAGAAACTTTTGGCACTAAAATGAGCGCCATACACAACTTATGGCACTGAAAGTATACTTATCCCATTGTTTTAGCCTCAGGGTTAGATATTTGATTTGCAGCTTCTAAAATAAATTCTTTTTCTTTTGTTAACTTGTTTATTTTAGGTGTTGGTTCACGAGAAGAGTCATCTTCTTTGGTTTATGATTTAGAAGAATTTCAAATTTCCTTAATTTGAAGCCCTTCTTCAAGAAAATCTTCTAAAGAATTATTGTCATCATTTGCACCCATACTATTATTTAAGGATCCATGCATTAGAAGTTCTAGAATTTGTCACGAAAGTACTTGAGTCCTAAAACTTTCATAAGTGTAATTAAGTCTTAAAATTTGTTAAATTGGTTCAATCAAGTTCTTCAGTTGATTACATTTTTTTTTTAATTTTTAATTCTAGAATTTGATTGCACTTTCATGATAAGTTTTAGGATTTTCAATACACTTATCCCTATTATTTGATTGGTAAAAAGTTTCTTCATTTATTGATAATTTATGTAGTCTTTTGTTTATTCTACTATATTTTGAAATGTTGTCCTCTTTTCCCAAAATTATAACACTTAATATCTTTTTGAATCTTCATCCTAGGTTTTTGGGTAGGTTTATTATGTTTTCCTTCTTGTGGCTTGGTTTGCTATAATTTTTAAATTTTCTCTTATCTGACTTAGGAGGACAACCTCCTTTACATTTTGGTTTGCGATCATTGATATAACTTTCTAGGAGGCTATGAAAAAATCTAGTGTTTAAGAGCTTATCAATTCAAGATTAGCAAGCCAATTAATAAAACGATTTTCTTCGGAAAAGTTATGTTGCACTTTGAATTCCAAGTGAGTGCTCAACGGTATTTTGATATCCTTAAGTAATTATAATTGTGCATTTTGACGGTAATCTAGAAGAATATATACTTATTTACATAATATATTTTTAGATAGTATAAAAGGATAAATATTATCGCAAAGGAATAGCAATTTGACAATCTTATTGGAGAATTTGGCTTTAAGTAGAGCACGATTTGAATTTCTGGTTACGGTTGCAAGCAGGTCGATTTGGTAATCTTATTGGAGAATTAGGTATTAATTATGACATGATTTGGATTTTTGTTAATTATGGCTACAGGCAGATTGATTAGACAATCTTATCAAACTCCAATAAGATCGCCTGACCAACCTACCTATTTGAAGATATTTATTCTTATGCCATCTAATAATAAATTTGGTTTGACATGATACCATATATGAAATTGTGTCAGTATATAATATGATCAGTCCTTTTGGTATTAATACTTGTCTTCACGAGAAAATTACCTGAAAATCTCCATCTCCATGATAAGAAAAATGAATAGTGCAATCTCTATCTCTTCCCAATTCCCAATCCTTTTCTTCATGAACATCCACTATGTCCAATCCACAAATGATATTGTTCAGGACACCTGCAAGAAGCTTGTAGCCAATAACACAGAGTTGAACTTCGATTTCTCGGAGAGCCACAAGGCGGATCTCGAGGGACTAGGGCTAATCGGGTTGAAGTTGTTTCAAGCCAACTTTACAAACACGACCGAGTACATTAAGCAACTACTGAGGCAAAAATGGGAACCGCGCCTACTCAAAGCTCTCTCGCTTTGCTTGGATGTTTATGCCCCCGTTGAGGACAAAGACCTAACCTCGTTTTACAAGGCGAAGCATTACATCACTGTGAAAACTTGGGTGTCTGCAATGAAAGCCAATGCAAATGTGCGCGACAGTCAATATACGAGGAAGAACGGCATGATTCCACCTTTGACCAAGCGTAATGCTGACGTTTATCAATGGTCCATCGTAGTACTTGGCATTGTGGCTATTTTGTGTGGGAGACCATGCCAGATGTAATGAAGTGCGCATTAATAACTTGATGATGGACTATGAATCCCCCACAGTAATCTTAGTCTTTAGTTTTTCTTTTCTCCCTATAGGATTCTCATGGATGGAGATCTTTTACCCGTAGATAAATCTCAACTATTGGAACGAAATTGAATTCCATAAATCAAAATCAACGTTTGAAAATTTCATTGTGTCAAACAGAAAGCCCCTTGGTATCTCAATTTGAATCTTGGACGCCCACATTCATCTCAACTTGAACGTCCAATGTATTTATTTGTTATTTTAGTTAACTATCCAAGGCCAAGTCTGGCTTTTCTCACAAGATAGCTTTGATTTAGACTCATCGTTAGTCATGAAAGGTGATAGAAAGAAAATATGAGTCATTCAATTTTTGTTGAAGGCTAAAAGCTATCAAAAATTTCAAACTATGCTTATTGTGACACATTTAGCCTAAACTTTTTTTTTTGTGACATTAAAAGCCTCTAACTTATAATCCGTTTTGACATATTTACCCCAAGCTCTTGTACTTGTGCGACACCAAAAACTCTAAACATTTTTTGTGACGCAAAGAATTTCATGCTCTTGTACTTGTGCAACATTAAATTTATTTTTTATGACGCCAAAAATTTCAAATTTAGACCTGTGCCAAACAATTATCCTACATCAAGACTTTTTTTCCTTTTTCTTTTTTCTTTTTTCCTTCCTGTTGCCGTCACCACTTTCCTCCAAGGAAGAGAACGAAGGAGGAAGTTAAAAGAAAAAAAGAAAAAAGAAAACAAGTAACGAAAACACATGTAATAAATCGACATATTTTTGCCACATGAGTGCCACATCAGTATCGTCTGTTTTCTGCTGTTTATGTAGGGAGCCACTATGACTAGTTGAATCTCCGTATTTGCACCCTTGGATTAATTAAAAAAGAAGAAAACGGTATGCTATTGAAGATAAAAGAGTACAAATCCTGATAGATCAAAAACCTTTCACGTTTTCTCCCTCTTTCTAACGTTTTATCTCTTTGCCTTTTTTTGTACCCTCTGTTGTGCCACTCTCTTTGCATCTCCATTCTGTACCACCACCGCTCACAGGGAGCTGCATTTCGTCCCTCAATGTCCTCTCTCTCTCTCTCTCTCCTTCCTCCTTCCCTCCCTCGTCCCCCCGCTGAACGTCATTTATGCTCCATCTTGCTGTCTTACATCTTGGCAGTGTTGTCATCGCGCCTGCACATTTTAGTGTCGACGCGACCAGCACTCTTCGCTGCGCTCGAATTACAACATCATGTTCTATTTCCCTCAAAGATAGAAAATTCGGTAAGAGTAGTGGTTCGCACAGCACGATGCTAAGAAATCGATACGAGCAAAAAGTCCCAAAGAATGGAGCCTCTTCGTTACTTGAATCCATTTCGAAAGAGGGTTGAAAAAAATTGATATACATATCAATATACAAGCTAATTTGATGAAGACAAATTAATATGGCAAATGCTTGCGAATCGCCATTAAGCTGTTGGAAAAATATAAGAGAATATGAAAAATAAAAATTGTTGAAAAAGATGTGAAAATAAGATCAATTGTTTGAGGCATGCAAGCATTTTCTTTAAACATTTTTTTGCCCCGGAGTGCGATAGGCTGTAGCGGCTATCCTCTCATGATACAATAAATCTTCTCTTTACTCCACACAGAATAATAGAAAGACTAGATATGTGTATTAAGGAAAGGAAATTCTCTTTTATTTTGGGATCTCTCACTTTTGATTGTGGTTTGAAGCTTTTAATTTTGTATTTATATAAAAGAGAGAGCCGTTAAGAAATTGTTAGAAATATATTGATAATAGTTGAACAAGAAGACGGCTGCTATACAACCTTTATAAAATAACGAAAAGTGTATGAAGAAATAAATCAAACACTACAAAACGTTATAGCCATTAGAAAGTTGTACAAGACTATAACTAAACCATTATAACACATTTGGTTGTCTAAATTTTTAACTAATATAGCATTGGATGGGATGAGATATGAAATCTAAAGATTTTGCTATATCCTATTCACTTTTTGATAAATCTCAATAATAAAATCAAATGTATTCACATCTATCTTATATACATACATACATACATACATACATACATACATACATACATACATACATACATACATACATATATATATATATAAATGGCATAAATTATCGGTATGAATTAACCTAAAAGTTCACAAATTGAGATTGTAAAAATCTCTCATGACTCCGTTGTCTAATTTATTTTGATTTTATTTATATTTTATTTTCCTCTCTTTTTTAATTGTTTTCTTTTTTTTTTTCTTTTTTCCTCTTCCATCATTCTCTAATAAACTTTTATTAATTAATAAAATGTATTATTATACCTAAGATACAAAAATACCTAAAATATGTAATAGATATAAATATAAATTTATATCTATATATTGAATTTATCATATAAGATGGAATTATAGTCAAATATATAAATAGAAATAAAAAATTAAAAAAAAAAATTTTATTTTTTGTTATTTTGAATTTCTTATATTATAATTCACATATTATTTATATTGAAATATAATTTCTATTTTATTATTTTAATAAGTTTGTTATTTGAGAAAAATAACTTTCCTATTATGGATTTTAGAAATTCTATCCACTTTAATCCTCCTCTTCCAATATCCCTCTTATATTCAACTTTACCTTGTATTGAGCAAGCACCAAATGCAGGATATGATAAATTTTATCCTATCCCAAATTTTATCTTGACTTCAAATGTAGCCTTTCAAATTAATGGTGGACAAAAATGGTTATAAATTGATTACAGTAAAAAAATTTAGTAAACGATAGCTTTCAATAAACCAAAAAAAATTGAAATATCCAATAATTCTCTACATATTTCAAAGGTTTTGAAAAAAAAAAAAAAAGAGAGTAGAATGATGTTGGGTAATTGGAGTGTAATGCATAAGAAATGTTGCTTGCTAGGCTAGAAACAAGTCTAGAAAGAATGAAATATAAATAAGGAAAACATCGTTGAAGTTTATTCTATGAATCAAGAATTTATTTTTTCTGAATTATAATTTTCTTCAATTACATTGCATTTTCACAAATTTTGTTGTTCAATGTGGTTTTGCTATAATAGGCCGCATGCATGCTTGGTCTATTCATAAGTACTCTAGAGATTTTTTTCCCAATAATTCTTATAAGAGCAGCCTCACTTCACACTTCTATAGATGATTACATGAAGTGTATTATGCAGTTTGATCACCACCAATAATGTTTATGAAATTCATTAAGGGCTTAGTTCAATCACTTTTTCATTGCAATCTTGCACTATCTCACCTTAGGAGTGACAAAATTCTTGATAGTGCATTACTAGATAAACAAGTGACTTGTTATTACCCATAATATAATTCATAAAATCGACAATCACATAAGTTGGGTTACTATCACTATTAAATTTCATTAATTGGCTTAAGTCTTATTCCCTTTGATGTATAATAAGAGGATTGACCGAATTGGGACCCTGGGCACCTTCATCTCGACACGGAACTTATAAAAGGCGAATTGATGCGAGAGGTGCTGAGTTTCGTATGACGAGATGTGAGCTTGGAAAAACTTGTTTATCCGTTTACATTAGGTAGTTAGCAAGGTAGCCGAAGCATTTGGCCACAAACACGCCTCGTTTTCCGCACCATCTTATTATATGGTATCAAGCGGTCTCTTTAGCCATCTCTTTCTCGATCTCGACATTTCCCTTTGCAATTTCGTCTTCTTTGGCAATATGAATTATTCACGCTGCTCCAAACGGATGTCCTTTTTGACTCCTCCCGTGTTGGAACATGTAAAGCTGTTTGCTCTTTGACAAAAACAAAAAACAGAGAGAGAGAGAGAGAGAGAGAGAGAGAGAGAGAGAGAGAGAATTTGAGAGCCCCCAATATCTCACTTTTGGTATAAAGCTCCCATGACAATTGAATCTAGTTTCCATGTCACCCTTAACATTAACTCCGATTAGGGTGTGCCAAATGGACCGCGATTTCTCCCATGATCAATTAACTTGGTAAAATGTGATCTAAACACCACCTCATCCATTGGTATCACAAGTTATGCCACAATAACTCTTTACTAATCTTCGCTTTCATCAATAACTTAAGATTTGTTACTCTCTCTTGTAGTTGTCTTTTCTTGAAATTGGGCAGTTGCCTTCTCCCATGATCAATTAACTTGGGTAGTTGTCTTTTCTTGAAATTGGGCAGTTGCCTTTTCTTGAAATATGCCATCTTAAAGAGAATTGACTTAGGAATTTACCCTATCTTGGAATATGCCATGCTAAGAAGAATTGCTTCCTCCCATACTAGATGCCTTTGAGAGGGAGAGTCCCTGATCAATTGACTTGGGCATTCGCCCTTTCTTGAAATATGCCATCTTAAAGAGAATTGGATCGACTTAGGCATTTATACTATCTTGATATATGCCATCCTAAAGAGAATTGATCCCTCCCAAGATGCCTCTCTCTCTCTCTCTCTCCTTTTCCCTCTCTCTTATCTAGTACTTAGATGATATTTTAATGATTTACCAGTAACCCTGATGTCTTTTTTATTTTAAATTAAGTCCAAAAAATATATTGATGTTATTTGTAAATCAATTTGAAAGCATCATCTAAGGACAAGATGAGAGAAAGGGGAAAATATATATTCTATGCCTTTCATTTTTCATTGGTGTATAACTAATTTTTTCATTATAAAATTACCAAAACAAGATTGCAATGAATTTCAAAAGATCACAAGGCACATTGCAAAAAATTGAAACATCCGCGGGCAAATTGTTACTATCCAGAAAATCTAGGGAGCATAATGTAGTTCTCTTAAATTTGTCGGGCACTTTTTCCCCTCTCAGGTGAGCATCACTTAGTCAGGTGAAAGCACGTGACCGACTTTCCGGCGAGGAATTTAGCCGGAGTGGATATCATCATCATGGGTACATTGATACCGATTTGAAAATTTTCGGTGTTCTTTTTCCCCAAATTTAAGATATCAAGGGGCAAGTTGCAAACCACCTAAAAATGTCGGGGGCAAATAGTAATATTCCCTTCCTTTTAAAATAGGATTTAAATTTTCTGCCCGCATAATCATGAAGGAAGGGGGATAAGACGAAATTTAGATGTAGGGCCCACGCATGACCGTTTCAAAAGGTCGATTGTCGACATCCGTACAGGTAGTCGTGGGCCAGCAATGGTGGGCCGGTCCGGAGCGGAAAGTCTTGTTTCCTGGGGCAGGTAGGGAACAAATGAAAAGAATACAAGCGAGTTGGGCCCCTCAAGAGAAAAGCAGGATAGAGGACAGGCAATTGACTCCTGAAGTTGATAGATTGATGCTTATCAAATCTTATATGCAACCAACGGATGGCCATGCGCCGCCGGTTCCTGCCCTTGGCTGGGTATCTTACCGGGCCTGGTGGAGGGACCGTTGCCGGGTATGCTCAGCCATGTATCTTGACTTTATTATTATTATTATTATTGAAATTAGTATGAGATTAGGCAACTGGATGAGGCATATGGGAACTTTCAACGTAGGAATTGGGCGTTACTCATTCAAATTTCACATCATATGCAAATTGCGCTAGTATAGGCCTAATTCTAGTTGCTTTGTGGTACTTGCAAGTATGGTCGTCAAATGGATGCGTCGGGTTGGGTCGGATCGAAAACGATCTTACCCAAATCAACCTATTTGGCCTATTTTGACTAATTTAAATATAATACAAATTCAGTGACTCATACCAACTTGACATACTTCGTACATATCCAGCTTGATCCACATTATTAAAACACATAGATATCTAAAAAAAAGAACTTTTATGCTATGCGTCTAGTCTGTAAAAGATAAAATTTTCCATTAAGTTTGTGACTTTTTCTTTATTGCAATTTTTTGAGTTTCATAATGAAGTATCCCACATATCTTAAAATTAACAAGTCAATAAATATTGACATGTAAGATACTAAATTCATTTTCATAATCTTCAAAAGCATGAAAGATCATGAATTCTTTACTATTTTTCAAATTTGAAAAAAAATAATATCATAAATAGAAGATGAATTTAGATAATAAGTTACCTGCCTGAAAACCTCTGATCTAAACTTGAAGACAAGTGAAAAGAAACTGTAGATGGGTTGGGCTTTAGACCCATTAAAAACCCACATTTTATGAAACTTTATTGCTCAAACTCATATCAACCCATTTAACAAAATTTAACCAACCTATATATCCCAACTCATCGTATTTGTTTAATAAACAAGTTTTTCAATCCAAGGTATTTTGTTGAATCTTCAGATAACCGAGTTTCCACACATACCATAATGCTCGTACCTTTGGATTAGGAAAAAGAAAAGAAAGAGAAAAGAAATCCATATCCTAATGAAAATAAAAGAGTACCAACCCTTGTAGATCAACATCCTTTTCACGTTCTCTCCCTCTTCCCCGTCCTTTTCATCCCTTCGCCTCTCCTTTGTGCTCTTTACCGTGCCCCCCTCTCTTTGCACCTCCTCTTCTCCATCTCTACCACCACCGGCTCGCGACAGACCCGCATTCGGTCTTTGTCGCCTCAAGGTTCTCTCTCCCTCTCCCTCTCTCTATCTCCCTCTTCGCTGTCGGACGTCATCTACCATGTTCATCCTGCTCTCTGTCTCTGATCTTACCTCTTCGCAATGTTACCCCATCGCCCTCAAACTCCAGCACCAGCTTCTGTGTTACCTCAAAGACGAATAGTTCGGTAAGAGCAGGGGATTCACACGGCACGATGCTGAGAACTGGATACGAGGATGACAAAATCGATCCTCATAGAACGCACGAGGAGGTCGCAGGAAATGGGCAAAGTGCGATTGTCGATCCGGGCGACCGCCAAGCGACGCTACAACCTCAGGAAACAAGACCAACAGCGGTCCGCAACAAGCCTGGCCTTGTCGGCTCGGTTTGAGAAGGCTTGTGTTCCGGAGTCCCACATCGACAAGGAAACTGAAGAGAGAAGAGGTGGAGGGAACAACATACTTAACTGGACGGGGTCAATGGACAATCAAGAAGGCCCATGGCCTAGGTTAGTGACCTCCATTGCACTATGGAGGGGCGCTCGCATAAGGTCAGCCCGTAGCGGTTGAGCCTACGTCATAATTTGTGGCAGCAGGGGCCTGCGTTCGCGCGGCCCCTATCATTACTTTAGTTTAAGATTCTTCTGATTCGTATGTTTATTCGTTTTGCCTTTGTGACTGTTTATTCGTTTTGCCTTTGTGACGAAGCTTAGTCGTTTCCTTTACTTTTCAAGGTTACACCCGTCTCTATGCGTAGTGCAAATTATCTCCCATCGCACTTTCATTTTTTAATTGACAAATTTGTATTCTTGTTTAGTGACTCTGTTGGTTTATCTTGCTTATATATATCTTTGGAGTTTGTACATCCGTTTTTACTTAACTGGTATTTACATCCATCGAGTTAGGTGGTACAAAAAATCTAACTACGAGTTATTGTATTTTGTATTTGATATCATATTCCAACACTATGGAAATTAGACTTGTTCCCAAAATAGATAGTGCTTTGATGCTATTATTAAATATCACGGCAATATATTCTTTTGAGAAAATGATCAAATTAAACCTATATCTGATGTATGAATGTCTATTTAGTCTTTTTTTTTACCAATATAATCTTAGACTTTTACGTAACTCAAATTACTTGGAAATTTCATCCTACAAAAGTTGCTAAGTCACTTTAATATAGGTTGGTAATTTCATATTAAAGCTGTTACGCGGTCCTTTAGCAAGTTACGTAACTAAAAGGTTGGTAAGTCGATGTGAAAATTACTAATTCGCAAATGATAAATAGTTTTGGTAAGTTTCCAATAAGTTTTTTTGAAAGAAAGTCTAGGGCCAATTTTTTTACCAATAATTTTTTTATACTCAGTCCATATTTTTGTGAGCAAAATAAAAAGAATCCGCTTATAGAACAATGAGCAAGGTGCCCAAAATGAACCCCCTTTTTCTGAACATGCTTTCCACGAGAAAATTCGATAAAAACTAAAAAGCAAATCACTCCTCTCCCTCCCCTACACTCCCCTCCATCGCAGGCCAAGCATAAAACAAAGCCTAAAGAAACAAAAGCAAAGACCGCCATCATCATCACTGCATGCGAGTAGAGGCAAAAAAAGAAGATTAAACAAAAGAATGGTGAGAATCCTTCAGCAACACTCCTCTCGCAACGCCCTACTCTCAGCTCTCGATCCCTCTTCTCTCCTCCTCCTCCTCCTCTTCCTCCTACTCGCTTTCAGTCACGCCCGCCTAGTGAAGCCCAACGCCTACATATACTCCGGCTGCTCGCAAGAGAAGTACCAGCCGGGCTCGCTCTTTGAGTCCAACCTGAACTCCGTCCTCACGTCCGTCGTGAGCTCGTCGTCCCAGGCCACGTACAACAGCTTCGCCGTCGGCAATGGCACTGCCTCCCCGCCCGTGGGCTTGATCTACGGGCTGTACCAGTGCCGGGGCGATCTGAACCTCGTCGAATGCTCGGGATGCATCCAGAGCGCCGTGAGCCAGATGAGCCTGGTGTGTCCCTACTCGTACGGGGCTTCCCTTCAGCTCGACAGCTGCTACGTGAGGTACGAGCACATGGATTTCTTAGGGAGGCTCGACACGGGCTTGAGGTACCATAAGTGCAGCAAGAGCGACGGGAGCGATCAGGAGTTCTTCCGGCGCAGAGACGACGTCCTCGCTGACTTGAGAGGGGCGATAGGGTTTCGGGTCAGCCGCTCGGGACTGGTCCAGGGTTTTGCCCAGTGTTTAGGCGATCTGAGCACGGCCGATTGCTCCAATTGCCTCTCGCAGGCGGTGGAGGAGTCGAGGACCTTGTGTGGAACCGCGGCAGCAGCGGACGTCTTCCTGGCTCAGTGTTATGTGCGCTACTGGGCTTCCGGCTACTACGATTTCTCTTCAGGTGAGTTGAGTTTACAACCTCTTTAACTTCCGATTCATTTATTCCCGCAAAACGAATAGAATACTTCTCTTTATGTGTCTTTATGCAAATGATCATACAGTGGAAATACCTCTAACGCCGGGTCTAATTGTTCTGTTCAGTTCAAAAACACAATGTTCGACTGCTTTACTGCACTCTAGAGCGAGGGAAAGTGAGTGTAATTTCAAAAAAATTTCTCAGCCAAGAGCTCGTAAGTGCCACTTTTGTAAAGTAAAAGCATTAAAGGGCAGTAATAAGAATTTTTAAGGAATGGAGCTCTATTCTTTTGGTCTTTTCCTTTATGTTATTCTCTTCAATGCAATAGACTTCTTTTCGCGTCCACTAGTTTATTATACTTGCTTTTCCTCTCCTGCACGATGAAAAAGATAAGTTTCCATTATCCCAGAGAATCAGCAGGTCAAATCTTCATTCCCCTTTTTTTATTTGGGGAATGTGGTCAATTATTGACATATATAAATGAAGTTTCTTTAAAGAAATGGGTGGAAAGCTAGGCTTTATTTGAATTATAGTGTAGAATATGCAACCTGATGAAGATGGTAATGATGAGCTTTGAGAAGGAGAAGATAGAGATTTCTGCAGTGATCCTAAATCACATTATGCTGTCTAACGAACATTATTAGTACCATCCCTGCTATAATCCTCACTTCTAATCTATATTTCAGTCTTATATTGTTGATGTTAAACCATTAAACAAAGTATTTACAAATGAAACTAAGAATTTCTCCAATGAATTTATAACATATGATGATTAGTTTGCGTATTGTAGAGTTAATCATCCCTAATATAATGCTCGCTCATAATTTATGCGCATGAACTGCTAAGCCTTACATAATTGACGCTCTGCAGCCTTAGATTGTCAATATTTAACCCTAAAGTTAAGTGTTTACATATATTGATGATTTTTGGGTCTCTCTCGTGGATGTGAATCACTCTCATTCACATAATTCTGTAAACCATGACAGTTATTTCATCACGCACAGCGTCGTGCTCATTCTATTTCTATTTTCATCCATCTCTCTAGTTGATCAGCTTTAGCATTTTGCTAAGAAAATGCACATGTTCAGGTTCTTCCAACAATGAGGACCAAGCGGGCAAGACCGTTGCCATCATCGTGGGAGTAGTCGGAGCTCTTGCCGTCTTAATCGTCCTCCTCTCGCTCTGCAAAAAAGCGATGGGTGCGTTCTCTCTCTCTCTCTCTAATCATTTGCTTAATCAAATTTATGTCGCTAATAAATTTGTGATTAAATTATGATGGTGCATGATGATTTTGTTATCGCCAGGCTGAGAAGAGCGGTCAAGAATATGCAGCATTCCATGGAGGACACAACCATGAAGGATAAATGGTCCATCTCTCAGTTACTTTTCTTCTTCTTCTTCTTCTTTTTAATTTTTTTTTTTTGGGTTTTTGTTTTTGAGTCTTTGTTTAAGGCCGAAGCAAAAGTCTCGACCAATCCTTTTGACTGTGGATGGCAATATATAATTTGACTTCAAAAGAATATTGCGAGTCTACGTGTAAAGTTAAGAATAGAACTTGCTTTTTTCGTTTGCTTTAAACTGGTGGGAGCGAAGTTCAAACCTAGAGAACATAAAAAGTTGTGATGGTGAACGTATGCTCCCACAATAAGTGCATAAAATTTGGTAATAGCGATGATGTTTGCCATAGTGGTCACTCTTTGAGTGGTCACTATTTGAACATGGAAAGGGAATTCTCAAGAGGGTTTATGTGGGGACGATTTAGTTTTAAATATATATTTTGATTCTCACGCCTCACAAAAGGACATGACAAAAGTTATAAAAGTTAAAGTTTGAATAGAGTAAGACAAAAAAAAAAGGTCAAAACTTAAGTTGAAGTATAAAGTGACGAAGTAAAAAAGGGAAACAAAGTTCCGCGTCACATCGATTGAGGCCGATGGACTTCCATTGGATAGAAAAGCGGTATAAATTCTCATCTCGCCGCATCATTTTCCAGACTTTTGGAAGTCGTTCGTATAATTAACATTGGCTTAGCTTTGCTTGAGAATCGCACGGGAAATTATTTTAAGAATAAATTCCAACATGGCTTGTTAGAGAAGTATGCCTTTAGAATATGTCCCAGAATTAAGAGATTGGGATCAATTCGGTTCCCGAAAGAAACCCTAATCTTGATCAAACCGTTGAGGATTCGAGTGGAGACTTGGACTCACAAGCGGAGTGGCAAGTAATGAAACAGATAAGGAGAAGAGACACGAGCATACGATGAAACTAGATGCGGAGGGTTCCATTGGCGACGGCGTCGACAAAGCTTAGATGTGGCTCCGCCTGATGCTCGGTCGACGCTCGGCCATCCTCGACTGAGAGAGAGAGAGAGAGAGAGAGAGAGAGAGAGAGAGAGCTGTTGTTTTGGGCATAGTGTTGGCAGAGTTGCAGCGGCGATTGGGGAGGATGGGGGTGAATAAAGATAGAGAGACAGTAGAGATAGATGGAGACGAGGTGGTTTAGGTTTTTTCTGAAAGGACTTTGATTAGGTTTAAGTTCACTAAATCTGGGTCCTCCAAGTCCGAATTCGTTTTTTCCTCTTAATATTTTGTGAACAATTTGGGTCATGTATTAAACCTTTTCAATTTTGCATATAAGAGAGTTCTCAAATTTTCTTTCAGAAAAATCGAGTTCTTTATTAAATTTATCTTTCATAAAATGCTTTTGTCATTAATGAATTTATGCTGATATGGTAACTTTTAATATAATAAGGAAAAAAAAAAACCTTGCAAAAGAGCAAAGGAAATTAGGATTTTGAATTTGCATAATTCCAATTGCATGTCAATTTCGATCAACTAAATTTGAAGTTAGAGGGGATTTCAATGGAAAAATTGAACAATTTAAAAAACTCGTAGGCCATATTCAAGGGGCTAAATATAACTTCATCTACAATGACTGTTGTTCTATTTGATGCTACCAATTCATATATGTTCAGAGTTAATCTGGATTTAAAAATTCCCCTTGGAGATGGATACATCCAAATAGGATATCTGCTATTTAGTAAAAAAAGAAAAAAAGATAAAAAAATAATGTGAGCCAAATTGTAGAAGCTTTTCTTAAACCTTCTCAGTCGCATATTTAGCCATTGTCGCAGGACTAGCACGAGGTCTGCTCTGGCCTACCGCACCGGCTGTCGTTGAGCCTTGGCTGGTCATTCCCATACCATTGCAATCGTCCCTCTCGAGTCTCTAGTTTCTTGATATTCTCCGGATTTGAGATTTGGACTTGCAATTGATGGAGGCGGCCACAAGATGGTTGCACGGTCGCCATAGCTTACTGACCTCTTAAGGCGGCCGTGCAACCTCAGAAGATAGAGACTTGGCAATTAAACCCTTTGTTTTTTCATTGTCTCCAAATTTGAGATCTGAACTTGCAATTGATGGTGGCGGCCACGAAACGGTCACGCAATCGCCAGGCTCCTCGCGACCTCCTCGTCGCGGTCGTACAACTGTAGTGTTAATGCTGGGCTTGGTTTAGTTGTGGAAAGCTTGGGCTTGATTTGGTTTAGATTGTTTTAATAATTTGAGCTTAGCTTTATTTAGATGATTGTGGACTGGGTTTATTTCAGTGAAATGGACCTACAGAATTTGAGAGGGCTTGATGCTAGAGGCTCGACTTGAGTCCATGAGCCCAAATTCGTGTGACCAGTGTTTGCCCACGTTTGGGCAGGGCCTAGCTCGGGTCCCCATTTTTGGATTAAAAAATTATTTCAAAGTTTAAAAAATTCAGAAAAAAATTAGAATAAGCTTAAAAATTAGATTTTGAACAGTTTTTTTTTTTTCGAAATGTGTGAATTGATTAAAAGATTTTCTTTACCCAAAAAATTGCACAAGTTCTTAGAGCTTTACGATATGATTTTATAGGTTGTTAAAGACAAATGTTAGGTCGATGTTTGCGTAGTTCCATTTTGATTATCACTTGATTGCACACTTTCAATATGTTGATTCTTGTCTACCTCTGGCCTAGTTAGGAATGACATTTTTCTTATTTCTTAGCATTAGATTCTTGCTTTTCCTTGCATTCTATTTATTGCTTCTTTGTTTGCTAATTATTATTTTAATGATTTTGTATCAACATGATCACCTTACATGTTAATGGATAGGTTTAAAATCAATTTAGATGGCTTGAAAAGCATCTTCTTAAAGGGAGCAAGTTATGGTACCAAAAGGGGACTAGTTGATTAATTAGTGTAATCAAATTTTCGAATTTAGATTCTCTTGTTGCGTAGAAAGTGAAAAATACTCCCATACCTCACTTACTTTCTAGCTAACCTTAATAGACTAGTGATGACTCCTCCCATATGTCATGCGAGGTATAGGCATAGGAGAATTCACACCTCATCAATGGATGTTGGCTCGTCTCTTAGGCAATACTCTTAAACCAATTGTTTTTTCCTATCCAAATAATAAAAAAAGATAGGTTGTGACGTAGAATTGTTAGAGTAGGCAATAAGACAATAGTGACAAACCAGTTTTGGAAAAGCTAGCACATGGCCACAAAAAGGAATTGTATTGGAAGTTCAGCTTGTAAATAGCAGCATGGAAGGAAATCCTATTGGCTACTTACTTCTTTGGACCATCTAAAACGAGAAAGTTGAAGATACCTATATAAAGGAAGATTATTGAAGCCCATGGTGATGATGAGCAACATAGAACAATATGAAATAGTTCAATACTTTGAGCTCATATTGTTTCATTTTCTTTAGATTTCCATTATAGTGTTCTTCCTGTCGTGTAATCGAGAGAATATTTAAGTGTACAAGTGAGATAGTAGCGAGTGAGTCCTAATAATGTGATCCATATCTGATAGGGTAAATGCTTGTTGATTGCAACTTACCTTGAAGATTAATAGACAATCCAACCCACCTTCTGGTGGTTAGTGTGGATAGTGGATATAGGCTTGGTGATAAAGCTGAACCACTATAAATTACCGTGTGCTCTTATTCATTTCACTTTCATTTACTTTATTTCATTAGTACTTCACGATATTTGAAATTCCTACTTAATCTAATTTCTATTATAGCTGCTAATTTTTGCAAAATCATAAAAATTATTTTAAAGCAACCTATTCACCCCTCTAGGTTGTATTATTAGCCCTAACAATTGGTATCGGATCTATGTTGCTTGTTATTTAAAGTACATCACTTATAAGCATAAAATTTTTCTCTTATTCTGATGGTTTCATTTTTACCTTTGAAATCACCATTGCTTTGTGAATTTTGGAGATTTGGCTAATTTTACTCGCTACCTTCTATATAACTTTGAAAGAATTTCCATTTCTTCTTCCAAGGCTCATGCTTATCTCTTGGAAAGCCTTGAACCTGTCTATTGTGACAAAATTTCTTTGAACATGCTACTTCTCAAAATGAATTCGATATACAAAATTTTGATCATATGTCTCTGACCCTAGTCCAACGCCACCAACGATATCACTCGCTATGAAGCTTGAATTATCTGGGTCATCTTGAATGAAAAGACATTTTTGTTGGCTCATATGGTTATCCTGCATATGACTTGTGTTGCAAGGAAGAAAATTGAAAAATTGTCTTATTGTGGCTTGATCACTCTCATCTTAAGGGCAAATGGTATCATAATTAATGATGATCCCAAGGTAGACAAGTTGGCCAATGTGGAAATTCAAAAGGAAACACTAAAGAAGATGATGATCGGGCTCATTCCCCAGTTTGGGTAAATCAACCAATGAAATCGTCCATGCGAGACATGGAGATGATGAAGTCACTCAGTGAACCCTTCAAGCAAGACTAAAGGAGGGTGTGAAAAGGGCCATGCATGGCAAATAAATGGCATCTACAACTCTATTTAGGCTCCCTAGTTCCTTGTACGAGACTTGGCGAATCCTTCAAGCAAGACTGAAAAAAGTTCTGAAAAGGGTCATGCGTGATAAATAAATAGCATCTACAGCTCCATCTAGGCCCCCAATTTCTTGTACTAGACAAAAGGGATCAACAACTCAGGGAAGCATACTTTTGGAAGCTAAAGAGATGATATCTCTAATGCAGATTTACATGAGAACGTTAAGAAACTTCAAAACACGATCCAAAATTTTGACTTTATCTCATGTGTATATAGTAGACCATTTTCAGCCTTCAATACTGTAATCCCGTTCGCGCTAGTCTATAGCCATCAACCTAAACTCCTCCGTTAAAAAAAGAAAAAAAGATCCCACTATTCTTAGATCTTTTTAGTATGTCTTTGTTTGAACTAATATTTCATGTTCCCATTTGCTATCCTACTGGTTATCAATGCACATCTTTTGTCTATGAATGGCATTACGATTCTCTGCGCTAATTATATTATCTTTTTTATTATGACAAAAAGGGGAAAGTGTGGGATGCAATGTGAAATGTGACTGTTAAAATATATGCTGAATCATGTTGATAAGTCAAACCAACTGTCAGGCAATTATTATTTACTTCTTAATGCAAATCTCTCCGATACTTACTTTATCATTTCACATTTTATGGGACGATTTTGTCATCATAAAAAATGGGGTGATTCTTAGAAAATATCCTATGAGATTTTACTGATCACCAAATTATCCTTTGAAATTAATAGTTACATTGATAAATGCAAATAGTGATATATGTTACCATTATCAATGATCCTATCCATCGGCATAGATTTGAGATACTAGTCTCTTTGGCGAATGGACAAGCATTAGGATAACTTGGAAGGACCAATCGAGATAATAATCTTGAAAGTCTTTAGCACTGATGAAGTTGAGGGCATCATTGATCTTGACATAACATGTCACTCAATTGGTTTCTTCATTGAAGATGCTAAACCTAGCCACTTACAATATACACCGGTGATAGTGTGCAATAGATTGGAATAATGATGTATTAGGTCTGACGACAATGAGATATGCGTTGGAAGAAGATCGTTGATGGTTTAAAAGCCATCAAAGCTCTGGATTGTAGTTGATAAATTGAGATAGGCATCAGAAAAGCAATTCACAAATTTGTGAGACATGATAGTAGTACACATTTTGAGAAACCTATTTTGATCAGTGAAGCGGGTGTGAAAGTAAATTGGATACTAGCAAAGAACCTCCCAATGACCTTTAAATGGCTAGTTGATCAAACTTGAAGGTCACTAATGGATATATTAAAGACCTAAAGTATATAAGGAGTAGTGAAGCCATGAAGAGGGTTAGCCACAAGAATAGAATATGTGAAATATTCTTAGTGTCTTTTGAGTTAGAGATCTTTATTGTTCCTAGTTTGCAAACTTCTCTATATTTTGTTTAGCATTATAATAGCTTATACTCAACTGTATAAGAGTAAATATAGTGTTATTGTATCTCAATAGAGTGATCTACCAAGTGAAGAGAACTATGCCAGCTAGTTGTAACTTGCATTGCTAATTACTAGTGGAATCCAATTGCCGTTAAGGCGTTTGGCTAAGAGTAAATGTAGACTTGGTCATAAGAAGAACTACTATATATCATCATGTGATCTATTTATTCTACTATGATTTTCTTACTAGCATCACACATACTAATTTTTCTGGAATACCATCTTGAGAGCTGATTCATTGATATCATGCAAAAAGTTTTAATCTATCAATAGTCAACCTATTCAACCCCTTGTAGGTTGCCCTCGATAGGATCTTTGTCTCTTTCAAGAAGATGAACCGTAAGAAGAGAAATAAATAAAAGAATGTCATGGGACGAAAATGTCCTTGACTAACTGGAATATTTGGCTGGACAATGAGTGGATCCTTATTTGAAATTGCCATGACCACTTCAAGCCATTGTTAAGATATTATTTGGATTTCTGGCAATTATGGTTGATGTTTATTGAAAAATCCAGCTTTATTAAGACATAATTTGGATTTCTGGTAATTAATGCCAAGGTAGGTTGATTTGGCAATCTTATCAGAGAATCTGGCATTAATTTGAACATGATTTGGAATTCTAGTATTTATGGCTACGGTTTTTTTTTTTTTTTGATTGAAAGATACGGACATTTCATTCATATGTGAGCAAAGGTACATCCCTTAAACAAGGCATCGATACAGAGTAAGTCCAACATAAACTGCGGGGGAGAAGAAGCCCAGTTGTGTGGCAGGTTTCCTCGGCCATGGGCCTTCGCGGCCCAGTCAGCTAGGGCATTTGCTTCCCTTCGGCAGTGCAGCACGCTCAGATTGGAGAACAGCGTCTTCAAGGCTACACACTCAGCAAACAATGCGCGACAATCCCAGGGTGGTTCTCGGCATCTGTTGATGGCCTCAACTACGATGAGATTATCTGACTCAATGATGAGGTAGTCTTCCATATGTTCTTTCTGTAATAGCTCTCGAAGAGTGTATAATAGAGCTTGGGTCTCTGTTTCAATGGCAGATCGAGCCCTAACAGTGCGGACGAATCCTCCAAGCAACTTGCTAGAAGAGTCTCGAGCAATACTAGCTATCGCGCCTTCATGGTGTCCATTGGGAAAGGCCCCGTCGAGATTGATCTTTATTATCCCCTGTTGCAGAGGTTCCCAATTCCGATTAGGGTTCAACCATGTCTTCCGGGTAGGTTTTTCAAGCTGTGGAATTCGACTGCCTACCTGAGCCATATTAATTGATGCTTGAAACAGGTGATCCGGGTGTGGTCGCTGATTCTGAAAAACAAAGAGATTCCGGGCTTTCCATATATGCCAAAGCAAAGCCGCGATTTGCTCAAACATAGGTACGCCTCTCGTCTGATCCTTCTTCTGGTTGATATGCGTATGAAGCCATGTATCGATGTGCTGTATGCTATGGTGTGAAACTTTAATTTGCACACTGTGGTGATTCCATATGTATTTCGTCCATGGACATAGAAGGAATAGATGTTCCAGGGTTTCGGGTATGTTTGATGAGCAGAGTTTACAAAAAGGGTCTGGGATAATCTTCCTGTGATATAAATTCTCTGCTGTAGGTAGAGCATTCTGGCACACAGCCCAAAGAAATACACGAACCTTTGGAGCTATCTGAGTATTCCAAATCTGTCCCCATAATGTAGTAGGGGGTTGATAAGAGGATGAAAGCTGAGATTGAAACTTGTGAGATGCTACTTGTTTAATGAAATGATAACCACTCTTGACAGAATAACAACCATCTGAAATGTCTGTCCACACAATTTTGTCCTCAGAGGAGACTGGCGAGAGAGAAATAGATAGTATTTCATCAACAATGTGGTCCTGATAAAATTGACGCAATAGAACCTCATTCCACTCATGCTGATTAGGCAGAATAAGGTCTTGCACTTTATTCGGTTCCGTCCTGTTGTATGGTCCACCTAGAACTCCCAATTTCAGCCACTTGTCTTCCCTGTTTCTAATTTGGTTACCATTCCCTACTGACCATTGGAGCTTGTCAATGATAGAATCCCTTCCTAGAATAAGACTTTGCCAGCCCCAAGAAGACCTCGTCCCCTTTTTTGCAGACTAGAAACTTGTATGAGGGAAGTATAAAGCTTTGAAAACAGTGCTCCACAAAGAGGAAGGATTAAGAAAAAGTCTCCATGCTTGCTTACCCAATTTGTTAAAGAAGATTAAGTCACGAAAACCTAAACCTCCTTGATCTTTACTCTTTTTAAGAGTTTCCCAGTTTTTCCAATGAACGCCTGATTTGTTGCTACTGTTTTTCCACCAGAACCTTGCTGTTTGTTGTTTCACCGCCTTACATATGGATACAGGAAGCTTAAAAATTGTCATAGCATACTGTGGTAGGGCCTGAACCACCAATTTCAATAGAACCTCCTTCCCTCCCTTAGAGATTAAGTTTTCCTTCCACCCCTCCAGCTTAGTATTAACTCTACTTAAGATCCATGAAAACATATCACGTTTAGAAGACCCCCAATAAGAAGGAACACCTAAATATTTCCCTGTTCTGTCCAAGTTTGGAACTCTAAAATCATTAGCCAAATTAAGTTGAAGGGAATATGGGCAATTTTTACTCATAAACAAGCCTGATTTGTTTCTGTTTATCTCTTGACCAGTAGCTAGGCAATACTGATTGAGTATGTTGGATAAATTTTGGCTCTCCCGTAGTCGACCATCAATGAACAGGATGGCGTCATCAGCAAAGAATAAATGTGATAACGTAGGACACCATATGTTGAGTTTAATGCCTCTTAAATTACCCATAGCAACATCATTTGGATAAGAGTAGAGAGTAAATTTGCGACGAGAATGAATAAATAGGGGGATAGAGGGTCACCTTGCCTTAAACCTCGGGATGGGTGAAAATAATGGAGAGATTCCCCATTCAGTTTTACACTAAAAGAAGTCATTGAAACACGCTGCAGCATCCATTTCACCCATTGAGCATGAAATCCAAGTCTGACAGGTAATCTTGTAAGAAATCCCACTCCACCCTATCATAGGCTTTCTTCATATCCAGCTTGAGAATTCCTTGAAATTTTTTCTTTCTGTCTCTAGATTTCAACTGGTGTATAACCTCTTGAACGATAAGAATATTGTCCTGAATTTGTCTACCGGAGACAAATGCACTTTGTTCTTTAGAAATTAGCATCGGCAGCTAGGTCTTTAGACGGTTAGCCAAAACTTTTGATATGATCTTGTAGATAAAATTACATAAACTGATGGGGCGAAACTGTTCTAACCTCTCGGGATTTTGGATTTTCGGAATAAGGACTATGGAAGTTCGGTTGATTTCCGATGGCATGTTTGCTGTAGCAAAAAATTGTTGAACAGTTGAGAAGACCTCTTCCTTTATAATGTCCCAATGATGACGGTAGACTAATCCATTTAACCCATTCGGCCCTGGCGCTTTAGTTGCGCCTAGTTGAAAAGTAGCTCGTTTGACTTCCTCCCTCATTACTTCTGCTATTAGATGTGTATTCATTTATGCTGTTACTATTGGAGAGCATTGCATTAAAATAGGGCCATAATCCCTTTGACCTGCAGAAGTGTACAATTGTTGGAAAAAGTTGAGTGTCTCGTGTTTCGCTTGATGTGGATTGCGAATCCATTCCCCGTTCTCATTCTGTAAAATGCTGATTTTATTCCTTTGGCGCCTTTGTATTGTAGTAGCATGGAAGAATTTTGTATTACGATCACCCCAACATATCCAGTTAATGCGAGAACGCATGGCCCAATATTGTTCTTCTTATGGCTACAGTTTAGGTCATCTTATCATACTCCTACATGATTGCCTAATTGACTAGCCTCTTTCATGATTTTTATCCTTATATACTGTTTAATAATTAATTTGATATGATATAATACCATATATGAAATTGTGCCAATGTTTATTGAAGAATCCAGCTTTATTAAGACATAATTTGGAATTTTGGTAATTAATGCCAAGGTAGGTTGATTTGGCAATCTTATAAGAGAATCTGGCATTAATTTGAACATGATTTGGATTTCTAGTATTGATGGCTGCAGTTTAGGTCATCTTATCGTACTCCTACAAGATTGCCTAATTGATTAGCCTCTTCCATGATGTTTATCCTTATATACTGTTTAATAATTGATTTGATTTGATATAATACCATATATGAAATTGTGCCAATGTGTAACATGAAAATTACTTTCAGTATAAATACGCTGCCTTCAAAAGAGAATTATGTGAGAATCTCCATCTTCGTGATAAGAAAAATGAATCATACTTTCTCAATCTCTTCCTTATTCCTGATCCATTTCCTCATACTCTTCCCCCACGTCCGATCTGCAAATGATATTGTTCGGGACACTTGCAAGAAGATTGCATCTGATCGCCCAAATTTTAAGTTCGATTTTTGCGTGAAGTCCCTCGAGGCAGACCCAGAGGGCCATAAGGTGGATGTTGAGGGACTAGGGCTAATTGGGCTTAAGTTGTTACAAGCCAACATTACAGGTACGACCGAGTACATTAAGCAACTACTAAAGCAAAAATGGGAACAACGCCTACTCAAAGCTCTCTCGTTATGCTTAGAATATTATGCTCTCGTTGAAGGCGAAGATTATACCCCACTTTACAAGGCGAAACGTTACCATGAGGTGAATATTAGGGTGTCTGGAGTTCTAACTAATGAAGACATGTGCGACACTCAAGAATCGAGGAAGGAAGGCATGGTTCCACCTCTGACAAAGCATAATGATGAAGTTTCTCAATTGTCCACCATAGTCCTTTTTATTACAGTTAGTTTCTTATCGGGAGAATAAGGGATGTAATGAAGTGTGTGTTTGCCAACAAATTAATGGATGGTTTGTGAATGTCCATGGTAATCTGAGTCTTTTTTTTCCCCTAACACACTATTTCTTCCAAGTGGATTCTTATGGGTGGAGATCCTTTACCCGTAGACAAATCACAACTATTGGAATGGAACTAATTTCCTTAAATCAAAATCAACGTGAATTTTTTAACACCTATCTTCATCTCAACTTGAATATCCAATTTATTTGTGCCGTTTATTTGCTATATTAGTTAAATATAAAAAATGCTAACGAATGCATAATGAGTCAATTCCAATCGAATTAGTCATCAAGAGTTGGTCTTTGTGCCGAATTGATTTTGGAGTCTCTGTTTGATGCTAAACAATATTGCCTGATATTTGGGATTTGAAGGAGCGAGGGAGAGAAATCCTAAGTTCGATACCTAGCCGTAAAAATAAAAGAATTTTACATTGTTTTCGTTTAGATAAGATTAATTAATGGGTAATATCCTCAAATTTGTATATGTATAGAGTTCATGTGATTTGATTGAACAACAAATTATTGATTAGCTACACAAGTTGTAACTCAAATATTTGAGATAAATGTTTTGATACTTGATGGGCCAAAAGGTCCATATTTTAGAGTTTGGGCCAATAAATTACACAAGCCCATACTTAAGACAATTATATAGTTTGATCAAAGTCGTTATTTTGCTGTTTATTCATAGTAAAGATCGTGGTCTAATACTCGACGGGTGCATTATTGTTTTTTCCCCCTCAAAATTGGTTTGAAGCCATTTTAATTGGGAAACTGAACTAGTTTGATACCAATTTGTACCAATTCACAGGTAGAATAAATGGTTCCAGCCTTGGAAACGTGAAATGAACCAATTTCCTTAAAAAGAGCCTTGAATTAGTTACTTCAGGTTGGTTCGATCCTATTTCTAGATTGAATCGGGCCTAGCGCACCCTTATTTCAAACGTAATTCAAGTTTCATTGAGGGACAGAGGAGATAAAAAGTGGTGAATACCTCGTGCTTCATTTTGTAGGATTTTTGTGTAGCACCTTTTACTTACTCAATTATAGTCTCATTTGATTCAATCCATATCAAAAAATGAATACTATGAAGCACATCAATTTTTTTTTATGTCCCCACATCTGTGCAAGAAAACTCCATGTAAGAAGACAAAAGTGTTATCATACCGATCGATATTATGATCTCATATTTAGTTTATCATTGCTCACATTAATTTCATTGACATTTTATTGTTTGCATTAAGCTGCATGGTTTGCCTAATTTTAAGATAATTGTCTTGATGGAAGGAGTAATCTGAAGGAGTGCTAATGGGAATATAAATACTTCTAAGCCAAACACCTCAAAAAAAGGAAAAAAATAAGAAAAAACATTATCAAGGTTGACAGGGAAATTGACTAGAAGTACTTGTTTACTGATCTTTTAAGGCTCTGCGAATCTGATTTTCAATCAAACTTCATCAATTGTTGGAGGTTGTTATGGAATCTTTCACGTTTCCTCGTTCAATTCTTGATAATGCATGAGTTTTGTTTATCCATGAATAATCAAGATCTTCGGTCTTTCGCAAATCTCTAAAAAAGCTGATATCAAAGCATGTTATAATATCTCTACCTTGATGATTGTTTGTGGGCTTTAGATTGAATCGAAAATCTGGGCTTTTTTTCTGGCTGAAAGAGAAATTGGCGATTCTAGCCAAATTTGAGCAACAACCGGCTTCGGATCAATATGATCACGCTGCCATGGACAAGAAAAGCTTTAAGTTAATTCGGCATTACGGTGATCGTCGGAGACTAATTGGGCGCGTCGCATTGGTTAGGGTTTGCGTTTGGTAGAGTTTTGCTTGATTTTGGTTGATTTCTTGGCCATTTTCGCCGATCCTTGGGCCTGTGTGGTCACGCCAACGTGGTCTGCAAAACCCATGACTTCATTTAGTCTTAGGTGGGCAATCGGAGGAGACCTGGGCAGTGGAAGGCACGGTGGAGACGTGGCGTGCCTTGACCTCACGTGATGAAGAAGGCATGTGCATGGCAAGTGCCAGCCTAGGTAGCACGGACACGTTCAAATGGCATCCGTGTTGTGTCGGACACCCCGACATGTGTTTGACACGCTCGGACATGCTCGGACACGTTCAGACACGCGGTCAACACGTGTCGGAGTTTCGGACACGTGGTCAACTCTTTCCGACACGCACATCGGAGCGTGTCTGGAGGTTTGTGGGCGGATCCGCAGGTGCGAAGGGAAGAAAGTGATGGAGGGTGAAAGAAAGAGTGAGGGAGCTAAGGCGACGCCGCGAGCGACGACAAGGGAGGGCTTCGACCGCCGACTGCAACACTGAGAAGCCTTCTCGATTGTCTTGGTTGGCTGCGACCGCCGACTGCAACGCCAAGATGGAAAACGGAAAGGCCGTGATGGAGGGCTGGATGCGAGGCTACGACGGCAAAGAGGGGAACTGAGGCAAGGCATCGGTGAGAGAGGTGGAGACCGAGCGAGGGAGAGGAGAAAGAAGGCAATCGCCGATTGTTAGGGTTTTCAATTTTGGAAGAATAGCAAGGAGAGAAAGGATGTGTCGACGGCTTCTTGGGGAAAAAGAGAAAACCTTGTGCAATGCAGTGACTTTGGGAAGAAGCCTCGTGTAGTGCAGTGACTTTGGGAAGAGACGTGTGCAGGTGGTGGGTGGGGTGGGGGAAATAAATGGGTGGGACCATTTAACCCTAAAAAAAATATTAAACATTAAATAACTTTTTTTTTTTTGGCAAAATCTGCAAAAGTTCTCTCTTTCTTTTCAAGACAATACGAGAAACGGATCAAGAGCCTTTGCGTGCGTTACTTTATTAATACATGTTATTAATATGGATTTATTATAAGCTTTTATTATTTATTTATTTATTTATTTATGAATTTGAATAAATTAATTTAAACATAATAATTAATCATGTATATATAAAGATATTTATTTAATATTTAACGTGTCGGAACGTGTCGAAATTCTCTACTTTTTGAGAAATGACGTGTCGCGTGTCGTGTCATGTCGTGTCATGTGTCTGTGTCGTCGTGTCCGTGCTACCTAGGTGCCAGCGCGGAGGATTGGGTGCTTGTGGCACATGCGCTCGTACGGATCCCTTTTGTGAATTTCTTGTTCCGCCGTTGGCAGCATGAATTTCCTATTTTGCTGTTGCATGCAATTTGGTGAATATTTTATGCATGGAATTAAATATATATTTGTATATATATTAAGAGCTTTTGGATCACACATATTAAAGGGACATATATTGTAATTAAACGTGTCAATATAATAATCCTTTTCCCATGTGGAATTTTATTATATTGATATGATTATTTAGGATGAAATGGCATATTATTTTTCTTCACCCGCAGGAATTAAGAAAATGAAATATAATATTACAAATTCTTCATAAGATAATTATGAATCTATTTAAATTAGATACTTAGCCCACATGCCTTTTTTTTTTTATGTTATTTGATTCATATCTTTGTGATCTATTTTACATTGGTGAAAATATGATTTATGTAAATTTGCCTTAATTTTTTGTGACATAAGCATTTTTGTTTACTATGTAGTTTCACCATCTGTGAGTTTTTCTGATTTCATCGTTCTCGGAGTTAAATGGTGACAACCATAAAGTTTGGAAGGATTTATCCTTCTTCAATTTGGGTGCATGGATATTGATAATGCTTCTCGGAAAGATGAACGACTTGCTCCTATTGATCCTAGCACTTCGATTGAAATTACTCTTTATGAACAATGGGAGCAATCAATTGCCTTAGTATAATGTTCATAAGAACTATAAATTTTGCTAGTAGTCATGGTTCAGTTGCTCAACATAATAATAACAAAGCATTACTAGAAGCTATTGATGTGTACTTTAGAAAAGGCACATGACATGACCATAATTATGAAGTTCTCGTTGTTGAAACTCACTAGTGCTAGAGGTGTGCGTGTGCACATTATGAAGATGAGAGACAATGTGGCTCAGATAAAGAACCTTGAGGTTGGGATATTTGAATTTTTTTTTCTTTTGTACTACATTTTAAACACTTTTTCACAGTAGTGTACATCTTTCAAGATTTCTTATATCACAAATCAATTAATGAACTCATGACCATATGTACTCAAGAGGAAGAAAGGATTCTTATCGAATCGAGATAGAGTACTTATTTGGCAATATAAGGAAAGTATAAAAGCAAGGCAAGTAGAAGGGAAGGGTAAAATACCTTCCCAAGCTGACATTAAAAAAGAATCAAAATGCTTCTTCTGTAAAAAGAATGGGTATATAAAGAAGGATTATATCAAATTTAAGGCTTGGCTCGAGAAGAAAGGTAATCTAATCTCATGTGTTTATTATGAATTTAAGTGAGTCACAACACTTAATGGATTGATTTTGGATCTACAATCCATGTTTCAAATTCCTTTTAGGGTTTCAAAAGTGGAGGTAGAGGACTTGTGCACAAACATAGATCTAACATTTTGAAGAGCAAATATTTGTTGTTTAGCAAAACGCTAGATCTTTTACAATCACAATTGAAGTTGGAGCCAGATGACTTGTACACAAACATAATACAAGGGTATCCAATGCCTGAAAACATATTTTTTAATCTCTCAGGTCTGGATCGGAGAGGATAGCTCCTACGTTTAGAATTAGATTGGGAGAGTTCAATCTCTCAGATTTAGAGCAAGATTGGGAAAAGAAAGCTACTAGATTTAAATAGGAGGAAAAGAACAAAAAAAGAATAATTAAATGGAAAAACAAACAAAAGCAACAAGAAAGGGAGGGGAGGGTGGCACTTACTCAAAGCCTCCTTCACGGCTCAAAGTGGTAGAAGATGACAAATGAAAAAAGAAAAAGAAAGAGAGAGAAAATGACATTTTGGTTGCAAGAGATTTTTAACATTAAAATTCTAGAAATAATTAGTATAAAAAAGAAGTGAAATGATCGGAAGGATTGGGTTTTAAGGTTGTTTATATATACCAGAGAGGAAAAGGATTGGAAAAAGGATGTGTTATAACTTAGGAAAATTATCAAAAAAATCCTAAACTTATTGTAATTTTTTTTACCAATTCAGTTTTAAACCTTTTACATTTGTGCTAATTTAGTCTATATGGCCAATTTTGACCGGTTAGCATTGATGTGGGTATTGGCTCGTGCTAGCCATTTGGCCGATGCTAACGTGTCAATTTTAAATTTTTTAATTTATTTTGATTTTTTTATAATTTTTATCCTCCTCTCTCTCTCTCTCTCTCTCTCTCTCTCTCTCTCTCTCTAACACCCTCAATTTTAGGCCATGAGAATTGTCGTGACCTAATGGTTGGCTAAGTCTATTAGGCTTAGCCTAGGCTCTCTCAAGCTCACAAATTCACGACTTATGATCCAAGTTTTTAATTTGCAAGTTAAGTTTAGATAGAAGTCGTCATTAATCAATTTGGTGTCAGTTTATTAGAAACCCAATTGAAATACTAGAATAAATATTTCACTCGTACGCAACCAGAGAAATTAGGATCGAGGACTTGACTACACTAAGGGTGCGAATGGTAACACTTCTTGGCTGGTGAAGATTTTTTTTTTTTTAGATTCTGGGGTACAATTTCTGTATAAAAAAACCTGTTAGATAACTACACAAAATTTCTACTCTTTGAATAGAAAAACAATAGAAATGCGTTTGGTAACGCAACAATTTCTCTTTTTTATATTTATTTTTTTTAATTTTTTCCCACGAATCGCCGTTCCACCGCCGGTCACCGCTACCTCCATCCGTTGCTGCTGCTGCCGCCGGTTGCCGTTGCCTCCGTTTTTCCACCACCGGTTGCCATCGCCTCTGTCTGTTGTTGCCGCTGCACGTTCGTTGGCCACCACCGCCTTCGTCGATCGCTGCCGCCCAGCCCATCAGCCGTCGCCTCCTATGGCCGCCCATCCGCCACTAGCAGCCGGCGGACGTGCAACAGTGGCGGTGGTGGCAGTGATCGGCGGGGGCGACTGGCGGCGGCGGCAATCGGCGACGGTGGCCAGCGGACGTGCGGTGGCAGCAGATGGACGTGCAACAGCGGCGGACGGAGGCGGCAGCGATGGCAGCGACTGGTAGCGGCGACGGGCGGTGGTCGGCGGTGGCAGCAAGAGATGAATAAAAGGAAAAAAAAACTTATTTCTAAAACTTATACTTGGGAACAAGAAGCAACTTTTTTTTACTTCTCATTTCTATTCCAAAACCATTCCCGGGCTAACTTTTTGTTCCCGAGAACAAAAAACTAATTTGCCGTTATCAAACGGGTTTCTATTCCTTTTTTGTTCTGGGGAAGAAATGAATAGAAATTCTTGGGCTGAGGAAGGTTACCATGTGCAGCCTAATTAATCACTAATGCCCTCCGGTATCTAATCTTGTTTAAACCCTAAGGCCTTTTGGATTTTCAAGGGATTTTCTATGCATTTGTGGAGGAAAAACATATATATATTTTTCTATTTTTCTATTTTTTTAACATAAAAATTATTATTTTTTGGGTTTTTTGATCCTTTTCAAAAATATAAATCTTTTTTTACTTTTCTGATTTTTTGGGAAAACATAGAATATTTTTGGGCTTTATTTTATTCATAAATAATAAATTAATTTTAAATTATTTTGTATATTTTTTATTAAATATAAAAAAGATTAGGGTCAAACTCTCTAGTTGGGACTGGCCGAGATCATCGGCGACTGGCCCGGATGGGCCCAAAGCACTGGCCCAGCCCGTAGCTTCCCTCACCCCTATTTCTAAAAAAACACTCCCGACCCATTTAGACAAAACTAGGCCTATTTTCAATTAAAAGGGAAAACTTGGCTCGAGTTTTAAACTAACCCAAACTTGGCTCGCTACGACAAACCCTAGAGTCAATTGGGTCACACGCCTGACCCGATTGACTCGCTTCTGCAGCCGCTATTGCCTTTGTGTGACTTGGCAGTTGCAACAGACTATGTCGCCTGTCCTCACCCCCACCGTTTGACTCCACCGACACCACATGGCCTACCTTGATTGACAACCCAACCTCCATCTAGCTAGGCGCCATTGCTACCATCGTCGCCAATCATTGAATCTCCGGTTGTGGCCATCAAGAGGAGGGATTCCACAACCCTTATATTTTAGGCAATTCATTGAATGTCTAGGGTTTGTCGGCAAAATGAGGTTCAAAATAACAATGGGACTCAAGGTGAGCAGTGAGCCTTGACCAAAAGGGTTGGAACTTGCACGAGTTGGGCAGCCGCAAACTCCGGCGTGATAGGGTCAAACAAGGCTAAACTAGAGCCTCGGCTTACCGTGCTTGACGTGCGAGCGGTGGGCAACAACAGCAGGATCAATAGGCGACACAACGCTCAGCTTGTGGTCGTTGACTCGGCTTTGATCCATGAGAGGGACGGTGATGACGAATAGTAGCTATGCAGGGATGGCGTTAGGATGGGTAGCAGCTTGTCGTTGAGGAACCAGCAGACCCGACAATGGGGGGTGGTGGTTGGCCTTCCTCAGATCTGCCCCCTTTGGTCTCCCGACTCTCGCTGTTTGAAACCCTAGATCTCTCTTGCTCAAGGACCCCTTTGCTTAGATTTGACTCTCCCTCTTCGGCCGAATGACCTCCCCTCCTTTGATTTTTGGCTTGCTCGTTCTCGGTCCTCCCCTGATGTCTCTAGGGGGAAGTCCTTAAAGCTAGCTACCTTCAATCTCTCTTCGCTTGTGTGTCTTATTGGCCTTCCGTTAGTAGCCCTATTTATAGGCGGAGGGGTGCCAGTCGACGGAGCTTCGGCCGGCGATTCTTGGAATGCCGACCGCCTTTGTGCGATTGGACTAGCGTTGCCTTAGCTGCCCACCTGCGTGCTCTGCTTTACATTGAAGGCGTGTCCCCATCTATTGCGCCATACATTGCCGTCTCCTCCTCCACCCGGCCTTGCGTGCATCAAAACTCCTTTATGTGTGCATTGTGGAGACTGGGGAGGAAGAAGACAAAGGAGCAGGGGGTCGGGCTAGGAAGGAAAAGGTTGGGCCCTAGGGGCCCGCGTATGGAAGAACAAAAAGAAGGGGTTGGGCTTTCACGCCTAGCCCCATGAGAACCCTTTTATTTTATTTTTTTTATTTTTTATTTAAAAAAAATTATTTATCCAAAAATAGGGTAAAAAAGGAAAATAAAAAGGAAAACAAACTTAATGGATGCAAATAAAAACTAAGACTTAATTGATGCAAAAAATATTTTTATTTAGGATCAAATTGATCCCTAATTTTCTATGCAAATTAATTTAAAATACCTAGTCAAAATTTAGGCCCTCTTTGAAGGTGAGCTTGTGGAGATTGCATTCAAAGATGAACTGATACCTAAATTTTGTTCATGCATATGTGGTAGATTATTTCATATTTGGGACCAAGGTGTCCTATGTAAAAAGAACAATGTTGACATCTAAATTTTGGCGATCCAGTCATTTGTTTATCGCATAAAAATTAGGATTAATTTTCACCCCTAAAAAATTATAGAATTAAAATTGCATAGCATATAATTTTAGTTGCACTTATTTATTACTTTTTCATTTGATCGGCGATGGATAGACTTTAATTTTACGAGTTGACAATTTGATATTTTCAAAAGGATTCATATTATTCTTCCAATATTTGGTAAATATTTTATATATTCACGTGATTTATACATTAGGCGATATATTTTATAGAAGATTGGAAGTTTAAGGATGAAATATCAAAAGAGAATATTACATGTGGGGCATATATTGAGTAATATATTCTTTGATTCAAAATAAGAAAGATTACATAATCAAAGGAGATTTCGTGCATGAGCCGAAAAAGGAAGTAAAATAATCCACAAAAATTAAGTCCTTCACCTATAAAAGGGGACGTGTATAGGAACAAAAGGGGGGGTTCTATTTTCATTTTTTTTGGGAGAGTTCTTTTTTTTTTTGGTCAAAGTCAATAAAAAAGAGGAGTTTTGCTTTTGCTGAAGGGGTCCAGAGAGAGGGTACAGAGAGGGGATGTGAGAGAGAGAGAGAGAGAGAGAGAAGGAAAAAAAAAAAAAGAAGAAGAAGGAACAAGGTCTTCTTCTTCGTGAGCTCCTCTGCCACTATTGGCCGATCCCTTGCACTGGTCGCCGCTACTGCCACCGCCGCGCCTCCGCCCTAGGCAAACCGCCTCTGTGCCCCTGCTCACCCACGAGCATTGCCGAGCCGATCACCGAGCCCTCTCATTGTGAGACCTGCAACACCCACTATCACTACTACCAGCCACCGCCGCTCTGAGCCCCTTTGCTTGAGTGACCACTTCAGTCGCCTTCATCGCCCCACCACACCCCTCTGTAGCTGCTCAATGTTTGTGCCTTTGGCCACCTTGCTGTTGAGCTTCCCTCTACCCGCCTGCCATCACCATAGCAGCTCGGGCTATCCTCAGTCGGTCTCCAAGCACCACCACCGCTCTACCCATTGCCCAGGCCCCCTCGCCGCATGACTTGCAACGCCCTTTGTCGGGCTTTGCCATGCCTCTGCCTCTACACTCGCTGTTGCCCTGCTGCCCCTTGCCAGAGCTCCGAATGCCGGCACCTCCATTTGCCATCGCTGCCCTCCGCCCATAGCTGCATGTCCCCATAGCTAACCGAGCACCACCATAGTAAGCCATCCTTGCGCCATCACACTAAGCCTCCATTGTGATTCACGAGTCAACATTTGTTAAGCCAAATTTGGAAGCCAAAATTAGAATTAGGTAAAAATATTGTCTTCTTTGGTTTTCAAATACTATGTTTGTTTATTTGAAATATTTGTTGATGCACATGATTGAAATTCCCGATATGCTATGATATTCGTAATCTTGAGTAGCCTTATAAATTGGGAAATCTCCCTAATTTCACAACATGCATACGATTGACAGTCCGATTTCACACCTGAAATATAACTTGCAATCGCATGGAAAAATTGCCAATCCGATCTCATACTCGAGATATGATTCACGGTTTTGTTTAAAATTAGCCAATTCGATCTTGTGTGGGAGATGCGATTTGTCAATTTATTAGATGGATATCAATCATATCTTGCCTGATTTGCTATTGTGTTGTTTGAATTGATTTTGTTCTCGTAAAAGAAAACCAATATATATATATATTTGAGTTAGATTAGGTTCATGTTAGAATATTGCTTGTTTTAGGGTTATTTTGCATGTCTAGAGTAGGAAATTTATTTATTTCGAATTTTGGAAATAAAAATCCCAAAAACATTAATTTAGGATGTTAGCTTTTCTTTTCATTAATTTAGATTTGCATGTTTAATTATTAGACAATTTTAATTTCGAATTTTATAAAAAAGAAAAAGAAAAAGCCTACTAGTCATTGCATATTAAGATAAGATTGCATGTTTAATTTAATTTTATATAATCTTTCTAATTAATAATAAGTTTAGATAATTTTACCTAAATAGATTGCATTTTAGGTTAGAGACTACCTAGTTAAGATAACGTTCTAGTTTAAATTAGGATTTGGCCTAATCTAATTCCAGATATAAGTTGGATGATTTCTTAATCTAGATGGACATTTTTTTTTATAATTAATTTCGAATTTTACGTAAAATACCAAAAAAACAATTGTCTTAGAATAAATTAGTTTTCTTTCTCAATGATAGATTGCATGCTTATTAAGAAAACGCAAAAATACTATACTTATGTTATGTAGTTTAGGTCATATTGCTATGTCATGTCGCTTCATGTTAGATTAGTAGCACGCATTGCATAAATCATGATTCTCATTAAACAAGTGAAAATAAAAATTAAGTGATTGCGTGTTAATTATAAATCATATCTAGGACTATTGATGTGAATTTTGATATAACATTGCAAATGCTTTCCTTGCTATGAGATAAGTCCTATAATTTATTTTTTATTGCTTTTATAGGTGTTAAATTGGTGGTTTGTGCATCTACATGATTATCTCATATGTTAATGAAGTAAAATGAAATCAATTTAAGCCACCTGCAAAATATTTTTTCGAAAATAAAAGTAAAATGTACCAAAAGGGTGTTAGAGAAATTTAGCATAATTAAATCCCCGAACTCACAATCTCTGATTAACGGAAGTAAAGTAAATCTCCCACTACTTTACTTGGGTTTCTAATCGACCCACCAAAATAGATTAGTGTCAACTCCTAATTGAAAAATCATTTGCATGTTAAAAATTTGAACCTAAGTCATAAATTGGTATGGGCTTGGGAGAACCCAAGTTAAGTTTAGTCTTAGTAATCCATTAGCCAAAGCCTAGGTGGTGCACTTGAGGTTAGGTTGCAACAAACAATATAACATTATACATACTAAGACAGATAACAAGATACATGTAGTTACTTATCGGATTGAGTGAGATAGGGTGTGAACCCCGAGTTTGGCAAGTATCGGGGTACCATCTTACCTGATGATGTAAGGAAGTTGCTTTTCCAAGACTCGAACCTTTCTTCAATCGCCTTGATGAGAAATTGCTTTTCTATGACCCAAACCATTCTTTGGTAACATGTTAGAGCAATAAGTTGTTTGTCTAGGACCCGAACCTTTTTTCAATTGCCTTGATCGGAAATTGCTTTTTTAGGACTCGAACCATTTTTTGGTTGCCTATTAGAGTAATGAAATGCTTACTTAACTTTCCTTAGGGATGCACCGGTTGTTCTCGGGACATCAGCTTGTTGGGTGCCTAACCTTTCTCAAGGACACTAGTTAATTACCCAACCTTTCTCAGGGATGCGCCGACCTTTCTCGGGGCATATTTTTGTTGGGTGCTTGATCTTTATTGGGGTATCTATTTGTTGGGTGCCATGATCTTTGTTAGGGACACCGGTTGATTACCCAACCTTTCTAGGGGGATGTGCCGACTTTTCTCGGGGCATTTTTTTGTTGGGTGTTTGATCTTTGTCGAGGACACCAGTTGATTATCTGATCTTTCTCGGGGGATGCACCGACCTTTCTCAGGGCATTTGTTTGTTGGGTGCCTGATCTTTGTCAAGGACACTTGTTGATTACTCGACCTTTCTCGGGGGATGCGCTGACCTTTCTCAAGGCATTTGTTTGTTGGGTGCCTGATCTTTGTCAAGGACACCGGTTGATTACTCGACCTTTCTCAGGGGATGCACAAACCTTTCTTGAGGCATCTATTTGTTGAGGGATACCTAGACATTTGCAGGCATCGAAAGAGTATATGGACATTCACAAGTACTAACCTGGAGGATACCTGGTTGTTTGCAGGCATTGAAGGAGTACTTGGATGATCATAAATACCAAACCTTGGAGGATGCTTGGTCATTCATAGGCATCGAAGGAGTACTTGGATGATCGCAAGTATGAACCCTTGAGGATACCTAGTCATTTGTAGGCATCGAATGAGTACTTGGATGATCGCAAGTATGAACCTCGGAGGATACCTAGTCATTTGTAGGCATTGAAGGAGTACTTGGATGATCACAAGTACAAACCCTTGAGAATACTTGGTCATTCGCAGGTAATGAATGAGTACTTGGATGATCACAAGTATGAGCCCTGAAGGATACCTGGTCATTCACAAGCATTGAAAGAGTACCTGGACATTCACAAGTACTAACCTGGAGGATACCTGGTCATTCGCAACATCGAAGGAGTACTTGAATGATCACAAGCCTTGAATACTCGGGAAGGTCTCTTACCTTCTAGTAAAGAGAATTTGGGCAATATCTAGGATGAACTTGGGATATCCATAAAGGTCTTTCACCTCCAAGGGGAAAGAAGTTGTGATACCGAGGAGACACATTCGTGAAAGTCTCCCATCTCCTTAAACATTTGTGAAGGTCTCCCACCTTCTAGTAAATGGAATTTAAAGGACATACCTATGATATTCATAAAAGTCTCTCACCTCCTAGTACATGGAACATTGAGGATGCACCTCGGATATTCGTGAAGGTCTCTCACCTCCTGATAATTGGAATATTGAGGATGCACCTCTGATATTTGCAAAGGTCTCTCACTTCTTGATAATTGGAATATCGATGACACACCTATGATATTCTTGAAAGTCTCTCACCTCCTGGTAATTGGAATATCGAGGATGCATTTCGGATATTCGTGAAGGTCTCTCACCTCTTGATAATTGGTGAAAGTCTCCCACCTCCCGGTAACATAAATTTGAATGTAGCATGAGGCTTACCGGAATGGCCGTAGGCACTCGAAAATGGTTGGAACACCTGGTAGCCATAGGTATCCATAGGTATACAAAGTAG
Organism: Eucalyptus polyanthemos subsp. polyanthemos; assembly: GCA_017140185.1. Lineage (NCBI taxonomy): Eukaryota > Viridiplantae > Streptophyta > Magnoliopsida > Myrtales > Myrtaceae > Eucalyptus > Eucalyptus polyanthemos. The sequence continues at coordinate 18,765,639 of CM029460.1, read as the reverse complement.
TGGAATTTTTGGATAATCACAAGTATTTAATGATACGATTTGGAACCACTTAGGCAGGTCCAAGTGTCATAATGATAAGAGCATACCAAAATAATGGCAGGTATTTAGGGACCATGGGATACTCGGACAATTGCAAGCACCCAAACTCAGAAGATAACTCGAATAGGTCAAGTGTCGATAAGAGGTATTACTCGGACAATGTTAGGCACTCAAAGACGAAAAAGGATACTTGGATAGTTGTAAACACCCAAACTAAAAGACAACTCAAATAGGTCAAGTGTTGATAAGAGGGAGTACCTAGACAATGGTAGGTACTCAAAGACAAAGGGATACTTGGACAGTTGCAAGCACCCAAACTCGAAGACAACTCGAATAGGTCGAGTGTCGATAAGAGGGAGTACTCGGACAATGGTAGGTACTTAAAGACAAAGGGATATTTGGACAATTGCAAGCACCCAAACTCAAAAGACAACTTGAATAGGTTGAGTGTCGATAAGAGGGAGTACTTAGACAATGGTAGGTACTTAAAGACAATGGGATATTTGACAATTGCAAGCACCCAAACTTAGAAGACAAATCGAATAGGTCGAGTGTCGATAAGAGGGAGTACTTGGACAATGGTAGGTACTCAGAGACAATGGGATACTTTGATTGTTGTAAGCACCCAAACTTGGAAGACAAATCAAATAGGTCGAGTGTCAATAAGAGAGAGCACCTAAATAGTGACAAGTACTCGAAGACAATGAGATACTTGGACAATCACAAGTATCCAAACTCTAAAGATAACTTGAACAGGTCGAGTGTCAAGAAGAGAGAGTATTTGGATAGTGATAGGTACTCAAAGGTAAGATTTTGGAAATATGGGTAGAGATATGCTTACTTGATGAAATCTCTGATCTTTGAGAGTTTGTCGCAACATGAGCTCAGGATCATACATGCTGTAAATTCATGATTTTAAATGTGGTTTATGCATCACCAAAGCTCAATTAGGGATAATTTTTGAAAGATAATCTTCATTTAAAATGTAGACATCTTGAACATGCCAAATGAGAGACTTTTAGTTTGAAAGGACTTTTCACTCACTCTCATGGAAAATACTATTTTATCTTGACCATTAATGCATGATTTATAAAGACCACACTATCTCACTATCATCATGTCGGTAGGGGTCTGAGTATTCTCACAAGCGGTACGGCTTTATCAATATGAGAGGTTTTTGTTGGGATCGTAATGTAGGCTTGGTTAATGGCTTATCAAAGGGGACCATCAAGGTCAAGGCTTATGAAAGGAATGTAGCATGATGATCTCCGACTTTACAAGTCAAGAACCCTACGGAAAGAGATAGAATAATCTTGCTCGTACTTCTTCGAGCGATGCTTCTAAACATATGAAATCCTATGTTAATTGAAGTGCCTTGGTTTGAAGAGATTTTTACAATGGGACACAATGTAGACTTTGCTCATGTGTAAAAGGGTAAGAGTAGGTGATTGTCTTAACATTATCACCGGTCCTTCTTCTCACAGTCGGAAATTATCTCCATGGTGGCTCTAATAATTGAACCACAATAATCGCTTTGTATATGAGTGCCAATGGCTAAAATTCACTTTTTGTTTGAGGGCATTGGCCTTGCTTTTACCAAGCATATTGCTTTTTTATGCCCTTAGTTCTTTTAATTACAATTTTCTCATCTATGGGCATTGACCTTACCTTTACCAGGCATATTGCTTTTTCATGCTTCTAGTTTTTTTATTTTTGTTGTCTGAGGAATTGGCTTTGGCAAGTTCAAGCAAAACATTGCTATTAGATTCTAGAGTCTTCATCTTTAGTTAGTGCTCTAGGTTATGCTACTTGAATGGCAATAATTCTTGCTTTACCTCAATGTGAGGGTGAAATTACAAACTCAATGGGGCTGTATAATGAATACATGTGCATTGAAAAGAATTGCTCTTCATCATTCTAAGGCACTTAAATCATCGTGAGTGTTCGATATGCAATAAAGACAACCAAAGGTTGATGCAAGTGCGAGCAAGAAAATTTCTATTCCATTTCTCACCTTGTGATGTTGCCTCACCTCCGATTTGCCCTAATGTGAGATGGTTTTTGATAGGGCTATAAAAGAAACTTCACAAGTGTATAGGGCTCAAAGGGGGTAAACCATCATCATTCTAAACCTGTAGTGTTTAGGGAAGAGAAATGAAATGCCCCTCATTACTTTGGTTATTGTACCATTTGTGAGAGAACCCTTTACCCTACAAACATGGAATTTTCTGCACTCATCTCATAAGGATATAAATATGGGATTGTGTGTAGGATATGATTTGCCTTTCATCATCCTGATGCACATCATCCAACATGCTCAATCAATCTTATATCTTTCATTCAGTTGTCTATTTTGACAATCCTCAATGGAATTAGTGATCTAGATAGACAAAAACATTATGCATAATCCATTTTGAAAAGGCATAGGGCATTTTAAACATGGGGAGTTTGTAATCTTGGTACAAACAAATAATTGATTTTACTAAAAAAATTTGGCTAACAACATTAGAGGTATTTATTTAACAAAATTGTATTTACAAATATGCTAAATTTTGAACATCAAAGGGGTTATTCACAAATGGGTGTCCATAGGCTATCCTTATTCAATAGAGATATGACACATGAATGATCAGCCGAGGTTGAGAATCTTATCATTGATTTGATAGGCATCTTTACTTTTGCCCTTACAGGAGGGAATATGCAAAAATGGATCAATCATTAGAGCCAAAATCAAATGTGAATTGAGGCCTAAATGATTTCTATCATTTGCTTTGGCGATACTTGAGACACATTTTACTTAGGAGAGTTTATTAGAGTTTGACATGCCTCTCTTGATTTGTTATCCATATCTTTGATGATTAGGTGATCCTACAACAGATAAGAGGGAACATGTTAGTCACGAACTCTTTCAAGAGTCGAACAACCGGAGTGGTACAACATTACCCTTCATTGGTTTGTAGATGATTAAATACATTTGAAGCACGAGAAGGATATTGAAAGAGCTAGTATGAGCACCTAGAGGGGGGGGGGGTGAATAGGTGCAAAAATAAATTTTGCAAAATATAGTATAAAACTTTTCCTTTTAGCTAGGATCTGATTGACAATAGACTTTGTAGAAAGAATCTGAATTTAACAATTAAATAGAGTTACGAACAAAGTAAAAGACTTCAAGGAAGAGAATAGGAACACAAGATTTATAGTGGTTCGGCTTAATCCAAGCCTACGTTCACTCTTTCGCATTGATAGCCCACCAGCTAGATTTCACTATGAATCAAAAGAGTTGTTAAATTGTATCACGTGCTTGATTCCACAGTGTAGAGACTCTGCTACACTTCCTCAAGGTTTCACAAGAATCTAAACTCTCTTTTGAGTACAAATTTATGCTCAACAATTGTATCAACAAAGAATAAGGAGCTTCAGACTTTGGAATTTATTTATCACGCACACCTTCAAATAACTAGAGCATCTTCTTTATATACTCCTCTATGCCTATATAACCGTTGAGACCTTCCAAAGGAGTTCTTCCAATCTACCCATTGGATAGAATCAATTAGGGAGATCTCGAATTATTTAAAGAATGTGATGATAGCCCACTAATCTTGCTTGCCCATACAATCAGGATTTAAGTTTCCATAAGTAAAACCTTCTAAGTATATTTTGTCAATCAACGGATCGAAATTACTCGAATTGAATTCAAAATGAATAAAAGATCTTGAGATGTTATTTCCAGCCATGAGATCTTCTTTAGCTGCTCGAATCAAATATTTAAAGAAATACTCGATTCTGGATAAGTCTTCTTCAACGTTCAGAAACTGTCAATGAGGGCGGACTTTGAATCTTGAGTCTGACGGTCTTCAAACTTTGACGAAAGAGTCTACAAGTCTTCAGACTAGACTGATGGAAATGTTTTGTTAACTTCAAAACAAATAAGAGAGTTTTCTCCAACAGATATGAAGTCTTACATCTTTCGTTTTATTAGGTCAACAACTCTCCTGTTTTTGCAGATGCAAGAGAAGTGAACATTTTTTATTAGTTTTTACATATACGGCAGTTAGTTGCCGCTTCCGAGGATCAAACCTTGGACACCTCTGGATCATTTCAATCCCCATACCACCAGACTGTGGAACTGGTAGTGTTCATGGAGCGCTTATTTTTCCATTTAACTAAACTGGCTCCTGAATGATACGTCCTTTTACACGAAGTTAGGTGAATTCAATACGGGTCACTTTAATATATTAGCTTTTTTGGGACAGATTTCATATATTAGCTTGGCCAGTATTGATTTGCCCAAATTAATCATTGAGTTTGGTTCTTGAATCCTAATGCTTCCTGTTAATAGGAGAAAATATGTTAAAAGCGAATTTAAAGAAATGGAGTATTGGAAACGATATCAAATTACCCTTCCCTAGACTTTGTATCTGATAACTCCTAGGAATATTTGAATGCTAATGACAATCTTTTTGTCTTGACGTAGTTCAACCTCTCTTTTGATTGGCCCTTCTCATTCGTGGCCATGTTATGCATGATTGATGGTCATTAATTCATCTTCAACGCCTTCCTTTTGTGAAATTTTTCTTCTGTCTTTAATCGTATGAACATTAGTAATATTGGGCAAATTCATGTAAAGTTTCCATGGAATTTGAGATGGACAATCAAAATATCCAATTTTCTAATGGCAATCATTTCTTGGGAGAGTATGCGTTTGGAACAAGAAGTGAGGTTTTTAGATTCTAAAGTCATCATCTGGAATAGGGGGCTAGAGATCGCTTCAACTATTTGGATTTTCTCCTTGTTAATAGTAGCCAATTCAAAGGAAGAGAGAGAATTCCTTCCTCTTATTTCTGAGCTTGTTGAAGCTGGATATCCAATCAATGGGATAGCAATGTTTGGTTGCTCAGGCATGTTGTGCGAAGAAGATATTGCTCAAACTTGATACATAGTTGGGCAGGTGCGAGGTGGAGTTCATAGAGCCCAAGGGACGGTTTGCAAAAATGGAAGGTTGAGAACATCATGGAGAAGGCTACCCTGCCTTAAGTTACCATGGTATGCATGCTTTGAGTTTAACCATATGCCTGTACCTATTACCTCTTATCTTTCATTTCTTGCAAATAAAAAAGAGAGGACTTCATTTCCAAAATTATGTTTAGAGAATAAGATACACCCTTTTTTGAAATGAGATGATCTTTTATGCTTACCCCTGCTTTCTTGAAAGAGTGCTTTCGAATTTGGCAAGTTCACATGACATGCCATTTTTCTAATGCCCCCAGTCATGTTAAGTCGAACGGAATGATACTTTGAGACACAAAGTGAGTAAGTTAGAAAAATAAACAGGATTAAATTTAACATCTTGTTTTTGACAAAAACCTTTGGTAATGAAATATTTTTTATTTTTAAAAGTATATATTTGGGGGGGGGATGAAGCCCGAGGAAGCCCAGCCCTCAATGATCTCCTTGAACGATATTTTCTTTTCATGGTTGAATAGCATCACTAGGCCGGTTTGGAATATCACCTCATGCTCTCAAAACGAAATATTAGAACTGTACATTTTGAGTGAAATTAAATTACTAGAATGAAAAATGCAATAGTAACGAACTAGACATGATAAAAAATATGAGATTATAACAACAAAATCTCATGAAAACTCTTATGAAAATGAGCATTTTGATAGTGTTGGTCTTGAAATCAAATGCCTTTAAGTTCTTCACCCCTAGTAGACTCGAAGTATTCGCATGAGAGGACCAATTCATTGAAGCAACAAAAGTGCAATCTATGCAACCAAAAGTGATGCTTGCGGGGTAAGGCCTTTATGAATATATCAATTCTTTTTCGGCCAGTTGAGGATTGGTTTGCATCACGAAAGCCTCCCACTTTTCTACATATGCTTAGAAATCCTCCATTGGTCTTCTTATGATGCGAAGCAAATCCTCGTAAGGCAGTTTAGTTCCAATCTAGCTTTGGTATTGATGCAGGATTACCGAAGATAGCTCATTCCAATCCCTCATGAGATAGATCCTTGCCATGAAGAACCATTGCAATGCGAGCCCTGTAAGACTTTTTTGAAGGGCCTAAATTATGAATGGCGTCTAGTTTCAGTGCCGACCCATTTCAACATGGAAGGATTGCAAGTGGGCCATGAGATAAGTCACGTTGTTATACTTGCAGAGATTAGGTATTTCTCTAGGAGTCGTAGTCCTATGGAGGCAAGATGGACCCGTTGTGTCTTGATTAGGCAAATGGTTTTCCCATTGCATATTTATTGTGGTGGTGAATTTCTACTACTTTAGGAAAGATGGATTCTGCTAAGATTATCTCATTGCCTTCTTCTGGGTCGAAATTTCCAATTGAGGATGAGGTGTTTACGTCATTGGGAGATAAGCTATGAAGGATGAATGTTCCTCCTTCTAATAGGCTTTAGATCCTGTGCGTGGGTGGGAGGCGGTTGTTTGATGAATGGCTGACTTCATCTATATAATACTGATAGCTTTCAGAATTGTACCCTAGGAGATGTTCGAAGTCTTGGTATGGCAGGTCATTGGCTATCAGATTTTGCCTATATTCAATGGCAGGCATTGACTCGAATTGCTTATGCTTTATTTTTTTGACTCCTAGTCGTAACCTTTTGAGTAAAGCCTTTCATTTTGCCAGTTGGACTTTGTCAAGGGGACTGGGAGATGGTGGAGCTTCGTTCCCTAGGTTGATGGGGGTTGGCATTCTTTATACTTTAGCTCTTTTGATAAGCCTGGGAAGCTGCCTTGTCGTGCTTTGGTTCTAAATAGGTTTTATGGTTTTAACCTCATCTACGAGCTCTTTGCCTTTCCTAGTGGGAAGCTTCTTAGCAATAGGATACTGCTTGGTTGTCCCTTTATCATGCAAGGCTACATAAATATTTTCTTCTGTGGGTTGTAGGTCAGACTAAGTGGTCGGGCTCCTCCCTGACATGGCATGTGTTCTTAAAAACATATTATCCTTCATCTCTATGACTATTAGCTCTTCGTGAGGTGGGGCGATGTCGGTGTCAATGTCAACGCTATATTCTTATCATAAAGCATCAGTCAACTCCCCCCCAAGTCTTAAGGAGACTAATCCTCCTTACAATGTACCGCCACAAGGCAGGGCCAGTCAGGTTTAATTGGTACGATTAAATCATCATTCGGACCAGGTAGGCCTGTAAATAGGCTTATGGGTAAGAGGTATCGATGTACCCTTCGCATTCAGGTACTTTGAGCTCTTCTGAGAATTCAGCATGGCCATAATTAGATAAATTAATGGGATCTTGCTCCTGTAGCTAGCTTAGCTTCTTCTTGATCCTTGCAAACTGTTTGTCCTATTGGTTATTATTTGGCAAATTCACAGGTCTCACGAGCGTGTATAAGGTAGCTACGAGGTTGAGCTTGGCCTGAGTGGACTCCATTTACCTAAAGAGTTGTCAAAGAATAATGGACATTTTTCCTATGCCGTCTTTGATATTAGTGAGACGATTTTGTACATTATTCTGATTAAGCACTATTGCTTGAGGCCATTCATGGGTGACTGGTGGTTGGTGACTCATAATTACCTATTGTTGCAAAAACAATGAGTGAGCACAAGAGTAAATAAAGATTGACCCATGGCAATGGTCCAACTGTTTTTATTTATCAAAATATGATTTCATAGACAACATACTTTTGACATCTAAACTTGAAATTAAAATGATAGAACGAAATACTAGGTGTTAAACAGAAGTCCCTAACCAATGAGACTAAGACAAAACTTTCACAATATTAACACTAGGGAGCCTTTTTCTTGCGAAGATGTTTGCTTCCTTGGTCTAACTTTGAGGATTGTACCCAACTTAGTCCTAAATCCCTTTGCATATGTTCTGCTTGCTCGTGTTGACTAATTTTGCCGTTCGGGTAAGGGACCGATGGCCGTAGTCTTATTGGGATACGATGATTATGGATGTAGGACTCAGAAGCATGATGGGCCTTTTCTTGCCCCTCAAGTCCTTCGAGTAACATGATCCTTTTGCGATGACACTTACTCCATGTTTCCTCGATAATGGAAATCTCGAATGCATAGTCAGGACTTTGATGGGTGAAAAAGAGTGGAGAGATCTTTGTCTTGAAAGGCGGCGGGATCTCTTGAAGGGCTCCGTATTGTCGGGTCACCCTATATAGGTAATAAGGAGTAGCGCCGGTGAGGCCGAACAATGGGATTGGATTGCAGCGTTTGCAAGCAAAGTGAGCTCTTTTTTTTATGAAACCAACCAGCACACCATAGGAATGCCTTAGGAACGGGGTCCCTTTAGGAAATTTATCCAATTAAAACAGCTTTGGTTAGGGATGTATGGTTCCAGATTCACAAATTTCTATAATGGATTTTCAAAAATATTTATTTTAGATGATTACATGAGGTATCGAAATTTGCTTAGGTGAGAAAAGAACTATACTTGTAAAATTTCCAAAGAGGCCCACATGATTTTTTCTGTGTTTTCTTTAAAACGATTAAGGGATAAGAATGTTTCAGCTAAAATCATATTAACATAATTTTGCCCCCTTAAGACTTGATCAACCACCCATGCCATTGAGGTACTTATGTCATCTTTTTGATGGGGCAAAATGATGAACCAAAAAAATGCTAGGAGGAAAATCTCATATTTTTGGGTCATAGGCTGATTTTCAAAACAAACAGTCAAAAATGATGGTGGGCAAGTATTATGGTTGGTTTCAAAAATTTGCCTCATAACATGAACTTCAGTTCTTAAAAGTCGTGCTAACCACGTAGCGAGTTAATACTTGTTGGTGGCCTAACAAGCTTATTCTCGAGAGGCATTCGAATAATGATGCAGTATTCCTCCAAAGTTGGGGTTAGCTCAAACCCACCAAACATAAAAGTGGACTAACTAGGGCAACAAAAATGTGCTATCACCGGTTGGACTTCAGGATGAACAGGGACTTGGAACAATGATAGGAGATGACCAACTTTGCCTTTCACGCACTCTTGGGCAAATTGGTCCAATTGACCCCACTATCTGAAGAGCTCTGCTTTTGGGGCTAGAATAAAGTGGATATTGTCTCCTCCCATTGCATATAAACTAGGACCCAAAAAAAAACTATCTTAATTGCCATGGACCAATAAAAAAAATTGAGTAAAAAAGGATAAAGAAATCACTTTGCTTTAAAAGAAAATGGCAAGTACATAGACATGCGTATAATACGTGTGGCTTGATGTCTAACCAAGAAGGTTTAGAGAAATTAAGAGAGTGTCTGCCCGTTGCAGTCTCGCGTTGGCATCATAGCCTATTAACCTAGCCTTTACCTAAAAAAATTCGGGGAAAAGAAAGGCAACCTCTATATTGCAATCTCGCGTTCAAAGCCGTATCTTTCTTAATACCATCCTAAATATCCTATGGTAGCCTAGGTCTGGCAGTCGGATTGTGTGTGCCACATATAATGCTTAAAACATTAAAACATGCACGACAATTTATAATCTCAAAACATTTTATTTTAACAACATTAAAATTAATCTCTAAGCTACTAACCTGCATAAAAAAGAAAAATCACAAGTTGGTGAAGTGTTTAAACAAGATAAAGATGACCTAAGTCTATAAAAAGTCCCCAACGGAGTCGTTAAGCTATCGTGACCTCCTTTTCGACGCCCAATACGCACGGGCGCCTGCGGAGGCTAATGGCCGGCTAAGTCTATTAGGCTTAGCCTGGGCTCTCTCAAGCCCACTAATTTACGACTTATGGTCTGAGTTTTTAATTTGCAAGTTAATATTAGATAGAAGTCACCACTAAACAATTTGAGGTGGGTTGATAAAAAAACCTAAGCGAAATACTGTGACAAATATTTTACTCCTACACAACCAGATAAACTAGGATTAGAGACTTAATTACACTAATAAATCAGTAATGCCCTTTCAGTACCTAATCTTATTTAAACCTTAAGACTTTTTGGATTTTCAAGAGATTTTCCATGCATTTGTGGAGGAAAAACATATTTTTTTTGGTTTTTTTCTATGTTTTGAACATAAAAGGTATTCTTGGGGTTTTTTTTTTTTTTTTTTTTTATCTTTTTCAAAAATATAAATTTTTTTTGACTTTTTTGTTTTTTTGGGAAAACATATAATTCTTTTATGATTAAAATATTATTTTTATTAAAAAATAAAAAATGACCTTGGTCGGACTCTTAGGTTGGGACCAACCGGTTTGTTGGCGATTGGCTTGGATGGACCCGAAGTGCGGCCCAACCCGTAGCTTTCCTTACACCCTTTTAAAAAAAAAGGCACTAAGGCCCATTTAGACAAAACTGGGCCTTTTTTTTAATTAAAAGGAAATACCCAGCCCGAGTTTTAAACTAACCCAAACCCGCCCTGCTACAACCAAATGCTAGAGTTAATCGGGTCATGTGCCCAACTTGACTGACCTACTTCTATAGCCGTCATAGCGACAGATGATGTTGCCCGTCCTCGCCCCACCATTCGACTCTACCAATGCCACACCGGCCTACCCTGACTGACGACTCGACCTTCGTCCAGCTAGGTGCCATTGCTGACCATCGCTATTGGTGACTGAATCTTCAACCTTGGCCACCAAACGGAGGGATTCCACAACCCTTCTCTTTTAGGCAATTCGTTGAACATTTAGGGTTCATTGGCAAAACAAGGTTCAAAATAATGATGGGACTTAAGGCGAGCGTTGAGCCTCCATCGGAGACCGAAGCAACTTAATGGAGAATGGTTGAGGCCGAAGCTGGCATGAGTTGGGCAGCCTTGAGCTTCAGCGTGACAGGGTCAAACAGGGCTAAACCAAAGCCTTGGCTTATTAGTGCTTGATATGCGAGCAATGGACAGCATCAACAAGATCAATAGGCGATGCGACCATCGACTCAACTTTGATTCGTGAGAGGGATATCGACGATAAACAATAGCTTGGTGGGGATGACGTTAGGATGGGTAGCAGCTTGTCACTAAAGGGGTGCATGATAACCAAATGTTCTAGAAATAGTTTTTCTGTTCCAAACCTGTTTCTAGAAGAGAAATCTGTTTGATAAACCTATTTAGTTTTTTTATTTATGAAATAGATTTATATTCCAGAAATAGGTCCCTGCCGATTGCCGATCCACCGCCGTCCGAAAGGAAGAAATTTTGTGTCGTTATCAAATGGTTATTTTTGCTTAGAAACTCTTCTAGAAATATAAATAGAAAAATCTATTTATGTTCCAGAAACTATTTCTGGAACAAAATGGTTGTCATGCACCCTTTAAGGAACCAACATACCATATAATGAGGCGACGGTCAGCCTTCCTTAGATCTCCCCCCCTTTGGTCTCCTGTCGCTCGCTCTCCAAAACTTCATATCTCTCTCGCTCAAGAATCCCCTCGCTCAAATTTGACTCTCCCTTTTCGGCCAACCTCCTCTCCTTTGATTTCTGGCTTGCTCGCTCCTTGTTCTCCTTTGATGTCTCTTGGGGGAAGTCCTTGAAGCTAGTTGCGTTCGATATCTCTCTCCATTTGTGTGTCTTTTTGGCCTTCTTTCGGTAGCCTTATCTATAGGCAGAGGGGTGTCGGTTGATGAAGCTTCGGTCGACAATTCTTGCCACACTGACCGGCCTTTGTGTGGCCGGACTGGTGTCACCTCAGCTGCCCACTTGCGTGCTCTACTTTGTATTGAAGGCATGTCCCCATCTGTTGCGCCATACGTTGTTGTCTCCTCCTCCACTCGACCTCACGTGCGTCGAAACTCCTATGTGCGTGTGTTGTAGAGACTGGGGAGGAAGAAGATAAGGGAGTAGGGGGCCGGGCCAGGAAGGAAAAGGCTAGGCCTTAGGGGGTTGCACGGGGAAGAACAAAAAGAAGGGGCTAGGCTTTCACACCCAGCCCCATGAGAATCCTTATCTTTTATTATTATTTTTAAATTTATTTATCTGAAAATAGGGTAAAAAAGGAAAATAAAATAAAAAACAAACTTAATGGATGCAAATAAAAACTAAGACCTAATTGATGCAATTTTTTTTTTTAGGGTCAAATTGATCTCTAATTTTCTATGCAAATTAATTTAAAATATCTATCCGAAATTTAGGTGTCAACAAGAATAGGGTATGAGGGTTTGTAAGTCCTAACTTGGCTTCTATCATGATGTCTTATTAACTTATACGTGGACCTTGAATTTATGCATTTGACATGAATTGACCATTCGATCACAAAGTTTAGTTTTGGACTGATCTCACACTATCATGAACATGAAGGATGATCATGGATCAGTTATGTGTGGATAGTGCACCAGTCGTGGGTGATTCCACACGGAACCTATTTCGACCATGAACGATCCACGGGTTATCCCATTTGTAACGAATCAGTTGTGGATAGATCGAATCCACATGACCACAATCTAGGGTTGATCATGGGGATCAATGGCATTAATCTTAGATAGATCAAGACATGACATTTTCGGCTTTGGACTCGATCCTCTTGATTGAGACCTAGATAGGATGAATGAAAAAGCCTAGCTGCTAATTGCACTCATTTAGGAAACGTTAGTGAATTTTTAGCATGAACCTCGGTTCTCATAGAACCGTCTATCATATTCACTTTGTATGGCACGCCTTTGGGCTTTTTGTTTGGCTAATGATTTAAGATAAAAAAGGATTGATTTATGTTTGAATGCATGGACACATGATGGACTTTTACTACCGATGCTAGGGTTTGTCAGGTCGTTGCCTGGAGTAAAGCCTAGGATGTTGTCTTGATATTAAGATCATGGACGATGCCGGCCCAAGTGAGGCCGATGCTTAGGGGTCACCCTAGATGCCGTTATGATAATGAGATTGGGACGATGTTGGTTGCCAAAGGGGACTGATGCCCGGCTTATAATGGAAGAGTCGATGGATTTTGACCAACGTAACTAATTGAAATAAGCTAAAAGTCCACGTGTGGTCCATGATTCATGTATGTGTGATGCTTGGATTGATGCTTGCAAAAACTGGGTTTGTTTTGATATGTTCTATTGAGTCTTTGTATCAATTTGAGCATATGTGGCATCGGATCACTCAGTGCTTGAATAAGTCTTACGAGATGCACGCATTTTTCTTAGTGCCCAAAATGATCATAAGCCATGGATCTTTAGAAGGTTTGTTCTTATATACTAACTCATTGTCTTTGATACTTGAAAGCATATTAGATGATTGCGAGTCTTTGATATGTATAAGTAATGCGAGGCACAGACTTTGCCATTGATTTGCCATCAATAAGTGGGTGGTGATCTTGTATTCAAGGATCGATGGTGAGACGTCCTCCTATAGGAGAATTAGGGAATTATACTTACCGAGTCATCGACTCACTTTTGTTGTTTTCATCATTTCAAGTGTGTGATGGCTAAACCAACCTCGCCACCCATCCGTCCTGGTCTTTTGATCAATATGGTTACTACCATGACGGATATAGTAGATGTAGAAGGGGACGTTACCTACCAAAAGTATATTACTACCATATGGGTCTAGGAAGGGGTAGACACCTTAGTCCCCCATGTGTACGAGGCTTGGTGCCTCATTTTGAAGGGGACATCATCGGTCCCATTTGTGGCTTCATCCCTTTGGTGGATCTCATAGGAACATCGCAAGGGAATGAGTTTAGGATGGGGGCTGTTTTTGAAGGACACTTGATAGAAGAGCTAGGCTACCCTTACCTTTTTTATCGTTAATGTGTGGTAATAAAGATAAGTAGCCCAGGGTTAGGATGGGCATGTAATCATAACAACTTTTGATATGTGTATATATGTATGAATACATGTTACTTTTGTTTGATTGGCTTGTATATATGTTGCTTGACTTCCATGTTTCTTTGTGTATGGGGATTGTTTTTAATTTGCTTCCGCATATGCTTAATCAAGATAAAATGCTTTTGGGACAATCGACATGCTTGGTATGTCGATGCTAACTCACTGGGTCATACTTTTGTGCCAAAGGTGGGGTAGGGCCATGCCTCTCTCTCTCTCTCTCTCTCTCTCTCTTGTTTTTTTCTTTCCTTCTTCCTCTGGCTAGTTTGGCAACTCACTAGAGGGAGAAGGAAAGAAAAAAAAAAGTGAAAAATGAAATAATAAAAAATAATATTAAAAAATTGACACTTCAGTTTCGGCCGGCCAAAATTAGTTGTATGGATTGAATTAGTATAAATGCAAAATTTTTATGATTGAATTAGCAAAAGAAAAAGGTTTAGAACTAAATTTTAAAAAGTTGCAATAGGTTTATAACTAATTTGGTAATTTTTCCATTATATGTTCTTTTAAATATGTAAAACTAAGGATAAAATAAGAGTACAAGGGAGAAGGAAAATATTTATTTTTCAATGCATGAATCCCTCCAAATCCCTCCAATCAAACAAATATGAGGGATTCAAAAATATGTACAAAATTAGCTCCTTTAATTCCTTTTATCCTTTCTTTTATATTCCTTTCATCTCTTCTCTCCATTCATATAACAAAATGTTTTGAGATCACTGCAAATGATCACATCCCTACTAATGTTCCTTTAAGATTAGTGCGAATCCCAAGTTCTATTAGAGACCTTCCACCGTCGTCCTCGTTCTACTTTGCCAAGGGTCAAGTCTACCAACTTAAAAGCCTTCCATTTATCTGAGTGGTCGATCATATTTTCTATTTCATGGCAAGTTATTTGCTATTGATTACAGGTTTTGACCCTGATCATTTTTAATTTTTTTTTTTGAGCAAGTTAGTCCATGATATTTTCATAAGTAGTGACTGAACATCATACTTTATTGCTAAGAACTACGTCATCAATTAGCAATTTCCACTATTTTTGAATCTGTGTATGAAAAGTGTCCGACAATTAAGTTTGACTGTCTCGCTCAATCAAGATTTTGGTTCTACACATTTCCTTTTGCAAATTTCCACACTTGGTGAAATTTGACTCAAGTACTTGTAGAATCAGTGCTTTAACTTCTCCACAGGTTAGATGTGGACTTCTGCACACTCAAATAAATATTTGGATTAAGTTTTGTTATCATCAAAATCCTTTAGCTGTTTTTTTCCAACAGCAACAATTTCTTTTATTTAGTTGAGAATATAATTTCCTTTTTTAATTTTTATAAATATTTTTATTAATATTTTTTTGTACATTAATTAAGCCCCTGAAATTTATAATTAGTAATCAATTTTTGTTAGTTGACGTTTTTGTTGTTAAGGCCCGGTTTATTCTATGACATCCAGATTTCGGGCTTTGATTTCGATTAGATAAATTGGACATTTCATCGGCGCGACTACAATGCTTCTTTGAGTTGGCCACTCAAGAGATAACTAAACTAGCTGGATGAGTTATTAAGGACTTTAAGGCAAATAGACTTGAGGATTCGACTAAGAATCGACTTCTCGACCGTGTTCATTTTTAAAGATCATTGCGACACAATATAAAATCAATTTGAAATCAGAGATAGGTTGGATCGATTGAGATGAATGACCGATCGTGGGTGACTCCACTAAATTGGAAAATTCTCGTCGACCGGCACTAGACTGATTTTCTTATTATTTTGCTACCCTGTATCTGTATCTGAATTTTCGAGATTTTCATGACAATTAAGAGTCGCCAATGTATTGAGTAGGTTCATTGTGGCTTGAAGAAAGTCGACCACGGGTCATTTGTCCTAAAAAGTTCTGAAAACTACCTAGTAACCTAGGTCACGCTAAAAGCGCATTGGAGTGAAATTAACTGCCAATTTAAGTCCGATTTCAGAAATTGAAGAGTCTGTCATGTCACAATAAATTTTAGGAACATCAACTCAGTCTCAGAAGATTTTTTTTTCTGATAGTCGAGATGGGAAAAAGTCGAGTTAGGGCTGTTTTTAGTCGGATTTTGTAGAGGACCATTTTTTATTGTGAAATTAAGATGCAAGTAGGCTACATTGTCAAGAAAAGTGTCAATTTGATTGATGAGGTGTTGAATGAATTAATGGGGGTCAATTTGATTTAATTCAAGTGGAATTAAGGTCCAATTAGAGGGAAAAACCTAGCAAAAATCGTATGCCACATATACCCCACACTTTGGCCTACCTAAATGCTTCTAGAAGGGGTATAATTGTCAAGAAATGGTGAGTGGAAGGTGACATCACATGAGGTCATGGTGGGCCAAGTTTGTGATGACCTAAGAGAGAGAGAGAGTGTTAGAGGGATAGGGGAAAATGGATTTTTCTTCTTCTTCTCTTTTCTTCCCGGTTGACCGAACCCCCCCATCTTCTTCTTCGGCCACTCGTGCCATGGCTGTGCGAAGACCAAAGCAACCGAAGTAGTAGGTCCTCTCGCCGCCGTCGTCACTCACTGAAGCCGGAATCGTTGCCGCCGTCTGCCATTTTGCCGCCCTCACCCAGCTTCGTCTCTCTCTTTTGCCCTTTTTGTTCGAACAAAGTAGAAGCAGAAACAAAGGCCAACTACGTTGAAGGGCTGTAGCCACGTCGAAGCTAAGACCGTCGTCGTCGCCTCACGCCACATGCCGTCGCTGCCCCTTGGTCGCGCGCGCTCGCCATCCGCCTCTCCCTCACCCTTCTCAGCCATCAGTCTTTGCTCATGCGTCTAAGTGGGGTGCTGGTCAACCCATTCAGGTGGTAGATTGGCCACCTCTGGCCACCGTGCACCCCCACCTCAGCTTGCCAGAGCTTTGCCTCGCGCTCAGCCGCCCTTGGCCGCCTCAATCGACCCCAGAACCGCCCCAACCAGCAACGAGCAAAAGGTTGTAGAAATGGGTATTGCAGCAAGGGTTTGGCCCATTTTGGCCGCCTTCCCAAGCCCGAATGCTCGGCCCGCTTTGAGGAAAGTCCATCCTCACGTCAAGCCCGTCGTTTTGTGTGAGTTTTACTCACTAATGCTTTCTTAATTGCTAATTATGCTTAAGGTTGTTTAGTTTTAATTAATTAGGTTTAGGTGGTTAGATTAGTATAGATTAGTGTTTATTAGTTAATTGTGATGCGAATTAGGTAATTTGATGATGCAATTAGCATGTAGATGTGGTCTACTATTTATTAAAGGTAGCTCGGGATTTTTCCCAACCCTAATCGGGCTTCAATTTGGCAATTCGGGCTTAAGTGGAATTTTTAGTAATTAAATATTATTTTTTGAAATTAATTTAATTAATTATTTCTTTTCCGGAAATTCAACCGGATGGCCGGTGACTGCAATTTTATGCTGATGATCGTGGTGCAGCCCATTTATTTAATTGGGCTTTAGTTTGAGCTAAATTGAATTTTTAATATTTATTAATTAATTTTCAAAATTAATTAATTAATTAATTAATTTTCGAAAATTAAGGCTGAGATAGCTCATGACCGAAATTTTGTACTGATTGTCATGGTGTATTTTATTTATTTAATTGAGCTTTATTTTGCGCTGAATTGAATTATTTGTGAAATTGAGAATTATTCTTTAATGGAATAATCTTTGATTATTAATTGGAAAATAATCGGGTGTCGGTTAACAGCACCAAAAGTGTTTTGGTGGACTACAGATAATGGTGGGATTTGTGGAAAGGAAATTATATTATTTTGGCTAAAGTCGATCGTGTGTCCACACACAGGTATTTTTATTATAAATGATAAAAATGGTGATTTGATTAACTGATTATTTTCGGTATACTATAAAAGTATGGCTTGCAGCTTCTGGTAAGCATATTATTATATCGGATCAGTGGATTTGGCAGATTCTAGTGAGCATCAGGGGTATAGTATATCATCCTACGAGCTCTGATATGTCAGCTTTGGGTGAGCATTATACTTTATTATCAGCTTTGGGTGAGCAGTATACCGGTATAATATATCAACCTACAGGCGATATATCAGCTTTGGGTGAGTAGTATACCTTATTATCAGCTTTGGGCGAGCAATATATTATCGGCTTTGGGCGAGCAATATATTATCGGCTTTGGGTGAGCATATATAGTATACTAAATTGGCCTAGGGGCCCTACTCTATCAGCTTTGGGTTAGCATATACGTAGTAACTATATCTTCGGGCGAGCTATACTATCTATTTGTCAGCTTTGGGTGAGCAGTCCTGATTTGATAGGATTTTATAGATAGTATTGAATGTGCCAACCAAGCATGGGTCGTGATGACATGTAATGGATTGGGTCAATTGATTATTGGTTTATTGTGATGTGGTGAATTGATTGATTGAATGGAAATGACCGTGAGTGGTCTTATTGACGTGTAATCGACCAGGTTGATTTGATCGATGCTTTGATCAGTGATGTGATTGCTTTGATGCTTATTTGATCTGTGCTAATATGCAGGTGGAATATGAGGCCAAGGTAAGTCATCTGATTCATGTTGTGCATAGGCAGCCCTAAGGTGTATTAGTTTACTAATCGGGTCTTAGGGGATAGAAATTGCTGAGGCGTAGTCTCATCCCGATTTGGGGAAAAATATTTCAGGTCTCTAGACGATGATCATGGAGGATCAGAAGTCCTGGAGTTCGGAATGTAGAGGCTGAAGAATCGGCAAATGGGTTTGACTGGTGGATGTTAAGACAATCCCCTTTTTGATACGCTGACAATTTTGCAGACAACCTAAGTTTGTAATTAACCAATTTGTCTACAAAGACTTGTCTTGGTTTGAAAAATATGATCCTACCTTTCTATCGCATTGTTTTATTGCCCGGGGATTTATAACTGCTTTCGCATGTGCATATTGAAAATGAAAGGGTCAGTGATACATAGTCGTGGGATATCGCATTTTAAAATCAACTAAAGGTAAGGGATGTGTGCGTGCTTGAGGTTCGGGGCATGACATGTTCACATCCCCGAAGATTTTCGTTATTGAGGCAGTTTCGACACATAACAAGGAATGATGAATTGAATATAAAATTTTAGGCTACTTAAATATTTGTGAAAAATTTATTTTATGTTTAAACTTTAGGTTTTTAAAATTCACATCAAGTAATTATTTTAGACAATTGAGACTCGAATGAAAATTTAGTTTTGACTAAGAATATCATGAAGATTCAATTTCACAATATAAAAAGCTGGCCTCCATTAGTCACAAAACATCATAAAAAATTGAACATCGTAATTGTGCTAAATTGTTAAAAAATAGACGGTAATTAATAACAAATTGCTAAGAAAAGTTTAGAACAATGAATCTTGAGACTAGAGAAATGTATTTTGAACTCACCTATTTATCGGTGATTGATCTAATTACTTTAGGAACTCATAAGCCATCTTCTCATCAGAGAACTGAAAAAGGATAAAATATAGGAAATGAAAGTAAGTTTCAGTTTTTCTGATCTGGAAAAGACAATGTCTTCTTTCCAAGACTACTTGTGCTTTTCTCCACAGCACAAACTCGGGTAAGCTTGCTGGTTGCCCTCGGGGAAGAAGTGCATGAGTTTCGTCTCCCGAAAAGTTTCTGGAAGTGACTTACAATCATTGATAAGCATAGCTTTATAAATGTGTGTTGAGAGAAGAGAATGTTCAAATAAGCTACGATGCATTTGACATCCAAATTCCATCTCATATTTCTCGGTTACTCCATAGATCTGTTTTAACATTGAATGTGATCCCTAAATCTCGGTTGAACCCCACAATCCAGTAGCAATTGCATTCTCTTATCAAGCCACCCGTCCTTGCCTATCATAATACAGTTTAGTCTGGGTCATTTTGCGAACTCAATTTCATTTTTTGTCTTTTTTGTCCTTTTTTTTTGTTTTTTTTTTAATGATGCTTTTTATTTTTTTTAATGATGCTTCTACCTTGATTTTATGTTTAAGAAGATCGAGACCCAGTAGGTTCCCCATTTCCATACCGTCATTTTTGAGACGTGACAAAAATGGAGATGAAATCAAACTGATGAAATGGTTCATTTATATTTTGGGAAAAAATAGCGCTTCAAACTTAAATATTATACCTAAATTAGATCTATTTTGTGTGTTTGTTATCTTAATATATGCTGCAGAAAGTATCGGGAAAAGAGGTTTTCGCTGTTCGATGAAAGTTATTATAGAAAGCAGGAATTTCGCTATAATGGTTATTTTTTTAAAGCATAGCACAAGAATCAAAGACGAAATTAGACGAAGGGCCATTGAATTATCATCCAAAGGAACTAAAAAAGTTGCGACCAAATCATGGGACAAGAATAGATTAATTTAGAGAGGATGCAACATTCTTAGAAAGTTCCTAATAGACTAGACTACTACACGTTTGATGAGGGCATTGTTTGACATGTATGAGAAACATGTCATGCCAACTTGGTGTATTTGATGCTATGTTTGTTTCAAATTAAGATGAGCAAAGATACACCTGTTGCAACTCACATCAATGTATTCAACAATATCTTAGGTCAGTTGAGTTCTGTTGAAATTACTTTAATGTGGAACGTGCATTGAAAGTATTAACTCTCATCACCCGAAAGCTAGAATACGATTATCATTGCTATGAGTTGCTTTGCGGGATTGAATGGAGAAACTTTGAACGAGATTCACAATTTGATGCTAAACAGGATATTCATAAGAAGAAATATGGCAAATTTTTATCTTATTGTTTATTCTACTGAAAACAGTGGAAGAAAGGTCATGAGAGTAGGAGTATTGCGTATTCGAGTCGGTGTAACCTGTTTAGATGTTACCATGGTGTCTGTTGGAATTTTGGTAAGAGGCAACCTTTTATAAAGGAGCTTTAAGCTGAATAATCAAAAGGGAAAGGGATTTGTAATCGTGGTACTTTTCAGGTTACACTAAGTAGATATAATTACCTACTTAGCAATGTCTAGACAGTAGTAAACTATAATTGAGGAACGACATTTGTGAGTTTAGGAATATGAAGGAATCGAAATGCATGATGTGATGGTGAGATTTGCTGCTAAGACGTCGGATGCATTTAGTCAAGATTGTGAAACTATGGGATATACAATTTTGGCGGGAGAAGTATACTATTAGTGCCATAAGTTGTGTACGACGCTCATTTAATACCAAAAGTTTCCATCGGATCACTTAAGTGCCAAATCGGAGAAAAAACGATCACTTTGGTGCCACCGGTGAGAGATTCCGACCAAAATGATTACGTGGCTTTTATATTTAAAAAAAAAAAACAAATCGACAATTCTTAAAACTGTCCACGGTGGATAACATAAAACGATGTCGTTTTCCTTTCTTCGTAAGAAATGACGTTGTTTTACCATTTCATGTGGATCACTTACAAAATGATCGTCGTTTTGTAAAATAGAGTGGACTCACTACGGTAAAAAATGATATGGATTCACTATGGCCAAAAACAGTGTTCGTATATGATTCTCGCTCAACGTTGCTGGCCGTAGCTCGCTCACTCACCGTCGTTCACTTGCCCGTCGTTGCTTGGCCACCGCTGTAGTTGCGTCATCGTTCACGTTCGTTTGTTGGATATGTCCCCAATTCTCACTCACTCAGTTTGTCATGTTCTCTACGTGGGTCAATTTAGTGAAAAATTTAGGGTTCTAATAGGCAAGTTAAGGCGCGAAGGGCAAATTGAGGGCTTGGCTTAGGGGGAAAGTGGTGGGGACCGAATAGAAAAATTGAGGGTTCCGTCATTCGTTCGCTTTCTTTTGAGGGGACCGAATAGAAAAATAGGGCACGGAGGGGAAAGTGGGGCTCGACTTGGAGGGAAATAGTGGTGGGACCGAATTTGTTTAATTAATCGGATTACTTCTGTGGGGGACCGAATGTGATTGAATTGAAAAATGGGTGGTGGGGACCTCACTTTATTTATTCAATTCAGTTTCTTTTGTTTCTGTAAAGTCAATAAATTTGGGAGATTAGTTGCATTTAATTCCTGACAATAAAATGACAAGGACCTCGCATGTGAAGTTGTTGATTCTGTCATGTGATCCCAACAAGTAATGACTCTTTTTTTCTTTTTCTTTTTTTTTGGGATAAGTGTTAAAAAGTCACCAAAATTTGTCACGAAAATGCATTTCGGTTAAAAACTTGTCAAAATATTTCATTTGAGTCCTAAAATTGACGCCGTCTTTTATTGACGGAAAATGCTGACGTGGCGCTAACGTGGTATTTTAAAATTTTTTTTATTTTCCAGTTGATTTTTTAAAATAATTTTTTATTCAATTTTTTAAAAAATTATATTTAAAAACTAAAATTCAAATTTTAAAAACTGTTAAAAAAAGAAAAGGGAAGAAGAGGCGGCCGCCCATCGTCGGAGGGGCCGACGACGGTCGCCAGCCGCCGCCCGACCAGGGCAAGGCCTCGCCGGCCCCAGGCAAGGGCCGACAACCCTCGCTTGGCGCGGGCGAGGGCACCTAGATCTGGGCACGCCGGCCCTCGCCTAGGGGCCGGCGACCGTCGCCAGCCCTGGGCGAGGCCTTGGCGGCCCTCGGCTGGGGCCGGCGGGGCTCGCCTAGATCTGAGCGTTGCCGCGAAGCATGAGGGCCGTGCAAGTGGCCCGCCCCCATGCTTCCCTATGCTCGGCGCCAGCAGATCCGAGCTAGTTGCCGGGCCACCAGTCACCGTTGTTCCGAGTCCCCTCGTTGGCGACCTCTGCCTGCGACCAAGCGACTTCCGCGTCTCTGTGCTCGGCTAGATCTGGGCGAGCCTCGCCTACGTTAGGCGAGGGTCGTCGGCCCTCGCTTGGGGTCAGCGAGGCCTCGCCCTAGTCGGGTGGCGGCTGGCGACCGTCGCCGGCCCCTCTGGCGACCGTCGCCAGCCCCTCCGGCAATGGACAGCCACCTCCTCCGCCCTTTTTTTTTTCTTTTTTAATAGTTTTTAAAAAATGAATTTTAGTTTTTAAATATATAAAAAAAATTTTAAAAAATTGAATAAAAAATAATTTAAAAAGCCAGCTGGAAAATAAAAAATAATTTAAATAGCCAGCTAGAAATTAAAAATAATTTAAAATGCCACGTCGCATTTTTAACGGAAAATACCGACGGTGTTAGCTTTAGGACTCAATTGAACTATTTTGACAAGTTTTAGGACTTATTTGCACTTTTTGCAAGTTTTATGACTGAAATGCATTTTCGTGACAAGTTTTAGGACTTTTGGAACACTTATCCCTTTCTTTTTTTCATTGGGTGTAGCATCGACATGGACGCAAATCAAGTAGGCGTCATTGTTTGCTATGGTGGAGCGTTTCTTATTGGCACCGAGAATTGGGAATATACTGATGGAAATGAAGATACTATCTATGTCAATGTTTGGAAACCATAATATATTGATTTTTGAGGGATTTGGTGTATTTTTATAATGCAAAGTACAAAAACTACATTATTGTGTTCTTGGGAAGGAATTGAAGGATAGCTTGGGATTTTTTAATGATGATAATGGTATTAAGGATATCATTTACCATTATATTTACGGCGAAGAAGCTAAGGTATATGTTGAGTATTATAGTGATGGTGAGGATGAGGATGGTGAGGATGAAGATGGGGATGAGCAGACCATCATTGAAAGAAGAGAAGTGAGGGATCCTATTCAAGCGAGTAATCAGGTCGGGAATGAGTTTAGGTTAGATGAAGGGCAAAATGAGAGGGAGAAAAGTCATATTGATAGAGATGAACAAACAATGAGATATCTTGAAATCTTGGGTGAAGATTTGGGTGAAGATGTGGGCAATGAAGACTTCATTGGATTAGAATGGGAAATTGCTTTATCCAGTAAATAAGAAGATGAATATTTGGCTTCAGTAAATTTCCCAAGTGACGAAGATGATGATGAACTCGCATAGTCAAGACAAAAGCAAAGGGAATTTCTGAGAAAATAAACTTGTTGCTTCAGCAAAGAGGTCTAAGCCAATAAATAGGGATTGAGCTCCAACTGAAGGTAATAGAAATGAAGATGAAGAAATTTGCAGCGATGAAGTTGCTGGTTCAGAGAATGAGTTTGACAATGATGATGAAAAACCTGCTTGTCGAAGAAAAAGTAAGTACCATTGCTATGATCC
Organism: Eucalyptus polyanthemos subsp. polyanthemos; assembly: GCA_017140185.1. NCBI lineage: Eukaryota > Viridiplantae > Streptophyta > Magnoliopsida > Myrtales > Myrtaceae > Eucalyptus > Eucalyptus polyanthemos. Next base: position 18,741,706 of record CM029460.1, on the reverse strand, counting down.
GACTGTTGATAAACTTGTTGCCTTTGGGCATGAGATTTAACGATGCCAAACAATTCAAGGAAGCTGTTGTGAAGAACTCCATTGGTGAACAAATGAGTGTTCAATTCATTAGAAACATGAAGGAATTTGTGTGAGCTAAGTGCTCATAACCCAATTGTTTATGGAAGCTCTGTGATGCGCTGAGTAAGAATGAGTCATTCTAGATTAGGTCCTTTTAGGAAGAGCATACTTGTCCAATTATCTTCAACAATAAAATGGTAACAAATATGTGGTTATCGAAACATTTTTTCAACACTATCAAAAAGCCCGAGATCAAGAATTCTCAATTTCAACAATTAATGAAGGAGCAAGTAGGGGTTAATGTGTTAAGGAATCAATGCAAGAGAGCTAAAATGAGGGTGATGAAAATATTGATAGGTGGGTATAAGGAAGAATATGCGCAAGTATGTAATTATGCTGGCGAATGCATGTTTTAAAACATATCTAGTAGGGTATATGTAGAGGTTGTGGAGAGGCCACTCCTTGATCTTGGGCCTAAATTGAATAGATTTTATCTCTATTTTGATGCATGCAAATGAGGTTTCTTGGCTGATTATAGAAGAGTTATAGGATTGGATGGATGTTTTCTAAAAGGTTTATGCAAAGGGGAGTTGTTGGCTGTTATGGGGAGAGATGTCAATAATCAAATGTTTCCGATAGCTTGAGCGGTTGTGAAGATAGAGAACAAGGATATTCGGTCCTGGTTCATCAAAAATTTAATGGCTGACCTTGAGATAACCGATGGGGGAGGATGGGTATTTATGAGCGACCAACATAAGGTAATTTCATTGTCAATTAATTCACTCCATTTTAATATTAATCACTTGTATATTTTCCCTGACTTATATTTATTGGTTTAAATTTTTGTAGGGACTTATTCCTATATTGGCTGAGTTGATGCCACATGTTGAGCATAGAAAGTGCGCAAGGCACATATATGCAAACTAGTCAAGGAACTTCAAAGGAGATAGGCTGCAGAAACAGTTTTAGCAGATAGCAAAGAGTACTAACATGTTTGATTTTAGATTAGCCAAACAAGGATTGTTGTAGCTGATAAAGGAAGGTTTTGATGCACTCTTCCAGACAAAAGCTAAGCACTGGTGTTGGGCCTTTTTTAGCGAAAAGTTCAAATGCGATATCATTGATAACAACCTTAGTGAAACTTTCAATGGTAGAATTTTAGAAGTTAGGTGCAAACCAATCATCAACATACTTGATGATATTCGAGTTATGATGATGACTAGACTGCATAGGCAAAGAGATGAGGCTACGAAATGGACTAGAGACTGTGGCCCTAGGATTATGAAAAGATTAGATGCAAACATTGCTGTTAGTAGGTTCTACCATCTAGTTTGGAATAGAGATAATGGATATGAGATTATTTAAAATCAGGATAAGTATGTTATGAACCTGGATAGAAGAAAGTGTTCATACCGAGCTTGGCAACTAAATGGAATTCCCTGTGCCTATGCCATTTGTACTATTCAAATGAAGCAAGAAAACCCAGATGATTACCTACACGATCAGTATAAAAAAGCTCATACATTGCTTCATACCAATTCATGATGCAGCCTATCAGAAGCAGCAAATTTTGAGACCATTAAATCATGAAAGCCCTTTACCTTTACCATTGAAGAAGCAAATAGGAAGGCCAAAGAGGAGATGAAGAATGCAGCAAGAAGAGGCATCAAGTTAGAGGATGAGTAGAACTGGAGCAAAGATAAAATGCTCCTATTGCCGCGAGAAATGTCACGATAAGAAAGGTTGTCAGCTGAAAAAGCAGTATCAACAACAAGTTGATTTATTGTCAGGGACAGGACCTACTGAAAAGCTTCTTCTTAGGCCTATTGAAGGGGGGGCATAAAGCCCTGATGTAATGCCTACTGAAGGGCAAACAGAAAACCCTATTGTAAGGTAAGTATCCCCTCCACCTCAGTAACTTTTTAGTTCATATTCAATAGAGTTTGATGGTTGCCCAAGTGTACTGACTTCTCTTATGCTTTTCCTCTGTCATGCACTTGTAATTTGAGAAGTTTTCTCCATTTGTCTCCCATCATGAAAATGAGTAGTTGTTTAATTATTCAAATCATTGTAGTTGGTAATAATCTTAATACAGTACATTGTTATAAGGCCTACTAAAGGGTTAGAAACATGCTATGTTGTAGGCTTAAGAGCAGGAACATGGACGAGAACGAGCAGGACAGTAACAACAACAACTGAGTCTACTATTGAGCAAATGAGAAAAAAATATCATGTAAATTGTACATCGCTGTGTTTTTCTTTTATGGGCTGAAATTTAAATTTGTTATGTGTTTCTCAAGTGAGAAGACGAGCAACTGCACAAGTTGCAGAGGTTGCTCCCCCACTTGCTGTTGAAAATGATGCACCACAGTGAACAAGAGGGGCTCTTGAAAAAAGATTAAGGCAATATGGTTATGAGATTTATACAGATTAACATACTAGAATGACTATTTTGAATGTAAGATTTGTATGCCTCATGCATTTAATTTGTTGTACTTCAATTTATTTGGTTGACAATATCGCTATATTCTTGTAGCCTGAGAGAACTTTGGAGGTACTTCTCTCTCCAGGTAGGCGAAGTCAAGAATCAAGGGCACAACCAAAGAAGAGTGCTCCAAAGAAAAAGACAACGGGTATAGCTGCAAAACAATCATCCAAAAAGAACCCAGCACTAATTCCATCTCAACCAACGATTGAGAGCAATAGTGATGATATGGACCAACACATGACATGTGCTAGAACAAAAATAGCCGTTGTCAAGAACAAGGAAAATGAAGTGATAGAAAGCCCAGTTAAAGAATCTACACATCCAGTTCGAATGAGTGCTCGGATTATGAATCAATTCAAAGTTTCATGATGAAAAGGAGATTGGGGTGTTGTCCATATTAACTGATGGGAGGGTGGTGGACATGGTCTCTTTTTATGTGGTGCTGGATATAGTCCCTCTTTTTATGTTTTCTTTTTCTTTTCTTTTTTTATGAGGGTGCTGGATATTATATCATTAATGGTAGTTGTTGCCTGCATATTGCCATTTTTTTAAGAGGGTGTTGAACTTTTAGTAATTGGGGAGTGAAGTTAGACATGTTTTTTTTTTTCTTTTGTAATCAATCAATGTCAATGACAATAGTTATTTCTATTATTTTCTCTTGGCTTGGTTTCGACTAGTAGTTCTAGCAAGATAGTTATCAATTATGCTGTATATTTATTTGCTATTGGTGCAATGTTCTTATGAGGTTGACATTATTTTTAGATTTAGATATGTGCATATAGTGTTGCTGGTTGAAGTTGTGGATGCTATTTGTGGAGTTCTTGTTGTATGTGTTGGTGTAAGAACAAGTTGCAATTTTGGGTATTGGTGCATCTTGTTGCATCAACACCTGTATAGGCTAGTGCAAGAAGATGCACCAGCAACCCAACTGGTGCAAGATCAAAATGCCTTGGTGCAACAAGATGCAAGATGAACCACGACTGATGCAAGTTTGAAATTTGACACTCAAGCGATCATTATTTACAACTTGTATAACAGAAGTGGTCACTTTATAATCTTGACTGGCACTTAAATGATCACTTTTATAAAAACTTAACACTCAAGCGATCACTATTTACAACTTTTGGCACTAAAGTAGTCAATCGTGAATTTGTCACAATCTCTTAATTTCGTCTTGGTTTGCAGTTGCAGCAAACCAGCAAACTAGCAAACCATTACAACGATAAAAATGTAGCAACCATTCTATTTGAAGAAAAAACTAACCAAAATAAATATTGACAATACACAATTAAATAATATGACTTTTAAGTGTTCAGAACTAATGCATTCCAATTTCAACCTTCCATTTCACCATAGTTTGCAATTGCAGCAAAACAACAAACTAGCAAACCATTACCAAATAAAAAATGCAGCAAGCAGACCATTATATCTGAAGCAAAAAAAAAATAAAACAAACATTGACAATACACAATTAAATAATAAAACTTTTTAAGTGCTCACAACTAATGTATTCCAACTCTAATCTTATACTTTTACCATTGATTACAACAAAACCTTTTGCTTCATGCAAAAATTGTAGCAAACCAAAAACACATTTTACTTATAAATAATCCAACATATTCCACGTCTTCGACTATGATAGACATACAAACTTCTTCTTATTACTTACTTCACATTTGAACTACCCAAAAGAATAAGAACACAATCAATGCTCAATAAAAGTTTCTTTCAATTTTCAGCCTTAAAACCTCCCTCTTCAAATGGTCGACCAAAGATATTAAACCCTTCATTTGAGCTTGCATTGAATTGACATCCTCCAACTCATCCATTAACGTAGGTGGAGGTTGATTTCGACCTTCAAGTAACTCCAAGATCACCTCTATCGCTCGATCAAAGAATTTCCTATCAACTCATTTAAAATATTTGCACTTTGAGCCTTCTCTATATCCGCTGCACCCATGAAATCTTCTCCCGAGATTCAACCGAGTCCAAGATATTCTTCTCAAACTCGGTAACCCATAATAACAGTAACACTCACCATCTACTTTGCTTTTTTTTTTTTTAATAGGAATGTGAGCCGCTACTGAAGTTTTTGCCCTCCATTTGTAAGAGCGAGCTAATAACTTTGGGAGAAAATCAAAATATGCACTCAAATTGGTTGAATTGGGGATTTAGGGTTTTAAATTTCCGATTTTGCTCGAATTGGAGATTTAGGGTTTCTTATTTGGGGGGAAAAGACGCTAAATGGCGTCATTATTGTTTGCATGCTGATTATACTCTCCGGCAATCCATGTCGGCTTCAAATATTAATAAAAAAACTGCCACATTGGATTTCTGGCCAACTAGATCGTCGTTGGCACTAAAATGAACATTTTTCAAAAAAATTTGCATTTAAGTGATCCGACTGAAACTTTTGGCACCAAAGTGAGCACCTTACACAACTTATGGCACTGATAGTGTACTTCTCCCCATTTTTGGCATATGAGCTAAAAGAAGTCTCAAAGGAGTTGAACTTGCTGTCTGATTGAGAAACCTGATATCTCATATCTTAAATAACAAGGTGCAATTTAATATAACAGTTGGAGGAAAGACTGTTGTTATAGAACTACTTAGATTTGCATAGGGTTTTGCAATCTCTTTCAAAGTGAAGTGTTGGGTTTAGGTTCACGATGGTTGATGATTTCTAAGGAAGGTTTGGGTGTTTATGTTGAGGCATAGAGTTGTTCTTCCCGTTAAATTCAACTAGTTGAGAGATTGATCAAATGTAGACTAGTAAGAAGAAGATCAAGCATATGTAGACTTACGTTACATGGCAAAGAGGAAGGTGCAATGAGACACCATGCCAATGTCGGTCACTTATATAACAACTCAGAGTTGCAATGTTGATGAGTGGAATGTAACTAGAAAGGACCCACAAAATGCTATGTAGCATTTATTGGATTGGAAAATTCTTGATGGATACACTTATAGCTAGCTCTTTGATAGATCTCCATCAATTGCAATTGAATGTTGTACTCTTCAAGAAATCTTGTCAAATAATGTCGCTAACAATTATATTCTCAAAATATTTGGTTAAGGTTGTGTTCGAATGAGTGATGATAAACTCAATAAGAAGACAAAGCAATGCATATTTATAGGTTACGTAAAGGAGAGTAGAGCTATAGGCTAACATGCCTGGAGTTTTTCTGTTCTTTTTGGTCGGATGATGCCTGGAGTTAAAATCTACGTGTTTGTAGCATAAAAGTTACAATTGAGGCGTTTGTGATTCTTGTAGGTAAAAGTGTTCATGTTGGCATCAATACATATCTCGATGTTGTTCCAGAGGAATTGTAACGAGAAGCTTTCGAGGTAGCTAAGGAGAGTACTAGCGTGGTAACTAATATATATAGTGCAAATGGCGAAATGGAGCCAGTTGTATCAATGGTCATCGTAACTGCTGAGTTGAATAATATGGAATTTCGATATCTCAAATGATATGAGTGTAATCATGGTTTTGTTCTATCAGTGTCTATGATAAAAGAGTTTGTCTTTGAAATATTTGGAGAATAGCTAAAAGTGCAATACGCATTCCAACAAGGTTTATAGTTTTGGCTAATTTTGGCTATGTTCCAGCAGAACTTGAACTCGAAGAGCATATGTGGCACTTGAGAAGCCATGGGCACCATTGGAAATTAGTAGAGAAGTCTTTCATTTTAGAAAGCTTTTTCTAAAGTGGGGTTGCGAAGTAGTTGTGACTTGACTGAAACAATCAAGTCAAGTTAGAGGTTATTGAAAATATATCTCAGCTTTGATTCTAATTACAAAATTAGCAAAGAAGAGTTTCTCCGTGTCTAATATGAACACAGGGCATTTTTAGGTTTTCTAACATATGTTGAATAGAGACTCCGCTCCCATCGAGTATAAGCTGTCTTGAGATTTTAAGAGAGTTTTTCGTGAGGCTAGAAGAAAATTTTCTTGAGGATTCGTACATGATGGGGTATAAATATAGTCATTGTTGTATTCTCTATATATCAATTTAGATATTTGATCGGCTTATTTGTGGGACATGAAATCGCTGGGTGATTGTTTTTTATTCTCTTTATTTACGGTAGAAAACATATTTAATGAAAAAATAGCTCCGGAAAAATTATAAATGGGCGGGTCTGTGATCGTGGACCCTTGAATGAGTTTGGTCTGATACTCCCATTTAAACACCTAAGTCGGTTATAAGTCGATTTCGAGAAATGGTGGGACTCACCACATCGAAATTGAAAATTTGCTCAGTCATTTTAACAAATCCTTAATACCATTTTTAGAGGAGAATTAGAACTTGTTTATCAAAGAAAATAATGGAAAATTCCAATAAAATGAAAAGGAAAAAGAAAAAAGAAAACCTCAACATTGCAAGCCTTCTCGGAGAAGACCTCTACAAAATGACACTTGTCTTAAAACATCCCTCGTTTTGGTCTTAATCTTCAAGTGTTCGTCCGTTTTGATATAGAATAAATGGAAAACGAAATAGATTAAGATATCTTACTTGGGAGTCCTAGACAAGGATGCGAAGTGTCGAGAATCAATAAAAACGATGATGAACTACTTGGATTTGACTGAATTTGATTGACCTTCAAATTTCTTCATCTTAGAAGAGTTACAAAGCCTCTAATACCGTTCTGGAAATCTCGCTCGAAGTGCTATGTCGAGGACAAATTCAAGTATCCTTTCGAGGACATTTTCAACCTAAAAATCCTTTATTATCATCGGTCCAAACTGCTTCACTAGTTTTAGCATATTTATCTATGTACTTTAGATCTTTTTTCTATATTTCTTGTTGTTCGAGGTTGCCTAGGATTTTCTCGTAGAAAGAGCAATTATATTGAACAGGGGCAACTGTTGTAATCTCTATTCAAGATATAATTGAGAGACTTTTTCACTGATATGAAGTTAAACAAACAATTTACCTTAAAAGTTTAGAAACCATTCGTCACATTGCTCTGAGAAATGAATACAGCACTTTATTCACACCATACGATTAATGTACTTCGAAGACTGAAAATCCTTATGTCGATTCATCCACGAAGTTTATTCAACGGATAGAGATAGCTCTACAATGGCTTTGAAAAGGTTATTCGACAGGACTTTTGTGTTCGTGTGTGAACGGTACTACGTGCGAATCTCTATCCTTTTCGACCAACTCGTGAACTAATGAAACAACATGAGAATTTTGACCTCCGATTTGAAATTTCTCCAACGTCTAGAGGAGATGGCGGACGGGTTCTCGTACCTGTCTGATGTGGCACCCTTGTCGGAAAGAAGGTTCCTTTCACTTAAGATACGACGTCTGTGAACCAAGAAAAACCCGCGGAACCGGAATTCATGCACGACGGTCACCGGTAAAATGTCGGACCTACAAGCACGACAACCCAAACAAGGATGATGAGGAAAGAGAGATATATCTAATGTGCAACAACCCACATATAGGCCCCCGTCCGCAGTTTTCTAGCCGCATCTTTTTGGGGCAGAAAACTAACCCGGACCAAATTATTCCATCTGATGTGTTGGTCCCGGCTTAGCCAAAATTTATCAAAATTCGGAGTAATTGGGTGATACGATATTAAATGGTACATACATACCTAACATTACTCAATAATGGAGAATAATATGGTGTATATCTTAATCTTCTTTTGTGTTATTTGAATGGTGGGAAAGTTAAATATAGAGAGGTCAATCGGGAATCTTTGAAACACACCACTATTTTTATGGATTGGGTAAGAGCAACTAAAAATCCACATTTGATATATCGTTAGTTTTCGTACTCTTCAAAGCTATGTGTCATGAACAGTTTCACACAATAGTGGTTGCACTTGCACTTTCTAAGTAAATGCGGATGTACATATTATGCTTGCTGGTGTTTTGGCTGTATTAGCATTACATTCATAATAAATTTTCCGATGAGAATGCTTTGTGCAAATGTATGATAATAACACAAATATGTAACTCCATTATCTTGTACTTATGTGGGAGAGGGCTCGTTCTCAATAAAATATCAGCTTTTGGTTTGGAGGAAAAGGACCATGAAATTCCAGAAATAGCAAGGACTCTGGTGTCTAATCTTCCCGAATAGACCGACAAGCGTGGGGCTGGCATTTGCAGTAGTTCGCTACTTGCTCACTTACACCGTCTCTTGTTGATGTTAATTTGTAAGCAATAGGGGCAGTACTTGACTTCCAGACAAGCTACATCAATAAAAGGGTGCTCGTCAGAAAATATGCTTTGCGGAGTCTAATCAGATCCGATCCGCAACCGTGTTGGACTTTATGCCCATTTAAATTGTTGTATTATAAGTTCATAATCCTAGAGTGACTATCAGTTCGATCTTGTTGACTTCATTGAATATATAACTTATTCATGCGAGCAAAAGGGACAGTCTTAATTAAATAATTATATGTTTAAATAGCTAATCTGACTTCCCAAATCTATAGATGGTATAACAAAAAGGAAGAGTTCTAATTGAGAGATGGTGTAACCAAAGAGACTGTTGGAAATTTTTTATAATTATGCAAATTATGAATTTTTTTAAGAACGACTAATGATTTTCCTTTATTACGATGGGATATGAAACGTCAATAGGAATACTTTAAGCGTTTAAGTTTCCCTTTCAACAGATTTAATTGCAGATTTTGCTTGTATTTCACTACTTCAAAACCATGTGCTGGTTGACCCTGACAGGTCACGCATGTGTAGGCATCCACTCTCACATTATGCCCTTTTTAAGTAAGGTATTCTTTCTATATATGTGCTAGGGGCTTTTCGGATGATACACTTCTTAATTGGTATTTCCTAAAACTATTAATTGATCAACTTGCTTCTTTTAGATTAAATTACTAATTTTTCATTGGAAATAATGAAGTCAAGATAATTAGGATCAAGATGAGCTTTTTTTAAGCTCGTCTAGAATAGTGGGCTTTTATGAACTTTGCCCATTCCAGGGCAAGTTCAAAACGTGGAAAGTATACGAAGTTACCATGAATGCAAAGTTTCCATGAATCAAATGACAAAATGCCTGAATCAGATATGGTAGTGCCTATCAAGCTTCAGGAAGTGGGATGGATCATTCATCGTGAGACATTGTCTATGTTCCAAGCATTTTCAGAGAAAACTAAATTGTCCTCAACCTCTTGCAGGGAAATATCAAATTTTGAGATTCCTTTTCAGTTACAATCACGCGCTTTTGACCCTTTCTAATGCTCTAATCATCCTATAAATGGGACTTTGAGGTGGAAAATGAATTTCAAACATATGCCAATGCAATCCATTTAAGGTCAAAGAAACAAAAATATAAATACCCTAAGTGTTTCTGCTTCCCTTTTCAACAGATTAATTGCGGATTTTGCTTATATTTCACCACTTCAAAACCGTGTGCATACGCGTATGTATACGCATCCACTCTCACATTATGACCTTTTTAAGTAAGGCATTTCATAAATATGCACTAGCCTCTTTTTGGATGATGCTGGATGATGCACTTCTTAATGGGTATTTTGTGGAACTATGAAGTGATCGACTTGCTTCTTTTAGATAAAATTACCAAGCTACCATGAATGGAAATCCTAGTTACCAAAGTTTCCATTTTTCCAAAATGGCAAAGTGTGCGAATCTGATTTTGTGGTGCCTGCAAGCTTCAGAGTCAATCCTTTGGCTTGCTTACTGATTAAGCCTCATTTCACTTCAAACAACTGCATTAACATCGATTAAATGTATGTGCTTAAAATAAATGAAACAAGCGGTATTAGCAGGACAACATGTGTGCGATTTTGAATTAAAGTGGTAACCACATGCCATCTCATAAGCACGTAGATTTGACCGAGGAGAAACTGCCCAATCTGTTTCTCCGCGTTGTATACGTTGAAAAAACTTCCAAGCAAGTTCATCTCAAAATCATACTCCTATAAACCTCGAATTTGCCCAATTTGTTTCTGCGCGTTGTATACGCTGGAGAAACTTCCAAGCAAGTTCATCTCAAAATCATACTCCTATAAACCTCGAATTTGCCCAATTTGTTTCTGCGCGTTGTATACGCTGGAGAAACTTCCAAGCAAGTTCATCTCAAAATCATACTGCTATAAACCTCGAATTTGTGGCTATAGGTCCACATCAAGAAACTACATAATTTGGCTCAACATCTTTAACATTTTTACCCCTGCTTGCACGCATTCGCACACATCTAATACATTCTATTTGTTGTTAAATGAGGTTAGGACGCATCTGAATTTATTAGAAAGTTGGAGAACATCTAGAATGAAATGAACACAATAAAACTACAGCTTTCAGTTATAGGCCGACGAAGGGCTGCTTCTAGCTTCTAGTGATTCCTAATTCGTTTCCTAGGGTTCATACTTGATCAGAACTTCATGAGATGGTACATACAACCAGCTCTAGCAAGGGTTTACTCACCGAAAAGCTATAGCTAGTCTGATGAGCTTTTATGCTCTTTTTGCCGTAACACTTTGACAGCGGGAACTAACATAAATGTTCCTAGAAAACACATCTATATAGAATGAAATTTAACATCCTTAGCCATACTTACAAAAGGTAGCAAATATTTGTTGCATTGTCACAACAATAACATATTGACTTCGCGAAGTGGGATTGGATCATACATCGTGAGAAATCGACTATATACGAAGCATTTTCAGAGATAACCAAATTTTTGTCAACCTCTTGCAAGGAAATATCAAATTTTGAGAGGCCTTTTAGATTACAATAGCATGCTTTGAACTCTCTTTAATGCTTTGATCATCCTCCAACGGGGACTTTGATATGGAAGATGAATTTCAAACAATATGCCAATGCGATGCTATCCATTTAAGGTAAAAATAAACAAAACTATAAGCAGCCTAAGTGCTTTTTTACGTTTTCATGATATTAATTGTAGGTTTTGCTTGTTTCACGGCGTCAAAAGCATGTGTTGGTTGGCCATGAGGATTCACATTTGCATAGGCATCCACTCTCACGTTATGACCTTTTTAAGTGAGGTATTTCATTTATGTGTGGTAGGGACTTTTTGGATGATACCCTTTTTGATGGGTATTTCCTAAAACTATGAAGTGAATCAACTCACATCTTTTAGATAAAATTATCATTTTTCAGTAAAAGTAATGATGTCAATATAATTTGATTCAAAATGAGCTTATTTTAAGCTCTTCCGCAGAATTTTTTCTATAGTTGATTCTATCATGCAAAGCAGCCTAAGTGCTTTTTTACCTTTTCATGAGATTAATTGTAGGTTTTGCTTGTATTTCACGGCGTCAAAATCATGTGTTGGTTGGCCATGAGGATTCACATTTGCATAGGCATCCACTCTCACATTATGACCTTTTCAAGTGAGGTATTTCATCTATGAGTGCTAGGGACTTTTTGGATGATACCCTTCTTAATGGGTATTTCCTAAAACTATGAAGTGAATCAACTCACATCTTTTAGATAAAATTATCAATTTTCATTAAAAGTAATGATGTCAAGATAATTTGATTCAAAATGAGCTTATTTTAAGCTCTTCCGCAGAATTTTTTCTATAGTTGATTCTATCATGCAAAGCAGCCTAAGTGCTTTTTTTTTTTTTTACCTTTTCATGAGATTAATTGTAGGTTTTGCTTGTATTTCACGGCGTCAAAATCATGTGTTGGTTGGCCATGAGGATTCACATTTGCTTAGGCATCCACTCTCACGTTATGACCTTTTCAAGTGAGGTATTTCATCTATGAGTGCTAGGGACTTTTTGGATGATACCCTTCTTAATGGGTATTTCCTAAAACTATGAAGTGAATCAACTCACATCTTTTAGATAACATTATCAATTTTCATTAAAAGTAATAATGTTAAGATAATTTGATTCAAAATGAGCTTATTTTAAGCTCTTCCGCAGAATTTTTCCTATAGTTGATTCTATCGTGCAATAGACGAAATCTATTAAGGGAAAGAGTGGTCATTAGTCACAATATGAGATGATGTCGCCTCATACCAGTGTCACACAAAGTTCATCACCTCATAGTTGAAAAGTCGTGCAACTGCATGCCTCTTTTCACCATTGTTCCTTCACTTCTATATAAAGGGACGAATACAAAGCAAATAAATCACCACAATTCCCAATCTCAAATTCTCTCGTCGACATTCTCATTTCTTTGCATTCACTTACGTCCACATTAAAGTTTCACTTAGCCACACACACGATCAATCGATATGGGTTTTCATCAAAAGATGATGATCCTTTTCTTTGTTCCCCTTGTGTTATCTCAAACCGTCTTTGGCTATCCCTCTAGTAACGTGGAGCCATGTGTAACAAGACACCTTACCCACAACCGTGTAAACACTTCTTGACCCGCAACCCTAATCAAACCCCTCTCAACCAGAAATCCGATTTCTTGAGAGGCCGAGCTCAAAGAACCCTCTCATGTCATTACACATCGAGGGCAACATCTTGTCTGGGAGGCCGAGCTCAATGAACCCGGTCCGACAAGTATCAAGGTCAGTCAGGGCGGCGCTGAGCCAAATTTGTGCATCATCCGGAGTGCATTGATGGTCGATGCTGCGGTTCAAGCTGAGGACTGCGTGCTCGTAAAGCTGGAGGCAGTCGGACCATGCGACCTTCTCGCGCTTGTTGTGGCACCTGGAGCCCGACAGGTACATGCTGAGTCGGGCGAGCTGGGCCCTCTCCAGGGCAACTTGAATCAAGGCCTTCAAGTTCAGCGAATGCATTTATTCTTCTGCTGTCATATATTTGCTTTGAGTTTTTTGTCTACAGTTTCTCCATCAAATGTTTATTAGTGTGGTTTCAATTATTAGAAATAATCACTGTTGCATGTATTTAATGGAATAAACTTGGTTTAAAAGGAAGAATATACAAAACCCTGCGGTGTGATCTGCACCTGAATAGATTACTCTATTCAGTGTCTCAGGATATATGAAGACAACTGTAGATGGAGGAGATGTGCAAAGAACTACAGTTAAGCTCATCATCAGCCGGGGTGTATGTGTTGCCTGGAGAACCGGCTATAATAATTAATGGGGTGCAAAATTTGAACTCCCGCAATGGCCCTCCTGCCTTTTCTGATATCAAGCATGAGGCGAAGTCACCCGGATTCCAAGGTTTTGGTGAATGGATGGAAGGGAGAGAAGTTTGGAAACTGTTTGAAGGGCAATATTTTTCTGGTACTGTTGCGCAGTTTGATAAGGAAACCGGCTGGTACAGGGTAGTCTACGAAGACGGCGACTCTGAAGATCTTGAGTCGGGCGAGCGAGTTGAGTCCGACTCAGCATGTACCTGTCGGGCTCCAGGTGCCACAACAAGCGCGAGAAGGTCGCATGGGCCGACTGCCTCCAGCTTTACGAGCACGCAGTCCTCAGCTTGAATCGCAGCATCGACCATCAATGCACTCCGGATGATGCACAAATTTGGCTCAGCGCCGCCCTGACTGACCTTGATACTTGTCGGACCGGGTTCATTGAGCTCGGCCTCTCAAGAAATCGGATTTCTGGTTGAGAGGGGTTTGATTAGGGTTGCGGGTCAAGAAGTGTTTACACGGTTGTGGGTAAGGTGTCTTGTTACACCATGACTCCACGTTACTAAAGGGATAGCCAAAGACGGTTTGAGATAGCACAAGGGGAACAAAGAAAAGGATCATAATCTTTTGATGAAAACCCATATCGATTGATCGTGTGTGTGGCTAAGTGAAACTTTAATGTGGACGTAAGTGAAGGCAGAGAAATGAGAATGTCGACGAGAAAATTTGAGATTGGGAATTGTGGTGATTTATTTGCCTTGTATTCGTCCCTTTATATAGAAGTGAAGGCACAATGGTGAAAAGAGGCATGCAGTTGCACGACTTTTCAACTATGAGGTGATGAACTTTGTGTGACATTGGTATGAGGCGGCATCATCTCATCTTGTGAGTAATGACCACTCTTTCCCTTAATAGATTTCGCCTATTGCACGATAGAATCAACTATAGGAAAAATTTTATGGAAGAGCTTAAAATAAGCTCATTTTGAATCAAATTATCTTGACATCATTACTTTTAATGAAAATTGATAATTTTATCTAAAAGATGTGAGTTGATTCACTTCATAGTTTTAGGAAATACCCATTAAGAAGGGTATCATCCAAAAAGTCCCTAGCACTCATAGATGAAATACCTCACTTGAAAAGGTCATAACGTGAGAGTGGATGCCTAAGCAAATGTGAATCCTCATGGCCAACCAACACATGATTTTGACGCCGTGAAATACAAGCAAAACCTACAATTAATCTCATGAAAAGGTAAAAAAGCACTTAGGCATGCTTTGCATGATAGAATCAACTATAGAAAAAATTCTGCGGAAGAGCTTAAAATAAGCTCATTTTGAATCAAATTATATTGACATCATTACTTTTACTGAAAAATGATAATTTTATCTAAAAGATGTGAGTTGATTCACTTCATAGTTTTAGGAAATACCCATCAAAAAGGGTATCATCCAAAAAGTCCCTACCACACATAAATGAAATACCTCACTTAAAAAGGTCATAACGTGAGAGTATGCCTGTGCAAATGTGAATCCTCATGGCCAACCAACACATGCTTTTGACGCCGTGAAATACAAGCAAAACCTACAATTAATATCATGAAAACGTAAAAAGGCACTTAGGCTGCTTATAGTTTTGTTTATTTTTACCTTAAATGGATAGCATCGCATTGGCATATTGTTTGAAATTCATCTTCCATATCAAAGTCCCTGTTGGAGGATGATCAAAGCATTAAAGAGAGTTCAAAGCATGCGATTGTAATCTAAAAGGCCTCTCAAAATTTGATATTTCCTTGTAAGAGGTTGACAAAAATTTGGTTATCTCTGAAAATGCTTCGTATATAGTCGATTTCTCACGATGTATGATCCAATCCCACTTCGCGAAGTCAATATGTTATTGTTGTGACAATGCAACAAATATTTGCTACCTTTTGTAAGTATGGCTAAGGATGTTAAATTTCATTCTATATAGATGTGTTTTCTAGGAACATTTATGTTAGTTCCCGCTGTCAAAGTGTTACGGCAAATAGAGCATAAAAGCTCATCAGACTAGTTATAGCTTGTCGGTGAGTAAACCCTTGCTAGAGCTGGTTGTATGTACCATCTCATGAAGTTCTGATCAAGTATGAACCCTAGGAAACGAATTAGGAATCACTAGAAGCAGCCCTTCGTCGGCCTATAACTGAAAGCTGTAGTTTTATTGTGTTCATTTCATTCTAGATGTTCTCCAACTTTCTAATAAATTCAGATGCGTCCTAACCTCATTTAACAACAAATAGAATGTATTAGATGTGTGCGAATGCATGCAAGCAGGGGTAAAAAATGTTAAAGATGTTGAGCCAAATTATGTAGTTTCTTGATGTGGACCTATAGCCACAAATTCGAGGTTTATAGCAGTATGATTTTGAGATGAACTTGCTTGGAAGTTTCTCCAGCGTATACAACGCGGAGAAACAAATTGGGCAAATTCGAGGTTTATAGGAGTATGATTTTGAGATGAACTTGCTTGGAAGTTTTTTCAACGTATACAACGCGGAGAAACAGATTGGGCAGTTTCTCCTCGGTCAAATCTACGTGCTTATGAGATGGCATGTGGTTACCACTTTAATTCAAAATCGCACACATGTTGTCCTGCTAATACCGCTTGTTTCATTTATTTTAAGCACACACATTTAATCGATGTTAATGCAGTTGTTTGAAGTGAAATGAGGCTTAATCAGTAAGCAAGCCAAAGGATTGACTCTGAAGCTTGCAGGCACCACAAAATCAGATTCGTACACTTTGCCATTTTGGAAAAATGGAAACTTTGGTAACTAGGATTTCCATTCATGGTAACTTGGTAATTTTATCTAAAGGAAGCAAGTCGATCACTTCATAGTTCCACAGAATACCCATTAAGAAGTGCATCATCCAGCATCATCCAAAAAGAGGCTAGCGCATATTTATGAAATGCCTTACTTAAAAAGGTCATAATGTGAGAGTGGATGCGTATACATACGCGTATGCACACGGTTTTGAAGTGGTGAAATATAAGCAAAATCCGCAATTAATCTGTTGAAAAGGGAAGCAGAAACACTTAGGGTATTTATATTTTTGTTTCTTTGACCTTAAATGGATTGCATCGGCATATGTTGGAAATTCATTTTCCACCTCAAAGTCCCATTTATAGGATGATTAGAGCATTAGAAAGGGTCAAAAGCGCGTGATTGTAACTGAAAAGGAATCTCAAAATTTGATATTTCCCTGCAAGAGGTTGAGGACAATTTGATTTTCTCTGAAAATGCTTGGAACATAGACAATGTCTCACGATGAATGATCCATCCCACTTCCTGAAGCTTGATAGGCACTATCATATCAGATTCATGCGTTTTGCCGTTTGATTAATGGAAACTTTTGGTGGCTGTGATTTCCATTCACAGTAACTTCGTCTTCTTTCCACGTTTTGAACTTGCCCTGGAATGGGCAAAGTTCATAAAAGCCCACTATTCTGGACGAGCTCAAAAAAGCTCATCTTGATCCAAATTATCTTGACTTCTTTATTTCCAATGAAAAATTAATAATTTAATCTAAAAGAAGCAAGTTGATCAATTAATAGTTTTATGAAATACCAATTAAGAAGTGCATCATCCGAAA
The DNA here is from genome assembly GCA_017140185.1 of Eucalyptus polyanthemos subsp. polyanthemos. Classification (NCBI taxonomy): domain Eukaryota; kingdom Viridiplantae; phylum Streptophyta; class Magnoliopsida; order Myrtales; family Myrtaceae; genus Eucalyptus; species Eucalyptus polyanthemos. The sequence continues at coordinate 18,724,488 of CM029460.1, read as the reverse complement.
AGCCCCTACCACATTTATAGAAAGAATACCTTACTTAAAAAGGGCATAATGTGAGAGTGGATGCCTACACATGCGTGACTCGTCAGGGTCAACCAACACCCAGTTTTGAACTAGTGAAATACAAGCAAAATCTGCAATTAAATCTGTTGAAAGGGAAACTTAAACGCTTAAGGTATTCATATTTTTGTTTCTTTCACCTTACATGGATTGCATTAGCATATTGTTCAAAATTCATCTTCCGCACCAAAGTCCCCTTTGGAGGATGATCAGGGCATTAGAGAGAGTCAAAGTGTGTGATTGTAATCAAAATGGTCTCAAAATTTGATATTTCCCTGCAAGAAGTTTAGGACAATTTGGTTATCCCTGAAAATGCTTGGAATATAGTCGATTTCTCATGATATATCATCCAATCCCACTTCCCGAAGCCGAGGTGATATTTTTGTCACAATGCAAACAATATTTGCCACCTTCTTTAGGTGTGACTAAGGATGTTAAATTTCATTCTATGAACATTTATATTAGTCCCCGCTGTCAAGTGCTACAACAAAAAGAACATAAAAGCTAATCACACTGGTTGTAGCTCATCGGTGAGTAAAACCTTGCTAGAGCTAGTTGTATGTACTATCTCATGAACTAGACATGAAATATTTTTGTGGAAAAACAAGTTCCTGTTTTTCGGAAATGATCTTTGAACAAAAATGTAGGTGTCAATATATTATATATTTCTTAACAATATCCTAAAATATCCTATGGTAGCTCAAGTCTAGTGATATGATTGTGTGTGTAATAGTGTAGTGCTTATGCATTAGAGCATGCACAACATTTTTCTTTAAAAAAAAAAAATGTTTGAAAAATTTGAAAATATGAACATTCATTCCCAAACTCCAAACTTGCAAATAATGAATCAACAATTATTCTTCTCCTTATAACTCTCAACTACAAGAATATTTAACACTATATAAGATAAATTTTTGCCTAATTTCAACAAGATAACATTTTTTCTAACTTCTAAAATTTCTAACTGGAGTCACAAATGGGACCAATCTTTTTTGTCTAATGGGAGAAAAAAGACATAACTTTAGAGGTATCACCTAAAAAGCAAGCCTATGGCCCTTGATTATGTGTCTGCGATTAGGCATAAGCTATCTCAAGCCGCTACCTCATGTAACATTGGGACTTTCAATATTAAGTCAAATTGATGTTATGGGGATTTTCAAATAATGAGTCGCAATTAACATATTGAAGTCAGTTAGAAATCAAACAAGATATGGAGGTATATATCACTTCTAACACAACTAGAAAATTTAGAATTGGGAACTTGATTATATTAATTATCCAACTAGCGCCCTTTCAGTTATTAGACAACATTCTTGCTAATTATGAGTCCTAAGGTTCCATTCTTAATTGGGCTAAAAGGAAAACAACAATCAATATACTGAAAATATGCAATCAAATAATAATTGAAATTGAAATGCACAAACAACACCCTAACGATTGTCTTTAAAAGAAATATAAAATCTTATTCTAAAGCCCTAATAGCTTGTTAAATTTAGAGTTTATCAAAGATTCTTGCACATTTTAAAAGAAAACTACTAAGACTATTATTTCTAAGCTTTTTCCTGATTCTGTAAATACTTTTATGAAATAAATCAGAAAAATGGGTCCAGGTCGGGTCCCTGGATTAGGTCGGGACAAGACTGACCTGGTTCCGGCAATCCTCAGCCGGACTGGGTCTGATACGTGGGCCCAGTTCAACTCGAAATGGGCCCCCCCGAAAAAAAAACCTAAATTTTTAACTTGGCCGAAAAACTAAAGTAAGCCCTAACCTAAAATTAAACTAAAGTGACCCAAAGAAAAATTGAACAGGCCTGGAAGTCGGCCAAATCCGCGAATCAGGCCCGACCCGGCACCGACTTGCCAATCCGGTGCGCAGCCTCTTCGCCTGTTGCATCCGTGCCGCGACACCTCAGCGTCGGCCGAGAGCCCAACTCTGGCCCACCTCGTCCGGCCGCCCCTAGCGTCAGCTCAGCCAGCCCGGGCCAAGAGCTTTGCCTCCGCTTGGCCATCGTTCCTTGGCCGGCCTCAGCACAGCCGGCTGAGGGTGCCTCTGGGCCGAAAACAAACAAAAACAACGGCGGCGGCGAAAATGTGGTGAAACGACCAAACGACCGTCACCTGGAACGCCAAACATCACAGAAACATCACAATAGAACGAGACGCGCACGAACGACTCGATTTCGACCGCGGACGAGGGCAAGAATACTAGATCTCATTGAGGCATTTCATCAAGCTGGTGGAGTGCGTTAACTAATCGTAAGGTTTTCAGCTCGATGGGGACTCAAACCCCAGCTGGGACTCTCATAAAAAAAAAAAAAAAAAAAAAAAGCATAAAAACTAAAAACAATGATGCACGCAATAGCCAAGCGAAGGACGAATGGTGCCGGAGTTGGCGTTAGTCAAACGGCCGCGAGCTCTGGCTCAACGTGCCCAAAAACAGGGCAAAAACAGAGCAAACAGAAGGAGTTACAGGTTCGGGCTTGAGACGTCGACCGGGAGGGGTCATCAAGTGGAGTTCGCACGCGGTTGATGTGTTGGCCGAGGCTCCCCCTCGCTCGTCGTTCTGTCTCAGCTTTCGCTCTCTGGGCCTCTATCTCTCTCTATCTCCCCTCACTCTCCCACTAGTTCAATCTCCAGAGCCCCCACTGTCTCGTTCACCCTCAGTTCTGTGTTTTCTCATCGCCCCTTTTGTCTCTTGGCCTCACTCCCTCTCAGTCTCTCAATCTCTCCCTCGGCCTGCACTCTCCCTATCTGAGCCCCTCTCCCTCGACTCACCCTCTCTGTACCCAATCTCACTCCCCGACCTCCTTTGGCTCTCTCTCCCTTTTAATGACACCGGCAGGCGCGCATGGCTCTTGACTGACAGCCTTGATCGATGCTGACGCCCTGCCTCTGGGGCGTCGTGTGAGGGTCGTTCTCTGCCGCACCAGAGCATCTGGGGCGAAGGGAAAAGGGAAAGAGAGAAGAGGAGAGGGCCGGGCCAGGGAAAGGAAAAATGGGCCGGGCTTAGGCGAGAAAGAAGAGGGGAGAGGAAAAGAAAAAGTGAAGAGGCTGGGTCAGTCTGCCCGGCCCAGTCTCATTTTTCCTTTTTTCCTCTTCTTATTTAAAAAAATTAAAGTAAATCCTATTGCTATTAATGCAAATGCTCTTAGTGTCTATATGCTATGCTATTAAATGAAAAATATTTTTGCTTAGGGGTTAAAAATTAATCCACTAATTTTCAATGCAATTAATGAATAAATAAATGTGTTGTCAAAATTTAGGTTTTAACGAGAATGTGGATGCCAATGCTTGCCTCATCTTGCCTTACTCTATAAAAAAAATTAGTGAATTCTGATCACAAAATGAAGCAAAGATGATGGATTGAATCATATCACATAAAAAAATTAAAGGATTGTAGTCTCACTCTCTTTGTGGAACTATGGACAAAACCTAAAATTAATTTCCAAGCCTTTTTGGATATGATGAAGAGAGCTTAAAAAGGATTGAAAATGTAGTTTGAACTTAGTTAGATTTTAGCCTTTTTGCCTTTACGTTCAAATCAAAAGGGGATAAGTGTTAAAAAAAGTCATAAACATTTTGCATTTGTGTCAATTTAGTTCTAAACATTTTTTTGTACCAATTAAGTCCTAAAATTTTTTAAGTTGTGTCAATTTAATCATTTTCCAGTCAATTTTGGCCAAAATCTGACTAACGAACAAAGTTCGATAAATAAGTCACTACACTTTTGATGAATGTTTAGAATCGAATAAGAGATGAAATTGATTTTTACAATATCTAAAAGAATGCAACAAATTTAAATAAAGAAAGTTAAGGGAAAAGAAGATTGTACATAAAATTTATAATGATTCGGCTTAAATTAAGCATACATCCAGTTTTTTACGTTGATAGAATTCACTATATAATCAATAGAAAAGTACAATTTTTTAGTGCAAACATATAGCGGAAAGATCCCTTCTTACTCACTAAGTCACTCTTTTTTGTGATTTTCTCTCTTGAATACAATTTATAAGGACCGCTGATGAAGAGCAAGTAGTTGAAAAGACTTTAAACTTTTGAAATTTCAATTTTCACGTCTCTACCTCAATTAGACTAAATGACCTTATTAAATACTCCTCCACACCTCACTAGCCGTTGGCATTTTCCATAGCAATTTCTTTCAATCAATTCATTGGACATAATCGACTAAGGAATCTTATAACCATTTAAAGATTGAGATTAAATTGAGATTAAAGTCCATTAATTATGATCTCCCATATAATTATAATCTAGGTTTCCATAAATAGATGCTTCCAAAAAAGGAACTTGTCTTCAAGATTGATTTAATCAATTTATGATTGATTCCATCAACGTATCTATAGAAGGAAAGTGAGATTCTTTGTCATAGAGCTATAATAAATTCCTAATGCATTCATTCTAAATCATTGTCACAAGCTCAATAAATTTGAGTCCAACTTCATCCTTGTTCTGGACGCAGTTTCAATCTGGATTGCATTAGAGTGGGAAATACTTTCGGATTTAATAGACTTTGGCAAAAGTCTGCAATAGAACTTTAGAATTATTATATTCTTCAAAATAAGAACTAGAAAGTTTTGTCAACTTAAAAACTTGATAGGAGTTTTCTCAACACTTCCAACATATTTGAATGTTCAATTTGACTATTGTCACTCCATGCTACTCAAAACATGGTGAATGTCTGCACATGGGCTTCGATTTTGTCTACTTCTCGAGCTATTTTCCTGGATTTTTGTACATGCATTTCTTTTGATGTGTAAATCGTTCTCTTGAATAGTCAATTTGACTATTGTCACTCCATGCAACTCAAAACATGGTGAATGCACACTTAGGCCTTAGATTTTGTCTGCTTCTCGAGCTTTTCTCCTGGTATCTTGTCCATACATTTCTCTGTGACGTGTAAATCGTTCTTTCAAGTTCCTTCGACTTCTTTAGGCAATCTTTATCTAAGGAGATGTGATCAATTCCCACCTCCTGCTTTATGGGCAAGACAATTCACCAAATAAATGCCTCAATGTCCATTCTTATTCTGAAATTTGAACTTGCAGCGGAAGGTGAAAAAAAGTGGGGCTTCAACATCCTCTGCTTCTATCTTCCTATGTGACTTCCTTAAAGGAACTGCTGCTGGAGACCGATGTCCAACTGTAGTTAGTGAGAGATCTATGAATCTGAGTCGTCCAGTTTTTCAGGGACAAGATCAATGAATCTGTTTTGCCCTTTCACTTTGGAGGTACTTCTCAAAGCTTCAAATTCAACTATTGTCAGAAGGTTTAACGCACTCCCACATCCAACTTTATCAGCAATTAGTTTGAGTTTTATTCTGTTGGTGGCTTACTGTTTGAGCTTTATCTCTCTGGTCCTCTGGCTCAGACGACAAGCAACATGCTCGGGCACTCAGTCGTCAGTGATTGTGGTCGAACTTCTTTGCGTTATTCCGGGTTGGTGGATTTTCATTGGGTTCAAGGAAGCAACTTTAGACATCTAGTTATACCGAAAGCTCAAATTTGACTGCTTTCGGTTAACGTAGTTCGACTTAGCTTCTATCAGACAATCTCTACTAATTACTCTTGAGGTCAACAGTCACATTGACTCGCCTCTATCTTGCTGACGTTTTTTAATGTTGTTTTTCCTGGAAAAGGGACATTGCTTCTTCGTTCCGAATTAGGTTGATCATCTATAAACAGTTTCATGCCTCATCTAATAGGAAGTTGAATCCTCAGAAAAACAGAGCTATATATAACAGTATAGGGATCTATTGAAGTGAAAAAGATCTTTTTAACTTGCCGCCTTCAACTCGGGTACTCCATCCTGTTGAATATCTGGGGATTTCTGCAGGTTTTTGGAAATATTTTTCAGAGACTATTGAACCTTAACCAAGAAGGATTCAATTCGAGAATTCCTAGTTAGCTAGACTGTTCAACGTTCTCTCCCCTTTAGTAAGATTCCAATTAATAAAAGATCAGTCTTGCGCAGGATGGATTACTCTAAACGTTGCCTCTCAGAGAATTTTTTAGAAGAATTGTCTTCTTGATGCTGCAAACACCAATCCGAGCTTGAGGTGGGAAAAAGCTATTAGAAGTGGCTGCTGTACTAGCCCAGGTTCAGGGTGATATCTTACGCTAATATGCCAAGCAGGCCTTACCATTGGTCTTGAGCACCTGCTAAGTATGGAGAACTAGTTTTTGTCAGTTTCAAGTGCTTGGAAGGAGTTGAGGAACAAAAGCAGGAAACGGGGATTTGTCACTAGCTACTTCGTGTTTTCCGCGTGCTACAATGCAGAAGGCCCCATCATGTTGGGAAAATGCAAACGCTGATCGCTTGAAAGAAGTCAGGTTTTGTTCACTATGCTAAGATAGGCTTCTAGTTAAAATGAAAATCGATGCCAAAAATCAAAAGAAAATGATCTGATAAATTTGTTTATTCTATGATTTGGGAGTTCTTAAACAATTACAAATGTATTTGATAAGCAATATAATTACTTCCTTAGAGCAAAAAAGCGGAAAAATGACAGCTATTCACCTAGACTAGATTTCCAGAAGAGAGAAAAAGGAAGACAAAAGAAGAAGAAAGAGCTGGAATAGAGAATAATCATTATAGCCCCGACTAAAACCGATTAACAATTTGTAACCCCCTGAGGTGTAAATCGCGTCATAACCCACTGAGGTGTTAGGCACATCGTAACCCACAGAGGGGTAAGGCATGCCGGTGGTGAGCAACCAAGTGCCGCCGGGGATCAAGTTCCCGATGGTGAATTTCGAAGCTTCCGTCATGCTTGTGATTACATGGTAACCTGCCCATGTCACCCTATTTGCAGTCGATGACCCAGGACCCGTGTTCATATACTCTCCATAGTACAGAGTGTCCAGGGCAAAGTCACCATCCCACTCCAACCACCCGGCCGAGTCAATTAGACTATCAAGGTAAGTCATCATGAAAACAGTTCTTGAATATTTTTGCCATGGCCTCCCAAGGTATGTCTTCACGGAGTTTTGAACCAAACCCAAGTCTGAATCAGCAGTGACTTTGCAATTGAGGATGGAGATGCCAGTGTTCTCGTTCGGGTCAATTCCGCCGTGTGCAGTGATGGTATTGACTCTGTTAGGAGGGTTTCTAACATAGATGTTACAATTTTGGAAAACGACTGCGGCATTTCCAAATATGAAGTCGGTGGTGCCATAGATATCACATTCTTTGTAGAACTGTCGTTCAGAATGAACAAAAAGTGTGTCTTGATAACCCTCGAAGGCACATCGATAGAAAACTAAGAGGTCGGAGCTGGAACGTAGAGCAACCGCTTGGTGATTTGCGGCGCTGGCAGTGTTACGAAAAGTGATATCTTGAGCAATGAATCCATCACCATCAACAGCTGAAACTCAAGATGAGAAACTATTAGCACGGGTACGTCTACCAGTTCATGTAATTTAAACCGGGAAGTATCTCAGCAAACTAAACATGGATCTCTAAATGCTTAATTTACGATCTCAGCAAACTAAACGTTGATAATCCTCCCCCTTTTTTCTCTTTTCCCTTTTCAGTATTTATACTGTATAAAATGCATAATATTATGAATAAATTACGTGATAAACTCACCAACAGTTGCTGAATTGAAGGTAGTAAATCCTGCGGCATTACTTTTGCTTCCAGTAATTATGGTCTTTCCAATACCATCACCCACAAAAGCCATGTTCTCCAATTTTGATCCAACTTCAACATTCTCTTCATACGTACCAGCCTTGATATAGATTATGAACCTCGTTGTATCAGACCGCTTTGAAGCCACAGTTACAGCTTCGTTAATTGTCTTGTAGTTCCCAGAACTGTCTTGAGCCACCATGATATTGGCCGTAGATAGCGCGGGTGAAGACTGTAAGAGCTTCCGGTCGCTGGGCCTCACCCAAGTAGGGAACTCATTGGCGAAATTCGGGGTAGGGTAGGGCACATAATTTGCAGACAAAGTGTTGCTTATCAACTTGGAAATGTTATTCGACATCAAGGACAACATGTTGTCTAAGATGCCGAGCTCGACAAACCCAGTTTGACAGGTCTCCAAGTTGGTCAAGGCGGTGCTAAGCCAGGTTTGCATGTCGTCTTGAGTGCACTGGCGATTGATGGTCCGGTTCAAGTGGTGGACTGTGTGCTCATAAAGCTTGAGGCAGTCAGCCCATGCGGCCTTCTCGTGTTCATCGCGGCACCAGGAGCCTAGCGAGTATATGTGGCTTTGGGCGAGCTGTGCTCTCTCAAGGGCGACTTGCATCGAGGCCTTGAGGAAATGGGATCTTCGCTTGAGAGGGGTTTGCTTTGGGTTGCGGGTTAAGAAGTACTCACAAGGTTGTGGGTAAGGCATTTTGTCATACCATGATTTTACAACGCTAGAGGAAGAGCTAGAGATGGTTTGAGATAGCAAAAGAGGGAAAAAGATAAGGATCATCACCTGATGAAAACCCATTTAGATGGATTTTCCGTATTGCCAAGTGAAATTAAGTGAAAGAGAAGTTAAGGATCGGTGATGTTGAACTGGGGTGGTTCGGTTGCCTTGGGCTGGCCCCTTTATGTAGAAGTGAGGGCATATAACAGTGACAAGAGAGAAGCAGTTACACCACCTTCCGTGGAACTTGCGTTTCAATATCATAGAATGTCCAATTGGTTGCAAAAAGGTGTCGTGGAACACGTCGTTGACGCAACGGGCACAAATGTTACTTTTGTGAATCTGTGGGATTAAATTGTCCAGCTATGCGCAATGAATTGTCCCTTTGGAATTTCCAGAGAATCGGATCGGATGTCTCATAGCTCGTGCCTAACATATTTAATTTTCTCCAAGACGACCATAAGCAAAAAGGCCTATGAACGTCTCCCGAGAACACTCCTATGCTTCTTTTGTTGTCCTTCTGATACAAAAATTCAATGATTGCGTGATTTAATAATATTAATATCCATGTACTTGCACGTTGTCGGTCGATTCCGTGCGAGAGTTGACTTCTCCGTAGCTCGGACTTTGACTCCGATGACTCGGGGGCTCTTCACGGGCAGCTTCTTGGACTCAAGGAACACGTTGCGCGACCGGTCGAGAGAAGGAGGGATCTCGAAGGTCAATTCGGCCTCCAGAAAGTGCAGCAGAAACTCTTTGTCTATTCATCTGCGAAAAATCAAACTTTCCCTGGGTGGGAAAAGCAGGTCAATTTTGTCTTCATCGGTAAGTTCCACGCTCCTTCTTCGTCTACCGAACACTCCGTACTTGCAGACGCTCCAAGAACAGCGCACACTCGCAACTTCCTCTCCACCGCCGCTGAGCACGCCAGCCAAGCCTATGCCTCCACTGGAAAGAGTTCAGACACTCCAAAAGAACTTCCGTTCGACTGGTTTCGGTCAATGCAAGCCGACTTATTTCCTATTAGACATGATCACTTTTCTTGAGACGAACAGTTGCATTAACTCGCCTCTATCTTGCCAACGCTTTTCAACGACGGTTTACCAGGAGAGGGGATCTTTTCCTTGGTTCCGGATAAGCTTGATCATCTTAATCCATTTTATGCCTCATCTAATTCAAAGTCGAATCCTCGGCAAGACACAGCAAAAAAGTTTTCCTGAACTTGATCTTTTCAACTCGGGTGTTCTGTCCTGTCTTATTTATGGGGGCATTGGGGGATTTATGCTGGTTTTCGGCAAGCTTTCTTGAGACTATTGGACCGTAACCGAGGAGGATTCAATCCCAGGATTCTTAGCTAACTAGACTGTTCCCATTAATGAAAATAAGGTCTTGCAAGGAACAGATAAGTCGTGATGTTGCCTCTTAGAGAATTATTAAGAAGAATTGTGTTCTTCATGCTGCAATACTAAATCCGATCTAAAGTTGAGAAAAGCTATTAGAAGTGGTTGCTGTACTAGGCCAAAGTCAGGGTGAAATATGAAGGTGATATGCCAATCAGGCCTGACTATTTATGTTCAATAGCTGCTAAAAATGGAGAACTAGTAGTCAATTTCTAGTGCTAGTTGTGGAACAAAAGCATGAAACAGTTGACTGTTGTAGGCTACTTCAGGCTTACCGGGTGGTACAACGCAGAAGGCGCAATCCTGTTCAGAAAGTTTGATAATATGACGATCCATGGACGAGGGACACGGATGCCAATCGCTTGAAAGAATTCGATTTGTTCACGATGTTAAGATAGGCTATTAGATGAAATGAAAATTGATGCCGAAAATTAAAAGAATTTTATGGTTTTGTCAACTTTTTTATTGTTCTTTGAATTCGGAGTTTTTAAACAATGTGAGATATTCTTTGCTTGAGCAATAAAATTACTTCCTTGCAGCAAAGAAGCGGGGAAAGAAAAAAGAATTGGACTAGAGAGTGCCCGTATAACTTCCAATAAAATTGATGAATTTTTAACCCACAAAGGTGTAAGACACGCTAGTGGCGGGCAACCAAGAGATAGTGAATTTCGAAACCTCCATCATGCTTGTGATGATGGTGACTTACCCAAGGACTAGAGGTGGCAAAATGAGTCGCTTGTTTTTTGAAAAAGTTAGTTAAATGGGTTTAACAACTAAAGATTTAAGATAAGTGGGTCTTAAGTAGGTTTTGAGTAGGTCTTAAATGGGTTGGATTTAGAACCCATTTTCACCCAAAATCTCACAATCTCTCACTTCTCTCTTTAATTTACAAAAATATTTTTTATAAAAGCCAAATTTATAATTAATTTTTTTTTATTTTATTTTATTTTTTCTTTCTTCTTCCTCCAGTCATCGGCCAAGTGAGCCTCGAGCTCGCTTGACGCCGGCGAGGCTCGAGCCTCACTAGATCCGGCGAGGCGGAGGCCTTGCCAACATACGGCGAGGCTTGAGTCTCGTCAATCTAGCAAGACTTGAGCTTGCCGGCATCGGGCAAGCTCGAGCTCGTCGAATCTGGCAAGCCTCGAGCTCGTTGGTGTCGGCAAGCTAGGTGAGCTCAAGGCTCGCCTGTGGCCGGCCACCAATTGTCATCATGGCCGGCGGTCGGCCAAAGAAGAAGAAGAACAAAAAAAAAAAAGAAAATAAAAAATTAAAAATATTTAAAAATAATTTAAAAATAATTTTTTAAAAATAAAAATAATTTTAAATAATTTAAAAATAAAAAAAATAAAAAATAATTGAAATTCGATTTTTTTAAAATAATTATTTTAAAAATTATAAAAATTGTCCATTAAATTTGTGTTGTATAAAACTATTTTAGCAATACCATTTTTTTAAAATATACACAAACACACATATAAGAAATAAGCTTTCTTAAGTTTATTTAAATTAGTCAGGTATGGTTCGGGTATGGGTCGGGTCGGATATGGGTCAAAAAATTTATATTGTAATAAATAGGTCATAAACGAGTTAAATGGGTTGATTTTGGTTAAAACATTTATGACATGATCAAACCCGACCCGATCCACCCGTTTAACGAATCTACCAAGGACCCTATTTTGGTCGATGACCCGGGGCCCATGTTCATATACTTTCCATAGTAAAGAGTCTTTAAGGGCAAGGTCACTGTCCTGCTGTCTGGCTAAGTCAATCAGACTATCAAGCTAAGTCTTCATGAAAATAGTTTTTAATTCTTCAAGGCCTCTACAAGGACGTCTTCACGAAACTTTAAACTGATGCCAAGTCTGAAGCTGCAATGACTATACAGTTATGGGCGGAGATGCGGTTATTATGATTGGGGTTAGTCCGGCCCTATGCAATAACGATATTGACCTTGTTTGGACGGTTTTTTGCACAGATGTTGTAGTTCTAGAAAACAATGGTAGGATTTCTAAAGATGAAGTAAATGGTGCCATTGATGTTGCACTCTCTATAGAACTATCACTCGGAATGAACAAAAAGGGTGTTCTGGACCGAGAGGTCAGAATTGAATGTAGAGCAACTGCTTGGTGATTCAATGTGCCCGCAGTGTCATGGAAAGTGATTTGTCACCAAAAATAGTTGAGACACAAGATGAGAGAGATTATTAGCATGCGTGTGTCTACTTGTACGTGTAATCTAAAGGGAAAAGTATCCCGCGAACTAAACACGGACCTCTCCGTGCTTGTTTTACTGCCTCATATTAGAAATACAACCATTTTCTCTAATTCTTGCGTTCATGATCTGGACCCACTTCATGTAATAATTATATGAACTGAAAGAATCGGACTATTCGTAAAATCAGTATCATTGCATTCTTTTAAAAGCAATCCAAAGGCAACTTTAATCATAAGATTCATTTGTCATGGGCAAAAACCGTCACGTCCAAGTTGGTGTCCTGGGTTGAATTCTCTATCCTGAAACCGTCCTAAGCTATGATCCAGTGTAGGGTGACGAAAGAAGCTGCTAGGTTTAGTGACGCTTATGGTGACGCAAAATCGGTGCTTTTCTGACTAATCGTCAGAGTTGCCCCAACTTTCCAGGGATGGGGTTGATCACGAGATTATCGAGCCTTAAGTCGCTGTTTGATAGATATTCTGTTCGTTTAATGTTTTAGGAATCCTATGGGGAGAATTCGTCAGCAGATGGAACTACTTAAGATCAACTAATTAGGTTGAATTAAGTTTCAATCAGCCATAGGATAGTTCTAGGAAATTAAGCTGCCTTACTTTTCCATCTTGATACCCCTCCGATAAAAAATAAATAAATTATTATGCATTTCTTTCTTGATTACTCTAAAGATCTGGTCATTAAAAACATGGTATGGTCTTTTAATTGGTCATCGAATCGACTTTCAGGCGGATCTAAATTTGGCCATGAAAAAACGCTTTTACTTCCGGTAATTATGATTATTCCAATACCATCATCCGCAAACACAATGTTTCCCAATTTTGATCCAACTTCAACATTCTCTTTTTACATTCTAGCCTTAATATAAATTATACACCTTATCGTGCCGGATGGCTTTGATGCCATAGTTATAGCTTTGGTAATCTTCTTATGAGCCATCATGCACTGTCCCACCTTGGATCCACTGAGTTTTGATTTCATGAAGAAATAAGTTTTTGTGGAACCATTTCACTTGATTTTAGTCAGAGTTTGAGAAGGGATGTTAGAGATAATTAGGGATTTTTCTAGGATATTTTTTATATGTTAGAGATAATTATGATATTTATGTTGATTATCCGTATCTCTTAAAATTGCACATATATCTTCCTTTGATTACACATATCTTAATTGAGATATTATCTTAAAATAGTTATCAAATAAAACCTATAAATAGACTAATATATTCTTTTTTAATATATAAATTGAAATATACATAAATTCTTCGAGATAAGTACACCTCAAATGCCATAACTTGGCAAAAAAGGATACTTAAGTGTCATAACTTACAAAAAAGTACACTTAAGTGTCAAAATTGGAGCAAAATAAATCATTTGAGTGCCAATCTAGTTAAATTTGGCCAAATTGCATATGTGGCATTTTTCTCGACGAAGTGAGTGCAAAATGACACCGTTTTGCACGTTAACGTGACCAAATAATGCAAAAACGGCATTGATTTGGGTTGACGTGGTAAAAAATAATATTTAATTTAATTTAATTTAAAATTAAATTTAGTTAAAATATTTAAAAATAATAATTTTAATATTAAAAAATTTTTTAAAAAAAAGAAAAAAAGGGTTGAAGCGGGGGGGGGGGGAAGGTGATTGAGAGGGGCACATTCCTCAACCATCATCGCCGGGAAGGGCCGGCAACGGAGTGGGGAGGCTCGGCCGGGGTCGCTGGGCCCTAGCCAGGGGCCGACGACCCCGGCCAACCAGTGGCGAGGGCTCGCGGCCCTTGCCTAGATCCAACGAGGATCAGCGACCCTCGCCTGGCCAGGCCAAGGGCCGCCGCCCGCTGGGGGTCGCCCCGGCTGTAGCTTGCTCACTCAAATGCCTTCCCAAACTGGTTTCCATTTCTGTTCGAGCTGAACCTCGACCAAGATGTGGTAGCTTGCTCGCTCAAATGCCTTTCTATCAATTGGGCCCGTCCGTAAAACTCATCATAATCTTTCAGATCAAGCAGCACCAATGGATTCTTCAGTTTTGGTTTGAGGCCATTCTTGAACCTCCTAGCTTTGTCCTCTGGATCTTGCACTAGTTTGGGAACATACTGTGACAGCTCTGTAAATTTGGCCTCATACTGGTCCACTGTCAGCATCCCTTGATGAAGGTGCTAGAATTTGTCCATCTTTTGCTTCCTTGCGCTACCAGAGAAATACTTGCCTTTAAAGGCTCCAAGGAAGGCGTTCCACATCGGAACCACACATTTTGGGACTACTCTACCTCCGGTGGCTCTCCACTAGGTACTTGCGTTACCCTGCAACTAATATACTGCTCGGACAACCTTCTCCTCCTCAGTGCACATTAGTAATGCAAAGATCTTCTTTAAGTCTTGGATCCAAAGTGTTGCAGTCTCAGGATCTCTTGCATCGGTGAACCTCGATGGATTTAGCTTCAAGAACTACTTTATGAGCTTGTGCATCGGCCTCTCAACAACCACGTTCCTAGGTGGAACCTCGGCAGGTGCAGTTGTGGTAGTGACATTAATAGCAATAGCGACGGCAGTAGTAGCAGCAGCTGTAGCAGCGACAATAGTGGCTGCAACTTGATTCTAAGCTTGTTGCTCCATCAGATTCCCAAGTGTCTCAAGCGCCTGAACGATCCCATCAATTCTCGGATCGCTAGGTGTTGCTACCCTAGCACCAATTAGAGGCGGTACTACTCCACTTGCGCTAGCTTGAGCTTGTGCTCTACCACGACCACCTTAGGTACCAACCCTTGTCGACGTCCTACCCTAGGTCACTAGTCCTATGATTCTCTTTCTAGGCGTCCTCTGCTCTTGATCACTCATTATATAGATTTTCTACAAAACCTATTCCCAATTCAATATAGAATTAGAAACTAAGTGATCTCCACAAAAAAAATTTACCAAATAGCTATCAATCACATGCATCGGCATAAAATAAAGGTTATTCCTACTAACTATCCCATAACTTATTGCACTTTATCACTCCAACCACTAACCAGCTCTGATACCACTTCGGGTGGGGATGTGTGACATCCTAGATTTTCAGTCATGTTTTCTACTTTATAAATCGAGCATTTCATTGACGCACCTATAGGGCTGTTCTTAGAGCTGATCACTATCAAGATAACTAGACTATCATGGGAAGCTATTACGGATTTTAAGGTAAATAAACTTGAGAATTCGATCAGGAATCAGCTTCTCGATCGTGCTCATTTTTAGAGGCCATTACGGCACAATTAAAAATCGATTTGAGATCAGAGATAGGTCAGTTTGACTGAGATATGTGGCCGATCGTGGGTAACTCCACTAAATTGGAAAATTCTCGTCGATTAACACTAATTTGATTTTACTGTCGTTTTGATACCCTATGTCCGTATTTGAATCCTCAAGATTTTCACGATAATCGAGAATCGCCATTGAGTCAACTAGGTTCAATGTGGCTGAAAGAAAATCGACCATGAGTCATTTGCCCTAAAAAGTTCTAAAAACCACCCCGTAATTTGGGTCATGCTAAAAACGCACTAAATGCTAATTCAAGTCCAATTCCAAAATTGAAGATTATGTTATGTCATAATAAATTCTAAAAGCGTCAATGCAGTCTCAGAAGCTTTTTCTGACGATCGAGACTTTTTAGGAAAAAGTCGATTTAGGACCGTTTTGTGCAGATTAAGCCAGGGATTAATTTTGATTGCAAAATTGGAAAACAAGATGGATTCTTAGGTGAGAAAAATTATCAATGGGAGCATTGAGATGTCAATTGAAATTGTGGAGGCCAAATGAGGTTGATTTGAGATAATCTAAGTGTCCAATTGAGTAAGGGTTGTGCCAAAATTCTTGTGCCCCTCCTTTCTAGCAATTTTGGACCATTTGGGAAGTTGTGAGAGGAGTGTTGGGCCCTACATGTTTTCACTTCTTGTTTCTGTTTATAAACAGATTTTCTATTTTTTTGTTCCAGGGAACAAAAAAAGAACAGAAACGCGTTCGTTTGCGTTTCTGTTCTTTTTTTGTTTTTTTGTTTATGGAACTCAAAAAGAACAGAAACGAGAAACAAAAAAAAGTTGTTTCTCGTTCCATAAACAATTTTGAAGAAACAATTTTTTGTTTCTTGTTTCTTCTTCTCTCTTCTCTTCTCTTCCTCTTTTCTTCTTCTTTCTCTTTGGCCGGTCGCCGACCTTGGCCTCGGCCTCGGCCATGGCCGGCCGTCGAGGGCCGGTGACCTCGCCGGAGCGTCGCCGGCCCCTGGCGAGGTGAGGCGTCGCCGGCGTGGGTGAGCTCGAGCCTCGCCGGATCCGGGCGAGCCCGAGCTCGCCCGGCCAAGGCGAGGCTCGGCCTCGCTCGCGCCGGCGACGCCGCCTCGCTGAGCCTCGCCCAACGACGGTGAGGCTCGGCCTCGCCCGGGGGCCGGCGAGCCTCGCCGTGGCCGGGCGAGGCCGCGGCCCCATCGACCGGTAGCCGGAGGCGGCGACCGGCCGAAAGAAAAATATAAAAAATAAAGGAAAAAATGAAAAATGAAAATAAAAATATTAACAAATTAAAAGAAACAAAAAAAGAACAAAAATTTACCAAACGTGTTTCGTTTATTTTTTATTCCCGAACAAATTTACCAAACGCATCTTTTTGTTCAAAAAGTGTTCCTCGGAACAGAAACACTTTTTTTTGTTTCTGTTCCCTGGAACAAAAAAAGAACAGAAACGTTACCAAATAGCCCCTTGGTGGCCAATTCATAGCCATGGATTGCTAGCTTCTTGGGCAAGTCTTTAGGGGACAAACCATTGGAAAAACAAGGCCAATGGGGCCCTTGTCTCCCATTCTCTCTTATCTTCTCTCTCTCTCTCTCTTCTTGGTTGGCCACACTTCTTCTCTCCCCCTCCATTTGTGTGAAAACCAGCAGTTGAGAAGCAGAGGACGGCAGCTGATGTCGCCTGGAGTCGAAGCAGCCACCACCAACCGCACCACCGCCTGGATGCCATCCATCGTTGCACGCCTTTGTCGCCCAGTTGCATGCCGTACGCCCTGTCCTGCCCAGCCGTGTTTGTCTGGCCTCTGTCCAACCACTGTGAGCTGCTGAAGGAGCCGCCGTGCACCCCACCGAGCAACCACTTGCCCTTCCCGAGCTTCATTGCGCCAAACCAGGTCATTTCCTCCTATTTTGCAGCCAAGACCAGCAACTCAACAAGTGAGTTTCACAACCACTTCAAGAGCCATTTTGAGGTGTTTCTAGGCCCCGAACCCGAGGCCCGCTTTGGAGATAAACGTCCACCGTGACGTTCTTGGCGATTCGATCCAAACAGATTGTTAATCGGGTGAATTTAACTCACTAATCCTTTCTTATTTTGCTAATGATGCTTAAGGGTTGATTAGTGTTAATTAAGCATGTTTAAGTGGTTAGATTAGTTTATAATAATTAAATTAGTGACTTAATGATGCATGTTAGGTGGTTAGACTAGTTATTAGCAAGTAGAGAGCTTATAGTATTTATTGAACGAACCTCGGGATTTTTCTCAGTTCGTCTTGGCTTTCAATTAGGCATTACGAGCCTAAATTGAATTTATTGTATTTATTTAATAATTTTCGAAATTAATTAATTATTTTTCGGAGATTAGGCAGGATAGTCGACGACCAGAATTTTATGCTAATTGTTGTGGTGCAATCCGTTTATTTAATTTAGCTTTATTTTGTGCTGAATTGAATTAATTGTGAATTTTAGGATTTTATTCATAAGTTGTTCAATTTCAGTAATTGATTTGGAAATGACCGACCGTGGGTCTACAGCGCCTTTGATATCTAAATAAGATATATAAAGGGGTGAGAAAGAAAGTGGTGAGACGTGGCTCGGTAACCAAATAGGTTGCCTTGGTGAATAAGTCACCTTAGAGAATTCACGTGAGTAATAAAGTATATACATCACCTGGAAAAGCATGTGACTCGATATTTAGTACGTTACCTTGGCGAAAATGGCATCTTAGAGAATGCACGTGGCTTGGTGATTTAGTATATCATCTTGGAGAATGTATGTGATTCGGTAATTGATATATCGCCTTGGTAAATAAGTTGCCTTAGAGAATGCATGGGGCTTGGTGATTAGTACATCGCCTTGGCATATGAGATGCCTGAGAGAATGCATATGGCTCGGTGATTAAGTACCTCACCTTGGCGAAAATGGCGCCTTAAAGAATGCGCGTGGCTTGGTAACTAAGTATACTATCTTGTAAAATGCATAGTATGGGTTGAGATGACCGGGGAAAAGTAATGCTGACATGTAATTGATTAGGTTGATTGATCGATGATGCGATTTAATTGAGTGCCTATTTGAACTGTGTTAATATGCCAGTGGAATCTGAAGCCAAGGTAAGTACTTTGACCCGTGAGTGCATAGGCAGCTCGGATGACGTATTGGTTTACTAATCAAGTCTTAGGGGGTAGAATTTGCTGAGACGTGGTCTCATCCCGGTTGAGGGATATCATTTCAGGCTCCTAGATGGCAGTACCTCCACCTCCTCGTCCTCCTAGGCATTTTGGTATACCCGAGGAAGTCACTGAGATAGAAACCCACCTTCCGATTCATGCTCACCTTGAAGGACTGGAGTATGTCCTAGTTCAGTCAACCGTCTGGGTTGTGTGGGTAAGGACACCCTGAAGCCCCACAAATACCGGTCATGGTATTGTGAGTATTATGACGGGCGAAAGGAGGGTCCCATGCCTGAAGAAGATGTGCCTATGTTCGTCCTGGAGGAAGCATTCGAGAAGGGTATGGCTAATCATAAGGACGGGTCGGTAGTGGATGCAAAATACCCTAAGCTCGAGACTGATCACGACTCCCCCCAGCCATCAGTAGTAGACTCCAACTAGAGTATGCCAGAAAAAAGGGAGATAATCGAGCAAGAGGAGAATCAGGAGTGGGAATGGCCAAAGGTAGAAGAGCCTGAGGATGAGGAACCAAGAAGGATTACCTGTTGGAAGAGCTCAAAGAGGAGGAGCTAGAAGAAAACGATGAGCTGGAAGAAAATGAGCTTAGTGAAGAGAAATCTGAGGAGGATCGGGATGATGATCCCGAGTACGACCCAAATGAGGACTGAGATCCCGTCCCGTTTTGCGAACTCTGTGTAATTGTGGATAGGTGTTAGATCAGACCTATGTTAATAGTATTGTAAAATACTACGTTGTGTGTTTGTATAAAAAGTGTGGTTATGATTTTCAAATGTGAAAACAATGGCTCTATTTTTCTATCCCAAGTGTTTTATTATGTAGGGATTATTATATGCTTCCGCATATGTATTAAATTAAAAAGGGTTGGCGATGCGTCTTAGGACGTTGTTATTAATCAACCAGGTAAGGGATGGGCACGTGGTCGAGGATCGAGGCATGATAGGATGTCATGCCCGAACCTCGAGTACGTGCACATTTCTCGGTGGTCAATAAAATTGTAACGTCTTGGGACGCGTCACCGACCCATTCATTTTATTACATGCGGAAGCATATAATAAATCTCCAGACAACACAAATATGAGATAGAAAAGTATAATAAAATTTTCACAAAACACTTTTTATAAACACACTGGGTTTATATACAAAAGTCTACAAAAAGATCGGCTTTTAAAAAAAAGCTGTCCTACGACCTATTAGTTGGATACATTTGCTGATCCTTGGGACTCCATCTCCACAGGCTCCAGGGGCTTTGAGTTCTCCACAACCCCATCAAGAGGGTCAACTGCACCATCGCTTGGAGCGGCATTGACCGTAACGACGGGGATATTAGAACCCTGAAGGGGACCTTTTGATAACTCTATAAAAATAGAGTTATTTTACCTATTTTAGGCAACAATTAATGCATTATTTATAAGAAAATATTTGGATTTCCTTCTAATTATTTGAATTTTCATTGTTTATGCAGAATAATGAGATATGGAGAAGATAAGGAAAAGAATGTCAACTATCAGGAATTCAAATAAAAGCAGCCGTGGAAGATGGATATCAAATCAGGATATTCTTGATTTTATTCCCTAATATTATCTGCAAGCGTTGGGAGATAGATATCTTGGATATATCCTATAAATAGAGACAGAGAGAGCAACTAGGGTTTTTTAAAGGAGGGGGTTAGATCGTTTTCCATTATTCTGAGAGTTTTTCAAGTATTTTGAAGAGAAGACAAAAGTGGTGACAGAATTCTTGTCCTTTGATTCAAGATGCTGAGTTTGATTTATATTTATATTTTTTCTTCTACTATGTTCTAATTTTCTTTTGTTAGGGCTACGATGTAGCCTAACCATGATGATATGAATTTCATGTTTTTTATGTTTTACAATTGATTTCATTCATGTGAGTTATATATTATTGCGTTTAATGCTTTTGAGTGACTCGGCCACCACTTGAATGATCTGATGTGCATGTTTGAGATTGAGAGGTGATAATATGTAATTGCTCATTATAATATATAACCATGAATTAAACATGGATAGAAATATACCGCGTTATTTGTGTAGCTTTCGATGATAAGATGATCCAAAAGACTCATTGTAAACTGGGAATATTTATAGTTTTTAATGTACTCATGTTTATTTTAATTCACATAGAGATATAGTAGATTAATAAGCTGAGTAGGTTTGCTATACCTAGAGATAGGATAGTAAATAGATTAGGAAATTCTGCTATCACATATTTGATATCGTTCTTGTATTCACAACAATATGAAATTCATATCTAGTGGTTATGGTGGAATCGGATGCTCTAACATATTTATTTGATTGATTTACTGCATTTAGTCTTCAAGTTTTGTTTTTAATTTATTCTTAATTATATTTTGATCTATTAGATAAACTTTAGAATTACTCTATTTTAGTATTTAATTGGTTTATTAATCATCGATCTCCGTTGGACGATACTTTATCTCATCATTATATTACTTGTTCAATACGTGCACTTGCGTTTAGAATTTCACGAACACCTTCCCTATACTCATTAAGCCCATGGCAAAACCTCGCCCTGAATTGATGTGGTACCCTTTGAGGTAGGCTCTCATTAACTTAGATAGTGGTCACAACAATCTCATGGATCTAGTGACTCTCGGGGACATGAGCGTCTATACTCCACTTAGAAATTCCCTGAGGCTGTCTAAAATGAACTGAAGGGACTACCATCTAAGGACCTGAAAATATTAAGCTTATGATGAGGTGAGACAATGTCTCAGCAAGTTCACCCCCTAAACCCCAATTAGGAAGAAAGTACGTCTAAAGGTAGTATAACCACACATCACAGAGGACTCATCTCGTCTCAGTTCCTTCCTACACGTCAATACAATTCGTATCACATATGCATATAATAAATGCACACATTAATTGGAACATCTCACTCAATCTCAATCAATTACAGGGGTTCTATTATAGGGCCAAATCGTTATGACACATCATATTTTGTGCTACACGATTTTGTCCCATAATCCGACTTGTTTATCTCAATCAATCACGCGTTCCAATTGACTACTATTTGCACAAGCAGTTTTAACTGAGGCACATCGGTCTTCTAGCGTAGCCAAGCTTCACCTCATCCCTTAAGCCCAGCAACGTCCACCCGACACACATCGAGGACAGCATTTCCGAAGGAGCTTTGGTCCGGCCTTTACTGTGATTCAGCATCCATTACTAAGGCATTCCATATAGGGGCATCGTTCACCCGACGCACATTAGGGATGGGTTCTCTTAACCATCACACGATCATTCAATTCCGACCAATGACATCATGTATTACACTTAAATGTCTCGATTAAAATAATGCACTTGACATATTTTATTCATATTAAAAACATCCGATGAAAATAATCGTGTGTGGGTATACGGTCAGATCGAACTTTAAAAATTGATATATTTCATTTTAAAATCTCACTATTTGATATAGTATCAAAAATCATTTTCTGTGTCAAAACCCGACACCCGGTATTTTCTAATTAAATACCAAAATTTCATAATTTTGAAATAAATACTCAAAATTACAATAGCCGCTCCATTTGCACAAATTAACATTCAATTGCATAAACTAAGCACACTACTATAATCAGTATGAAATTTCGATCACCGGCTATCCCGGTATAATTTCTAGAAAATATTAAATAAGTAAATAAATAGAAAAATTAATTAAATAATTACAAATTAAATCAATAAATACATACTTATGCCTAATAATGCTAATCTAACCACCTATTAGAGTAATTAAATTATTCTAACCATTCTAACTATGAGGCTGCATATTAAACTAACTAACTACCATTTCTAACTACTTAATTAACTAATCTAACCAACCTAATTTAACTAAACAAGCTAACAATTATACTGATCACACTTAACTTGCTCTAATCACCCATTAAGCGTCATTAACCTCATAAGCAAGGTTTAGTGAGCAAACTCACCGGTTTTTTTGGCCGATGAGTTCATAGCAATGGCGACGCCAAGGTGGGTGAGACACAAGCCTGCAGCAACACCAAGCGAGGCTCGGAAGAGACCTAAAATAGGCCACGAAGCCCAACAGCCACTGCTGGCCTTCAGTTTTGTCCAAGGACCAAAGGGGCTTGGCCAAGCGGTTGGAAACAGCAAGGTGGGATGGCGGCAACTATAGCTAGTCCAAGCAAGCGACGGTGGTGGCCTCGGCGGTTAGACGAATGGCCTGGATGACGGAGGTCACTTAGGATGGCTGCAACGTGGGCCTAGCTTCGTTAGACTGCAAGGATGTGAGTAGGAGCAAGTGTGACGGCAAGACGCTAGCGAGCGGCTTGCAGCGGCTTGAAGGCGACAACAGCGCATGACGGCAGCAGGGGGCGGTCTACGGGCTGTTGTTGGCTTTCCTCTGGTTCTTAAGCTCTCAAATAACACAACAATGAATAAAGCAAGCCTAAGGAAGAAGAAGAAGAAGAAGACAGCTGCTGAAGAGGGGGGCCACAAAATATCCTAAACACTCATGGCTTGGCTCCCACTTATGGCTGCCTCAATCCTCAGCCATTTGCACACCAAAACTTCCTCAACAAACCATTCAAAGTGTCCAAAATGTTGTAGCCCCTTAGTCCTACGAATTTGAACATTTCCCTCTCCAATTTCATCCAATTCCAACTCAATTGGACTCAAATTGATGCCCATAAATTCAACCAATGTGCCCACATCACATTCCACATTTTTCCTTGCCAATTAGTCCAACTTGAATGCCAAAAATGCAACAAAAAATGGTCCTTCAATTTTTCTGGTCCAAAACTGCCTAAATTTGATTTTTCGCCAAAAACTCGGGTTTGCCAAAAAATCTTCAGATGAAAAATTAACGTTTCTAAAATAAATCGTGAAATGACGGAACTTTTAACTTCTGAAATCAAGTTCAATTTCGCAGTTAATTTCAACCGGATGCGATTTTAGCGTGACCTAACCTACTGGGTAGCTTTTATGAATTTTTAACGCATTTGAACCGTGGTTGATTATTTTCGAGCCACATTATAGATCTTTGACACATTGACAACTCTCGGTTATCGTGAAAATCTTGAGATTTCAAATACGAGCATAGGGTACATAAATGACAGAGAAATCGGTTTAGTGCCGTTTGACGAGAATTTTGCAATTATATGGAATCACCCACACTTTAATCACACATCTCAGTTGAACCGACCTATCTCTGATCTTTTATTGATTTTCAGTGTCGTATTGACTCTTGTAGGTTAGCACGGTCAAGCAGTTGATTTCTGATTGAATTCTCAAGTCTATTGCGTTTAAATTCCTTAACGGGTTCACCTGATAGATGAGTTATCTCATGAGTGATCAGCTCAAAGAAAAGAACTATAGGTGCTTTGATAAAAAGCCCAACTCATTCAATCGAAAACAAAATTGGAAAATTAGGATGTCACACAAAGCTTAAAGGCTAGATGTATCAAGCATGCCATTGGCAAGGAACTTTGAAGCCTCTATCATGCTTGTGATGACATGGTAACCTGCCCACTTGACCCCATTTTTGGTCAATGATCTGGGGCCCCGTGTTCATATACTCTCTATAGTACAAAGACATAAGGGCAAGGTCACCATGCCACTCCAACCAATCGTTTGAGTTATTTAGGCTATCAAGATAAGACTTCATGAAAATTGTCATTTCTTCAATGCTTTTGCCATGGCCTTCCAAGGTACATCTTGATAGAGCTTTGAATCAGATTTAGGTATGAAGTTGTGGTGACTTTGCACTTATGGATGGAGATGTCTATATTCAGGTTGGGGTCGGTTTGGTCTATGCAATGAATGTACAGGGTTTTCTAGCATGGATGTTACAGTTCTAGAGAATGACTATAGCAATTCCAAAGATAAATTAATGGTGCCATAGATGTCGCACTCTTTATAAAACCGTTGCTTAGGATGAACATAAAGGGTGTCATGGTAACCCTTAAAGCTAGATCGATGGTAGACTAAGAGGTTGGAGCCAGAATGTAAAGCAACTATTTGGTGATTTGTTACACCGATGGTGTGCCGGAAAGTGATGTCTTTTGGTAGATGAATTCGTCACCACAACAACCTATACATACTAGCCTTATTATAGATTATATACCTTGCTATGCCAGATTGCTTTGATGCTGCGTTATAGATTTGCTAATCATTTTGTAGTTCCTTGAACCATCTTGGAGCACCAACATGTTGGCCTTACATGCCAAGGATAAAGTTTGTTGGAGCTTTCGATTCCCTAGCCTCACCCATGTGGGGAACTCATTAGTGTAGTTCGACATAATGTCGGGTACATAGTTTGTGGATAAGCGTTGCTTATGAACTTAGAGATTGTTATTAGACATCAAGGGCCACATGTTCATCGAGACGCCAAGCTTGACGAACTTGGCCCAACAAGTCTCAAGGTTGGTCAAGGTAGTGTTAAGCCCCATTAGTGCACTAACGGTTAATGGTGCAATCCAAGCAAAGGGTCAAGTGCTTGTAAAGTTAGAGGCAATTGGCCCATGTAGTCTTCTCATGCTCGTTACGGCACTTGGGTCCTAGCAAGCACATGTTGGTTCAGGCGAGTTGAGTCGTCTTGGGGCTGACTTTCATTAAGGCCTTAAGGAAATGGGATTTTCACTAAAAAGGGCTCTGATTAGGGTTGGTAGTCAAGATGTACTCACATGATTGTGGGTAAAGCATTTGGCTATTTCATATCACCAAAGGATTAGCTAGAAAACATTTGAGACAACAAAAGAGGCAAAAAGAGAAGGATCATGAACTTTTAATGAACACCCATATTGACTGATCTAGTTGAGAATATTGCAAAAGTTTGAATGTTTATATATTTTGATATATTTTAATAAAGAATACGTCGAAGGGAGATATATGTGCAATATTCGTGCCACAAACATGCGATATTCATGAGATATACGTGCAATCTTGAGAAATAGGAATAATCAATATAACTATTACAATCATCTCTAACAAAGGAAATTATCCTAAAGAAATCTTCATTTATCATCCCCTTAAACTCAAGGTGACTAAGTTAATTCGAGTTCCAAATCAAGTTAATACAGTGCCATAGAAATTGTTTTCTTTCGAAATCAACACCCAACATATTCGAGATGGGGCAACAAGTGGTGACCTTTGTGATGGCTTTAAGCTTCTGTCGACAATGAGATTTCAATATCTTGCTTGTTTGAAGGCAGCAAGTCTAATGGTGGTGTCAACATCTTGAAACGAGAAATAAGAATGTGAAGAGAGAATTTGAGCCTAATCTTAAATTAGGGTGTTTCATTTGCCTTGGATTGGTCCTTCTCTTTAGAAGTGAAATGCAAAAATAGAAATGATAGTAGTCTAAGAGGCAGGTAGTTACACCACCCTACGGGAAACTTGTGTTTCGATTGTCGTGTCATGACCAATCAATTGATTTTGAATAATCAAAATGACTAGAGAAAAAGACAATGTACACTTTTCAACTAGGAAACAAATCTGTCCATGAGTCTCTCCTTTATGACTAACTATTGTTATTTGCGGAATTTTCTCTCAATGAGATGACCAAAGGCAAAAAGGCATTTGAACATCTTGCCAAAACATGTTATTAAGTTTTATTTGTTAAAATAATTTTTTGACCAAGTACAAAACATTGCAATTATGGACATGATTTTCTTGATGAGGTCCTTACACATGCCCATTATCCGAGCTAGTCATGAGCTGGGGAGCTTTTCTAGCATCATTACTAGGTCGAATCTTTCCCAAGTGTTTGCTCATGGATCCTTTGAACTAAACTCTAATCATGCTGCAGTTGAAGGTAGATCTATCTCCTTTGCATCAATGGAAAACATCATTCATACACTACGAATTGATGTAGAATATCCATGTTGCAACCTATTCTTCGATAGGGTGGAAAACATAAGTTTAAGGTTATTACCTAAATGATGGACTAACGACTCATAATTTAAATGCGGGCTCTTTCAAGCCCATACTTCATGTAACATTGATGTGTTCAAATTGACGCTATGAGATTTTCCTAAACAAAGGTCACCACTAGCTTATTAGGGTTGATTAGAAACCAAGTGTGCGAGCGTACTTCACTTTCTACGTAACTAGAGAATTTATATTAAAGATTTGATTACACTAATGAACTAATTAGTATCCTTTTGATACTTAATCTCGTTCATTTCAAAAAAGACATTTTTGTTAAGCAATTTGAATTGACTTTATACCTATTCACTAACATTGAGGTGATTATACGAGTGTATAATTATTAATGTAACAATTAGCAATCAAGAAAAAATTAAATAAATTGCATGGGATAGCAAAGACCCAACACTAAGAAAAAAGATAAATGACAATGCTAACTAAACTAAAGGGAAGCCAAAATGTATCGATATTGCAATCAAGGACAATTGCCTTTAAGGATAATTGAAACCTTAAAGTAAAGCCTTAAGTACTCATTCAATTTTAAGCTCAATTTTTGTCCAAAGATTTAATCAAAATCCTATCTATGTGAATTCTAATTTTGGAAAATTTAAAACTAATTCTAAACTAGAATTGACACTAGAATCTAGGAAAACTACTTGAAAACTAATTTCTAAACTAGAATTGACACTAGAATCTAGGAAAACTACTTGAAAACTAATTTCTAAACCTTTTCCTAATTTTTTACTTTTTTTCAGAATTTTCTTAATTTTTAATATGAAAAAAGGACTCTGGTGGGCCCCTAGGGCCCGCTCCGAATATGGGCTGAGGTAGGCTCTTGGTTCTGGACCATGGACATAGATGGGCTTAATCAAAACAAGCCTGTTGGAATAGAAAATCACTAAGTCCATTTTGTTGAAATTAAAAAGCGCTAAGCCCATTTTGCTAAGAAAGCTCAGCCCAACCGCCTCTAAATCTAAGGCCAGCCCAGATCTACTAAAACCACTTAGGCCCAAGATCCATCAAGCACCAAGGTCATCGGAAGACAACATTCAGCAGCAACAACAGAAAAAAGGAGGGGTCTACCTTGAACAAGAGGGAAAGAGGATGAAGTATCAGAGGAAGACCAAGAGATGTGGTCGTCACGAGCCACTGAGAAGAGCCGGGACAAGCAGCGGTTGCCAGTCGCAGGCTGAGTGGCCTGCAGTTGCGAGCTGAGGTGGTGGAGATGTGCAAGAGATTGAACGTTGGAGAGTAAGAGCAGCCGGAGAGATAATAGAAGAGCAATCATGGAGAGCCTCTCTGCAAACGGAAATGGAAGTAGGCGTTTGTAATTTGTTTCCTATAATAGCGCTCTTTGCTGGTTCTCTTAAGAGAACACCCCGAAGATTTGAGATCGCAATAGACAAAGCGACGCGCTGGGGGTTCTTCTCAGTCTTGAGGAGGGGATGTGCCACCCGGGTCTTTTCCTTCGATGATGACGGGAAGTGGCAGCAAAGGAGGTTCAACAAGGCGGGGCGGAGTCAGGTGAGCAGCAACATTTGTGACAGCGGTGTTCGAGCTTCACGGTGAGGCCGGCTGGTGCCAAGATTGAGCTGCGAGAGTGACATTTATATATATATATAGAGAGAGAGAGAGAGAGTTCCCAAGGTCCCAGTGAGCGAGTGAGGAAGATCCCTAGACCATCAGGCCTCCTCGAAAACAAGTGAGAAGCCCAAAGGAAGAAGAAGAAGAAAACACCCCCGGGCGGAAAGGTCCCTCAATGTTAAGAGAAGTGGGATCCACCCGCAACACGTGTCGCGTTCTCATGTGCCTTTTGTTCGTGTTGTGTGCTAGCATGGCAAATAAGAAGGCCCTTGAAAATGCAACATGTGTCCCGTGTGGGACCCAAATTGCCAGGCCTCTCTCTTCTCTCATCTCTCTATTCTCGCTGCACTTTTGACACCCGTGCATGCTCTCTCTCTCTCTCTCCTCTCTCTCCCCAACACCCTCTCTCTCCGTTGGCGTGGACAAATAGTTAACCACCTTGACCTTCGCGGTGACCACCTCCTCCAGTGTGTCAGTGAAGGCGCATGAGTGCTCGATCTGCCATAAGAGCTTCTCCACCAACCAAGCTCTTGGCAAGCACAAGCGGTGCCACTACGAGGCCCCCATTCCCGCCTCTTTTGCCCTTGACGCCTCAGTTGCTAGTCGGGTGAGCGTCTATGAGGGGTAAGGTCCATGCACAAGTTGAGCCAGGGCACCGCGAGTTTGATCTAAACATCCCGGGGCTTTTGGAGTTCTCCTCAAGATTTGCAGTCTCTGGTAGCTTGGACAATGAGGTGGAGAGCTCACACCCCTCCAAGAAGCCCCGATTCCTGGCACCGATGAAGACGGAAACAGCTTGAATTGGGTTGGATTGAAAATGCATAGAAACCCCCACAAAGAAAGCCAACGATTGGAGTTGAAGTGGGAACTTGATCAAGTTTCAGGTAGGAATAGAGAAATACTAGAAACGATTGTTTTTGTTCATCTCTTCTTGTCTGCTAGGCGATGCTGGAATTCTTTTTGGCTGAAGAAAAAATTGCAAAAGATGGCATTTCCGCAACGGAGAGAGAGAGAGAGAGTCGAGTGAGAGAGGTCTGTAGGGGAGAGAGGAGAGAGCGTAGAGAGAGTATGGAGGGGAGGTAGAAGAGAGAGAGAGCATGCAAGGGTGTTAGACATGCAACGAGAAGAGAGAGAGAGAGAGAGAGAGAGAGGAGAGAAGAGAGAGATCTAACAATTTAAGTCCCGCAGACGACACGTGTCGTGTTCTCAAGGGTCTTCTTGTTTGCCATTGGCACACAAACCGTTCCGAATATTTTCTCCTTTATGCCCACTGATGGATTTATAAGATGGGCTCAAGGTCCATCCGCTCAAGTTGGGCCCAAAAGGGCCCGGCCCACGGGAATAGGGCCCGTGGAGGGGGAAGGTATAAAAGGGAGGAGAGAGAGAGAAACGCCCTTTGGCACAATCAACGTACGCTTCTCCCCGCCGTTTTCTCTCCCGAAGAACAAGAGGCATACACGGCTTCCAATTTCTTCCCTTCAAGGCTTCATCGACCGGATTCTCTTCCTCCATTAACGACGGTGTTTAATCTGTGGCTAACAAGGTACGCTCGAATCCGTGGTGTGCTTTACGATCGGTGATGCGTGTTTTCCCGGCTTCGTCTTCCGCATTGATTTAGGGATTCGATTCGGTGTCGAATCCGATTTTCGGGATCCGTTATTCCTAACATTGGTATCGAGCCCTAGTTCACGTTTTTCCCG
The DNA here is from genome assembly GCA_017140185.1 of Eucalyptus polyanthemos subsp. polyanthemos. Lineage (NCBI taxonomy): Eukaryota > Viridiplantae > Streptophyta > Magnoliopsida > Myrtales > Myrtaceae > Eucalyptus > Eucalyptus polyanthemos. The sequence continues at coordinate 18,694,781 of CM029460.1, read as the reverse complement.
ATCAATTCTGATGTTTTTGATTGATTTTTCGCGAAATCACTTCGGCCGTACGGAACCGGGCGAAAATCCCGACACCCGAGCGTTGTTCGGCCATTTTTCTGAGTTTTCGTAAGTCGAAATAAAATTCTAAAGGCACTGGGAGAAAGGCGACGTCGAGACGAGTCCGGCGAGTGGTCGCACGCCGACGTACGACACCGCACGCGCCTACACGCGCGGCCAGAAGCCGCTGCGCGTGGGCGCGACGCGCCTGGAAGCGCTGGCTTCTCCAGCGCGTGCGGCGCACGCGCCGGTCGGCGAACCGGCGCGTGCACGCCGCCGGCGGGCGAACCGGCACGTGCCGGTCTGCGGACCGACGCGTGCTGGCGTCACGTGATGACGTCAGCGTGACGTCATCCAACGGTCGGTAACCGTTCGGATGACGTCACCGATGACGTCACGTGATGACGTCTGCGTGACGTCATCACCGACGACGTTTCGCCGGACGGTCACCGGCCGGCGACCCGACCCGACCGGCGACCCGACCCGACCCGACTCGCGGACGAGTCACGCGCACCGCACGTGCCGGATGACGTCTGCGTGATGTCATTCCCCGCACGCACGAGGCACGTGCGGTCGGTCCGCGCGAGCGGTCCGACCGGCCCGACCGGTCCGACGACCGACGAGCGTTGACCTGCGACGACCGTTGACCGTTGACTGACCGTTGACCGATGACCGATGACCTTAAAAAAAAAAAAAAAAAAAAAAAAAAAAAAAAAAAAAAAAAAAAAAAAAAAAAAAAGGAATTTGTTTTCTTTTTTAAGTCATGCCTATATGGGTTATAAGTAATCCATTTTTAATTCTGCATTTGTTGCATGAATTTTGGAAAATTATGTATTTTCTCTTATATTAATTATGGATTATAAGTGATCCATTTTTAATTCTGCATTTGTTGCAGGAACTATGATGCGTAAAGCAAGGATACCTGCAATCCCGAGAACGCATGAGGAAAATGCAAGACTTAAGAGGCTGATAAAAGAGTTAGCTGATTATCGGTGGCATGACGGTGATTTAGTATCACATGTGGTCAGGGTCAATCAGATGATACAGGAAATCATCTGGAATGGTTATCTTATGCCGGATTTTGAGAAGGTGCCGGCTTTGATGAACACTCTTCCACCTGAATGGCAAGCAGTGTTGGATCGGCTATGGGAGGTCAATGTGGTCCCGGGTTATAGGAGGTCAGGAAGCTTTTGTGAGAGAGCACTATAGGATTGAGTTGGCCAAAACTTCAACCCTTAGATTGAGCGCCACATGGCGCCGAGTAAATGCGCCTTGGAGGCGACATGAAAGCTCTCCAAAAGTTTTTCCATGGTTGACAAATGTGCCTTCGGTTTTCTCAGATGTTTTGACTGATAGATTAGAAGAGACATTCCCTATTTATTTCTTTGATTAATTGTGTAATGATTACTACCTAATTGTGTTAATTGAAAGCATTATTGTTTTTTAATTGTATGTCAATTATCTCGTTGCTTTCTCGTTATTGCTTTGTTGCTGTGGGTAATTAGTCAGGGGTAGTAATAGAAGTTTTTGTAACTTCATAGAATTTATTTGCATAAGATAATTATATTAATAATAATTTTAAGTTAGGATTTTTGGAGGATGATTGGAAACATAGTGACCTTTTGATTCTCGAAACCTTACTTGAAATTATTTATTAATATGATGGGTCTATGCAAATAGGGATGCATAAATGATAGGCATTAATTATTCGTGCATGTATGTCTGATGTGTTCAGAACGATGGTTCAGCAACTAAGAATGTAATTGCTGATATGAACGGCAATAATTGTGAAATATTGAATATGAAGATTCAATATGTGCTGGAAAAGCAAGAAGCACTAGAAGCTCTTGACCACATTATGGAAGATATTGAGGGTGTCGTGCACCACCTTGAGCTAGTAGAGGACCGCCTAACGGTATTTGAGCCGTAAATAGACATTTGCTATGCAGGTTCTAGCTCAGAAAGGGCTTTGTGCTCTAAGCGCAAACGTATTGATTCGTTCAATATGTGGAAATACAAAGGATCAAGTCCTTATTGCAAGAAATCAAGAATTAACCAACAAGAGAGAGGAAAGCGTCCTCAAGTGAAGAAAATGTCAAGGGTGTGATGTTACAATTGTGACAAGAGAGGTCACTATGCTCGCGATCGTCGTGAGCCACGAAGCTATACACCTCTTGTACATTTAAGAACTTTGCTTATGTGTCAAGTTCTGCATTATAGGCTGAATCCAATCCTTTGTGGAATGTAGATTCATGGGCGACAGACCATGTAGCAAAGGATAGAGGATCCTTCGTAGAATTCCGACGATACCAATTGAAACTAAGTGGATCTATATTGGAAACAACTTTAGAGCTAATGTAAAGGAATTGGCACTGCCAATTGAACATGAATGGTGGACGCATCTTGATGTTCTATATGCTCGAGATTCGTCGAAATTTAAGTGTCTCATGTCTTAGTGTTGGTTAAGCTTGGTTTTGGTATGAACTTCCATAATAAATATGTAGATTTGTGTTTAGATACAAACTACTATGGTTGTGGTCACTTTCTAGATGGTTTTATTGTACTAAACGTTGACTGTGGTGATGTCAATATGTTATCCCCTTGTTTCACGTCTTCTATCTTATATGATAATGATGTGAATATGATGGCATGCTAGACTTGGTCATATGGGCCAACAACATATGAAAAGACTAGCCAAAAAGGGCTTGTTAGGCAATATTGAAAAAGTTGATTTGTCCATATGTGAGCATTGCCTAGTAGGGAAAATGACAAGGAGACCATTTGGAAAAGGTAAAAGAGCTGAATTTCCTCAGCATTTAATCCGTTTGGACATCTATGGTTCAATGAATGTGAGAGGAAGGCAAGGGGGCTGTTTGTTTCATCACTTTTATAGATGATTCTACTTGATTCGGATATGTCTATTTGATTTCTCATAAATCTGAAGCATAAGTTGTTTTAGAAGGTTTATGAACTTGGTAGAAAATCAATTAGACAGGAAAATAAAGGTATTTAGATCCGATCGAGGTTAAGAATATTTATCTGATAAGTTCAGAAAATTATGTGATGAAAAAGGAATAGAAAGATAGTTGTCTATTCCATATACTCCTCAACAAAATGGTGTTGCAGAGAGAAGAAACAGAACCTTACTGGAATGGTTAGGTCCATGAAGGCGCATGCTAACTTACCCATCACTTTTTTTGGAGTGATGCGTTGTTAACTGCTGCCTATATACTTAACCGGGTGCCTTCCAAATCAGTTACTTCCACTTCATATGAGTTATGGACAGTTAGAACACCAGACTTAAGTTTTTCTTAAGCCATGGGGTTGTGCTGACTATGCTCATGAGTCCTCTCACAAGTTTGGGAAATTGGGTCCCAAAGAAAATAAGAGTATTTTCATGAGATACTGCGAACACTCAAAAAGGTATGTGTTCATAGGTGAGCAGGAAAGTGGGAGTATAACTGAATTTGAATCACGGGATGTCACATCCTTAGTGGATGAATTTTCTAAGAGGGGCGGAATAAGGGAAAATAACTCCCTATTTGAAACCTTGGATCAAGATAATGATGTCAGTGGAGTTCGTTCAAGTAGGAGTAATATGAGATGTAATGAATTGAATTCAACTCATTCTCAATTGCAACCACTTGATGTGACGACATCATCCTTACCTAATCCAAGTGGGAGCATGATGGGGAATGATGTGCTAAGTGTACAATCTTCCATACGGTGAACAAGTCGCCAAAGTATTCCCCGTCGATGTTTTGACATTGAAAGGGAAACTTTTATGGTTGCTCCACAAGATGAGGATGAGCCAAGAAATATTAATGAGGCTCTGAACTGCCCTAATAAGGAAAAATGGATTCATGCAATGAAAGAGGAAATGGAGTCAATGAAATCAAACCAAAGTCTGGGAACTGGTTGATCTTCCAAAAGGACGCAAAGCTATAGGAACAAGTAGGTTCTCTAAATAAAGCGAAAGGCTGATGGCTCAATAGAAAGGCATAAGGCTCGCCTTGTGGCGAAGGGGTATAATCAACAAGAAGAAATTGATTATGAAAATACATTTTCTCCTGTAATGAGATTTACCTTGATTCGCATTATTCTGGCAATAATGACTAGTATGGATCTTGAGTTACATCAAATGGATGTAAAGACTGCTTTCCTCAATGGAGAATTAGAGGAAGGAACATATATGGAACTACCTGTTGTTTTCATAGTGAAAGGCCAAAAAGAAAATGTATGTCGACTTTGTGGGTCGATATATAGCCTTAAGCAGTTGTCGAGACAAAGGTATATACATTTTCATAATGCCATAGTGGCATATGATTTTACAATGATTGACGAGGATCATTGTGTATATATCAATAGATCCAATGATCAATTTGTGATCATATCATTATATGTTGATGATATACTAATTGCCGGAAGCAATATGGAGTTGGTTAATACTGTCAAGAGATGGTTGTCTTCCAACTTTTGAGTTGAAGGATATGTGATTGTAAATCCATAAACACTCCTATTGCAAAAAGGTGAAGGATTGAGCCATAGTCTGTGTCCAAGGACTCCACAAGAGAAGGAACAAATGAAACATGTTCTTTATACTAGTGCTGTTGGGAGCTTGATGTATGTTATGATGTGTACAACACCCGACATATGCTTTGCAGTTGGAATGGTGAGTAGTTACCAATCCAATCCAGGTTAAGCATATTGGAAAGCCGTTAAGAGAATACTAAGGTATCTAAAAAGGGATTGCTGATTATACGTTTGAGTTATTAAGGAAAGGATCTGCAACTCAAAAGCTATTGTGATACTGATTGGAGAGGAGATTTAAATGAAAGAAAATCTACCTCTGGGTTTGTTTTCTTACCGAATAATGGCACCATATGTTGGAGCAGTAAGAAACAAAAGTGTATAGCATTGTCCACGATATAAGTTGAGTTCGTGGCATTATCAGCCAGCAAGATAAGAGAGTGTTTGGCTTAAGAGATTTTTGGATCATTTAGGTGTTATTAGAAGTGCTGCAGATTTATTGTTGGTTAACCGTGGTAGCCAAGCAGCAAAAAGCGTATACCAAAGATCCAAAATATCATGGCAAGACCAAACCTATAGATACCAAGTATAATCTTGTCAAGGATATGGTTGCACGAAAAGATGTGAACTTAGAGTACATACTATGCATGGAATGGTAGCAGATCCTATGACAAAGCCAATACCTAGAGATGTGTTTTGTGGTCATATGAAATCTCTAGGATTGCGTAGAGTATGATGTATTGAATATTATAATTTCCCTAAATGTTCACAATATGATGAATTTGTGTTTCATCATTAATGCCTATGAATCTTTATTTGATCTTTATGCATCTTAATGCTTAGTGCATTACTTTAAGTTAAGAAGTATGTCGGACAGATATAAGATTAGCCCACTCACACGGGTAATCGCCTCTATTTACTGTGTGATAAATAGAGATGAGACTGTTTATAAGCTTATTATCTAGGTGATAATCGAGAGCTCAAGCTTAAAACACGTATGTCGCCTTAACTAGGTGTTAAGATGAGGACATAATACTTGTGATGTTCGAAAGTAAAATACCCCACACATTTTACTTTATCTGTCTATGATGCCAGATGTGAGTTCTGATGAATTTTGTGAATGAGTAGATACGTGAACTCAAGTTAGACATTGGGTATGTCTGAACTATCATCTGTACGGTATTGAAAGGTATAGACATACGCTCCATGGGAAAGGAGTTAATACCGTAATACGTATTTCATACTACGTATGCATGAGACGACCAATAAGAGTGGCAAAAGTTTGATCTCAACTTTTATGTCGTGTGAGACTCTTGAGGAAGAGAGTTCCTCAATTTCATAGTCCCCTCATGACTCTTACTTATTCTCTAGATTTCTATTTAGTGTTTGCTATCTTAGAATGTTGCCAATGGTCATGAGTTTGATTCGATCTAATGGGGCATTTCTAGAAAAGCAAGCTGGACTGAAATTGAGAGTTTGAAGGAAAGAGGAAGATCGATTTTGGAGAATCACATTGTAGTTTTGTATTCACCGGTTAACCAATTATGACTGTCTTTGTGATAATCATAATTGTGAATACAATAAATATATCATTGTTTAAAAGAGATCAAGAGAGATATAAATGTGATCGATCGATCTAGGTACGCATACTAAATCTACTCGGAGTGTGATGCCCATTATGAGCTGCTATATATTCCTAACGTATGTATGGCAACGAGCTCTCAAAGTATGCTGGTCGCACGGATTATTCACCGGTATGAATGTTGAAGAGAGGAAAAGAGGATTATGTTCGGCCCACCATGTTAAGTGAGAGTCTATGATGGATTTTTCTCGATAGGGGCTGAGTAGGGCTGTCCGCCCATGTTGGTTTTGCACCACCATGTGCGAGTGGGAGATGATGGATTTATAAGATGGGCTCAAGGTCCATCCGCTCAAGTTGGGCCCAAAGGGCCCGGCCCACGGGAATAGGGCCCGTGGAGGGGGAAGGTATAAAAGGGAGGAGAGAGAGAGAGAAACGTACCCTTTGGCACAATCAACGTACGCTTCTCTCCCGCGCGTTTTCTCTCCCGAAGAACAGTAGGCATACACGGCTTCCAATTTCTTCCCTTCAAGGCTTCATCGACCGGATTCTCTTCCTCCATTAACGACGGTGTTTAATCTGTGGCTAACAAGGTACGCTCGAATCCGTGGTGTGCTTTACGATCGGTGATGCGTGTTTTCCCGGGCTTCGTCTTCCGCATTGATTTAGGGATTCGATTCGGTGTCGAATCCGATTTTCGGGGATCCGTTATTCCTAACACCCACTAAAGCCCCATCCTTTTGTCCTCTACCCCGTCCTTCTCTCTTTTGTCGTTCGACCAGCATCCAAGAGACGGGAAAGGAGGAAGAGAGAGAGGTTGGGCCGGTGAAAGAAAAAAGAAGAAATGGGATGGGCTGGCCTAGGTGGGGAGAAAGAAAAGGGAACAGAAGGAAGGGCTGGGCTAAGGTTGGCCTAGCTCAGATTGGCTACTTTTTTTTTTTTTTTTAAATTAATTTTTAGATTAATTTTCTTTCCAATTTTTAATTCTAATAATGCAAACGTTCCTAATATTTATATGCGATGCAGTTTAATTGAAACACGATACATTTTAATGAAAATTATTTACTTTACTTTCTACTTTTATATTTTTTAAGACTAATTCCTAATTTTCTATGTGATTAAGTCCTAAATAAAAAATGGCATAATTTAGGTGTCAACAATCAATATCCTAACATGTGAACAAACAATAAGAACTCAATTCTTATTGAGGCTAGAACTCATGGAGAAGAAAATCAATTTTTGGATGACATCAAATATGTAGTATTTAAAGATAAAAATATTTGGTTATTGATATATTTCCAATATCAAATCAGGATCAATTAGGATAGTAATAAAGCATTGTGTTGACCTCTTCTTTGGTGTCAAGGTAAAAGCTACATGTAATTATCAATTCCTGAAAAAAGAGTAGAAGAATGGGACCACTAGGTTGAACATTTGCTAAGTTGCTCGTTGATTCTTCTAACCGAATTCTGATTATGTTGTGACTGAGGTAAATTTATCTCGTCTTTAAAAATAAATCCCACTTGTAGGTTAATCCAACGTAGAGCTTCGTGAACGCCTATGTGACAAAATTTTCCTTGATTTTTTTTTGGTATGATCCTACCTTGATTAATATCATTTAACGAGTTAGAGAGCGCCACCTTCATCAATCTTTCCACTTTAGAGACGTGTGTTAACTAAAATTAACGATTTGGCTTTCAAGTATTTATATGATAATTCCTCTCTAAAAGAAAGGGATCTATCCCCATTTCAGTTAAAAATAAAATGAATGCTAAACACATCTACAAATTGATATACAGAGTGATGTGTTAAATTGTTATTGGTCATTGAATATGGTCCATTCATTTAAAGGGCCACTCAAAGAGTATACACTCGATCCACGTGTATCCAGCTCCCAATTAGACCCAAAGCAAATTTACTGGTGTTATCCTACAATTTCTTACAAGGAATTAACTCACAAAACTCATTGAGAGAAAATCCTAAAAATCTTCTTGTTTGCTTTATTGTGTGTCCACCGAGTGGAAATCCATCTCCTATATTTAAATAATATTTGTATTGAAAGTAGAAAACCCCTCGTTAGGAAACCATTCAACTTGGAAACGTTCAGACTAGAAAACCTCTTCAAACTAGGGAATGTACTTGGATCAAATTTTCTTTAGAGGCTCAAACTTGAGACTTATTCTCAACAGGCTCTATGGTAGACTGATTGCAGTCAACAGGATGAAGTTTCCAATATTGCCATAGTCACTTGCCAGGCGGCTTAGGCGAGTAAGTCGGGCAAGAAGCACTATGCCAGTTCCATATTTGCTGAAGAATAGTGTGGTTGGTCTCTCTATATGCTAAAGTGTGAATCTAGCTACCTCGCAATTTCTGTGACAATGAGTATTTGGATAGCAGTAGGTTCAGGCGCAGGGCCAGGATCTTGGCTAAAGGAAATCGTTAATCTCTTATGTGTGGCATCTCGTAATTACACGGCATTGAATCTTATTTTAGCTGAATATTGTGTTGAAGGAAAAAATCCTCCAATTGATACTAGATGATCTGACATGTGGTTTTCCCTTTTCGTCTTCTGCTTTGGCTTCGTCTTCATCTTCTGTCCTTAATCTTTCAAGTTTCCCGCTTAAGTGGCAGAACAGAAAGACAGATAGAACACAAATTCGTTTTACTATCTTGTCAGTCGTCTATAATCATTTGAAGGAATCTGTCATGATTTTTTCATGTGAAAACTGTGCAATGATCTTAATGTCTTACCTAAAAAATTCGGTTGACATTCTTGGTGAAACTCTGAAGTGAATAGAAGACAAAAGATCCACATACAGACACAGATTTTAGTGCCTCGGTCATGACAGATCATCTTGTTATGGTGGGAAGGATGCTTGAAAAATTGGCTTGTGAAATGCAGAAGTTGATTCAGAAGAGTTGATTTAAACTTGAAGCGACGTCAACTGAGGTTGTAGCTGGCTAAGTCCCTTTATACGTCATTCAAAGAATTTCTTGCTTATACCGAAATAAGAAAGAGGCTTCGCATTGTTTTCAGCAACTTGTCCAAATAAAGAGAACAAATATAAGCAATACTCACAATGTGAGTATCATGATGAGCTTTATATTTAAGCCTTCTATTCTGTCAATTTCTTTACCCTAATAATATGTTGCACGTGGAAACGTACTTCGTGCCTCTTCATGCATACCTATTGACACTCTTCTGAGGGAATAGAATCCTGAATATGCCCATATCTTTATTTCTTGTTTTGGTCCTCATTTTGTGGTTTCAGTCAACATTTTGGTTTAGTCTTTCCGTTACAACGTATTACTTTCTCTGTGGTTTTAGTCCGTCCTTCCTTTCTCTTGAGATCGTCAGCATACAGCAGAAGAATGGATATGTTTCAAAATCCGTTTAATTCATAGAAGTCACTTTAATTCTGTAAATGGTTTATGGTAGGATAAGATGTTGGCACAAATTGGAGTAGTATAATTTAGAATCCCACTAGGTTTGTCAGCTAAAATGTAGTGAGTTCAGTGTCTGTACAGTCCCATAAAGTCAAGATATCGGGCTTTCCTTTTGATGCGGAAATTGCAGTGAAGAGCCTAGCTCTTGAAGATTCTAATGGAACATGTAGCTGCCTAATATTTTGATAACCTGTTTAAGCTCTACTTTGTCATCAATCATCAATGTTTGCATTGTACATCTATGTTGGCAAGTCTTTCAACTCTAGCTTGTTTGGTTCGATGTGAACACATTTTTACATAGTTGATGGAACAGGGATGGCACACTCGAAGTAAAATGCATATGACTATGGTGTTCTCCTGGTTGAGATGATATCAGGGTTGTGTCACGGTCCAGAGGTTCAATCGGTCTGTGACACTTGCCTTTTGATGAGCACAGACGGGACCATCTGCAGAATACTCAGGTGAAGTGGGTTAAGAAACGGATCTCCACTACGCTGAACTTGACACGATGATGGATTCCAGCTCAAATACATCTACTCCTCCTGACACTGCATTTCACTTAGCCGAGCTCGCTATTCGCTGTCTTCAGCCAAGAAGCGAATCCCAACTGACAATGCGAGAGATTGGATACACCCTAAGGCAAATCATGAAGTTATGCAAGGATAAGAAATTTCAGAGGTATGGACTGATCATATGGTGCACACGGGTTATGTTGCTCTGTCTACTGCCTATATTCTCTTGACGTGACTTGTTTGTTCCTGTAAATGCCAGTGAAATTTTGCATTACAAATTTTACCCCTAGGTCTGCCAACACATTTGAATGTTCAATTTAACTATTGTCACTCCATGCAACTCAAAACATGGTGAATGTCTACACTCTTGGGGCTTAGGTTTTGTCTGCTTCTCGAGCTTTTATTCTGGTATCTTGTACATACATTTCTTTTGACGTGTAAATCATTCTTTTTGAGTGTTCATTTTGGCTTTTGTCACTCCATGCAACTCAAAACATGGTGAATGCACACTCGAGGCTTAGATTTTGTATGCTTCTCGAGCTTTTTTCCTGGTGTCTTGTATTTACATTTCTTTTTCGTGTGCAAATCGCTCTTTTTAAACGTTTCATTTGACTGCTGTCACTCCATGGAACTCAAAACATGGTGAACGTCTGCACACTTAGGCCTTGGATTTTGTCTGCTTCTCGAGCTTTGCTCCTGTCCGCGCATTTCTTTGTGACGTGTAACTCTCTTTTAAGTTTCTTCAACTTCTTTAGGCAGTCATTATCTAAGGAGATGTGATCCATTCCCATCTCCTGCTTTATGGGCAAGACAATTCACCAAATAAATGGCTCTATGTCCATTCTCATTCTGGAAATTAGACTTGCTGCAGAAGGTGAAAAAAAGTGGGGCTTCAACATCCTTTCTTCTTCCTGTCTTCCTATGTAACTTCCTTAAAGTAACTGCGGCTGAAGATCGATGTCCAACTGTAGTTAGTGATGGTAAAATATAATACACGAAAATGATAGGTTGTTACAAATAAATCAATGCGAAAAATACCAAAGAAATAAATGATGAATAATAAAGACACAAGAGATTTACGTGGTTAGATCCGAATGTTAGTACCTATATCCACGGGGACATCCATTAGCAAATAATTTACTATAATCGGAGAATCAGAGTTTACAGTTATTCACACCTCTTTCCACACTTAGATTTAGGTCTAAACCCAAAGTGTTATGAATAAACAAGTCATTTAGACATAAATTTACAGCACAAAATCGCTACACGTAAAGCTCAGAGCAAAATGCTCCGCGTACACCAAAAACAAGAACTTGTGTGCTTGTTATTTTCTTTGCGTATGGCTTCGCGTTCTTCTTTCTTGTGTGGCACTCTACACTCTGAAGAAAAACCCAGGCAGCTTTATATGTGTGCCAAGTCGACAAATTTGAGCTAGCCCCACCGTGTTAAACTTCAATAAGGACTCAGCAGCATATATATTGCAAAGTCCTCACCTTTCATGCCACTTTTATAAAGAGACCAAGTATAGCTACAGCAGAAATAAAAGCAAAAGAAACCCATGCTTTATTTCTTTCTTAGACAATTGCCATTTTGCTCTCATAAGCAAAATATAATAAAAGATAGTGTGCCCATCTTTTGTCCTTTAATGCTCATTCCTATATACAATTTAGAAAACGTTTTCAAGAGCGAAAAATCTAATCCATTTTAGAAAATCTTTTTTCAACAAATTCAATTTCACAAATTAATATCCGAATTTAAACTTGAGACATTAATTTAATAATTCTCCACATTAGCTCAATGTTTGAAGCCAAGTTATAATGTTCATCACACATACTGCTCTCCCAATGTTCCAATGGGCGCTCACTCTCCATAGACATCAATTGAGCTCAAGCAAAACTTGAACTTCGCTAAAAAAACAAATTTAGTCATCATGTCTATTAGGTTATCTATTGTAATAATTTGTTTCACAATAACATTGCATTTTGCCGAGACATCTTGAATGAAGTGGTATTTGATGTGGATATGCTTTGTTCACTTGTGATAGACTTGATTATATGCCAAATATGTTATCATAGTGTATATCAATGCTTTTTGATCTAGCCCAAAGCCGATAGCAAATTTTATAACTATATTGTCTCCTTCGCTATAAAGGTCAATGTCATGTATGTTGGAGAAATCTTTCCAGAATATTTTGAAGCTGACAAAACGTTTCTATCAGTCTAGTCTGGATATTTGCAGACCGTCTGTTTAAAGACTGAAGACGTTCTGATCACCGCACTCGCACTCAAGACTCAAGACTTAAGACTCAAGACTATTCTCATTGACAGTCTTTCTGATCCAGTGACGAAGGAAATCCAGAGCCGAAGTTTATGGTTAAGGATTTAATCCTATCCTCTAGAGAAGATCTCTTGGTTTGATAAATATATATCGGATTCTTTTATTTGTATCTAGATCAATTGAAGGTCCGGTGGTCGACGAAATATTCTTTGAATGTTCTATTCTTGGAAACCAAGATCCTGATTGTATGGGCGAACAGGATTGATGGGCTATCGTCAGGTTCCTTTTATAGCTCGAATAATCTTCTTAATTGATTCCGTCCAACGGGTAGATTGGAGGAATTCCTTTGGTAAGTGCCAATGGTATGATGGCATAAAGGAGTATAAAAAGGAAGACGTTCTAGTTGTTTAAGGAGCGTGATCGATAGAGAAATTCCAGAGTCTGAAGCACCTTGATTATTAGTCGATTCATTCTGAGTGAAATTGTATACACAGAGAGTGTCTATACTTGGTGATACCTTGAGCAAGTGCGGTAGATCATCTACACATAGAAATCAAGGAAGATCAACGCTGTAACATCTCTTTGTTCATAGTGGAATCCAGCCAATTGGCTGTCAGTGCAGAAGAGTGGACGTAGGCTTGAATCAAGCCGAACCACTATAAACCACGTGTTCAATTCTCTCTTTCCTTTACTCAGTCTTACGTTGATTATTATTTGTTGCAAATCCTTCATCTGTCTAAGTATTGTGCAATAATCAAGAAAAATCTTTTATATACCTATTCACCCCCCTCTAGGTACTCGTACTAGCCATATCAATTGGTATCAGAGCTCGTGTTCTTACTTTATTTGAAGTGTTTTACTTCAGAGTAAAAGATCCATGGCTAGTATGCTAGCACCAGGGCTGGTGGAAGGGCAAAGCAATACCAGACCACCCTACTTTGATGGAAAGGATTACAACATCTGGAAGAACAAGATGAAAGCTTTCCTACGATCAAAGGATCCTCTGGAATGGGACGTTATGGAAAGAGGAATCATTCCTACTGCTGCATCAGTCTCTGAAAGAGGGAAAGAAATTGTTGAAACCAACGAAATGACTCAGGAAGAGATAAACAAGAGACAAGCACTCGATGCAAAAGCAATTTACTCTTTATATTGTACTTTGTCACCAACTGAATATAACAGAATATCTTCTTATGTTACAGCAAAAGAAGTATGGGACAAATTACATATCACCTATGAAGGAACAGATCGAGTGAAGGAGACCAGAATTAACATTCTCCTTGGTCAATATGAAGCATTCAAAATGAAACAAGGAGAATCTATAATTGACATGTTTAGTCGTTTTACAGATATTGTCAATGGTCTTGAGAATCAAGGTCAAAAAATTTTTGATTCCATGAAGGTGAACAAGCTACTGCGGGGACTCTCCAAGGATTGGAATCATATAAAGACTTCAATAAGAGAGACGCAAAGAATTATGCCACTATTTGTTGACGAGCTGATTGGAACTCTTCAGTCTTATGAAGTGGAACGAATTAATGAAGACGAAGATCCAAGAGGTAAGAAATCCATTGCATTAAAATCAAATGATGATTCTGATGATACCGATTCAGGAGATGATCTGGACGATGAGGAGCTTGCTCTCATGATAAGAAGATTCAGAAAATTGAATAGAAAAGGAAGAAGGTTCAACTCAAAGAAACAAAGTTTCCAAAGACAGCAGACCAAGTCTGTTGATGATGAGGAACCAAACAAAGATGTAGTTTACTTCGAATGCAAGAAAAATGGACACATCAGACCCAACTGTCCTCTTTTGAAGAAGAAAAGAGGAAAAGCTGAAAAATTTCGAAAAGCCCTCAAAGTCGAAACTTGGAGTGATACAGAGTGTGAAGAAAGTGATAATGAATATGCCAACATATGTTTGATGTTACATTCAGACTCAGACTCAGATTCTAGATCAGACTCATACAGTGAATTTGAGGTAAGTAATTTTAAAATTCCTGTCAAGGTCTTTAAATACATTAATGAACTGTGTTTTAGTCTTAAGACTAGGGGTGAGCAGCGGTCTAGGGTCGACCCTGGACCGACCCTGGACCAGTCCAACCTTGTTGGTCCTGGTTCGGTTCCCAACGGGACTGGGTCGGTCCTTGGTCCTGAAATTTCAGGACCAATACTATGCGGGTTGGTCCTCGGTCTTAAGAGTTTTGGGTCGGTCCAACCCTGGACCAACCCCCGTATATTCTATTATATTATTTATAATTCTTTTATATATTCAAATCTAAGTAAAATGTCTGTTATATTATATTATATTGAGATGTTCTATCAATAGAACTAATAGTAATTTCAATTTAAAACTTTTGTTGAGTATTAATTATGTATCGTTTGTTTTGTTTTTAGATGTTTAGAAGTTCAAATGAATTAACAAGATGTGAAGTTATATATTCATGGTTTATATTAAATATTTTGAACTTTTTATGGTTTAATTGTATTTTACTAATGAATTTCAACTACACTTTGCTTTTCAATTTGTGTCAAATGGTAGAAGTTTTTAAAGAGAATAGTAGTACTGCAATTGCTACGGTGATTTGTTAGTCAAGTGGTGTGAAGCTCATTTTTTGGTTAAGTGGACTGTACATGATCAAATGTAGGAAAACGTTTTTGCATATGGTGTTATGAATATTAAAGATAGATAATTACAAGAACTTTCCATCTTGTCCCATATCTCGATAAGCGGTTAGCAGGTACGAAATTTCTATTATTATGTCATCTTAAATTTGCTAAATATGTATTGGTATTTATAGTTTAGTTACATAATGTCGCATTGTCGATGGATGTGTAATTTAAATTTGTAGGTTTGCTTTTTAGGGAGTATAAAAAATAAGACGAAAAAAATTATCAATCGGTCCCGAATTAACCCTGGAACCGGACCGAACCCATTGGGTTGGTCCGGTCCTTGGTCCCAGGCTCAATAGGGTCGGTCCTCGGTCCTAAAAATTGAGGACCGACACTGTACGGGTTGGTCCTAGGGTTATGGGGTGGCCCGGACCAACCCGGACCATGCTCACC
Organism: Eucalyptus polyanthemos subsp. polyanthemos; assembly: GCA_017140185.1. Taxonomy (NCBI): domain Eukaryota; kingdom Viridiplantae; phylum Streptophyta; class Magnoliopsida; order Myrtales; family Myrtaceae; genus Eucalyptus; species Eucalyptus polyanthemos. Next base: position 18,679,331 of record CM029460.1, on the reverse strand, counting down.
CCTACTTAAGACTTCACTCAAAAGAATTCTGAACTTAGAAAGGAAAACTCAACTCTAAAACAAAAGGAAAATATTTTAGAAGAAAGAGTTAAAAGTTTAGACTTGAATGTTTATACTCTTAAAGAGAAAGAAGATAATCTTTTGAAAGAAAACACTTTTTTAAAAACTAACTTATCAAATATTTCAAAGAATTTTTCGATAGGATCCGAAAAACTTGAAAAAGTTCTTTCAGTTCAAAGACCTTACTTCAATAAGTCTGGTCTGGGTATGATAGCAGAAACAATTCCATTGATTGATTTTCCTAAAGTAAAAGAAAGAATTAAGAAAAGACCGTCGAGAGAGGCTTACAAAAATCATTTCAAGAAAGTTTTTGTAAAATCTGTAGGTCGAAATGCTCTCAGGTGTTCAAAGTGTAACAGTCAGGATCACTTTGAAAAAGAGTGTCCTATGGTTTGGAAGCCTGTTAAGAAAGTATGGCCTAATAATGTTTATCCTACTAACACCAAAGGACCCAAGAAAATTTGGGTACCAAAGAAAGCTTGAGACTCTCTTTTAAATGCAAGTCTCCATCAAGAAAAAGGTAAAGTGGTATCTTGACTGCGGATGTTCAAGACACATGATAGGAGACTCAAATTGCTTCATAAAGCTTGTTCAAGTAAATGGTGGAAATGTTTCATTTGGAGGAAACGGCAAAGGAAGCATTGTGGGATTTGGAACTGTGAAAATTGGAAATCTCACAATAAGCAATGTTTCTCTAGTGGAAGGACTCAATTATAACCTTCTCAGCATTAGCCAATTGTGTGATACTGGTTTCAAGATCTCCTTTCAAGAATGAATATGCTCTCGAATCAGTAAAGACTCTACTCAGTCTTTCATGGGTCGAAGACATGGAAATATCTACCTCTTAGACATGAAACTAAATGAATCGTAATGCCTAATCTCAATTCAAGATGAAGCAAGCTTATGGCACAGAAAGCTTGGTCATGTTAACATGAAGTAATTAGCCAAAATCTCATCAAAGCAGCTTGTTCGAGGTCTACCCAAATTACCATACCAAAAGTCCGATCCATGCACACCATGTATTCTGGGAAAGCAGGTAAGAAATTCATTTAAGCCAATAAATCATGTATCTACTAACCATGTACTACAGTTGCTGCATATGGATCTCTTCGGACCAACCAGAACCCAAAGTATTGGAGGTAAGAAATATTGCCTAGTAATTGTGGACGATTACTCCCGTTTTACTTGGGTATATTTCCTTGCAAGTAAGTCAGAAAACTTTTTGTATTTTGAAAATTTTGCTAAAAAGGTTCAAAATGAAAAAGGATGTGTTATCTCAAGTATAAGAATAGATTATGGAGGTGAATTTGAAAATCAAGAATTTACAAAATTGTGTGATGAATCTGGATTTAAGCATGTGTTCTCATCTCCATACACTCCTCAGCAAAATAGAGTTGTGGAAAAAAAGAATAGACCTCTTCAAAAAATGGCTAGAACTCTTTTAATTGAAAGTAAAATTTCTTCACGATTTTGGGCTGAAGCTGTTTCAACAGCATGCTATATCATCAATAGAGTCTTCCTAAGACCCATTCTAGAGAAAACCCCTTATGAATTATTCAAAGGTAAGAAGCCCATTGTTTCATACTTTCATGTGTTCGGTTGCAAATGCTTTATATTGAAAAATGCAAAAGATCGAGTTGGTAAGTTTGAAGAAAGATCGATGAAGGCATCTTCCTTGGATATTCTACATCAAGCAAAGCCTACGAGTCTATAACAAGAAGAGCCAGTCTGTGGAGGAGTCAATGAATGTCAAATTTCAAGACTCTACGCAAGATGAATCCAGTCAGACTTAGTATGAAGAGTCTAAACCTGCTTCAGACTCTCCAAAGCTTACAACTCAAGAAGTATCTCAAACTCTGGAAGACCAGTATCAAGATGTTCATGGAGATTCAAATAAAGAAAGAGATCACCATCCAGACAAATCAACCAGTAACTGGAAGCATAAGTCCAGTCATCCCAAAGATCTCATTATCGGCGAAATTAATGAAGGAATTCGCATCACATCCAAAAGACGTGAAGAGTCTAGTGCTGTGGCTCTCATTTATGAAATTGAAGCAAAAAGCATAGAAGAAGCTTTATCTGATGAAAGCTGGATCGAAGCTATGCAAGAAGAGCTCAGACAGTTCAACATTAATGATGTCTGGGAATTGACATCTAAACCGAAAGGTAAAACTGTTATTGGAGCCAAATGGGTGTTCAGAAACAAGATGAATGAAAAAGGAAAAGTTGTATGAAACAAAGCAAGACTCGTAGCCAAAGGATATACGCAAGAAGAAGGAATAGTCTATGATGAGACTTACGCTCCTGTAGCAAGGTTAGAAGCTATTCGACTATTACTTGCGTTTACTTGTTATAAAAATTTCAGGTTATTCCAAATGGACGTCAAAAGTGCTTTCCTAAATGGATTTATCCAAGAGGAAGTATATGTGGAACAACCACCTGGGTTTGAAGACCCAAAGAAGCCAAACTCAGTCTTCAGACTGAAAAAGGCTTTGTATGGTTTAAAGCAAGAACCTCGAGCTTGGTACGACAGACTAAGTAAGTTCTTATTACATAATGGTTTTGTCAAAGGTAAAGTAGATACTACTTTATTTATCAAAAAGGAAAACAAAAGCTTGTTACTCGTTTAAATATATGTGGATGATATTACTTTTAGATCCTCTAATGAAAGTCTATGCAAGAAATTTTCTAAGTCTATCCAGGATGAGTTTGAAATGAGTATGATGGGAGAATTAACATTCTTTCTTGGTCTTCAAGTAAAGCAATTAAAGGAAGGAACTTTCATTTACCAAGAAAAATATGCTAATGATCTCGTCAAAAGGTTTGGATTGGAAAATTGCAAAAAAGACTGATATACCAATGTCAAGTTCTTTGAAGATAGACAAAGATGAAGAAGGGAAGAAAGTTGATCAAAAGCTGTACAGGAGCATCATTGGTTTACTTCTTTATCTAACTGCTTCTAGACCTGACATTTTGTTGAGTGTTTGCATCTGTGCTAGGTTTCAATCAGATCCTAGAGAATCCTATCTCAGTGCTGCTAAACGTATCATTAAATACGTTGATTCATCTTCAAGCATCGGTCTTTGGTATCCTAAGAAGGGAGACTTTAATCTTCTGAGATATTCAGACGCAGATCTGGCCGGCTGTAGAGTCGATAGAAAGAGTACTTCAGGAACTTGCCAGTTGCTTGGAAGTAGGACAGTGTCTTGGTTTTCAAGGAAACAAAGTACTGTGGCTCTCTCAACAACAGAAGCAGAGTATGTAGCTCTTGGAAGCTGTTGTTCGCAAATTCTATGGATAAAACAACAACTACAAGACTTTGGGATTGAAGACTCATGCACAGAAATCAAATGTGACAACACCAACGCAATCAATCTCACCAAAAATCCAATTCTTCATTCAAGAGCAAAGCATATAGAGATTCGACATCACTTCATCGTAGATCATATTCAAAATGGAGAAATCTCGATTCAATTTGTTGATTCAAAAGTCAACTAGCGGATATATTCACAAAGCCTTTGGAGAAAAATCAATTCGATTTTATCCGTTCCAGACTCAACATTTTGAAGTTCGAAGAAGTTAAAGTCTAGAGACTCTCCAACCCTCAGACTCAGAAAAATTGATGATCATCAGACTCTAATCTCTCAGACTCTAAATCCTCAGACTCAGACATTGATGGCTATAGACTGTAAGTTGCTATTTTATCTAAAATCGAAAAGGTATGATCTTTTGTTCAGTTATTTTGTAGTCTCCGTGAAAAACGAAATCTTGTCTTTTCAAAAGGATTAATTTTGGCAGTTATTGATTTTAAAAAGAAGTGTTCGTACACTTTTCAAAACTGAGTTATATATATACAGTTTTCATTTTCCAATCTTCAAAACCCTAAAAAGCATTCTCCCCCCAATCCGATTTCTACTTCGTGTTCATCTTCGAGAAAGTTGTCATCTTTTCTTGGGAAAGCAAGCAAATGAATCTTTCAGCAACAAGGAAGGATGTCTTCTTCGAGAAAGTCTTCAAGAATCGCGAACAGGGGACCACAGAGAATGAAGGAGGGACCTACCCATTTCGATCTCACCGAAGAGGAAGAATTATCGAGTCAGCAACAGAGCCCGATTCACTCTCCACCACGTCACTCAACGCCATCTACCCCATAAGGTGCGGGTCAACAACCGGAGGAAGAGATAATCGAGGACGCAAACCTTGTAAGAGTCCAAAAACCCTCTTTTATTTACAAACTCTACTGTGCGTTGAAAAGTACTGGGACTCCGTTGAAATACGTGGATGATTTTCTCAAAGATAAGCATTATGGGAATGAGTATATCTTTTTGAGAAAAATGGAGGATTTGGGAATTGCTCCCAAGGGTAAAGCAGAGGAAGCACTTGCGAATATTCCTAGTGACCCTCGTATGTCGGGACCTAATTCGATTGAAGGAAACGACGATGATAAAATGTTCAGTGATTTTCAACCTAGAATGGGTATTGCTGCAAAGGTGAAGGGAAAGAGGATGGAGTTGTTTAAATCAAAGGAACATGAGAATTTGTTCTTCAGACTGCTGAAACGAGGGGTGATAAACCCTAGGAGTGTTGATTTCAATTTTTTGGATGCCGTTAATGTGAACTTAAGGGAGAAGTTCAAAATGCTTCAACTTGAGCAATTCTACACCGATACCACAGACGGTTATGCGCAATTAACAGCATATTTCTATTCGAATCTCAGCTTTCTAGATGCGAATAGAATATCATTCAGTGTTAGAGACCAGGATTATGTGGTAGACGTGGACATGTTGGCGGACATAATTGGAGTTGAACGAGGACGCTATCAACCAGTCAAAGTCTTAGTTGCTCGTGCCTCCATGGAACTTGTCGAAGATAGAGATATCGAGGGAAGAATCATTTATTCAAGGATGCGTGCCATCAATATTGTGCTGCACAAAATTGTGATCAATTGCATCAGGCCCAAGTCTACATCAAAGACTGATGTGTCTAATTCCGAAGCAAAATTGATGTACGCAATCAACTCAGGGAAGAAGTTCTCTCTCCCTCACACTATTCTCTTTCACATGTACAGAGCAATGTCAAAGGACAAGGGTCAATTGCCTTATCCAGGTCTGGTGACCAAGATCTTCAGACACATGAATATTGAACCGCCACATTCACTTTGTGTTCAACCGTGCGATAAGATGGTGGTAGGTTTAAAGATGTTGATGAAGATGCGTCTGAAAGAACTTTCCAAGGCAATGGAGAAATTCAGAGTGAAGACTCCAGTACCGTCTATTTCAAAGAGAAAAGGGAAGGAGGCTATTGGTGCCCCATCCAAAAAGAAGAAAACACTCATCTTGAAGGATGAAGATGAGGAGGAAGATCTCACAATCACTGCCTTGATAAGGACCAGACGTTATGTACGTCAATCGACAGAACTTCAGAAGAAACAGAGAGAAGAAGAGGAGCAAGCCAAGAACAGAGAAGAAGAAGAGCAGAGAAAGAAGGAGAAAGAAGCTGAAGAAGAAACAGAAGAAGAAAAATCTGCAGCCGAATCTGGAGAGAAGGAGAATCAAGAAACAGAAGAGCATGATCATCACTCTTCCCCTTTTAAGGTCCTAGAGACAGGGGGAGTTGGTGAGCAAGAAAGGTCTACACCTCATGCTGCCAATAGTGAAGGTCTAAGACAATCTCCAGCAGATCCAGAAAAATTTCAGGTTTCTCAATTGCCTGAAGAAGGACACGATACGTCAACACCAAATCTGCAAGATTATACAGAAGCGCCATCATCTGCATTTACCCCATCTGAGAAAGTAAATGCAAGTACGCAAACGGACAATTCTGTAGATTTTCGTCATATTTTGGATGTTCTTCTGGAAATGCGGGGCCAAATCTATGCTCTGGACTGTGAAATTCAAGCCATGAAGAATGCTGGACAAGCATCTTCAGTTACCCTGGAGGACAAAATGAAAGACCTCGCTCTACAACTTCAAGCCAATGCCAAAGGACAGGAGGTAGCTTAGCTAAGGGAAGACTTGAAGAGGCTAGAAGGCATAGTCCAGTCCATGGGAGATTTCCAGAACGTGCGCATTCCCAAGTAGACCTGACGCTTTTCTCACTTTTTTTTTTTTTTTTATGATGACAAAAAGGGGGAGAATTGCAATTTGAACGAACTTTAAACTGAACTTTGATTTTAAATTTGTGGTTAAATGTGTCTATTTTTTGAGTATGACTTGGGTGTGAATGGAATGTGACTGTAGTAGACTTGACTTTGATGCTTGACTGTTTGCATATGGTATTACTCATGAAAGACTAACCAATTTTCTGTGGATGCAGAGTCTGGTTGTTTTATTAATCTTTATGAGATAGCCATATTGCTTGAGAAATGTTTTTGCAGGTCAAGGTCGTTCAAATCTACCGGAAAGTTTTGTCACCATCAAAAATGGGGAGATTGTTGGAGAAATCTTTCTAGAATATTTTGAAGCTGACAAAACGTTTCTATCAGTCTAGTCTGGATATTTGCAGACCGTCTGTTTAAAGACTGAAGACGTTCTGATCACCAGACTCAGCACTCAAGACTCAAGACTTAAGACTCAAGACTATTCTCATTGACAGTCTTTCTGATTCAGTGACGAAGGAAATCCAGAGCCGAAGTTTATGGTTAAGGATTTAATCCTATCCTCTAGAGAAGATCTCTTGGTTTGATAAATATATATCGGATTCTTTTATTTGTATCTAGATCAATTGAAGATCCGGTGGTCGACGAAATATTCTTTGAATGTTCTATTCTTGGAAACCAAGATCCTGATTGTATGGGCGAACAGGATTGATGGGCTATCGTCAGGTTCCTTTTATAGCTCGAATAATCTTCTTAATTGATTCCGTCCAACGGGTAGATTGGAGGAATTCCTTTGGTAAGTGCCAACGGTATGATGGCATAAAGGAGTATAAAAAGGAAGACGTTCTAGTTGTTTAAGGAGCGTGATCGATAGAGAAATTCCAGAGTCTGAAGCACCTTGATTATTAGTCGATTCATTCTGAGTGAAATTGTATACACAAAGAGTGTCTATACTTGGTGATACCTTGAGCAAGTGCGGTAGATCATCTACACCTAGAAATCAAGGAAGATCAACGCTGTAACATCTCTTTGTTCATAGTGGAATCCAGCCAATTGGCTGTCAGTGCAGAAGAGTGGACGTAGGCTTGAATCAAGCCAAACCACTATAAATCGCGTGTTCAATTCTCTCTTTCCTTTACTCAGTTTTACGTTGATTATTATTTGTTGCAAATCCTTCAACTGTCTAAGTATTGTGCAATCATCAAGAAAAATCTTTTATATACCTATTTACCCCCCTCTAGGTACTCGTACTAGCCATATCAATGTACTCCATGTCAATTGAAGATAAGGCAATGTGATCCTATAACGACGCTTGCCAACTCACTACAACACTTGCTAGCGTAAACACATACCTTGCTAAAGTCTTACAATCATCAAAGTCACTGGTGAGTGATCTAAATCCACAAAACAAGTGGTCTTACTACTATTGTTGTCCCATGTTTATTGTCTTCTTTTCGAGGATCTACTTCACAGCTTTCCAATGAGCTTCACCAAGACGCTTCATACAACGGTTAACTACGCTTATAACTTGTGAAATATTGGACTTACATACATAATACTACTCATGGTACTAGAATAAGTAATATGAGACGTATGCTCCTCTTCCTCCTCAGTCTGTGAAAATAATTTATCTGAAAGTTCAAAATGCTTTGCTAAAGGTATACTCAAAAATCTCATTGATGCATGTTAAAACATGCCACAATTTTCTGAATATATTTCTTTTGAGATAGACGTAAAACTTCTTTAGCCCTATCACACAAAATTTCTATATCTAATATACTATTTGTAACACCTAAATCTTTCATCTTAAATTCAACATTTAACTACCTCTTCAACACGTTAATATCAAATATATTATTAGCTACTATTAGCATATCATCAATATATAGTAATAAATAAATCAAGGAACCATTCTCCAATCTCCTTAAGTAAACACAACTATCTATATGACTTTTCGAGTTATCTTGACTAGCCATGAAAGCATTAAAACGCTTATATCATTGCTTAGGAGATTATTTCAGCGTATACAAAAATTTCTTTAATAAGCAAATATGATATTCCTTACTTAGAATAGCAAATCCCTCTAGCTACCTTATGTAAATCCACTTCTCTAACTCACAATGATGAAATGTAGTTTTCACATCTAGCTACTCTAACTCAAGATCCTTCAAAGCAATTAAGGCAAGTAAAACATGAATAATTACTCTAACTCAAGAACACCTCGTCATAGTTAATGCCCTTTCATTGTGTATATCCCTCGTCTTATACCTTGCTATTTTGACATCGGGAATGCCCTTGTTTCGTTTAAAAACCCATTTACTTCCAACAATCTTTTAGCTCTTGAGTACTTTAACTGGCTCTCATGTCTGATTTCGATAGAGTGATTCCATCTCTTCTCTCATAGCCCCTAGCCACTATGACGACTATGAACTAGCCATCACCTCAGAGTAAGATGAAAGTTCATTTATCTCCAACTCATCATCTATATTCAATGCATAAGTAATATATTTATAACCATGACGTACTGGTGACTTAATTTACATTTATTGTCTATCTGTAGTTATAGTGTGCTATGGCTATACTAATTGTCTATTATTACCAAATTTAGGAACTACAGCCTCATCTGCAATCTCAACTTCCATTACCTTCGACATCTTTGGAGTTTATATTTGAAGCTTTGCCTCACTAATGACACCATGATTTATCTGCTCTGTTGATTATGTCTCAAAACTCCTATGTTGAAACATTGTAGTCTCATTGAAGATTACGTCATTACTAATTAGAAAATTAGGTGATCTAGGATTGGTGCACAACAATCGATAACCTTTTACCCATGTGCAAAACCTAGAAATATACACTTCTTCGCTCTCGGCTCAAGTTTACCATTACTCGCATGAACATATATAGGACACCCGAATATACATAATTCGAAGTAATCAACAAGTTTCCTCGACCTCACTTCTTCAAGAGTCTTCCACTCGATAACAAATGATGGAGATCAATTAACAAGGTAACATGTCATGTTCACTACTTCAGCCCAAAATCCCTTGCTAAGTCATGCATGTGAGAGCATGCATTGAGCTTACTTAAGTAAAGTTATGTTTTCCATTTTGCTACGCCATTCTGCTATGGTGCCCAGGTATTATATGGTATCCCACAATGCTTTCATAGAACTCGGCAAAATCTATGCCATAGAACTTCATGCCATTATTGATTTTTAGGCATTGGATATGTTACCTGACTACTTCTCAATTAATGTCTTCAATTTCTTGAATTGATTGACCACATCATATTTGTGCTTTAGAAAGTATGCACATACATTTCTCGAATAATCGTCGATAAATGTTAGCATATATCGAGCACCTCCTTTTAAAGGAATCGGAGATGGGCTTTAAATGTCTAAATAAATGTATTCAACTAGTGGCTTGGTTGAATGAATAGCTATAGTATACTTAATTCCGCATCACTTCCTAAAGATGTAGTACTCACATAAGTCCAGCTTCTCTATTTTTTTATACTTCAATAACCCTATTTCACTCAGTATTGCCATATTTGCCTCACTCATGTGCCCTAAACACATGTACCATAACTAAGTCAAGTCAAAGTCTAACTCATCTTATGGCACTATAACAGTTCTAGTCATGGTCTCTCCTAGTAGATGATAAAGAGTATTCACTTTCTTTCTTTTCATCCCTATCATGATATTTCGAGAGATCTTCAATATCTACACTCGAAGTCATCAAGTGTCCCTAAAGAAATAAGATTTTTCTTAGGCTTTGATACATACCTCACATCTATCAATATGCGTACCACCTCATTTACATCCGAATTCGAATTGTCCCTATCCCTATAGCCTTGCAGATTACGTCATTCCCTAAAAAAACTTTACCACCATTTGTAGTTTGGTAAGTAGTAAACCAATTTTTATGGAATATCATATGATAAGAACACTTCAAATCTAGCACCCATTCATCTCCTGACGAATTAATAATCATATATAAAATAGCTTCTATAGCACTAGTGCTCCTCTCGGCAACGCTTATCACACTACTTGTAACATTATGCTTATCACATTTATTCCTTCTCTTCAGACAAAATCTCTCGATATGCCCATCCTCATGACACTCCAAGCACTTCACGCGTTCCTTTGACTTTATATGGTGTGATTTTGATATGCTTTTACCTTTGTTAACACTGTTGGAGAAAAATTCCTTATTTGTTTTGAAGTTGACAAAAAGTTTCCATCAATATAGTCTGAAGACTTGTAGACTTTATCATCAAAGTCTGAAGACCTCCAGACTTAAGATTTAAAGTCTACCCTCACTGATAGCTTCTAGACTGATGAAGAAAAGATTTATCTGATGAAGAAGACTTATCTAGATGCAAGTATATCTTTAAGGATTTGGTTCGTACGGTTGAAGAAGATTTCATGGCTAGAGATAGTATCTCGTGATCAATTATTCTTATTGAAATCAATTCGAATAATTAGATTTATTGATTGGCAAAGTATACTTGGAAGGTTTTACTTATGAGAACCTAGATTCGGATTATATGAGCAAGTAGGATTGGTAGGCTATCATCACATTCCTTAAATAACTTGAGATCTCCCTAATTAATTATGTCTAACGGGTAAATTGAAAGAACTCATTTGGAAGATGCCAACGGTTATAATAGCATAAAGGAGTATATAAGGAAGACGCTCAAATTGTTCTAGTGTGTGCATCAAAGAAAAATTCCAAAGTTTGAAACTTCTAGTTCTTTGTTGATTCAATCGCTAAGCTTAAGTTGTACTCAAAAGATTTGAGATTAAATACTTGTGAGACATTGATGAAGTATAGTAGAGTCTCTACACTGTGGAATCAATGATGTGAGACTATAAAACCTCTTTTAGTTCTTAGTGGAATACAGCTAGTGGGCTGTTAGTGTGGGAGAGTGGACATAGGCTTAGTTTAAGCAGAACCACTGTAAACCTTGTATTTCAATTCTTTTTCCCTAAACTCTTTACTTTAATTCGTAGTCTTCTATAACTGTTTACAGTCTTTTACATATTCAGTCTATTATTCTCAAAAGACGAATTAAGTTGTTAAATCTTGCAAAAACTTCTTTAATACTTATTCACCTCCCTCTATGTGGTTTTATTAGCCCTATTAATTGGTATCAGAGCATGTGTGCTTATTTAATTAAAGTGTTTTTACTTATGAGTTAAAGATCTATGGCTAGTATGTTGACTCCAAGTTTGGTTAAAAGCTAGAGCAACGCCAGACCATGTTACTTCGATGGAAATGAATACAGCATATGGAAAAACAAGATAAAAGTATTTCTAATATCGAAAGATCTTTTGGAATATGACATGGTAGAAAAAGGAATCATTCCTAAAGCTGCATCAGTTTCGGAAAGAGGAAAAGAAATTGCAGATCCTAGCGAGATGATTTAAGAAGAAATAACCAATAGATAAGCTCTTGATACTAAAACAATTTACTCTTTATATTGTGCGTTATCTTCTACTAAGTATAACATAATATCTTCTTGTGAAACAACCAAAGAAGTTTGGCATAGGCTACACATTACCTATGAAGGAACTGATCAAGTGAAATAAATAATGATTAATATTCTACTCAGACAGTATGAAGCCTTCAAAATGAAGCTAGGAGAATCTATCACTGATATGTTTAGTCGTTTTGTTGAAATTGTAAATGGTCTAGAGTATCAGGGACAATCAATCTGAAGACCAATGAAGGTCAATGAATTGCTGCGTGGACTCTCCCAAGACTGGAATCACATAAAAACTTCAATAAGGGAAACACAAAGGATCATGCAACTTTCTATAGACGAACTGGTTGGCACACTTCAGTCTTATGAAGTGGAGAAAATCAATGAGGAGGAAGATCCTAAAAGTAAGAAGTTAATTGCTTTAAGATCTAACGATGATTTTAAAGATGATATTAACAATGAAGAGTTAGCTTTTATGATAAAGAGGTTCAAGAAACTAAATAAAAATGGAAAAAGATTCAATTGGAAGAAACAAAGCACTCAAAATTTTCAAAACAAATCAACCAAAGATGATGAAACCAATAAAGATGTGATTTGTTTTGAATGCAAGAAAAATGGACACATCAGACCCAATTTTCCTTTGTTGAAGAAAAAGAAATGAAAAGCTGAGAAATACAAAAAAGCTCTCAAAGCAGAGACATGGAGTGATACTGAATACGAAGAAAGTGAGGAAGATTATGCCAACATTTGTCTAATGGCAAAATTAAAATCAGAGTCAGACTCTGAGATAGATTTAGACTCGGACTTAGATAACGAAATCGAGATAAGCAATCTAAAAATTCCTACTAAAGTCTCGAAATATATATTAATGAGCTTTATCTTAGCCTCAAAACCTTTCTTAAGAGGATTTCCGAGCTAAAAATGGATAATTCTACACCGAAGCAACAGGAAAATTCTTGAAAATAAAAGTTTGAGAATTTAGACAAAATTTTTGTTGTTTTAAAAGAAAATGCAGACTCTCTTTCAAAAGAAAATACATTTTTGAAAAATAAAATTTCAAATATTTCAAAAGATTTTCTATAAGATTTGAAAAGTTGAAAAAAATTCTTTCAATACAAAGACCTTATCTCAACAAGTTAGGCTTGGGAATGACTTTAAACTATTCATCTAACTGATTTTCAAAAGTGAAGGAGTGAATCAAATAAAGACTTACAAGAACTTTTTACAGAAATCTTTTTTAAAAAGTCTTTGTAAAACCTGTTGGCCAAAGTGCTCTCAAATGTTTAAATTGCAACAACTTAGAATACTTTGAGAAAAAATATCATATGGTTTGGAGACTTGTTAAGAAGGAATGAGCAAAGACTACATATTGCACTAACTCCTTTGGACCCAAGAAAATGTGGGTACCAAAGAAAGCTTGAGTTTCTTTTTTTAATTGCAAGTCACTATCAAGAAAAAAAATGTTAAATGGTATTTGGATAGTAGTTGTTTAAAACATATGATTGAAGATTCAAGTTGTTTTATAAAACTTATTCAAATGAATGGTGGAAAAGTCTCTTTTAGTGTAAATAGCAAATGAAGAATTGTTGAGTGTGGAACTGTAAAGATTGGAAGTCTCACAATTAATAATGTCTCCTTAGTGGAAGGACTAAATTACAATATACTCAACATTAGCCAACTGTGTGACACTTGTCATGCCCTGAATCTCAAGCGTGCACACATCCCTTAGCCGTTCCCAGGACTCGTTGCCGACTCCTTTCATTTTATTACACATGCGGAAGCGAATTAACTAATCCCCTAACAACAACAAACATGGGATAGAAAAGTAGGACAACCAATTTCAAATCAAATTGACCTATGCTCTTGACCCTTCCATTTCAAGCTCCGGTTTCTTCGCATTGGGGACCTAAAAGTGGTTATTCAATAACCAGTAAGATATGAATCTCAGCAAGTTCTTCCCTTATTCTCCCGATTAGTACACCAACTCAACTCGGGATATCTCTTAAAAACTGATGTAGCTAGTATAAACACCTAGAGGGGGGGTGAATAGGTGTAAAAACAATTTCTCGAGATACGGAAGTAACAATTCCTCCAATCTACCCATTGGACGGAATCAATTAGGAAGATCATTCGAGTTATTAAAGGAACATGACGATAGCCCATCAATCCTATTTGCCCATACAATTAGGATCTCGGTTTTCATAAATAGAACATTCCACGAATATTTCGCCAATCAACGGATCCTTAATCTTCGAATCAATCTCGATCAATTAAAAAGGATTTCGTTATGTCATATCCAGCCAAGAGATTTTCTCCAGTCGATAAGGTCATATCATTAATAAAACATCCAGTTCTGGATAGCCTTTCTTCAACGGATTAGTAACTGTCAATGAGCATAGACTTTGAATCTTGAGTCTGGCTGTCCGAAGGTCTTCAGACTTTAAACAGCAGAGTCTGCAAACCTTCAGACTAGACTGATGGAAATGTTTTGTCAACTTTAAAACATTTCAAGAAGATTTCTCCAACAATCTCCCCATTTTTTATGGTGACAAAACTTTCTTGCAAATTTGGATAACTTTGATCCGCAAAACATTTCTCAAACAAATATACATATCCTATAAAGATAAATGGCTAAATGAATAACACTAGAATCTGCAATCACAAAAAATAGGTTAGTCTTGAATATGATAAAGCCATCAATAAGATATCAATAGCAGTCAATAGCAGTCAAATCCAAATTCACATTCAGACACAAAATTAAAGTCAAACATAAATCCAAATCAAACAATCCAAACGATTAAAATTCAAAGTTTGATTCAAATCTTTCTTTCTCCCCCTTTTTGTTAGTATTAAAAAGGTTGAGAAGAAAATGAAATAACGTCAAGATTGCTTGGGAACGTGGACAAGATGGAAATCTCCCATGGACTGAACGATCCCTTCCAACCTTTTCAACTCTTCCTTCAGTTGTGCAACCTACTCACCCTTAGCATTAGCCTGAATCTGAACAGAGAGGGCTTGGATCTAATCTTTCAAAGAAACTGAAGAAACTTGACCTGCATTCTGCAAGCTTTGAACCTCGCATTCCAGAGCATAAATTTGACCATGCATCTCCAAGAGAATATCCATAATTCTGCGAAAATCTATTGAGCTGTCGGTCTGCGTACTAGCTTTAGCACGATCTGCAGATGATGGCATATCAGGATAATCACGTAGATTTGGCAATGAAGCATTATGTTCTTCTTTAGGAAAATGAGAGGCATGAATGTCTTCTAGGTCGGCTGGAGAGCGATTGACTTCCTCACTGGTAGCAGCTGGCATCCCTCTTTTCTCATTATCTCCCCCTGTTTCTATGCCTTCAGGTGGAGAAGAGTGTTTTTCAGGCTCTCCTTCCTCTTGATTCATTCTCTCTTCTTCTTCTTCTTCTTCTTCTTCTGCTTCTTTTTCGCCAAGTGCTCTTTCCTCTTCTTCTTTTTCATTCCTTGCCTCCTCAGCATCCTCTTCTTTTGCTTCTCTATCCTCTGCTTCCTTCTCTTCTCTTTCTTTCTCGTCTCTTTCTCGAGTCCTCTGTTCTGAGTCTTTCACTGGAGTAGAATGGCTCAGATGTTTCAACGCCATTGCAGAGATGGTGATGTCTTCCTCATCATCTTCATCTTCAATGATGAGAGCTCTCCTTTTCTTGGATGGAGCAACCATGGGCTCCTTTCATTTTCTTTTTGATGCAGAAGAAATTTGATGAGACTTTACAGGAGTCTTTTCCTTAAATTTCTCCAACGCCTTGCTTAGCTCTTTCAGACGCATCTTGGTCACCATTTTCAGTCCTACCACCATATGATCACACGATCGAGTACAAAGAATTTGTGGAGGCTGAATGTTCAGATGTCTGAATAATTTCATCACAAGATTTAGATAAGGAAGTTGACCTCTGTCTTTCACCACTACTCTATACATGTGGAACATAACAGTGTGAGGAAGAGATAACTTTTTCCCAGTGAGAATGGCATACATCAGCTTTGCCTCTGAACTTGAAACATCAGTCTTGGAAGTTGATTTCGGTCTGAGGCAATTGATCACAACCTTGTGAAGCATAATGTTGAACGCACTCATCCTTAGGTAGGAAATCTTTTCCTTTGTTCTCCTGTCCTTAACAAGTTCCAATGTAGCACGAGCAATAGAAACTTTGATCGATTGATATCTTCCTCTCTCAACCCCTAACACATCTGCCAGCATATTCATATCCACTACAAAGTCTTGATTTTTGACACTGAAAGAGAATCTATTTGCATCTAGGAAACTAAGATTCGAGTAGAAATAAGCAGTTAATTCAACGTAAGCTTCTGTGGTGTCAGAACAAAACTGCTCAAGTTGAAGAAAACTAAACTTTTCCCTCAAGTTCATATTTACAGCATCCAGAAAATCAAAATCCACACTCTTAGGGTTTATCACCCCACACTTCAGCAATTTTGAGTATAGATAATTATGTTCCTTCGATCTAAATAACTCTCCCCTTTTTCCTCGATTTTCCGCCACAATACCCATCCTCGGTTGAAATTGGCTATAGAATTTGTCATCATCATTCCCATCTATCGAATTAAATCCCCAATCACGAGAATCACTTATGATATTTGCAAGGGATTCTTCCATTTTTCGCAAAAAGGTATATTCATTCCCATATCCTTTGCCTTTAAGAAAATCATCGACGTAATTCAATGGAGTACGAGTCCCTTTTAAGGCACGATAAAGCTTATAAATAAAAGAGGGCCTTTGAACTCTTACAGGGTCTGCGTCTTTAATGATTTTTTCCTCTTATTGATGACCAACATTTTGAGGACTAGATGGTGGAGAATGATGCTACTGAGAATGTTGTGGGCTCTGTTGCTGATTTGGAGCCTCTTCTTCCTCGGTGAGATCGAAGTAAGTAGGCCCCTCACTTATTCGCCGTGGTCCCCTGCTTGCGATCCTTGAAGACTTTCTTGAAGACGACATCTTTCTCACTCTTTGAAAGATTTCTTGCTTAACTTTCCCAAGAAAAATGACAACTTTTTCGAAGATTAGGCAAGAGAAGAAAACAGGAATAGAAGATCGGTTCTTTTTAAGGTTTTTGAAGAGTAAAGCGACGAAGAAGCAACAGTGCATAATCGGTTAAAAAGGGGGCATACAAACCGTCACAAAGGAAAATAAAAAGATGCCTTTTTAAAATAACTGCCCTTTCCGCGAAAATAGTCATTTAAAAAAAAATAACTTCCTTTTTTGAAAATGAAACGTCGCAATAGTCATGTCAATTAAATATAGCAATAATCAAATACAATTGACGATCGTACCTTTTCAAGATGAGATTCAAGAGAGCGAATAACTTACAGTCAAGGTCTTGTTTATCTAAGTCTGAGAGTCTCTAGACTTTGATTTCCTCATACCTCAAAATGTTGAGTCTGGAGCGAATAATTTCAAATTGATTTTTCTCCAAAGGCTTGGTGAATATATCCGCAATTTGGTTCTTTGAATCAACATACTGAATCAAAACTTCTCCATTTTGAACATGATTTATAATGAAGTGATGTCGAATCTCTATATGCTTTGCTCTTGAGTGAAGAATTGGATTTTAGGTAAGATTGATTTCATTGGTGTTGTCGCAGTTAATCTTTGTGCATAAATCTTCAATTCTAAAGTCTCTTAGCTGTTGTTTTATCCACAGAATTTATGAACAGTAGCTTCAAAGAGCTACATACTCTGCTTCTACTATAGAGAGAGCTACTGTATCCTGCTTTCTTGAAAACCAAGACATTGTCCTGCCTCCAAGTAGTTGACAGGTACCCGAGGTGCTCTTTTCTATCAACTCTGCAACCGGCTAGATTTGCGTCTGAGTATCCAAGAAGAGTAAAGTCTCCTCTTTTAGGATACCATAGGCCGATGCTTGAAGTTGAAGCAATGTATTTAATAATACGCTTTACAGCATTTAAATGAAATTCTTTAGGATTTGCTTGAAATCTGGCACAAATGCAAACACTAAACAAAATGTCAGGTCTAAAAGCAGTAAGATAAAGAAGTGAGCCAATGATACTCCTGTATAGCTTCTGGTCGACTTTCTTTCCTTCTTCATCTTTGTCTATCCTCAAGGAACTTGACATTGGTATCTCAGCCTCCTTGCAATTGTTCAGACCAAACTTTTTGACGAGATCATTAGCATTATTTTTGTTGATGAATAAAAGTTACTTCCTTCAGTTGTTTCACTTGAAGCCCAAGAAAAAATGTTAACTCACCCATCATGCTCATTTCAAATTCATCCTGCATAGTCTTAGAGAATTTCTTGCACAGACTTTCATTAGGAGATCTGAATATAATATCATCGACATATATTTGAACTAGCACAAAACTTTTTCTTTCTCTTTTGATAAATAGAGTAGTGTCTACTTTACCTTTCACAAAACCGTTTTGAATTAAAAACTTACTCGCCTGTCGTACCAAGCTCGAGGTGCTTGTTTTAAGCCATATAAGGCCTTTTTGAGTTTGAATACTGAGTCTGATTTCCTTGGGTCTTCAAACCTAGGTGGTTGTTCTACATAGACTTCCTCATGAATGAATCCATTTAGGAAGACACTTTTGACATCCATTTGGAATAACCTGAAATTTTTATAACAAGCAAATGCAAGTAATAAATGAATTGCTTCTAACCTTGCTACTGGTGCGTAAGTCTCATCATAGTCTATTCCTTCTTCTTGCATGTATCCATTGGCCACGAGTCTTGCTTTGTTTTTTATGACCTTTCCTTTTTCGTTCATCTTGTTTCTAAAGACCCATTTAGTTCCAATGACTGATTTACCTTTCGGTTTAGGAGTCAATTCCTAGACATCATTGATACTGAATTGCCTGAGCTCTTCTTGCATGGCTTCAATCTAGCTTTCATCAGATAAAGCTTCATTTATACTTTTGGGTTCTATTTCAGAAATAAGAGTCACAACACTAGACTCTTCACGCCTTTTGGATCTTGTGCGAATTCCTTCATTAATATCGCCAATGATAAGATCTTTAAGATGACTGGACTTATGCTTCTAGTTGCTGGTTAATTTGTCAGAATGATGATCACTTTCTTCACTTGAATCTTCAACAATCACTTGCTACTGGTCCTTCAAAGTCTGAGCTACTTCTTGAGATTTAGACTTTGTAGAGTCTGGAGCAGGTTCAGGTTCTTCAAAATGAGTCTGAATAGATTCATTTTGTATAGAATCCTGGAATTTGACATTCATTGATTCTTCACAGTTTGAGTCTTTTTGTTGTAGACTCTGTATGCTTTGTTTGTGGTTGAATATCCAAGGAAGATGCCTTCATCTGACTTTTCTTCAAACTTACCAACTTGATCATTTGCATTTTTCAATATAAAACATTTGCATCAAAACACATAAAAATATGAAACAATAGGCTTCTTTTCTTTGAATAATTTCATAGGGGGTTTTTTCTAGAATAGACCTTAGAAAAACTCTATTGATAATATACATGCTGTAGAAACTGCTTCAGCTCAAAAACGTGAGGAAATGTTGCTTTCAATTAGAAGAGTTCTAGTCATTTCTTGAAGCGATCTATTCTTTCTTTCCACAACTCCATTTTGTTCTGGAGTATATGGAGAGGAGAACAAATGCTGAAAACTAGATTCATCACAAAACTTTGTAAAATCTTGATTTTCAAATTCACCTCCATGATCTCTTCTTATACTTGAAATAACATATCATTTTTCGTTTTGAACCTTTTTAGCAAATTTTTCAAAGTAAGAGAAAGTTTCAGACTTACTTGCTAGGAAATACACCCAAGTAAATCGTGAGTAGTCATCCACGATTACTAGGCAATATTTCTTACCTCCAATGCTCTGAGTTCCGGTTGGTCGAAAGAGATCCATATGCAGAAGCTGCAGTACACGATTAGTGGAAACTTGATTTATTGGTTTAAAGGAATTTCTTACCCGTTTTCCCAATATGCATGGTGTACATAGATCAGTCTTTTGATATGATAAATTGGGTAGACCACAAACAAGCTTCTTTGTTGAAATTTTAGCTATCTGCTTCATATTGATGTGCCCAAGTTTTTTGTGCCATAAGCTTGCTTCGTCTTGGATTGAAATTAAACATTACGATTCATATGGTTTCATATCCAAGAGGTAGATATTTCCATGTCTTCATCCCATAAATGACTGAGTAGAGTCTTTACTGGTTCCTGAACATATACCTTCTTGAAAGTAGATTTTGAAACCAGTATCACATAGCTGACTGACACTGAGTAGATTGTAGTTAAGTCATTCAACTAAAGAAATATTGCTTATTGTGAGGTTTCCAATCTTCACAGTTCCAAATCCCATAATTTTTCCTTTGTTGTTTCCTCCAAATGAGACTTTTCCACCATTTAGTTAAACAAGTTTTATGAAGTAATTTGAGTCTCCTGTCATGTGTCTTGAGCATCTACTATCCGGATACCATTTTACCTTTTTCTTGATAGTGACCTTGATTTTCAAGACCATTCACAATATCTATAAAACGACTAACATGTCAGTTATAGATTCTCCCAATTTCATTCTGAAGGCTTCGTATTGACCGAGGAGAATGTTGATTCTGATCTCTTTCACTCGATTGATTCCTTCATAGGTAATATGTAATCTATCCCAGACTTCTTTAGTTGTAACACAAGAAGATATTCTGTTATATTCAGTAGGTGATAGAGCACAATATAAAGAATAAATTACTTTTGCATCAAGAGCTTGTCTCTTGATTATCTCTTCCTAGGTCATTTGACTAGACTCCACAGTATCTTTTCCTCTTTCTGACACAGGTGCAGTTTTAGGAATGATTCCTTTTTCTACAACATCCCATTCTAGAGGATCCTTTGATCTTAGGAATGCTTTCATCTTGTTTTCCAGATGTTGTAATCATTTCCATCAAAGTAAGGTGATCTAGTATTACTTTGCCCTTCTACCAGCCTTGGAGCCAACATACTAGCTATGGATCTTTAACTCTGAAGTAAAACACTTCAAATAAAGTGAGTACACAGGCTCTGATACCAATTGATGTAGCTAGTATTAACACCTAGAGGGGGTGAATAGTTGTAAAAATAATTTCTCAAGATACGGAAGCAATACTAGGCAACCGATAGAAAGAAAGTACTATTTTGCTTAACCAAAATGAATTACGATCAAAGCAAAGTAAGGGGTAGGGAAGAGAAAATTAAACACAAGGTTTATAGTGGTTCGGCTTATCCCAAGCTTACGTCCACTCTTCCGCATTGACAGCTTATCAGCTGAATTCCACTATGAACAAAAAAGATGTTACAACACAGCTTTTCATTGATTCCACAGTGTAGATGTTCTACCACACTTCCTCAAGGTTTTTCACAAATATAAACTCTCTTTTGCGTACAAGTTTTCACTCAAATGAATTGACTAAATAACAAGGAGCTTCAGACTTTGGAATTCTTCTATTGCGCACTTCTTCGAACAACTTATAACGTCTTCTTTATATACTCCTTTACGCCATCATACCCGTTGGCACTTACCAAAGGAATTCCTCCAATCTACCCGTTGGACGGAATTAATTAGGAAGATCATTCGAGTTATTAAAAGAACATGACGATAGCCCATCAATCCTATTTGCCCATACAATCAGGATCACGGTTTCCATAAATAGAACATTCCACGAATATTTCGCCAATCAACGGATCCTTAATCTTCGAATCAATCTCGATCAATTAAAAAGGATTTCGTTATGTCATATCCAGCCAAGAGATCTTCTCCAGTCGATAAGGTCATATCTTTAATAAAACATCGAGTTCTGGATAGCCTTTCTTCAACGGATTAGTAACTGTCAATGAGGATATATTTTGAATCTTGAGTCTGGCTATCCGGAGGTCTTCAGACTTTAAAAAGCAGAGTCTGCAAACCTTCAGACTAGACTGATGGAAACGTTTTGTCAGCTTCAAAACATTTCAAGAATATTTCTCCAACAAAAACCATCCCACAAACAAACCAAAGATTAACAATCAACAATCAATAGTCAATTCGCATACATCATTACCTGGTATGCCATACCTTACACGCCATAGCTTCGCACAATACACGCAATGCATATGACCATTAGATGATGTAGTTTATCAATCACATACGAATTGTGTTACAAGCCTTCTCACCTAGCCATTGCCACACAAATGCGTTGTTTGGGGGTAAAGGCAAGGACGCAACACCATTTCTCATCCCAGCCTAGTATTGTCCTCTTTGGGCTTTGCACTAGCGCGGACAAACCGCCATCCCAATCAGGCCACCCTTTGAGGCTTGTTTTCAGCACAACAGAAACATGTGTGAAACGTGTTATTGATTCATGCATGCGTACCATAAACAATGTGCTCAACTCATGCATAATCAAAACCAATGATACCATAATTCTCATACGTCTTTGCACATTAGTGTACCATATAATATATATCGATCAATCAAACAAGTCATAATTATAAGGTAAAATCGATGTGACACGTCCCATACCACACCACACAAGTTTACCCTATAATAAGGCCCAACCATCTCAACACTCATTTGTTCAAATTAATTTTGACCCACCGGTCATGGCTAACTCAACAATTAGCAGTTTTCCGGAGTAGCCAAGCATCGTCTCGCACCATCGAGCACGGCAACATCTACATCTAAACGGCCTTCCATATAGGAGTATCAGCTCAGCCTCCACTGAGACTAGCATCCGTTGACTTGAGGCATTCTCGAAGGAGTATCATCCGATCCTAAAGGCTCATGATGGCATCTCATATCATTCATGCATTAATTCAATTTCGACCCAGGACACCGTGCGTTGCACTCAAATGCCTCAATTAAAATAGTGATCCCGGCCTATTTTCTTCATATTAGAAATATATGATAAAATAATCGTGTGTGGGGACACAGTCAGATCGAATCAGAAAAGTTGTATCATCTCTTTTAAAATCCCACAGTTTGATATATTATTTAAAAACACTTTTGATGTCAAAAACCTAACAC
The DNA here is from genome assembly GCA_017140185.1 of Eucalyptus polyanthemos subsp. polyanthemos. Lineage (NCBI taxonomy): Eukaryota > Viridiplantae > Streptophyta > Magnoliopsida > Myrtales > Myrtaceae > Eucalyptus > Eucalyptus polyanthemos. The sequence goes on along the minus strand of CM029460.1, from coordinate 18,656,676 downwards.
CCGATATTTTCTAATTAAATACCAACAGTTTCTAATAACCATATAATCACACAAAACATCACCCAATTCATGCGGATGCCCATACATTTACACATCCATTCACTTTATAAAATCAACACATATGAAATTAGACTACTTTTCATTCACGGGTGAACAATACACGTGAACAATGTTTTGTGAACAGTGTTGCGTGAACAGTAACTCGTAAACAGTGTGCATCATGAACAGTGAAATTCCAAAATTAAATAATTAATAAATTAACTTCACAAGTCATTAAAAACTCTAATTAAAGCAAGCAAAGCATCAAGAATCATCACCAAACTAAAATCAGTCATAATTGGCAGAAATCGAGCCTTCGCACGTCTCCAAGTTTAAATCTAAAAACTTAACCAATCGAGCTCGGAAAATTACCAAATTTGAATATGTTATAAAGAACACATAAACGAACATTTTTTATGCAGACACCTAAACCCAGATTGTGATGATCCAGACCCGGGGCAGTATGGAGGGATGGACTAAGTTCACCTTGGCAGTACGCGGGTGAGGCTAAAAACATGTCTCCCGTCCCACATCGCTTATGGAGAGTCCTAAGCTAGTTTATAAAGACTTGGGTCTCTTTCATCTGTATAACGCATTTCACGTATGATTTCACTGCGTTGAAAACAAAGCCGTGAGGGAGAACAGGCCAGTGGATCGTGCCTCCAAAATGGACAATATTATGGCTTGAGAGAGGGAAGGCCCGAGGGATGGTTCTCTGCCTTTGCATAACACGTTTTAAAGCCGTGAGGACTTAGTGTCCAAAGCGGACAATATTATAACACAGGGCCCAGGTCCTTACACAGATCCTTCTAGATTGGGCCTAGTAAATTGCTCAATCCAGCATCAAAACTAGGTTCGTTCCTACAAAGTTAGTTTTCCAAAATCAGTTTGGTTTGAGATCCTAAACATGTCCGTTTAATCTAAAATTTGAGTATATTAAACTAGAAGATGTGAAAAACAACTTTTGTGAAGAATTTTTTTTGAAATTCGGACCCTAAGAGCTGATAAAAACCCTTGGAATCTGAAAAGGTCACCAGTTCCAGCGAAAACTGCAATTTTGTTTGAAAATAACGGAGTTGATATCTCCTTCTTTTGAATCCCCAAAAATCTTGAAAAAAAATATGTTGTAGCTGAAGATGTCTAAAACATTTTTCTAGTAGACCTTAACCTCAAATTCATAACCAATTTCAGTCTACAAAAAATGACAAACAGCAGACGTCCATGAACCAATCTTGAAGAACAGCCACTGTTTTCAACCAAATCATCCTCAAACGTGTTAATCTCACGAATTAGACTAATATTAATCCATTTTAATGCTAATCTAACTATTCTGACTTATAACTAATCCATACTTAAGTTAGTCTAAACCATCTTTAAACACAAATCAATCTCCTAAGCAAGTTTAGGCATTAATTAAAAGATTATGAACTAAACTCATTTGACGACAATTCCGATGACATGAGCGCGACGGTGGTGGTGAGGGCTACTCACGGTTATGTCCAAAATGTCATGGAGGTACTCAGGAAAAATGGGTTTTGGCGGTGGTTTTTGATTTGGCACGAACGACGGGTGGATGGCTCGTGGATGGGTGGTGCAGCTTTTCGGCGGTAGATGGTGGCATGCAAACAGTGATAGCCCACGGCCATGGTACAAGATGGCGGCTGGTTTGGGACAAAAACAGCAACATATGGGGCAGCTTTGGAAGCAAAACAAAAAAGAAACTAAAGAGAAAAAGAGAAGAAGAGGGACGTGGGAGTGGGGATTGTCGTGAGGAGGAAGGGGGAAAGGGGAGAGAGAAACAATAAAATAATGGAGGGGAAGTTGCGGGGAAATTGCAGCAAAAGGGTTGGTGTAGGTGAGGGGGTGGAAAAGTGAGAGAGAGAGAGAGAGAGAGAGAGAGAGAGAGAGAGAGAGAGATGGAGAAAAGAAAAGGGAGGAAGAACACTTTCGGCTAAAGGAGGAGGGAGCATAAAGGAAAGGAGAAAGAGGAGAGAGAAAATAATAATATTGTTATCATTTTTCTTTTTCTTCAAATCTCTGATTTTTCATTCGATAATTTCTTTTTACAAAATTTCGGAATGTCACAACATTGGATTCAAAATCAATTTTCAAGAAGGAGTATGTTCGGGAACTAGTAAAAATCTTTCTCAATCTTTTACTAAACGAAGACATAAGAACATTTATCCTATGGATATAAAACTAGAAAAATCTCAATATATAATTTCAATTCAAGATGAAGCAAATCTTTGTTATCGAAAGCTTGGCTATGTCAATATGAAGCAAATTGCCAAAATCTCTTCCAAGAACCTTGTTTGTGGGCAGCCCAACTTGAAGTTTATGAAATCTGACTTATGCACACCATGTGTATTGGGAAAACAAGTTAGAAGTTCTTTTAAACTAATAAATCAGGTTTCTACTAATTGTGTTTTTCAATTTTTGCATATGGATCTCTTTGGACCAATCAAAATTAAATGCATTGGTGGAAAGAGACATTGCCTAGTAATTGTGGATGATTATTCTTGATTTACTTGAGTTCACTTTCTGGCAAGTAAGTTTGAAACCTTTTCTCACTTTTCAAAGTTTACTAAGAAAGTTTATAATGAGAAAGGATATATTTCAAGTATATGGACAGACCATGGAGGTGAATTTGAAAATCAAGACTTTACAAAATTTTGTGATTACTTAGGTTTTTAGCATGTTTTCTCTTCTTCATACACTCCAGAACAAAATGGAGTTATCAAAAGAAAGAACATTTTTGATAGAAAGTAATATTTCTCCTCGTTTTTGGGCTAAAACAATTTTTATAGCATGTTATATTATTAACAAAGTATTTTTAAGGCTTATTTTGGAGAAAACTCCTTATGAGTTATTCAAAGGAAAAAAAAAATTAATTGTTTCTTACTCTCATGTGTTTAGTTGTAAATGTTTTGTTTTGAAAAATGCAAATGATCGAACTGATAAATTTGAAAAAAAATCAGACAAATGAATTTTCCTTAGTTACTCAACCTCAAGAAAAGCTTACAAAGTATTTAACAAGAAGACTTAGTCCATGGAATAATCTATGAATGTCAAATTTCAAGACTCTTTATAAAATCAATTGATTCAGACTCAACCTGAAGAATATGAACTTGCTCCAGATTTTACAAATTCTACCTCCCTTGAAACAGCTCAGATCTCTAAAAATCAACAATGGACAGAAATTGGAAAATCAACTGAAGTAGAAGATTAGCAAACTGTCAGACCGATCAATAATTGGAAACACATGTCTAGTCATCCCAAAGAACTCATCATTGGTGATATTGATGAAGGGATTTGCACTAGATCCAAAAAGCAAGAAGAGTTTAGCGCCATGGTACTTATTTTTGAAATAGAACCTAAAAGCATAGAAAAAGCTTTAGCTGACGAAAGCTGGATTGAAGCAATGCAAGAAGAACTCAGATAGTTCAACATTAATGATGTCTGGGAATTAACTCTTAAATCAAAAGGTAAATCCATTATTAGAGCTAAATGGGTTTTCAGGAACAAGATGGACGAAAAAGGAAAAGTGGTTAGTAACAAAGTAAGACTCGTGGCCAAAGGATATACGCAAGAATAAGAGATAGACTATGATGAAACCTATGCACCAGTAGTCAGGTTAGAAAAAATTAGATTATTACTTGCTTTTGCTTGTTATAAAAATTTCAGGTTATTCCAAATGTACGTCAAAAGTGCATTTCCAAATGGATTTATCCAAGAAGAAGTTTGTGTGGAACAACCTCTCGGATTTGAAGATCTAAAGAGACCAGACTCAATATTCAGACTGAAAAAGGCTTTATATGGATTAAAGCAAGCACCTCGAACATAATATGACAGGTTAAGTAAGTTTCTAATTCAAAGTGATTTTGTCAAAGGAAAAATGGATACTACCTTATTTATTAAAAGAGAAGGTAAAAAGTTTCTACTTGTTCAAATCTATGTTAATGATATTATATTTAGATCACCTAACGAAAATCTGTATAAGAAGTTTTCTAAGTTTATGCATGATGAATTTGAGATGAGCATGATGGGTGAACTATCTTTCTTTCTCGGATTACAAGTGAAACAATTGAAAGAAAGAATTTTCATTCACCAAGAAAAATATACAAAAGAACTTGTTAAAAAGTTTGGATTGGAGAATTGCAAAAAGACTGAGATACCAATGTCAAGTTCTTTGAAGCTAGACAAAGATGAAGGAGGAAAGAAAGTTGACCAAAAGCTTTACAGGAGTATTATTGGTTCACTTATTTATCTTACTGCTTCTAGACTTGACATTTTGTTTAGTGTTTGCATTTGTGTTAGATTTCAATTTGATCCCAAAGAATCTCATATAAATGTCGCAAAACGCATCATTAAATACGTTGCAATTACCTCAAAGTTAGGTCTGTGGTATCCCAAATAATGAGACTTTACTCTCCTTAGATATTTAGACACAGATCTAGCAGGTTGCAGAGTTGATAAAAAGAGTACTTCCGATATTTGTCAATTGCTGGGAAACAGGACAATATCATGGTTCTCAAGGAAGCAAAGTACTGTAGTTCTTTCAACAACAGAAGTAGAGTATGTGGCCCTTGGAAGTTGCTATTCTCAATCTTATGGATAAAACAACAATTGAGAAACTTTGGAATCGAAAACTCATGCACCGAGATCAAATGTGACAACACCAGTGCAATTAATCTCACAAATAATCCAATTCTTCATTCAAAAGCAAAGTACATAGAGATTCAACATCACTTTATTAGAGATCATGTCCACACCTAATAACTCAAATCCAAAATGTTTATAAATAAATACTTCACTTGAACGTAAACTCATAACATAAAATCACTGCACATTCAAGTCAACAAATTTAACATGGGCCCCACACTGCAACTTCAACAAGGATTCGACAACATATATGTTGTGGAGTGCTCACCTTTCACGCCACTTTTATAAAGAGACCAAGTATGGCTATGGGAGAAATAAAAGAAAAAGAAATGCTTTGTTTCTATGTTAGACAGTTACCCTTTTGCCCTCATAAGCAAAATATAATAAAAGATAGTGTGCCCATCTTTTGTCCTTTAGTGCTCATTCCTTTGTGCAATTCAGGAAACTTATTTAAGAATGAAAAATTTAATCCATTTGGAAAATCTTTCTCAACAAATTCGATTTAACAAATCAATATCCGAATTTAAAATCGAGAAATTAATTTAACAAGTGAGAGATCTATGAATCTGTTTTGCCCTTTTACTTTGGAGCTACTTCTTAGTTATGAAACACCGATACTCTTTAAAAGCCTTTGTGTTGTGTCGGACACTTCGACATGTGTCTGATACTCTCGGATATTCTTCAACACTCGGTTAACACATGTCAGAAAATCCGACACCTAGTCAACTTTCTCAACACTTTTCAACACTCGAGTTAGAAATCTAACATATGAATTTCCGACACATGATTCCAATATCCAGGTCAATTTAAAAACTTAATAAATGGGAGGTCAAAATATATATGTGAAAAAATAAAACACAATAATAAAAATAATAATTGGAAAAAGAAGAAAAACATAAGATTCTCTTCTCTTCTACTTCCCGTGGTATACAATTCACCCCTTAAATGTTTTTTTTTCTCCTCTTCTAACATATTTAACATGCGAGTCTATAATATGGATTGTTTGTTTTTTCTCCAAGTTTTATGAATTATTGAAATAGAGTTGAATTTGTCAAATTGTAACAATGAATGATATTAATTAACGACGGATTAATGTTTTTAGTGTATATTTATTCTAAGCTTTTTTAATTATTTATTTATTTATGAATTTGATGGAAATAATCATAAAAATGATAATTTATTATGTATATATATAAATATATATTTAATATACAACGTGTTCCAACATGTCAGAATTTTCTGTTTTTTTTAGAAACGATATGTCAACGTGTTGCGTCGTGTGTGTTGCGTGTCGCGTGTTAGTGTTGGTATTACTTAACTTCTTAGAGCTTCAAATTCATCTATTATTATAAGGCTTAATGCACTCCTACATCCAACTTTATTAGCAATTAATTTGATTTTTGAGCTTTATCTCTTTGGTTCTCTGGCTCAGATGACAAACTGCCGACTTTGGCACTCAGTGTCAGCGATTGTGGTCGAACTTCTTGGCGCTATTCCGGGTTGGTGGATTTTCATTAGGTTCAAGGAAGCAATTTTAGACATCTAGTTATATCGAAAGCTCAAATTCGACTTCTTTCGGTTAACGTAGTTCGACTTAGCTTCTATCAGACAGTCTCTAATAATTACTCTTGAGGTCAACAGTTGCACTGATTAGCCTCTATCTTGCTGACGTTTTTTTACGTTGTTTTTCCTGGAGAGGCGACGTTGCTTCTTCGTTCCGAATTAGCTTGATCATCTATAATCAGTTTCACGCCTCATCTGATACGAAGTTGAATCCTCAGAAAAACGGAGCTATATATAGCAGTATAGGGATCTATTGAAGTGAAAAAGATCTTTTGAACTTGCAGCCTTCAACTCGGTACTCCATCCTGTTGGATATTCAGGGATTCCGCATGTTTTCGGAGATCTTTTTCAGAGACTATTGAATCTTAACCAAGAAGGATTTTTATTCCAGAATTCCCAGTTAGCTAGACTGTTCAACTTTCTCTCCCCTTTAGTGAGACTCCAAATAATAAAAGATCGGTCTCGTGTAGGATGGACTACTCTCGATGTTGCCTCTCAGAGAATTTTTGAGAAGAATTGTGTTCTTGATGCTTTAATACCAATCCAAGCTCGAGGTGGGAAAAAGCTATTAGAAGTGGCTGCCGTACTAGCCCAGGGTCAGAGTGATCTTGTGCAACTGCTAAGTATCGAGAACTGATTTTTGCCAGTTTCAAGTGCTTGGAAGGAGTTGAGGAACAAAAGGAGGAAATGGCGATTTGTCGTTAGCTAATTCATGTTTTCTGTGTGCTACAACGCAGAAGGCCCGATCACGTTTGGAAAGCATGAACGTCGATCGCTTGAAAGAAGTCAGATTTGTTCATGATGCTAAAATAGGCTACTAGTTAAAATGAAAATCGATGCCAAAAATCAAAAGAAAATGGTCTGATGAATTGTTTATTCTATGATTTGGGAGTTCTTAAACAATTACAAATGTATTTGATAAGCAATATTATTACTTCCTTACAGCAAAAAGCGGAAAAATAACAGCTATTCACCTAGACTAGATTTCCAGAAGAAAGAAAAAGGAAGACAAAAGAAGAAAGAGCTGGAATAGAGAATAACCATTGCAGCCCCGACTAAAACCGATTAACAGTTTGCAACCCCTGAGGGGTAAATCGCGTCATAACCCACAGAGGTGTAAGGCACATTGTAACCCACCGAGGGGTTAGGCATGCCGGTCGCAAGTAACCAAGTGCCACCGGGGATCAAGTTCCCAATGGTGAACTTCGAAGCCTCCGTCGTGCTTGTGATTACATGGTAACCTGCCCATGTCACCCTATTTGCGGTCGATGATCCAGGGCCTGTGTTCATATACTCTCCATAGTACAAAGTGTCCAAGGCAAAGTCACCGTCCCACTCCAACCACCCGGCCGAGTCAACCAGGCCATCAAGGTAGGTCATCATGAAAACAGTTCTTGAATATTTTTGCCATGGCCTCCCAAGGTATGTCTTCACGGAGCTTTGAACCAATATCAACTCTGAATCAGCAATGACTTTGCAGTTGAGGATGGAGATGCCGGTGTTCTGGTTTGGGTCAGTTCGGCCTTGTGCAGTGATGGTATTGACTTTGTTAGGGGGGTTTCTAACATAGATGTTACAATTATGGAAAATGACGGCGGCATTTCCAAAGATGAAGTCAGTGGTGCCATAGATATCACATTCTTTGTAGAACTGTCGTTTAGAATGAACGAAAAGAGTGTCCTGATAACCCTCAAAGCCACATCGATAGAAAACTGAGAGGTCAGAGCTAGAACGTAGAGCAACTGCTTGGTGATTGGCCGAGCCGGCAGTGTTACGAAAAGTGATGTCTTGAGCAATGAATCCATCTCCATCAACAGCTGAAACTCAAGATGAGAAATTATTAGCACGGGTATGTCTACTAGTTCATGTAATCTAAACCGGAAAGTATATGGATCTCTAAATGCTTAATTTACTACCTCAACAAACTAAACGTTGATAATCCTCCCCCTTTTTTCTCTTTTTCCTTTCCAGTATTTATACTGTATAAGATGCATAATATAAATAAATTACATGATAAACTCACCAACAGTTGCTGAATTGAAAGTAGTAAATCCTCCAGCATTACTTTTGCTTCCAGTAATTATGGTCTTTCCAATACCATCGCCCACAAACGCGATGTTCTCCAATTTTGATCTCACTTCAACATTCTCTTCATAGGTACCGGCCTTGATATAGATTATGAACCTCGTTGTATCAGACCGCATTAAAGCCGCAGTTACAGCTTCGTTAATTGTCTTGTAGTTCCCTGAACCGTCTTCAGCCACCATAATATTTGCTGTAGATAGCATGGGCGAAGACTGTAAGAGCTTCCGGTCGCCGGGCCTCACCCAAGTAGGGAACTCATTGGTGTAGTTTGGGGTAGTGTAGGGCACATAGTTTGCAGACAAAGTGTTGCTTATCAACTTGGAAACATTATTTGACATCAAGGGCAACCCATTGTCTGAGATGCCAAGCTCGACAAACCCAGTTCCACAGGTCTGCAAGTTGGTCAGTGCGGCGCTAAGCCAAGTTTGCATGTCGTCTTGAGTACACCGGCGGTTGATGGTCCGGTTCAAGTGGTGGACTGTGTGCTCATAAAGCTTGAGGCAGTCAGCCCATGCGGCCTTCTCGCGTTCATCGTGGCACCCAGAGCCTAGCGAGTACATGTGGGTTCGGGCTAGCTGCGCGCTCTCGAGGGCAACTTGCATCGAGGCCCTGAGGAAATGGGACCTTCGCTTGAGAGGGGTTTGCTTAGGGTTGCGGGTCAAGAAGTGCTCACAGGGTTGCGGGTAAGGCATTTTGCTACACCATGATTTCACAACGCTAGAGGAATAGCTAGAGATGGTTTGAGATAGCAAAAGAAGCAAAAAGAGAAGGGTGATCGCCTTATGATGAAAACCCATTTTGATGGATTTTGCGTATTGCCAAGTGGAATTAAGTGAAAGAGAAGTTGAGATCGGTGATGTTGAATTGGGGTGGTTCGGTTGCCTTTGATTGGTCCCTTTATGTAATAAGTGATAATAGCGACAAGAGGGAAGCAGCTACACCACCTTCCATGGAACTTCCTTTTGAATATGAGGGAAGCAGCTACACCACCTTCCATGGAACTTGCTTTTGAATATCATAGAATGGCCGATGGATTACAAAAAACCGTCTTGTCGAACACGTCGTTGACGTAACGGGTGCAAAAGCTACTTTTGTGAATCTGTGGAATTAAATTGTCCAGCCATGTGCAATGAACTGCCCCTTTGGAATTTCCAGAGATTCAGATCCGATGGCTCATAGCTCGTGCCTAAAAACCTTTAGCCATAGTCCTAACTAACATTGTTTGGGATTCACATTAATTTTCTCCGAGACGACCGTAAGCAAGGCGTGTGAACGTCTAACGGGCACCCGCTCCTATGTTGTCCTTTTGATAGAAAATTTCAATGATTGCGTGATTCAATGTTATTAATTTCCATGCACATGCGCATGGATGTGGACTTGTGGGTCCATTCAGTTCGAGAGATTAGACAATGCATTTAAAAAAAAGATTTTCACTCTGAAGACTTTTGCGTAAAGATCAATACTTCTTGGTAGCTCGGATTTTGACTCCAACGACTCGGGGGGCTTCACGGGCAGCTTCTTGGACTCCAAGAACACTCCACATTGTCGCGCGACCGATCGACAGGAGGGATCTCGAAAGTCAAGTCGGCTTCCAGAAATTCCACCAGAAACTCCTTTTTTCTTTTTGTTGACCACAACCAGAAACTCCTTTTTTCTTTTTGTTGACCACCGCCAGAAACTCTTTGTCTAGGCATCATGGGAAAAATCAAACTTTCCCTGGGTGGGGACAGCAGGTCGGTTTCGTCTTCATCTTCGTCTACCGAACACTCCGTCCTTGCAGAAACTCCAAGAACAGCGCACACTCGCAACTTCGTCTCCACCGCCGCGGAGCACGCTGGCAAAGCTTATGCCTTCCACCAGAAAGAGTGCGGGCACTCCAAAAGAACTTCCGTTCGGCTGCTTTCGTTCGATGCAAACCGACTTAACTTCTATTAGACATGATCACTCTTCTTGAGGTGAACAGTTGCATTAACTCGCCTCTATATTGCCAACGCTTTTCAACGACGGTTTTTCCAGGAGAGGGGAAAATTTTCCTTGGTTCTGGATTAGCTTGATCATCTTAATCCATTTTATGCCTCATCTAATTCGAAGTCGAATCCCTGGCAAGACAGAGCTATAGAGCGCAGTAGTGGGGGCTACTGAAGCGAAAAAGTTTTCCTCAACTTGCTGTTTTCGAATCAGGTATTCTGTCCTGTTGTATATATGGGGGGTTTCTGCAGGTTTTTGGCAAGGTTTCTCGGAGACTATTGAACTGTAGCCGAGGAGGTTTCACTCCCAGAATTCTTGGCTAACTAAAATGCTCCCATTAATGAAAATAAGGTCTTGCACGGGACAGATAAATCGTGATGTTGCCTCTCAGACAATTATTAAGAACAATTGTGTTCTTGATGCTGCAATACTATATCCAATCTAAAGTTGAGAAAAAGCTATTAGAAGTGGTTGCTGTACTAGGCCAAAGTCAGGGTGAAATATGAAGGTGATATGCTAATCAGACCTGACTATTGATATTCAGTACCTGCTAAAATTGGAGAACTAGTTTGTCAATTTCAAGTGCTTGGAAGGAGCTGTGAGGAGCAAAAGCATGAAACAGCGACTGTTGTAGTCTACTTCAGGCTTACCAGGTGGTACCACGCGGAAGGCGCAATCATGTTTTGAAAGTTTGATAATATGATAATCCGTGAACGAGGGGCACGAATGCCGATCACTTGAAAGGATTCGATTTGTTCACGATGTTAAGATAGGCTATTAGTTGAAATGAAGATTGATGTCGAAAATTGAAAGAAAAATTATCTTTATGGTTTTGTAATATATATATTTTTGTCCTTTGAATTCAGGGTTTTTAAGCAATCGGAGATGTTCTTTGCTTAAGCAATAAAATTACTTCTTGCAGCAAAGAAGCAAGAATTGGACTAGAGAGTGCCCGCTATAACTTCCAATAAATTTGATGAACTTGTAACACGCAGAGGGTAGGGCATGCCAGTGGCGAGCAACCAAGAGCTGCCGGCGATGAAGTTCCCAATAGTGAATTTCGAAGTTTCTGTCACACTTGTGATGATGGTAACTTACCCAAGGACTCTGTTTTGGTCGATGACCTAGGGCACGTGTTCATATACTTTCCATAGTATTGTCTCACTATCTGGTCAAGTCAATTAGGCTATCAAGGTAAGTCTTCATAAAAACAGTTTATAATTCTTCGAGGCCTCTTGAGGTACATCTTCACAAAACTTTGAACCGATGACAAGTCTGAAGCTGCAGTGACTATGCAATGGGTAGAGATGCGGTTATTATGATGGGATTAGTCCGGCCTCATGCAGTGACGATATTGACCTGGTCAATTTTGCACAGATGTTGCAGTTCTAGAAAACAACGGTAGGATTTCTATGTTGCACTATCTATAAAACTATTGCTCGGAATGAACAAAATGGGCGTTCCGATGATCCAAAGCCACATCGACAGAAGACCGAGAGGTCAGAACTGAATGTAGAGCACTTGCTTGGTGAGTCGATGTGCCGGTAGTGTCACAGAAAGTGATCCGTCACCAACAATAGCTGAAACACAAGATGAGAGAGATTATTAGCATGCGTGTGTCTACTTGTACGTGTAATCTAAAGGGAAAAGTATCCCGCAAACCAAACACGGACCTCTCCAGGCTTGTTTTACTACCTCATATTAGAAATACAACCGTTTTCTCTAATTCTTGCGTTCATGATCCGGACCCACTTCATATAATAATTATATGGACTGAAAGAATCGGACTACTCGTAAAATCAGTATCATTGCATTCTTCTAAAAGCAATCCAAAGGCAACTTAAATCAAAAGACGCATTTGTCATGAGCAAAGACAGTCACGTCCAAGTTGGCGTCCTGGGTTGAATTTTCTCTGTCCTGAAACCGGCCTAGGCTATGATCCTGTGCAGGGTGACGAAAGAATGGTGCTGGCCCTGCTGGGTTTAGTGACGCTTATAGCGATGGAAAATCGGTGCTTTTCTGACTAATCATTACAGCCGCCCCAACTTTCCAGGGATAGTGTTGACCGCGAAATTTTCGAGCTTTCAGCAAGTCGCTGCATTCTTTGTTTAATGTTTTAAGAATCCTATATGGAGAATTTGTTAGCAAATGAAACTGTTTGAGATCAACTAACTAGGTTGACTTAAGTTTCAATCAGCCATAGAATAGTTCTAGGAAATTAAGCTGCCTTACTTTTCCATCTTGAGTACCCCTCCAATAAAATAAAATAAAATAATCATCATGCATTGGACTTTCTTTATGACATCCTCAAAATTCAATCCTATTCAGGATATGATATGAGGTTTACTTCTACCAATGTGCAATTAGCAAAATTGAACTTTGAATTGGCTTGTGAACCGTTCAAGAGTGTTAAACTTATTGGGAATCGCAATTTAGAATTTCGACGTGCATGATCAAAGAACTCAACCATGGATTGATAATTCGACCATAATGATCAATGATGGATAATCTTAAGTCATTTCAAACCAATCTAGGAACGGTTGTAAATCGATTCGATGATAGTATATAATCGGATTGTGGGTGATTATGTATGATTACTATATTAACTACGAACGACTCTAAACCAATTCCAAATGATTGTGTACTTCGGAGTGAGCAATTTACCCCTCACGATTACATGACAACTGAGAATCATCCATGAATTGAAAAAACTCAAGCATAGATTGATATCAAATCAACTATGGGTCGAACTCACGAAATCCCTAAAGGGCACCTATTGTTTTTAATTATGCTAAAGTTGTAATCGATAGATTTCAACCACAAATTCTAGTTCGATTAAGGATATCGAACTTTAAAAGATTAAGTGACCACCATTGGACATTGCTTTATCAAATTCCTTAATTATTGGTAAACCATGAATTCTTTAATAAGTGAAATTGAGCCAGAAATTGGAAGCCCAATGGGCCTCACGGCCAATCAAAGGGCCAAATTGGATGAGTTAAACCCAAACCCAAGCCTTATGTGCGTGAGTAGTATGTGTACTGCTGAGCCTTCATTGTTTTCCAATTTTGTAGAGCTTTCTTGGTTTGAATCTTGCAAAAATTTCTCATGAAAATTGTTTAAAATATCTTGATCTATATATATTTTAATTTTAGAATTTTCTGAGATGAAATGGTCGGTACAAAAGCCTGCTCTTTTACTGTGTGAAAACTACCCAGTGCAGTAAAAATGATGACCTATTTGTCTTCTCGATTTTTTATAATTTTTTTCATTTAGAGTCTGAACATGCTTCCTCCAAAAAGTTGTAGAAAACATCTATATCTACAACATACTAAAATTTCAAGGTGTTTTATGAAGATTTGGTTATCAAAATGGTTTTCTTCTTTGGTCGTTGGAATTGTTCAACGAACGAGATTTTGGCCCGCGTTTGGTGTTTTTCTGCTCTTTATACAAAACAAATTATTTGGGTTCCTTCATGAAAAATGTCATTTAAAGTCTTCTCTAAAATATTAAATTTTTTTAATTTTTTGAATCCCTTCTATAATATAATGACATTTATTTCGAAAATTACTTGAAATTGCTTTTTACATTAGAAGGAGAGGGCCACACACCCAAGCTTGAAGCATAAGTTTAGGCAATTACATGGTTGAGATCAACCATTGCTTTCCAAGTTTAGGAACTTCATCATTTCAATGATTGAGAAAGTGAAGAAACAATATTGGCTCTTAAACTAGGATGATGATCTTGGCAAACAAAGGACTAGAATCTCTTCTTGCTTCCTAAGTTTGGAGCCATCATTGCAAGATCTTGGCATTTAATGCATGCAAGGACGTAAATAGTGCATGAATAGTGTGATATCTTAATGAAGAGACTGACGTGTCTTTCCTTTGGACTAAGGACAAAAGGACAAATTTGGAAATTAGCAAGTGAAGGGGCAAAGGAGGAGAGTTTGAAGCCAGCCTAGACTAGCCTACCATAAACCTATGCACCCAAGTATATATCTCCTCATTAATGCTAAGATCTTTCTTCTTCGAGAAGCTTTCCTTTATTTGGTTGAGAGTGATTCAAGGATTGGTGATATGATGGGCATTAATGGCAAGGTTTCTTCCTCTTTCTCTCTCTACTCTCATTTCCTTTCGGTCCCCACGGCATTCTCTCTCTCTTCCCTCATTTTCTCTCACTTTCTCTCTCTCCCTACCTTTTGGACAAATTTTCCTCATGCTCTTCCTCATTTCTTACCCATTTCTCTCTCGGTTTTCTCTCTAAACTCACTAGTAGTCAACCACCCTAGCTGCCACCCTTAAATCGCCCTTCGCACTGTCATTCCCGTCACCAAGTTGGAGTTTTAGAGACGAGGAGGCTGCTGTCCAGCCTTGCCACAGCTCTCTCTCTCCCTCTTTCCTCTCACGGTTTGGTCCCTCGCAGAGCCCAAAGGCTATCCGCTGTGCCACCTCCCAAGCTGCCGACCAGCCGTCCTCATGAGCTATTCAGTGCTAGTCCAACAGCTACAGCTGCTGTCCAGCCTTGTCGCACCACCCCCGACGCTTTACAAAGCTTGGATTCATTTGTGAGTGACTTTCTAGCCCTTGATTAGGGTTATTGTTGCATTTTGAAAGTAGCTTAGGGTGAGATTAAGGTTAAATGGTATTTTGTTGATATGATAGGTGGGTTTTATGTCATAAGTGATCATTGGGTTCCAATAGATTGTCTTGATAGGTTATCGAGTTTTGGACAATACGTTATCATATTTAAGGCGATAGGTTATCGGACTTTTGATGATAGGTTATCAGATGTTAGATGATAAGTTATTGGATTTTGATGATAAGTTATCATGTTTAGGCCGATAAGTTATTGAGTTATGTTAAGTGAAGTCGATATGTCGTTGTAATATGCCATAGTAGGGTGATAGACTATTATGTGTTATATGTGCTATATGTGCTATATGGGTTATATACATTACATGTCATATATGTTTTATGTGTTAGATGTGTATTATGTGTTGTATGTTTTTGACGTGTCATATGAGTTTATACATATTAAGTATGTTATTTAAATAAGTCCTGGATAGATTATGATGGCAATATATTATATGTGTTCATTGGAAATAGTTGTTACACATGCACATGTTATGTTCATTGTCCATGGTCGATGCGTGAGAACACTTCGAGCCTCCAAGACGAGATATATGATAGTTCTTGGACATGGAAGCACGTCAGGTCAAGAATCTCTCTTGGGATTAGCGATATTGAGACGTATTGTCACGCCCTGAACCTCGAGCGCGCAAACATCCCTCAATGGTCGACTGAAAATGCAACGTCCTAGGAGGCATCACCGACCCGTTCTTTTTTTATATTTCAATTAAGCACATGCGGAAGCGAATTAAATACAACACCCAATCAATTAGCAACAATAAGGATAGTAGGAACGCAACAAAAGTTGCTGAAAACAATTTATTTATTTAACCACTGTTGTCCCTAGGAGGTTAAATGATTTACAAGTCCTTACATTGGCCACTTCCTATTGACCCTCGCAAAAACCTTCGGGGACTAGGGTTAACCTACTTTTCTAATGGCAGGGCCAGCCAAAAAGGTGTCGCTTCTCATGCCAACCACATCCGAACTCAACAGATCTTCATGCTACGGCCTTGAAAAATGTAAACCACGATGGGGTGAGATAAATCTCAGTGAGTCAAAACCCTAAATCCCGATTATGACGCAAATTCGCCTCGAAGACAGTCCTAAGCACACATCATACAAAACTTATCTTGCCTCAGCGTGTACCTGCACATTAGCTCATCATATATGCTATTACAAATGCAGCAAGCGTAATTTAATAATTGGAACACATCAATTCATTCACATGGGTCCCGATTATAAGGCCAAATCGTTATGACACGTTACATTTCGTGTCACACAATTTTTTCTTATAATCAGGCACAACTATCACAACCATTTAGGCGTGTTCCAATTATTACAACCCAACGGCCACAGCCAACTTAAAAGTCGACGGTCATCCAGTGTAACCGGGCATCATCTTGCCCCATCGAGCATGGCATTGTCTAGAACCCCCACTTAGATGACATTCCGTAGAGGAGTATTGCTCTGAAATCCATCCGTGAATGGTAATGTCTAGCATCCTCTACTAGACAACATTCCACATGGGAGCATCGTCCCGCGTATTCACACACATCATGACGGGTTCATTTAGTGACCACACAAGCACATACTTGGCTAAGAACACCTTGCTTTGTGTTCAAATACCTCATTTTCAAATAATGAACTTGATCACTTTTCTTCGTATTAAAAATCCCAGTAAAAATAATCGTGCGTGATCACATATTCGAAATTGAACTATCAAACTTGGTACACTCCTATTTTTAAATGCCATGTTTTATATAGTACATAAATTGGCATCCAAAAACAGACACCTGGCATTTTTCCATTTAAAAGCCCATAAAACTAAGTTTTTTACTAAAATTCAATAATTGCTATCAAGCACTCAATTGCACGTCAAAGCATATAAAAGTCATCAAATCCATGCATAATGCCATCATATAGCCAACAACACCAAAAATCTCTTTTCAAAAATTAACTTGGCAACTCTTTTTTTTTTTCTTTAAGGTTTTCGGAAATAAATTCGTATGGGGTCACGTATTTGAAATCAACTTGTCAAACTTTGCAAGCATCTAATTTGAAACCTCACGGTTTTATTGGGCACATAAAACTTGATGTCTAAACTCAACACCATATTTCTTTTCTAATTCTTTGTCCAACCTCTCTTTTTGGGAACAATTTAGAGTAACCTCTCTCTCTCTCTCTCTCTCTCTCTCTCTCTCTTGTTCAAAACTTTTGGAAATAAATTCGCAAGTGCTCTCGTACTTAAAATTAATCCGCCAAAATTTACACGCACCTAATTTAAAACTTCATTATCTTATTGAGCAAATAATTTTTGGTGTCCGTACCCAACACCTCATTTATTTTCTATTTAATAGTCCATAAGGCCATCTTTTGCAATAGTAGTAAACAATCACCATAGAACAACCATTCAATTATATCACCCATAAGTTCCCAGCATGCAAAAAAACAACCAAATCACAACATATACATTTTCCAGCAAGCAAGATACCAAGAACAACCACAAAACTACAACCGGCCCTAGCCGGCAAAGACCGAATCCACTCACACGTTTTCAAGTTTAATTCTAGAAACATAACCAAATGAGTTCGGAAAATTCTCAAATTTGAACATGTTAAAAATGACACTTAAATGAACACTTTTTATGAAGACACCTTGACCCAAATTTTCCTAGAATAAGAGAAGTAAATCGCTCAAACCGTTGCCAAAACTGTGTCTCGATCCAAAAATTACGTTTTCCAAAATCAGTTTAGTTCAAGGTCCAAAACTTGTCCATTTGATTTGAAATTTGACTATGTTAAACTACAAGATGTGATAAAAAAAAAACTTTTGTGAATGAATTATTTCAAAAATCGAACCCTAGGATTTAATAAAAATCTAACCCTAAGATTTAATAAAAATCTTTTGAACACCAAAAGGTCATTGGTTCCAGCATAAATCGAGATTCTGTTTTGCAAGTAACTTAACCCATCTTGGGGATGCTGGGTTCGCTGGCATAAGGAGAAGATGGGATGATGGTGCGGGTGTTGGGGTGAGTTGGCTTGGCAAAATGGAGAAGGGGAAAACATGAGGGAAGAAGAAGAAGAAGAATAAATCGAGATTCTGTTTTGCAAGTAACTTAACCCATCTTGGGGATGCTGGGTTCGCTGGCATAAGGAGAAGATGGGATGATGGTGCGGGTGTTGGGGTGAGTTGGCTTGGCAAAATGGAGAAGGGGAAAACGTGAGGGAAGTGGAAATGAAGAAGAAGAAGAAGAAGAAGAAGAAGAAGAAGAAGAAGAAGAGAGAGGAAGGAGAGAAGATGGGTGGCTATTTTGCAGAGGGTGGGGCGCATGCATGAGGGGAGGAGAGAGGGAAGGAGAGAGAAGAGAAGAGATGAAAGTCAAAAGCTTGGCCAATGGGAAGCCTTGCAAAATATCCAACCACTCATGAGTTGTGCCTCCAAAGTCTTCATGCCCATGAAGTCAAGTGGTCATCCAATGAAGAAATTAGCCTTTATTTCTCACAATTAACCATTTTTGGGTAGCAAAATCACTCAATTATCCTCCCATCTAAATTTCCATTAATTTCCCGTTTGTCCGAAAATCGATTTTTCCAAAAAACTTCGAACTCGACAAAAATTCGGCGAAAGATGACATGACATCCTAAAAATGAATCGTGATATGCTCGAACATTTGATTTTCAAAACCGAATTCCATTTCATGGTTAAAATCGACCGAATGCGATTTTAGTATAACCTAACATATCGGGTAGCTTTTAGGGATTTTAATGCATTTAACCCGTGGTTAATAATCTTTGATCCACTTTTGTGCATCTCCGACTCATAGATGACTCTCAATTGTCATAATATTGTGAGGTTTCAATTACGTGTCTCGAATATAATATCGATAGAAAATCGGGTTATTACCATTTGACGCGAATATCGCAATTGTGTGGAATCACCCACAATTTGATTACGTGATTCCATTGAATTGACTTATATCCGTTTGCTAATCGATTATAACAATGCCGTATTGACCCTTGCTGATTTTTATGGTCAAGTGGCCGATTTTTGATTGAATTCTCTAGTCTGTTGTGTTTATATCCATTAACGGCCTCACCTAATAGATTAGTTAACTCAAGAGTGATTAGTTCCGAGTAAATTAACCATAAGCGCATTGATGAAACAACCATTTCATATATCTGAATCAGGGGTCAAATTTCGGGATGTCACACGTATCGTTCCCAAACCAAGTCTAGTACAGGTCAAGCTATGGATTCTCGTTCGTGCTCTGCATATTTTATTGATGTATTTTTTATGGATCATGAGACACACTTCGCTTGGCACACTATTGAGGCATTCATACTTGGCTGATGAGAAAGATAATAATAGGCATGAGTGATGATGTGCTCGTGTGATCATATAAAGACCTTGATGCATTTTACGCAAGCTGTCCTGATGCATTTTATTCGGGATGATGTTCGATTAAATTTGGATGCCCCTAAGTCAACGGAATGCCATTTGTGGATAGATTTCGGATTGAAACTCCTTACAAGAATGCCTCCAGTCAACAAGATGTCGTGCTCGATGGGACAAGATGATGCCCAGTTATATGAGATGACTGTGAACCTTTGGGTTAGCCTTAGGTCCTGAGTGGCCATAATAATTTGAAAGCATGGTCTCGAGAGTTACATGGTCGTATGGGATGCCATGCGATTCTCAAGATGCCACGTATGTAAAGTGCATGAATGCTGAGTGCATATGATGAGAATAATACCATAGTATGCACGTGTGGCAAGGATATATATCAATCACATGAGGAAAGTACATGAATTATGTCATTTCAGTGACTTATGCGGCACATGCATGCTTTAATCGACCCTATTTATGAATTGAGAGGTATAAGAATATCCTATAGGTTGATGTTTGAGTAAGAAAGGCACGGATAAATTTGTGGATTTGTACGCGTTTGATTAAGACTCGAGAGATTTAAGTTACTGCATGATGCCTGGAATTATTGTTATTCATGCTTGGATTATTAAATTGTGAATGTTGTATATTTAGTGGAATGGTGCACTCACATAGCGATTGTTTATACCATAATTAGACACGTGATAGAATGTTGCATGTTAAGTGGCCTAATTCCTATTAATAGATAATACCAAACGAAGGCTTTGTTATTGGTCTACCATCGATAGATCACTTGCACGTTTAGGACATTTCTGAGGTGAATGGCTTCCCTACGCGAGGTTTAGGGAGTTCACTTGCTGAGTTTATCTCACTCCTTGTTGTTTAACTTTTTCAGGCCCTAATCATGGCTATTGGAGCTTGAGCCAAAGTATCTTGAGATGGACGTGTACTAGACGCGTAGGGGATACCACTTTGTGAGGTTGCCCTCATAGGATAGAAGTGCTAAGCTAACCCCAATCACTTTTGGACAAGTACGAAGGAATCCGCTAGGTGGATATGTAAATGTGAACTTCTAATGCTTAAACCGAAGTGTAATGCGTACATATATGAAAGTGTGCTTGGATAAGTGTTTTATACTATCCCTATTGTTTATTAATGTTTGAGAGATGTTTATTTTGCTTCCATTTATGTATAATCAAAAGATAAAATGAATGGGTCGACAGACGCATTCTGGGATGTTGCAAGCAAATGACCTAAGTGAAAAGTGATGGCATGGGTTGTCGTGAGCTCAGTGCTGGTCAGGGCGTGACATTCTTGATTACTTTAAAATTCTGGTCATTAAAAACATGGTATGGTCTTTGAATTGGTCGTTGAGTTGACTCTCAGCCGGACCTAAATTTGGTCATGCAAAAACACTTTTAATTCTGGTAACTATGATTATTCCAATACCATAACCCATAAACCCAATTTTTTCCAATCTTGATCCAACTTCATCATTTTCTTCTTAGTTCTCGACTTAATATAAATTATGTACCTTGCCATGCCATATGGCTTTGATGCCACAGTTATAGCTTTGGTAATCATCTTATGGGCCACCATGCGCTATCCCACCTTGGATCCACTGAGATCTAATTTTATGAAGAAACAAGTTTTTGTGGAACCATTTCACTTGATTTCAGTTAGAGTTTGAGGAGGGATGTTAGAGATAATTAGGGATTTCTCTAGAATATTTTCCTATTTTAGAGATAATTATGATATTTATGTTGATTATCCGAATCTCTCAAAATTGCAAGTATATCTTTTTTTGATTGCACATATCTTAATTAAGATATAATCTTCAAATAGTTATCAAATAAAACCTATAAATAGGCTGTTCTATTCTTCATTAATATATAAATTGTCAAATATAGAAATTCCCCAAATCCCTTATCCACTTTACTCATAACTGATTGTGTGTGATGGTAATTGCAATTTTTTTTTATAGGTAGAAAAACATGGACTTAAGTAAATGGATAGAAATAAGAATGTGGTGACATAATTTGAGATTGGTGATCTTACTATAATATATTGTTTGCTTCACACTACACCAATTCTTTGATGTGGGGTTTTTCTAATACAACTTACATTTGCATCTCAGCAATCTCCCTCTTATGTGTGAGCTCAATAATGAGTTTACTTCCCTTTAATTCAAGAATTCCATAATGATAACGTCCATCTTCATCCCCGATATCTTTCTCTAGACCAAATCATGAAGACTATTATTAATATATATATCTTGAGTTTGAGTCCATCGATAAAATTAGACGCTAATTGGAGCACGTAGATTGGTTCGTGACATACAAATGTTCTCATAAGGATGCGCAGACCCCTGGAGTGCTGCAACTTGGCACAAAAGGGACACTTAAGTACCAAAAGTCAGAGCAAAATGGATCACCTAAGTGCCAATCTGGCCAAAATGCTGACGTGGTGATTTCCGGCAAAGCAAGTGCAAAACGGAGCCGTTTTGGTGTTGAAGTGGTAAAAAAATAATATAAAAATTAAATTTATATAAAAAAATTTAAAATAAAAAATTTAAATATTAAAAAAATTTAAATAACAAACAAAAATTAAAAAATCAAAAAAATTAAATAAAAAAATTAAATAAAAAAGGGGAGGCGGCTCGGGCTCGGCCCTCGCCCACCACCGCTGCCTCCCTTTTGCCGCCGCGAAGGGCCTGTGAAGGAGAGGGAGGGTCGGTTGGGGTCGTTGGGCCCTAGCCAGGGGCTGGCGACCCCGGGCGATAGGCAATGAGGACCTACAAGTCCTCACCCAAATCTATGGCGAGGTTTTGCGCCCCGGCAAATGATGGCCCTAAGCCTAGCCGAGCAAGGGCTGTCGACTCTCACCGACCCTCCCCCTTTCGCAAGCCCTTCTCGACTCGCCCTCGCCCGCCTCCCCCACTTTTCTTTTTTTTTTAATTTATTTAAAATTTAAAATTTATTTAGTTTTAAAATTAATTTTTTTATTTTATAATATTTTTAATTTAATTTAATTCTTTTATATTTTTTTTACTATGTCAGCACTAAAACGACGTCGTTTTTGCATTATTAGCCACTTCAGCATGCAAAACGGCGTCGTTTTGCACTTATTTCGCCAGAAATTGTGCACGTTAGTATTTTAGCCAGATTTTGGCTAGAGTGGCACTTAAGTAATCCATTTATTTTTGAATGTGGCACTTAAAGTGTCACTTTCATAAGTTATGGCACTTAAGGCTACGCATGACATTGCTTCTTGGTTGGGGAAGATTTTTTTTTTTTTCAGAAATAATTCTTTTCTATTTCTATTCTAGGGAATAATTTTTGAGTAAAATAAGATGTTTGGTAACAATACAAAATTTATACTCCAGAAATAGAAAAAAAAATAGAAATATGTTTGGTACGAAACAATTTATTTTTTGTATTTATTCAGTTTTTATTCTTGCTCACGAATTGCCAACCATCGACAGCCCGGTCATTGCCGCTCATCGCCTCTCGCCACCACCACTGCCCGTCGCCTCTTGCCATCGCCATTGTCCATCGCCTCCCGCCACTGTCACTACACGACCGCTAGTTGCCGAAGGCAGATGAGCAGCCGTGGGAGGTGGCAGCCGATGGGTTGTGCGGCAGCAATCGACAGTGACAGTCGGTGACCAGTGGTTATGCAGCAGCGGTGGTGGCGAACGACGGCAGAGGTGACGAACGGAGGTGGCAATGGTAGTTGGCAAACGGTGGTGATAGCAAATGGCGATGGCTGGCAAATGGCGATAGTGGAGGACGACGATGGCCAGCGGTCGGTAACGACTGATGGCGGTGGCAGCGACAGCTCCGAGCAAGTGGAGGTGGCCACAACAAGAGAGAGAAACAAAAGAAAAAAAAAATTGCCTTATTTCTAGAAATTGTTCTCAGGAACAAGAATCTACTTTTTTTGTTTATTGTTTCTATTCCAAAACTATTCTTGAGAACAAAAACATAGAGAAATTGTTCTCAGGAACAAAATTTTTACCAAACAGATTTTCTTTTTTTCTTTTTTTCTTTTTTATGTTCAAGGGAACAAAAGAACAGAAATTGGGAGAAATAGAAGCGTTGTCATGCAGACCCTAAGGGCGCGTTTCGTAACATTTCTGTTTAAAAATTGTTCCAAGAAACAGAAATAGAAAAAAATGTTTCTGTTCCAGGGAACAATTTTTGAACAAAAAAACGCGTTTAGTAAACTTGTTCCGAAATAAAAAAATAAACAGAAACACGTTTAGTAAATTTGTATAATTTTTTATTTCTTTTATTTTTTAATATGTTTATTTTATTTTTTCTATTTTCTTTCTTATTTTCTTATTTATTTTTCCTTTTTTTTTTTTTTTTCTTTTTTCTTTTTCCTTTTTCCTTTTTTTCTTCTTTTGGCCGGTGGCCTCGCCTAGCCACAAATGAGAGGCCGAGCTCGCCAACGGCTGGTGAGGCTCGGCCTCGCCGAGCCATTGCCAAGTTGGCGTCGCCTGGCGGTGGCCCGCAAGGCCGAGGCTCGCCGGCCACTGGGCGAGCTCGGCCTCGCCGGATCTAGGCGAGCTCAAGCTCGCCTAGCCAAGACAAGGCCGACCCTCGCCCAGCTATTGCGAGGCTCAGCCTCGCCAGGGGCCGCCAACCCTCGTCGGCTGGTCGCCGGCCATGGCCGAGGCCGGCAACCGGCCAAAGAAAAAAGAAAGAAAAAAGAAGAAGAAAAGTGTTTCTAAAGTTTGTTTCAGAAACAAGTTGTTTCTTGTTTTTGTTCCAGATGTGTTTCTAGGAAACAAAAACGCACCCAAACGCATTTATGTTCCTTTTTTGTTCCTAGGAACAAAAAAATAGAAAAGTTGTTTAAAAAAAAAAAAAAAAAAAGAAATGAAAACAAACGCCCCTTAAATGTCCCTATGTCCCTTTGTATCAAGTTATGGCACTTAAAGCGTTCTTTTGCCTTCTCGGAAGTGTCCAAGTTGGCCAGAATTATTTATTTACTCTATGAGGAAAGAAATCGTAAAGTACTCCTCTCTAAGGTCACCTCACGGGAAATGGAAGGAGCTGTTATATTTGTCTTGGACTGTTGTGACTTTCAATGTACATCTTGTTGTTCTTATTCGGCCACAATACGAGCTCCCTTGTTCGGCTAAAACTGAGGATGGCAAGAGGGGGATAAGGAAAGTAAGCGAGCTTGGGTCTTTTTCTCCTTGCGTTGGCAACATAATCGTGACTCCGCATGAGTGTAGAGAAGAGAGTTTAGCTTCGGCCGAAAAAGGGCCTCCACAAATCTTTGCATTCAATAAAGGGACCCAAAAACTACTGCAAGTGGAATTGAAGCAAGTAACTTATCGTTTCTCGCCAACCCAGTAAATGTACAATAGACCTCAGTATATATGTATTTGGGCATAAAAGAGTGAAATGAAAGCAGGAGGTGTTAGCCGTGAGAAGCGCTCTCCTTTATACCTTTATACAAATTAACAGAGCTCTCTGAACGCATGGAGGATCAGTGTAATTTATAGAGTAATAGCATGAGGCTAAATGCTGTAGATTTTGGGTGCAAATTATAGAGGCAGGAAACACTTGAGAGAGTGAGTTACTGTAATTTAGTGACCATCAGTTTTATAATGGATTATTTGCTTGTTCTCCTCATGGATGTAAATTTCGATACTTGGACTGAATCACATAAATTTTTAATAATTTCATTTTTTTTTGTGTCTCGATAGAATTGCAAACAAACAGTCCATAATATAGCTGCTGCCATCGGGACTATGTTGCTAAACCACAACATCCACCTCTGCTCAAAAACTTTGTTAATCACGAGATTCATTCCTTGAGATATTTATCAAACCCCATACACGTAGAATTGGAGCGTGATATTTGTTGTCAGTGGTATTAACCGAAATTTCTACTCGAAGAAAGAGACTTTTCCAAACACAAAGAACCGAAGACTGCAACCGGAATCTTCGCGGCTAAAGTCAAGGACCTCTGTGACAGTTTACAGCGGTCGGCTGGATGGCAGACTGATTTCCGAAATTGCCAAAGTCACTTGCAAGGCGGCTTAGGTAAGTCGTGCAAGGAGCAGTATGTCTGTTCGATAATTGCTGAAGAATAGTCTGGATGGTCACTCTGTGCGCTAAAAGTAATCTTCATGCAAAGATTAAAGATAAAGCACTACCAAGTAGTTCTACTACGACTCTCTATGGGGCAATTTATACTCGCCATGGTCTCCTGGACTCATTGGCTTGAACTAGACTCGTTTGATTCGAGTTTATCTGTGTTAGTGAAGACTGTACTGGTTGCATCTACATTGCCTAGTGCTGCTAGCTTGGTTGTCGAAACTCTTTCTTGTTTAATTTTTATTTTGAATAAACATCCCAGGATTGAAATCCGACAAGTGCTAAGCTACTACGTGGTCTTCGATGGATTGTTTAGGCTTATCTGTACGTTCTCTTAATTTTCCTCGTTGAATGCCTTCTACAGAAAATGTGGCATAAGTTCAGAAGGTCCATCAGCTATCTCATCCTAGTCTTGCCAAATTTGAGGGATACCGCTGGGCTGATGCAGAGAGATTCCCAGTTTTTGAACTCTGGAAAGACTATGATTTAGAACATGACAGTTAGCACGACCAGCTATTTCATACTAAGAATCAGCACTCAACGGTCTTATTTGATCAATGTGCATGTGTGATTTTAGTAACGGGGTAGACGCAATTAAAGTCACAGAACGACACAGAGGAACCACAGTTTTCTTATGTTTTAGGGCAGCAATCATCACACATCAGGGATTCTTCATGAAATAACATTATGTACTTCCGTCAGGTGACACATTGAGCATTTTGAAATTTGGAGATATTGCCGAACCCTTAATTTTCATCACCCTATTATGAGTTATTTCTCAAGAATTCAGGGCTTCAAATTTTTTTGATGACAAAGGAAATGCAGCAAGTTGTCTAACGTTATCATAGTTACTAAGGCTTAAGATTGCAATGGAAGCGGTAGAAAGCCTGTCTTTCTTGCATAGTTCAAATACCATGCCTTCTGCATACTTTCATGCCTCTGATATTCTTCTCAACAAGGTAAAAGTTCTACCTATCTCACAATTTCTGTGATGAGGAGTATTTAGATAGCAGTAGGTTCAGGCGCAGGGCTAGGATCTTGGTGAAAGGAAAGCATTAATATCATTTGTGTGGCATGTCATAATCACATGGTATTGAATGGTATTTGAGCTAAATATTGTGTTGAAGGAAAAATTCCTGAATTGACACTGGACGTTCTGATATATGGTTTACCCTTTTTCCCTTCTCCTTCGGCTTCATCTTCTATCCTTTGCTATTCAAGTTTCCTCTTAAGAGGCAGTACAGAGAGACATAGATGGAGCACAAATTCGTTTAGCTATGCCGTCAAACGTCTATAATCATTTGAATTAATGTCATATTTTGCCATGTGAAAACTGTACAAGGATCTTAAAGTCTTACCTCAAAGTTACTCTTGGTGAAATTCTGAAGTGAAAAGAAGACCTAAGGTCCAGATATAGACAGAATTTAGAGCTTCAGTCATTATAAATCGTCTTGTTATGGTGAGAAGGATGTTTGAAAAATTGGCTTCCGATGAGTTGATTTAGACGAGTTAGTATAAACTGAAGTGATGTCAACTGAGCTGGATTACTCGCTTTTATATGTCATTCAAAGAGTTGCTTGCTTATACAAAAAATAAAATACAAAAGATGTTTTTTTTTTTGATGACCCGGAACCCCCGTACAGCCGGCAGCCGGTGAGGTAAACCCGAGGTGACGCTAGAAGAGGACCCACCATCCCGACGTCACACTTAAGATCCCATGCGGTCAGCGGGATTCGAACTCCTCTCCTCCTCGCAAAGGATCATGAGAGCTTTATCCAACTGAGCCACCGCAGGCGGAGAGGAGATTAAAGTAATTTGACGGTAAAACACTCATAACTCACACAATGAAGAGAAAAAGATAAATAGGCTTGTAGATTTATTTCACCTTAAAAAAAAAAAAAAAAACAATTATAAGACTCCCCGATTTATAGATTTGTTACACAACCTTTGCTCTTTCCAATAGATGAAGCTAACATTCCAAATAAGATCTAGAAATTAACAAAACAATCACCATATCTTAACTTATCTCATTATATATTACCATATCTCTAAAAACAATAACTACATATAGAAATACGAACAGATTCATGAAAGATAACATAGTAACCATGACTCTTCTTCAACACAATCACCGAACAATTATCGACACTGATGAATTTGTTTTAATTTCTAACACTCCCCCTCAAACAAAATTCTCTTCCATCGATCATTCCAAGTAGGCTTTTGAACTTTCAGAAAGCATCGATCTTGAGAGGTTTGATAAAAATATAGGCTACTTGATCTTGCATCTTCACATGCAACACTTCAACCTCACTCTCTTTAAACTATTCTCGAATGAAGTGATCTCGAACATCAATATGTTTGCTTCATTCATAAAAAATTGGACTTTTTGCCAAAGCAATAGCAGAAATATTATCAATCAAAAATCTTAGGGTGCGTTTGCTAACATTTTTGTTTAAAAATTGATCTAGGAAATAGAAATAGAAAAAAGTGTTTCTATTCCGGGGAACAATTTTTGAACAAAAAAACGCATTTGGTAAACTTGTTCCGGGAATAAAAAATGAACAAAAACATGTTTGGTAAATTTATATAATTTTTTTATTTCTTTTAATTTTTTAATATTTTTCTATTTTCTTTATTATTTTTCCTTTTTTTCTTTTTTCTTTTTCCTTTTTTTCCTTTTTTTCTTCTTTTGGCCGGTCGTTGGCCTCGGCCATGGCCGGCAACCGGCCGACAAGGGCCGGCGGCCTCGCCCAGCCACGGCAAGGCTCGCCGACCCCGAGCGAGGCCGAGCTTGCCCAGCGGTCGGCAAGGCTCAGTGTCACCAAGCCACTGCCAAGCAAAGCCAACCTGGCGGTGGCCCGGTGAGGCCGAGCCTCGCCGGCCGCTAGGCGAGCTCGGCCTCACCGGATCTAGGCAAGATCAAGCTCGCCCAGCCCGGCGCAAGGTTGGCCTCGCCGGGGGCCGGCAAGCCTCGCCATGGCTGGGCGAGGCCGCCGGTCCTCATCGGCCAATTACCAGCCATGACTGAGGCCGACGAATTGGCCAAAGAAAAAAGAAAGAAAAAAGAAGAAGAAAAAAATGAGAAAAAAATGAAAAGTGTTTCTAAAATGTGTTCCAGAAACAATAAACAACTTTTTTTTGTTTCTTGTTTCTGTTCAAGATGTGTTTCTGAGAACAAAAAAATAGTTTTTGAACAAAAACGCAAATAAATGCATTTCTATTCATTTTTTGTTCCCAGGAACAAAAAAACAAAAAAGTTGTTTAGAAACAGAAAAAAGAAATAAAACAAACATAGCCTTAGTTGCTTCCTTCTACTCCATAAGAATATCTTTGAGTAGTCTTTTCAATCAAATTACATGACAAACACATGAGGATGCAGCTACATATTTAGCTTCACATGTCGATAGAGTGACATTGGGTTACTTCTTTGATGACCACATGAAAGCAATGTCATACAAGATAAATGCAAAACCTATGGTGCTCTTTCAATTATCAATATTTCTACCATAATCACTTTCCAAATAATCTCTAAGTCAGAAAGATTCAAAGAGATAATAGTGTAGGCCATGAGAAGTAGTACCTATGATGTACTAAAGTATTCTCTTTGTAGCTTTAAGAGATAATATCCATTCTTGTGCATGTCAAGTATCTCAAACTCCCAATCAAGCTTCTATAATATGTCAAATCAACATCAACACCATCATCAAACTTCAAAAGCTTGGTTTCGCACTCCTTTGGTGTATTTTCACTAGTACAATTTTTCATGTTGAAACTTTCAATGATTTTTTATGCATATCTTTTTTGGGAAATAAAAATCTCCTTGGCACTTTGCTTCACTTCTATCCCAAGGAAATAATTCATCAAAACCATTATCAGTCATCTCAAATTCTTTACCACTTATGCTTTAAAAGCATCAATTGTGATATCCTGAAATTTGGCCATATTTCAAAATATATGAAATGATTATTTCATCAATGCACTTATAGTTATTTTACTCTAAATTAATTACTCATGAGTTAACTGATTTACTGGGTGAGACCATAAATGATTAAAATGCGAAGATCAAAGAACTTGATCAAGGATTGACTACTCGGCCATAAGGATCAATAAGGGTCTACTACATTGTTATAAGTTAATTAATGAACAGATATAAATTGATTCGACAGAAGAACGTATTCGCGTCGAACGATGATAAACCGATTTTTCTATTGATCTTATATTCAAAGTACGTACTTGAACTATCGCAATTACATGACAACCGTGGGTCATCCATGATTCGAAGATACACAAATATGGATCGAAAAGTATCAACCACAGGTCAATCGCGTGAAAATCTCTAAAAGTCACTCGATAGTTTAAGTCGTACTAAAGTCACATTCGATTGATTTTTAGCCATGAATTTTAAATCAATTTCGAATATCAAACTTTCGAGATTAAATTATTGGACATTGCCTCATTGTCCGTTGAATTATCAATAAGTTTGAAATTTTTGTAATACGAATTATCAGAAAAAAAATCGGAGACCGGAAAAGGAAAAATCAGACCTAGCAGCAAGGTTGTAAATTTTTTGTCAAGATTTTAGTTTAAAAAAATGGATATAAAAATATATTTTGAGGACAATTTGCAAGGCAAAGAGGTTTCAAAGGAAGTTGGTGAGAAGATATGATGGTTTTTTTTTTTTTTTTTGGAAAAAATTCTAAGGAAATCTATTTTCTTTCTCCCCTGCGCTCTCTCCTCATCCCTCACACCTTCCCCCTTTTGCCGGACGCCCCTCCTCCTTTTTGCTCCCATCTCCCTTTCCTTCTCACCCCCCCCCCCCCCCCGCATCTTCTTATTTTTGCTGTTTTGCTTCCTTCTCCATTTCTCTTCCCCCCTTGCCGCAAGCCACCATTTCCTCACTCACCACCATCTTAATCTCATCCACACCATCCCATCCTCACCGCCATCTCCTTTCGCCAACCCCCATCACCACCATCAACGTCCCACCGCCATCATCATCTTTCACAATCATCATCACCACCTTTTTGGCCACCGGACCACCACTGCTCACCGTCGCCATTCCCAAGCCACCATCACTGTCATTCGCTTGAGCCACCGTTGCCGTCCTCGTCGCCTTGAGCCACCCCCATCACCATCGAACACTTGATCTCCAAGGAGGCCGTGGGCTTCAAGTGCCAAGCCACCGCCTTCGTCATGCCATTCGCGCCGTTGTCAGTGCCGTGAGACCTGAGTTCTCGACACCATCATGTTGGTGTCGCCACGAGCTCACCATCACCGGAAACCCATGAGCTAACTTCCTAATCATGGATTAGGGTATTAATTATGTTTACATGTAGATTAGTTTAGGGATAATGACATTTAGCATTAATTGATTTTAGTTTAGCTTTAATAGCAATTAAGGATGGTTTAGATTAAATTTAAGTATGATTAGTTTAAGTATGTACGATTAGATTATTTAATCATGGTTAGATTAATTAATCGAGTTTAGTTTAATTAATCACAATTTATTTTTATGCAATCGTAATTTGTGTAATTAATCACAATTATTTTAATTAATGGCGATTTATTTTTAATTAATTGCTTAGCCTAATTAATTGTGATTAGCTTAATTAATTATGGATTAGCCGTTAGGTAGAATTTTATGCTCATTTTTCTAGATGAGATTGTGCTTAATTTCAATCTTTTGAGCTTGTGATGCTATGTCGTTGATTGCTCAATAATAGGTTTTATTTATTAATTTCAAAAAAGGGTTTTATGGGCAAAAAAATAGAAAATTTTAAGGTGTCGGGTTTGGATGCTAAATTTTACATGCTAAATAAAACAATGTGATTTTAAAATAAAAGTTTGCAAAGTTTGACCTATTAATTTCAAATACATAACCACGTATGAATATTTTACTGGGATTTTTAAATATGAAAAATTGCCAAAGTTAATTATTTGAAAATGAACTCTTTTGTTCATAGCTAATTAATGGCAATAAGAATTGGTTTGATTGTTAGTATGCTTGATTGGTCATTTAATCGAACCCGTTATCCAACAAGAGTTTGGGAGTGATGCCCGATTTTTATCGGATGCCTAGTGGGGGTCCGGATACCAAGTTGCGATGGAATGCCATTTAGGTGAGGGTTCTAGACAATGTCGTACCCGATGGGGCGAAACAATGTCCAGTTATACCAAAAGACCGCCGACTCTTGTGTTGGCCATTGCTCAAGGAGTTGTAATAATTAAAACACATGTGTTGGCAATGCATTTGGAATATTTTAAATGTGCTCTAATTATTATTTATGTGCATTGCACTAATATTACCATGTGATATGTACTAATATGTAAAGGTGTGTTAATGCGAGATAAGATTGTATATCGTTACGTGTTTAGGCTGACTCTAGATGAATTAGTTTCCTAATCAAGGTTTGGGAAGTTCACTTGTTGAGATTTATATCTCATCCTGTAGTTATTAATTATTTTCAGGGCCATAGTGTTGAAACTACAAGGTACGATTGTAGTGGGCACAAGATGCGACATTTTTGTGCTAGTCTTGCCGTTAGTGAAGTTTAGGTCAACTTTGACCGTAGTAAGTTTTTGAGTTAATCGGTAGGAAGTCACCCTTTTGAATGGGCTTGTAATTATTAAACTTTCTAGGGTTAACAAGGTTGTGCTTTTGGAAATCGTCTATTGTGCTTTGCTATCCCTATTGTTTATTGATTGATTGGGTGTTTATTTAAATTGGTTCCACATGCGTTTAATCAAAAGAAAAAAAGAATGGATTGGTGATGCCTCCTAGAACATCGCATTTTAATCGACTATTGGGGGATGTTCGCATGCTCGGGGTTCGGGGCATGACATCAATCATCGCCAAATTATTTCCTATAAAAATAAGGTCATCGACATATAAACAAGCGAGTAGAACATCACCTTTTTCTTGCTTCAAATAGAGTGCATGCTAGAATTGACATTGAGAAAATCCATTCGCCTTGAAATATGTATCGATTATAGAATTCCATGCTCTCGGTGCTTATTTGAGTCCATATAGAGCTTTTTTCAACTTCAACACTTTGTTTTCACGACCTTTCGCAACAAACCACTCGACTTGTTCAACATAAATCTCTTCTTCAAGGATGCCATCCAAAAATGCTGATTTGATATCCATTTGATAAATTCGCTAATCATTTTGAGCAGCAACAGAAATAATATATCTAATTGTTACCATGAGGATGATATAGGGACAAAAACTTCATCATAGTCAATTCCGGCTTTTTTCTTGTACTCATTCATGACTAATCTAGCCTTATATCTTGTCACTTCTTTTTTCTCATTCTTCTTGGTCTTGTACATCCATTTGACTCCAATCAATTTCTTGTCCTTTGGAAGATCAACAAGCTCTTGTGTTTAATTCTTCTCAATGGCATCAATTTCTTTATTCATGACTTTTCTCCAATTTTCTTCTTTGGCCACATCATCATAGACAAGTAGTTCACAAGCTATAAGAAGACATACAAGGTAAACCTCATCGGTAGGTTCATAAATGTAAAACTATCTCCTTGATCTCGGCACTAGCAGTTCATCGACACCGTTTGAAGAAATTGGCAATATGATGAACTTGAAGAAGATACTAGAGAAGAAGTTGGCAATGATCGATATCACCACGAGCATTCACTTCATCTTTTGGGTTGTCTTCCCACGTGCCATCTTCATCAAATTTGACATATCTTCTTATATATAATTTCAAAGTGTTATGATCAAACAAATGATAGGCTTTGGATGAGGAGTTATACCTAATAAAGATGAGCATTTTGCTTTGGTCTTCTAGGTTTGATATTTTTTGTCTAGGGACATGCGCATAGGCAATGCTCCTGAAAATTCTCAAGTGTGAAACACTTGGTGATCTCCTGATACATGCTTATTGTGGAGTTACGCCTTTGAGTCCATATGTGGGACATCTATTTTGAGGATAGACCGCACATGAAATAGATTCAACCCATAGCTCCTTGGGCAAATTTTTGCTCTTCAACATGCTTCGAACCATGTCAAGAATGGTTCTATTCTTTTTTTTAGCTACACCATTTTGTTGAGGAGATTACAGAGTCATCAAGAAATGCCAAATACCATGATCCTCATAGAATTTGTTGAATATGGTTGAGGTGAATTCTTCGCCATGATTGGTCCTCAAAGTTTTGATAAAATAGTCGTTTTCCTTTTCAACCAGGTTTTTGAATTGTTTGAAAGTATCAAATGCCTTTGTTTTTTCTTTCAAGAAATACACCTAAGTTTTCCAAGTAAAATCATCAATAAACATAACAAAATATTGATGATTACTATATAAGTGAGGAATGATTGGGCACACATATCAGAATGAATCAACTCAAGCGGCTTCTTCGCTCAATAGGTTGCTTCCTTCGAAAAGCTAGTTCTTGGATGTTTATTGATAACACATCCTTCACATAACTAATTGGGATGATCAATATATGGCAAGCCATAAATCATCTTCTTGCAAGAAAACAAATTAAGTCTACCAAAATTAAGATGGTCAAATCTCAAACGCCATAAACATGAAGGACCATCCATGCATGCCTTTAGACATTGAGATATATTAGTTTTTCTATATTGAGAGTATACATCTTGTTCCTCGACATCTTCACATTTGCAATCAGTTTATTATTCCTATCTCTTAGCACACTAAGATCTTTCATATGAACAGTATAGCTTTTCTCCAAAAGCTATCCCAAACTCAAAATATTACTTGACATTTTCGAGACATAATAAACATTAGTAATAAATTGACGTGCATCATTCTTCAAGCAAATCAGAATTGTATATTTGTCTTCAACAAGAATTTTGGAGTTATCACCGAAAGAGACTTTCCCTTTAGTTGTCTCATCTAACTCAGTAAATATATCATTTCTCCCTCACATGTAATTACTTGCACCGGTATCCAAATACCTCTTATCAATTTAACCTCCTTCATCTTCTTTGAACGCCAATAATAGAGCTTGATCGACATCATTTACCAAGTTTGTCTTTTCCTTTGCTTCGCCACTTTCCTTATTCCAATAGTCAAAAGCATAATGGCCACATTTATTACAATGATAATATTGAATTTTAGATTTATCACACCATTGGCTTGTTGAGTTCTTTCATCTTCCACGATCACCTCTTTCATACTAGTGTCTACTATCACTTTTAGCAACATCTCCTCTACTTTGTCCATGACCTCTTCCCTGAAAGTGACCTCGGCCTCGACCATGATCACGATATTGGTTTGTCTCACGAGTTTGTGCAGGTTATCTTCTTTGCTCCTTCTCATCTCGGATGGTTAACCATGTTTGGAGAACTTCCTCCACAGGTGCAATTGTTTTTTCTTTTGAACCTTACTTCATGGGCTTGTAATGAACCCATAAGCTCATTGATCATCATGGCATCCAAGTCTTTGGATTCTTCAATTGCAACAGTAATGTGGTCATACTTCTTATATAAGGACCAAAGTATTTTCTTGACAACACGAACATCTAAAACATCTTCTTTGTTTCTTTTCATCTGGTGGACAATCGCCAAAACTCTTGTGAAATAATCAGCAATCAATTCAAATTTTTTCATATGAATTATCTCGAATTCACCTCTCAAACTTTGAAAGGTGAATCTTCTAAACTTTTTGTACTCCATGATGTGTGTTGTGAAGAATCCCCCATGCCTCTTTAGGAGTGGAGGCATTTGACACCTTTTTGAACATGGAATCATTTAAAGCTTAATAGATGATTGACGGGGCATATTGATCTTTCAAACAAACCTTCTCCAAGGCATTCCTCTAGTTCTAGTTCAAGGTAACTTCATCCTCTAGCTCATCATAGCTAGTGTTGACAAGTTCCCACACACCATAGACGCCAAGTAGAGCTTTCATTCTAATGGCCCAATTACCATAATTTTCTTTGGTAAGACGAGGGTATTGAAGAGGAAATTGAATGGCCCACAGCTTTGATACCACTTTGATGGAAGTAATTTGAAGGTGGAATGCTCAAAACTCACATAAGGAAGAGAAAAAGATAGCCAGGCTTGTAGATTTATTTCACCTTAACCAAAAAAAAAAAAAAAAAAAAATCATAAGACTCCCCCATTTATAGATTTGATACATGATTTTTGCTCTTCCCAATAGATAAAGCTAGCATTCTAGATAAGATCTAGAAACTAATAAAACAATCACTATATCTTACCTTATCTCATCATATCTCACTGTATCTCTAAAAACAATCACTACACCTAGAAATACAAATAGACTCATTAAAGATAATGCAACAATTGTGACTCTTCTTCAATGCGGGTGCCGAACAGTTATCAGCAACGATGAATTTGGTTTAATTTCTAATAGCACATAAGTTATTTCTTTCTTTCTCTATTGTCTATGGTCTCTTCACGTGACTTGTTTGTTTTTGCATGTGTCCATGAAATTTTGCATTACAGAATTGTATGCTTTGCCGAGCTTTTTTCTTTGCTGTTATCTTGTACGTACACGGTGGAATATTTAATTTTATGACGTGTAAATCTTTCTTTTCAGTTCCTTCGATCTATAAAGGCCATCATTATCCAAGGAGATGCGATCCAATGCCATCTCCTGCTTAAGGCGCCACGTGTAAAACTTTCTTTTCAGTTCCTGCTGGCCGGCCAGCAGGAACTTGCTGGTAGTTGCCGGTTGCTTGTCGAGAGTGCAATGAGGCGCCACGGAGACTGACCTCTCGCGACCGAGGCTCGTCTACGCTGCTGGGACGTGCTAAGACGCTGAAGGACTTCAGGAATGTCGGGAAAGGGAGGCTGTCGCATGAAAGCTTCTCAGGCGGTGGCTGGACATTGCAGCGACCAGTTGGGTTCGTTAGAAAACCGGTGTTGAGCTTGAAGTGGCGGTGGTGTTGGCCAGACACTCACCAGGGCAGCAAGAGCACGGTTTGTGAGGCACAGCAATGGAAATTGCTGCATGGCGGGGCAGGCGTGAGGGTGAACGCGTCAACGGCGGAGGACCACAAGCCGCAGTAGGAGTTCCGATAACTTGTTTTTCTCGCGTCTCTTTTGTACCGTGCACCTGTATGTTTGAGAGTTGGAGGATGTGTCTGGACGTTCCTATTCCAAAGTATATGCTGTTTTTGCTTTTTCAGGAAATCTGATAATAGGGCTTATGCATATATTCAACTTCCTTTCCTCTTTCTTGTCCTTTCTTACTTACCCACTTCAGGACCTTTTCTTTCTTTATTTCTTCAGCCACATCTACACGTGAATACCTCCACCTAGATATAGCTTCCTTTATATTCAAGCCCACCTATATTATTTCATTAACCTTAGATGAAACGGGAAAATATCTCCATCCCTTCTTGAGAGGTGACCGAAGTTTGTAATGATTATACTTGATTGCTTTTCAAGTTGGATGAATAATCAACATTCCTAGTTTAGAACATCCTCCCATGTGCATTACACATGATGATTTCAAACACAATAGGAAGTTCAATGGGCTTGGCCGATTTTCTAATTCAAGTGCAAAACTTCCCCACTGGAGTCCGTTAGCTCTAGTCCAACACAATTTATGTAGGCTTTATGTTGTTAAATGAAACTGCTCCAAATATGCAATTTAAAAATATCTTTTGTTAGGGGTCACGACCGATTTCTAATCATTTATTACAAATGCTTAGGAGGAGTTGAGGAACAAAAGCATGAAACAACGACTGTGATCAGCTTCGGGTGGTACAATGCGGACAGCTCGATCATGTTTGGAAAGTTTGCTAACCTGAGGGTTTATGGATGAGTGTTGTGAATGTCGATGAATTGAAAGGATTCAGATTTGTTCGTGATGTTTTAAGATAGGCTATTAGTTGAAATGAAAATAGATACCAAAAAGGAAAAGCAAATAACCGTTGTATGCCCCAATGAAATTGATGAACAGTTTGTGACCCCTTGAGGTGTAAGGCACATCGTGACCCCAAGAGGCGTTGTCATCACTGCCAGAGGTGTATGGAATGCCAGTGGCGAACAACCAGGAGCCACCAGGAATGAAGTTCCCGACGGTAAACTTTGAAGCCTCTATCGTGCTGGTGATGACATGATAACCTGCCCATGTGACTCTATTTATAGTCGATGACCCAGGGCCTATGTTCATGTACTCTCCATAGTACAGAGTATTAAGGGCAAAGTCACCATCCCACTCCAACCAGCCAGCTGAGTCAATTAGACTATCAAGGTAAGTCATCATGAAGACGGTTCTTGAATATTCTTGCCACGGCCTCCCGAGGTACGTCTTCGTGAAGCTTTGAACCAATAGTAAGTCTGAAGCTGCGGTTACTTTGCAATTGTGGATGGAGATGCCGGTGTTTTGGTTGGGGTCAGTCCGGCCCTGTGCAGTGATGATATTGACTTTGTTAGGAGGGTTTCTAGCATAGATGTTACAGTTCTGAAAAACAACGGCTGCATTTCCAAAGATGAAATCAATGGTGCCATAAATGTCGCACTCTTTGTAGAACTGTCGCTCGGAATGAACAAAAAGGGTGTCTTGATAACCCTCAAAGCTACATCGATAGAAGACTGAGAGGTCGGAGCTGGAACGTAGAGCAACTGCTTGGCCATTCGCCGCACCCGCGGTGTTACGAAAAGTGATGTCTTGGGCAATGAATCCATCACCATCAACAGCTTAAACTCAAGATGAGAAATTATTAGTACGCGTACGTCGACTTGTATATGTACTCCAAACCAGAAAGTATCTCGGCAAACTAAACAAGGTTCTCTGGATGCTTAATTTACTACCTGAGAGAACCAAATAATTGTACAACCATGTGCACTAAAAGCAATCGAAAGGCTCTTGGAATTTATATAAGAATAGGAATATTGTCCCACTGCTTTATCCTAAAAGCAATCTAAAGGCTATTACATCCAGGTATAGCGATAATGGCCGCCATTTGGAGGCACGCGGGACCAGCCAGAAAAGTATAGATGGAGTATTCGCACATGACGAGAGAAAGTGGTTAAAAAATGTCGTCTCTTTGTTGATGATGCTAAGTGAGACTGTGTACATTTTCTTACACGGTCGATCTTGTGGTAGATTAATTGTAAGTCAAAGCTTGTCAGTCTCCTCTTCCTACTGGGGCTTGATTATTTA
Organism: Eucalyptus polyanthemos subsp. polyanthemos; assembly: GCA_017140185.1. Classification (NCBI taxonomy): domain Eukaryota; kingdom Viridiplantae; phylum Streptophyta; class Magnoliopsida; order Myrtales; family Myrtaceae; genus Eucalyptus; species Eucalyptus polyanthemos. Next base: position 18,618,095 of record CM029460.1, on the reverse strand, counting down.
CAGCTGTCGAAACCCCAATTCGATTAATTTTTGTTTAAGATGAAAACCTCGTACTTGCGATCCCTTTGCTTCGCTTTTGAAATATATATGACTATCTATTAATAAAAGAGATGTAAAAGTACTGTAAATACACTTCTACTTATAGATTAATAGCTTTTTAACGGCAATTCAATTCGATATTGTAGGATATTATGTAATTATAAATTTTTTTGTATATGTGCAATGTCTTTCACATGCTTAGTGTACCAAAATAAGAAGAAGACCTTTATTCAATCCAATCTCTCTATTTTTTATTTTTTTTAATTCCCTTTTAAACTAGGTAAACAAAGAAGGCTTGTACCGTAAGCATCTCGATTTTCATCTAAATAAAGACATGCTTAACTAATTGAAAGATTCGTACTTGCTTTAGCAAGAAATGACGACCTTAGTTCGTTAAATTATCTATTTAACTATTAACTAGATTAGGTCGTTTAATATCATAAAAAACTTAAATAATATGAGCTTACCAACAGTTGCTGAATTGAAGGTCGTAAATCCTTCACCAACACTTCTGCTTCCAGTAATTATGGTCATTCCAATACCATCACCTACGAACACAATGTTCTCCAATTTTGATCCAACTTCAACATATTCTTCATACGTACCAGCCGTGATATAGATTATGCATCTTGCCATGCCAGACCGCTCCGATGCTGCAATTACAGCTTCACTAATTGTCTTGTAGTTCCCCGAACCATCATGGGCCACCACAATATTGGCCATAGACAATGCAGATGAATACCGCAAGAGCTTTCTATTGCCAGGCCTCAGCCAAGTAGGGAACTCACGAGTGTAGTTCGGCATAGCATAGGGTACATGGTTTGCGGACAAAGCATTGCTTATTAACTTGGAAATGTTATTTGACATCAAGGGCAATACGTTGTCCAAGATGCCGAGCTCGACAAACCCAGCCCGACAGGTCTCAAGGTTGGTCAAGGCAGTGCTTAGCCAAGTCTGCACATCATCCTGAGTGCACTGGCGATGGATGGTCCGGTTCAAGTGATGGACTATGTGCTCATAAAGCCGCAGGCAATCAGCCCATGCGGCCTTTTCACGCTCATTGCGGCACATGGAACCTAGTGAATACGACTTCATTCGGGCGAGCTGGGCTCTCTCGAGGGTGACTCGCATTGAGGCCATGAGGAAATGAGATTTCTGCTTGAGAGGGATTTGCTGAGGGAGGTGGGTCAAGAAGTACTCACACGGTTGTGGGTAAGGCATGGTGCTGCACCATGATTTCACATCGCTAGATGAATAGCTGGAAATGGTTTGAGTTATCAAAAGAGGCCAAAAGAGAAGGATCGTGAACTTTTGATGAAAACCCATCACGATTGATCAGGTACGTTGCTGGCCGGATCCGATAGATAGGTGGAACATATGGAGGCAGAAATGAAAAAGTGATGAGAGAATTTGAGATTGATCTTGAATTGGGGTGGTTCGTTTGTCTCGGATTGGTCCCTCTATTTAGAAGTGAAGGGCAAGTGGCGTGCAGTTCCACCACCTTTCCAGGAACGTGCGTTTCGATTATTGAATAAGACCAAATGAATCTACGAGTGTCCAGCAGTGTAAGATGAACGTGGTTTGTGCCTAAGCTACTAACATCTTTTATGGGATATTCTCTTTATCCGAGACGACCAAAAGCAAAAAAAGCATAATAACATTTCTCATGAGCATGGTTTCTTTTTTATTTTCACTGGCGCACAAGTATAAAAAATTGCGGTGGTTGACATAATTTTTTATTGATATCCATACGTATGCACATGCATGCACGAACCAGAAATGAGTGGGGGAGTTTTCGGTGCATCTTTCCTAGGTTGAATACTTTCAATTATCGCTAATTGCTTTTTTGGGGGGAATGCCTTTACATCTGGATAAAAGAATCTGTCTCCAAGGGACTTTGGGCGCTTTTCTTGCAGCTTCCGGACTGCAAGAACACTTCACACTGGGCACGGCCGATAAAAAAAGGTGGGATCTCATAGTCAATTTGCCTCTACGAAAATATTAGTGAGGGGAGAAAAGAGAGAGAGTGTGTGTTTGAGTGAAGGTAAAAATGGAATTTAGATAATCTAGTGAGGGCAAGACAAGAATACAAAAATATTAGTGAGGGTAAGTTTGGAAGAAAAAAATCGTTAAACCCCCAAGGAAGTAATTTTGGAATGAATTTTTGGCTTGATGGCATTTGAGATTGTGTTACCAAGCACCTCAATTTTGGTGCAAGAGCCCTTAGAGGCCTAAAGGACTTTGGAAAAGCTCTCCTAAACGCAAGGAATTCTAGCATTGCTGGTCCACTACAAGGTTCGAATGAAAACACGGTTTGTTACGTGTATCTTCAAAGGAAAAAAATATAGCATTATAATTCTGTATTTTCTCCAGCTAGTTGCTGGTTTTTGTCTATTTTGATCTCTGTCGCCATCTTGGTCAGCTAGAATCAAATGAAAAAGGATGTGGATGCTCACCTCCCTCACCTCGCTCTGCAAAAGATTGGTAAACTCTGATCACAAGATGAAATAGCTGTATTGGATTGAGTCGTATCGAACAAAAAATTAATTGAATGCTGTCTCACTCTCTTCGGGAAACTATATACAAACCTAGTATTAATTTCTAAGCCTTTCTAAATATGATGAAGAGAGCTTGAAGGATTGAATATGTTGTCTCAGCTTAGTTAGAGTCTGGTTTCTTTGTCCTTACTTTCAGATCAGAAGTGGAAAAAGACAGTGGGAGCCTAATACACCTCCCCATTGCTATAAGTTTTGTATTTGTACTTTCTGGGTCCAGATCGATGAGATGCTGTATATATGGTATTCCGTGGAAGCTATTCATGGAGCAGCACGGAGGATTGGAACAATTTTGGAGGTGGAAGTGTAAACTAAAGGATTTTCCTTCTATTTTGGAATCTGGTACATTTGCCAGTCTCGAAGGAAAGAAACTTATCACTTGATGTTAAAATGAAAGGTTGCAGCTTTTTTGCTATTAATGTGGTAAGATGGGTCATTATGGGAAGTATTATGAGATTCCTTGATGAAGCAAAACTTACTGCGGAAAACGAGAATTGTTATGGGCAATGGCTTAGAGCAGAAGCCATAAAGCCTTTTTGAAAGATCTTCTGTGCAACAAAGATAAATGAAGATGAAGACAATACACAAATCGTGAATTTTGTGAGGATTTCTAGCCCCATCAGAATGTATATAGCAGATCTGGAGGACTCAACAGCTGCGGTAGAAAATGGAACAAATAGAAAGTAGACACTGGGAAGTTAAAAGCTAGAGATTGAAAGTATGCTAGTTATTCCACGGCCAACATAGAGGGTGGAAACGATGGCGGCAGAAACCCCAAAGAAAACCTGATAGGGTTCCTAAACCCCAATAAATAAAAAATAGAGATATAGTCCTTCTGGAACTGAATTACCTAGTTTCAATGCAACTGATGAAACTCAGATTTTGGACACTCCAATTCTGGTGTCTAATGATTCAGCTAAATGGGTTTCGGTGGCTAACCTAATAAGCCACCGCATTACAAATTAAATCTTTGTGCTGGAACTGTTAGGAATTGAGTACACCTCTGACAATCCAAGCTTCACGAGTCATCACGGTTCAAGAAAAAAACAATGAGGTATTTCTAATAGAGACAAGAATTAGAAATCAGTGATTCAAAGGTTGAAAAAGCTTTTTAAGTTTCAGCTTTGTTTTGTGGTAAATCTTGTAGGAATTGCAGGGGGATTGGCTGTTCGTGGAATGAAATGATTTCTTTAAATGTTGATGCTGCTTCCAGGGGATTATAAATCTGATTTGTGAAGATGTTGAAGTGGACAACAAATGAGACTCACTTTTGCTGTCGCGTCAAACATATATCAAGAGAGACTTAAATTGTGGGAGGAATAGCATAGAGCGAGTTCCCTCATTCTTCTTCCTTGAGTTTGTTGAAGAGATTTCAATGGCATTCTCTACCATTGGAAGAAAGTTAGGAAACATATGACTGAAAGTTATCACTTAAATACTTTTCGAGACTGCTTAAATTGTTCTTTGATGGATATTGAGTGCAAAGGGCGTGCATGTACATAAGCAAATAATTGAGAAAGGGATGCTTATGCTAAGAAGCAACTAGATGGGTTGTTTTAAGTAACATTAAATGGAGGTTGATGTTCCCATATGCTAAAGCTTAGGCACTTCATGCCATTTGGTCAGATTACAGCCCAGTATTGCTTTCACCATCAGCTAATCAATAAAAGGAGAGAAATTTAAGTCCGAAACTTCCTGGCTGAAAGATGGAGAGTGGAAGAAGTTGTTAAAGAAGTATGACATTTCTCAACTTTGGAAATTGAATTTTGTAAGGAAAAAACTGTGCGCAGTTTCCGTTGCTTCGGCCAAATGGAGTAAGAATAACCTCTCCAATTGCCATTGCTAAAATTAACTTTCTCAAGCGAGAAATCCAGCACATCATCGGGATTAAAATGAATCGGTTTATAACAGCAAAGGTGTATATGGAAGAGGTGAAAGATGTAGATTTTTAACTGGGAGCTTCGAAAGCACCTAGACTAGAAAGATGGCTCGAATGGATTATCTTTTCAGCACCACCTGGAGGATATGAAATAGATGTATTGGCTACAGCGACAGACTTCTTTAAACTCTGGAATTTTGAATCCAGAATTGAATAGTAACTCGCATCTCCCTCGTATCTAACATTCCCGTCTTGGAAAACTAGAGCAAGTTCGTCTCGTCAGCTTTTGCAACTTTGTTTATAAAATTGTTTTCAAAGATTGTGGCTAGTAGGCTCAAGCCCTAGTTGCCAGATTTGATTACCATGGATGAAGTGGGAGACAAAATAACATCTTGATAGCATAAGAGGTCTGGCACCAACTAAGAATTAGGAGGAAAAAAATTCCAGCTGGTCCTAAAAATAGATATGCAGAAGGTTAATAATTAACAAATTGTCAAAAAGTATAAGATTAGATTGACAATTCACATAGAAAAATTACACCGAACGTGTCACTTTGTGTAAAAAAAATTTAGGCTATGCATTTACCTATTTGTCATATGTGTTTTGGCATACTTTTTCGCCTGATTTGCGTGCTCTAATTGGATGGGAGAATTAACCGATTCATTATTGAGCTGATTAAATTTTTGGTTATCCTCTGCTTTTCAAGATAAGGTGTTGGATATTTCAGTAATTTTGAAATATTTATTAGAAATTATGATCGTCATGAAAGTCATCATTTTTGTAATGGCTTTTTCAACGGTCATATAACGTCTTTCTAATGATTGTATAATGGTCGTTTGACAGCTTTATAACTTTTGATTTATTACTTCATAAACTCTTCATTTAGAACGATCATCTTTTTAATTACCAATTGATTTATGATGATCTCCTAATGGCTCTCTCTTTTCCTTGTTTAAATATAAATTAAACTTCAAACCACAATCTTAGTACAATATGTTCTCATATCTTTCCTTTTCTTTTTGCTGGGTTATACACAAAAGTTGTTCTGTTTTCTTCTTTTCTTTTGCTGGGTTATGGAAAAAACATGGTCAAGGAAAACATTTTCCGGTCAATGGAAAATTCTCTCTTGACATTGAGGAAAATGTTTTCCTCTTTTGAAAAGAGGAAAACATTTTCTTTCTGCACTCTCTCACAAAAGCTTAGGGTTTCTGATCTCCTCCTCCTCCTTCAACACCGACGATGGGCGAAGCATCCCTCATTCTCCGCCCTCCCCGGCCGCTCCTGCCCGCTTGCTCCGGCCGGGGCGCCGCCGCCGCCGCAGCGCTCCACTTCCCCGGCGGTTCGAAGCCACTCAGGAGGATCCGGCTCAAGAGGGAGCACCGCGGCGGCGCCGAGAGGCTTGCGGGGAGCCCATCGTCCAGGCCGCTCGTCGTGCGGTGCGAGGCTTCCAGTGGACGGGTGATTGCCCCCAATTCCTTTCCTTGGGATTTTTTTTAGTGCTCCGCGTGCTTGCTCGTGTGTTCGTTCGTTGCTCTGTTTTGGGGATTTGGTTATGCTTGTTTGGGGTGATGCGATGAGGTCACGGATCTGGCGGCGGAGCTCGGGGCTCACCAGATCTAGCGGTAGAGCTCGGGCTCCCGATCCAGGCGAGCTCGAGCTCTGTCGCCAGATCCGGCGAGCTCGGGTGAGATCGGCCGAGCCTCGAGCTCGCCGGATCTGGCCACCGGGTCTTGGTCGGCCGCTGGGCAGCCGGCCATCGTCAGGCAGGAAGGAGGTGGCGGCGGCAGAAGGAGGAGGAAGAAGGAGGAAGGAGGCGATGGTAGAGGAAGGAGGAAGAAGGAGGAGGAAGGAGGCGACGACGGAGGAAGGAGGAAGAAAGAAGACGGAAGGAAAAGAAAAATAAATAATAAATAATAAAAATTTCGATTTTTAAAAATATAAATAATTAAAAATCATTTTAAAAAATATAAATAAATAAAATAAATTTTTTGGTCATTTAAAAATATTAAAATCAATTTTTGATAAATTTTCCCAAATAATTAAATGAGCTAACGAACGGTGGAAAATATTTTCCATTCAAATTTTAGATTTTGGCCTAACACCGGAAAAAATAGAGTCATTTTCCCCGGAAAATCACTTCCAGTTATTTTCCTTCTAATATTTAGTACAAAGTACAGAAGAAGGTTTGTTGTATCTTGAGAGGATAGCCGCCAAAGCCTTACGCACGAAGTTTCATATTCCGAGGGATGGAATTATCCTTAAAGATAGTGTTTGCACGCCTCATACATTTCATTTTATTTTCTAATCTTTTGTAATGTATTTCCAATAATTATTATTATTTTATGTATTCTAATACTTTTTCCAATAATCTTAAGGATAATTGCCTTAGAGCTTTCAAAATTGGAATTGCTGGTGCTTCCACCAACCTTGGAATTGAACAAGGATTTGGAGATGGTGAAGGACAAGTATCACATATTCTTTGGTGGTTTGTCATGGGACAATATCAAGCATTAACACAAAATAGCTTTTGGTCATTTTGGTAAGGTTATTGAGCTTCAAGTAAGGCATTTTTTGGAAACTCTAAATTAATGCTTGAAGGGAGTAATTGTCATTTTGGCGCGTTGTTTCCACATTTTGAGGAATCATCATCACATAGGTCAAGATCATTTCACTCTAATATTTGAAATTTGGCCGATCTTGTGTGTTCTCTTCAAATTTGATTTGATCTTGTTAGACATATTCCATGAATGTGTGCTCTTATACTTTTACGGAAGATGCTTACAGATTTTCAAAATTACCTATGTAGAAAATCTTTAAAAATGGCATAGTGATTCTGTGTGGCTACTTAAAAAGAAATAGAAAAGGAAAACCATAGGAGAAATGGAAAGAAATTGGGCTAATATTTTTTGTATATATTTATTTTATTTTGGGGCTTCAATACTTATACTTGTTTTTCCAATAGAAAGTCAGACGTGTAGGTGTTTTCTCTCTCAAGTTTGTGATTATCTTAATAATCATCCATTTAGGATTGGAAATTGGGGTGCTCCTCTATTACTCAAAATAGTTTCTATTTGTCCTTAATTCTTCTTATTCTCCTACTAAAATTTGTTTAATGTACATTCATGAAGTCAGTTTATAACTATTTTTATCTACTATCTAATTTGTCTTTGGCTCCACCTCTACAAAATCTTATCGAGCTTGCCCATGTTGGACCAGGTTATATATAATTGTTTTCAACGAAACAATGGATGCTGTCATGTGGTATTTCTATGTTTTATCACTAAAATTACACTCTTTTTACCTTATATTATTGTGCTTATAGATTTTGAAAATATGTGTCATTTGAATTTGGAACAAATTTCTTCAATATTCCTCTTAGTATTGTCCCGTCATTCTTGGGAATATGCTAGAGTGCATACAATCATTAGACGGTTGGTGATGTCCATGCCAATATCCTCAAGTAAGTGTAGACATGAGTTTGTGTTGATATTTGATGGCATGTCTTTATTCATGCTTGCTTGGGAGTGCAACGTGGGCCTCTATCTATGTATATGCCGATACATGTGTTGGTATTTGCTGCATGACAATGTGTATGTTTGATAAATACATGAAGATATGATAATTCTCTCTTGTCCTCGCACATATAGAACTTCTCTAGCATTAGAATGGTGGCAGATTCTTGCCTTCTTGACAATGTGAAATTATGCTTGATAGAAGGGTAATGGAGACCCAATTTAGTAAACACAAGGTAAGAGAATATTTGGGCGACAACTATTCAATTGACTAATGATACACCCCAATATTTGCCATTAATTACTTTTTTGGCTAAATTAGCGTAATCGACAATTTAGTGAGTATGCATTTTGCATCCTACCTTTTGTGATATTTTATATTTCACATTTCAGTCATTTAAATGTTGCTTAAAGAGTTAAAATCTACTTTGAGTTTTACATGTGTAAAACATTGTTGACATTATATTTATGACTACTAAAGTTTTAGTCCAAACATTTTTTTTTTTTGCCAAAATTGTTGTAATTTTATTCCTGAATTTATTAGATTCTCACTTATGTTTGAAACAACCAAAGAGGTTTATATTTTATAATAGCCACAAATTTATGGGTTAAAGATTATAATGTCTCTTTTGCAATGATTGAATTTTTCACACACAACTTTTGATAGAATTATTAAATGGTATTTTATTGCATAATTAAATTAATTACATGTTTTGTATTGAGTATGCATTGTTGAGACATTTTTGGTGATTCATATATAACACTTAGAGGAAGCCTTACAATTATATTGTGAAATTATTAATTCATTTGGATTTCTACTAACCTCTAAGTCTTGGTTAACATTTTTGGAGCAACATGTACTATTGACAGCAGTAATGATATAAAAAAGAAAAAAGAAAAATATGTTATTTGTAAGAACATTTACTTTACCAATTTATGTTGAATGTCCATTCATGCATGATGATAATTAGAGACTTGATTAGCTGTTGCATTGGGAAAGAGAATCTCCTTTAGTGATTGTTGTGGAGATGAAATTTTATATTGGCATCCGTAGCCAACATAGATCTATATTGAATAAAATTGATGTCTTTTGTGAAATATATTTGTTAAAGGGTGACTATTGTCAAGTTTATTGTATTTTACATAGTGCATTTCCCATTGTATCAAAAGGAAACGGTGATGTTAACTGGATCTTGGATTCATATGAGATAAAATCCATTAACAAATATGTGTTCACCCGGTGGAAGTGCTTGACATAAAAGCAATCGAATGAAATTGTGGAGGAAATGGCAATCCTGCTAAACCAAAAGTCGACTTGGTTAAAGTAGATGATTTGATGAAGTAATTGATGTAGTCATTCCCATGCCAATATTGTGGTTAATTGAAAATTATGGGCAGTAGACTCAAGTGCTACCAGGTATATATGTGTAAGCAAAATGTCTTATCCTCCTAAGCTCCAATGGGTGAATGAGAAGAAAATATTTACTATTCTTCTTGAGAAAAAAAAATCTTCTCAAACTCATATATGAAAATGAGGCTGAGTATTGGGTACCAAAAAAAAAAAAATGAGGCTGAGCAATTGAGAAGCTCTCGGCACATATTCCTTTGAGAAAATGACACATTTTGTGTTTATACATCATGATTGCCAAGAGACATTAGCCGTGCAAAGGTAAATTTTCAATAGTAAAAATTGACGTGTTCGATTGAGGGATGATGTGGTAAAACAGCTGCTTAATGATGGAATTATGTCCATTAATTATATGAAGTTAGAAATGGATTTTGGCCAATCCTTTGACTATACATCGAGAGGAATGGACAAGCCCACTGAAAAAACTCAACAATGATGGTAACCCAACCTATGTGATTGGCGATCCCATGAATTAGAGTCATATGGGTAATAACAAGTCATTTGTTTATCTAGTGCACTATTAAAAAGTATTGCCCATCCTAAGGTGAAAACAGTGCAAAATTGCAAGGAAAAAGAGGTTGAACTAAGTTCTTAATGAAATTCCATAGCTATTATTGGTGGTGTATTAAACTGCATAATACACTTGATGGAATTACCTATATAAGTGTGGAGTGGGGCCGCTCTTATGAGAATGTTTGGTGAAAATCTCTAAATCACTTATGAATAAACCAAGCACGTGCATGGCCTATTAGCGTAAAACTGCGGTGAACAACAAAGTTTGTGAGAGTGTAATGTGATTGGTGAAAATTATAATTCACAAAAAGAAACTCTTGGTTCATAGAAGTTTCAAACTTCACCAATGATTTTGTAAATGATATTTCATTCTTTCTAGGGTTGGTTCATAGCCTAACAAGCACTAATTCCGATGCATTACTCTCCAATAACCCAGCATTATTCTATTTTCTTGTCAAAACATTCTAAATTATGTGGGGGAGTGTTGGATATTTCAGCAGTTTTGAAATATTTATTAGAAATTATGATCATCATGAAAGTCATCATTTTTGTAATGGCTTTTTCAATGGTCATATAACGACTTTCTAATGATTGTATAATGGTTGTATGACAGCTTTATAACTTTGATTTATTACTTCATAAACTCTTCATTATTTATAACAATCATCTTTTTAATTACCAATTGATTTATGATGATCTCCTAACGACTCTTTCTTTTCCTTGTTTAAATATAAATTAAACTTCAAACCACAATCTTAGTACATACAATATGTTCTCATATCTTTCCTTTTCTTTTTGCTAGGTTTTATACAAAAGTTGTTATGTTTCCTTTTAATATTCAATGCAGAGTATAGAAGAAGGTCTATTGTATCTTGGGAGGATAGTCACCAAAGCCTTATGCCCGAAGTTTTGTACTCCAAAGGGCGGAATTATCCTTAAAGATAGTGTTTGCACGCCTCAGACATTTCATTTTATTTTCTAATCTTTTGTAATGTATTTCCAATAATTATTGTTATTTTATGTATTCTAATACTTCTTCCAACATAAGGACCTTGATTGATCACGGTCAAGTATGAAGTAACTATCTTTGAGTCTTGCGAGTGAAAAATGAAATATATTTCCTTGTCTTGATGGAACTGCCATTCTATGCATTGAGTTTTATAATAAGTAAAAAAGTGAGAAGGGATGAGAAGTGTCAATTGACCTCTTTGAACACTATTATAAAAGTCTCACACCCAATATGAAATGATCAATTTAAGTCATAGCTATTTATTACCATTTTTTATCCGAAGGTTTCAAATTGGTTATCTCGTCATTGCCACACCGTCACATGCTAGCAATTTGTAACTCTCTCCACACATGCTGGTAACAATACCAAAGAATACAAGTTAGCCAGAAATTTGATCTCAATATGACTTGGACTTGTAATTTTATGAAAAATAAGTGCGCACCTAAACCTTGAATAAATCACGCTCAATGGTAGTTATTTACAACACTAGGTTAGTTGACCAATACGTAAAACGAGAGAAGAGCAAGGGAACAAAAAAAAAAGAAGAAAAAGAGAGAATCAAAAGGGGCGAAAGAGTTAGGAAACGCGTCCAGCTGTGTTGCAATGAACTGCCCGAATTTATTTAGTGCCGAATTGGAATTTTTATGGTCTTAAAAGCCTGCCCTGCATGAGTTTTTCCTTAATTACTGACAAATATTAGTCATACAATATTATTTTTCTAAATGTTTTTGTTTTTGTTATTTCTTTTGGTGCACAAGTACAAAACGAATTGCACTTATCGACATGACTTTTTTCCTACATTAATATCCTTATGCAGGTACACAAGCTAGTAATGAATTGGTGGGAGATGGGGAGTTTTTCGGGCATCTTTCCTAGGGTTGAATAGTTTTTTAAGTACTGCTCGTTGACTCTATTATCTAAGTTCTGATTTGGTAGCGATTAAAGATAAATCCATCTCCTCTTTAGAAATAAATCACTGTTTTATTGGGTTTATTGATGTAGCGCCGAGTGAAGACTCAAAATGACTGAGAATTTTCCCACCTTGATTAATATCGTTCGAATGGGATAGCTTTAAGAGTGCCTTAATCTATCTTTTTTCATTTTAGTGAAGCATATTGATGAAAACTAAAGATTTGTTTTTTAGGTACTTATATGGTTATTTCTCTCTAAGAAATGATATGTCCAATGGTTATTGATTCTTGAATATGGCTTATTTATTTAAAGGGCCACTCACAGTCTAACGCATCACTTAATAAATCGATTTTAAATTCAGTCTCACTAAATCTACCATTGCTCATTCAACGCCAGGTTTTAATAAGAACATGGTTTGTGACGCATATCTTCAATAGCCAAAAATAATCACAATTTTGTATTTTCAGGTAATTCTAGTCAAGTAGAGTTTGTGTAAATGGTCTATGGAAAATGCATGTATGTGTTCTTTTGGAACTTGAAACCAAATTGATTTCAGATGGAGCTTAAAGAAGCCAATTAAGTCTGCCATATTCGATTGGACAAACTTGATGCATTTAAGTTGAACCTAAATTGTCAAAGATTAGTTTAAACTTCATATTTAAATAGAAAATACCGCACAAGTCCAATAAATATCAAGATGTAACTTCCAAATGAAGAATCAATTTCCTAGATAATCTATATTATAAGTGTATAATTGAAATAGAGATTCTATTCGTTTTTCTGTTGGACAACTTATGTCTTACGTATTGCTTGTACAACCATTCAAAGGATTTTCAAAGTATTGCAACAGCTCGTATTGAACCATGGAAACAAATTGATTTAACCACCTCCACGATAAATCAAAATAAATCTGAATTTTTCAAATTAAATCTGATTTAATTAGTGAAATCAATTCGCTCATAATTGCTCTCACTAATTCTTTAGTGAGGGTACAGAGAAGCCACGTGAGTTTATGGCTGAGAAATTTTTTTTTTTTTTTTTGGTCGATAAAAGGTTGTATTTATATAGTGAAAAGAGTACAACCAGATGCTATAGCATTTGCATACACGAGATCCTGCAAAATAAAAGGAGGAAATACATTCCAATTGTGGGCCGGTTCAGATTTGACGTGGGCTTTTGAAGCCCAATCTACTACACCATTAGCCTCCCGTCTACAATGTCGAAGGTGGAGATTAGGGTAAAGGGACAATAGACCGTCGACTTCAGCGAACAGGGCTCTTTCTTCCCCCGGTGGCAATCTCCATTCTGTGACAATTTCGATCATTCAAGGCAATCTGATTCGATCAGCAGATGCTCTTTGTGAAGCCCTTGGTGCAGCAGATGATGAAGCGTCAAGATAAGTGCTTGAATCTCCGCTTGAAAAGCTAAAACAGCTGGGAATCTTCGTGTAAAAACATTGGTAAGTATTCCTTGATGATTTCGACAAACACATGCCATAGTGCCTTCATTACTTCCAAGCTGAAAAGCTCCGTCAATGTTGCATTTCAATATGCCATAATCAGGAGGTCTCCACAACTGAGCAATGCTGAGGACAGAACGATCTGATCGGTGAAGATTGGGGTCGGAGATCTGGTGGATCCGAGTCTGTGCAATGGCGTCCTCCACTGCAAGGCTTGGATTTGATCGCTGACGGAAGAATATGTAGCTATTGTGCACACGCCATATTTTCCATAATACATTGGCTATCATTTCCAATCCAAGTAAGGGATTCGAAATTGTTCCCTTTCCTTTACCCCTGCATCAAGGCGCTGCAGCGAGTGAGGTGAGATCTGGACATTGATCTGAGGATGGCACCAAACTTCTCTGGTCCATGTACAAAAGAAAAACAGGTGCTCTATAGTTTCTGGCATATCTTGATTGCATAGACTACATATAGGATCAAGGGTAATATGTTTGTGAAATAGGTTGGCCTTGGTTGCAAGTGCGTTTTGACATGCTGTTTATAGAAATGTGCGAACCTTGGGTGCTGTTTTCATATTCCATATTCTTTGCCATAAAATTCTGGGGTTTTGGTGAGAAGTCGAGGCAGGCGGATTGGTTGGTGTGGTTATTGTGTTGGTGAGTCGATGGTAATTACTTTTAGTTGTATAACTACCAATAGTAGTGGCCATCCAGACGAGCTGATCAGTAGCATGTAAAGGACTAACATGAATTGTAAGAATTTCTGCATTGACTTGTTCATCAAAAAGTTGCTTAATAAGAAGGGAGTTCCATGTGTGGTGGATATGATTCATAAGATCGGCCACCAAAACTGGTTCTTCTCGTGCTGCTGGTCCTCCTATTATTCCCATAGATAACCACATGTCTTCACGTATCTAATCTTTTTACCATCACCAACAGACCATCTGACATTCGGAAGAATGGCTTCTCTCCCAATCAAAAGGTTCTGTCATCCTTAGGATGGACGAGTCCCTGTTTTTGCTGACTAAAATCATTTGATCCGAAATACAGCCCTTTAAATAGTTGACTCCACAGAGATTGAGGTTTTTGAAGTAAACGCCAAGCTTGCTTACCAAGCATTGCCTTGTTAAAATTAACAAGGTCTCGAAATCCCATACCTCCATTATCTTTGCTTGATTTTAGAACTGCCCATTTTTTCCAATAAATGCCAGCCTTACTCTTGGCATTGCTCCACCAAAATGCTGAAATTCTCTGTTCTATTAATCTACAAAGAGATAGGGGAAGCTTGAAGATCGACATGGCATATTGTGGCAAAGCCTGTACAATAGATTTAAGTAGGATTTCCTTTCCACTCTTTGAAAGTAATCTTTCTTTCCAACCCTCTAACTTAGCATTAACTCTCCCCAATATCCAAGAAAACATCTCTCACTTTGATCACCCCTAGTCTGAAGGAATTCCCAAATATTTACCGTACCATTGTAAAACCGGTATTCTGAATTCACTCACCAAGTTTTCCTAAGGCTCAAAGGGCAGTGTTTATTGAAAAACAATCCAGATTTATTTCTATTTATGACCTGTCCCGTAGCCACACAATACTGATTCAAGATATTAGCGAGGTTCTAGCATTCCTTAATGTTAGCTTCTAGGAAGAAAACAGAATCATCAGCGGAAAAAAAAAAAGGTGGGATAGAATTGGACACCACCTATTGAATTTAATACCTTTAAGATGTCCCATGTGCACTGCTTGATTAATAAGGGTTGATAACACATTTGCCATCAAGATAAAAATATATGGAGAGAGTGGATCACCTTGTCGAAGACCTCTTGATGGCTGAAAATAATCAAGTTGATCGTCATTAAATCGAACACTAAAAGAAGTTGTTGTGATGCATTGCATCACCAACTGAACCCATCTTTGATGGAACCCCATTTTAAGCAAATAATCTTGAAGGAAATTCCATTCAACTCTGTCATACGCCTTTTGCATGTCGGTCTTAAGAAGTACATTGAACTTTATCTTTCTCTTTCTTACTTTAAATTGGTGAAGCACCTCTTGGACAATCATTATATTGTCTTGAATCTGTTTGTCACTCACAAATGCTGCCTATTCTATAGAGATTAGATTGGGTAGCCAAGGTGTCACGCCCCGAACCCCGAGCGCGCACACATCCCACAGCGGTCGATCAAATATGCGACATCCCAGGACACGTCGCCGACCCATTCATTTATTTACGCATACGGAAGCGAAACAAATCCCCTGACAACAAAATATGGGATAGAAAAGCAGGAAGCAAAACCACAACATAGCACTTTCATAATTCAACAGAATTACCAACAGAGGTCTACGGCTAAAAGTCTACAAAAGACCGGCTCTTAAAAAGGAATTGTCCTACGACCTACAAGTCGGACACGATCTCCAACCCTTATGACTTCACTTCTCCAACTATTTAAGGCCAACCAAAGCTATCTGGCTGCTCCGTCCATCAGGGACCTGAAATGGTTATTCAATAACCACTGAGACAACGTCTCAGCAAGTTCAACCCCCTAAACCCCTATTAGAAAGAAAATACGCCCCGGGTGGCCTAGCCACATCACACAGAAGACTTACCTCGCCTCGGCCTTTATCTGCAGGTTAGCACAATTTATATAAACCAACCACGTGCAATTATGATAACCAAACAACCATGGCGCAATCACATTATCAAACCATTCAACCACTTGGATCGTCTCAGCGATCAATCGACTCGGCCGATTACATGTCATTCTAGCAAATCAATCATTGCTCTCAACTACGGCCCTACTCGGCAAATTTGAATCAGTGGCATCACGGCCCCACTCGGCGCGACCTTTAACAGGTGGCAATTCACGGCCCCATTGGGTGCGACCTCTAATAGGTGGCATATAACGGCCCCATCGGGCGCGACCTCTAATAGGTGGCATATAACGGCCCCATCGGGCGCGACCTCTAATAAGTGGCATATAACGGCCCCATCGGGCGCGACCTCTAATAGGTGGCATATAACGGCCCCATCGGGCGCGACCTCTAATAGGTGGCATATAACTGTCAATCTCCCTTAAATTCCCACACTTAGGGTTTTCTAAAGAATCCTCATAAATCACAATCACACTCAATTCGCCACAACCAATCATCAATTTCGATTTCTACATGCACAGCAGCGATCGGCATGACATTCGAGTAAATAAGGTCTCAACGAAATTTTCGAATTTTAATAAATAATTAAATTTATTCCGAAAATTAATTAAATAATAATATTCATATTTTTCGCAATCCACCTTCAATTTATAATATCCGACCATCGATTTCAAAATCCGAATACACAAGAAATACCGCACGAAATTATGAGAATTTAGGATCCCGACAAAATTTTCGAAATTTAATAAATAATTAAATTTATTCCGAAAATAATTAAATAATCATATTTTAATAATTTCGAATAATGATATATTATTAAATTATTAAATAATTTCGAAATGTTTAAATAAATCAAAAGTAAATTCCTTTATGTCACATCAAAGCTTATATTAATACAAACCTTCATTCAGCCTTAAATTAAACTCACTTTAAGCTAATTAAACACATTAATATAATCCACACTTACATCAATTAAACTAACCACCTAATCACAATTAACATAAACTAAGCACACCTAAAGCATAATTAACCCTCTAAGCGAGGTTTAGTGAGTTAAACTCACCGGATTAGCGAACCGAGCGGACCAAAACGACGGGGACGCCGAGGAGAACAACTTTCCTCAAAGCGGGCCGAGCATCCGGGCTCGGGAAGGCGGCCAAAACGGGCCACGAAGCCGCTGCATACCCATTTTCTGCAGCTTCTGATCTTGGGCGGAGGAGGGCTGATCCGAGCCTAATCGGGCGGAGGAACGGCGAGGGAGAGGGGCGGTAGCTCGGGCGGCCAACGGCGGGGCCTCACGGTGGCCGGAGGTGAGCTGGACGGCTCCGGCTGAGCTTCCCCAGATCTGGAAACGCTGCTGGACTCGCGGAACGGCAGGGACGAGCAGGCGCACGGCGACGACCGCGGCGGTTCCGGCGGCGAGCTGGCTGGGCGACGGCTCCAGCAGTCCTTGCTGGCTCCAACGGTGGCCGGCCCATCTTGCACGACGGCTTGGACGAGCAGATCCAGGCGGAGTACCGACTGGACGAGCTAGGGAGGCGCACGGCAGCAGCTGGTTCCGGCTGGCTTCCACGAGCGAGCGACGGCAAGGACGGCGACGGGCGGCGCGGCTGATCCAAGCGACGAGTAGCTTCTCCTCTGCAATTTCTGGGCTTCGAAGAAGAAGATGAAGACCATGGAGGAATCGCACGGAGGAGAGAAGAAGAAGAGAGGGAGGAGAGAGAGAAGGAGGGGGGGGCTCTTTTCTTTTCTTTTTTTCCTTTTCTTTAATCCCACAAAATGGCCCACCATGACCTCATGGATGATGTCACCTTCCACTATCTCCCACAACCTCATTCCAATGGGTTCACTTCCATTTTCCGCCGGGGTCCAATTTTTGTACATCAAATTTCTTCAATTCTCATCAATTCTCTTTCAATTGAATCAAATTGAAGTCCATAAAATTAATCCAATGTCACCACACTTCAATTCACATTTTCACTTGTCCATAGAACCAACTTAAGTCCCAAAAGCAAGACCAAATGCGGACCTACTACTTTCTCGAGCCAAATTAGCCATTTCTTGATTATTTTGTTGAAAAGCTCGGCTTGCATGAAAAATCTTCCAAAGATGATTCAATGATCTTGAAATGATTTGTGACACACCCAGACTTCCAATTTCTGAATTCGATTTCAATTCCACGGTTAATTTCACTTTGGCACGATACTAGCGCGGCCCAACCTACCGGGTAGCATTTAGAAATTTTCATGCATTTGACCTGTGGTTGATTATCTCAAGCCACAATGTACATCTTTGAAACATCGGCGACTTTCGGTTGTCGGCATAATCTCAAGGTTTCAAATACAAACACAGGGTACCCAATCGATAGAAAAGTCGGTCCAGTGTCGATCGACAAGAATTATGCAATCCGGTGGAATCACCCACACTCAATCACATGCCTCTTTCGAGTCGACCTATCTCCGGTCTCTAATCGATTTTTATTTGTGCTGTAATGACCCTTGCAGATTAGTTCGGTCGAAAGATCGCTTCCTGGTCAAATTCTCGAGTCTGATGCTTTAGAAACTCTTAACAGCTTCACCCGATAGATTAGTTTTCATATGAGTGGCCGACTCAAGGAAAAGAACTATATGCGTGCCAACGAAATGCCCGTCTTAATTTATTTAAAATAGAATCGGAAAATCGGGATGTCACACAAGGTTTTAGTCGATTGGCGATGACCTTTGAATTAATTTTATAGGCATAGGTGCAAAGGCTTATTGGTCGATACTGATCAAGTCTTTTTGGGTGATTGACTTTGGGGATCAAAGCAATGATGGTCCTGTTTAGATTGCGAGGCATCACACCTGAGCTAAAAAAATCTTGCACTGATTTAACAACATCATCCTTAATAATATCCTAGTGTGTCTGAAAGAATAACCCATTCAAACCATCAGGACCTGGGGCCTTTGTTGTCCCCAACTGGAAAGTTGCCTAGTGGACCTCCTCATCAGTAACTAAAGTCATCAACTTATCATTCATTTATGTAGAAACGACTTGAGGGCATTGATTTAAAATTGGGCCATAGTCAAGATAACCAGTTGTAATATATAAAGTGGAAAAGAAACTGTACGTCATCTACCTTAAGGTCACAGGGTCCCTCACCTAGTTCTGATCATTGTCTTGTAACATACAGATTTTGTTTCTGTGCCTTCTTTGTAATGTGCCGGTGTGAAAAAACTTTGTATCCTTGTCACCCCCATCATAGCCAATTTATTCTAGAACGCATAGCCTAGAACTATTCTTCTTGTTGCCATATTCGTCTAATTTCATCTCGCAAGTAGTAGATACTACCACTCTGTCGTTGCTGTTGTTATGTGGGCTGTTTATGATAAGCTGAAGCTGATTTTGTAAATGAAGCACTCTAAGGTGGCCATTTTAAAATTTTGATCTACTCCAATTTGCTAAATCAGTAGAGACGGCCTTTAGTTTATGTAAAAGATTAGGATTGCTTACCGGGCTGAATTCCATGAGTTATAGATGATCTCTTTGCATTGCTGATCTTGATTCCAAAAAGCTTCGTATATGAAAGTCTTTTTTCGTTTTTGAAACTTTGCTGTTGTATTTAGAAGAAGAGGACAATGGCCAGACCCCAATGCCGGGAGTGCCAATACTTCAACCGTAGGATATATAAGACGCCAATCCATGGAACACATAATCCGATCTAACCTTTCCTTCACTAACTCGTCCCCTTCTCGGTTATTCATCTAGGTAAATGCGCACCCTTTACTTTCTAACTCCATCAAAGAACAGTCATTTATGATGGCACGAAATGAGAATAGACTATATGAGTCTGCTGGTCGCTTCCCAATCTTTTCCCATGGGTAGATAATCTCGTTAAAATCGCCGGCACATAACTAGGGTAATGTGTTTGAGATTCTGATTTCCCAAAGCTTGTCCCATAGCAGCTGTTTAGATTGGTAGTTTGAGGGAGCATGAAGACAGGTAATTCGCATTGTTTTGTCCTCCATCAAATCACAGCAAAACCATATCAAAGTAGTCCTCTAAGGATCTCATAATATTTAAAGTCAAATTTTCATTCCAAAAAATTGCTAGTCCTCTTGCCAATCCCATTGGGTTTCAAACGAATGAACTATGAAAATGTAAACGGTGTTGTAATCGATAAATCACTGACTAATCATTTTTTGTCTCTATTAAGAAGACTAGATCGGGCCTTTCTTTGGCCAAAATGGCTTTGAGGGCTTGAACTGTCAGGGGATTGCCCAAACCCTGACAGTTCCAACAAATCAGCTTCATTTGTCTTTTGGTGACTGTTGAGGGCCAGCTGCCAAAGCCCAATGTCCCATTTCTTCCACTGTTAAAACTGGTGTGTACATGAGAAAGGTGTCATCAAAGTCCTCTAAAGTTAAGTTCCGCATCTTATAAGGAGCATACCGTTTCTGTTTTTTGGCTGCCAAAACTTTTGGAGCAAATCTTGTATTCTTCAGTTTTTTTTTTTTTTTATGTTGTATTTCCATTTGTTGAGGCTAAGTTCCCTTCATTTTTGCTGATGCAGGTATCAAATCAGTTGATAGAGAAGTCCCATGTTTCATAGCATTCTATGGAAATGCTGCTGATTCTCAGGTTCTGAAGGGAGGTGCAAATTTCTTGGTCTCGACATGGGGTTTGCATCACCATCAACTAGTGGGGGCTTTAAAGGAACAATCGGTAGCAAAGCAGGACGGGTTTCAGGTACTGTCTCTTGTAAATCCTCTATGGTTGATGGTGAATTATAAAAAGTCTACCAGTAGGGACTATACTCTCATACCTCTGCACGCAACCATTAACCATAGGCCATCTTGTCTTTTCCGTCTATCTTCGCTTCTTCAAATGGATAGTCTTTACAATACATGGCGTAGTGTCCTAGTTTTCCATAGGAATAACAAAAGTGACTTAAACATTCATATAAAAAATCTAGCCATAGAGTTTTGCCATTGATGCGTATAAGTTTCCATATCTTTAAAGGTTTTGGAGATTTAATTCCACTCTTGCTCTGCCAGCCCTTAAGGCTGAGCCCTCTTTAGAATCGGCTTTAACTTCCAAAACCTTACCAATGTGATTGGCTGCCTTTTTGATCATTTGCTCAGTACTCCATTCCAATGGCAATCCAAACACTTGAACCCAAGAAGCATAGCTTGAGAAATCATAGCAATGTAACGGCGTATTTGGAATCCAAGACTTAAAAATGACTAGATGGCTTGAAAACTACCAAGGGCCACCTTGTAAAACGCGTTGTTTGTTTGACTCTGATTGGAATTTTGCAACGTATAAGCCAGTATCTCACTGGGAAATCTCGACTTCGTTTGTTCACCAAGCTTGCTTTAAGGTGCTCTGGAAAGCCTGCAAGTTTAACATTAACCTGCATTCTTCCAATTTTTCAGGTGGGGCTTCTTCTTCCCAGATGTCTATCTCCTTCTTGGAATAGAGTCGACCCAGTCTTTGACATAGCGCAACCAGTCGCAACGAGCCATCCGGATCGTTTGAAGCCATTTGATAGGCGAAATACAAGTTGTGCCAAACCAAAATTATTCTGAAGTACGTTAATGCCAGAACCAAAAACGAGATGCATGTAGGTACACACCAAAGGGCAATTCAACGAATGGAATAGACCCAACTCGATAAAAGTTGGAGAGAAGTCACCATTGAACCAAATGAAGGAGATGTCAAGCCATGCAATCCCTCCAAGTACGAGAATGGAAGAGAACGAGATGGCCAGAATTGCGGATTTGGGGTTGATTGTTGTCCGATAAAACCGAAGTCAAGGAGAAGTGACAGTGTTGCGCTACAAGAAAGAAAACGAGAAATGGTGGAATAGAGGTACAAGGTGGGGAAGAAATTGGGGATAGGTAGTGTATAGAGATGATGGTGGGTGTTAAGAGGGATTAGGGTTAGGGTTGATGGAAACTACCATTAGAGGTAGATAGAGCTCTACATATCGAGAGGATTTTCAATTGCTACTTTATGGCTGAGAACTTGATGACCCAAAATTTTGTATTTTTATAATGTCAATTAATTAAGTTCTTAGCTTATCTAATTATTGTGTCCCCACTTACCCAAATCCGAAAGTATAAACTATATATGTAATCTCCATCCTATTGTTAGGTCACTAATTTAAACGAGACGACCTCAACAATGTCAAAACATCAACATAATAGCTTATCACCAATTTAAATGAGGAGCCTCAACAATGTCGAAAAATCAACATAATGGCTTAATTAATGGAGAGTGACAGAGTGACTTAAGGCCTGTTTGTTAACCATCAAAATAGTACTTGATTTTGATTTTTTGTTCTCGGGAACAGTTTGGAAACAGAATCACATTTAATAAGATTTTTGTTCTTAAGAACAAATTTCTATTTTTTTTTCTCGGAAGTAGATTTAGAGCAAAATCAAAAATTAAAAAAAAAAAGTTGATTCTTATTCCTAGGAACAAATCTAAGAATCAAGACCATATTTATCTTCTTCTTCCTTTTTTCTTCTTCTTCATCTACCGCCATCCCGCGATTGCCATCCGCCACCGTCTGCCACCGGAGGCTCGCTAGGTCAGGGCGAGGTCTAGCGAGCTCACTAGAGGTAAGCCCAGCCACCAGCGAGGCTTGCCCAGCCTCGCCGATGGCCAAATGGGCCTCATCGAGCCTCCGACGAGATCGAGCCTCAGCAAGGCTAGGTGAGCCTCGCGATATGGCGAGGGCAAGCCTTGTTGGTGGCCAAGCATGCCTTGCCTAGCCCTAGCAAGGCTCGCCTAGCCTCACCGGTGGCCAGGCGGGCCTTGCCAAGCCCCGACGAGGCCTACCTAGCCACCGGTGAGGCCAAGCCTTGGCAAGGCTGGGCAAGCCTTGCCCAGCTGCCGACGAGGCTCTACCGATGAGGGCCGGCCCTCATCTAGCCGGTCATCAGACCGGTGACCAGCCATTTGAAAAAGAAGAACAGGGAGAGAGAAAGGAAAAAAAAAAAGAAAAGAAAAGAAAAGAAAAAAAACATATTTAATTTAAAAGAAAATGATTTGGAGTATAAATTTTGAGCATGATACAAAACGCAATTCTATTTCAGAATCATAAATTTTGAACAATTACCGCTTAAAATGCTTAGAAATTGTTCCCAGGAACATAATAAAAAAGAATAATTTCCGATCATAATTTGTTCCTGAGAACAGAATCGTTACTAAACGCGCCCTGAAGCTTCATTTATTTCGTGGAAAATGAATAATTTGGAAAATATTTTTTAAGCAATACAACAATCAATTTTTGAAAAATATTTTTCAAATCATTCATTTTTTTTTTCAAAATAAACAGTCTTAATGGAACAATCTCGTTAAGTTAGAGGACTTAATCGAAATATAAAAGAAACTGCAAAAGTAAGCAGATTAAGTTAGAGGGTTTATTGTTGACTTAACCCACCAAAGAGAAGGGATAATAGGAAACGCAATGGAATGAGGTTTATGTTCACGGGAATGGAGGAGCTAATTAACATCTTGAGTTTTGTCATTTTTAGTCTATTTTGCCTGTTCATGTTTTGTCTTATTTCCAACAACGTCGTTTTCTTTCCGTAAATGCCACCGCCCAATTGCAAAATTTCCTACCTCACCCAAGCCCCCAAAACCAAACCAAAAACGTAATCACCAAACCCTAAGCCTGGCTGCCGCTATTAGCCACCGCCGTGCCCATTGCGGCAATGGTGGCAGCGGTGGTAAACAATGGTGGCTGATGAAAGATGTGAGGATTTATGGGAAAATTGGAGGATTGGAAATTCTAAAAGGAGGTAATTTGATCTTTTTAGCATATGATAATTTGGTTGAGGATGATGAGTGGTATTTTTAAAAGTAGAGGAGAGGAAGGTCTCATAGAGTGAAATGTGAGGATGGTTTGTAGGTTGCAATTACCTAAGATGAACTTTAGAAGACATCGGATTCGATGTTAAGCCTGAATTGTATGGAGGCTTTAGGTAAAAAAAAAACTCTTTCTTAAAAGTTGGGCATAAGATATGTGCGGGTGGCTTTCACCTAGAAAATTTTGCATGCAATTGGTGGAATATGTAACCCATAGCTCTAGCGTTAGAAAGAGTGAATGTTAATGTGCTTGATTTTTTTAACATGTATTTACAGAATTATAAGTGGATTTTTCTTTGTTTGTTCATGCAAAGCGCATTGGACCTTCTTTTCTCCGGTTTGAATGGACTAGGATTAAAACTGGGTTAATAGTATAATCCAATATCTCTGCAAGTGAATAGGGAGGGTAATCGGACCCTACAACCACGGTCGATGTCTATCGGTCAACGAACAACCTCAAAAGAAACTCCACGTAATGACACCACACGTTGGACAAGCTGCATGCGCTGTGCCGCTCGAAACCCCATAAGAATCCGAAATCTTATTTATTTATTTATTGTTGACACAAGATAAGACAGTTGACATTAGGGGAAGCAACTAAGGCAGGCGGCTTCGGCAACATCCACAGGCGAAGGATGGCGATGGTTGTCTTCCGTCCCTTTCGCCTGGTCATTTAGAAGCGGGAAGTGGATATTGTCGGATTAACAGCGTTGAATTTACAGACTTCTTCTTGAGTTTTGACCCGAAATAAGGTGTCGTAACGGGTCGCCTTTATCTTACAAAGTTCTTTCTCTTTACGTTTACAGGGAGAGAGAATCATGGATGAAACATTTGAAGAAAAGCACACGTATCATAGTTTCTTATAATTAAGCACTACCTTGATGTACTGATTTCTGTTGAAGCAAATGAATGATCATTTCTAGGGAGCAAAAAAGGCTTTGCTCGAGAAATTTTTTGGTCAGTTAAAGTATTGATAATCCAGATTAGCAGATAAGTTAGTGTACGTGGGATGACGCTGTTATTTTTTCTTATTTGGCTATGTAAGAAGCACCCTCCAAAGATAATTATGAACAAGATCTATATTACATAATAGTCATATGCCCAGTGACATGCCAATACATCTAGGAGACAAATCAAATATATCGTATGTTATTGTTTGTTTTATGGGTTAAAGGTTAGGAGGGACAATCGGTACAATTACCCATATGAGCATTGACATAAGGGTTCTGCACTTGTTCCGAAATGTAATAACTAGACCACTCATAAGTGTATAGGTCCGCCATCCAGCCCTACGAACACGCTAGAAGCTAAAAGTCTCTCACATTACGTAACAAATGTCCTTGATACAAGCTGGTCTAAGGTTTGCTAATGGTATGATGTGTGAACCCTAATCATTGGGCTACCAGCGCCCGATGGCATCGAATGTTGTTGTTTTTTTATTATATATTGAGCAATAAAAAGCAATCATAAGAGTATTAGAATTTTTTCGTATAAATGTCCCGTTGTGGGTCATGTGATGATTGACTTGTAGATAACAAAATTGTTGGATTATTTTTGGGGTTCAGATGTTACAGCTTACTAATAATAGCCATTCATTTAACTAATATTGTTTACTGAATATTATTTTCCTCAGAGAAGACCAGAAGCAAAAGGACATAATCATGTACAAAACAAATGCAGTTATATCTATCAAAATGCTTATACATGCACAGCATGCCTACGAGGCTGTAATGAGATGGGGAGTTTTCCGTGCAACCTTCCTTAGTTTAAATATTTTCAAGTATCGCTCGTTGATTCTTTTTATCTAAGTTATAATAATGTTGCGATCCAAGGTAAACTTATCTCCTCTTTAAAAATAAAATCCCAGTTTTTGGTTTATCTAACTTAGCGCGGAGTTAACGCATAAAATGACGGAGGATGGTCCTTTGTTGATTAGGCATTCGAATGGGACGGGTTAGAGAGCACCTTAATCTATTATTTTACTTTAGAGACATTCTGCAAATTAATTGTCTGTTAGGTATTTGTATGACTAGTTTCTCTCCAAAAAAATAAAGTAAAATAAAAGGGGGACCTAGTCTAACATTTCAATTCCAAAATATATATATATATATATATATATATATATATATGTGTGTGTGTGTGTGTGTGTGTGTGTGTGTGTGTGTGTGTGTGTGTGTGTGTGTGTGTGTTAAACTTGCCTACAAATTTGATATACAAAGTGATGTCCCGCTGTTATTGGTTTTTAAATATGACCGATTTATTTAGAGATTATTCGTAACTTGACATATTACTTAGTGAATCAACTGTAACTAGTCTTAGTAAGTCTAGTGTTACTCGTTTAATTCCATGTTCCAATAAGAACGTAATTTGTGTGTATATTCAAAGGCCGAAAATAGAGTAGCTATATAGTTTGCATGAATGATCTAAACTAGTATTTGAAAAATGCATATACATTATGTTGAAATGAAAAACCAAGTTGATTTCAGCTAGAGCTTAAAGAAGCCATTGAGAGTCGTATTCAATTGGACAAACTTCTTGATGCGTGCAAGTCGGAAAAAAATTGTCAGGATTTAGTTTAAATTTTGTATGCTACCAAACAATTCCATAGAATTCCAATAAATTTCAAGATGTAGCTTCAAAATCAAGAACCAATCTCCATAATGATCTAGCCTATTATTCGGATCTATTGAAAGCACATGTCAATTTCTATCACTTTTTTTCCCATTGGATAACTTATGTTGTACTTGTTGCGTGTACATGTGACATCCCGATTTTCCAATCCTATTTTCAATAAATTGAGACGGGCATTTCGTTGGCACGTAAATAGTTATGTTCCTTGAGTCGGCCACTCATGTGAAAACTAGTCTATCGAGTGAAGCCGTTAAGAGTTTCTAATGCATTAGACTCGAGAATTTGACCAGGAAGCGACCTTTCGACCGAGCTAATCTACAAGGGTCGCTACGGCACAAATAAAAATCAATGAGAGACCGGAGATAGGTCGACTCGATAGAGGCATGTGATCGAGTGTGGGTGATTCCACAAGATCGCACAATTCTTGTCAATCGACACTGGACCGACTTTTCTATCGATTGGGTACCATGTGTTCGTATTTGAAACCTTGAGATTATGCCGACAACCGAAAGTCGCCAATGTTTCAAAGATGTACATTGTGGCTTGAGATGATCAACCACAGGTCGAATGCATGAAAATTTCTAAAGGCTACCCAGTAGGTTGGGCCACGCTAGTATCGTGCCAAAATGAAATTAACCGTGGAATTGAGATCGAATTCAGAAATTGGAAGTCTGGGTGTGTCACAAATCATTTTAGGATCATTGACTAATCTTCGGAAGATTTTTCATGTAATCAGAATTCTTCATAAATTAAATCAGAGAATGGCTGTTTTGGCTCGAGAAATTAGTAGGCTCGCCTTTGGTCTTGCTTTTGGGATTTAAGTTGGTTCTATGGACAAGTGAATATGTGAATTAAAGTGTGGTGACATTGGATTAATTTTATGGACTTCAATTTGACTTAATTGGAAGAGAATTGATGGGAATTGAATAAATTAATGTACAAGGATTTGGACCCCGGCGGAAATGATATTGCACTCATTGAATAATGTTGTGGGAGAGGAGATAGTGGAAGATGACATCATGCGGGTGATGTCATGCTGATTGAAGCCAAGCAAATGGGGTGTTGACAAGTGGCAAGAGCTCATTGGCTCTCATAAAGTGGGGTTTTTTTTATCTCTCACCTATCACCATCATCTTCAACCTTGGGAAGGAGAGAGAGAGGGGAGGAGAGAGAGACCGACCGGACCAGCCAAGCCGACCACCCGACGCTGCCCTCTTCGCCCGGTCGCTCGTCCGCTCGTCGCTGCCGCCCCGCGCCGCCCGCGCCGCTTCGCCGGTCAGCTCGCCCTAACCGCTCGCACCCCCATCTCTCTCCTCCGTTCCCTTGTGGTCAACACCCCTGCAAGTTGAAGGACTGACGAAGCCAGCTCGTCGTTGAGGCCTCACCGCCGTGCACCGCCATCGAAGCCGCCGAAGCCAGCTCGTCGCCGGTTCTCCTTCGCCCGCTCGCGCCGCTGCTCTTCCCTCGTTCGCCGTCGTCCTCGCTCGTCTTCAAGTTTGGGAGGCTGTCCGACCAGCCTAGGTCGCAGATCAGCCACCGTGAGCCGCCATGTGCCCTCGCATTAGCCCACTGGAGCTTCGCCTTGCCTCCGCCGCCCTTGGTCACCCGAACCGACGCCGGATCAGCCTTCCTCTGCTGTGAATAGCAGCTGGGAGAAAATGGGTATGGCAGCCCCGTTTTAGCCATTTTGGCCGCCTTCCCGAGCCCGGATGCTCGGCCCGCTTTGAGGAAAGTCGATCATCGCATTGTCCCCGTCGTTTTGGTCCGCTCGGCTCGCTAATCCAGTGAGTTTAACTCACTAAACCTCGCTTAAAGGGTTAATTACGCTTTAGGTGTGCTTAGTTTATGTTAATTGTGATTAGGTGGTTAGTTTAACTTATTTAAGTGTGGATTATATTAATGTGTTTAATTAGCTTAAAGTGAGTTTAATTTAAGGCTAAATGAAGGTTTATATTAATATAAGCCTTGATGTGACATAAAGGAATTTACTTTTGATTTATTTAAACATTTCGAAATTATTTAATAATTTAATAATATATTATTATTCGAAATTATTAAAATATTATTATTTAATTATTTTCGGAATAAATTTAATTATTTATTAAATTGCGAAAATTTTGTCGGGACCCTAAATTCTCAGAATTTCGTGCCGGTCGCTGCTGTGTATTTGGATTTTGAAATTGATGGTCGGATATTATAAATTGAATGTGGATTGCGAAAAATATGGATATTATTATTTAATTAATTTTCGGAATAAATTTAATTATTTAATAATCCAAAAAATTATTTTGGGACCCTAAATTCCCTGAATTTCATGCTGATCGCTGTGTATTTAGAATTTGAATTTGATGATTGATTGTGGCAAATTGAGTGTTGATTGTGATAAATGTGAATTTTATTCATAAAAACCCAAGTGTCGGGTTTTGATGCAAAAATTGGATTTTAATTATTATATTAAATAGTGGGATTTGAAAAAGTGAGATATTGGCTTTTGATTCGAAATTAGCGTGTCCCCACACACGTGAGTAATTTCTGGAATATTTTTAATATGGAGAAAAATGGCCGGGATCGCTATTTTAAGTGAAAGCACTGATTGAAATATAAAGTGTCCTGAGGCCGAGTATGCTCTGGCTGTGTGATAACTAAGAGGAATTGTCCTGGGCTGTTGAGTCGGACTTGCCCCTATATGGGATGCCCACGCGGTGGTTGCGGGTCGCAGTAGATTTTGGGCCCATGCTCCTTCAGGAATGCCGTCGACGTACTGACGAAGCCGCGCTCCATTGGGGGAGGCGATGCCTGGTTATATGCCAGTAGATAGCCGAACTGCGAGTAGGCTATGCCCTTGTGTGGCAGTGAATAATAATTGGAATGCGTGCTAAGTGCGATTGTGATTATATGAATGTGATGGCGTTCCAATTGTTTGAGTTCCTATTACTATTTGTGATTTGGTGATTTGAATTGTGCTAATCTGCAGGATGGAACTGAGGCGAGGTAAGTTCTTTGTGTGATGTGGCTAGGCCACCTTGGGGCGTATTTTCTTTCTAATAGGGGTTTAGGGGGTTGAACTTGCTAAGACATCGTCTCATCCCGGTTGTGGGATTAAAATTTCAGGTCCCTGGTGGACGGAGCAGCCAGATAGCTTTGGTTGGCCTTGAGAAGTTGCAGAGTTGAAGTCATAAGGATTGGAGAACGTGTTTGACTTGTGGGTCGTAGGACAGTTCTATTTTAAGAGCCAGTCTTTTGTAGATTGTTGGCCATAGATCTCTGTTTGTAATTCTGTTGAATTATGAAAGTGTTATGTTGTGATTTTGTTTCCTGCTTTTCTATCCCGTATGTTATTGTAAGGGGTTTTATAATACGTTCCGCTTGCGCATTAATAAATGAATGGGGTCGGCGACACTACCTGGGAATGTCGCATTTGAATGACCATGGTGGGATGTTGGCGCGCTCGAGGTTCAGGGCGTGACAGTACAACTACCTAAAGGATTTTCAGATTATTTCAGCAGCTCTAATTGATATGGGTTAGCAATAATCCTAAAATGATACTGAAGTTAAATGAAATGAAATAAGAAATTGGCTAAAACTTCATGAGAAATCGAAATTAAATCTGAATGAACAACTCAGGTTAGCCATCGAAGCGTTGCGCTTCACTATATTTTTCACTTATAAACCATGGTGCGTTGCCCTCATCTAACATCAAGCGAAGAAAAACTAATTATTAAACAAATTGACCGGAAATCTTTCACTGTCGACAAAGTTTGCTCATACATTATCCCAATAAGGATATATAACTTTACTACCTTATTATAATTATTCTCATTATTGTTTAGTGAGGGTTCCGATAAGCCACGCCAGAAATGTGTGTGCGTTTTTTTTTGGTCAAACAGAAATGTGTGGTTGGATCGGGACATTTATGATGAGAATTTTGATGACCTAACGAGCAGTACCTTTTTTATGGTCAATTAATCACACTTACCTAAATCAAAGTATAAAAGTATATACGTAATCTCAATCCCATTGCCACGTCACCAATTCAAATAAGTCCACCTCGGCAATGTCAAAACATCACCTTAACGATTTAGTAAGTGGCGAGCATCCTTGTTAAGTTAGAAGACTTGATTGAATATATATATAGATATAATATTTAATTAAAACTAGATGATTGAAGTTTCAGCTTAGGCTCGGTTGTCACCACGAGTCGTTGCCGAGGCCTTCCGCTGCTGTGCCCACCATCATGACGGCGGTGGCGGCAGTAAACAGTGGTGGATGATGAAAGAGGCGAGGGTTTGTGAGAAATTAGGAGGATTGGAAATTCTAAAGAAGGTAATTTGGTCTTTTTAACAAATGAGATTTTGTTAGAGGATGGTAAGTGGTATTTTCAAAAGTAGACGAAAGTAAGTGATTGGGGAGTTAAAAACAATGATGGTTTTGGTAACAATTACCTAAGACAAATCAACTCTAGTACTAGGAGACTAAGATGACACTGGACTAAGAATTAAGCTTGAATTATAGGGAGGCTATGGGGAAGAAAGCCTTTCTTAGAAGGAAAAATATGCATTGATAGTGTAAAGTAAAATTTATACAAATGGCCTTATCCATTATTGATTTGAGGATTGTGACTACCCATTCTCCTAAATCACTAGCATATAAGACCATTATTCTAAATAACTTTTACATTACTATGTTATGATATGATTATTCTTCTCAAGATAGAGCAAATTGCAAGAAGTTTAGTTATAAATAGTGTGTCAAATTTCTAATGAATCTTTTCTAACCTAAGGGCATGAGCGCATAAGCCCATAAGATAACCTGCAAGCCCAATACTCAGTTTAAGTTTAGGCATTTGGCTCGATTCTCATCCATAGTGATTTTCACACAATTGATGAGATTTTAATAGATAACCTTCATCTCTATAGCTAGAAATGCAATGATGTCCCAATTAACGGCACCAACCCTAGATATTGATTCAAATAATTTTCAATCATAAATATGTGATCTAAAAATTTGTTGATGTGTGAAATCAAAGTTCAAGTTTAGAATCTGAGACACAAGCACAACCGTTGGATAATTGTCTTGACTATAGTATTGAGCTCCGGTTTTGTCCATTGTGTTGTAACTTAGGATTATAACTCATCCTATTAGACAAGCATGTTCTTTTCAAAAGATGAATTTGTCAAGTAACATGGGACAGTAATACATTTATAACACATCTCTCAACTCTCTCTCACACCTATATCAGCCTATTCGCCCGAAAGATAAAAAATTGGACATTGCCACATTGACGAGATAATAATGGAATGTACATAACATATTAAGAGAAAGTTCAAGATAAGAGAGAATGCTGATGTGCTGAGTTTGTTAGATATATACTTAGGAGTTACAAAATGATCCTCGCCGTTAGTTTGTGGAAAAATGTTGGGCCTTCTTTTGTTCGGCTTGAATGGATCGGAATTATAATTGGAATAGTATAGTCCCAATCTCCACAATTGAATAGGGTGATCAGACCTTACAACCACGGTCGGTGCCTTTCGGTCGACGAACGACCTCGAGAAAACTTTACGGGAGGCGCCACACGTTGGAAAGACCGCATGCGTTGTGCCGCTCAAAACCCTAGAATAATCCAAATCTTTTATTTATTTCTGAAAGAAGATAAGACAATTGACATTACGGGGACAGGGGAAGCAGCTAAAGCAAGGCGGCTCAATGATCGCCTAATCAAAATGGCTCGGATTTTGCAACATCTGGTGGCGATGGCGACAGTTGTTGTCTTCCGTCCCTACTGCCTGATCGTTCAAAAGTGGAAACAGGATATTGTCGAATCAGCAACGTTGAATCTGCTGGCTTCTTCTTGAGTTTTGACTCAAAAAGATAAAATATATATAATCATATAATGTCTTCAAATTAATTAAGTACCCCAATATACTGATTTCTTTTGAGGTAAATGAATGATCTTTTCTAAAATAATAAAATATTTGGTCGATTTGATATTTGTTGAATATTTTAGAGTATCAATAAAGCATATAAGTCAGGGCATTGGAGCAAAGCTGCTACTTTTTCTTATATGGAAAAATATATATTGTATAATGATTATGTCTCGTGACGTGCCAACATCATATTAAGAAGATAAATCAAATATATCAAATGTTCTTTTTATTTTTCTCGAAAGTTTAAGAGGGGCGATTAGTGCAACTACTCATTTGGATGTTACTTCAAGGCTTCTATACTCACTCAGAAATTTCAGTTTAAATTATAACTAGTCAATTTTACTCGTCAATGCATGAGCCTATGTCCACAATCATATAAATTTTGACTAATCATTTAGGATTAAATTGCATAAGAAAATTAGGGTCCAATTTAGCTCTAACAAAAATAGCTTTTGCATCACCTAGGTATTAATATCATTTGCTTTTACTAAGTTTTATTTTCTATTTTATTTCCCTTATTTTACACTATTTTTGGATAATAATGATTATCATTATCAAAAAGAAGAAGAGGCCCACGCGGGCTAGGCCTTCTCGGCCAGCCCCCTTTTTTATTCTTCCGCATGGGCCCAGGTCCATCTGCCCCCCTCAACTTCCCGGCCCGGCCCCCTTCTCCTCCTCCCTCCTCCTCTGCAGCACACCCGCGGCAACGGCGACGCGCGCCCGGACTACGACCGCGCGCGGGACAATGCGTTGGCTGGCGAGAAATCCAGAGGAACAGAACGCAGATCGCACTCCTTCAATGCGGAGCAGAGCGTGGGGCAGACGGTCGAGGTGACGCCGGTCCAACCAAGAGGCGGCCCGGTCGGCGCGTGGAGGGCCGGCGGCCGAACCTCCATCGACCGGACCCTGCTCGCCTGTAAATAAGCGGGCCGTGAGCTCGGTTAAGGGAGTCGGCAAGCTCAGAGGACTTCCGGGAGAGACATCAGAGAAGGCCTGCGTTGCCACGGCTTGGGCTAAGCCAAGTTGACGCCCAAGCGGGTCGGTAGCCTGGCCGAGGCAAGTGGCGCCGCCGTCTCCGCCGGCCAGATCGCGGAAAATGGAGGGCGGTGAGAGAGACGGAGAGAGAGGGGGCGGCGACTTGGGCGAGCCAAGTTGGGTCGCCTTGCGGGTCTGACCGACCCGGGTCACTCCGGTACCCGGTAGGGTTTCGTTTCATTGGGCCGGACATGGTTTAAATTGTGGACTGGGCTTTTTCTTTTTGGTCTTGGGTTAATAGGTTAACGCATTGGGCTCGGTGAATGAGCCCAGCCCAGCCGAAGACCCAGGCTGGCCTTGATCCAGGTCGAGTACGGCCACCTGACTCGGACTCGTCTGTTTTTATATAAGATTATATAATATTATTATATAAAAATGTTTTAATAAAAAAAAAAAAAAATCAGAAAAACCAAAATTTTTTAATATTTTCCAAAAAATCAGAAAAAAGTCTAAAGATATATTTTTTGATTAGTTTTCTCCACAAATGCATGGAAAAACCTTTAAAATCCAAAAAAAAAAAAAAAAAAAAATCAAACATTACGATTGAAACAAGATTAGATACCATAAGGCATTAGTTGATTAATTAGTGTAATCAAATCCTCAATTCTAGTTTCTTTGGTTGCACAAGAGTAAAATATTTCTTTTATTATTTTACTTCGATTTCTAATCGTCCCACTTAAATTCGAGTAGTGGCGACTTTTATTTGAAATTATCTTGCAAGTTAAAATTTTGAAAAATAAGTTGTAATTAGTGGGTTTGGAAAAGCCCGGACTAAGCTTAACATTTAGCAGGCTATTACCCTCCGTCTATGAGCTTGTGCGTAAGTGGGCGCTTGAAAAAGTAGGTTGAGACAAGAGGTCTCTCCATATTATGTAGCAAATATCCAAAGCACAATCAATTAGAGGTTTGCCAATAATATGGCCTGAATTTGTGACCTCCTACAACCCTTGGTGGTATCGAATGTTGTTCTTTATTATTGCATATTGAGCAATAATGAGCAATCATAAAAATAATATAAAAAAGATTCGAATAAATTAAGAACATTCAAATTCTCTCTCTCTCTCTCTCTCTCTCTCTCTCTCTCTCTCTCTCTCTCTCTCTCTCTCTCTCTCTCTCTCTCTCTCTCTCTCTCTCTCTCTCTCTCTCTCTGTGGTCGGTGGATGTGTGGTGTGCAAATGAGAGGGAGAGGGAGAGATTTTGAATATACGCTTTGTCGAGCACGCAAAATGTAGAGTTTTCACAACTTTTTTGAGTCCTTGGTTAACGTCATATCTTTCGATAGTGTCTTAACAACCTTTATGCATGTCAAAGATGGTCTATTTTGTCGAAATTTAACACAATTGTATCTCGTTGAAAATAAGTGATTGCTTAACAATAAACGAGAAAGATGTTAATGTGGACACAGCCATGTCGCTGAGATAATAGTGGAATGAATCTTCATTGGAAACAAAGAGTAAGTAAAAGATTAGAGAGAATATTAATATGCCGGGTTTGTTCAATATATCCTTATAGTTATAGATCAATCTTCTTCGTTAGTTTACGGAAGCATGTTTCGCACTCTTTTCTTCGGTTTGAATGGACTAAAAATTAACATTGGAATAATGCAATCCCATATCTCTACAAGTCATAAGAACATTACAGAAGATTTGTTAATTTGCCGTCGTGGGTCAACTGATGATTAAGTCGAAAATAACAAACTTCTTGGACTTTTGAAACTTACGTAGAGCCATGCAGCTGAGGAGAGAGATTTCGAACATGCGCCTTGTCAAGCACGTAAATGTAACGTAGAGTTTTCGCAACTGTTCAGAGTCCAAGGTTATGATGCTCTTGTCTTTGGATAGTGTCTTAACAATCTTCATGCAGGTCAAAGAAGATCTATTCCCTAGAAATTTGGCACATTCGTGTCTTGCAAGGAAAGTAAGTGATTGGACAATAATAAACCGGAAAACAAGAAAGTACATTAAAATATCGGATTTTTGCAATTCATTCGGCACACCTTAAAGTCTAAGGACCAAATTGAACAAATTAAAAGTTCAAAGATGACATTATATATTGGGCTAAAATTCAAATGTTACATTAAACAAATTAAAATTTGATGACGACATTGCAAATCAATTCAAAATTTATGGATTATTTATATTATTCTTCCTAATCTAAATAATCAATATGACAAACATATTTAGTTCTTGATCTGAAAGAACTATAATAATCAAATAATTTACTCCCAAATTCCCGACTATCGATCTAAATCTAAGCAAAAAACCTACTTAGCCAATTATAATTCGAGTGTCTCATAATCTTAGTAAGCACAGCACATCCATCAGCATCTTAATCCGCTTGATCGTCATACTACATATGTACGTCAAAGAGGCTTTCAATTGGAAAAATCAAAATATAGGTTGGTTATTACTATCCTAATCAAGTGACGATAAAAGATCTTTGATATAGAACAAAGAGTACAACGCAAGAAAAAAAAAAAAAAAGAGACGGCAATTATTAAGAGATGAACTCGATCATATTTAATATTCATTCAAAGTTGTTGACATCATTGAGGTGGTTAAGCTGTTCGTGCTAAAGGGTTGGCAGCACTGAGTAGTTCAATTTTGGCTATTAAGTCATAACCTTTTGTGAACTCAATGGTAACTTATTTCGAAGATAAGCTCAAAGATCAGTTAAGTGTGCAATTATCTACTTCTTAAGCTTAAACCGTTAGCCTATGGTGCGTATTATTCTTATAACTTACCATAATTAATTCTAGTACTATCATAAATTTATGTTCGTAACCATATAGTTAAAACTTATAATTATTGTTAATTGCTTCTTCGGGGGGTAATGACTTTGCATTTGGATAAAAGAATCTGTCTCCGAGGGCTTGTGGGCGCTTCATTTGCGGCTTCCGGACTTCATTTGCAAGCCCAATAATCAGTTAAGTTTAGGCTCGTGCAGGTAGTTCTCATCTAGAGCAATTTTCTCACAATTGGTGGGACTTTAATAGATAATCTTCAGCTCTAAAGCTAGAAATGCAATGGTGTCCCAACTAACTGCACCGACCCCAGAGATTGATTCAAATAATTATTAAATGTTAATGTGTAATCTAAAAAATTGTTAATGTGGGAAATCAAACTTCAAATAATTCTTTGTTAATTTTTACAGTGAGGTTCTCAGCCCCATAACTGCAGTTTTGGGGTAAGGGCAGCCCTCGAAGTTATGTGCAAAGTTGCTAACGTCAAGCTAGTTGATGTGAGATCTGTGTTAGGATTTCATACCCACTCCCCCATCATCCCTAGGCAGTTACTGCTCTCTAACACCAAGTAAGGTTCTCGGTCCCAAGCAATTGTAGGGTGAGGGTAACGCCCAAGGTTATATGTAGAGTTGCTAATGTCAAGATGGACAATGTGGGATCTCTGTTAGGATTTCATACCAAATGAAAATATTTTTTTTATAGAATTATTATTTCAAATGATATAAGTGATTATTTTTTCAAAAACATTTTTTCTAAATCGTTCATTTTTTGTCAAACAAACAAAGCTTTGGAGAGTCACAAAATGATCTTCTCCGTTAGTTTGTAGAAGCATGTCACGCCTTCTTTTCTTTGGCTTGACCGGAATGGAAATTAAAATTGGAATAGCATAGTCCCATATCTCTACAAGTGAATAGGGTAATCGGACCATAAAACCACGGTCAGTGCTTTTCGGTCAACGAACAACATCAAGAAAACTTCACAGGAGACACTGCACGTTGGAAAGACTGCATGCGTTGTGCCTTTCAAGACCCTTGAATAATCCGAAATCTTTTATTTATTTCTGATAGAAGATAAGACGGTTGACAATAGGGAAAAGCAGCTAAAAGTTAGGTGGCTCAATAATCACCTAATCAAAATGGCTCTAATTTCAGCAACATCTAGAGGCGATGGCGACGGTTGTTGCCTTATCGTTCAAAAGCGGAAACAAGATATACTGTCGGACCGACAACGTTAAATCTGCAGACATATTCTTGAGTTTTGACCCGAAAAAGAGTGCCAGGAACGTGTTGCCTTATATCTTGAGAAGTTCTTTTTACTTCACGTCTAGAGAGAGAATATAATGTCTTCAAATTAATTACGTAACCTAATGTACTAATTTCTGTTGAGATAAATGAACGATCTTTTCTAAAATAATAAAATGTTTGCTCAACTTGAAAAATTTCAATTCTTTTAAAATATCAATAATGCAAATTAGCAAACATTTCAGTGCCTTTGGGACAAAGCTACTACTTTTTCTTGTATGGCTATTTACGAAGTACCCTTTAAAAAAAAATTTCGATAAAACCTATATTGCATAATAATTATGCCTTGCGGCGTGCTGACATCTTCAAGAAGATAAATCAAATATATTAACTGTTCTTTTTATTTTATTTTTCTCAATGACTTAAAAGGTTAAGAGGGGTGACTAGCACAACTATTTCTCTTGATGTTATCATAAGGGTTCTACACTCACTCGAAAATGTTCATTTTGAGCTATAACTACTCAACTAATTTGTCGGTGCACAAGCCTATCGCCACAGCCCCACAACTCTCTTCATATTATGCAGCAAACATCTGAGGCACAAGCTGATTGAGGTTTGTCGATGATATGGCCCGAATTTATTATCTGCTGGAAAATAGTGTAATCCCTAATAATTGGGCTACAACGCTTGGTGGCATTGAATGTTGTTTGTTATTGCATAGTGAGCAATAATGAGTAATCATAAGAGTAGTATAAAAAAGATTTTATTAATTCGCCGTCATGGGTCACGTGATGATTGTAGTTAACAAACTTCTTGGACTATCTGGGGGTCAAATGGTACGGTTTACTGTAACAGCCATTCATTTAAGTGAAACAAATTAAGAACATTCAAACTTTTTCGTGGAGAAAATGTTACCCACGTAAATGTAGAGTTTTCACGACTGTGCAGAGTCCTTGGTTATGGTCTTCAATCTTTCGATAGTGTCTTAACAACCTTCATGCATGTCAAAGAGGGTCTCTTTCATAGAAATTTCACACATTTGCATCTCGTAATCAAAAATAAGCAATCACACCATAATAAACCAGAAAGATATAAACGTGGACACAATCACGTTGATGAGATAACAGTGCAATGAACAGAACATTAGGAATAAATAGCAAGTAAAAGATAAGAGAGAATGCTAATATGCGAGGTTTATTCAATATATCCTTAGAGAGTTACGGATTGATCTTCTTGGTTAGTTTATGGAAGCGTGTTGCGCCCTCTTTTCTTCGGTTTGAATGGACTAAGAATTGAAATTGAAATTGGAATAATGCAATCCCATATGTCTACAAGTGAATAGGGCATTTTGACCCTACAACCCCGGTGGATGCCTTCCAGTCAAGGAACTAAGAACATCAAAAAGCTTCACGTAAGACACCCGCACCTTGGAAAAGCTGCATGCGTTGTGCCGCTCAAAACCCTAGAAGAATCCTCATCGACGATAAGATGAGAGAGTTGACATTAAGGAAAACAGCTAGCGGCGGCTTACCCCTGATCAAAATGGCTCAAAGTTTCAGCAACATCTAGAGGCGATGGCGACGGTTCCCACTTCTCTCCCTATTGCCTGATCATTCAAAAGCTAAAAGGTGGATAATTGTTGGATCAACCACATTGAATCTGACGACTTATTTTTGTCATTAATGTGGCAATTTTATCTTAAGAAGTTCTTTTACTTCAAGTTGAGAGAGAGAGAGAACCATCGGTGAGAGTTTGAAGGAAGTATTTATATCATATCATGTCTTATGATTAAGTAGTAATGTTGAAGTAAATGAATGATCTTTTATGGAGAAATTTGAGTCTTTCAAAATATCGATAATCCATACGAGAATATAAGTCGGTGCATTTGAAACAAAGCGGCTACATTTTAGTATGTTCAAAGGTCAATTTTTAATAGCTATGTTTTTCATAATAATCATGCCTTGTCACATGCCGACATCACATCAAGGATATATATCAAATATATCAAATGTTCTTTTTTTCTCAATGCATTACAAGGTTAGGAGGGGCGATTAGTATAACTATTGCATTGGTCATTACCATAATGGTTCAACACTCGCTCTGAAATGGTTCGTATGAGCTATAACTACTTAGCTCGCTCATAGGTGCACGAGCTTGTCACCGCAAACCCACAAGCATACTAGAAGTCAAGAAGTCTCTTGACGTTATGTAACAATTGTCAAAGACATGAGCTGGTCTGAGGTCCGTTGATGATATGTTCTCGAATTTTTTATCTCATGGAAGACATTGGGACCCCTAATAAGAGGGCGGCGAAACTTAATGGTATCAAATTTTGTTGTTATTGATACGTATTAAGTACTAATGAGTAATCGTAAGAACAATACAAAAGATTTTATTAATTTGGTCAGATGTTGCGGCTCTCTCTTTCTATCTCTCTCTGGTCGATGGATTGAGCAAAAGTTAGGTGCAGCCTATCGTGTTTAGTCTGCGTGGAGAAATGTTATCCGAATCAAGCCATGAGAGGTCACGGGCAAAGCCAGGGGAAGATGCAAGCTGTTTGACGCCGGTCGATTTTGAAATCCACGTAGAGCCATGCAGCCGAGGAGAGAGATTTTAAACGTGCGCATTTTTCTTTTTTTTTTTTTGGGTCAAGCACGTAAATGTAGATTTTTCGGCGACTGTTCAGAGTCCAAGGTTCTGATGGTTTTCTCTTTGGACAGAGTCTTGACAATCTTCATGCATGTCAAAGACGATCTATTTCCTGGAAATTTGGCACATTCGTGTCTTGTCGGGAAAGCAAGTGATCGGACGATAATAAATAGGAAAATAAGAAAGTACATTAAGATATTGGATTACTGCAGTTCATTTGGTATGACCTAAAATTTAGGGATCACATTGAAAAAATTAGAAGTTCAAGGATGACATTATACATTTAACTAAAATTCAAAAACCACATTAAGCAAATTAAAAGTTCATGGACTGAATTGTAAATTCAGTCAAAATTTACTGAAGTATTTATGTCATTATTCCTAATCTAAATAATCAATAGGACAAATGTATCAAGTTATTGATATAAAAGAATTATAATAATCAAATAATTTACTTCCAAATACTTGACTATTGATCTGGATCTAAGCAAAAAACCTACCTTAACCAATTATAACTCAAGGTTGATTTGTGATTTAAGCATGCATAGCATATTCATCAGCATCTCAATTCGCTGGACCGTGGTACTATATATGTACATCAAAGAGGATTTCAATTGGAAATTATAGGTTGGTTATTTTACTATCCTAGCCGAGTGACGATGAAAGAACCTTGATATAGAGCAAAGAGTACAACGCGAAAGGCTCTGAAAAATATTGCTTGTCCATATATAACACTCAATGAGGAATAGAATGCAATATAGAGTGGATAATGAAATAAAAAGTCCACCACTGAACTGTCGTTTTAGTATAAGAAATTGAAATTATTGGCCTTTAGCTATAGTATTATTGCAATTATTAAGAGATGAACTCAATCATATTAAATATTCATTTAGAGTTGTTGACTTCATTGAGGTGGTTAAGTTGTTCATGCAAAAGCATTAGCAGCACAACATTGTTTGGGGCACATATGACAAAATTTCTAAAACATAAATCAATTTTCTGGTCAGAAATTGATTTCTCAATTTATTCTTTGGACAAGTTTTTAAGCAAAGAAACGCGTTTGATAATAACTTAAAATTTCTATTTCTGAAACAAATTCGTTTGATAACAAAATATAATTTCTACTTTTAGGGGGTGTGCTCAACAGACAACGAGCGTCATCCAGCGCTCGATGCTCGACATCTGGCGATCAGCGGTCAGTGGTGAGTAGCACCGTCCCATAAGCAGTAGGTGGGTGATAGGTGATAACGAGAGTGAATGATAAAAATGGCTTTTATTTCTCACTTTTGTTCCAAAAATTGAAAAGCTTAAAATTTTAGCTTCTAATTTATACTCTAAATATATTTTTAAAATATAAATATGTTGGAGAAATGGAAAAATAAAATTACATTATCAAACAGATTTTTATTCCAAACTTATTTCAAAGAACAAAAAAACCAAAGAAATAAATAAACATAAATTTTGTCATGCACACCCTTAATTTTGGTTATTAAGTTGTAACTTTTTGTGAACTCGGTGAGTAACTTATTTCGAAGATAAGCTCAAAGATTATTTAAGTGTGCAATCATCCACTTCACAAGCTTAAACCGTTTAGCATACGATGCATATTATTAAAATAATTTACCATAATTATCTCAAATACTAACATGAATTTATGTGCATAACCATTTATTCAAAATTTAGAGATTTCAGCGTATGATTCAAATTACGCTTTTATAGCTTAGTCCAGTAAAACAATCATCAAATTGAATGAACGATCGTGCAATGATGACCAAGACGAAAATAGTCAAGGTGGGGAACATCAACATACGGATAGGAAACAGCCTTTCGAGGGACCTTTATAGATTTGTATTATAAAGAATTACAAATGCTTGTCATATCACGACGAGCTGAAAATTAAAGAATTGAAAACCCCATATGCAGACAATCTTCACGATTCATGTACGATTGTACTTATTGTCGATGAAGAAAATGACTGTTGATGTCGTGCTTTCCTTAATTGATGATTCCTTCACCTTAATTGATGAGGTAATTGAAATAGAATGAATCAATGTGCAATCCAATTTTACGCCCTCCTGATTTAGAGGCCAGAAGTAAAAGGCACGCTTGTCGCCGGCAACCAAGAGTTGTCGGAAATGAAGCTCCCGACGGTGAACTTTTATGCCTCCGACGCACTACTGATGATTCGATAACCACCCCCATTTCAATCTATTCTTAGTTGATGACCCAGGTCCGGTATTTAGGTACTCAGCATAGTACAAGGTCTTGAGAGCAAAGTTATCACTCCACTCCATCCAATCAGCAGGGTGAACCAAGCTATCAAGATACGTCTTCATAAAGACGATTTTAGAATACTCTTTCCACGGTCTGCCGAGGTAAGTGTTAACAAACCTTTGGACCAGTTTCAAATCTGAAGCTACAATAACTCGGCAATTGTGGATGGCGATGCCGGTGTTTTGATTTGGATCGGTTTGACCTTGTGCAGCGATAGTGTTAGTTTTGTTGGGAGGGTTTCAGGGATAGATGTTGCAAGTTTGGAAAACAATGGTGTTTCCAAAGATGAAGTCCACCGTCCCATAGATGTTGCATTCTCTATAAAATTGTCACTTGGAGTGGACATAAAGGGTGTTTTGATAGCCTTCAAAGTTGCATTTGTAGAAGATGGAGCGATCAGAGCCAGACTGTAGGGCAACTACATGGTGATTGGCCGCGCCAGCAGTGTTGCGGAAAGTGACATCCCAAGCAATGAATCCATCACCAACGACAGCTGAAAGGACGGAAATATTAAATCAAAAGGTGAGGTCAAAGTATAGGAATAAGCAACATTTTTCATTATAACATGCAAAGTTATATGAATTTTCACATTAGAAGAAGTCGCAGTCTTGTATGTCCCCATAGACTGATATCAATAATCCCTTTCATGTTCTAGTTTTGCTTCATTGTCAAACATATGGTGATCAACTGGATGATCAATAGACATTCAAAAAGCTACGAATTGATTAAAAAAAAGGAATGTTAACTACAAAACATGCACTTGTACATGTGTATCCATAGTTCATAAAATATATGAAAATTCTAATCATAATGCCATTCTAGACACTTTTTACCATTAAGATATCCAAAAGAAGAAATTATCCAATCACACAAGATTTGAGATGCATTATCGTTTGTCCCACAGTTCATTTAATACGGCATTCATGATCTTGCCTAAGTAATTATTACATCTACACAATTATTTCTGAATTCCATCCACTTATTCAAAGAGGGCAATGCTCCAAGGACGGTAAAGTCAAATATAGAATTTAATTGGCATGATCGCTTTCTCTCCAAAGCAAATCTAGAAAATGCAGACTTTTCATCCAGAATCAATGAGAGCAATTAACAGCAGCTATAGACCGCCATTCGGAGGTAAGGGACCAGCCAAAGAAAATTTTGTGTGGGGTCCATGAATAGACACGTTAGAAAGACTTCGGATGTTGTCTCTTTCCTTGATGACGATGACATGCGACGGACGTGTACGTCTCCTTCATTAAGTCATTGCTCGACTGGTTTAAAGTCAAAGACTATAATTCTTCCCTCTAGGCTTAATTAATTATATTTACCAGGAGCCAAATCCAAATTCTTTCGCATAACTTATGTAGATTACTACATAACAGACTTAGCTGAAAAAAATATATTTGTGAATGAATTCATTTACTTATTACTATATTGACCATTACATTTTAAAACATTAGTTCTTTTCAACTAATATATCATATACAAGTCAATATTTTATGTGGAATGTATAGGATGATGTAATTTATAGTAATTAGCGTGAATTTATTTAACTCCAAATAACTGGAATTGTATTTCAAGCACCTCATCTATGAAAATTGTGGCATGACTATTTATTATTATTATTTTTTTTTTGTATATGTATTGTCCTTTCTTTTCTATTCTAAGAACAAAGTGGTCGAATGACCTATTCAATTATTGAGTTAGTAATTCCTTGAGTTTATTTTATATAAATAGATAATATTTTTCTCAAATTATGCTTAATAGGTTTTCGTGAATTCTTTCAATACCAAGCTCTAGGTGGCAACCTAAATAAACAATGAATTAGTGATTACTTATTGCATGCTAATATTCAAGAAATAAAATCCTAAGGTTAAATATCAAACTTTTAGTACTTACCAACAGTGGTTGATTTGAAGGTGGTGGATCCTCCGCCCATGCTTCTGCTTCCGATGATAATGGTCTTCCCAATACCATCTCCCACAAACATAATATTCTTCAATTTGCTACCGACTTCAATGTTCTCCTTAGTATTATAGCAGTTGTAAATAGAAATCGATCATATGTAATATTCATTAAAAGCTGTTAACTTCATTGAGTTGGTTAAGCTGTTCATGCAAAAGTGTTAGCAGCACTAAGTTGTTTAATTTTGGTTAGGTCATAACTTTTTGTGAACTCAATGAGTAACTTATTTCGAAGATAAACTCAAAGATGATGTATGTTTGCAATCATCTACTTGATAAGTCTAAACCGTTTAGTGTATGATGCATATAATTCTTATGACTTACCATAATTTACCTAG
Organism: Eucalyptus polyanthemos subsp. polyanthemos; assembly: GCA_017140185.1. Classification (NCBI taxonomy): domain Eukaryota; kingdom Viridiplantae; phylum Streptophyta; class Magnoliopsida; order Myrtales; family Myrtaceae; genus Eucalyptus; species Eucalyptus polyanthemos. The sequence goes on along the minus strand of CM029460.1, from coordinate 18,573,496 downwards.
ATAATTTTATGCACGTAACCATTCATTCAAAATTCAAATTTTAGTGTATGATTCAAATTAAACTTTTATGGGTTAATCCAGTGAAACAATTATCAAATAGAATGAACGATCGTGCAATAATGACCAACACGAGAATACTCAAATGGGGGAACACAAAATATGAATTAGGAAACATTTCGGGGGCCCACTAGAGATTTTAGTATTATAAAGAATTACAAATACTTGTGATATCACGATGAGCTGAAAATTAAAGAATTTAAAATCCCACATGCAGACAATCTTCACGATCCATGTACGATTGTACTTATTGTCAACGTAGAAAATGATTGTTGATGTCATGCTGTCCTTAGTTGGTGATTCCTTCACCTAACTTTTTCATCTTGAGGTTATTGAGATAGAATGAACCAATATGCACTCCATCTCTCCCGATTTAGAGGCCAGAAGTGAAAGGCACGCCTGTCGCAGGCAACCAAGAGTTGCCCGCAATGAGGCTCCCGACGGTGAACTTTGAAGCCTCCGATGCGCTAGTGATGACCCGATAACCTCCCCATTTCACTCTATTCTTAGTTGATGACCCGGGTCCGGTATTCATGTACTCACCATAGTACAAGGTCTTGAGAGCAAAGTTGCCATTCCACTCCATCCAACCAGCCGGGTTAATCAAGCTATCAAGATAAGTCTTCATGAAGATAGTTCTAGAATATTCTTTCCATGGTCTACCAAGGTAAGTCTTAACAGAACTTTGGACTCGTTTAAGCTCTGAAGCTGCAGTGACCCGACAATTATGGATGGAGATGCCAGTATTTTGATTTGGATCAGTTCGACCTTGTGCAGTGATGGTGTTAGTTTTGTTGGGAGGGTTTCAAGGGTAGATATTGCAATTCTGGAAAACAATAGCGGCATTTCCGAAGATGAAGTCGACTGTCCCATAGATGTTGCATTCTCTATAAAATTGTCGCTCTGAGTGGACATAAAGGGTGTCTTGATAGCCTTCAAAGCTGCATTTGTAGAAGACGGAAAGATCAGAGCCAGATCGTAGGGCAACTGCCTGATGATTGGCTGCATCAGCGGTGTTGCGGAAAGTGATGTCTCGAGCTATGAATCCATCACCAACTACAGCTAAAAAAACAAGAAATATTATATTAGAAGGCGAGGTCAAAGTATAGGAATAAGCAACATTTTACATTATGACACGCAAAATTAAGCGAATTTCAACATCAAGACAAGTCGCAATCTTGAATGTCCCCATACAGTGATGTCAATAGATTATTAATAGACATTGAAAAAGCTACTAATTGACTAGAAAAAAGAAAGGACAATTAAGTAAAAAATATGTACTTGTATTTGTGTATCAATAGTTCATACATGATATGAAAATTCGAATTATAAAGTCATTCTAGACACTGACCCTTTTACCACAAAGATTTCCAAAAGGACAAACGATCCATCCTTACAAGATTCGAGATGCATTATTCCTTATCCCATCCTAATAGGACATTGATGATCTAGGCTTAGTATCTGTTACATCTATACAATTATTTCTGAATTCCATTTACTTATTCGAAGAGGGCCATATTACGAGAACGGTACAATCAATTATAAAATTTAATTAGCACGATTGTTTTCTCTCCAGAGCAATCTAGAAATCTAGAAAAATGTGGACTTTTCATCCAAGATTCAATGGGAGCGATTAACAGCGGCTATTGACCGCCATTTGGAGGCAAGGGACCGGCCAGAAATTTTTTTGTGTGGGGTCCATGGATAGACACGTCGGATGTTGTCTCTTTCCTCGATGATGATGACATGCGAAAGATGCGTACGTCTCCCTGACGAAGTCATTGCTTGATCGGGTCACAGTCAAAGACTATAATTCTTCCCTCTAGGCTTAATTAATTGTATTTAGCAGCAGCCAAATCCTAATTCTTTCGCATCCGTTATGTAGATGAGTACATAAATAGAATTAGCTGAAATGATATTCCTCGATGAATTCATTTACGTATCACTATTGCAAACATTAATTTAAAAAAATGACTTCTTTTCAATTAATATATCATATACAAGTCAATATTTTACAGGAGTCAATGTAATTTATAGTAATTAGCATGAATTTATTGAACTCCAGATGGCTGGCATTGTATTTCAAGCACCTCATCTATGAAAATTGCGGCATGGCTTATTTATTAGTAACTTTTTTTTTTTTTTGTATATATATCGTTCTTTCTTTTCTTTTCTAGAAGCAAAGTCGTCAAATGACCTATTTAATTATTGAGTCAATAATTCCTTTAGTTTATTTTATAATTTTGACTTAGTAGAGAATATTTTACTTGAATTATACATAATAGGTTTTTGCGAATTCTTTGAATACCAAGCTCTAGGTGGTAACCTAAATAGACAATGAATTAGTGATTCCTTATTGCATGTCAATATTCAAGAAAAATTCATAAGGTTAATATCAAACTTATAGTACTTACCAACAGTGGCTGATTTGAAGGTGGTAGATCCTCCCCCCACGCTTCTGCTTCCGGTGATAATGGTCTTCCCAATACCATCTCCCACAAACATAATGTTCTTCAATTTGCTACCGACTTCAATGTTCTCCTTATATGTCCCGGCCTTGACATAGATCACATACCTCGCAGTTCCAGACCGTTTTGATGCTGCAGTTATGGCCTCTTTAATGGTCTTGTACTTCCCAGAACCATCCTTGGCCACCACTATATTGGCCTTAGATGATGGGGATGAGGATTGCAAGAGCTTCCGATCACCGGGCCTCACCCAATTGGGGTACCCGTTCGTGTAGCTTGGCGGTTTGTACGGCACATGGTTTAGGGCCAAAGTGTTGCTTATCAATCTTGTAACATTATTTGACATCAAAGGTAACACATAGTCAGAAACACCGAGCTCGACAAACCCAGTTCGGCAGGTCTCGAGGTTGGTTAGGGCTGTGCTGAGCCACGTCTGCACATCTTCTTGGGTGCACTTGAGGTCGACGGTTCGGTTGAGGCGGAGAATGGTCTGCTCATAGAGCTCGAGGCAGTCAGCCCACACGGCCTTCTCGTGCTCGTTACGACACTTGGAGCCTAGTGAGTATGCATTGCTATGGGCCCGCAAGGCTCGCTCGAGCGCGAGCTGCGTCGAGACCTTGAGGAAGTCGGATTTTCGCTTGATGGGGATATTCTTAGGGTTGTGGGTCAAGAAGTACTCACATGGTTGTGGGTAAGGCATTTTGCTACACCAAGATTTGGCATCGCCTATCGAGAAGCCAGAAGTGGAAGGAGAGATCACGAGAGAGAGGAAGACAAAGGTGATGAACTTTTGAAGAAGATCCATCGCTATTGTGCTGATGATAGAGAGATTTGATGAAGTCGGTGAATGTATGAAGTTGTTCTTTTGGTTCCTTTATATAGATGTGAACAAAAAGGCAGTCGTTGGAATGAGGCAGCTCAATAGAAATAATGGGCATGCACCATCTTTGCTCGTGTTTCGGTCTACGTAACAAGAAGTGAAAAGAAATAAGAATGTGAATAAAGAACATAAAATATACTTGCCAGCTACCAAAATTCTCTGGAGAGATTATTTTTATGAGGATTGTACATTTTACTACTTTCAGAAATTGGACGGATAATGTATTTGACTTTTCTTATACGTGGAGAGTTGAGTTATGCATTCATCAAAAAAAAAAAATTAGTGGGAGACACAGATAGATTCATACCGCGTTGTTGACACGTTCGTATGTGTTCTTGCAATCTAAACATATGTGGACCAGTATTGGGCAGAGATCCAGCCCCACCGTCAAGAGATTGAATCCGCAATCCAGCTATGAGTGAATTGACTTGGAATTGCAAGCCAGATTGATTAGCTCACGGTTTGCTTATGACCCTAAAACCGAGTCTTCCATCGCCGGCCGCACATTAGAGTCCTTTTTTCCGGCGGAGGTAGTGATCTAGGGGAGAAAGTTTCTCCGAGGGACCTTCTTTTATCATTTGGTTTGGTGATTGTAACTGCTCTCGCTCATCGATTATGACGTCGAAGGGTGAATAAGATCGCTTATGGAGAAAATTTTCTCCACCCTCGAACTATGCTAGAGATGGGTGCCGATTTTCTTCTAACGAAACACGAAAGAAGAAAAGATGATAATTTTAGCAAACAGAATCACAAGTGAGAACAAAAATATTAATGTTATGTATGGACGTGATTGCGTAGTTGCCTTTAGTAGGCATATGCACTGATCTACATATATTGATCACTTGTCTTGTACGGCTACTTGAATGAGGTGATTTTATGAGGCTGGCTTAATTGTTGAATAACAAGCTTGCTTCTATTAATTTCGTTCAAGAGAGGAACAAAGGCATCAATAGTGCTCTAACTTTTTCAAATTTCCAATTAGGTACTTTACTAATTAAATTCTTAAACAAAATGTCGAACTTCTGAATAAATCAAGCGAGCCTTCATTCTAGTTGTGGTTTATTCGTGCAATTCTACGCAAATGGTATGGAGAGAGTGAGATTTAATAGTTTGATGGAAAATGTAGACTTCGTGCAATTTGAGACTATTCCAAATGAAGAAAAGTAAGTGGGAAACAACGAAGACATTTCTGTAAAGACGTGCTTCTAGCAACCTTGAAACTTGAAAGTGAGAATTCATACTTTATGGGATTATCTCATTGTATTTTATTTTATTTTATTGGCTTGCATTGGTCGTATGATCTAGACCCGTGGATTGTGACCGTGACTTCATGCAACGACTTGTGCGAAGGGATCATTTGGGATTGACAATTGGCCTCTCGTGTACCAGTGGATGGGGAGGGCTAACGGTGGCTGTAGCACCTCGAGTTTTGCAAATCAAGGGTCGCCGGTTAGTAGCGCCTTGATTCCTAGGATCTTAATAAATCCTAAGTTGGGGTAATCTATAGGATGCAAAAAGATCATTAACTTAAATACCGAACTAGAGTTGCCACCTATCATTTCGGAAAAATCTAGATCGACTAAACAACTAAAGGCACAGGTAATCATGGAAAAGTTAGCTACCTAAGTTCTCGTGTGAAGTAACTAGTTATACGAGACCTATAGATCTCAAGTCCAGTGAGTTGTTTATGTGTGGAATGGATCAGCATCCCGTGGCACCCTTTCGGTACCGCCACCTGCCCTCACTTTTAGTTGAATTCTAGTTATCCATTATTTGATTTGCTCAACATGCTTAATGCTCTATTTTTAAATTTTAAAACGTTGTCGAAACACTTATTCAACGTTATTATAGTAAGGCCATTTTTCTCATATGTAGTGGCACCACCCTATTTATGTGTGAAAGTGTATGAAAATATCAATTCAAATACAACATTCAACCATTATTTGAGAAATGATATGATATGAACAACTTTGAAAGTTAGACATAATGAGAAATAGACATAACATGACAAATTTGTGCTCCGGATGACATGACATACAATCACATGTAATATGACATAACAATTTCAAATTCAAAATGTGAAGAGAAAGAGGAATGACTTGATAATAATCACATACGGCATAAAATGATAATTCATAATACAAACAAGATGTGAAAAATAACATGAAGATGGCAAGACGTGACAATAATCACATGCTGCATGTCATAGCATATCCACGATTCCAATTTGGAATTGGGTTTGATGTCGTCCTTTCATCAAGTAGACTAACAGAAATTGTTAATGTGGTGTCCACTATCATTAAATGATCATTAAATGTAGCATTTGACGTGTCCGATCATTATGGGGGCCCATAGGGTGAGCTAACCCATAAGATATCTGCGTTGACGCTCCATGTAAGCGAAAAACGCCTGATTTGGCACTACATCTCATGAAGGGATTGCATTATGCATAATTTGAATAGTTCAGGGATTGAATTAATCAAAGAAAGTTCAAAGCAATAATGAATATCGTGGAAAAGTTCAAAAACTGCTCATGACATTGTCAAATTAAGACGAGAATGTGAACTATATTGGTCCAAAAGTCTATCGATTGTATAATGCCAAAAAAAAAAAAAAAATGAAAGTGCAGGGACTATTCATGCCCCAATAATGTGGACCCTATTATCCAAGGGCACGCAATTGTGCGGATTGCTCTCAAAATTCGGACCGATATAATCTCAACCGTTAATAATGTTAGTTTCTAAGGACCACATGATGTTGGGATGGGCTTGATCTAAATAATTCGTAGATCATATAATAGGTTTTTTAAGAGCGAGAAAGGCATGGGGCATGCATCCACCGTGACGTCAAATCATAAGAATTTCGATGCTCTAAATAAGTTTCTAATTTTCTAATCTTAACTATTTAAGTTGCGCCTAAATTCTCAATTATGCCCTTGCCGTGCATAGAATGTCAACGAGGTCTTAATCTTGAAGTCATCGTCCGTTTAGATATAGAAGAAATGGAAAACAAAATAAATTAATATAATTTACTTGGTAGTCCTAGACAAGGATGCGAGTCGTTGAGAATCAATAACACGATGAGCTACATGGATTTGACTGAAGTTCTAGGGAAAATTATCCCAAAAGTGCTAAATTTGTTATGTTGTTATCAATTCAGTTTCAAACTTTTCAATTTTACTAATTAAATTCTAAAAGTTTTCACATTTTGCCAATTTAGTCCATTTGGCTAATTTCGGCCAAAAATTGCTAATATAGATACCAACCAACTTATGTAACATGGCCTACGTTGATGTGGATAATTTTAATAATATTTTAATATTTTTTAAAAAATTATATTATTTTTTTATTTGGCGGAGACTGGCTAGAGGAGAAAGAAGTGAAGGAAAGAAACTAAAAATGATTAAAATTTACAAAAATATTATTAAAAATTATCTATGTTAGTGTTAGTCATGCCACATAGGACGATTGTCATTCACGATGACAATTTTTGGCAAAAATTGGTCGGATTGACTTAATTAACTATGTGAAAATATCTAAGACTCAATTGATAAAATTGAATAATTTAGAACTAAATAATAGGTTTAAGATTTTTTGAATAATTGTTCCAAAATTCTGCCACGTGTATTTAATTGACTTCAAAATTTTTTTATCTTAGAAGAGTTACGAAGCCTATAATACCAGTCTCAAAATCTTGCTCAAAGTGCTATATCGATGACAAATTCGAATACCGTTTCAAGGACATCTTCAACATGAAAATCCTCCATTATCGTCGGTCTAAACCGCTTCTCTAGTTTCAGCGTATTTATCTACATACTTTAGATCTTTTTCTATATTTCTTGCTGTTCAGGGTTGCCTGGGATTTTCTAGTATAAATAAGTATTATATTGAACAATGCCAATTGTTATTGTCTCTATTCAAGATATAATTTAGAGATTTTTTCACCGATATCAAGTTAAACAAAGTATTTACCAGAAAGCTTAAAAATCGTTCGTCACATCGCTCAAATGAGAAATGAATTCAGTACTTTATTCACGCCATATGATCAATATACTTCGAAGATTGAAAATCCTGACTTGCATCGACTCATCAACGGATAGAGATACTTCAACAACGGCTTCGAAAAGGACATTCAACTGGACTTTCGTGCTCGTGCGTGAACGTTACGACTCGCGAATCTCTGTCCTTTTCGACCAACTCTTGAAATTAATGAAACAACAAGAGTCTTTGACCTCCGGATTCGAATTCTCCAGCGTCTAGAGGCGATGGCGACAGTTTCTCGTCCACGTCTGACGTCGCAATCTTGTCGTAAAGAAGGCACCTTTCACTTTCGTCGTCCATGAAACCAAGAAGTATCATCTAGGAAGTAACCTTCGTTTTTTCGAGAGAAAATAGGTGTTGAGAATCAAGAGGGAGCTTAGCCGCAAAGCTTTTCGACGCCAATCAATTTTGAAGTTCAAGCATATACGATCAATGTAGACAAGTTTATGAAATTAGGTCTCAACGAGCTTGGCGGGTCCGGCTTAAGAGGAGAATTACTTGCCAAGACCTATTTATTTTGGCCTTGTAGATAACCGAAATTGACTGGTCTTGGGTGAGCCCCGATCGGCGGCTAGGGCCATGATCACCTTTACCCCATGCCAGAATGGCGTTAATAAGTATCGTGCTAATTTTACGTTGCGAGACTAACCTAAAAGCGCGACAACCCGGACAGGGGTGATGTGGAATGAGAGATATATCTGATGTTCAACAACCGAAAAATTAGGCCCCACCCGAAGTTTTCTAGCCACGTCTTTTTTGGGCCAGAAAACTAACTCCGGCCGAATTATTCGGTGTGACCGAAAATCCACATTTGATATATCTTTAATTTCCATACCATATGGAGCTATATGTTATGAACGGTTACGTTATAATGTGTGCACTTTCCAAGTGAATGCGGATACACATATTATACTTGCCGGAGTTTTTGGCTGTATTATCATTGCATTTATCAACTGCAGAAAATTGCAAGAAAAAAAGAAAAGAAAATGTAGGATAAGAACACAAGTATGTAACTTCATTATCTTGCAATAATGTATGGCAAGGCTCGTTCTCAATTATAAAATTAGCTGTCGGTTCCCTTGGATGAAAGAAATTCCATAAAATAGCAAGGACTCCGATGGTGGCAGTCTTGCAAAGACGTGTTAAAATTTAGAGGCTCAAAAGAGGGGAGCCATCGAGCTGAATCGTTCTAATTCCAATTTGGTCGCAAGTCATCAAAAACTGCTCAACAAACAATTTCGGCTTCGTCCCTTTCCGTGGAGATTCGAGAAGTAGTTGTGACCTAATTGAATTCCATCAAGAGGCATGGATAGGCATGGATTGCGAACGATTTGCTCATGCGTGTGATGATTTTACTTTTTGTAATTTATATAGCGCAAACATCAACCGCGCAAGAAAAGTCAAATATCGCGTTCTTTCGAACCCTAACCCAAACATGGGTAGCCCAGAGATTTGCTGGGTTGACAAGTGTACCTTTTTCTTTCTTCTTGTTCTCGTTCAAAATTGACCAATTTGTCATATTTTGAATTTTGATTATTAGACGAGCGAAAGGGGGGCCCAAGGCGAGAAGAATCTCATCGCGAAAAGCGAAGTTGCATGGTGCATGCATGCACATTGACAGCTCCATCTGGCTTCTATATAAAGGGAACGATTGAAGGCATTCAATCACCAAACTCAAGAGTTTTATCTCAACCTCAAGAATCCTCATTGCGTCGGTGTCTCGAATACCATTAGCAACACAATACCCAAAAATGGGTTTTCTTCAAAAGTTCATCATCCTTCTCTCCTTGCCTCTGTTGCTATCTCAAACCATTTCTGCCTATTCCTCTAGCGATGTGACATCCTGGTGTAGCAAAATGCCTTATCCTCAACCTTGTGAGTACTTCTTGACCCACAACCCCGAGCAAGCTCCCATCAAGCAAAAATCCGATTTCCTCAAGATCTCGATGCAACTGGCAATGGAGCGAGCTCAATTAGCCCACAACCAGACGCAATCGTTGGAGTCGAAGTGCAGCAACGAGCGAGAGAAGGCTGCTTGGGCCGACTGCCTCCAACTGTACGAGCACACTGTTCTTCGTTTGAACAGAACCATCGGCCACGAGTGCACCCAAGATGAGGCGCAAACGTGGCTTAGTACGGCCTTGACCAATCTCGAGACATGCCGAGCTGGGTTCGTTGAATTAGGCATCTCTGACAATGTATTGCCTTTGATGTCAAATAATGTTTCCAAGTTGATAAGCAACACTTTGGCCCTCAACTATGCACCCTTCACTACGCCTAACTACACGAAGAAATTTCCCACTTGGGTGAGGCCTAGCGACCGAAAGCTCTTGCAGTCTTCATCTGCGGTTTCAAAGGCCAATATCGTGGTGGCTCGGGACGGTTCAGGGAATTACAAGACGATCAGTGAAGCCATAACCGCAGCATCAAAGCGGACTGGCACTGCAAGGTACATCATCTATATCAAGGCTGGTACTTATAATGAGAACATCGAAGTCGGGTCGAAATTGGACAACATTATGTTCGTTGGTGATGGCATTGGGAAGACCATAATCACTGGAAGCAAAAGTGTTGGCGGAGGCTCTACCACTTTCAATTCAGCGACTGTCGGTAAGTTGATATCATCTGAGCTACTCATGATTATTCACAGTGAACACCAAAACTTAAAAAAAGTTCTATCTATATCAACTTATTAGGAAATACATCCGATGAACTTAAGTTTTTTAGGGCATTTTGTTGTGCACGTTTTTGGAAAAACAGCACTCGAATAGCCTAACCTCGTAGCGAGATTGATTATTTAACGAACAAAAAAGGACCTCCTAATTCAAAACTAAGCCAAGTACGTATGAGTTACTTAAGCCTGCATGTGTCAATTTTCATGAGAATATGATAGTTGGAACCGTGCATAGAAAATTTCAAAATATGACGGTATGGTTACATATAAATTACATAATGCAAACGAATTACAATTTGACAGCTTTGAAAACTAAGCCTATAGTTCAATCTTAGTTTTTGACATTAATCGGGTCGAGCATTGACTATGAATTTGAAGAAGACGTACATAGTTTGGCACGTCTTCAAGAAACAGACAACATCGACGACCTTCTATCATGTCTGTAATATGCAAGACCCCACTCCATCCACAAATTCTAGTTGTGTGACAGCCGTTCTATATAGATTGTATTTCTAATAATCTTTCTCATCTCAAATTTCAGCTGTTGTTGGTGATGGATTTGTCGCACAAGATATCACTTTCCGTAACACCGCTGGTGCTGCAAATCACCAAGCCGTTGCTTTGCGCTCTGGCTCTGATCTCTCGGTGTTCTATAGATGCGGATTTGAAGGTTACCAAGACACTCTCTATGTTCATTCGGAGCGTCAATTTTATAGAGAGTGTGACATCTATGGCACCGTCGACTTCATCTTTGGGAATGCGGCCGTTGTTTTTCAGAATTGCAACATCTATGCTAGAAACCCTCCTAACAAAGTCAATACCTTGACCGCACAGGGCCGAACTGACCCAAACCAAAACACTGGCATCTCCATCCACAATTGCAAGGTCACTGCAGCTTCAGACCTAAAGTCAATTCAAAGCTCTGTGAAGACGTACCTTGGTAGACCCTGGAAACAATATTCCAGGACAGTCTTCATGAAGACTTATCTTGATAGCTTGGTTAATTCTGCTGGTTGGATGGAGTGGGATGGCAACTTTGCCCTCGACACTCTATACTATGGAGAATATGTGAACACAGGCCCCGGGTCGTCGACTGCTAATAGGGTCAAATGGGCAGGTTACCATGTCATCACAAGCGCAATAGAGGCTGCTAAGTTCACCGTTGGGAGCTTCATTGCCGGCGGCTCCTGGTTGCCCGCCACTGGCGTGCCGTACACATCTGGCCTTTAAGCTCATTAAAGATGGAGATTTAGAGGCGGGATGCAAGTCTTACAGGAGTACAGGGCGCCGCAAAAGGAACACACGTATTCTGTCATATGCAGCACATTCGCCCATTAGCAGAAAATTCTTTCTTATATAGTTCCCATTTGTTCTATATATCTGATGTAATAAGGTGATGAAGTTGTCATTCTTTTATGATTCTAGTTTGTTATTCTTTCGAGATTGTACTTTTATGGTGATTATCACACGTTTTTTCTGCCTCCATATATCTCATTTTCTGTATAGGCATATTGTGGTTTCGTCTTTTTGGCTTAAATCCAATATAGTTGCGCAAACAACTGTCTATTCATGACGATGAACCAACTTTTTTAATATCAAGAATAGTTTTGATAATTATCAGGTGCTCTGATTGAAAGAAGTTTGCTCAAACCACCGCAAGTCGATCACTCTGACAACAAAGGAAAATATTTGACGATTTATATAGATAGATCCAAGTCGATAAATTGAACAATCTAGTTGACATGTGTTTTAAGAGACCAAATAGTGAATTATTATTGTAATAACACCATTTAAAAACAGAAAATGCTTTCATTATAAGCTTATTGCAAAAAAAAAAAATCAGTCGAAGTGAGAAAATAATCGAAAGATGTAAGAATTGTATAAATGCAACATACTGTGATTGAAAGTCTTGATACTCAGCGGTTTACAATATTTTCCTCGGTGGCAGCCTTCTTAGGGAAGAGCGCAACAATTTCAATTTTTGCAATAAGGAGAACACCTTTGTAGTTATATAGAGTTTTCTATGTATTGACTTCAGAGGAACTTTATTCTTACGCATTTACATATATACACAGAGTGAACAATTCGAGGAAATGTAACATGTTTGCCTAAGTCCAAATTAAATGATTACTAAATAATTTAAGTATCAAGAAATCAGATACGGACAATGTGCGATGAAATTTCTAACTTTGCCTAGCACAAATATAGGACCCACTTGGTGTTTCAAGCTACCATCTTCCTTGGCCCAAAACTATTATATTGGTTTTATAAATTAGGTGTGACTTGATGAAAATTTGTGACGCGATGGAAATGAGAATAACATAAATCGAATTTGCAAGCACCGTCACAACTCTCAACACACACACAGGACAAACATGCACAAAGTACAATAGAGAAAGCTCTCAATTTTCCATCATTGATTTAGAGGCAAGCTATTTTTTGCAATAAATATCCTAATTGGCGGAAGCGCATCTATAAAATTACATTCATGATGATTTCATCGTGCGTCCACGTCGATGTGGTGTCAACTTCACAAGTTGGTCTAGCACGAACCCCAGGGACTCACAAACAAGGTTGATTCAAGATTTTCCTTAAGTACATGTTGCACCCACAATTAGAGTATAATCCTAGAAAAGGACTACATCCACATCTGACAATGTAAGAACTTTGGCCACGTTTGGTCATCCGGATTTCTAATCAAAATAGAATTAGATAGGATAGGATATGAAATCTTGTGATTTTTTTATATCCAGTTTATTGTTTGGTGAACCATAGTATTAAAGTCGGATATATTCACATCATATCATGTACATTTATATATATATATATATATATATATATATGGCATATCATTATAAATGAACCTAAATGTTAATAAATGGAGATGATGAAAATCTCTCGTAACATTATTTCTTAATTTATTTTTATTTTATTTTTCCTCTTTTTCATATTATTTTCTTTGTTATTTCTTTTTTTCCCCTTTCATCATTCTTTAAAAAAATTATCAAATAGTAAACTATACTAACATACCTAAAATACAAAAATACCTAAAATATATAATAAATATAAATATTTAATTTATAGATTGAATGTTTATTATAAGGTATAATTAAAGTTGAATATATAATTTAAAATAAGATTAATTTAAAATAAATTTCTTTTTTTTTCATTTTTAATTTTTTAAATTAGAATTCAAATATTATTTATATTGAAATATAATTTCATTTTTGTTAATTTAATAAGTTTGTTATTCGAAAAAAAAAAATCTATTATGAACATTAGAAATCCTATCCACCTTTATCACACTTTCCCCATAGGATAATTTTATCCTAGCTATATCCCCCTTATATCCGACTTTATCATGTCCTGAACGAATACCAAACATAGAATATGATAAATCATATCATATCTCGAATTTTATCCCGACTACCAAACATAGCCTTTGTGTCTTTGCTTGGAAATGATATAAAAAGCTATTATATTGATCAGGTGGCACTATCGTCATCTTTATTCACAATATAATTGAGTGACATTTTATTGATATCAAATTAAACAAATAGTTCATTCCAAAAGCTTAAACCGTATCATATTGCTCAAGTATGAAATGAATATAGAATTTCATTTGCAGAAGTAATGAGTGTGATCTGAGATTGAAAATCCTCGGTCGGTTTATCCAACAAGTTTATTCCACAAATAGTTCAACAATAGCTTCGAAAGGGTTCACGTAACAGCAACGTGCTAGTTTCGCATGCTGACCATACACACCAAATTGTGGGCGAATCTGTCTTTTTGGACCAAACTACTCATGAACTAATGAAACAGCAAGCGACTTTGACGTCCCCGGTTTGAATTTCTCCAACATCTAGAGGCGATGGCGACGACTTCCCGTACGTGTCCGGAAGGAACTTCCTGTCATTTACGATGTCGTCTGCGAATCAAGATAACCCACGAAAAGAGGAGTGTCCAATCAAGAAACGTAAGTGCTCTTATCTCTGTCTCCAGTCTGTGAGATATGTATAGGAGCTTTGAATCGGGAGGACAAGGGCACACGGAAGCTTGCCGCAAAGCTTTTCGACGCCAATCAATTTTGAAGTTCATATTAAACTGGTCAAGCATATGATTAATGTTGACAAATCCATTAAATTTTTTATATAAAATTGACTGGGTGTAAACAAGCTCCACAGGACAGGCTTAAGAGGAGAATTGCTCACCGAGACCTGTTCATTTGGCCATCAACCAGTCTTGGGTGAGTTCCGGTAGGCTGCGAGGCCCATGATCGCTGTTACCCCGCAGTTGAATGGCTTTACTACTTGTGATGCTAATTTGACATCGTAAGACTTATCTAAAATGACAACAGCTTAGATATGGACGATACGAGATGAGAGGCATATCTAATATGTAATAACTCAATATAGGCCCCACCCGAAGTTTTCTAAAACTAATTTGTTTGATTTGAGTCAGCTCCAGCTTGACCCAAATTTGTTTTTTAAAAAAAAATGGAATAATTGGGTGATACCATATCAATAGCACAGGCATACCTAAAATTACTTAATAAAGGAGGATAATATGTCTATATATCTTAATCAGTTTATGTTATCCGGATGGCGAGAAAGTCCTATTTAGGTAACTCAACTGCAATTTAGGTAAGGTACAAGTAAAATTTTTCATAACCGATATACTTTTTTTTTTTTTTGGTAAGGAACCGATATACATTTTGTTTTCATACCTTCCGGAGATTTATATAACGAATAGTTATGCACTACAATGTTTGCACTGGCCAAGTAGATGCGTATAGGATATGCATATACACACTCTATACTACTTGCTAGTGTATTGACGTATCATCATTACATTTAGGGCACGAATGATAACTATTTTGACTAGAAATTAATTTATGGAAGAAAAATAGATTTTTATATTTTTATTTCTAGAAGAGTTTCTAAACAAAAATACATGTTTAATAACGACACAAAATTTCTACTCTAAAAATAGAAATTCACAAGATTTCTCCTTTCTATTCCGAGAAATAAAAAAGTAAAAAGTTTTTACTTCGATTTATATTCAACTGGAACAAAAATCTATTTACGAAATAGAAAGATTAAATAATTTTATCAAACGGATTTTTATTTCGAAACAAGTCGGAATAGAAAAATTATTTCTAGAACATAAATTTTGGTTTGTCATGCACCTCCTTATTAACTGCGGAAAAAATGCAAAACACGTCATACAAATGGAAGCATGCTATAATAATTAGGCAATTACGTAACTCCCAAGATCTGGTACTTATATGTGGTACGGCTTGTTCTGAATATAAAATTAGCTTCTCGGTCCACTAGGAGGAAAAGAGAGAAAAAAAAAAAAACTCCATTATAAGCGAGGACTCAAATGGAGGGCATTCTTTTAAAGACTTTTCGAAAGTTAAGAGGCTCGAAAGGCAGCTGCCGTCGAGCTGAATCGTTCCAATTCCAATTGATCACGGGGTCGTGTAAAACGGCTAAAACACGCTCTTGGGTACCTCCCTTAGCGTTGAGATCGAGTAGTTGTAATAATATTCCACTAAGAGACATGGTTTACGAACAATTTTCTCACACGTGTGTTTGTTTTTCTCCCTTTGATTTATGCAGCGCAAGCATCGACCCCACAAGAAAAGTCAAAGTACCCAATCATTATTTCAAACCCTTACCCGAACAAGGGTAGCCGAGAGAAAGTGTACCTTTTTCTTTCTTGCCGTTCTCGTTCAAAATTGGCCAACTTGTCAAATTTTGATTCTTCTCTGGTATAAGATAACGGAAAGGAAAATGGCGTGGCAGAAAGCGAAGTTGCATGGTGCGTGCGTGCATGCATGCCCGTCATGGCTGCATCGTCTCTTCCAATCCACTTCTATATAAAGGGGAACGATCCAAGGCTTTTAATCACCAAACTCACAGTTTTATCACAAGCTCAAGACTCCTCCTTGCTTCGCTGTCTCGAATACCATTAGCACCACAAAACCAAAATGGGTTCTCATAAAAAGTTCACGATCCTTCTCTTCTTACCTCTATTGCTATCTCCAACCATTTCTGGCTATTCCTCTAGCGATGTGAAAGCCTGGTGTAGCAAAATGCCTTATCCTCAACCTTGTGAGTACTTCTTGACCCACGACCCAAAGCAAGATTCCATCAATCAAAAATCCGATTTCCTCAAGGTTTCGATGCAACTCGCACTTGAGAGAGCTCAAATGGCCCATAGCAACACGCACTCGCTAGGGTCGAAGTGCAGCAATGAGCGCGAGAAAGCTGTTTGGGCCGACTGCCTCCAGCTGTACGAGCACACTATTCTTCGTCTAAACAGAACTATTGTCCACGATTGCACCCACGATGAGGCACAAACTTGGCTCAGCACGGCCTTGACTAATCTCGAGACGTGTCAAGCTGGGTTCGTCGAATTAGGGGTCTCCAGCAATGTATTGCCTTTGATGTCAAACAATGTCTCCAAGTTGATTAGCAACACTTTGGCCCTAAACTACGCACCCTACACTACACCTAACTACACAGAGAAATTCCCCACTTGGGTGAGGCCTGGCGACCGAAAGCTCTTGCAATCTTCGTCCGCCGTGTCTAAGGCCAATATCGTTGTGGCCCAAGATGGTTCAGGGAGCTACAAGACGATTAGTGAAGCCATAACTGCGGCGTCAAAGAGGTCGGGCACTGCTAGGTATATCATCTATATAAAGGCCGGTACTTATAGTGAAAATGTTGAAGTTGGATCGAAATTGGAGAACATTATGTTTGTCGGTGATGGTATCGGGAAGACCATAATCACCGGAAGCAAAAGCGTTGGCGGAGGCTCTACCACCTTCAATTCGGCAACCGTTGGTAAGTTAATATCATCGAAGCTACATCTGATCCTCTTTATTTTATGGTCAATAAATACCGAAAATAAGAAAAAGGGGTTCTGTATATATCAGTTTATTAGGAAGTATATCATATTATTTTGCTGCGCACTGTTTTGATAAAAGAAAAAGAAAAACCCTGTATAACCTAATTTAGTTTTTGACAGCTGTAGAAAACTAAGCCCATAATTCATTATCAGTTTTTTACTATAATCAAGCCAAGCATTGACTACGAACGAGAAGGAGACGTACATAGTTTTGCATGTCTTCAAGAAAATAGGCAACATCCAGGACTTTCTATCATGTCTGTAGCATGCGAGACCACACTCCATTTACAAATTCTAATCGGCTGGTGGCCAGACTATATGGATTGTATTTCTAATAATCTTTCTAATCTTGAATTTCAGCTGTCGTTGGTGATGGATTCATTGCACAAGATATCACTTTCCGCAACACTGCTGGTGCAGCAAATCATCAAGCTGTTGCTTTGCGCTCTGGCTCGATCTCTCGGTGTTCTATAGATGTGGATTTGAAGGTTATCAAGACACTCTCTATGTTCATTCGGAGCGCCAATTCTATAGAGAGTGTGACATCTATGGCACCGTTGACTTCATCTTTGGGAATGCAGCTGTTGTGTTGCAAAATTGCAACATCTATGCTAGAAACCCTCCTAATAAGGTTAATACCGTGACTGCTCAAGGCCGAACTGACCCAAACCAAAACACTGGCATCTCTATCCATAATTGCAAGGTTACCGCAGCTTCCGACCTAAAATCTGTTCAAAGCTCCGTGAAGACATACCTTGGTAGGCCATGGCAAGAATATTCTAGGACAATCTTCATGAAGACTTATCTTGATAGCTTGATTAACTCGGCCGGTTGGATGGAGTGGGATGGCAACTTTGCCCTCGACACTCTGTACTATGGAGAGTATCTGAACACTGGCCCCGGTTCATCTACTGCTAGTAGGGTCACATGGGCAGGTTACCATGTTATAACAAGTGCAACCGAGGCTTCTAAGTTCACCGTTGGGAGCTTCATTGCTGGGGGCTCTTGGTTGCCCGCCACTGGCGTGCCGTACACATCCGGCCTTTAAGCTTTTTAAAGAACGAAAATCAGAGGTGGAATGCAACTCTTGCAGGAGTACAAGGCGCCTCACAAGGAACACAAGTGTTTCTGTCAGATGCAGCACATAGATAATTAGCAAAAGATTCTTATTTATAGTTCCCATTCAATATAGATATCTGATGCAATAAAGTAATCGTGTTGTGATCCTTTCATGATTGTAATTTGTTATTCTTTCAAGATTGTACTTTTATGGTGATTTTCACACGTTTCCTGCCTATATATATATCATTTTCTGTTTTGGCATATTGGGGTTTCTTCTATTTGGTTAAATCCAAGTAAAGGCGCAATGAACAGTTTACTCGTGGTCATGGTGTTAAAAACAAAGTATGTTAATAATTGCCGGATGCGTCCATTGAATGATATTCGGTCAAACCACGGTGAATCGATCACTCCAACAATGAAATCAAATTATTTTACGATCGCAAGCGACCCCAACCCTTGGATGTGTACCACCTTGGGATGGGGGACTATTACCACCAAACGGCCCATCCAATCACGATACAAGTACATACGGATGTCCCTCAAAGTAGGAAAGAGCCCTCCTGTAAGGATATTTTCACGATAGGTTATGTCGGAACCGAACAATTCCCCTAGAATGAGAGGTGAGCATGGTTTGGATGGACAATTCCAACCCTAGATCTAGGAACTGCTCATTAAAGACCAGTTTTGAAAAATTAAAATCGAAAATTGTCCATTGATTCTATGAATCTACCCAAAAACCAAACCAATGGTCTGATTCGGTTCTCGAATGGGTCCATAGAACTTGTCCAACCAAACTTCATGCATTAGCACTATAATATGCAATAAAGAATTACACAATGAAATCACCTCATCAAAGACACTTCAAATTAGAGCCAATGAACCAACAATATATATTTTTTTTTTTTGGTACCCAGGGAACCTCCGCACTGCCGCTTCGCGGCGAAGAGTAAACCCTGGAGCTCAGGGCCTCCCACCACTAGTCCCTTTCGCAGTTAAGACGCGCGTTGTGCATGACACACTGCGTCCACGAAGTTTCGAACTCTTCCCCTCTTGCGAAAAGGGTACCAAGCTCTTAACCGCGCGGCCACCGCGGGTGGTGGTATGAACCAACAATATTAGTATGTTGGGAAGTGTGTAAATAAGAGAGCAGACTCACCAAACTTATTATAAGAGGGCAAAAGTAGTACATAAGTACTAGTAACTAACCTAGGGATTTAGGGTTTTCCATTTTTTTTAAATTAAAAATTTAATATACATTATATATTATTGGTCCGGTCCAGGCAAGCAGTTCTGCACTTGGAATCAGGAATCAGATCAATACCCACCAGTTCCAATAAAATTGGAATTGAGAACCAAACCAATTCCCTTAAGAAATACTAGTTCTTAGGCGGTCTGATCCGATTCCGAAAAGTCCGGGTGGTTCCTGGTTCCTTTGCACATCCCTACCTAGAATGCTCGAAAGCTTACAAGTTACAACAAAAAGGAGCTGCGTGGATGTGTCGAAGGAATTATGCAAAGATACAAATCTAAGTCAATAGATTGAACGCTCGACCTATGTTTTGAGGGACTGAATAGTGAATGTGTATTGTGATAACACCATTTGTTTTCGTCACTTTTGATTTCTGAGCTAGACTACAAAAGGAAACAAATGGGGAAATTTGAATCAATTTCTCTTTTTGGGCCCAAGTGTTTTCATTTGAGAGAAAGTGCAAAGTGCAATTAGAGATAAGGATTATGCTTCAATTTTAGCCTCCGCCAGCCTAACCTTTTAAGAGCCATGAGATTTGGCTTTGTGCAATCCTTGTTAAGGTTATATGTTTTATCCTCTGTCAATCTTAGTCTATCCGGGCCATACTTGCCTCTGTCCATTGCTAATGGAGTACAAATAGTACCATTGGACATCATCCTAGTCATTTTTTTTTTAATGACACATACTCAGACACATCAATATCAAGTGCTCAAAGATATTGGACTCACATGTACCGGAATCATCTAAAAAAATTTCATTTTTCTTTTGCCCATTGTGCAATCAAAAATATTTATTTTTGATACTTGTCAATTGAAATAATGAAGGTGTTATAAAACTCCTTGAGGGAGAGCTTGTATCATATGGCCACGATTTAAATAGAAAAGAAACCACTATATTAATATTTGAAATTTGCGGGATTTGATTATGAAGATATGATCAAATTATTTCCCTCAAATTTATAAGCTTCAATTTGCTCGCTCTTCCACATTATCTTTTCCCTGTAGACAATAGAACAATCTTAAATTCTCTGCTATATTTGAATTAAGACCTAAGTTGATTATCAATTGCCAAATTTAATGGATTTAATATTTCTAGAAGAAACATAGTTAGCAAGGAACAAACCAAGGAGCAAAACATCCATCCATTGCATTGCTTTCCATGAAAGAGTCGATAATATTTACTTAGGAAATGGTGGAATGATGAAGAACTTGTATATTTGCAACATACAGTCATTGAAATAGAACATTAGCTCAAATAAAACAATCGAAGGCAAATCTTGATGCTCGGTAGCATGGAATACCTGCTTAGGTGGTGCCTTCAAATAAAACCCGACGCTACCCACTCGTTTGACACATCTGGTTGTAGCGTACGGGTGTCCTTTGTTCTACAGAGAAGGGTAGTTCACGGGCTGGGCTGGATGGGGAAACCAAAAAGAGGAAAGCAATCTAGGCCAAGCCCAGTTTGGAAGGAAAAGCAGAGGAGGCTAGGCCAGGGCATGTTCTGGACACCCAGGCCGAGCCCAAGCGTGCCGGGTCGAACCGGCCCGGTTCAATTTTTTCAATTTTTCTCTCTTCCACTCTCCTTTAAAAAAAAAATAATAATAAATTCTATTATTGTTAATGCAAATGGTCATAATATCTATAAGCTATGGAATTTAATTATACCATTTTTGTTCATGGACTAAGGTTTAACCCCTAATTTTTTTATGTAATTTATTATTAAATGGACAATCAAAATTTAGGTGTGAATTATAGCTATCTCACAATCATGGGTGGGTTGACTTGTATGCTAATTTTGAAACTTAGATCAATACCTGATATCTTAGTGCCAATATACTAAGGTCAATACCATCTCCATTCAATGACACATGGGCATGAACATGGTCCAAGTGTTGGCTTCCACGAGCTATTACTATAAATGAACCTCATCCCGGCACAATTTCCTCCATTGGTAGTATTACCTTTTCACTTTGTCTCAACCTAACACCCTTCACTAGAAGCCAACCAAATGTCCACTTGTATTTTCGTCACCACCTTCATCCTCATCATCGCCATCGCCACCACCATTTTAATCACTGCTGCCACCACCTCTAGCACTTGAGAATATGAGGCCCATTGAGCAATTGGCATGCCACTATTGAGCAATCACTTACCACTGGCGAGCAATTGCCACCTTCGCTCGTGGCTGCTTAGTTCCTCTAGCAAATAGTTTGAGATTTTTTATGAAGAAAACGAAAAGGCAAAAATCATTTATAGAATATAGCTTTCACCAAATGACATTTATGCCAAAATTGTTTTCGAATATGTTTTTAGAATACACCTTACCAAACACTACTTACATTTCCATGAAGATGGATCTTGATGGGTTAATAAACCCGAAGGGATTAGATGAGTGGAGTGGCGAGTTTGCCCTCATGAGCTTGTTTTACAGGGGAGTACATGAACTTGGTGCGTCGACAGAGAGGAGGATTAATTGGCCAGGTTTCCATGTCCTTAGGAGGTTAGGCCATCTTTGATGAGAAGATTCATTGAAGGAGATTTATGGATTCTTAGGACCGGTGTAACATTATCACTTGACATAGAAAAGTTAATGAAAATCATAAATTTCAGATAACCCTTTTAGGCAAAAGGCCTTTGTATTTTTTCTCAAAGACATTCCTCTAAAGTCAAACCAAATGCACCCGAGACATAATTTGGCTTCGAGTGATTGCTCTAAGCTCTATAAGGACTACAAGTCTCGGCTCATGCAGTTACTCAATGGGGAGGATTACACAGTCCAGCTCGAGCATGGCTAAGTGGCATGTCCGCGAACCGCCAGACTTATTTGGATGCCTTGGGGGAGGAGGGTCATGCTTCGTTGGATGGCCTAAGTGGGGGTGTTAGGAGAGGTATTTATTTGCTTTCTTGGTCATAGTTATCTACTCAGATTGCTAATTTTTGGGTGCAAGATTGTTTCTAATTTTAGTTATTTTCAATTAGAAGACATAAAAGAGGGCATAATCAATGAAAAGATTAGAAATACCAGTGATGATAATAATATCAAGTATAATCTATCAATGAAAATGAATTTTTATACACGTGGGTTATTGAAAAGCAAAAAAGTATATGCGTGCAACCAACGTGCCACTAACGTGCGGATGGTGAAGTACAATGGTTTGAGTTCTTTAAATTGAACACTTAAATTCCTAAGCTCCTTAAATCTAGCCCTTGAGAAGCAAAGCTGACGAAAATATAAACAACAATAGTATTTTAGTACAATATTTGACCATAAAATCATAGTAAAAATATAATAATGTCATACCAAAAAGAATAAAATAGTATAATAACAACTTCTCTACAATCATGGATTGACTTGGGTGTTAGTTTTAGAACTTAGATTAATGCCTTGTATTTTAGTGCTTACACTAAGGTTAAGGGACTCAAAATCATGTCCATTCCACAACACACAGGCATGACCACATTCCAAGTTTGTCCTCCATGAACAACTCCTATAAAGGAAACTCATCTCATCACAAACTTCCTCCATCCAAAATCCTACATTTTCGCACTTTGTCTCGTGACTCGACACCCATCACCAGAGGTCAGCCAAAATGTCCATTTGGACTCTCACGACCACCTTCCTCCTCCTCCTCCTTGCCATCACTTCCACCAGCATCTTCTTTGTTAATGCCGCCACCACCCCTAGCACTTTGAGAGTATAAGGCCCTTAACCATGACCACGATGGTCGCAGGAGAGGTATTCCATTTGCCTTCTTTGTCTTATTCATTTTTCATTTTTTATTATGTCCAATAAATTCATTTTTGTACTAAAATCACACGGTTATGATCCTATTTCCTTACGGGAGCATTGCCAATGCTTAGGCTAGACTCGTACAACGGGCTTTTAGCATTGTGCAATGTAAAAACTTCAAAGGCCGATTTCATTGTGGCCCAGGTCAATTCTAGCTCTCATAAGACAATTTGTGGCCACACTTGGTAGAACGGGTGAGAAACGGCCCGACAAAGTAATAATCTATGTGAAAGAGAGAGTCTACAACAAGAAAGTAGATATTGAAGAGGACATGAAGAACGTCATGTTCATCTGCAAAGGCATGGATCAGACTGTCGTCACCTATAGTAGAAATGTTCCAAATGGCTCCACCACTATGATTTCAGCTACATTCAGTAAGAAATTAAGCTAACATTAGTCAATTAGTAGCGCATTAAGGTTAGCTCTTGAGCTAATCTCTTAAAATTCATGCAACTATCTCTAGGGAAGGCTATTGGGCAAGAGACATGATGTTCGAGAATACAACCAGCCCTTAGAAGCACCAAGCTGTTGCACTTTTGGTTAGGTCGAACCAATTCATGTTCTATCGGTGCAACTTCAAGGCTTACCAAGATATGTTTTATATGTACTCTTAGCGGCAATTCTATCTCAACTACCACGTCTACAACACCATCTACTTCATTTTTGAAAATGCATCTGTCATCTAGAATTGTGACATATTCATCAAGAGAATGATAGACCACCATGCCAACATAGTGGCGACTCAAGGTCGAGAAAGCAAGGAGGAAGACACGAGGATTCTTATCCACATGTCGCAAATCGCCCTTCCCCCAACTTCACAATGATCAAGGGCTCGTTTAGGAGCTACTCAGGATGACCGTGGAAGAAGTACCCTAGGATGGTAATCATGAAGATGGACCTCGATTGGTTGATAGACCTGAAGGGATAGGACAAATGGAGTGGCGAGTTTTCTCTCAGCACCCGATTTTATGAGGGGATTACATGAAGTCGAGCCATGGCGCATCAGTGGAGAGGAGAGTAAAAAGGCCAAGCTTCAAATGTCCTGAAGAGTACTTAAGAGTAGTGGGTGATAACAAAATGATTTTATTAAAACAAAGGAACTTATTAAACACAATACTAGGAATTGAAGTAATTTAAAGAGCTCAAATCATTGTGGCACGCCGGCCACATGCCATTGGCACGTTGGCTGCATGCCATTGGCACGCATGGACTTTTTTGCTTTTCAATAACCCACATGCATATAAACTCATTTTTATTAGTAGATTATACTTGGTATTATTATCATCACTAGTCAAATTCATTTTTTAAATTTCTTATTGTGTCCAAAAAATTCATTTTTGTACTCAAATAAGCTATATAGTACAGAGTCGTAAGGGCAAAGTTACCATTCCACTCCAACCAACCAGCCAAGTCAATTAAGCTATCAAGGTAAGTCTTCATGAAAACAATTCTTGAATATTTTTCCAACGGTCTCCCGAGGTATGTTTTAACAGAGCTTTGAACCGACAAAAAGTTTGAAGCTACAGTGACTTTGCAGTGGTGGATAGAGATGCTAGTATTTTGGTTGGGGTAAGCTTGGCCCTCTGCAGTGATGGTATTGACCTTGTTAGGAGGGTTTCTAGCATAGATGTTGCAGTTTTGGAGAACAACGGCAACATTTCCAAAGATGAAGTCATATGTGCCATAGATGCCGCACTCTTTGCATAATTGTTGCACAGAATAAACATAAAGGGTGTCTTGATAACCCTCAAAGCCACATTGATAGAATATCGAGAGGTCAGAGCTAGAGCGCAAAGCTACTGCTTGGTGATTTGCCGCACCGGTAGTGTTACGAAAAGCGATGCCTTGGGCAATGAATCCATCGCCAACAATAGCTGAAATTCAAGATAGGAAAGATTATTAGTACATAGATCTACTTGTTAATGTAATCTAACTCGAAAAAGTATCTCGAGAATTAAACCGACCTCCAAATGCATTCTTGACAACATCATATAGAACCAAATAATTGTCCAAATCGTGCATTCATGATCTTGACCTACTCCATTAATTTTTTTAGGAATTGAAAAAATCGTGCATTCATGTTTAAAAAGTTCCTCATTAAAAAAAAGGAACTTATTAAACGCAATACTAGGAATTGAAGTGATTTAAAGAGCTCAAATCATCATGGCATGCCGGCCCTACGCCATTGGCACGCATGCACTTTTTTGCTTTTCAATAACCCACATGCATATACACTCATTTTCATTGGTAGATTATACTTGGTATTATTATCATCACTAGTCAAATTCATTTTTTAAATTTCTTATTGTGTCCAAAAAATTCATTTTTGTACTCAAATAAGCTATATATTACAGAGTCGTACGGGCAAAGTTACCATTTCACTCCAACCAACCGGCCGAGTCAATTAAGCTATCAAGGTAAGTCTTCATGAAAACAGTTCTTGAATATTTTTCCCACGGTCTCCTGAGGTACGTTTTAACAGAGCTTTGAACTGACATAAAGTCTGAAGCTACAGTGACTTTGCAGTTGTGGATAGAGATGCCAGTATTTTGGTTGGGGTCAGTTTGGCCCTCTGCAGTGATGGTATTGACCTTGTTAGGAGGGTTTTTAGCATAGATGTTGCAGTTTTGGAGAACAACGGCAGCATTTCCAAAGATGAGATCATATGTGCCATAGATGTCGCACTCTTTGGATAATTGTCGCACATAATAAACATAAAGGGTGTCTTGATAACCCTCAAAGCCACATTGATAAAATATCGAGAGGTTAGAGCTAGAGCGCAAAGCTACTGCTTGGTGATTTGCCGCACCGGCAGTGTTACGAAAAGCGATGCCTTGGGCAATGAATCCATCGCCGACAATAGCTAAAATTCAAGATAGGAAAGATTATTAGTACACAAATCTACTTGTTAATGCAATCTAACTCGAAAAAGTATCTCGAGAATTAAACTGACCTAAAAATGCACTATTGACTACATCATATAGAACCAAATAATTGTCCAAATCGTGCATTCATGATCTTGACCTACTCCATTAATATTTATAGGAATTGAAAAAATCGTGCATTCATGTTTAATAAGTTCCTTATTATAAAAAAGAAACTTATCAAACGCAATACTAGGAATTGAAGTCATTTAAAGAGCTCAAATCATCATGGCAATGCCGGACGCACGCCATTGGCACGCATGCACTTTTTTGCTTTTCAATAACCCACATGCATATACACTCATTTTCATTGGTAGATTATATTTGGTATTATTATCATCACTAGTCAAATTCATTTTTTAAATTTCTTATTGTGTCCAAAAAATTCATTTTTGTACTCAAATAAGCTATATAGTACAGAGTCCTAAGGGCAAAGTTACCATTTCACTCCAACCAACCGGCCGAGTCAATTAAGCTATCAAGGTAAGTCTTCATGAAAACAATTCTTGAATATTTTTCCCATAGTCTCCCGAGGTACGTTTTAACAGAGATTTGAACCGACATAAAGTCTGAAGCTACAGTGACTTTGTAGTTGTTGATAAAGATGCCAGTATTTTGGTTGGGGTCAGTTCGGCCCTCTGCAGTGATGGTATTCACATTGTTAGGAGGGTTGCTAGCATAGATGTTGCAGTTTTGGAGAACAACGGCAGCATTTCCAAAGATGAGATCATATGTGCCATAGATGCCGCACTCTTGCTATAATTGTTGCACAGAATAAACATAAAGGGTGTCTTGATAACCCTCAAAGCCACATTGATAGAATATCGAGAGGTCAGAGCCAGAGCGCAAAGCTAATGCTTGGTGATTTGCCGCACTGGCAGTGTTACGAAAGCGATGCCTTGGGCAATGAATCCATCGCCAACAATAGCGGAAATTCAAGATAGGAAAGATTATTAGTACATAGATCTACTTGTTAATGTAATCTAGCTCGAAAAAGTATCTCGAGAATTAAACTGACCTCCAAATGCATTATTAACTACATCATATAGAACCAAATAATTGTCCAAATCATGCATTCATGATCTTGACCTACTCCATTAATTTTTATAGGAATTGAAAAAATCGTGCATTCATGTTTAATAAGTTCCGTATTAAAAAAAAGGAACTTATTAAACGCAATACTAGGAATTGAAGTGATTTAAAGAGCTCAAATCATCATGGCATGCCGGCCCTACGCCATTGGCACGCATGCACTTTTTTGCTTTTCAATAACCCACGTGCATATACACTCATTTTCATTGGTAGATTATACTTGGTATTATTATCATCACTAGTCAAATTCATTTTTTAAATTTCTTATTGTGTCCAAAAAATTCATTTTTGTACTCAAATAAGCTATATAGTACAGAGTCCTAAGGGCAAAGTTACCATTTCACTCCAACCAACCGGCCTAGTCAATTAAGCTATCCAGGTAAGTCTTCATGAAAACAATCCTTGAATATTTTTCCCACGGTCTCCCGAGGTACGTTTTAACAGAGCTTTGAACCGACATAAAGTATGAAGCTACAGTGACTTTGCAGTTGTAGATAGAGATGCCAGTATTTTGGTTGGGGTCAGTTCGGCCCTCTGCAGTGATGGTATTGACCTTGTTAGGAGCGTTTCTAGCATAGATGTTGCAGTTTTGGAGAACAACGGCAACATTTCCAAAGATGAGATCATATGTGCCATAGATGCCGCACTCTTTGGATAATTGTCGCACAGAATAAACATAAAGGGTGTCTTGATAACCCTCAAAGCCATATTGATAAAATATCGAGAGGTCAGAGCCAGAGCGCAAAGCTGCTACTTGGTGATTTGCCACACCGGCAGTGTTACGAAAAGCGATGCCTTGGGCAATGAATCCATCGCCGACAATAGCTGAAATTCAAGATAGGAAAGATTATTAGTACACAGATCTACTTGTTAATGTAATCTAACTCAAAAAAGTATCTCGAGAATTCAACTGACCACTAAATGCATTATTCACTACATCATATAGAACCAAAGAATTGTCCAAATCGTGCATTCATGATCTTGACCTACTCCATTAATTTTTATAGGAATTGAAAAAATCGTGCATTCATGTTTAATAAGTTCCTTATTAAAAAAAGGAACTTATTAAAGGCAATACTAGGAATTGAAGTGATTCAAAGAGCTCAAATCATCATGGCAATGCCGGCCGCACGCCATTGACAAGCATGCACTTTTTTGCTTTTCAATAACCCACATGCATATACACTCATTTTCATTGGTAGATTATACTTGGTATTATTATCATCACTAGTCAAATTCATTTTTTAAATTTCTTATTATGTCCAAAAAATTCATTTTTGTACTCAAATGAGCTATATAGTATAGAGTCCTAAGGGCAAAGTTACCATTTCACTCCAACCAACCGGCCGAGTCAATTAAGCTATCATGGTAAGTCTTCATGAAAACAATTCTTGAATATTTTTCCCACGGTCTCCCGAGGTACGTTTTAACAGAGCTTTGAACCGACATAAAGCCTGAAGCTACAGTGACTTTGCAGTTGTGGATAGAGATGCCAGTATTTTGGTTAGGGTCAGTTCGGCCCTCTGCAGTGATGGTATTGACCTTGTTAGGAGGGTTTCTAGCATAGATGTTGCAGTTTTGGAGAACAACGGCAGCATTTCCTAAGATGAGATCATATGTGCCATAGATGCCGCACTCTTTGGATAATTGTCGCACAGAATAAACATAAAGGGTGTCTTGATAACCCTTAAAGCCACATTGATAAAATATCGAGAGGTCAGAGCCAGAGCGCAAAGCTACTGCTTGGTGATTTGCCACACCGGCAGTGTTACGAAAAGCGATGCCTTGGGCAATGAATCCATCGCCAACAATAGCTGAAATTCAAGATAGGAAAGATTATTAGTACACAGATCTACTTGTTAATGTAATCTAACTCGAAAAAGTATCTCGAGAATTAAACTGATCTCCAAATGGATTATTGACTACATCATATAGAACCAAATAATTGTCCAAATCGTGCATTCATGATCTTGACCTACTCCATTAATTTTTATAGGAATTGAAAAAATCGTGCATTCATGTTTAATAAGTTCCTTATTAAAAAAACGGAATTTATTAAACGCAATACTCGGAATTGAAGTGATTTAAAGAGCTCAAATCATCATGGCATGCCGGCCCTACGCCATTGGCACGCATGCACTTTTTTGCTTTTCAATAACCCACATGCATATAGACTCATTGTCATTGGTAGATTATACTTGGTATTATTATCATCACTAGTCAAATTCATTTTTTAAATTTCTTATTGTGTCCAAAAAATTCATTTTTGTACTTAAATAAGCTATATAGTACAGAGTCGTAAGGGCAAAGTTACCATTTCACTCCAACCAACCGGCCGAGTTAATTAAGCTATCAAGGTAAGTCTTCATGAAAACAATTCTTGAATATTTTTCCCACGGTCTCCCGAGGTACGTTTTAACAGAGCTTTGAACCGACATAAAGTCTGAAGCTACAGTGACTTTGCAGTTGTGGATAGAGATGCCAGTATTTTGGTTGGGGTCAGTTCGGCCCTCTGCAGTGATGGTATTGACCTTGTTAGGAGGGTTTCTAGCATAGATGTTGCAGTTTTGGAGAACAACGGCAACATTTCCAAAGATGAGATGATATGTGCCATAGATGCCGCACTCTTTGTATAATTGTTGCACAGAATAAACATAAAGGGAGTCTTGATAACCCTCAAAGCTACATTCATAGAAGATCGAGAGGTCAGAGCCAGAGCACAAAGCTACTGCTTGGTGATATGCCGCATCGGCAGTGTTACGAAAAGTGATGCCTTGGGTAATGAATCCATCGCCAATAATAGCTGAAATTCAAGATAGGAAAGATTATTAGTACATAGATCTACTTGTTAATGTAATCTAACTCGAAAAAGTATCTCGAGAATTAAACTGACCTCCAAATGGATTATTGACTAGATCATATAGAACCAAATAATTGTCCAAATCGTGCATTCATGATCTTGACCTACTCCATTAATTTTTATAGGAATTGAAAAAATCGTGCATTCATGTTTAATAAGTTCCTTATTAAAAAAAACGGAACTTATTAAACGCAATACTAGGAATTGAAGTGATTTAAAGTGCTCAAATCATCATGGCATGCCGGCCCTACGCCATTGGCACGCATGCACTTTTTTGCTTTTCAATATCCCACATGCATGTACACTCATTTTCATTGGTAGATTATACTTGGTATTATTATCATCACTAGTCAAATTGATTTTTTAAATTTCTGATTGTGTCCAAAAAATTCATTTTTGTACTTAAATAAGCTATATAGTACAGAGTTGTAAGGGCAAAGTTACCATTTCACTCCAACCAACCGGCCGAGTCAATTAAGCTATCAAGGTAAGTCTTCACGAAAACAATTCTTGAATATTTTTCCCACGGTCTCCCGAGGTACGTTTTAACAGAGCTTTGAACCGACATAAAGTCTGAAGCTACAGTGACTTTGCAGTTGTGGATAGAGATGCCAGTATTTTGGTTGGGGTCAGTTCGGCCCTCTGCAGTGATGGTATTGACCTTGTTAAGAGGGTTTCTAGCATAGATGTTGCTGTTTTGGAGAACAACGGCAGCATTTCCAAAGATGAGATCATATGTTCCATAGATGCCGCACTCTTTGTATAATTGTTGCACAGAATAAACATAAAGGGTGTCTTGATAACCCTCAAAGCTACATTGATAGAAGATCGAGAGGTCAGAGCCAGAGCACAAAGCTACCGCTTAGGGATATGCCGCATCGGCAGTGTTACGAAAAGTGATGCCTTGGGCAATGAAACCATCGCCAACAATAGCTGAAATTCAAGATAGGAAAGATTATTAGTACACAGATCTACTTGTTAATGTAATCTAACTCGAAAAAGTATCTCGAGAATTAAACTGACCTCCAAATGGATTATTGACTACATCATATAGAACCAAATAATTGTTTAAATCGTGCATTCATGATCTTGACCTACTCCATTAATTTTTATAGGAATTGAAAAAATCGTGCATTCATGTTTAATAAGTTCCTTATTAAAAATACGGAACTTATTAAATGCAATACTAGGAATTGAAGTGATTTAAAGAGCTCAAATCATCATGGCATGCCCGCCCTACGCCATTGGCACGGATGCACTTTTTTGCTTTTCAATAACCCCCATGCATATACACTCATTTTCCTTGGTAGATTATACTTGGTATTTCACTAGTCAAATTCATTTTTTAAATTTCTTATTGTGTCCAAAAAATTCATTTTTGTACTCAAATAAGCTATATAGTACAGAGTCGTAAGGGCAAAGTTACCATTTCACTCCAACCAACCGGCCGAGTCAATTAAGCTATTAAGGTAAGTCTTCATGAAAACAATTCTTGAATATTTTTCCCACGGTCTCCCGAGGTACGTTTTAACAGAGCTTTGAACCGACATAAAGTCTGAAGCTACAGTGACTTTGCAATTGTGGATAGAGATGCCAGTATTTTGGTTGGGGTCAGTTCGGCACTCTGCAGTGATGGTATTGACCTTGTTAGGAGGGTTTCTAGCATAGATGTTGCAGTTTTGGAGAACAACGGCAGCATTTCCAAAGATGAGATCATATGTGCCATAGATGCCACACTCTTTGTATAATTGTTGCACAGAATAAATATAAAGGGTGTCTTGATAACCCTCAAAGCTACATTGATAGAAGATCGAGAGGTCAGAGTCAGAGCACAAAGCTACTGCTTGGTGATATGCCGCATCGGCAGTGTTACGAAAAGTGATGCCTTGGGCAATGAATCCATCGCCAACAATAGCTGAAATTCAAGATAGGAAAGATTATTAGTACACAGATCTACTTGTTAATGTAATCTAACTCGAAAAAGTATCTCGAGAATTAAACTGACCTCCAAATGGATTATTGACTACATCATATAGAACCAAATAATTGTCCAAATCGTGCATTCATGATCTTGACCTACTCCATTAATTTTTATAGGACTTGAAAAAATCGTGCATTCATGTTTAATAAGTTCTTTATTAAAAAAACGGAACTTATTAAACGCAATACTAGGAATTGAAGTGATTTAAAGAGCTCAAATCATCATGGCATGCCGGCCCTACGCCATTGGCACGCATGCACTTTTTTGCTTTTCAATAACCCACATGCATATACACTCATTGTCATTGGTAGATTATACTTGGTATTATTATCATCACTAGTCAAATTCATTTTTAAATTTCTTATTGTGTCCAAAAAGTTCATTTTTGTACTCAAATAAGCTATATAGTAGAGAGTCGTAAGGGCAAAGTTACCATTCCACTCCAACCAACCGGCCGAGTCAATTAAGCTATCAAGCTAAGTCTTCTTGAAAACAATTCTTGAATATTTTTCACACGGTCTCCCGAGGTACATTTTAATAGAGCTTTCAACCGACATAAAGTCTGAAGCTACAGTGACTTTGCAGTTGTGGATAGAGATGCTAGTATTTTGGTTGGGGTCAGTTCGGCCCTCTGCAGTGATGGTATTGACCTTGTTAGGAGGGTTTCTAGCATAGATGTTGCAGTTTTGGAGAACAACGGCAGCATTTCCAAAGATGAGATCATATGTGCCATAGATGCCGCATGTTGACACCTCGATTTTAATTAGTTTTATTAATTAATTTTTTAATTTTGTCATTCCTGATAAACAAAAAAACAAAAAGAAAACAAGACAATAAAACAACAAGAAAAAAAAAAACAAAAACAAATAAAGAAAAGCAAAAAGAAAAAAGCACCAGCTCCC
Source organism: Eucalyptus polyanthemos subsp. polyanthemos (assembly GCA_017140185.1). Lineage (NCBI taxonomy): Eukaryota > Viridiplantae > Streptophyta > Magnoliopsida > Myrtales > Myrtaceae > Eucalyptus > Eucalyptus polyanthemos. The sequence continues at coordinate 18,540,600 of CM029460.1, read as the reverse complement.
TTTTTTTTTTCCCCACGTGGGTCCGCGCGACTTGGCCCCACCCCCTTTTTTTCCTTCCTTCTTCTTCCTCCTGCCTTCTTCTTCCTCGCTCCTTCTTTCTCCGCCTCGTAGTTCACGCGCGATGGCCGGCGACGCGCGAAGGATGGCCTACGGCCGAGGAGTAGGCCGACGTCGGCCGGAGGAGATAAGATTGCGGCGCCATTAATGTTGAGCGAGCATCGCTGGAAGAGCTCGATGGGACACCGGTTCAGCCGAGCGGAACCGGATGCCGGCAACCGAAGCCCTTCGCCGACCGGATTTCCTTCACCTATAAATAGGTGGCCGCAAGCATCGTCGGAGGTGTGGCGAGCTCGGAAATCCTTCACTGAGAGACATCGGGAAGGATCGAAGGGTGAGTGCAAGAGAGAGCTCGAGTCGCGAGCTTAGCCCACCCTCCACCGAGAGACTTCGGGGAGGGCGGGCGGCGAGTAACCCGAGAAGGTCGGATCCGGCCGGTGGAGGCTCGGATCGGCCCGAGTGAGGAGAAATCAAGGCCGAGGAGGGTCAGTCGAGTTGTTCTTTGTTGTTGTTGCCGCCGGACGCCGTGCCACGGCCGTTCGCCTCGGTCCGACGCCGCACCAGATCGGGAAACCGAGTTGCCCATCCACCACCATCCGGACGCCATCGGCGGTAGTGCTACCTCCACCGCCGCCGTTGCCGTCGCCATAGTTTCCCCCCCTCTGCAGTCCAACTCTCGTCACTACCGTCGCTGTCGCCGCTGCCGTCGCCGTCGCCGTTGCTATCGTCCCCGCTGTCGTGCCTCGGCGCCGCCATTCAGGAACCCTAGGGTTCCCGATTTTCTGGGTCGCGATCCGGGTTGTCGGGTCGGACCGGATCGGAACCGGGTAGGGATTCCACGAATTGCGGGGCGCGGCGGAAGACCGGGTCGCGGTCGGATCCGGGTCGGGTAGGGTTCGCGGGAGCCGGGTCGCGGAACGGGTCGTGGACCCGGGTCGTCGGGCCGGGCCGGCGTCTCCGAAACGCCGCCACGGCGTCGTTTTTGATTTAAAAAAAAAAAGGGAGAAAAAGCCGAAAAATCCGAGTCGGGCCCGCAACGCGGGCCCGTCCGCGATTGGGTCGCCGGCCCGGGTCGGACCCAACCCGCGGATCCGACCCGGGTCGGTTTTATTTTATATAAAATAATAAATATTTTTAAAATATTAAAAATATTTTATTTTCAAAAAAAATATTTAAAAAAAATGTTTTAATTTCCAGAAAATCGAAAAATATTAAAAATTGTTGAAAAATGTTTTATTTTCTAAAAAAAAAAATCGAAAAAAAAAATAAAAAAATTATTTTCCAAAAATATCAAGAAATATTAAAAAATATTTTATTTTTCGAAAAATCAAAAAAATCAAAAATATTTCATATTTTCCAAAAAATGCCAAAAATCCAAAAAAAGCCAAAAATTCATGAAAAAAGCCAAAAAAAAATTCAGAAAAAGCCAAAAGACTTGTATTTTTCCAAAAATACCAAAAATACCAAAAAAAAAATCCCTTTTATGTCCAAAAAATGAGAAAAATACTCAAAAAATGTTTTTCCTCCCAAAAATGCATGGAAAATCTCTCAAACATCCAAAAAGCCTCAAGGTTTAAACAAGATTAGGTACCGAAAGGGCATTAGTGATTAACTAGTGTAATCAAGTCCCCGATCCTAATTTCTCTCGTTGCGCGGAGTGAGTATTTCTCCCGATACTTCACTTGGGTTTCTAATCAACCCACCCCAAATCGATTAGTGGCGACTCCATTTTAAAAATTGATTTACAGGTTAAAAACTTGAACCATTAAGTTGCGAATTGGTGGACTTGGGAGAGTCCGGGCATAATTAATTTCAGCCGAGCCATTAGCCTCCTCAGGCGCTCGTACGCGATTGCGGGCGCAGAGAAAAAAGAGGTCGCGACAGCTTGGCGACTCCGCTGGGGACTTTGAGGACTTAGGCCTTTATGTCTTGTTTAATATCTTTACTGACGTAGGTTTTTTTTTTATATATGCAGGTCAGTGGCTTAGATTTTTAATCTTGCTTAAAGCAAATTATCTTGTGATTATAAACTGTTATGCATGCTTTACTGTTTTAAACACTACACATGGCACACACAACCCGGCCGCCGGACCTGGGCCGCCATAGGATTTCTAGGATGGTGTTAAGAAAGATACGACCTCGAACGCGAGACTGCGATGTAGAGGTTGCCTTTCTTTTCCCCGAATTTCTTAGCCGAGATTAGGAGGGTATGCTGCTAACGCGAGACTGTGACGGGCGGATATCCTTTTAATCTCACCAATCCTTCTGAGTTAGAAATCGAGCCACACATCTCATGTGCATGTCTTTGTGCTTGTCATTTTATTTAAAAGCAAAGTGATTTCTTTTCTGGCTCATGGCAAAATAGGGTCAGGTTGTGTATTTCCCTTCCTTATATGCGATGGGAAGATTTGATATCCAGTTCATTCCTACCCCAAAGAAAGAGCTTCTCGGATGGTGGAAACGGTTAGATCAACTCGGCCAAGAGTGCTTCAAATCAAGAATCGGTCATCTCCTCCCATTGCTCCAAATCAATATCCACTCGGGGTCATGCAAGCACTACCACATTTCGGTGTCCCGAAACATCCACCTTCATGTTCGGCAAATTTGAACCGACTCCGACTTTAGAAGAGTACGGTCTCGCCATAGGAATGCCCCGGGAAGCGAGCTTGTCAAGCCAATCGGCATTGACCCTGGGTTAGTCTATCACGGTTTCTAAAAAATCATTCGGTAAGAGAAATTGTTCAAGCCAACAATAATGCTTTTCCGCTATCATCTTTAACTGAATGCTTTGAAAAACAGTCAATGACCCAAAAAGCCAAGATCTTCCTCTTAGCATTCTTTGGTTTTATTATCTTTCCCCATCGAAAGAATGCTATAGATCCTTCAATCACATGGGTGATAAATCAAGTCATTTTTGGAGCAGGATATGTGAATATGGTTTTAGCCGAAACGTTTTTATCCCTTAATCGTTTCAAGGACCAAAAAGAAAAAATCATGAGGGCCGCTCCAGAAATTTTACAAATGTGGTTCTTTTCCCATATCAAAGGATTTGGGCACCTCATGCAAATATTTGAAATCAACGAGTTTAAACACCCATTGCAAAAGTTTCAAATCTTGGAAAAATATTCTCCCAATGAAGATTATTCTCGATGGATTAACTTGCTAAAAAACCCGGTCCCCGAGACATTCCTATGGCGAGCTAAATGGTTCATTGCGGGAGAGGCGCGCTTTGCGCTTGATTATTACAACCCCATCCCGTTCTTTGGGCCTCTCCGGAGCTACCTCATATTATCCATATAGGGTGGCTCGTCGATACGGGTCCTTCAAGAAGTCCCGCCACCACTCAAATCGGGATTGTTCCGAATCTTTTTCACCCGTACGGACTACAACTACTTGGAGGAGATCCGCATAATTCAAAACGCATGGAGTAGATGTCACCTTTGAAAAGATCATCGTGCCCGAAGGTTAAAGGAACAAGAAAAAGTTCATCATGCATCAACATTCTACATCCTCAACCATATAATTCCCAAGGAGTTGCAACCGGTAATCCCCGATGTAGTTGATAAACTTACCCTGCAAGGGCGAATCGAATCTCTTGAAAAGAGCTTGGAGACCAGCAAGAGACACGTATCAAAGTTAGTACGAAGAAGCAAGCGGCTTCACAAGACTGGAGCTTCCCATCGCATATAAAATGGGCAGCGGGACTTTTGATGTGAATATTCCTAATGTTAATATCTAGGGTCGTTTTGACTTGTGTAAAAAGCCCTTTTGGCATTGTATAAATCTCCTGTTAATAAATAAAAATGACGTGACCCTTGCCATGGGCCAGTGTTCCATACGTTTCCTGGCTTACATTCTCTCCATTTTCTTTATGCAGGTAATCACAGTCATAGTCGTATTCGCCAAATCCAAAAGATAGAATGGCCGAAGAAAATGTACCAAGCCGTGTCGAGATTATGGAAAATGAAATGAAACAAGTCTTCAATGTGCTTCAGCAACTCTCAAAGCAGATAGATTCCATCCAAGGCAAATTAGCTCCCGCCCCGGCCTCAATCGAAGTATTGTTACCGCAATCGTCTACTCGAGGTGATCAAGGAAGAGATACTGATGATAACATGCCCGAATTAGAAGATGATACGCACCAAATCGTAGTCGAGAAAGCAAAGCCCAACAGTTTGTCTAAGACTGAACATGACAAACGCCTTGAGAAGCTTGAAGAGAGGCTAAAGCAATTGCAAGGCCTTCAAGATCCTACTCCAACAGACCTCTCCATCTACTCTAAGGTCAAAATGCCGGAAAAATTCAAAATGCCCGAGTTCGAGAAGTACGATGGCACGACCCTGCCCAAGAGCTCACTTGCGGATGTACTTGGTTCGAATGACCCGAAGACGTTAATAATGAACCTTTAATGATCCGAGTTGTTCCGAGTCAAGCCCGATAGGTCCCGCCCGAGATGGTACATAAAAAAGAACATAAACCTCATCGAGACATGGAGTGAAGCAAGTGAAGCATTCCTCAAACAGTACAAATTCATAATGGACATTACCCCTTCTCGCGAGGATCTTGATCGCACGGAAAAGAAAAAGCAAGAATCCTTCAAAGAATATGCCATTAGATGGAGGAATCTCGCCGCCCGGATCGATCTGAGCCAACCGACTTTGAATTGAGAAAAATGTTCATCAAAACCCTCCCTTTCGAATACCGCAATCGGATGGTGACTACGATCGCTGAATCATTCAATCAACTCATTCCGGTGGGAGAGCAAGATTGAGACAGGTTTAAGGGATGGCTGGTTCACTTGAGCACCCCCGCGTCGACGAAGACTCAACATGAAAAAAGATAAAGAATCCTTGATCGATGTCAATGCCACGTACACGCAAACACCGGTCATCTCCCGATTTGTTCGGACAAACGCAGGCCACAACGGACTAATAGCCGTCCACCCCGAGCGCTACAACAACCGAAGACAATTCACTCCGCTTCCTGGATCTCCCTCCCAGGTTTTGGCAATCCTCCGAAACAAGAGCCTCCTTTCAACTGAGCCAAGACGACCCAATGCTGAAAACTTCTCCAGCTATGACCCGTCCAAAAAATGTGACTATCACATGGGAGAAGTAGGCCATTCAACGATGAGTGTTTCGTCCTTAAGCATCGAATCCGAGAACCCGCTGGATACTAAGGCCTTCTCATTCCAAACCGCGAAGCCGAATGTCCAAAGCAATCCGCTCCCGATCATGCGACAAAGTAAACATGATATTCAGTTCTAAAGCCGGTCAAATCAGAAATGTCAATGCACATATGGTCGACATCTATCGAGGGCTAGTAGAAACCGGGTATTATCCGGGCAATGAAATACCGCCTTTCGCAATAATGGAGGAAAGGGTATTAAGAATGATAGAGGCCGGAATAATTGTGCACGCCGGCCACGCCAACATAGTTTCTACCATATCCCAAGTCCTCATCAATTGGGAGGAAGAATTTGCGGCACTAAATGCGGAAAAGGAGAAGAATGATTCCACCTTACCCGAGAGCATCTTTGAAAGGAAAGGAGCCATTGTTCAAGCATCAACAGCAGAAACAGCTATAGTCATTGAGATTCCCCAACCTTACAAATACAAATACAACAATGCGGTACCATGGTCTTATGACCTTGATGTTGGTTTGGTCACAAGATCTGGGCGAACCTATGCTCAAGCAAATACTCAGTCTGCTAAGCCCGTCACTGACGAAGAAGCCAAGGAGTTTTTGGCCATAGTTAAGGCCAGCGAATATAATGTGGTGGAACAGTTACGAAAATCACCGGCGCAGATCTCTCTACTGGAATTGCTTCAGACATCTGTCAAACACCAGAAATCCCTCATGAAAGTATTAAGTGAAGTACATGTCCCTGAAACTATTGAGCATGACAAACTCGAGGAATTTGTCAGTACCATCCTTCTAAAGGATCAAATGGCATTTTCTGATGAAGAGATTCCCGAGGAGGGTAGAGGACACACCAAGGGCCTTTACATATCAGTCAAGTGCAACGCATCTCACGTCGCTCGAGTGCTGATTGACAACGGATCTGCTCTTAACATATGTCCATTAGCGACACTCTGTCGCCTTAAAATAGAGAGATCATGGATCCAGGTACCCAAGACTTCTGTTCGAGCATTTGATGGAACAAAGAAGGAAACAAAGGGGAGAGATCGAGCTCGACATTCAAATTGGCCCAACCGTATTCAAAATTTTGTTCCGGGTGATGGATATCCCCACTGCATTCAATTTCCTCTTAGGGCGCCCATGGATACACGTCGCAGGAGCAGTACCTTCAAGCCTCCACCAAAGTGTGAAGTTCGTGGTTGGAGGAAAACTGATCACGGTCCGAGGAGAAGAAGATCACCGCATCTACCACGAGACGGCCATTCCTTATGTTGAACCTAGTGACAAGAGCGAAGCTAGCTATCAATCGTTCGAGCTCGTGTCTACTATACACGAAACTCGAGGGACTTTGCCCCTCGTCCCCGAGATATCAAGTGCTGCAATCATGGTAGGAAAAATCATGGTAGGACACGGTTTCCTTCCCGGGACAAGGGCTTGGTAGGAGAGGCCGGGGCATTCGTCGGCCTATTGAAGCTCGGAGAAGACCCTATACTTGTCGGTTTGGGATATTCCCCGAGATAGAAAAGCAAAGAAAAAAGTCGGCCTTGTATATCCCCGTCTCGAGAAAACTTTCCCGAGCCCAGCCAAGATGATGCATGAGGAAGAGGAAGTGGATACTCCAAAATGGTTCAACCCCGAAAGTGTGAAATTGCCCATAACCCGGAAGACACAACTTGGCCCTCACTTATAAAAAAGGAGGGGCCAGATGACATGACCACCATGCTCGAGGATATTTTCATAGGTGCCATTGAGGAAGAGAAATTAGAAGAGACATGCGATAACTTCTCGTTCATCCAGCTTCGACACCAAGTCGAAGAACTACGCGAGACTGTACACCATTTGACAGAAAACTTTGCTCAAGCCACCCGTGCATTCCGTTCTCATCACAATGAGGAGCTGGTGATAAATGAAGAGGACCCTACTTGACACAACTTTGGCGAGGGGCACGGCTACCCTTATCCCTAAGAAGCACACGACCATATTCGCCTCTTCCTAAATCAATGGCCATTATTTTCCCCATCCTCCTAGAGCAAGGGATAATCGGCAGAGAATTGAACCATCCTACCCCCGAGTACTTCGTTGATTATGATCCATCCAAGCAATGCGATTACCATTCGGGGAATTAGGACACTCGCTAGATGATTGCACCATCCCGAGAGACAAGGTCCAAGATCTTTTGGATGCTGGGGTATTCACGTTCCGCTCTCCATGGCTGTGTTTTGGCAATGATCACCTCCTCGTGGTACCCAGCACCCGTACCATGTTCCCAGAGCATGCTAAGGAGGCACATAAAGGAGAAGCAATCATAGACACTTTGGGCCAACCAAGTGGTAAATTTGACTACTATGTCAATTATTCAATTCCCCAAAGTTTCTATGATCATCACCACAACATCGTCCCTGATGGATGGGGAGACGTGGATGATCTGAAATCCACAAAGCCGGGAGCACAAGGAGACGTGACTGGCAACTGGTATGAAGACTTCTTCGTGGGCGCTATCAACGAGGGACCGTCAGGGGAAATGGGTGCAGGCCCGCTCGAGTAGAATCCTTTTTAACTCCTCTGCATGCTCCCCTACGTGGGAGCCTGTACATATTTCTTAAAGTCTAGCTTGCTTTGTTTTCAACAACAGTTCCACTCAAGGAACTATTTTTTGAAACCACCCTGTAAATCCGTCTACTAATAAACAAAGTTGAAAACATTTTGAGGGCATAAGGAGACACACCAAACCGGCCCGTTGATGATAGCCAGCCGTCAAATGAAAGAAGAAATCTGAGGCCCGGGTCTCCTCATGTTTCCTTATCTTTAATCTTTAAAAGCAATTTATCACATTTTCAAAAAGAAGCATGCATACTACTAACCTTATTTGTTCCCTTAGCCTATCTACTCTATGACACAGGAATAATATAGCGGCAGGCGAGGGTATGGGAACGGTCCAAACCAGCACCACAAGTAGCCATGATAGCAATTCGATGACTCGAGATGATGATTTTGATGATTCCGACGAAATTCAATGGAATTGGAAGCGCCACGAAGAAGCAAGGCCCCTACTACCGAAAACACCATCATTGTCAATTTAGGCAACACAGAAGATCCAAGGGAGATAAAGATTGGCGCGAACCTTCCCGAAGAAGAAGCTGCAAGCTTAATTGCCCTCCTAAAGAGATATCAAGATGTATTCGCATGGTCTTATGCCGATATGCCAGGCCTTGATCCAATGATCGTGGAGCATAGCTTGCCAACCAACCCTGATGTGGCCCCTAAGAAGCAACGGCTAAGAAGAGCTAAGCCTGAATTGTCAAAAAAGATTGAAGAAGAAGCAATGAAGCTCCTGGCAGTAGGCTTCCTCGAAGTCTCGCAATATCCTAGTTGGGTGGCAAACATTGTACCGGTAAAAAGAAAGATGGTCGAATCCGGATTTGTGTCGACTACCGCGATTTGAACAAAGCAAGCCCAAAGGATGATTTCCCACTACCTCACATAGACGTTCTTGTGGATAGTACTGCTGGATTCAAACTTTTCTCTTTCATGGATGGGTTCTCAGGATACAACCAAATAAAAATGAAGGAGGAAGATAAGGAAAAGACGGCATTCATTACTCCATGGGGGACTTTTCACTATAAGGTCATGCCTTTTGGCCTGAAAAACGCTGGAGCAACTTACCAACGTGCCATGGTCACCCTTTTCCATGACATGATGCATAAAGAAATTGAAGTATATGTCGATGACATGATCGCCAAAACCAGACATGGAGAAGACCATGTGAAGACCCTGGAAAAATTATTCGATCGACTTCGCCAGTTCAAGTTGCGCTTGAACCCCGGCAAAAAATGTGTGTTCGGGGTGACTTCTGGCAAATTACTTGGATTCATTGTGAGCTGTAAAGGGATAGAAGTGGACCCATCAAAAACTAAAGCGATATTTGAAATGCCTCCTCCCTCGATCAGTGAAAGAAGTCCGGAGCCTCCGGGAAGATTAAATTACATTGCGCGATTCATTTCCCAGCTTTACGAAACGCAAAACCTTTCTTTAAACTTCTCAAGAAAGATGCACAAATCAAATGGGATGATGACCGCTTGATCGGCGTTTGAAAATTTAAAGCGTGCACGATGAAACCCCGGTTTTAGTACCCCCGACTCCAGGACACCCTTTGACCCTCTACCTTACCATCAACAGTGAATCCCTAGGTGCAATGTTGGCACAGAAAGGACCCCATGATGGGAAGGAACGAGCCATTTACTATTTGAGTAAAAAGTTCACAATATCAGAACAAAATTACTCCAAATCAGAAAAGACCTGTGCTGCGTTAGTATGGGTGTTGCACAGACTCCGACAGTATACCTTGCATTACCAAACATTCCTTGTAACTGAGAGTGACCCAATCAAGTATTTGCTTGGTTGCCCGGCCTTGGTGGGAAAATTGGCCAAATGGCAAATCCTAATTTCAGAATTCGACATCCGGGTGATGTCGCAAAAATCGATTAAAGGTCGGGTGATTGCCGACATGTTAGCGGATTGCCCTAAAGAAGTACGCGATGATCATTCCCCAGATGACCGAATTTCAACAGTAGAAGAGGACACATGGACTATGTTCTTTGATGGAGCTGTAAATTTGTCAGGTTCGAACCTTGGGCGGTCTTGATATCCCCAAATGGGCAGCATTATCCTGTGGCTGCAAAATTGATGTTTCCGTGCACCAATAATATAGCTGAATATGAAGCATGCATCCTCGGCCTACAAGCGGCTATTGGAATGGAAGTGTCAAAACTAAAAGTGTTTGGTGACTCCGCCTTAATCATCCTCCGCACCGTGGGCGAGTGGAAGACAAGAGATGCCAAACTAGTGCCTTATCACGACTACTTGGAGGAATTGGTAGGAGAATTCCGGGACATCTCGTTTGAATATCTACCTAGAATTCATAACCGGTTCTTGATGCACTAGCAACACTATCATCTATGTTACAAGTAACGAAGGGGTTAGAAGTAGAGCCTTTGAAGATTGAAGTCCCGACAAGACAAAGCCCACCGCATGACTATAATCGAAGAACCCGATGGAAAACCCCGGTATTACGACATCATGAAATACATCCAAAAGCAGGAATTCCCTAAAGAAAGCACTCCCTCGATCGAAAATACCTTATGAAAATGGCTTCAAGGTTCTTCGTCGGCGGTGAAAATTTGTACAAAAGATCATATAATTCGATCCTGCTAAGGTGTGTGGATGCAAACGAAGCCACACAAATAATGCAAGAAATACATGGGGGAGTATGTGGTCCTCACATGAATGGACATATGTTGGCCAAGAAAATAATGAGATTGGGTTATTATCGGTTCCCCTTAGAGAGCGATTGTGCTCACCATGTGCGAAGCTGTCATCGTTGTCAGATCCACGGGGACAAGATAAATGTCCCTCCAACTGAATTGCATCAGTTATCTGAGCCGTGGCCATTTTCAATGTGGGGCATTGATGTGATTGGCCCAATCAATCCAAAGGCATCAAATGGGCACCGGTTCATTTTGGTCGCAATCGACTACTTCTCAAAATGGATCGAGGCTGCATCCTATGCAAGCGTAATCGCACGAAACGTTATGAAATTCATCGAGACGTGACATAATCGCCCGTTATGGCGTACGGAAGCTATCGTGACCGATAATGGGTCAAACCGAACAACAAGTTGATTGATCAATTGTTTTCTCGAGTTCAAAATCCGACATCCGAACTCGTCCCCGATCGTCCACAAATGAATGGAGCCGTGGAAGCCGCTAACAAGAACATCAAGAGAATCCTATCCAAGACAGCTGAAAACTACCGCGACGGCATGAGAGGTTACCCTTCGCACTAACAAAGATATCGAACTTCGATTCGAACTTCCACTTTGGGGCAACGCCTTTTTCCTTGGTTTATGGCATGGAGGCGGTTTTGCTCGTAGAAGTAGAAATCCCTTCCTTGCGAATTTTATCACGACGGGATTGTCCAAAGAAGAATGGACACAACAAAGGTTTGAGCAACTGAATATGATTGACGAAAAACGACTGAAAGCACTCTGTCATGGTCGGTGTTACCAGCAAAGGGTAGATCGATCGTTCAATCAAAGGTGCGACCCAAGCACTTTGAGGTAAACGAGCTAGTCTTGAGAAAGATACTGCCAATCTTTCCAGAGCCTGGAGGCAAGTTTGCCCCAAATTACAAGGGTCCCTATGTAATAAAGAAGATACTTCCCGGAGGAGCCTTGATTCTGACTGAGATGGATGGGCGGGAATTCACTAAACCAGTTAATTCCGATGCTGTAAAAAAGTACTACCCTTGAAAGATGTCCATTGTCTGGCATTGCCAAGCATTTCTCTATCATAATGAAAATGCTTGTGCACCTTTATATATGAGTGATGTGTTTACACTATCATCAAAACCGTGTGTTTGGGTTGACTCAATGAAGAAAAATGAATGGTAATCATCAGCATTTAAGGAAGTGTTGAAAATCAAGTAGCAAATTCAATGGCATAACTTGAGCAAATCGACATTACCCAAGCAAGACGCGTAAGAGTAATCCATGTCAATTTTGCCCAGCTCGGTGTAAGGGACGCGTCATTCAAGAATCTATCTGGTCAAAATGAATCTTCTGTCCCAGTCAATAATCTTAGAATTTGGAGGCCTCACTTATTGCTTTAGACACATGCTCTTGTAAGAAGTAATTACCATTGGAGAATTGGAGGCTTTGATTTTCCATCTCAGATTCCATAGAAGCTTGAAGTACATGACTTTGCTCAATGCTGCTAATGGTCATATAGTCAAAGACAGAAGGAGAAATTCCACAGAAGGAAGGCGCTGAAGATGAATCAACGACCAGCAATCATGCATACATGGTCATAAATGAGGGAGGCCAATTGAAGGAAACATTGAACTATGCTAAGATAAAGAAGCCATCATCGACATTCAAATATCTTTAAGAGCCAGCACAAATAAACTCTGGGGGAAAGGTAATTTGGCATCATTTCTAACACTCACTCTCTGAACTCATATTGACGGAGGCATTGGAATTCAAGAGCCGGATCAAGTGGTTAAACAAGGCAAACCAAGTGATCCAAGCAAGGAAAAAGAAACAAAGATGCCCGATTAGATTCTCGACCCGGCTGATCATTCATGTGTCATATCCCTAATCAATAGGGACAACCATCGACACCCCTTTGTGAATAACCCTTTTGATGTCCAAAGCTTAACAATACTATTCTTTGACCTTTAAAGCTACCAAGAAGGTCTTTTGAGCCAAAACCATTCACTTGTTTTGAAGAATCCAAACTCCATCATATTTAAAATACTACATGCCTTTTACAAATGGATTTTGCATGATGATTTTGTCTGTCTAAATCACAGATTCCATTGATAATTATTAGAATAGACAGCTAAGTGAAGAATACAAGATTAATTGAGCATGCTGGATGAGGCGCGTCAGGATGATGAAAGGCAAGCCATATCCTATACACAGTCCCCCATCTATACACTTGTGAGATGAGTGCAGAAGATTCCATGGCTGCAGGGTAAAGAGTTCTCTCGCGAATGGTACGATAACCAAAATAGTGAGAGGCATTTCATCGCTCACCCCATTGAGCCCCATGCACTGATGAAATTTCTGTCAAGAACCACCCCACACTGGGGCAGATCGGAGGCGAAGCAGCATCACAAAGTGAGAAGAGAGATAGAAATTTTCTTGCTTGCACTTGCATCAATCTTTGGGTGTCTTTATTGCATATGAACACTCGCATTAATTTAAGTGCCCTAGAGTCATGAAGAGCAATTCTTTCTTTACGCACTTGTATCTATTATATAACTCAATTGAGTCTGTAAATTCACCTTCACGTGGAGGCAAAGCATAAGCTACTGCCATTTGAGTAGCATAATCATAAGTGCCGGCAAAAGATGAAGACTCAATAGTCTAACAAAGGCGTTTGCTTAAACTTGTCAAGATCAGCTCTCAAGCAACAAGAATGAAAAAACATGGGCATAAAAAAGCAGTGTACCTGGTAAAAGCAAGGTCAATGCCCATAAATGAAGAACTGGAATAAAAAACAGGAGCATGAAAAAGTAGTGTGCCTGGTAAAAGCAAGGCCAATGCCCTCCAAAGAAAAAAATACAGCCAAGAAAAAGTTGTTGTTGTGGTTCAATTGATAGAGCCTCCATCGATAGTGAGAAGAAATACCGGTGACAAATGCCAAGGCAATCACCAGCTCTCGCCCTTTTACACATGAGTCAAGCCAACATTGCATCCCATTGTAAAAGTCTCTTCGACTAGGGGCACTTCAATTAACGTAGGATTTCATATGTGCATAAGCATCGCTCGAAGAAGTACGAGCAAGACTATTCTATCTCTTTTCGCGGGACTCTTGACTTGCAAACCCTCGGAGATGATCGTGCGGCACTTTGTTCATGAGCCTTGACCTCAATGGTCCCATTTGATGAGCTATTGACCAAGTCTTCATTTCAACAAAGACCTCTCACATTGGTAAAGTCGTACCACTTGCGAGAATACTCGGACCCCTACCGACATGATGACGGTAAGATAGTGTGGTCCTTATAAATCCTGCATCAATGGTCAGGATAGCCTTCTCCAAGAGAGTGAGTGAAAAGTCCTTTCAGACTGAAAGTCCCTCATCTGGCATGTTCAAGACATCTACATTCTAAATGAAGGTTGTCTTTCAAAATCTTCCCTGGAAATCAAAAGATGCGAATCGACAAAATTATCATGCATGAATCTCATTTGAACTCATGAATTTACAGCATATACAATCATGTGTGCATACTATGCAAATAGCAGACATACTTTTAGAGATCAGAGATATTGCCAGGTAAGCATATCTCTATCCCCATTTGTCTTAAAGTACCTATCACTGTCCAGGTACTCTCTTCTTGACACTCGACCTGTCCGAGTTGTCCCCAGAGTATTGATACTTGTGATTGACCAAGTATCTCTTGGAATACCTCTTTGCTATCTAGGTATCCCCATATCATCAAGTACTCACCCTTGTCTAGGTACTTCCTTTTCATGACACTCAACTTGCCCAAGTTGTCCCCAAATAATAGCAAATGTTCAAGCATTCCATTGCTTTGTGTGCACGCACCTATCCAGTGTTCCACCCCTTTTAAGTGCCTGCGGCCATCCGGGTAAGCCTCGTGCTACATTCAAGTTTATGCTACCGGAGGTGAGAGACCTTCACGAATATCTCGTGCGCCCTCGATATTCCCCTTTACCGAAGGTGAGAGACCTTCACGAATATCCAAGGTACGCCTCGATATTCCCCATTACCGGGAGGTGAGAGACCTTCATGAATATGCGAGGCACGTCCTCAATATTCCCAATTACCGGGAGGTGAGAGACCTTCATGAATATCCAAGGTACGTCCTCAATATTCCCAATTACCGGGGAGGTGAGAGACCTTCATGAATATCCAAGGTACGTCCTCGATATTCCCAACTACCAGGAGGTGAGAGATCTTCATGAATATGCGAGGCACGTCCTCGATATTCCCATTACCGGAGGTGAGAGACCTTCATACGTCCTCGACATTTCCCAATTGCCAGGAGGTGGGACACCTTCACAAATATCCAAGGTACTCCTTCGATACCTACGAATGCTAGGTATCCTTCAAGAGTTTGTACTTGTGATCATTCAAAGTACTCGTTCGACACCTGCAAGCAATCGGGTACTCCTTCGGCGTCTTCGGCAAAAATCCAGGCACCTCCAAGAGTTTGTATTTGCGATCATCCAAGTACCCCTTCGACGCTGCAAAGGCCCAAATATCCTCCAGTTAGTACTTGTGAATATCCAGGTACTCTTTCAATGCTTGTGAATGTCCAGGCACCCCCAACAAATCGATGCCCTGAGAAAGGTCGGTGCATCCTCCCGAGAAAGGTCGGGTTCCAACTGGTGTCTTCGACAAAAGTCAGACACCGCAAATCGATGCCCTGAGAAAGGTCGGCGCATCCTCCCGAGAAAGGTCGGGTTCCAACTTGTGTCTTTGACAGAAGTCAGACACCCCACAAAACAGATGCTCTGAGAAAGGTCGGCGCATCTCCCGAGAAAGGTCGGGTACCAACTGGTGTCCTCGATACAAATCAGGCACCCACAAATGAGATGCCCTGAGAAAGGTCGGTGCATCTCCATTCAAGGCGACCGAAGAAAGGTTCGGGTCCTAGACAAATCACTTATTGCTCTAACAGGCAACCGAAGAAAGGTTCGGGTCCTGGAAAAGCGATTCCCCGTCAAGGCGACCGAAGAAAGGTTCGGGTCCTAGACAAACCAACTTATTGCTCTAACAGGCGACCGAAGAAAGGTTCGGGTCCTAGACAAACCAACTTATTGCTCCAACAGGCGACCGAAGAAAGGTTCGGGTCCTGGAGAAGCAATCTCCTCATGCAACAGGTAAGGTGATGCCTTGATACTTGCCAAAACTCGGGGTTCACACCCTATCTCACTCACTCTCGGTAAGTAACTACAGGTATCTTCTTATCTGTCTTAGTATATGTAATGTTATATTGCTCTTTTCCGCATAGAGTAATAGGTCCTAAATAAAATATAATCTATTGCGCATGCATGGATAAAATTGAGGCATCAGTCTGTCTTTGAATGCAACCTCTACGAGCTCACCTTCAAAGAGGGGCAGCTGTTGACACCTCGATTTTAATTAGTTTTATTAATTAATTTTTTTATTTTGTCATTCCTGATAAACAAAAAAACAAAAAGAAAACAAGACAATAAAACAACAAGAAAAAAAAAAACAAACAAAAACAAATAAAGAAAAGCAAAAAGAAAAAAGCACCAGCTCCCTTTTTTTTTCCCCACGTGGGTCCGCGCGACTTGGCCCCACCCCCTTTTTTTTCCTTCCTTCTTCTTCCTCCTGCCTTCTTCTTCCTCGCTCCTTCTTTCTCCGCCTCTGTAGTTCACGCGCGATGGCCGGCGACGCGCGCGAAGGATGGCCTACGGCCGAGGGAGTAGGCCGACGTCGGCCGGAGGAGATAAGATTGCGGCGCCATTAATGTTGAGCGAGCATCGCTGGAAGAGCTCGATGGGACACCGGTTCAGCCGAGCGGAACCGGATGCCGGCAACCGAAGCCCTTCGCCGACCGGATTTCCTTCACCTATAAATAGGTGGCCGCAAGCATCGTCGGAGGTGTGGCGAGCTCGGAAATCCTTCACTGAGAGACATCGGGAAGGATCGAAGGGTGAGTGCAAGAGAGAGCTCGAGTCGCGAGCTTAGCCCACCCTCCACCGAGAGACTTCGGGAGGGCGGGCGGCGAGTAACCGAGAAGGTCGATCCGGCCGGTGGAGGCTCGGATCTGGCCTGAGTGAGGAGAAATCAAGGCCGAGGAGGGTCTGGTCGAGTTGTTGCTGTTGTTGTTGCCGCCGGACGCCGTGCCACAGCCGTTCGCCTCAGTCCCGACGCCGCACCAGATCGGGAAACCGAGTTGCCCATCCACCACCATCCGGACGCCATCAGCAGGTAGTGCTACCTCCACCGCCGCCGTTGCCGTCGCCATAGTTTCCCCCCCTCTGCAGTCCAACTCTCGTCACTACCGTCGCTGTCGCCGCTGCCGTCGCCGTCGCCGTCGCTATCGTCCCCGCTGTCGTGCCTCGGCGCCGCGATTCAGGAACCCTAGGGTTCCCGATTTTCCGGGTCGCGATCCCGGGTTGTCGGGTCGGACTCGGATCGGGAACCGGGTAGGGATTCCACGAATTGCGGGCGCGGCGGAAGACCGGGTCGCGATTCGGATCCGGGTCGGGTAGGGTTCGCAGGGAGCCGGGTCGCGGAACGGGTCGTGGACCCGGGTCGTCGGGCCGGGCCGGCGTCTCCGAACGCCCGCCACGGCGTCGTTTTTGATTTAAAAAAAAAAAGGGACCCGACCCGCGGATCCGACCCGGGTCGGTTTTATTTTATATAAAATAATAAATATTTTTAAAATATTAAAAATATTTTATTTTCAAAAAAAATATTTTAAAAAAATGTTTTAATTTCCAGAAAATCGAAAAATATTAAAAATTGTTGAAAAATGTTTTATTTTCTAAAAAAAAAATCGAAAAAAAAAATAATAAAAAAATTATTTTCCAAAAATATCAAGAAATATTAAAAAATATTTTATTTTTCGAAAAGTCAAAAAAATCAAAAATATTTCATATTTTCCAAAAAATGCCAAAAATCCAAAAAAAGCCAAAAATTCATGAAAAAAAGCCAAAAAATTCAGAAAAAGCCAAAAGACTTGTATTTTTCCAAAAATACCAAAAATACCAAAAAAAATCCCTTTTATGTCCAAAAAATGAGAAAAATACTCAAAAAATGTTTTTCCTCCCAAAAATGCATGGAAAATCTCTCAAACATCCAAAAAGCCTCAAGGTTTAAACAAGA
Source organism: Eucalyptus polyanthemos subsp. polyanthemos (assembly GCA_017140185.1). NCBI lineage: Eukaryota > Viridiplantae > Streptophyta > Magnoliopsida > Myrtales > Myrtaceae > Eucalyptus > Eucalyptus polyanthemos. The sequence continues at coordinate 18,523,012 of CM029460.1, read as the reverse complement.
TTAGGTACCGAAAGGGCATTAGTGATTAACTAGTGTAATCAAGTCCCCGATCCTAATTTCTCTGGTTGCGCAGGAGTGAGTATTTCTCCCGATACTTCACTTGGGTTTCTAATCAACCCACCCCAAATCGATTAGTGGCGACTCCATTTTAAAAATTGATTTACAGGTTAAAAACTTGAACCATTAAGTTGCGAATTGGTGGACTTGGGAGAGTCCGGGCATAATTAATTTCAGCCGAGCCATTAGCCTCCTCAGGCGCTCGTACGCGATTGCGGGCGCAGAGAAAAAAGAGGTCGCGACACCGCACTCTTTGTATAATTGTTGCACAGAATAAACATAAAGTGTGTCTTGATAACCCTCAAAGCCACATTGATAGAAGATCGAGAGGTCAGAGCCAGAGCACAAAGCTACTGCTTGGTGATATGCCGCATCGCCAGTGTTACGAAAGGTGATGCCTTGGGCAATGAATCCATCGCCAACAATAGCTGAAATTCAAGATAGGAAAGATTATTAGTACACAGATCTACTTGTTAATGTAATCTAACTCGAAAAAGTATCTCGAGAATTAAACTGACCTCCAAATGGATTATTGACTACATCATATAGAACCAAATAATTATCCAAATTGTGCATTCATGATGTTGACCTACTCCATTAATTTTTATAGGAATTGAAAAAATCGTGCATTCATGTTTAATAAGTTCCTTATTAAAAACAAGGAAGTTATTAAACGCAATACTAGGAATTGAAGTGATTTAAAGAGCTCAAATCATCATGGCATGCCGGCCCTACGCCATTGGCAAGCATGGACTTTTTTGCTTTTCAATAACCCACATGCATATACACTCATTTTCATTGGTAGATTATACTTGGTATTATTATCATCACTAGTCAAATTCATTTTTTAAATTTCTTATTGTGTCCAAAAAATTCATTTTTATACTCAAATAAGCTATAAAGTATAGAGTCGTAAGGGCAAAGTTACCATTCCACTCCTACCAACCGGTTGAGTCAATTAAGCTATCAAGGTAAGTCTTCATGAAAACAATTCTTGAATATTTTTTCCATGGGCTCCCGAGGTACATTTTAGCAGAGCTTTGAATTGACATAAAGTATGAAGCTGCAGTGACTTTGCAGTTGTGGATAGAGATGCCAGTATTTTGGTTGGGGTCACTTCGGCCCTGTGCAGTGATAGTATTGACCTTGTTAGGAGTGTTTCTAGCATAGATGTTGCAATTTTGGAGAACAACGGCAGAATTTCCAAAGCTGAAGTCAACTCTGCCATAGATGTCGTACTCTTTGTAGAATTGTCGCGCTGAATAAACATAAAGGGTGTCTTGATAACCCTTAAAGCCACATTGATAGAAGATTGAGAGGTCAGAGCCAGAGCGTAAAGCTACTGCTTGGTGATTTGCCTCACCAGCAGTGTTACGAAAAGTGATGTCTTGGGCAATGAATCCATCACCAATAATAGCTGAAATTCAAGATAGGAAAGATTATTAGTACGTAGATCTGCTTGTTCATGTAGTCTAAATCGAAAAAGTATCCCGAGAATTAAACTGACCTCCAAATGCATTATTGGCTACATCATATAGAACCAAATAATTGTCCAAATCATGCATTCATGATCTTGACCTACTCCATTAATTATTATAAGAATTGAAAGAATCGGACTATTCGTCAATTTAATTTTATTGCTATCTTATAAAAGCAATCTAAACACTATTATATCTATTTATATGTAGTAATAGTGACAATATACTAAATATTTATTATATACTGTGTCTTATTGATGATGTTAAGTGAAGCTGTGTACGTGTTCTCAATGAAGGTTAATCTTCGACGAGATTAACTGAAGTCAGCTTATAATTCTTCTCCTCCTATGAAGATTGATTGTTTACAGCAGTAAAAACCTGGATTCAATTAATTATTATATCTAAAATCTCATGTTTACGACCGCGTTTTCTATTGAAGAAAGTCAATAAATAGCCACATTAGCATAAATGTTTTAGTTTATTAATAGAAACTATGTGAAAGAACTGTTCATACATTCTTATACATAAAAATAACAAGTCCTTAGTATATATGTAAATTTATCCAATCTCTATGAAATGTCCCCCCCCCCCTCTTTAATCAAGGAAAAATAGAAGGTTGGTTTGCTCAAAGGGACATCTTAGGTCGGCCACAAAATTTAACTAATTGAAAAACTCGTATGGGCTTAATTAGTAAATGACGACCTTAGTTCGTTGAATTGTCTATTCAACTATTTACTAGATTAGGTCGTATAAGTTATTTCTGTGGATCAAATCACACGTGAAACATAGCCCATATCTTAACATTTTTCGACAGTTCAACAAAATCACAACAGATATTGAAAACTATGATCTTATAAGGCATATTAAGTTACCAAGGTAAGCCTGCTAGCCCCATGAATAGACTAACTGGCTATTGATAATTCTCTTTTCCTTCAAAGTTCGTACTTGTGATCATCCAAGTACTCCTTCAATGCTTGCGAATGTCTAGGCACCCTCCAGAATTCGCACTTGTGATCATCCAAGTACCCTTTCGACGCCTGCAAAGGCCCAAATATCCTCCAGGTTAGTACTTGTGAATATCCGGGTACTCTTCCAATGCCTATGAATGTCCAAGTATCAACCTTTGGGGTTTACCCCAGTGGCCACCCTTCCAACATGGAAGGGAGATGTGGGGAGTTCGAATCCCTACCTTCTTAAGGGGGGTTAGGGTGGAGATGAATTATTTTCAGGGGTAGGTTTCGACTCTCATGCCATACAAGGAGGCTGGGCAAAAGTTTGAAAGTGAGAATTAGAATAGGAATAGAATAGGACTGACAAAAAAAAATGTCCAGGTATCTTCTAGAATAGATGCCTTGAGAAAGGTTGGCGCATCTCCCGAGAAAGGTCGGGAACCAACCAGTGTCATTGATGAAGATCAAGCATCAACAAACAGATGCCATGAGAAAAGTCGGTCCATCCCCCGAGAAAGGTTGGGTAACAAACTGGTGTCCTTGACAAAGATCAGACACCAACAAACAGATGCCTTGAGAAAAGTTGGTGCATCCCTTGAGAAAGGTCGGATAACCAATTGGTGTCCTTGATAGAGGTCAAGCACCCAACAAACAGATGCCCTAAGAAAGGTCGATGCATCCCCCGAGAAAGGTCGAGTAACCATCCAGTGTTCTTGACAGAGATCAGGCACCAACAAATAGATGCCCTTAAAAAGGTTAGCGCATCTCCCGAGAAAGGTCGGGTACCATTCGATGTCCTTGACGAAAATCAAGCACCAACAAATAGATGCCCTAAGAAAGGTCGGCGCATCCCCCGAGAAAGATTGGGTACCAACCAGTGTCCTTGACAGAAGTCAGGCACCCCATAAATCGATGCCCTGAGAAAGGTCGAAGCATCTCCCGAGAAAGGTCGAGTACCAACCGGTGTCCTTGACAGAAGTCGGGCACCCCATAAATAGATGTCCTGAGAAAGGTCAACGCATCCTTTGAGAAAGGTCGGATACAAACCGATGTCCTTGACAGAGGTCAGGTACCCGTTAAACCAATGCCTTGAAAAAAGTCAGCGCATCTCCCGAGAAAATTTGGGTACCAATCGGTGTCTTTGACAAAAGTCAAGCACCCCAAAAACCGATGCCCTAAGAAAGGTCGGCGCATCTTCCGAGAAAGGTCGAGTACCAACCGGTGTCCTTGACATAGATCAATGCCCTGAAAAAGGTTGACGCATCTCCCGAGAAAAGTGGGGCACCAACTGGTGTCCTTAACAGAGATCAGGCACCCCACAAATTGATGCCCTAAGAAAAATCGGTGCATCCCCCAAGAAAGGTTGAGTAAACAACTTATTGCTCTAACAGGCGACCGAAGAATGGTTCGGGCCTTGGAAAAGCAATTTCTCATTAAGGCAACTGAAGAAAGGTTCGGGTCTTGGAGGAGCAACCTCCTCACATCACCAAGTAAGATGATACATTGATACTTGCCAAGCTCAAGATTCACACCTTATCTCACTCGTGCTCAGTAAGTAACTACAGGTATCTTCTTATCTGTCTTACCACATATAAAACTATATTGCTTTTTCTGCATAGGACACTAGGTCCTCAAATAAGGTATAATCTACTACATAAGCATGGACAAAACTTAGGTATCAGTTTGTCTTTGAATGCAACCTCTACAAGCTTACCTTCAAAGAGAGGCAGCTGTTGATACCTAAATTTTGATTAGATTTTTAACTAAGCCTTAGTTTCTATATTTATGTATTTTTTTTCCTTTTTTCAGATAATAAATAATAAATAATAAAAACAACAAAAAATAGTAAAAACAAAAGAAAACAAAAAATTGGTAGACCATCGTGGCTGGGCCTTTGCGCCCAGCCCCCCTCCTTTTTCTCTCCCCCCGCATGGGCCCCTATGGCCCAACCTCCTTCTCCTCTAGCTCGGCCCCCTTTTTTGCCCCATGTCTTATTCCCCATCTGTCTTCTTCCCTAATCGAATAAGCAGCACGTGCTGGAGGCGAGGACGCATGCGACGCTTGAACAGAGAAGGAGACGGTAGCATACAATGGAGTGGACGCGTATTCAATGCAAGGCAGCCTAGCCAGAGCCACCTCGATGGATGGGACGCCGGTTTAGTCGACGAGTTGTTCGATGAGTGAGGACCGGTGGTTGAAGCTCCGTCAACCAGCCATCCCCTTCGCCTATAAATAGGCCTCTCTCAACAACAGCAAAGGACACGACAAGAAGGATCAAGGGCTGCTAGCTTCGAACCTCCCACTAAGAGACTTCAGGGGAGGCTCGAGGATGAGCAAGCCGAGATCTGAGAGCTCTCAGCCAAAGAGGGAAAGGGTCAAGTCTGAGTGAGCAGGCTGAAGAAGGAGGTCGTCCTAATGCCAAATCTAAGAGAAGTCGAAGGAGAAAAGGTCTGATCTGAGGAGGAAGGAGGCACCGTCAACGCTGACCGACGTCCTGCACCGAGCCGTGCCATCCTAATCACCCCCCAACGCCGCCGCTGCACTAGATCTCCACCGTGTCGCTTTTGCCCGCCAGCATTTGCTTCAGCGTAACCCTAACGCCGTCCCAAAGACGAATCCTTGCTGTTTATCATCGTCTCGCTAACCAGCAACGTCCCCGTGCCGTGCCCTTGCTACGAACAGGTGACAAGCTGCCGCTCGACTCGTCGTCACCGTTGTCTTCCCCCGAAACCCTATCTGCCGCCACGTCTCGATCACGACTAGCTAAGCATACTCTACGCTGGCTGCAACCGTGCCGCGTGCCCCGTTGCCACCGCTCGGACACTCTTTCCCCCTTGTCTCTGCCGTAGCCACGTCAGCCTGACCGCCGCTCGGACACTCCCCCTCCATCGTCCGTCACGGCCACTGGACCACGAAGCAAGCTATAGTTGCAGAATCGGGTTAGCCAAGTCAGATACGTGACCCAGTTCCTTAGGGTTTCCTCAAGCGGGTTGGGTTGTTAGGCCGATTTTAAAACTCAGACCGAGTATCCCATTTTCAACTAAAATAGGCCAAATTCCAACGTGTGGGCTGAGCCCTTTTTTTTCTTATAAAACAAAATAAAAATCCAAGCCGGCCTACATTGCGGGCTTGTCCGAGTCTTGGGCGAGCGGCCCAGTCGGTCCCGACCCAGTCATTTTTTAATACTATTATAATTAAAATAAAATTTTAATAAAAGAAAATTTTATTTTCCAAAAATATAAAAATCAAAATATCCCATATTTTCCCAAAAAAGCCAAAAGAAAACAGAAAAATCCAAAAAAAAAAAAAAAACCCTTTTATGTTAAAAAAATGAGAAAAATGTTCAAAAAATGTTTTTTTTTTCTCCACAAATACATGGAAAACTCCTCAAATATCCAAAAAGTCTCAAGGTTTAAACAAGATTAGGTACTAAAAGGGTATTAGTAATTAACTAGTGTAATGAAGTCCGCAATCCTAATTTCTCTAGTTACACAGGAGTGAGTATATCTCCCAATACTTCGCTTGGGTTTCTAAATCAACCCACCCCAAATCGATTAGTTGCGACTTCGTTTTAAAATTAACTTATAGGTTAACAACTTGAACTATTAAGTCGTGAATTGGTGGATTTAGGAGAGTCCGGACTAAATAGACCTAGCCGAACCATTAGCCTCCACAGGTGCCCGATCAAGAACGGGCGCTGAAAAAGAGAGGTCTCGACACTTATCAACCGAGAGACATTATTCGACATCAAGGGAAAAAAACATTATCTGAGACACCAAGCTCGACGAACCCGGCTCGGTAAGTCTCGAGGTTGGTTAGGGCGGTGCTGAGCCATGTCTATGTATCGTCTTAAGTGCACTGGCGGTTGATGGTGTGGTTCAAGCAGAGGATCGTGTGCTCGTAAAGCTGGAGGCAGTCGGCCCACATAGCCCTCTCATGCTCGTTGCGGCACCTGGGGCCTAGCGAGTACGTGTTGGTCCGAGCGAGCTGGGCCCTCTCGAGGGCAACTTGGATCAAACCCCTGAGGAAATCGGATTTTTGCTTGAGAAGGGTTTGCTTAGGGCTTTGGTTCAAGAAGTACTTGCATGATTGTGGGTAAGGCATCTTGCCACACCATGACTTCACCTCACTAGAGGAAAAGCAAGAGATGGTTTGAGATAGCAAGAGAGGCAAAAAGAGAAAGATCATCACCTCTTGATAAAAACCCATAATCGAACTCGTGTATGTTGCTAAGTGCAACTTTCAATATGGACGTGAGTGAATGCAGAGAAATGAGAATGTTAATGAGAGAATTTGAGATAAGTGATTTTGAGTTGGCGTGGTTCATTTGCCATGGATTGGCCCCTTTATATAGAAAAGAAGTCGCAATGGTGACAAGAGGCCGGCAGTTGCACCTCCCTTTGTTCCTTCGTGCCCCATGATCCTTCCTTTTGAGGAACTTTCGTTTTAATTATTAGTTTATATCCAATGGGTTGATTTTGAATAATGAGAATGAATATAGAAGAAAAGAGCAAGAGAGAGAGAAAGAGAGAGAATGCACGCTTGTCAACTAGGACAAACATGTCACATCATTACCTTAATATAAATAAATTATTTTTTTAATGATGGACATAGATTGCTGCATTTGCCTTTTCCGGGTGCTTGTGGATAGTTGACCAATGCCTAAAACGAGAGAAGAGAAGGAAAAATAAGAGAATGAAAAGGGGGGGAAAGAGTTATGAAACGCTTTGCTGATACATGTGTGGAAAATATTAATTTGTGAATCTATGTAATTAGATTATGAAGAGAGTCCAGCTGCCTTGCAATGATCTGCCCACTTGTAATTTTTCAGAGGGTCCGATCAGATGGCTCGAAGTTTTTGCCCAATTGGAATTTTTATAGTCTTAAAGCCTGCCCTGGATGAGTTTTTCCTTAATTACTGACTAATATTATTTATACAATATCATTTTTATAATTATTTTTGTTTTTTATTTCTTTATTTTTTTTTCTTTATGTACACGAGCCAGTAATGAAATGATGGGAGATGCGGATTGGGGAGTTTTTCGGGCATCTTTCCTAGGGTTGAATATTTTCTTAGTATTGCTCGTTGATTCTTTAATACAATTTCTGATTATGTAGCGATTAAAGGTAAATCCATCTCCTATTTTTTTTTTAAAAAAGTATATTTATGTAAACTAAAGATTTGTTAAACTTTCGTACAAATCTGATATGCTAAGTGATGTATTAAGCTATCGTTGGTTCATGAATATGGCGTAATTATTTAAAGGCCACTCACAGTCCGACATGTTACTCGATAATCAATTTTATATTCAGTCTCACTAAGTCTAGCGTTGCTTGTTCAATTCCAGCTTCTAATAAGAATGTGGTTTGCGATGCATCGATGTGTATCTTTAAAGGCCAAAAATAATCATATTTTTTGTATTTTTGGGTAATTCTAAACAAGTCCAGTTTGGGTAAATGGTCTACAATTGTATTTGGAAAATGCATATTTGTGATTTGTCGAAACTCGAAACCAAATTTCAGATGGAGCTTAAAGAAGCCAATTAAGTCTATGTTGTATTCGATTGGACAAATTGATGCATTTAAGTTGAACCCATATTGTCAAAGATTAGTTTAAATTTCATATTCAAATGGACAACACCGCATGAGCCAGATAAATTTCAAGACGCAAACTAACTCCGTCTTCCATAGTTCTAAGCCTAGGTCCCCTCTTTGGTATCAAAGCCATGGTTTCGTTTGTAATAAGATCTATTCCATGCGCTTAGTAGGTGAATCCAATGCTGAGAAGATCTTCACATCATGATAGAACTAGAAATACTAGAAGCACCTATTTCTCTCGCTGCATCTCCATCTTCTTTAACCCCTTCTAATTTCCGTATTTCCAATACTTCTAAGATAGACTATCTTTATGAAGTCTCTCTTAGTGATGAAACCAAGATCTCTAAAACTCAACTTCCCCTCATGAACCCCTATTCCACTTTTGCTAAACCCACCTCATCATTTTCTCCCATCCGCTCCATTCATCAACTCATTCGCCAAACTCCAAAGGAAGTAAAGGAGTACGTTCAATCCTCCAAGTTCGACCAACATCCTATTCCTGCCATTGAAAATGAGTACTTTGTTACTCTTCAAATTCCTCCAGAGTTTCCTAGGTAGTGGATTCAACAAGGTTATTCTCATGTTCATTATGGGGCTGTTTGTCTTACTCTTACTTTTAATGATCGCAAAGGTTTGCTAGTTGTGGCAAGAATTGTGTTGTTGGATACTAGATTCCTAGAATACCAACATGCTTACATTGGTACTGTCCAAACCACTTTGAATGCCGGAATAGTCTTCATAACTCTATATCCAAACTTCAATATCGCTCTTTCAAATCCCTAATTACTCTCATTTCTTAAAGTCCAAGTTCAGCTCACTAGAGCTCCTCAAACTACTGATTCTGTAGTAGCAATACTACACTACTAAATGGTTTATCAAGTGCAAAATCATACTTTTGATTTGAATTTCCACAATGAAAATGAAGATACTATATTCATTTCCATGCAGAATGATCAAGCATCCTACATTCATGTTCCCAGAAAGATCCCTAAAGAAAATTAGCCAAGCTCCTTCTAGAGACTTGGATCACTAACTATGAAAAGTTACATCAAAACAACAAGCATTTCCAGTCATCAGACTCTAAGTTTGTCAAAAAGAAAGATGGAACTGTTTCCATCAAATTTGGAAAGGAAAAGGAAGAAAGTTCTTCCATCTTTTAGACCCTATTTATGATCGAACCATGTGTTCTTGAATCAATTTCCAAGCCAAATCCAAAAATGCTTGTTCAATACTTCAAAAGTGATGGACATCCTATCCATTACTACAAGAACCAATATGGTCACTGTTTTTGGGATCCTTTTTGTTAATGGTCCTATTGCACAAACTCTCCTGACGAGGTAGACCCATATGCAAAGCCTCCACCTCGACGAAAACAAAAGAATCCAAAGGATACCATGTACCAAAGGTATTTGAACGGAGATCCCTCCGTTGATACTCTTGGTGAGTGTGACAAATTTCAGTTTATGGTTTCTTATACACCAACTCCACCACCAAAGTTCATTACTCCTCCCTCAATCTCACCAACTCCACCACCATCACCTCCTCCATCTCCTCCTCAGAAAAAACCAACTTTTTCTCCATTTTATAAGCCAATTCTAAAGTGGGTGAAGAAGCATTCCTACCCACTTGGGCTCCAATAGAAACACCACCAAGTTCTTTCATCTCCATATTCCATGAGACAGACTTTCCCCCTCTTGTTTGAGAAAGTGCCAAACTTTCGTTCCCTGCCCTAGAAGAATTCATTGATCCACAAGGCAGATATCGGTATGCTCCTAAGATACCTATCCCCACTGATGTGGATGAACATGGAAGACAAAAAAGGACTCATATTACTGAAGTCATCCTAAATTAGCAATCAGAGACTCTTTTGGCACATAACAATGCGTTCAAAGCAATTGATTCCAAGATTGTTAATGTGCACCATCTTCGAAAGTACGATGAAACCACTAAGATGATGCTTTCAGATTTCCAAAATAGGCTTCATGCCTTGGAATCTGGACAACATTATCATCATCTCGAAAGTCCTAAGGCGAAAATAGAGAAGCTCAAAAGGCAAATTTAGCTCATTGAAGAAGGAAGATTCAATCCATTCTCGACTACTTTGCGAACAGAGCATTTCCCTCCACCGCCCCAGACGTCTATCTTTGATGCTCTTACAGATGTTCCCGTCAGACAAGATAAGACAGTTGTAGCTGAGATACGAAATCGCCTTAAAGAACTAGATCGAATAAGGAAAGAAAAGGGAAAGGAGGAGATGTCTGAAGAATCCTCGCTTGTCATAAAGGAAAAGCCAAACCAAATGATGCTCTTGAATCCATTAGAATCTTTCTTAAGAGATTTAGGTAATCAAGAACCACAGCCTGATCCTATTACTCCACAGTCTGATCTTGTCATTATGACATATCAGATTCTATTTCCAATAGAAGCAGCCTTTCCAAACATCTTTGATACTAAATTAGATTTGGCATCCCTCTCGTCCTCCTCATCCTTCTCAATCCCTACCATTGATTCATTTCCTATTGTACCAGTAACTTCATCAATATTCATGGTTGATCCTTCGGACCAGGATATGGAATTAAACCCTTCTAAACCAGAGGTTGTTCAGCCAAACAATCCTTCTCAACATGTGTCTACTACATCAAAACAGTTTTTTTACTATTGATGATATTCCTTATCACAAATTGCCAAAAGACTTGAAGAATTTCATACTTGATTAAATGCCCAAGCCCTTACCAATCAACATAAGTACGATGTCCTTCTTGGGTTTGTCACAAGATTTACAAGTAGCCTCAAACACTGGTGGCAATCTGTGATAGAACAAGACCAACTTCAATTTTTACTCACCTGACTTTGGTCATGTCATTACTCTTCTATATCATTTCTTTGTGGGAAAACCTTCTGACCTCCAAGAGCTTAAAAGGAGAGAATTTTTCGAAAGAAAATGTTGCTCTCTTTAAAAAAAAAAAAAACATCTTGATAAACATTATCGAGAAATGCTTAAACTATTCTATGGTATTGCAGTTAATCCAAACTTGAAGCACGTCTTCCTGACTTCCATCCCCAAAGAATTATCTCAATAGGTTGAGAGAACTTTTCTCAACAGACAAAGAAGAATTCAGGATATTTCATTGGAAGAAATCCAACAATAAATCCATTTGTGCCTTGAAGAATCGTGTATAAAACGCCAAATGATCCAGACTTACATTTCAAATAATAGAGAACTTGATATGGCCTGTTCTCGCCAAAAGCTAAAAAATCAAATGCTCTAAGCAAGACTGTGATGGTTCTTGTGGAAAATCTTCTAGAAAAAAGAAGCACTTCAAGAAGTTATGGATAAAGAAATCCAGGCATGACTCTAAGCACTTCCAAAGAAAGATGAAATGGCGATACTTACACAAAAGGAAAGATTGCTCAAGCCATAAGAAATCAAATCGATGCTTCATTTGCAATTAGAAAGGACATTTTGCCAAAAATTATCCCCAAACAAAAAAAGGTCAGAATCATCTAATACATCATATAGAGAATGAAACAGGTATTTCTCTTAAAAATGATGATATCGAATCTTTATTCTCTACGGATAAAGAACCATTTGAACAAACTCTTTATGTCATCCCTTATTACCAAACTCCCAGTGAAATTGATTCAAATTCGATCCTGAAGATATTTTTCACATATCTCTCACTTCTTCAGAACAAAGCATTGACATATTTTCAAGCCAAATTCATTGTCTCCATTACCCTATGAAAATCTTTACTTCAAAGTTTGTCAAGCCTATCACTATTATTCCTCTCATAGACACTGGAGCAAGTTCTTCAATCTTGGACACTAAAGTTCTTCTTGAAGAATTTTGGACTTCCTATGTTTGATACTTCAATTCTGTTTCAGGAGATACTTTTTCTATGAATGTAAGAACTACTCCAGTAACCATCCTATTTTTTCCACAGTGTTCCATAACCACAAAAAAATTTTGGTTCCAATCTTCCCAACAAAGACTTGATCATTGATTGGGATATCATGACTCAGATTTCTCAACTTCGCATCATTCCTGGAAAAGGTTTTAAGCATAAGGATCAATTCTCTGAATTCGTCAATATCCAAAGACTTTTCTCTATCCAAATAAGTCTATTGGATCCAATCATGCAAAAGTTGTTGGAATCCTATTCGGAATTCGCTCAAAAATGTTCTCATCCTTTATGAGAAAATCTAGAGTTCTTTGTTCACCTTCCTTTCAAAAAGAATGAAGATATCAATCCAACCAAGGGGAGTCACATGGGAATGAACCCAGGACATCTGGTTTTAGCTCAAAGGGAATGCTCGGAACTATTGCAGTAAGGCCTTATTGAAATCTCCAATTCTTAATGAGCTTGTGAAGCATTCTATGTCAACAAGCGTGTCGAGTAGAATAGAGGAAAGATGAGATTGGTAATTAATTATCAATCTCTTAATCTTTTTCTCCAAGATGACAAATTCCCTTTACCCTCTAGAAATTCCCTTTTTACTGGACTAACAAAGGCCCACATCTACTCCAAATTCGATCTCAAAGCCAGATTTTGACAATTGGGCATCCATCCTGAAGATAGACCCAAGATAGTTCTGTATTTCGAACCAACATTTCCAATGAAAAGTTCTTCCTTTTGGCCTAAAGGTGGCACCATCCCTCTTTCAAAATGCAATGTGTCGAATTTTCCAACTAATCCTGTCAAGTGCAGCAATATACATTGATGATATCCTGCTCTACAGTCCTTATGAGCAATTGCACTGCCAACTTCTTAAGCAATTTGCAGAAATTGTGAAAATGCATGGAATCATGCTTTCTCCAAGAAAGATGAACATTGCCCAGACAAAAATCGAATTTCTTGGTATGCACCTTAACAAAAGAACATACTATCCAGGGCCACATATTGCTCAGGAATTGTTGAAATTTCCTGGGGAAAACTTCACAACGAAGTAAGTTCAACAATTTCTTGGAATAATTAATTATCTTAGAGACTTTGTTCTAAATCTTGCAAAGCTACTGATTCCACTGCAATCAATGTTGAAAAAGAATCACCCACCTTGAGGAAAATCTCAAACTAAAACAGTTGTTGAACTTAAGGAGATCATGTAGACTCTTCCTCCATTACAGATCCCATCAATAGGGAAGAGAATTCTCCAGACCAACGCCAATGATGAATACTAAACAGCCATCTTGTTCGAAGAAATCAATGGTAAGAGACATTTGTGTGCCTATAAAAGTGGAAAGTTTTCCCAAACTAAAATGCATTATCATTTCACTTTCAAAGAAATTTTGGCGGCAAAAAATGGAATAAAAAAGTTTGAATTCTATCTCATCGGCCATCACCTCCTGGTAGAATTAGATATGGCATCCTTCTCTCAGATGACCAAGTTTAAATAGAAGTAGATTCCAAATTCTCAACTGCTTCGATGGGTTGAATAGTTTTCAAAATACTCTTTTGAAACCAAACATATTGCTAGAAAAAAAAATGTGTTTGTTGACTTCTTGTCAAGACAAAAAACACCAGCGGAAATCAACATGTATATCATAAGGCATGTTTTTCATACCTTCATCACAATGAAAAGTACAAGATTAAGAATATAAAAGATTGGCGAAGTTGGCGATACCCCTAGAAGATCATTAAGCAAATCTAGAATGACAGTCTTATTGAAAATCTAGATAATCTCATGTGGCAATGCCACATAGATCTGTTCAGACTCAATGGAGATTCAATTATTTATCCCTTTGGATTAAATTTGGACTATCCGTTCATACATCCTCTGATTTGGAAGGAAGATTTCCCTAACCAACTTCGATAGTTATTATGGTACTTAATCAATAAGTACTTAATAGCTATTGAAATTCCAACCAAAAGATTCATTGCCAACCTCACCAGGATATTTGGACTTGACAAAGGAAACATTGAAAATGAGAGTGATAGAAATCTCTTAGATTTCCTTAATTGGTTTTATCCCCTCATTCACTGGAGATACCTCTTGCAAAAGGAATTAAGAACCACACAACCAAACCCTGAGGTCCATATTATTTTGTTTTTTCGACAACCATGGGCTTTTGTCACAAATAATGGCAACATTACCAATGCCCCTCAAATTATAGGTACCACAGCCTATAAACCTCAATCGCACAGTGCAGAAGCTCGGATTCACAAATCTTATCCAGGACCTGTTGGTTGCTGTGAGCACCAGTATCGAGAACTACCAAGAAAATAAAATCATTCTTGAAGATGCATGGAATTATAATGTACCCACCGCATATGATCATTATAGCCTAGCACCAAAAGCCAAAGAAGCACTCGAGGAATTCAAACAAGCTGCATCATCATAGGAGCATGAAATGGCAGACACAGATGACATTGCATAGTCCTCTCAAGACCCCTATGCCAAATGGGGAGGTCATTTTTTCCAAGGCCCCTATGAACAGGGACCTTTGTCCTTATCTCAAAGCATAGACACATCCTATTATGCTCAGCCATCTAATTGGCCTTAGCCAAGCATTCCTGCCAACACTACAAGCTCTTTCCAAAATCTACAGGAAACATCCTTGTCAAACAAAGTCCTTTCGCCAGATTCACTTGCAGAACTTGAGCAAAAATATGAAGAACACCTTCTAGCAATACATAGTTATGATGACTCAAACTATGACTACAATGCTCACGACGGTCGAGACTACTAACCATACAAGATCACTATAGCGAGTCACTGTAGTAAGTTACTGTTCACTTTTAATGTAGCAATAGGCTAGAGAAGTCACTGTTCAATGTCACTGTTCATACCGTGCGAATAATTCCCTACTAGAAGTTTTCAGCACATTTGTATGTTTCAGAACCCATGAGCTTGGTCCTTGTTTGTGCATGACCTCTTATTGCCTATAAAAGGCAATGAGGATGTAATGTGTTGAGCAGAGTCCCTTCAAGTAAAGTGAGTGTTTTGTGTAAAACTCTCAATGTCTTTCTAAACTCCTCTTCTTCTTCAACTTGGTAGAATCTTCTGAGAAATGTAGCTCGGATAGTTAGAAATGTTATCATCCTAGTTCTATTTGAGTGTCTTTAGGCTCTAAACTAAAGGGCTGAGTGGTTCTCTGCTAAAAGGCTGTCCCTAAGAGGCTTGAACGGGAGGTTCGCCCACTGTGGGAAAGCATACCTATAGAAAACTGACTCCAATCAATTTCCTAGATAATCTATATTATTAGTGTATAATAGAAACAGACTTTCTATTAAGGCTGTATTTGATAACGTTTCTGTTCAAAAATTGTTCATAGGAATAGAAATAGAAAAAATTATTTCTGTTCTAGGGAATAATTTTTTAATAGAAGAATGCATTTGGTAAACTTGTATAATTTCTATTCTTGGAATAGAAAAAAAAACAGAAACACGTTTGGTAAACGATATAATTTTTTTGTTTCTTTTATTTTTTAATATTTTTATTTTATTTTATTTTATTTTCCTTTTTTTCTTTTTTTTTCCTTTCTTCCTTTTGGCCGGTTGTCAACCTCGACCATGGCTAGCGACCAGCCGACGAGGGCCGGCGGCCTCGCCCAGCCACCATGAGGCTCTACCTTGCCAATGGCCTCGGTGGCCAGGCAAGCGGCCGGCGAGGCCGACCACACACTGCCTGGGCGAGGTCGAGCTGAGTTTAACGATGACAACAACTTCCGCAAGTACGACTCCGGGTAAGAGCCCGACGACCCCCCATCTCCACCGTGGTTGGATTTGCTGAAAAACCCGCATACGATGGCAAAGAGGATGAGGATGACGTTGAGAGAGTCCCAAGTCTTCTTGACGGAACGGGGCCGGAAGATCTGGGAAGTGAGGGGGAGGAAGGGTGGGTGGGCAAAGAGGACGGAGGCGATAGAGGTGGCGAGGTAAAGGAGGAGGAGGTGACAGAGGGTGGAAGATTCACGGCGGCTCCAGTGGGGGACTTCGAAGGCCTAGAGTTAGACGGGTGGCCTGTCGGCTTCGCCATGGCTCGGTGTCTCTAGGGGCCAGCGATGCTCCGACGAGGTCACCGGCCCTCGTCGAGCGATTGCCGGAGAGGATGACGGTGGAGAAGCTGAGATACCGGAGAAAGGAGGGACATGAGATAGAGGACATTGGCTAAAGAGAAATAAACAAAAGAAACAAGTTTTGTGTTTTTGTTCTTTTGTTTCTTCAAAAAGTGTTCTCGAGAATAAGAAACAAGATTTCTGTTCCAAATTTGTTCCCAGAAACAAAAAAACAAAAAAAAAACAAAAAAAAGCCAAAAAAAGATTTTTTGTTCCTGGTAACAAAAGTGTAAACAAAAGCGTTTATGTTCTTTTTTTGTTCCCCAGAACAAAATAACAGAAATTTTTGTTCCAGGGAACAGAAAAACAATTAAACAAACAGTTCCTAAGAGTGCGTTTGGTAACGTTTCTATTCAAAAATTGTTTTAGGGAATAGAAATAGAAAAAACTATTTCTGTTTTAGGGAATAATTTTTGAACAGAAAACACATTTGGTAAACTTGTATAACTTTTTTATTTCTTTTAATTTTTAAATATTTTTATTTTGTTTTTCCTTTTTTCTTTTTTCTTCCTTTTGGTCGGTCGCAGGCCTCGGCCATGGCCGACGACCGGTCGACACGGGCCAGCGGCCTCACCCAGCCACGGCAAGGCTCGCTAGTCGGCGCAAGGTCAAACCTCGCCCTCGCCTAGCCAAGGCGAGCTCGCCCAGATCCAGCGAGGCTTAGCCTCGCCAGGGGCCGGCGACACTCCGACAAGGTCACCTACCAAAGAAAAAAGAAGAAGAAAAGAAAAAAAAAGGAAAATAAATAGGAGAGAGAAAATTTGTTTCTCAAAAGTGTTCCGGGAACAAGAAACAAGTTTTTCTTGTTTCTTGTTTCTGTTCCAAATTTGTTCCCTGGAATAGAAATAAATCCCGGGAACAAAAACATAAACAAATGCATTTATGTTCTTTTTTTTGTTCCCCGGAACAAAAAATACAGAAATTGTGTTCATGACCAAAAGAAAATAATACAAACAAACAGCCCCTAAGTTTCCCATTGGATAACTTATGTCTTGCGTGTTGCTTGTGCAACCACCTACAGGATTTTCAAATTATTTCAGCAGCTCGGATTGAACTATGGAAGCAAGTTGATTTAACCACCTTCCCCAAAAATGGAAACTAAATCTGAATTTTTCAAAGTAAATATGATTGAACCATACTTTGATGAACTAATCTGACTTTTTGTGGCGCCAAAAAAAGAAAGAAAACTAAACATAAAAAAAATAACGAGTATTTTTTGACCGTCAGCAAAGTTCGCGCATTATTAATTTCGCTAATTCTTTAGTGAGGGTACAGAGAAGCCACGCGAGTTTGTCGCTGAGAATTTGATGACTTAAAAAATTGTATTTTTATAATGTCAATCAATTAAGTTCTTAGCTTATCTAATCATTTTGTCCCCACTTACCTAAATCAGAAAGTATAAACTATATACATGATCTCCATCCTGTTCTCAGGTCACCAATTTAAACAAGACCACCTCAGCAATGTAAAAACAACAACATAATGGTTTAATTAATGGAAAATGACAGGCTGACTTAGGCTTCATTTATTTTGTGAAAATTGAATGACTTTAAATATTTTTTTCAAGTGATACAACAATTATTTTCTAAAAAATACTTTCCAGATTCTTCATTTTTCTCGAAATAGATGGAACTTAATAGAACAATCTAGTTAAGGCAGACGACTTAACTTAAGAAACTGCCAAAAAAAAAAAGTTAGAGGTTGACCGACCAAAAAAGTTAGCGGGTTGATTGTTTACTTAACCCAACAAAGAGAAGGGGGAATAGAAAACGTAATGGAATGAGTTTTGTACTTGACCGGAATGAAGGAGCTAATTAACATCTTGAGTTTTGTCACTTTTAGGGTATTTTGCCTGTTCATGTTTTGTCTTATTTATGTTAATGTCATTTTCTTTCCTCAAAATCCGCCGCCCTAGTCCTAAACTTCCCACACGGCAAAATCCCCAAAACCAAATAAAAAACGTAACTGCTGAACCCTAAGCTTAGCTGCCGCTATGAGCCGCTGCCGTGCCCATTGTCGCCATGGTGCCGGCGGCAGTAAACAGTGGTGGGTGATGAAAGAGGTGAGGATTTATAGGAGACTTGGAGGATTGGAAATTTTAGAAAGAGGCAGTTTAATTTTTTTAGCTGATGATAATTGGGAGAATTACCAAAAAAGTCCTAAACATATTGCAATTGTGTCAATTCAATCCTAAACTTTTTTTTTTGTCTAATTTAATCATAAACCTTTTATAATCGTGCCAATTCAGTCCATCCGGCCAAAATTAGCTGGTCGGCGCTAGCGTGGACGCAGGCGGGGGACAGCCAGCCGGCGAGGTAAATTTTTAATATTTTTAATATTTTTTATTTTTTATTTTTTTTATTTTTTTCGAATTTTTAATTTTTAAAATTTTTTTTTTTTTTGGGCCTTCTTCTCCTTCCTTTGGCCCGCCGACGTTGGCCGAGGTGAGGGCCGGCATGCCTCGCCCCGCCGGCCACCGGCGGAGGCGAGCCTCGCCCCGACGGCAAGGCAGCCATCGCCAGATCTGGCGACGGCCGCCTCACCGGCCACTGGCGAGGGCGAGGGTCAACCTCGCCCAGTGGCCGGCGAGGCTGTCGTCTCCATCGCCGCCCCCGCCGCCTCTGCCGCCTCCCCCGTCCCCCCGATCGTCGGCACGATCTCCCCCTCCGAGCTCAAGCGGCCCTCCTCGGCTGTGACCGTCACCAAAACCCTGTTCCAACGCCTCTGGACCGACGAGGACGAGATCGAGCTCCTCTGTCGGTTCCTCAACTACACCACGCAGCGCGGCGGGGCCTCGCCCTCGCCAGTGGTCGACGAGGGCCGAGTTCGCCGGATCTGGCGAGGCTCGGCCTCGCCCAGCGACGGCGAGGCGGCCATTGCCAGATTTGGTGAGCCTCGGCCTCGCCCAGCGATGGCGAGGCCGTCGTTGCCAAATCTGGTGAGGCTCGGCCTCGCCAAATCTGGCAATGGCCGCCTCGCCGTCGCTGGGCGAGGCCGAGCCTCCGCCAGTGGCCGGCGAGGCTGACCTCGCTGGCCCTCACCTCTAGCCGACGTCGGCCGGCCAGAGGAAAGAGAAGAAGGCCAAAAAAAAAAAATTAAAAATAATTTTAAAATATTTAAAAATTCTAAAAAAATAAAAAAAATATTAAAAAATTACCTCGCCGGCTGGTTGTCCCCCGTTGGCGTCCACGTCGTCACGGTTGGCCAATTTTGGCCGGATGAATTGAATTGGCATAATTATAAAAGGTTTAGGACTAAATTGGACAAAAAAAAAGTTTATAATTTGGTAATGGATGATAAGTGAGATTTTTAGAAGTAGAGGAGAGTGAGTGATCACAGAGCAAAATGTGAGGATGGTTTGTAGGTAACAACTACCTAAGAGTCTAAGACGAACTGAGCTGGTAGTATGGACTTAAGATGACCTTGAATTTAGCATTAAGCTCAAATTGTAGGGAACCTTTGGGTACAAAAAGCCATTCTTAAAAGTTGGGCATTAGATCTATGCATGTGATTTCAAATAGAAAAGTTTGCATGTAATTAATGAGATTTGAATTGAAGTTACCTTGTTCTTGAGTTGCAAATCCCATGATAGCCCAACCAATCGGCCCAACTCTTGCGTTTAATTTAATTAATTTTAAAAAGTAACAATAAAATCTAAAAATGGTTGTTGATGAGAAAAATCTAAGTTCAATATAACATGACATGCAGACACGCAGACACACTTACCTGATAATTATATCGACTATACCATCGAACCTCGATTTTGTCCATTTGATTATAACTTAGGATCACAACTCATCCCATTAGACAAATCCGTTATTTTCAAAACAATTAATTTGTCAAATAACATTGCTTGCAACATATTTCTAATGTATTTCGTAACACTATTTCTCATGCCTAAATCGGCTCGTAAAAATGTGGACATAACCTCACTGCGAGATAAAGGATGGAGCAAACATAGTATTTGGAATGATAGAGCAAGTTAAAGGTTGAGAGTGAATGCTGATGTGCTGGATACGTTTGATGTATACTTTGTAGAATTATATGTAGACCTTTCTTCTTTAGTTCATGCAAGCGCGTAGGGTATTGTTTTCTCCGGTTTGAATGGACTGGGATTAAACCTGGGTTAATAGTATAATCCAATGTCTCCACAAGTGAATAGGTTAGTCCGACCGTACAACCATGGTCAATGCCTTTGGGTCAACGAACAACCTCAAGAGAAAATTCCCATAATGACACCGCACGTTGAAAAAACTGCTTGCGCCGCGCCGCTCAAAACCCTAGATGAATCCGAAATATTATTTATTTATTTCTGATAGGAGATAAGGCAGCTGACGTTTAGGGGAGGCAAATAAGGCAGGCGGCTTCTGCAACGTCTACAGGCGAAGGAAGGCGACGGTTGTTGTCTTCCGTCCCTATTGCCAATCCTTCAAAAGCGGAAAGTGGATATCGTGGGATCAATGGTTTCTAATTGAGTTTTGACCCGAGGAAGGGTGTCCTAAACGTGTCGCCTTCATCTTAAGAAGTTCTTTCTCTTCACGTTTATACACAGAGAGAACCATCGATGAACAGTTGAAGAAAGCATGTGGATCATTAAGGGCGCATTTGGTAACATTTATGTTTAAAAATTGTTTCATGGAACAGAAATAGAAAAAAGTGTTTCTGTTCCGATGAACAATTTTTGAATAAAAAAACGCATTTGATAAACTTGTTCAAGGAATAAAAAATGAACAGAAACACGTTTGGTAAATTCGTGTTCTTTTTTTGTTTTTTTGTTTTTTTAAATTTTTTAATTTTTTCTTTTTTTTTTTTTTTTTTTTTTCTTTTTTTCTTCTTTTGGCCGGTCGCCGGCCTCAGCCATGGCCAACGACAAGCCGACGAGAGCCGGCGGCCTCGTCCACCCATGGCGAGGCTCGCCGGCCCCCGGCGAGGCCAAGCCTCGTTGTGGTTGAGCGAGGCTTGGCCTCGCCTTAGCTGGGCGAGCTTGGGCTCGCCTAGATCCAACGAGCCCGAGCTTGCCTAGCCTTGCCCCACACCAGCGAGGCTCAGCCTCACTGGGCCATCGCTAGGCTGGCAAGCCTCGCCAGTGGCTAGGCGAGCCCAAGCCTCGCCAGGGGCCGGCGATGCTCCAGCGAGGTTGTCGGCCCTCGACGGCTGGTCGCCGGCCATGGCCAAAGCCGGCGACTAGAAAAAGAAAAAAAAAAAGAAAAAAAAATAGAAGAAAATGAGAGGAGAGAGAAAATTTGTTCTTAAAAATTGTTATAGAAAAAAGAAACATGTTTTTCTTGTTTCTTTTTCTGTTCCAAATGTGTTCCCGAGAACAAAAAATAGATTTGGAACAAAAACACAAACAAACGCATTTTTATTCTTTTTTTGTTCACTGGAAAAAAAAAACAGAAATTTTCTTCATAAATAGAAACAAAGAACATTAACAAACAGGCCCTAAGTGTCTTATAATTAAGCAGTAGCTCGATGTACTGATTACTGTTGAAGCAAATGAAAGATCATTTCTAGGAAAAAGAAAAGGGTCTGCTCGATGAGAAAGTTTTTAGCTTGATAAAGTATTGATAATCCAAACTAGCAGATAAGTTAGTGCACATGGGATGACTTCTTTATATAAGAAGCACCCTCTACAAGTAATTTTGAACAAAATCTGTAATATATAACAGTCATGCCCAATGACATGCTGATACATCCGGTAGACAAATCAAATATGTCGTATGTCCTCTCTCTCTCTCTCTCTCTCTCTCTCTCTCTCTCTCTCTCTCTCTCTCTCTCTCTCTCTCTCTCTCTTTATGAGTGGTTAGGAGGGACAATAGGCATGATTATCCATCTGAGCATTAACATAAGGGTTCTACTCTTGCTCCAAAATGTAATAACTAGATAACTCATAAGTGTATAAGCCTGTCATCTAACCCCATAGACATGCTAGAAGTTAAAAAGTTCTCTTCACATGACGTAACAAATGTCCTTGACACAAGCTGGTCTAAGATTCACCAATGATATGATGTGTGACCCCTAATTATTGGGCTACCAATGCCCGATCGTATCGAATACTATTGTTTATTATTACACATTGAGTAATAAAGAGAAATCATAAGAATGATACTTTTTTTTCTTCTATTAATATCCCGCCATGCGTCCCGTGATGATTGACTCGTAGATAACAAACTTCTTGGACTATTTGGGGTTCAGATGTTGTGGTTTGCTAAAAACAATCATTCGTTTAACTAACATTATTTATTGAATATTATTTTTCTCTCAGACGACCAGAAGCAAAAAGACATAATCATGTACAAAACAAAGGCAGTTATTGACATGATTTATCTATTCAAATGCTGATACGTCCACATGCATGTCTACGAGCCTGTAATGAGATGGGGAGTTTTTCGTGCATCCTTCTTTGTTTAAATATTTTCAAGTGTCGCTCGTTGATTCTTTCTATCTAAGTTCTAACCATGTTTCGATCCAAGGTAAATTTATCTCCTCTTTAAAACTAAAATCCCAGTTTTAGGTTTGTCTAAATTAGCGCTGAGTTAACACTTAAAATGACGGAGGATGTTCCTTCATTGATTAGTAGCATTCGAAGGGAACGGGTGCGAGAGCACCTTAATCTATTTTTTTCACTTTAGATACGTTCCGAAAACTAACTATTTTTATTAGGTCTATGTGTGATTATTTTCTCTCCCCCCCCCCCCCCCAAAAAAAAAAAAAAAAAAAGAGGTGGGCCTACTCCAACATTTGAATTCCAAAAAAAAATGTTAAACTTGCCTACAAATTTGATATACCAAGTGATGCGTCAAACTGTTATCGGTTCCTAAATATGACCCATTTATTTAAAGGATTATTCATAGCTTGATATGTTACTTAGTGAATCAACTGTAACCAGCCTTAGTAAGTCTAGCGTTACTCATTCAATTCCAAGTTCCGATAAGAACGCAGTTTGTGTGTATATTCAAAGGCCAAAAATAGAGTAATTATACAGTTCGTAAATGGTCTGAACTTGTATTTGAAAAATGCATGCGCATTATATTGAAACTAGAAACCAAGTCGATTTCAGATAGAGCTTAAAGAAGCCATTGAAAGCCGTATTCAATGGGACAAACTTCTTGATGCGTGCAAGTTGGAAAGGAATTGTCAGGATTTTGCTTAAACTTTGTATACAACCAAACAATGCCATAGAATTCCAATAAATTTTCAAGATGTAGCTTCAAAATCAAGAACCAATCTCCAGAATTATCTAGCATATTATCAGGATATATTAAAGCACAAGTTGATTTCTATCACTGTTTTCCCCGTTGGATAACTTATGTTGTACATGTTGCGTGTACAACCAGCTAAAGGATTTTCAGATTCTTTCAAAAGCTCTAATTGATATGGGTTAGCAATAATCCTAAATTGATAGCGAAGTTAAATGAAAATGAAACAAAAAAAAAAATCATTTAAAGATCACGAGAAATTGAAATTAAATCTGAATGAACAATTTAAGGGTAGCCATCGAAGCGTTGCGCTTCACTATATTTTTCACTTATAAACCATGCATTGATGCACTAACTTAACATTAAGCGAAGAAAAACTAATTACTAAACAAATTGACCAGAATTCTTTGAATGCCAACAAAGTTTGCTCATACATTATCCCAATAAGGATATATAACTCTACTAAATTTATATAATTATTCTCATTATTGTCTAGTGAGGGTTCCGAAAAGCCACGCCAGAGATGTGTGATGTTTTTTGTTGGTCAAACAGAAATCTCTGATTGGATCGGGACATTTATGATGAGAATTTTGATGACTTAACGAGTAGCACTTTTATAATTTCAATTAGTTAAGTTCTTGTCTTATCTAGAGATTGTGTCCACTCTTACCTAAATCAGAAAGAATAAAGTATATACATAATCTCAATCCTATTGCCACGTCACCAATTTATAAAGTCCACCTCGGCAATGTCAACATCAACGCAACGGTTTAGGAGTGGCAAGCGAAAGCGGAGTTGATTGAGCATTCCTGTTAAGTTAGAGGACTTGATTGAATAAAAGAAAAGATAATAATATAATTAAACTAGATGATTGAAGTTTCACCCTAGGCTCAGTCGTCACAACCAGTCGTTGCGGAGGCCTTTGGCTGCTCGGTGCCCACCATCATGACGGCAGCGGCGGCAGTAAATGGTGGTAGATGATGAAAGAGGAGAGGATTTGTGGGAATCTAGGAGGATTGGAAATTCTAAAGAGGGTTATTTTGTCTTAGTAACAAATAAGATTTTGTTAGAGGATGGTGAGTGGATTTTCAAAAGTAGAGGAGGGTAAGGCCCTGTTTGGTTCAGCATTTGGAATTGGCTTTGGGGCTTTGAAGGGGTTTGGCCAAATGCAAGTGGTGTTTGGTTCAATTTTTTAAGGACTTTGGGAAGATGCGATTGCATCTTGAAAGGGCTTCAAAGGCCTTTGGGCGAATGGAGGGGTAGAGGTCCATTGGCAACTTGCATTTTCGGAATGCAAGTTCATCATTGTTCATCACTATTCATCTTCTTCGGTGGAGAAGCTTATTAGAAGCCAATGACTGCCAGCCAAGGGGTCACATGCATCGGCGACGCGTCAGCGACCGCTGCCTAAGGGCCGCCCGACCCCGACGACCGTCGCCTAACCTCAAGCGACGACTGGATCGCACAACCCAAGTGACTGGTGGCCTAAATCGCACGACCCAAGCGGCTGCCTGAGGTCGCACGACCTTAGGCAACGGTCGCCAGGGTCTGGCAACCCTAAGCGACGGCTGCCTAAGGTTGCCCAACCCTGGTGACCGTCTAAGGGCCAAATCCAACCATTCGCGGTTCGGTGGCCGAACTTCATAAAAAAATACAAAAAATTATTTTTTTAATTTAATAAAACCCTTTTACAAATGCAAATTTTATCATATGGTATTTTTGCCAAAATTGTTTCTCAATGCAAATTTTATTAAACGATATTTGTTTTTCGAAAAAATCCCCTTCACTCAAAGGTATTTACATTTTTGTAAATGTATTCCCCAAAAGTCAAACCAAATGGGCCCTAAGTGATTAGGGAGTGAAAAATAAGGATGGTTTTGGTAACAATTACCTAAGACAAACCAACTCTAGTACTAGGGACTTAAAGATGACACTGGACTAGGTGTTAAGCTTGAATTATCGGGAGGCTTTGGGGAAGAAAGCCTTTCTTAGAAGGAAAAATATACATCACCAGTGTAAAGTAAAATTTACATCCACCTAAATCACTAGCGTATAAGACCATTATTCTAAATAGCTTTTACACTATTGATTTATGCTATAATTACTCTTCTTAAGATAGAGCGAATTGCATGAAGTTTAGTTATAAATTCATAAAGAAATTGTGTCAAAATTCCAATGAATCTTTTCTAACCTAAGGGCACAAGCGCATAAACCCATAAGATAACCTGCAAACCCAATAATCAATTAAGTTTAGGCATTTGGCTCGTGCAATTAGTTCTAATCTAGACCAATTTTCACGCAATTGGTGGGACTTTAATATATAACCTTTAGCTCTAAAGCTAGAAATGCAATGGTGTCCCAACTAATTGCACCAACCCTAGAGATTGATTCAAATAATTATTAAATGTAAATATGTGATCTAAAAAATTGTTGATGTGGGAAATCAAAGTTCAAATAATTCTTTGTTAGTTTTTACAGTGAGGTTCTCAACCCCAAAACTGTAGTTTTGGGGATGGGAAAGGGCAGCCCTCGAAGTTATATGCAGAGTTGCTAACATCAAGCTAGGTGATGTGAGATCTGCGTTAGGATTTCATACCCACTCCCCCCATCATCCCGAGGCCATTACTGCTCTCTGACACGAAGTAAGGTTCTCAGTCCCAAAATTGCTGTTTTAGGGTGAGGGTAACCCTCGGGTTATAAGTAGAGTTTTTTTTTTTTTTTTTTTTTTGAACTAAGGGTTATATGTAGAGTTGCTAATGTCAAGTTGGGCAATGTGGGATCTCCATTAGGATTTCGTACCAAATGAAAATATTTTTATGGAATTATTATTTTAAACAATATAAATAATCATTTTTTTAAAAATATATTTTTTTTAAATCATTCATTTTTTATCAAACAAACAAAGCTTTAGAGAGTCACAAAATGATATTCTCCGTTAGTTTGTAGAAGCGTGTCGTGCCTTCTTTTCTTTGGCTTGACTGGACTGGAAATTAAAATTGGAATAGTATAGTCCCATATCTCTACAAGTGAATAGGGTAATTGGACCGTACAACCACGGTCAATGCCTTTCGGTCAACGAACAACATCAAGAAAACTTCACAGGAGACACTGCACGTTGGCAAGACTGCATGCGTTGTGCCTTTCAAGACCCTTGAATAATCCGAAATCTTTTATTTATTTTTGATAGAAGATAAGACGGTTGACATTAGGGAAAAACAGCTAAAAGTTAGGCGGCCCAATAATCACCTAATCAAAATGGTTCGAATTTCAGTAACATCTAGAGGCGATGGCGACGGTTGTCTTCCGTCCTTATTGCCTTATCGTTCAAAAGCGGAAACAGGATATATTGTCGGACCGATAATGTTGAATCTGCATATTTATTCTTGAGTTTTGACCTGAAAAAGAGTGTCAAGAACGGGGTGCCCTTATCTTGAAAAGTTCCTGTCGACGCCTAATTTAAACTTATCATTTAGAAATAGAAGATAATATTTGATTATAAATTGAGATTTTCAAAAAAAAAAAAAATTGAATTCAAAAAATTCAACAGTCATGTGATTTTGAAGCCACTTTTTTGTTGAGAAGTTGAGTGAATATTGAGAAATCTTTACTTGTTTATTGAATTTTCCCTCTATAAATAGAGAGTGCAAAGCTTTGAATGCGGGCTTCTCTTTGTCTTTCGTCAAAGGAAAAAATAGAAAAGTGAAGAGAAAGGATGCGTTTGTTTGCGTTTCGTTTAAAAATTGTTCCGGGAAACGAAATAGAAAAAAGTGTTTCTATTCAGGGAACAATTTTTAAACAAAAAAACGCGTTTGGTAAACTTGTTCCGGGAATAAAAAATAAATGGAAACACGTTTGGTAAATTTGTATAATTTTTTTTATTTCTTTTATTTTTAAATATTTTTACTTTATTTTATTCTTATTTTTCCTTTTTTTCTTTTTTTCTTTTTCATTTTTTCATTTTTCTTCTTTTGGCCGGTCGCCGGCCTCGGCCATGGCCGGCGACCCGGCCGACGAGGCCGGCGGCCTTGCCCGCCACGGCGAGGCTCGCCGGCCCGGCGAGGCCGAGCTCGCCCGGCGGCCGGCGAGCTCGGCCTCACCGGGCCATCGCCAAGCGACGCCGACTCGCCCAGATCCAGCGAGGCCAACCCTCGCCGGCCACTGGGCGAGCTCGGCCTCACCGGGTCTGGGCGAGATCAAGCTCGCCTAGGCCGGCGCGAGCTCGGCCTTGTCGGATCTAGGCGAGATCAAGCTCGCCCAGGCCGACGCGAGGTCGGCCTTGCCTTGGCTGGGCGAGCTTGGCCTCGCCGGGGACCGGCGAGCCTCGCCATGGCTGGGCAAGGTCGTCGGCCCTCGTCGGCCGGTCGCCGGCCATGGCCGAGGCCGCCAACTGGCGAAAGATAAAAGAAGAAGAAAAAGAAGAAGAAAATATAAAAGTGTTTCTCAGTTTTGTTTCAGAAATAAGAAACACAAATTTGTTGTTTCTTATTTTTGTTTCTTTTTTGTTTCTGGGAACAAAAGCACAAAAAAGGAACATAAACGCGTTTGGGTGCGTTTCTGTTCCTTTTTTGTTCCCAGGAACAAAAAAAAATAGAAATTTTTGTTCCTGGGAACAGAAACAAGTGCCAGCCAAACACACCCAAAAAAGAAAAGTGTGGGGGGTTTTCTCTTCATCGAAAAAAAAAGAAAAGAGAAAAGCCAAAAAGGTGAAAACAGAGAAAAATGGGCTTCGGTTCTTGAAGGAAAAAGAAGAAAAGTCAAAAGAAAAAATGTGCAGAAAGAGAGCAGAGTGAAAGTGACGGGTGAGAGAGACTTGAGGAGAGGGAAAGTAAAAAAAAAAAAAAGTCACTATGCTTCTTCTCCGAGAGGTCCTCGCCTGACTCCGTTGCTGCTCATTGTGCCTCCCGTTGCCGCGACCACCGTCTCCACCCTCCCTGCTGCGCCGCACCGCACCATCGCGCCACCTCCACACCACTGCGCCATCACCACTCGCTACAGCACCGCGACCCCGCCGCTGCTGTAACACTCTCGATTGACGCTCCCTCCGCCACTCCCAACTACAGCAGACCTTCACCTGACCCCCCGCACTGGCAACTTGCAACTGCCAGAGCACCGCACACCTCCATCACCGTGTTTCCACCACCGCAGTTTCATCAGTCTTCCCCGAAGCTCACCGCGACCCCTCTGCCTCCGTTGCTGCGCGTCTCCGCCACCGCTGCTCCCTCTACAGCAGCCTGAACCAGTTCTAGTAGTCCAATGCCCCTGCCCGCGACGTGGCTACTCCTCTGCTCCGCTCAGCAGTGATCCCCGACGCCGAGTTTCCCCTGCAACCCCGAGCAGTTGACGCCTCTCCGCTGCTCCGAGCTCGAGCCGCACGCTACTGCTGCTCTGCCGACGCCCGCAGCGCACCTCGCGGCTCCGCTTGTCTTCCGCCGACGCTCGCGGCGCCACTACCTGCCTTCGCCAAAATTCCAATGCCAGCGACACCGAAGTCTGCCGCCCACCGTCCTTTTTTCTAACCTATTAGGTAGTTTTATTTTATTTTTCCTTTAAATTTCAATATTATTGCATAGGAAGGTGATTTTCATTTTATAAATACTGTAAGCATTATCCATAAGTTTTTTTTTTAAATTACTATAATTATTAATTTGATCCGTAAGATGTCGGATCATTTTCTTAATTATATTAATTTTTAGGTATTTCGATAGTATTTTAATTGTTAAATCACTATAGAATTAAAATAATTGTTAATTTAATCCATGAGACAACGGATTATTTTTTCGGTTATTTTAATTCTTATCTTGGTTTTTTTAAATAATTACTTGTTTTGAAAAGATTTTAAAAAACACTAAAAAAATTAAAAAATCTAAATGTATAAAAAAATCTAAATCTTGCATCGAGTTTTTTAGGCTTAGTAAATTAGGATCGCATCATGTTATATCATATCTATAACTTAGGTACTTAGATCCATACACATTTCATATTTAAGGTAACGCATTTTGATTTTTAAGATTCATATAGAATTAGGATAATTTTCCTTTAATAAAACCAAAAAAAAAAAAAATGTTATTTAGGTTATATAGATTTCATAATGTGCACATTACATGTTGCGCTTTAGTTAGTGGGTCATAGGTTAATGTTTTAATATTCCCATTTTTTAATATAAAAAAAAAGCCAAAGATTAGTATTGCATTATGTTGTTTTTCTTAATAAGAATTATTAAGTCATTTAAAAAAAAAAAACACAAAAGTCATTTATTTGGTTAGTTAATAGGTTAGTTCATAATTAATCCCATTTCATGTCATCATTGTTAGTGTAGGTTGCGTATGTGTAATAAAAAAAATCATTAAAAAAATCATAATAAGAACATGCATATAGAATTACCACATCATACATCACATATCATATAGTACGTACATATTTAGGATTAGGTGAATTAGATTGTACATATATGGTGATGGTTTAAGTTATGCCATATGAATTGCATCTCACATGTCATTAAAGTAAAATTCATGCATATTAAGTTTAAATTAAGATTGCATAAAATAAAAATTAGGTGTCATGTCATTTAAAAAATCATGTTTAGGGCATGCATTTTTATTAGCATTTTTGTAAGTTTTTTTAAGAGAATAGACCTTAATAAGGCTGTAGTTTGTAATTTCTTACAATATATCACTTCGGTTTATTGAATGTTATTTCATTGATTGTACACTCGCATGACCACCATTTGCTTGTTAGTAGTTTAGGTTAAAATTAATCAAGACTGCTTGCAAAATATTTTTGAAATTAATCATGTCACTTTGGTCTATTGAATCTCTGGTTCGCAAAAGTAAAGTATTCTCTCATACTTTACTTGGATTAATTGGTTAGTGACGACTCCAAATTGAGTATATTTGCATGTTTAAATGAGTTAATTTCTTAGTATCAAGTCGCGATTAGTAGAACTTGGGAGGGTCCGTGCCAAGTCTTTGGACTTAGTAATCCAATAACCTTCTTTGAGTAATTCACTCTCGAAAATTAGGTTGCGACAAGTTCCTTTTACTTCACGTCTAGAGAGAGAAGAATATATATAGATCATATAATGTCTTCAAATTAATTACGTGCCCTAATGTACTAATTTCTGTTGAGATAAATGAATGATCTTTTCTAAAATAATCAAACGTTTGTTCAACTTGAAAAATTTCAATTCTTTTAAATTATCAATAATGCAAATTAGCATATAATGTCTTCAGTTGATTTCGGTTCGTCTCCTTGAAGCTGGTCGTGACGACCTTGTCCCGGTCGGCTAGGAGGTTGCTTGGTCATGCTTTTTGGCTGTTAAAGGTTGCTTAGGAGTATTCTGGCTGCGTCCGTTCGGTCCCTCTGTCGCCACAGCCCCACAACTCTCTTCATATTATGTAGCAAACATCTGAGGCATAAGCTGATTGAGGTTTGTCGATGATATGGCTTGAATTTATTATATGCTGGAAAATACTGTAATCCCTAATAATTGGGCTACAACGCTTGGTGGTATTGAATGTTGTTGTTGTTGTTTTTTTTTTTTTTTTTTTTTTTGGTGCTGGAGGAACCGATTTGCAACCGACAGCCACGTCGTAAACCCCCCCAGGTGACACTTAAGCAGGAGGACCCACCACCCCTGAGTCACACTTAATACCACCTAACGCCTCCCCTGGATTTTGAACCCTTCACCTCTTCGTTGAGGATCAGCAGAGCCTTAACCAGTGGAGCCACCACGCCCGGTGGTAATGTTGTTTTTTTTTTTTTTTGGTATTGGAGGAACCGGCTTGCAGCCGACAGCCGCGCCGTAAACCCCCAAGTGACACTTAAGCAGGAGGACCCACCACCCATGAGTCACACTTAATACACCTAGCGCCTTCCCTGGGTTTTGAACCCTTCACCTCTTCGTTGAAGATCAGCAGAGTCTTATCCAGTGGAGCCACCGCGGCCGGTGGTTGGTAATGTTGTTTGTTATTGCATAGTGAGCAATAATGAGTAATCATAAGAGTAGAATAAAAAAGATTTTATTAATTCGCCATCATGGGTCACGTGATGATTGTAGTTAACAAACTTCTTGGACTATCTGGGGGTCAAATGTTACGACTTACTGATAACAGCCATTCATTTAAGTGAAATAAATTAAGAACATTCAAACCTCTCTCTCTGGTCGGTGGATTTATGGCGTGAAGTCTTCGTGGAGAAAATGTTACCCACGTAAATGTAGAGTTTTCACGACTGTGCAGAGTCCTTGGTTATGGTCTTCAATCTTTTGATAGTGTCTTAACAACCTTTATGCATGTCAAAGAGGATCTATTTCATAGGAATTTCACACATTTGCATCTCGTTGTCAAAAATAAGCAATCGTACCATAATAAGCCAGAAAGATATAAATGTGGACACAATCACGTTGATGAGAGAACAGTGGAATGAACAGAACATTAGGAATAAAGAGCAAGTAAAAGATAAGAGAGAATGCTAATATGCGAGGTTTGTTCAATATATCCTTAGAGAGTTACGGATTGATCTTCTTCGTTAGTTTATGGAAGCGTGTCGCGCCCTCTTTTCTTCGGTTTGAATGGACTAAGAATTGAAATTGGAAATGCGATCCCATATGTCTACAAATGAATAGGGCATTTTGACCCTACAACCACGGTCGATGCCTTCCGGTCAAGGAACTAAGAACATCAAAAAGCTTCACGTAAGACACCCGCACCTTGGAAAAGTTGCATGCGTTGTGCCGCTCAAAACCCTAGAACAATCCTCATCGACGATAAGATGAGAGAGTTGACATTAAGGAAAACAGCTAGCGGCGGCTTACCCCTGATCAAAATGGCTCAAAGTTTCAGCAACATCTAGAGGCGATGGCGACGGGTCCCGCTTCTCTACCTATTGCCTGATCATTCAAAAGCTAAAAGGTGGATAATTGTTGGATCAACCACATTGAATCTGACGACTTATTTTTGTCATTAATGTGGCAATTTTATCTTAAGAAGTTCTTTTACTTCAAGTTGAGAGAGAGAGAGAGAGAGAGAGAGAGAGAGAGAGAGAGAGAGAGAGAGAGAGAGAGAAACCATCAGTGAGAGTTTGAAGGAAGTATTTATGTCTATCATGTCTTATGATTAATCAGTTATGTTGAAGTAAATGAATGATCTTTTATGGAGAAGCTTGAGTCTTTCAAAGTATCGATAATCCATACAAGAATATAAGCTGATGCATTTGAAACGAAGCTGCTACATTTTAGTATATTCAAAGGTCAATTTTCAATAACTATGTTTTTCATAGTAATCGTGCCTTGTGACATGCCGACATCACATCAAGGATATAAATCAGATATATCAAATGTTCTTTTTTTTCTCGATGCATTACAAGGTTAAGAGGGGAGATTAGTATAGCTACTACATTGGCCGTTACCATAATGGTTCCACACTCGCTCCGAAATGGTTTGTATGAGCTATAACTACTTAACTCGCTCATAGGTGCACAAGCCTGTCACCGCAGCTCCACCAGCATACTAGAAGCCAAGAAGTCTCTTGACATTACGAAACAATTGTCAAAGACACAAGCTGGTCTGAGGTTCGTTGATGATATGTTCTCGAATTTTTTATCTCATGGAAGACATTGGGACCCCTAATTAGAGGGCTGCAAAACTTAATGATATCAAATTTTGTTGTTATCGGTACGTATTAAGTAATAATGAGTAATCGTAAGAACAATACAAAAGATTTTATTAATTTGCCGTCGTGGGTCAACTGATGATTAACTTGGAGATAACAAACTCTTGACTTTTCCCCCGCGGGGCCCCGGGCCCGGGGGGAGGTTTGGTCAGATGCTGCGGCTCTCTCTGGTCGCTGGATTGGAGCAAAAGTCAGGTGCAGCCTATCGTGTTTAGTCTTCGTGGAGAAGATGTTATCCGAATCAAGCCATGAGAGGTCACGGGCAAATCCAGAGGGAGATGCAAGCTGTTTGACGCCGGTCGATTTTGAAATCCACGTAGAGCCATGCAGCTGACGAGAGAGATTTTGAACGTGCGCCTTTTTATTTTGGTCAAGCACGTAAATGTAGATCTGTTGGCGACTGTTCAGAGTCCAAGGTTCCGATGGTCTTGTCTTTGGACAGTGTCT
The DNA here is from genome assembly GCA_017140185.1 of Eucalyptus polyanthemos subsp. polyanthemos. NCBI lineage: Eukaryota > Viridiplantae > Streptophyta > Magnoliopsida > Myrtales > Myrtaceae > Eucalyptus > Eucalyptus polyanthemos. The sequence continues at coordinate 18,489,559 of CM029460.1, read as the reverse complement.
TGACAATCTTCATGCATGTCAAAGACGATTTATTCCCTGGAAATTTGGCGCATTCATGTCTTGCCGGGAAAGCAAGTGATCGGATGATAATAAATCGGAAAATAAGAAAGTACATCAAAATATTGGATTAGTGCGATTCATTTGGTATGACCGAAATTTTAAAGATCACATTGGAAAAATTAAAAGTTAAAAAATGACATTATACATTAGAATAAAATTCAAAGGCCAAGTTAAATAAATTAAAAGTTCATGGACCAAATTGCAAATTGAGTCAAAATTTATGAATTATTTATGTCATTATTCCTAATCTAAATAATCAATAGGACACATGTATCAAGTTCTTGTCATAAAATATTTATAATCATTGAATAATTTACTACCAAATACTTGAGTATCGATCTAAATCTGAGCAAAAAACCTACCTTAACCAATTATAATTCAAGGTTGTTTTGTGATTTAAGTAAGCATAGCATATCCATCAGCATCTTAATTCGCTCAACCGTGGTACTATATATGTACGTCAAAGCGGATTTCAATCGGAAATTATAGGTTGGTTAGGTTACTATCCTAGTCGAGTGACGATGAAAGAACCTTGATATAGAACAAAGAGTAAAACGCCAGAAAAGAAAAGGCTCTGAAAAATATTGCTTGTCCATAAATACCACTCAATGAGGAATAAAATGCAATATAGTGTGGCTAATGAGATAAAAAGTCCACCACTGAACTGTCGTTTTATTACAATAAAGTGAAATTATTGGCCTTTAACTATGGTATTATCGCAATTATTAAGAGATTAACTCAATCATATTAAATATATATTTAGAGTTGTTGACTCCATTGAGGTGGTTAAGATGTTCATGCAAAAGCGTTAGCAACACCACATTATTTAGGGCGCGCATAACATAATTTCTAAAACAAAAATAAATTTCTAGCTAGAAATTGATATCAAATTTCTATTCCCTGGACAAATTTCTAAGCAAAGAAATACGTTTAATAGCAATTCACAATTTTTTGTTTTTTGAATAGAAATTCGTTTGATAATAAAATAAAATGTTTACTTTTGGGGGGCGTGCCCGGAAGCGGGCAGATGGCATCCAGTGCTAGGCATCCAGTGCTAGGCATCCGGCACTCAACGTCCGACATCTTGTGACCGACGGTCAACAACGAGTGGCCAACATCCCACAAGCGGTGGTGGGTGGCAAGCAATGACAAGAGTGAATGATGAGAAAAGTTTTATTTCTCACTTTTATTTAAGAAATAAAAAAGCTAAAATTTTTAGTTTCTAATTTCTCCTTTAAATCTATTTCTAAAATAGAAATGTTGGAGAAATGGAAAAATGAAATTGCGTTGTCAAACAGATTTTTGTTCCAAACCTGTTTCAAACAATAAAAAAATCAAAGAAATAAAGAAATATAAATTTTGTGATGCGTGTCATTAATTTTGGTTATTAAGTTGTAACTTTTTGTGAAGACAATGAGTAACTTATTTTGAAGATAAGCTCAAACATTATTTAAGTGTGCAATCATCCACTTCACAAGCTTAAACCGTTTAGCATACGATGCATATTATTATCATAATTTACCATAATTATCTCTAATACTAACATAAATTTATGTGCGTAACCATTTATTCAAAGTTTAGAAATTTCAGTGTATGATTCAAATTACGCTTTTATAGCTTAATCCAGTAAAACAATTATCAAATTGAATGAACGATCGTGCAATGATGACCAACACGAAAATAGTCAACGTGGGGAACATAAACATATGAATGCGAAACAACCTTACGAGGGCCCTCTATAGATTTGTAGTAGAAAGAATTACAAATACTTGTCATATCACCTTGCACAGGGTGCGTGGGTGGTGGTTTCTTGCGTGCCTCCTCAGGGTTTACTCCCCAGCTGCCGGCCGTGGGTTCCTTGGGTCACCAAAAAAAAAAAAATACTTGTCATATCACGACGAGCTGAAAATTAAAGAATTGAAATCCCCATATGCAGACAATCTTCACGATCCATGTACGATTGTACTTATTGTCGAAGAAGAAAATAACCGTTGATGTCGCGCTTTCCTTAATTGATGATTCCTTCACCTTACTTTCGCAACATGAGGTAATTGAAATAGAATGAATCAATATGCACTCCAATTTTACGCCCTCCTGATTTAGAGGCCAGAAGTAAAAGGCACGCTTGTCGCTGGCAATTAAGTACTGCCGGCAATGAAGTCCCCGACGGTGAACTTTGATGCCTCCGACACACTAGTGATGACCCAATAACCACCCCATTTCACTCTATTCTTAGTTGATGACCCGGGTATGGTATTCATGTACTCAGCATAGTACAAGGTCTTGAGAGCAAAGTTACCGCTCCACTCCATCCAACCGGCAGGGTGAATCAAGCTATCAAGATACGTCTTCATGAAGACGGTTCTACAATACTCTTTCCACGGTCTACCGAGGTAAGTGTTAACAAACCTTTCGACCGGTTTTAAATCTGAAGCTACGGTAAACCGGCAATTGTGGATGGAGAAGCCAGTGTTTTGATTTGGATTGGTTCGACCTTGCGCAGTGATAGTGTTAGTTTTGTTGGGAGGGTTTTGGGGATAGATGTTGCAATTCTAGAAAACAACAGCGGCATTTCCAAAGATGAAGTCCACCGTCCCATAGATGTTGCATTCTCTATGAAATTGTCGCTCGGAGTGGACATAGAGGGTGTCTTGATAGCCTTCAAAGCTGCATTTGTATAAGACGGAGAGGTTAGAGCCAAAACGTAGGGCAACTGCCTAGTGATTGGCCACGCTAGCAGTGTTGCGGAAAGTGATGTCCCAAGCAATGAATCCATCACCAACGATAGCTGAAAGGACAAAAATAGTAAATTAGAAGGCAAGGTCAAAGTATAGGAATAGGCAACATTTTTCATTAACACACAAAGTTATATGAATTTTCACATTAGAAGAAGTTGCAGTCTTGTATGTCCCCATAGACTGATGTCAATAATCCCTTTCGTGTTCTAGTTTTGCTTCATTGTCAAACATATGGTAATCAACTGGATGATCAATAGACATTCAAAAAGCTACGAATTGACTAGAATAAAAAAAGGAATGTTAACTACAAAACATGCACTTGTATATGTGTATCCATAGTTCATAAAATATATGAAAATTCTAATCATAACATCATTCTAGACACTTTTTACCATTAAGATATCCAAAAGAACAAATTATCTGATCACACAAGATTTGAGATGCATTATCCTTTGTCCCACAGTTCATTTAATACTGCATTCATGATCTAGTCTTAGTAATTATTACATTTACACAATTATTTCTGAATTCCATCCACTTATTCAAAGAGGGCAATGCTCCAAGGACGGTAAAGTCAATTATAGAATTTAATTGGCACGATTGCTTTCTCTGCAAAGCAATCTAGAAAATGCAGACTTTTCATCCAGAATCAATGAGAGCAATTAACAGCAGCTATAGACCGCCATTTGGAGGCAAGGGACCAGCCAAAGAAAATTTTGTGTGGGGTCCATGAATAGACACGTTAGAAAGTCGTCGGATGTTGTCTCTTTCCTTGATGATGATGACATGCGACAGACACTATAATTCTTCCCTCTAGGCTTAATTAATTATATTTACCAGGAGCCAAATCCTAAGTCTTTCGCATAACTTATGTAGATTACTACATAACAGACTTAGCTGAAAAAATATTTGTGAATGAATTCATTTGCTTATTACTATTTTGAACATTACATTTTACAACATTAATTCTTTTCAACTAATATAGCATATACAAGTCAACATTTTACGTGGAATGCATAGGACAATGTAATTTATAGTAATTAGCGTGAGTTTATTTAACTCCAAATAACTGGAATTGTATTTCAAGCACCTCATCTATGAAAATTGTGGCATGACTATTTATTAATTATTTGTTTGTATATGTATTATTCTTTCTTTTCTATTCTAAGAACAAAGTGGTCAAATGACCTATTCAATTATTGAGTCAATAATTCCTTCAGTTTATTTTATATAAATAGAGAATATTTTTCTCAAATTAACCTTAATAGGTTTTCGTGAATTCTTTCAATACCAAGCTCTAGGTGGCAACCTAAATAAACAATGAATTAGTGATTCCTTATCGCATGCTAATATTCAAGAAAAAATCATAAGGTTAATATCAAACTTTTTAGTACTTACCAACAGTGTCTAATTTGAAGATGATGGATCCTCCGCCCACGCTTCTGCTTTCGTTAATAATGGTCTTCCCAATCCCATCTCCCACAAACATAATATTCTTCAATTTGCTACCGACTTCAATGTTCTCCTTAGTATTATCGCAGTTGTAAAGAGATGAAATCAATCATATGTAATATTCACTAAAAGCTATTAACTTCATTGAGTTGGTTAAGATGTTCGTGCAAAAGCGTTAAGTTGTTTATTTTGGTTAGGTCATAACTTTTTGTGAACTCAATGAGTAACTTATTTCGAAGATAAACTCAAAGATGATGTAAGTTTGCAATCATCTACTTGATAAGCCTAAACCGTTTAGTGTATGATGCATATAATTCTTATGACTTACCATAATTTACCTACATAATTTTATGCACGTAACCATTCATTCAAATCAAATTTTAGTGTTTGATTCAAATTAAACTTTTATGGGTTAATCCAGTGAAACAATTATCAAATAGAATGAACGATCGTGCAATAATGACCAACACGAGAATAGTCAAATGGGGGAACACAAAATATGAATTAGGAAACATTTCGGGGGCCCACTAGAGATTTTAGTATTATAAAGAGTTACAAATACTTGTGATATCACGAGGAGCTAAAAATTAAAGAATTTAAAATCCCACATGCAGAGACAATCTTCACGATCCATGTACGATTGTACTTATTGTCAACGTAGAAAATGATTGATGATGTCGTGCTGTCCTTAGTTGGTGATTCCTTCACCTAACTTTTTCAACTTGAGGTTATTGAGATAGAATGAACATATGCACTCCATCTCTCTTGATTTAGAGGCCAGAAGTGAAAGGCACGCCTGTCGCAGGCAACCAAGAGTTGCCCGCGATGAGGCTCCCGACGGTGAACTTTGAAGCCTCCGACGTGCTAGTGATGACGCGATAACATCCCCATTTCACTCTATTCTTAGTTGATGACCCAGGTCCAGTATTCAAGTACTCACTCTATTATTAGCATCAACTGGAAATAGGGTCAAATGGGCAGGTTACCATGTCATCACAAGCGCAACCGAGGCTGTTAAGTTCACCATTGGGAGCTTCATTGCCGGCGGCTCCTAATTGCCTGCCACTGGCATGTCGTACACATCCGGCCTTTAAGCTCATTAAAGATGGAAATTCTTTCTTATATAGTTCCCATTCGTTATATATATCTGATGTAATAAAGTGATCAAGTTGTCATTCTTTTATGATTCTAGTTTGTTATTCTTTCGAGATTGTACTTTTATGGTGATTATCACACGTTTTTTCTGCCTCCATATATCTCATTTTCTGTATTGGCATATTGTGGTTTTGTCTTTTTGGCTTAAATCCAATATAGTTGCGCAAACAGCGGTCTATTCATGACGATGAACCAACTTTTTTAATGTCAAGAATAGTTTTGATAATTATCAGATGCTCTGATTGGAAGAGTTTTGCTCAAACCACCCCAAGTCAATCACTCCGACAAAGAAGGAAAATATTTGACGATTTAAATAGATAGATCTAAGTCGATAAATTGAACAATCTAGTTGACATGTGTTTTAAGAGACCAAATAGTGAATAATTATTGTAATAATTCCATTTAAAAACAGAAAATGCTTTCATTATAAGCTTATTGCAAAAAAAAAAAAAAATTGGTCGAAGTGAGAAAATAATGGAAAGATGTAAGAATTGTATAAATGCAACATACAGTGATTGAAAGTCTTGATGCTCAGAGGTGTAGAATATTTGCCTCGGTGGCTGCCTTCTTAGGGAAGAGTGCAAAAATTTCAATTTTTGCAATAAGGAGAACGCCTTTGTAGTTATATAGAGTTTTCTATGTATTGAATTCAGAGACAACTTTGTTCTTACACATTTACATATATACACAGAGTGAAAAATTCGAGGAAATGTAACATGTTTGCCTAAGCCCAAATTAAATGATTTACTAAATAATTTAAGTATCAAGAAATCAGATACGGACAATGTGCGATGAAATTTCGAATGTTGCCTAGCACAAATATAGGCCCAAAACTATCATATTGGTTTTGTAAATTAGGTGTGACTTGATGGAAACTTGTAATGCGATGGAAATGAGAATAACATAAATTGAAATTTGCAAGCACCGGTCACAACTCTGAACACACACACATGACGCACAAAGTACAATAGAGAAAGCTTACAATTTTCAGTCATTTTTTTTTTTTTTTTGGTAAAGCACAAATTTCCGTCATTGATTTAGAGGCAAGCTATTTTTTGCGATAAATATCCTAATTGGTGGAAGCGCATCTATAAAATTACATTCATGATGATTTCATCATTTGTCCTTCACAATTTGGTCCAGCATGAACCCCAGGAACTCACAAACAAGGTTGATTCAAGATTTTCCTTTAGTACATTTTGCATCTGCAATTAGAGTATAATCCTAGAAAAAGACTACATCCACATCTGACAATGTAAGAGCATTATGTATTTGTTTGGGAACGATATAAAAAAGCTATCAGATTGATCAGGTGGCAACTACTATCATCTTTATTCACGATATAATTTATTGATATTTTATCGATATCAAATTAAACAAACAGTTCATTTCAAAAGCTTAAACTTTATCATATTGCTCATGTATGGAATGAATATAGGATTTCATTTGCACCATGTAATGAGTGTAATCTGAGATTGAAAAACCTCGGTCGGTTTATCCAACAAGTTTATTCCACAAATAGTTCAACAATAGCCTCGAAATGGTTTAACTTAACAGGAACGTGCTAGTTTTGCATGCTGACCATACACACCAAACTGCGTGAGAATCTGTCTTTTTTCGACCAAACTACTCATGAACTAATGAAACAGCAAGCGACTTTGACGTCCCCGTTTTGAATTTCTCCAACATCTAGAGGCGATGGCGACGGCTTCTCGTACGTGTCCGGAAGGAAGTTCCTGTCATTTACGACGTCGTCTGCGTATCAAGATAACCCACGAAAATACGAGTATCCAATCGAGAAACGTAAGTGCTCTTATCTCTGTCTCCAGTCTGTGGGATATGTACCGTTTGATTAGAAATCCTTCATTCCTGGGAAGAAAATAGGAGCTTTGAATCGGGAGGACAAGGGCACACGGAAGCTTGCCGCAAAGCTTTTCGACGCCAATCAATTTTGAAGTTCATATTAAACTGGTCAAGCATATGATTAATGTTGATAAATCCATTAAATTTTTTATACAAAATTGACTGGGATTAAACAAGCTCCACAGGACAGGCTTAAGAGGAGAATTGCTCACCGAGACGTGTTCATTTGGTCATCAACCAGTCTTGGGTGGGTTCCGGTAGGCTGCCAGGCACATGATCGCTTTTACCCCGCAGTCGAATGGCTTTACTACTTGTGATGCTAATTTGACATCACGAGACTTATCTAAAAGCGCAATGACTTAGATATGGATGATACAAGATGAGAGGCATATCTAATATCTAATAACTCAATATAGTGTAAGAGTTTTCCTAATGTGGACTAAATTAATTGATATTATAATTTACTGTTTTTACGATTACTGTAAAACAGGATTGGTTTAAAGTGAGATAGAAGGTTTCTTAATTAGTCTAATATGGGCTGGTTAGTGTGGGCCGAGTTGAGCCTAGTCCGTAATGAAGGGGACTGGCTGGAAACTTTATAAATAGTGTTCAAGTCTCTCATTTAACCCTAATTCTCACATGTATTCTCACCTAAGGAGCGTTTACCTAACGCTACACGTGAGGGGGGTCGCCTCATTGAGCCAGTGATAGGAGGGCAATAAAGGAGAAGGACTTGATGCGTGGATCCCCTTTATATGTGGGTAATCCTTTTTTTTTTATGCTTCCGCTCTATATTCGATGGATCCAGGTGCGTTAATCTTTCTAATTAATTATGCATGTTCTTTTTCTGGTTATGGAGATCTTGGGGTTGCACAATTTGCATCTGACATATAGGCCCCACCCGAAGTTTTCTAAAACTAATTCGTTTGATTTGAGTCAGCTCCAGCTTGGCCCAAATTTTTTAAAAGAAAAATTGGAATTGGGTGATACCATATCAATAGCGCGGGCATACCTAAAATTACTTAAGAAATGAGGACAATATAGTCTATATATCTTAAATCAGTTTATGTTATATGGATGGCGAGGAAGTCCAATTTAGGTAACTCAACTGCAAATTAGGTAAAATAAAAGTAAAATTTTTCATAACCGATATACAGTTTGTTTTCATACCCTCTGGACATTTATATAATAAATAGTTACGCACTACAAAGTTTGCACCTTCCAAGTAGATGCGTATAGGATATGCATATGCACACTCTATACTACTTGCTGGTGTTTTGGTTGTATCATCATGACGTCTATTGATTGCAGAAAAAATGCAAAACATGTTATGCAAATGGAAGGATGCTATAATAATTAGGCAATTACGTAACTCCCATCATCTTGTACTTATATGTGGTACGGCTCGTTCTGAATATAAAATTAGTTTTTTGGTCCACTAGGAGGAAAAGAGGGAAAAAGAAAAAGAAATTCCATTATAAGCGAGGACTCAGATGGAGGGCATTCTTTTAAAGACTTGTCGAAAGTTAACAGGCTCGAAAGGCACCTGCCGTCGAGCTGAATCGTTCCAATTCCAATTGGTCACGGGTCGTGTAAAACGGCTAAAACACGCTCTTGGGTTCCTCCCTTAAGCGTTGAGATCGAGTAGTTGTCACCTAATAATATTACACTAGGAGGCATGGATTATGAACAATTTTCTCACACGTGTGTTTGTTTTTCTCCCTTTGATTTATGCAGCGCAAGCATTGACCCCGCAAGAAAAATCAAAGTACCCCATTTTTTCAAACCCTAATACGAACAAGGGTAGCCGAGAGATTAGCTGCATGACAAGTGTACCTTTTTCTTTCGTGTCGTTCTCGTTCAAAATTGACCACTGGTCAAATTTTGATTCTTCTTTGGTACAGGATTACGGAAAGCCCAAAACCGATAAAATCGCGTGGCATAAGGCGAAGTTGCATGGTGCGTGCGTGCGTGCGTGCGTAGGTGCATGCACGCCATGGCTACATCGTCTCTTCCAATCCACTTCTATATAAAGGGGAACGATCCAAGGCTTTTAATCACCAAACCCAGAGTTTTATCACAAGCTCAAGACTCCTCCTTGCTTCTCTGTCACCATTAGCACCACAAAATCAAAATGGGTTCTCATCAAAAGTTCACGATCCTTCTCTTCTTACCTCTATTGCTATCTCCAACCATTTCTGGCTATTCCTCTAGTGATGCGAAAGCCTGGTGTAGCAAAATGCCTTATCCTCAACCTTGTGAGTACTTCTTGACCCACGACCCGAAACAAGCTTCCATCAATCAAAAATCCGATTTCCTCAAGGTTTCGATGCAACTTGCACTTGAGAGAGCTCAAATGGCCCATAGCAACACGCACTCGCTAGGGTCGAAGTGCAGCAATGAGCGCGAGAAAGCTGTTTGGGCCGACTGCCTCCAGCTGTACGAGCACACTATTCTTCGTCTAAACAGAACTATTGTCCACGATTGCACCCACGATGAGGCGCAAACTTGGCTCAGCACGGCCTTGACTAATCTCGAGACGTGTCAAGCTGGGTTCGTCGAATTAGGGGTCTCCGGCAATGTATTGCCTTTGATGTCAAATAATGTCTCCAAGTTGATTAGCAACACTTTGGCCCTAAACTACGCACCCTACACTACACCTAACTACACAGAGAAATTCCCCACTTGGGTGAGGCCTGGCGACCGAAAGCTCTTGCAATCTTCGTCCGCCGTGTCTAAGGCCAATATCATTGTGGCCCAAGATGATTCAGGGAGCTACAAGACGATTAGTGAAGCCATAACCGCGGCGTCAAAGAGGTCGGGCACTGCTAGGTATATCATCTATATAAAGGCTGGTACTTATAGTGAAAATGTTGAAGTTGGATCGAAATTGGAGAACATTATGTTTGTCGGTGATGGTATCGGGAAGACCATAATCACCGGAAGCAAAAGCGTTGGCGGAGGCTCTACCACCTTCAATTCGGCGACTGTTGGTAAGTTAATATCATTGAAGCTAACATCTGATCCTCTTTATTAATATCATTGAAGCTAACATCTGATCCTCTTTATTTTATGGTCAATAATACCGAAAATAAGAAAAAGGGGTTCTGTATATATCAGTTTATTAGGAAGTATATCATATTATTTTGCTGCAAACTGTTTTGATAAAAGAAAAAGAAAAACCCTGTATAGCCTAATTTAGTTTTTGACAGCTGTAGAAAACTAAGCCCATAATTCATTCACAGTTTTTTACTATAATCAAGCCAAGCATTGACTACGAACGGGAAGGAGACGTACATAGTTTCGCATGTCTTCAAGAAAATAGGCAACATCCAGGACTTTCTATCATGTCTGTAGTATGCGAGACCACACTCCATTTACAAATTCTAATCGGCTGGTGGCCGGACTATATGGATTGGATTTCTAATAATCTTTCTAATCTTGAATTTCAGCTGTCGTTGGTGATGGATTCATTGCACAAGATATCACTTTCCGCAACACTGCTGGTGCAGCAAATCATCAAGCCGTTGCTTTGCGCTCTGGCTCTGATCTCTCGGTGTTCTATAGATGTGGATTTGAAGGTTATCAAGACACTCTCTATGTTCATTCGGAGCGCCAATTCTATAGAGAGTGCGACATCTATGGCACCGTTGACTTCATCTTTGGGAATGCAGCCGTTGTGTTGCAAAATTGCAACATCTATGCTAGAAACCCTCCTAACAAGGTTAATACCGTGACTGCTCAAGGCCGAACTGACCCAAACCAAAACACTGGCATCTCTATCCATAATTGCAAGGTTACCGCAGCTTCTGACCTAAAATCTGTTCAAAGCTCCGTGAAGACATACCTCGGTAGGCCGTGGCAAGAATATTCCAGGACAGTCTTCATGAAGACTTATCTTGATAGCTTGATTAACTCAGCCGGTTGGATGGAGTGGGATGGCAACTTTGCCCTCGACACTTTGTACTATGGAGAGTATCTGAACACTGGCCCCGGGTCATCTACTACTAGTAGGGTCACATGGGCAGGTTACCATGTTATCACAAGTGCAACTGAGGCTTCTAAGTTCACCGTTGGGAGCTTCATCGCTGGGGGCTCTTGGTTGCCCGCCACTGGCGTGCCGTACACATCCGGCCTTTAAGCTTTTTAAAGAACGAAAATCAGAGGTGGAATGCAACTCTTGCAGGAGTACAAGGCGCCTCACAAGTAACACAAGTGTTTCTTTTAGATGCAGCACATAGATAATTAGCAAAAGATTCTTATTTATAGTTCCCATTCAATATAGATATCTGATGCAATAAAGTGATCGTGTCGTGATCCTTTCATGATTGTAATTTGTTATTCTTTCAAGATTGTACTTTTATGGTGATTTTCACACGTTTTCTGCCTATATATATATATATATATCATTTTCTGTTTTGGCATATTGGGGTTTCTTCTATTTGGTTAAATCCAAGTAATGGCGCAATGAACAGTTTACTCGTGGTCATGGTGTTAAAAACAAAGTATGTTAATAATTGCCGGATGCGTCCATTGAATGATATTCGGTCAAACCACGGTGAATCGATCACTCCAACAATGAAATCAAATTATTTTACGATCGCAAGCGACCCCAACCCTTGGATGTGTACCACCTCGGGAGGGGGGGGGGGTGCTATTACCACCAAACGGCCCATCCAATCACGATACAAGTACATACGGATGTCCCTCAAAGTAGGAAAGAGCCCTCCTGTAAGGATATTTTCACGATAGGTTATGTCAGAACCGGACAATTCCCCTAGAATGAGAGGTGAGCATGGTTTGGATGGACAATTCCAACCCTAGATCTAGGAACCTCTCATTAAAGACCAGTTTCGAAAAATTAAAATCGAAAATTGTCCATTGATTCTATGAATCTACCCAAGAACCAAACCAATGGTCCGATTCGGTTCTCGAATGGGTCCATAAACCGGTCCAACCAAACTTCATGCATCAGCACTATAATATGTAATAAAGAATTACACAATGAAATCAGCTCATCAAAGACACTTCAAATTAGAGCCAATGAACCAACAATATTAGTATGTTGGGAAGTGTGTAAATAAGAGAGCAGACTCACCAAACTTATTATAAGAGGGCAAAAGTAGTACATAAGTACTAGTAACTAACCTAGGGATTTAGGATTTTTCATTTTTTAAATTAAAATTTTAATATATATTATATATTATCGGTCCGGTCCAGGCAAGCAGTTCTACACTTGGAATCGGGAACCAGATCAATACCCACTAGTTCCAATAAAATGGAACTAAGAACCAAACCAATTCCCTTAAGAAACACTAGTTCTTAGGTGGTCTGATCCGGTTCTGAAAAGTCTGGGTGGTTCCCGGTTCCTTTGCACATCCCTACCTAGAATGCTCAAAAGCTTACAAGTTACAACAAAAAGGAGCTGCGTGGATGTGTCGAAGGAATTATGCAAAGATACAAATCTAAGTCAATAGATTGAACGCTCGACCTATGTTTTGAGGGACTGAATAGTGAATGTGTATTGTGATAACACCATTTGTTTTCGTCACTTTTGATTTCTGAGCTAGACTGCAAAAGGAAACAAATGGGGAAATTTGAATCAATTTCTCTTTTTGGGCCCAAGTGTTTTCATTTGAGAGAAAGTGCAAAGTGCAATTAGAGATAAGGATTCTACTTCAATTTTAGCCTCCGCCAGCCTAACCTTTTAAGAGCCATGAGATTTGGCTTTGTGCAATCCTTGTTAAGGTTATATGTTTTATCCTCTGTCAATCTTAGTCTATCCGGGCCATACTTGCCTCTGTCCATTGCTAATGGAGTACAAATAGTACCATTGGACATCATCCTAGTCATCCTAGTCATTTTTTTTAATGACACATACTCAGACCCATCAATATCAAGTGCTCAAAGATAGTGGACTCACATGTACCGGAATCATCTAAAAAACCCAATCATAGATGACCCATTGCGCAATCAAAAATATTTATTTTTGATACTTGTCAATTGAAATAATGAAGGTGTTATAAAACTCAAAGATCATATGTTTAAATAGAAAAGAAACTCATATTAATATTTGAAATTTGCGATTATAAAGATATGATCAAATTATTTCCCTCAAATTTATAAGCTTCAATTTGCTCGCTCTTCCACATTATCTTTTCCCCGGCGACGAGCGTGCGAACTGTGACAATAGAACAATCAAAAATATTTGAATTAAGACCTAAGTTGATTATCAATTGCCAAATTTAATGGATTTAATTTCTAGAAGAAACATAGTTATGGAACAAACCAAGCAGCAAAACATCCATCCATTGCATTGCTTTCCATGAAAGAGTCGATAATATTTACTTAGGAAATGGTGGAATGATGAAGAACTTGTATATTTGCAACATACAATCATTGAAATAGAACATTAGCTCAAATAAAACAATCGAAGGCAAATCTTGATGCTCGGTAGCATGGAATACCTGCTTAGGTTGCGCCTTCAAATAAAACCCGACCCCACCCAACCCGTTTGACACATCTAGTTGTAGCGTACGGGTGTCCTTTGTTCTACAGAGAAGGGTACTTCACGGGCCGGGCTGGACGGGGAAACCAAAAAGAGGAAAGCAATCTAGGCCAAGCCCAGTCTGGAAGGAAAAGCAGAGGAGGCTGGGCCGGGGCATGTTCTGGACACTCAGGCCGAGCCCAAGCGTGCCGGGTCGAACCGGCCCGGTTCAATTTTTTCAATTTTTCTCTCTTTTTTTCTCTCTTCCACTCTCTTTTAAAAAAATTAAATAATAAATTCTATTATTGTTAATGCAAATGGTCATAATATCTATAAGCTATGGAATTTAATTATACCATTTTTGTTCAAGGACTAAGGTTTAACCCCTAATTTTTTATGTAATTTATTATTAAATGGACAATCAAAATTTAGGTGTGAATTATAGCTATCTCACAATCATGGGTGGGTTGACTTGTATGCTAATTTTGAAACTTAGATCAATACCCGATATCTCAGTGCCAATATACTAAGGTCAATACCATCTCCATTCAATGACACATGGGCATGAACATGGTCCAAGTGTTGGCTTCCACGAGCTATTACTATTACTACAATTTCCTCCATTGGTAGTATTACCTTTTCACTTTGTCTCAACCTAACACACTTCACTAGAAGCCAACCAAATGTCCACTTGTATTTTCGTCACCACCTTCATCCTCATCATTGCCATCGCCACCACCATTTCAATCACTGTTGCCACCAGCTCTAACACTTGAGAATATGAGGCCCATCGAGCAGTTGGCATGCCACTGTTGAGCAATCACTTACCACTGGCAAGCAACTGCCACCTTCGCTCGTGGCTGCTTAGTTCCTCCAGCAAATAGTTTGAGAATTTTTATGAAGAAAACGAAAGGCAAAAATCATTTATAGAATATAGCTTTCACCAAATGACATTTATGCCATAATTTTTTTCCAATATGTTTTTAGAATACACCTTACCAAACACTACTTACATTTCCATGAAGACGGATCTTGATGGGTTAATAAACCCGAAGGGATTAGATGAGTGGAGTGGTGAGTTTGCCCTCATGAGCTTGTTTTACGGGGGAGTACATGAACTTGGTACGTCGATAGAGAGGAGGATTAATTGGCCAAGTTTCCATGTCCTTAGGAGGTTATGCCATTTTTTATGAGAAGATTCATTGAAGGAGATTTATGGATTCTTAGGACCGGTGTAACATTATCACTTGACATAGAAAAGATAATGAAAATCATAAATTTCGGAAAACCCTTTTAGGCAAACGGCCTTTGTATTTTTTCTCAAAGACATTCCTCTAAAGTCAAACCAAATGCACCCGAGACATAATTTGGCTTCGAGTGATTGCTCTAAGCTCTATAAGGACTACGAGTCTCGGCTCATGCAGTTGCTCAATGGGGAGGATTACACAGTCCAACTCGAGCATGGCTAAGTGGCATGTCCACGAACTGCCAGACTTATTTGGATGCCTTGGGGGAGGAGGGTCATGCTTCGTTGGATGGCCTAAGTGGGGGTGTTAGGAGAGGTATTTATTTGCTTTCTTGGTCATAGTTATCTACTCAGAGTGCTAATTTTCGGGTGCAAGATTGTTTCTAATTTTAGTTATTTTCAATTAGAAGACATAAAAGAGGGCATAATCAATGGAAAGATTAGAAATACCAGTGATGATAATAATATCAAGTATAATCTATCAATGAAAATGAATTTTTATACATGTGGGTTATTGAAAAGCAAAAAAGTATATGCGTGCAACCAACATGCCACTAACGTGTGGATGGTGAAGTACAATGGTTTGAGTTCTTTAAATTGAACACTTAAATTCCTAAGCTCCTTAAATCTAGCCCTTGAGAAGCAGAGCTGACGAAAATATAAACAACAATAGTATTTTAGTACAATATTTGACCATAAAATCATAGTAAAAATATAACAATGTCATACCAAAAAGAATAAAATAGTATAATAACAACTTCTCTACAATCATGGATTGACTTGGGTGTTAGTTTTAGAACTTAGATTAATGCCTTGTATTTTAGTGCTTACACTAAGGTCAAGGGACTCAAAATCATGTCCATTCCACAACACACGGGCATGACCACATTCCAAGTTTGTCCTCCATGAACAACACCTATAAAGGAAACTCATCTCATCACAAACTTCCTCCATCCAAAATCCTACATTTTCGCACTTTGTCTCGTGACTTGACACCCATCACCAGAGGTCAGCCAAAATGTCCATTTGGACTCTCACTGCCACCTTCCTCCTCCTCCTCCTTGCCATCACTGTGCCGCCACCACCCCTAGCACTTTGAGAGTATAAGGCCCTTAACCATGACCACGATTGTGGCAGGAGAGGTATTCCATTTGCCTTCTTTGTCTTATTCATTTTTCGTTTTTTATTATGTCCAATAAATTCATTTTTGTACTAAAATCACATGGTTATGATCCTATTTCCTTATGGGAGCATTGCCAATGCTTAGGCTAGACTCGTACAACGGGCTTTTAGCATTGTGCAATGTAAAAATTTCAAAGGCCGATTTCATTGTGGCCCAGGTCAATTCTAGCTCTCATAAGACAATTTGTGGCCACACTCGGTAGAACGGGTGAGAAACGGCCCGACAAAGTAATAATCTATGTGAAAGCGGGAGTCTACAACAAGAAAGTAGATATTGAAGAGGACATGAAGAACGTCATGTTCATCTGCAAAGGCATGGATCAGACTGTCATCACCTATAGTAGAAATGTTCCAAATGGCTCCACCACTATGATTTCAGCTACATTCAGTAAGAAATTAAGCTAACATTAGTCAATTAGTAGTGCATTAAGGTTAGCTCTTGAGCTAATCTCTCAAAATTCATGCAACTATCTCTAGGGAATGCTATTGGGCAAGAGACATGATGTTCAACAATACAACCAGCCCTTAGAAGCACCAAGCTGTTGCACTTTTGGTTAGGTCGAACCAATTCATGTTCTATCGGTGCAACTTCAAGGCTTACCAAGATATGTTTTATATGTACTCTTAGCGGCAATTCTATCTCAACTACCACGTCTACAACACCATCTACTTCATTTTTGAAAATGCATCTGTCATCTAGAATTGTGACATATTCATCAAGAGAATGATAGACCACCATGCCAACATAGTGGCAACTCAAGGTCGAGAAAGCAAGGAGGAAGACACGAGGATTCTTATGCACATGTCGCGAATCGCCCTTCCCCCAACTTCACAATGATCAAGGGCTCGTTTAGGAGCTACTCAGGATGACCGTGGAAGAAGTACCCTAGGATGGTAATCATGAAGATGGACCTCGATTGGTTGATAGACCTGAAGGGATAGGACAAATGGAGTGGCGAGTTTGCTCTCAGCACCCTATTTTATGAGGGGATTACATGAAGTCGAGCCATGGCACATCAGTGGAGAGGAGAGTAAAAAGGCCAAGCTTCAAATGTCCTCAAGAGTACTTAAGAGTAGTGGGTGATAACCAAATGAGTTTATTAAAACAAAGGAACTTATTAAACACAATACTAGGAATTGAAGTAATTTCAAGAGCTCAAATCATTGTGGCACGTCGGCCACACGCCATTGGCACGTTGGTTGCACGCCATTGGCACGCATGGACTTTTTTGCTTTTCAATAACCCACATGCATATACACTCATTTTCATTAGTAGATTATACTTGGTATTATTATCATCACTAGTCAAATTCATTTTTTAAATTTCTTATTGTGTCCAAAAAATTCATTTTTGTACTCAAATAAGCTATATAGTACAGAGTCGTA
The DNA here is from genome assembly GCA_017140185.1 of Eucalyptus polyanthemos subsp. polyanthemos. Taxonomy (NCBI): domain Eukaryota; kingdom Viridiplantae; phylum Streptophyta; class Magnoliopsida; order Myrtales; family Myrtaceae; genus Eucalyptus; species Eucalyptus polyanthemos. The sequence goes on along the minus strand of CM029460.1, from coordinate 18,471,990 downwards.
AGGGCAAAGTTACCATTCCACTCCAACCAACCGGCCAAGTCAATTAAGCTATCAAGGTAAGTCTTCATGAAAACAATTCTTGAATATTTTTCCAACGGTCTCCCGAGGTATGTTTTAACAGAGCTTTGAACCGACATAAAGTCTGAAGCTACAGTGACTTTGCAGTTCTGGATAGAGATGCTAGTATTTTGGTTGGGGTCAGTTCGGCCCTCTGCAGTGATGGTATTGACCTTGTTAGGAGGGTTTGTAGCATAGATGTTGCAGTTTTGGAGAACAACGGCAGCATTTCCAAAGATGAAGTCATATGTGCCATAGATGCCGCATTCTTTGTATAATTGTTGCACGGAATAAACATAAAGGGTGTCTTGATAACCCTCAAAGCCACATTGATAGAATATCGAGAGGTCAGAGCCAGAGCGTAAAGCTACTACTTGGTGATTTGCCGCACCGACAGTGTTACGAAAAGTGATGCCTTGGGCAATGAATCCATCGCCAACAATAGCTGAAATTCAAGATAGGAAAGATTATTAGTACACAGACCTACCTGTTAATGTAATCTAACTCGAAAAAGTATCTTGAGAATTAAACTGACCTCCAAATGCATTATTGACTACATCATATAGAACCAAATAATTGTCCAATCGTGCATTCATGATCTTGACCTACTCCATTAATTATTATAGGAATTAAAAAAATCGTGCATTCATGTTTAGTAAGTTCCTTATTTTTTTAAAAAAAGAACTTATTAAACACAATACTAGGAATTGAAGTGATTTAAAGAGCTCAAATCATCATGGCATGCTGGCCGCACGCCATTGACACGCATGGACTTTTTTGCTTTTCAATAACCCACATGCATATACACCCATTTTCATTGGTAGATTATACTTGGTATTATTATCACCACTAGTCAAATTCATTTTTTAAATTTCTTATTGTGTTCACAAAATTCATTTTTGTACTCAAATAAGCTATATAGTATAGAGTTGTAAGGGCAAAGTTACCATTCCACTCCAACCAACCGGCCGAGTCAATTAAGCTATCATTGTAAGTCTTCATGAAAACAGTTCTTGAATATTTTTACCATGGTCTCCGAGGTACGTTTTAATAGAGCTTTGAACTGGCATCAAGTCTGAAGCTGCAGTGACTTTGCAGTTGTGGATAAAAATGCCAGAATTTTGCTTGGGGTCAGTTCGGCCCTCTGCAGTGATGGTATTGACCTTGTTAGGAGGGTTTCTAGCATAGATGTTGCAGTTTTGGAGAACAACGGCAGCATTTCCAAAGATGAAGTCAACTGTGCTATAGATGTCGCACTCTTTGTAGAATTGTCGAGCGGAATAAGCATAAAGGGTGTCTTGATAACCCTCAAAGCCACATTGATAGAAGATCGAGAGGTCAAAGTCAGAGCGCAAAGCTACTGCTTGGTGATTTGCTGCACCGGCAGTGTTACGGAAAGTGATGCCTTGGGCAATGAATCCATCACCAACAATAGCTGAAATTCAAGATAGGAAAGATTATTAGTACGTAGATCTGCTTGTTAATGTAATCTAAATCGAAAAAGTATCTTGAGAATTAAACTGACCTCCAAATGCATTATTGACTACATCATATAGAACCAAATAATTGTCAAAATCGTGCATTCATGATCTTGACCTACTCCATTAATTATTATAGGAATTGAAAAAATCGTGCATTCATGTTTAATAAGTTCCTTATTAAAAAAAAAAAGGAACTTATTAAGCACAATACTAGGAATTGAAGTGATTTAAAGAGCTCAAATCATGGTGGCATGCCGGCCGCACACCATTAGCACACTGGCTGCACGCCATTGGCACGCATGGACTTTTTTGCTTTTCAATAACCCACATGCATATACACTGATTTTCATTGGTAGATTATACTTGGTATTATTATCATCACTAGTCAAATTCATTTTTTAAATTTCTTATTGTGTCCAAAAAATTTATTTTTGTACTCAAATAAGCTATATAGTACAGAGTCGTAAGGGCAAAGTTACCATTCCACTCCAACCAACCGGCCGAGTCAATTAAGCTATCAAGGTAAGTCTTCATGAAAACAATTCTTGAATATTTTTCCCACGGACTCCCGAGGTACGTTTTAACAGAGCTTTGAACCGACATAAAGTCTGAAGCTACAGTGACTTTGTAGTTGTGGATAGAGATGCCAGTATTTTGGTTGGGGTCAGTTCAGCCCTCTGCAGTGATGGTATTGACCTTGTTATGAGGGTATCTAGGATAGATGTTGTAGTTTTGGAGAACAACGGCAGCATTTCCAAAGATGAGATCATATGTGCCATAGATGCCGCACTCTTTGTAGAATTGTCGCGCGGAACAAACATAAAGGGTGTCTTGATAACCCTTAAAGCCACATTGATAGAAGATCAAGAGGTCAGAGCCAAAGCGCAAAGCTACTACTTGGTGATATGCCGCACCAACAGTGTTACGAAAAGTGATGCCTTGGGCAATGAATCCATCACCAACAATTGCTGAAATTCAAGATAGGAAAGATTATTAGTACACAGACCTACTTGTTAATGTAATCTAACTCGAAAAAGTATCTTGAGAATTAAACTAACCTCCAAATGCATTATTGACTACATCATATAGAACCAAATAATTGTCCAAATCGTGCATTCATGATCTTGACCTACTCCATTAATTTTTATAGGAATTGAAAAAATCGTGCATTCATGTTTAGTAAGTTCCTTATTTAAAAAAAAAAAAAAAGAACTTATTAAACACAATACTAGGAATTGAAGTGATTTAAAGAGCTCAAATCATTATGGCATGCCGGCCGCACGCCATTGACACGCATGGACTTTTTTGCTTTTCAATAACCCACATGCATATACACCCATTTTCATTGGTAGATTATACTTGGTATTATTATCACCACTAGTCAAATTCATTTTTTAAATTTCTTATTGTGTCCACAAAATTCATTTTTGTACTCAAATAAGCTATATAGTACAGAGTTGTAAGGGCAAAGTTACCATTTTACTCCAACCAACCGGCCGAGTCAATTAAGCTATCATTGTAAGTCTTCATGAAAACAGTTCTTGAATATTTTTGCCATGGTCTCCGAGGTACGTTTTAACAGAGCTTTGAACCGACATCAAGTCTGAAGCTGCAGTGACTTTGCAGTTGTGGATAAAAATGCCAGTATTTTGGTTGGGGTCAGTTCGGCCCTCTGCAGTGATGGTATTGACCTTGTTAGGAGGGTTTTTAGCATAGATGTTGCAGTTTTGGAGAACAACAGCAGCATTTCCAAAGATGAAGTCAACTGTGTTATAGATGTCGCACTCTTTGTAGAATTGTCGAGCGGAATAAACATAAAGGGTGTCTTGATAACCCTCAAAGCCACATTGATAGAAGATCGAGAGTTCAGAGTCAGAGCGCAAAGCTACTGCTTGGTGATTTGCTGCACCGGCAGTGTTACGAAAAGTGATGCCTTGGGCAATGAATCCATCACCAACAATAGCTGAAATTCAAGGTAGGAAAGATTATTAGTACGTAGATCTGCTTGTTAATGTAATCTAAATTGAAAAAGTATCTCGAGAATTAAACTGACCTCCAAATGCATTATTGACTACATCATATAGAACCAAATAATTGTCAAAATCGTGCATTCATGATCTTGACCTACTCCATTAATTATTATAGGAATTGAAAAAATCGTGCATTCATGTTTAATAAGTTCCTTATTAAAAACAAAAAAAGGAACTTAATAAGCACAATACTAGGAATTGAAGTGATTTAAAGAGCTCAAATCATCGTGGCACGCCGGCCGCACGCCATTAGCACGCTGGCTGCACGCCATTTGCACGCATGGACTTTTTTGCTTTTCAATAACCCACATGCATATACACTGATTTTCATTGGTAGATTATACTTGGTATTATTATCATCACTAGTCAAATTCATTTTTTAAATTTCTTATTGTGTCCAAAAAATTCATTTTTGTACTCAAATAAGCTATATAGTACAGAGTCATAAGGGCAAAGTTACCATTCCACTCCAACCAACCGGCCGAGTCAATTAAGCTATCAAGGTAAGTCTTCATGAAAACAATTCTTGAATATTTTTCCAACGGTCTCCCGAGGTACGTTTTAACAGAGCTTTGAACCGACATAAAGTCTGAAGCTACAGTGACTTTGCAGTTGTGGATAGAGATGCCAGTATTTTGGTTGGGGTCACTTCAGCCCTGTGCAATGATAGTATTGACCTTGTTAGGAGGGTTTCTAGCATAGATGTTGCAGTTTTGGAGAACAACGGCAGAATTTCCAAAGCTGAAGTCAACTCTGCCATAGATGTCGCACTCTTTGTAGAATTGTCGCGCGGAACAAACATCAAGGGTGTCTTGATAACCCTTAAAGCCACATTGATAGAAGATCGAGAGGTCAGAGCCAGAGCACAAAGCTACTGCTTGGTGATTTGCCGCACCTGCAATGTTACGAAAAGTGATGCCTTGGGCAATGAATCCATCACCATCAATAGCTGAAATTCAAGATAGGAAAGATTATTAGTACGTAGATTTGCTTGTTAATGTAATCTAAATCGAAAAAGTATCTCGAGAATTAAACTGACCTCCAAATGCATTATTGACTACATCATATAGAACCAAATAGTTGTCTAGATCATGCGTTCATGATCTTGACTTACTCCATTAATTATTATAAGAATTGAAAGAATCGGACTATTCGTCAATTTAATTTTATTGCTATCTTATAAATGCAATCTAAACGTTATTATATCTATTTATATGTAGTAATAGTGGCAATATAATAAATATTTATTATATACTGTGTCTTATTGATGATGTTAAGTGAAGCTGTGTACGTGTTCTCAATGAAGGTTAATCTTCGACAAGATTAACTGAAGTCAAAGCTTATAATTGTTCTCCTCCTATGAAGATTGATTGTTTACAGTAGTAAAAACCTGGATTCAATTAATTATTATATCTAAAATCTCATGTTTACGACCGTGTTTTCTATTGAAGAAAGTCAATAAATAGCCACATTAGCATAAATGTTTCAGTTTATTAATAGAAACTATGTGAAAAAAACTGTTCATACATTCTTATACATAAAAATAACAAGTCCTTAGTATATATGTAAATTTATCCAATCTCTATGAAATGTCCCCCCCTCTTTTAATCAAGGAAAAATAGAAGGTTGGTTTGCTCAAAGGGACATCTTAGGTCAGCCACAAAATTTAACTAATTGAAAAACTCGTATGGGCTTAATTAGCAAATGACGACCTTAGTTCGTTGAATTGTCTATTCGACTATTTACTAGATTAGGTTGTATAAGTTATTTCTGTGGATCAGATCACACGTGAAACATAGCACATATCTTAACATTTTTCGATAGTTCAACAAAATCACAACATATATTGAAAACTATGATCTTATAAGGCATATTAAGTTACCAAGGTAAGCCTGCTAGCCCCATGAATAGACTAACTGGCTGTTGATAATTCTCTTTTCCTTGAAAGTTCGTACTTGTGGTCATCCAAGTACTCCTTCAACGCTTGCGAATGTCCAAGCACCCTCCAGAATTCGCACTTGTGATCATCCAAGTACCCTTTCGACGCCTGCAAAGGCCCAAATATCCTCCAGGTTAGTACTTGTGAATATCCGGGTACTCTTCCAATGCCTATGAATATCCAGGTATCAACCACTGGGGTTTACCCCAGTGACCACCCTTCCAACATGGAAGGGAGATATGGGGGGTTCGAATCCCTACCTTCTTAAGGGGTTTAGGGTGGAGACGAATTATTTCCAAGGGTAGGTTTCGACTCCCATGCCCTACAAGGAGGCTGGGCAAAAGTTTGAAAGTGAGAATTAGAATAGGAATAGAATAGGACTAACCAAAAAAAAATGTCCAGGTATCTTCCAGAATAGATGCCTTGAGAAAGGTCGGCGCATCTCCCGAGAAAGGTCAGGAACCAACCAGTGTCATTGATGAAGATTAGGCATCAACAAACATATGCCATGAGAAAAGTCAGTCCATCCCCCGAGAATGGTTGGGTAACAAACCGGTGTCCTTGACAAAGATCAGGTACCAACAAACAGATGCCTTGAGAAAGGTCGGTGCATCCCCCGAGAAAGGTCGGATAACCAATTGGTGTCCTTGATAGAGGTCAGGCACCCAACAAACGGATGCCCTAAGAAAGGTCGGTGCATCCCCCGAGAAAGGTCGGGTAACCATCCAATGTTCTTGACAAAAATCAGGCACCAACAAATAGATGCCCTAAAAAAGGTTAGCGCATCTCCCGAGAAAGGTCGGGTACCATTCGATGTCCTTGACGAAAATCAAGCACCAACAAATAGATGCCCTAAGAAAGGTCGGCGCATCCCCCGAGAAAGATTGGGTACCAACCAGTGTCCTTGACAGAAGTCAGGCACCCCATAAATCGATGCCCTGAGAAAGGTCGAAGCATCTCCCGAGAAAGGTCGAAGCATCTCCCGAGAAAGGTCGAGTACCAACTAGTGTCCTTGACAGAAGTCGGGCACCCCACAAATAGATGTCCTGAGAAAGGTCGACGCATCCTCCGAGAAAGGTCGGGTACCAACCAGTGTCCTTGATAGAGGTCAGGCACCCCATAAACCAATGCCTTGAGAAAGGTCAGCGCATCTCCCGAGAAAAGTTGGGTACCAATCGGTGTCTTTGACAGAAGTCAAGTACCCCAAAAACCAATGCCTTAAGAAAGGTCAGCGCATCTCTCGAGAAAGGTCGAATACCAACCAGTGTCCTTGACATAGATCAATGCCCTGAGAAAAGTTGACGCATCTCCCGAGAAAGGTGGGGCACCAACTGGTGTCCTTAACAGAGATCAGGCACCCCACAAATTGATGCCCTGAGAAAAGTCGGCGCATCCCCTAAGAAAGGTCGAGTAAACAACTTATTGCTCTAACAGGCGACCGAAGAATGGTTCGGGCCTTGGAAAAGCAATTTCTCATCAAGGCGACTGAAGAAAGGTTCGGGTCTTGGAGGAACAACCTCCTCACGTCACCAAGTAAGATGATACCTTGATACTTGCCAAGCTCAAGATTCGCACCCTATCTCACTCGTGCTCAGTAAGTAACTACAGGTATCTTCTTATCTGTCTTACCACATATAAAACTATATTGCTTTTTCTGCATAGGACACTAGGTCCTCAAATAAGGTATAATCTACTGCATAAGCATGGACAAAATTTAGGTATCAGTTTGTTTTTTAATGCAACCTTTGCAAGCTCACCTTCAAAGAGAGGCAGCTGTTGATACCTAAATTTTGATTAGATTTTTAATTAAGCCTTAGTTTCTATATTTATGTATTTTTTCCTTTTTTTTCAGATAATAAATAATAAATAATAAAAACAACAACAAAAATAGTAAAAACAAAAGAAAACAAAAAATTGGTAGACCATCGGGGTTGGGCCTTCACGCCCAGCCCCCCTCCTTTTTCTCTCCCCCCGCATGGGCCCCTATGGCCCAACCTCCTTCTCCTCCAGCTCGGCCCGCTTTTTTGCCCCTTGTCTTATTCCTCATCTGTCTTCTTCCCTAATCGAATAAGCAGCAGGTGTTGGAGGCGAGGACGCACGCGACGCTAGAACAAAGAAGGAGACGGTAGCATACGATAGAGTGGACGCGTATTCAATGCGAGGCGGCCTAGCTAGAGCCACCTCGATGGATGGGACGCCGGTTTGGCCGACGAGTTGTTCGGTGAGTGAGGACCGGCGGTCGAAGCTCCGTCAACCAGCCGCCCCCTTCGCCTATAAATAGGCCTCTCTCGACAACAACAAAGGACACGACAAGAAGGATCAAGGGCTGCTAGCTTCGAACCTCCCACTGAGAGACTTCAGGGGAGGCCCGAGGATGAGCAAGCCGAGATCTGAGAGCTCTCAGCCAGAGAGGGAAAGGGTCAGGTCTAAGTGAGCAGGCTGAAGAAGGAGGTCGTCCTGATGCCAGATCTAAGAGAAGTCGAAGGAGAAAAGGCCAAATCTGAGGAGGAAGGAGGCACCGTCGACGCTAATCGACGTCCTGCGCCGAGCCGTGCCATCCCAATCACCCCCCAACGCCATCGCTGCATTGGATCTCCACCGTGTCGCTTTTGCCCACTAGCATCTGCTTTAGCGTAACCCCAACGCTGTCCCAGAGATGAATCCTTGCTGTCTATCACCGTCTCGCTAACCAGCAACGCCGCCGTGCCGTGCCCTTGCTACGAACAGGTGACAAGCTGCCGCTCGACTCGTCATCACCGTTGTCTTCCCCCGAAACCCTATCCGCCGCCACGTCTCGATCATGACTAGCTGAGCATACTCTACGCTGGCTGCAACTGTGCCGCGTGCCCCGTCGCCACCGCTCGGACACTCTTTCCCCCTTGTCTCTGCCATAGCCGCGTCAGCCCGACCGCTGCTCGGACGCTCCCCCTCCATCGTCCATCGCAAGCACTGGACCGTGAAGCAAGCTGTAGTTGCAGAATCGGGTTAACCAAGTTGGATGCGTGACCCAATTCCTTAGGGTTTCCTCAAGCGAGTTGGGTTGTCAGGCCAATTTTAAAACTCAGACCGAGCATCCCATTTTCAATTAAAATAGGCCCAATTCCAGCGTATGGGCTGAGCCCTTTTTTTTTCTTATAAAACAAAACAAAAATCCAAGCCAGGCCTATATTGCAGGCTCATCTGAGTCTTGGGCAAGCGGCCCAGGTCGGTCTGACCCAGGTCATTTTTTAATACTATTATAATTAAAATAAAATTTTAATAAAAGAAAATTTTATTTTCCAAAAAATAAAAAAATCAAAATATCCCATATTTTCCCAAAAAAGCCAAAAGAAAACAGAAAAAAAAAACCCTTTTTATGTTCAAAAAATGAGAAAAATGTTCAAAAAATGTTTTTTTTTCTCCACAAATACATGGAAAACTCCTCAAATATCCAAAAAACCTCAGGGTTTAAACAAGATTAGATACTTAAAGGGTATTAGTAATTAACTAGTGTAATGAAGTCCGCAATCCTAATTTCTCTAGTTACACAGGAGTGAGTATTTCTCCCAATACTTCGCTTGGGTTTCTAATCAACCCACCCCAAATCGATTAGTTGCAAATTCGTTTTAAAATTAACTTATAGGTTAACAACTTGAACTATTAAGTCGTGAATTGGTGGATTTGGGAGAGTCCGGACTAAATAGACCTAGCCGAACCATTAGCCTCCACAGGTGCCTGATCAAGAACGGGCGCCGAAAAAGAGAGGTCTCGACACTTATCAACTGAGAGACATTATTTGACATCAAGGGCAAAACATTATCTGAGACACCAAGCTCGATGAACCCGGCCCGGTAAGTCTCGAGGTTGGTCAGGGCAGTGCTGAGCCATGTCTATGTATCGTCTTAAGTGCACTGGCGGTTGATGGTGTGGTTCAAGCAGAGGATCATGTGCTCGTAAAGCTGGAGGTAGTCGGCCCACATAGCCCTCTCATGCTTGTTACGGCACCTGGGGCCTAGCGAGTACGTGTTGGTCCGAGCGAGCTGGGCCCTCTCGAGGGCAACTTGGATCAAAGCCCTGAGGACATCGGATTTTTGCTTGAGAGGGGTTTGCTTAGGGCTTTGGTTCAAGAAGTACTTGCATGATTGTGGGTAAGGCATCTTGCCACACCATGACTTCACCTCACTAGAGGAAAAGCAATAGATGGTTTGAGATAGCAAGAGAGGCAAAAAGAGAAAGATCATCACCTCTTGATAAAAACCCATAATCGAACTCGTGTATGTTGCTAAGTGCAACTTTCAATATGGACGTGAGTGAATGCAGAGAAATGAGAATGTTAATGAGAGAATTTGAGATAAGTGATTTTGAGTTGGGGTGGTTCATTTGCCATGGATTGGCCCCTTTATATAGAAAAGAAGTCGCAATGGTGACAAGAGGCCGGCAGTTGCACCTCCCTTTGTTCCTTCGTGCCCCATGATCCTTCCTTTTGAGGAACTTTCGTTTTAATTATTAGTTTATATCCAATGGGTTGATTTTGAATAATGAGAATGAATATAAAAGAAAAGAGCAAGAGAGAGAGAGAGAGAAAGAGAGACAATGCACGCTTGTCAACTAGGACAAACATGTCACATCATTCCCTGAATATAAATAAATTCTTTTTTTAATGATGGACATAGATTGCTGCATTTGCCTTTTCCGGGTGCTTGTGGATAGTTGACCAATGCCTAAAACGAGAGAAGAGAAGGAAAAATAAGAGAATGAAAAGGTGGGGAAAGAGTTATGAAACGCTTTGTTGATACATGTGTGGGAAAAATTAATTTGTGAATCTATGTAATTAGATTATGAAGAGAGTCCAGCTGCGTTGCAATGATCTGCCCACTTGTAATTTTTCAGAGGGTCAGATCAGATGGCTCGAAGTTTTTGCCCAATTGGAATTTTTATAGTCTTAAAGCCTGCCCTGGATGAGTTTTTCCTTAATTACTGACTAATATTATTTAAACAATATCATTTTTATAGTTATTTTTGTTTTTTTATTTCTTTATTTTTTTTCTTTTATGTACACGAGCCAGTAATGAAATGATGGGAGATGCGGATTGGGGAGTTTTTCGGGCATCTTTCCTAGGGTTGAATATTTTCTTAGTATTGCTCGTTGATTCTTTAATACAATTTCTGATTATGTAGCGATTAAAGGTAAATCCATCTCCTATTTAAAAAAAGAAGAAGTATATTTATGAAAACTAAAGATTTGTTAAACTTTCGTACAAATCTGATATGCTAAGTGATGTATTAAGCTATCGTTGGTTCATGAATATGGCGTAATTATTTAAAGGCCACTCACAGTCCGACATGTTACTTGATAATCAATTTTATATTCAGTCTCACTAAGTCTAGCGTTGCTTGTTCAATTCCAGCTTCTAATAAGAATGTGGTTTGCGATGCATCGATGTGTATCTTTAAAGGCCAAAAATAATCATATTTTTTGTATTTTTGGGTAATTCTAAACAAGTCCAGTTTGGGTAAATGGTCTACAATTGTATTTGGAAAATGCATATTTGTGATTTGTCGAAACTCGAAACCAAATTGATTTCAGATGGAGCTTAAAGAAGCCAATTAAGTCTATGCTGTATTCGATTGGACAAATTGATGCATTTAAGTTGAACCATATTGTCAAAGATTAGTTTAAATTTCATATTCAAATGGACAACACCGCACGAGCCAGATAAATTTCAAGACGTAAACTGACTCTGTCTTCCCTAGTTCTAAGCCTAGGTCCCCTCATTGGTATCAAAGCCATTGTTTCATTTGTAACAAGATCCGTTCCATGCGCTTAGTAGGTGAATCCAGTGCTGAGAAGATTTTCACATCATGACAGAACTAGAAATACTAGAAGCACCTATTTCTCTCACTGCATCTCCATCTTCTTCAACCCCTTCTAATTTCCGTATTTCTAATACTTCTAGGATAGACTATCTTTATGAAGTCTCTCTTAGTGATGAAATCAAGATCTCTGAAACTCAACTTGCCCTCATGAACCCCTATTCCACTTTTGCTAAACCCACATCATCATTTTCTCCCATCCGCTCCATTCGTCAACTCATTCACCAAACTCCAAAGAAAGTAAAAGAGTACATTCAGTCCTCCAAGTTCGACCAACATCCTATTCCTGCCATTGAAAAAGAGTACTTTGTTACTCTTCAAATTCCTCCAGAGTTTCCTAGGTAGTGGATTCAACAAGGTTATTCTCATGTTCATTATGGGGCTATTCGTCTTGCTCTTACTTTTAATGATCGCAAAGGTTTGCTAGTTGTGGCAAGAATTGCGTTGTTGGATACTAGATTCCTAGAATACCAACATGCTTACATTGGTACTGTCCAAACCACTTTGAATGCTGAAACAGTCTTCATAACTCTGTATCCAAACTTCAATATCGCTCTTTCAAATCCCCAATTACTCTCATTTCTTAAAGTCCAAGTTCAGCTCACTAGAGCTCCTCAAACTGCTGATTCTATAGTAGCAATACCTATTAGATGGTTTATCAAGTGTAGAATCATGCTTTTGATTTGAATATCCACAATGAAAATGAAGATACTATATTCATTTCCATGCAAAATGATCAAGCATCCTACATTCATGTTCCCATACAGATCCCTAAAGAAAAATTAGCCAAGCTCCTTCTAGAGACTTGGATCACCAACTATGAAAAGTTGCATTAGAACAACAAGCATTTCCAGTCATCAGACTCTAAGTTTGTCAAAAAGAAAGATTGAACTGTTTCCATCAAATTTGGCAAGGAAAAGGAAGAAAGTCCTTCCATCTTCTAGACCCTCTTTATGATCGAACCATGTGTTCCTGAATCAATTTCCAAGCCAAATCCAAAAATGCTTGTTCAATACTTCAAAAGGATGGACATCCTATCCATTACTACAAGAACCAATATGGTCACTGTTTTTGGGATCCTTTTTGTCAATGGTCCTATTGCACAAACTCTCTTGACGAGGTAGACCCATATGCAAAGCCTCCACCTCGACGAAAACAAAAGAATCCAAAGGATACCATGTACCAAAGGTATTTGAACAAAGATCCCTCTGTTGATACTCCTGGTGAGTGTGACAAATTTCAGTTTATGGTTTCTTATACACCAACTCCACCACCAAATTTCATTACTCCTCCCTCAATCTCACCAACTCCACCACCATCACCTCCTCCATCTCCTCCTCAGAAAAAACCAACTCTTTCTCCATTTTATAAGCCAATTCTAAAGTGAGCGAAGAAGCATTCCTACCCACTTGGGCTCCAATAGAAACACCACCAAGTTCTTTCATCTCCATATTCCATGAGACAGACTTTCCCCCTCTTGTTTGAGAAAGTGCCAAACTTTCATTCTCTGCCCCAGAAGAATTCATTGATCCACAAGGCAGATATCGGTATGCTCCTAAGATACCTATCCCCATTGATGTGGATGAACATGGAAGATAAAAAAGGACTCATATTGCTGAAGTCATCCTAAATTGGCAATTGGAGACTCTTTTGGCACATAACAATGCGTTCAAAGCAATTGATTTCAAGATTGTTAATGTGCACCATCTTCGAAAGTACGATGAAACCACTAAGATGATGCTTTCAAATTTCCAAAATAGGCTTCATGCCTTGGAATCTGGACAACATTATCATCATCTCGAAAGTCCTAAGGCGGAAATAGAGAAGCTCAAAAGGCAAATTCAGCTCCTTGAAGAAGGAAGATTCAATCCATTCTCGACTACTTTGTGAACAGAGCATTTGCCTCCACCGCCCCAAAAGTCTATCTTTGCTGCTCTTACAGATGTTCCCGTCAGACAAGATAAGACAGATGTAGCTGAGATGCGAAATCGCCTTAAAGAACTAGATCGAATAAGGAAAGAAAAGGGAAAGGAGGAGATGTCTGAAGAATCCTCGCTTGTCATAAAGGAAAAGTCAAACCAAATGATGCTCTCGAATCCATTAGAATCTTTCTTAAGAGATTTGGGTAATCAAGAACCACAGCCTGATCCTATTACTCCACAGCCTGATCTTGTCATTCCGACATATCAGATTCTATTTCCAGCAGAACCAGCCTTTCCAAACATCTTTGATACTGAATCAGATTCGGCATCCCTCTCGTCTTCCTCATCCTTCTCAATCCCTACCATTGATTCATTTCCAATTGTACCAGTAACTTCATCAATATTCATGGCTGATCCTCCGGACCAGGATATGGAATTAAACCCTTCTAAACCAGAGGTTGTTCAGCCAAACAATCCCTCTCAACATGTGTCTACTACATCAAAACAGTTTTTTACTGTTGATGATATTTCCTTATCACAAATTGCCAGAAAGACTTGAAGAATTTCATACTTGATTAAATGCCCAAGCCGTTACCAATCAGGATAAGTACGATGTCCTTTTTGGGTTTGTCACAAGATTTACAAGTAGCCTCAAACACTGGTGGCAATCTGTGACAGAAGAAGACCAGCTTCAATTTTTACTCTCACCTGACTTTGGTCATGTCATTACTCTTCTATATCATTTCTTTGTGGGAAAACCTTCTGACCTCCAAGAGCTTAAAAGGAGAGAATTTTTTGAAAGAAAATGTTGCTCTCTTAAAAAAAAAAAATCTTGATAAACATTATCAAGAAATGCTTAAGCTATTCTATGGTATTAGAGCTAATCCAAACCTGAAGCACGTCTTCCTGACTTCCATCCCCAAAGAATTTTCCCAATAGGTTGAGAGAACTTTTCTCAACAGACAAAGAAGAATTCAGGATATTTCATTGGGAGAAATCCAACAATAAATCCATTTGTGCCTTGAAGAATCGTGTATAAAGTGCCAAATGATCCAGACTTATATTTCAAATAACAGATAACTTGATACAGCATGTTCTCGCCAAAAGCTAAAAATCAAATGCTCCAAGCAAGACTGTGATGGTTCTTGTGGAAAATCTTCTAGAAAAAAGAAGCACTTCAAGAAGTTCTGGATAAAGAAATCCAGGCATGACTCTAAGCACTTTCGAATAAAGATGAAATGGTGATACTTACGCAAAAGGAAAGATTGCTCAAGCCATAAGAAATCAAATCGATGCTTCATTTGCAATCAGAAAGGACATTTTGCCAAAAATTATCCCCAAGCAAAAAAAGGTCAGAATCATCTAATACATCATATCGAGAATGAAACAGGTATTTCTCTTAAAAATGATAATATTGAATCTTTATTCTCTGCGGATAAAGAACCATTTGAACAAACTCTTTATGTCATCCCTTATTACCAAACTCCCAGTGAAACTGATTCAGATTCAGATCTTGAAGATATTTTTCACATATCTCTTACTTCTTCAGAACAAAGCATTGACATATTTTCAAGCCAAATTCATTATCTCCATTACCCTATGAAAATCTTTACTTCAAAGTTTGTCAAGCCTATCACTGTTATTCCTCTCATAGACATTAGAGCAAGTTCTTCAATCTTGGACACTAAAGTTCTTCCTGAAGAATTTTGGACTTCTTATGTTTGATACTTCAGTTCTGCTTCAGGAGATACTTTTTCTATGAATGTAAGAACTACTCCAGTAACCATCCTATTTTTTCCACAGTGTTCCATAACCACAAAAAAATTTTGGTTCCAATCTTCTCAACAAAGACTTGATCATTGATTGGGATATCATGACTCAGATTTCTCAACTTCGCATCATTTTTGGAAAAGGTCTTAAGTATAAGGATCAATTCTCTGAATTTGTCAATATCCAAAGACTTTTCTCTATCCAAGTAAGTCTATTGGATCCAATCATACAAAAGTTGTTGGAATCCTATTTGGAATCCTATTCTGAATTCGCTCAAAAATGTTCTCATCCTTTATGAGAAAATCTAGAGTTCTTTGTTCGCCTTCCTTTCAAAAAGAATGAAGATATCAATCCAACCTAGGCGAGTCATATGGGAATGAATCCAGGACATCTAGTTTTAGCTCAAAGGGAATGCTCGGAACTATTGCAGCAATGCCTTATTGAAATCTCCAATTCTTAATGAGCTTGTGAAGCGTTCTATGTCAACAAGCGTGTCGAGTAGAACAGAGGAAAGATGAGACTGGTAATTAATTATCAATCTCTTAATCTTTTTCTCCAAGATGACAAATTCCCTTTACCCTCTAGAAATTCCCTTTTTACTGGACTAACAAAGGCCCACATCTACTCCAAATTCGATCTCAAAGCCAGATTTTGACAATTGGGCATCCATCCTAAAGATAGACCCAAGACAGAGTTCTGTATTCTGAACCAACATTTCTAATGAAAAGTCCTTCCTTTTGGCCTAAAGGTGGCACCATCCCTCTTTCAAAATGCAATGTGTCAAATTTTCCAACTAATCCTGTCAAGTGCAGTAATATACATCGACGATATCCTACTCTACAATCCTTATGAGCAATCGCACTGCCAACTTCTTAAGCAATTTGCAGAAATTGTGAAAAAGCATGGGATCATGCTTTCTCAAAGAAAGATGAACATTGCCCAGACAAAAATCGAATTTCTTGGTATGCACCTTAACAAAAGAACATACTATCCAGGGCCACATATTGCTCAGGAATTGTTGAAATTTCCTGCGGAAAACTTCACAATGAAGCAAGTTCAACAATTTCTTGGAATAATTAATTATCTTAGAGACTTTGTTCTAAATCTTGCAAAACTACTGATTCCACTGCAATCAATGTTGAAAAAGAATCCCCCACCTTGAGGAAAATCTCATACTAAAACAATTGTTGAACTTAAGGAGATCATGTAGACTCTTTTTCCATTACAAATCCCATTAACAGGGAAGAGAATTCTCCAGACCAACGCCAATGATGATTACTAGACAGCCATCTTGTTCGAAGAAATCAATGGTAAGAGACATCTGTGTGCCTATAAAAGTGGAAAGTTTTCCCAAACTGAAATGCATTATCATTTCACTTTCAAAGAAATTTTGGCGGCAAAAAATGGAATAAAAAAGTTCGAATTCCATCTCATCGGCCATCACCTCCTGGTAGAATTAGATATGGCATCCTTCTCTCAGATGACCAAGTTTAAACAAAAGTAGATTCCAAATTCTCAACTGCTTCGATGGGCTGAATAGTTTCCAAAATACTCTTTTGAAACCAAACATATTAGTAGAAAAAAGAATGTGTTTGCTGACTTCTTGTCAAGACCAAAAATACCAACGAAAATCAACATGTATATCATAAGGCATGTTTTTCATACCTTCAACACAATGAAAAGTACAAGATTGAGAATATAAAAGATTGGCGAAGCTGGCGATACCCTTAGAAGATCATTGAGCAAATCCAGAATGACAGTCTTATTGAAAATCTAGATAATCTCATGTGGCAATTGTTGGAGAAATCTTTCCAGAATATTTTGAAGCTGACAAAACGTTTCTATCAGTCTAGTCTGGATATTTGCAGACCGTTTGTTTAAAGTCTGAAGACTTTCTAATCACCAGACTCAGCACTCAAGAGTCAAGACTTAAGACTCAAGACTATTCTCATTGACAGTCTTTTTGATCCAGTGACGAAGGAAATCCAGAGCCGAAGTATATGGTTGAGGATTTGATCATATCCTCTGGAGAAGATCTCTTGGTTGGATAAATATAACGGATTCTTTTATTCGTATCTAGATCGATTGAAGATCCGGTGGTCGACGAAATATTCTTGGAAAGTTCTATTCTTGGAAACCAAGATCCTGATTGTATGGGTGAACAGGATTGATGGGCTATCGTCAGATTCCTTTAATAGCTCGAATGATCTTCTTAATTGATTCCGTCCAACGGGTAGATTGGAGGAATTCCTTTGGTAAGTGCCAACGGGTATGATGGCATAAAGGAGTATAAAAGGAAGACGTTTTAATTGTTTTAGCATGTGATCGATAGAGAAATTCCAGAGTCTGAAGCACCTTGATTATTAGTCGATACATTTTGAGCGAAATTGTATACACATAGAGTGTCTATACTTGGTGATACCTTGAGCGAGTGTGGTAGATCATCTACACCTAGAAATCAAGGAAGATCAACGCGCTTAACATTTCTTTGTTCATAGTGGAATCCAGCCATTTGGCTGTCGGTGCGAGAAAGAGTGGACGTAGGCTTGAATCAAGCCGAACCACTATAAACCGCGTGTTCAATTCTCTCTTTCCTTTACTCAGTCTTACGTTGATTATTATTTGTCGCAAATCCTTCAATTGTCTAAGTATTGTGCAATTATCAAGAAAAATCTTTTATATACCTATTCACCCCCTCTAGGTACTCGTACTAGCTATATCAATTGGTATCAGAGCTCGTGTTCTTACTTTATTTGAAGTGTTTTACTTCAGAGTAAAAGATCCATGGCTAGTATGCTAGCACTAGGGCTGGTGGAAGGGCAAAGCAATACCAGACCACCCTACTTTGATGGAAAGGATTACAACATCTGGAAGAACAAGATGAAAGCTTTCCTACGGTCAAAGGATCCTCTGGAATGGGACGTTGTGGAAAGAGGAATCACTCCTACAGCTGCATCAGTCTTTGAAAGAGGGAAAGAAACTGTTGAGACCAGCGGAATGACTCAAGAAGAGATAATCAAGAGACAAGCACTCGATGCAAAAGCAATTTACTCTTTATATTGTGCTTTGTCACCAATTGAATATAACAGAATATCTTCTTGTGTTACAGCAAAAGAAGTATGGGACAGATTACATATCACCTATGAAGGAACAGATCGAGTGAAGGAGACCAGAATTAACATTCTCCTCGGTCAATATGAAGCCTTCAAAATGAAAACAGGAGAATCTATAACTGACATGTTTAGTCGTTTTACATATATTGTCAATGGTCTTAAGAACCAAGGACAAAAAATTTCTGATCCCATGAAGGTAAACAAGCTACTGCGTGGACTCTCCAAGGATTGGAATCATATAAAGACTTCAATAAGAGAGACACAAAGAATTATGCCACTATCTGTCGACGAGCTGATTGGAACTCTTCAGTCTTATGAAGTGGAACGAATTAATGAAGACGAAGATCCAAGAGGTAAGAAATCCATTGCATTAAAATCAAATGATGATTCTGATGATACAAATTCTGGAGATGATCTGGACGATAAGGAACTTGCTCTTATGATAAGAAGATTCAGAAAACTGAATAGAAAAGGAAGAAGGTTCAACTCAAAGAAACAAAGTTTCCAAAGACAGCAGACCAAGTCTGTAGATGATGAGGAACCAAACAAAGATGTAGTTTGCTTTGAATGTAAGAAAAATGGACACATCAGACCCAACTGTCCTCTTCTAAAGAAGAAGAAAGGAAAAGCTGAAAAGTTTCCTAAAGCTCTCAAAGCTGAAACATGGAGTGATACGAGTGTGAAGAAAGTGATGAAGAATATGCCAACTCGTGTGTCGATGGCACAATCGGACTCGAGACTCGAACTTCTGGATCGGACTCGGACATTAAGAATTTGAGGCAAGTAATTTTAAAATTCCTGTCAAAGTTTCTAAATACATTGATGAACTGTGTTTTAGTCTTAAGACTTCTCTCAAAAGAATTTCCGAACTTAAAAAGAAAAACTCAGCTCTAAAACAAAATGAAAAAGTCTTAGAAGAAAGAATTAAAAATTTAGATTTGAATGTTTCCACTCTTAAAGAAAAAGAAGATAATCTTTTGAAAGAAAATGCTCTTTTAAAAACTTACTTATCAAATATTTCAAAGAAATTTTCAATAGGATCCGAAAAACTTGAAAAGATTCTTTCAGCTCAAAGATCCTATTTTAATAAGTCCGGTCTAGGTATGACAGCAGAAACAATTCCCTTGATTGATTTTCCTAAAGTAAAAGAAAGAATTAAGAAAAGACCGTCGAGAGAGGCTTACAAAAATCATTTCAAGAAAGTTTTTGTAAAGTCTCGTAGGTCGAAATGCTCTCAGGTGTTCAAAGTGTAACAGTCAGGATCACTTTGAAAAAGAGTGTCCTATGGTTTGGACACCTGTTAAGAAAGTATGGCCTAATAATGTTTATCCTACTAACACCAAAGGACCCAAGAAAATTTGGGTACCAAAGAAAGCTTGAGACTCTCTTTTAAATGCAGGTCTCCGTCAAGAAAAAGGTAAAGTGGTATCTTGACAACGAATGTTCAAGACACATGACAGGAGACTCAAATTGCTTCATAAAGCTTATTCAAGTAAATGGTGGAAAAGTTTCATTTGAAGGAAACGGCAAAGGAAGTATTGTGGGATTTAGAACTATGAAAATTGGAAATCCCACAATAAGCAATGTTTCTCTAGTGGAAGGACTCAACTATAACCTTCTCAGCATTAGCCAATTGTGTGATACTGGTTTCAAGATCCCCTTTCAAGAAGGAATATGCTCTGGAATCAGTAAAGACTCTACTCAGTCCTTCATGGGTCGAAGACATGGAAATATCTACCTCCTAGACATGAAACTAAATGAATCGCAATGCCTAATCTCAATTCAAGATGAAGCAAGCTTATGGCACAGAAAGCTTGGTCATGTCAACATGAAGCAATTAGCCAAAATCTCATCAAAGCAGCTTGTTCGAGGTCTACCCAAATTACCATACCAAAAGTCCGATCCATGCACACCATGTATTCTGGGAAAGCAGGTAAGAAATTCATTTAAGCCAATAAATCATGTCTCTACTAATCATGTACTACAGTTGCTGCATATGGATCTCTTCGGACCAACCAGAACCCAGAGCATTGGAGGTAAGAAATATTGCCTAGTAATTGTGGACGATTTCTCCCGCTTTACTTGGGTATACTTCCTTGCAAGTAAGTCATAAACCTTCTCGTATTTTGAAAAATTTGCTAAAAAGGTTCAAAATGAAAAAGGATGTGTTATCTCAAGTATAAGAACAGATCATGGAGGTGAATTTGAAAATCAAGATTTTACAAAATTGTGTGATGAATCTGGATTTAAGCATGTGTTTTCCTCTCCATATACTCCTCAGCAAAATGGAGTTGTGGAAAGAAATAATAGATCTCTTCAAGAAATGGCTAGAACTCTTTTAATTGAAAGTAAAATTTCTTCACGAATTTGGGCTGAAGCTTTTTCAGCATGCTATATCATCAATAGAGTCTTCCTAAGACCTATTCTAGAGAAAACCCCTTATGAGTTATTCAAAGGTAAGAAGCCCATTGTTTCATACTTTCATGTGTTCGGTTGCAAATGCTTTATATTGAAAAATGCAAAAGATCGAGTTGGTAAGTTTGAAGAAAGATCAGATGAAGGCATCTTCCTTGGATATTCTACATCAAGCAAAGCCTACAGAGTCTATAACAAGAAGAGCCAATCTGTGGAGGAGTCAATGAATGTCAAATTTCAAGACTCTACGTAAGATGAATCCAGTCAGACTCAGTATGAAGAGTCCGAACACCTCTAGACCTTCCAAAGCTTACAACTCAAGAAGTATCTCGGACTGGAAGACCAGCATCAAGATGTTCATGAAGATTCAAATAAAGAAAGAGATCATCATCCGGACAAATCAACCGAATGGCGAAAGCATAAGTCCAATCATCCTAAAGATCTCATTATCGGCGAAATTAATGAAGGAATTCGCACCGATCAAAAGACGTGAAGAGTCTAGTGCTTTGTAGCTCTCATTTCTGAAATTGAACCAAAAAGCATAGAAGAAGCTTTATCGATGAAAGCTGGATCGAAGCTATGCAAGAAGAGCTCGACAGTTCAACATTAATGATGTCTAGGAATTGACATCTAAACCAAAAGGTAAAACTGTTATTGGAGCCAAATGGGTGTTCAGAAACAAGATGAATGAAAAAGGAAAAGTCGTACGAAATAAAGCAAGACTCGTGGCCAAAGGATATACGCAAGAAGAAGGAATAGACTATGATGAGACTTACGCTCCTGTAGCAAGGTTAGAAGCTATTCGACTATTACTTGCGTTTGCTTATTATAAAAATTTCAGGTTATTCCAAATGGATGTCAAAAGTGCCTTCCTAAATGGATTTATCCATGAGGAAGTTTATGTGGAACAACCACCTGGGTTTGAAGACCCAAAGAAGCCGACTCGGTCTTGGTCAAAAAGGCATTGTATGGTTTAAAGCAAGCACCTCGAGCTTAGTACGACAGACTAAGTAAGTTCTTATTACATAATGGTTTTGTCAAAGGTAAAGTAGATACTACTTTATTTATCAAAAAGGAAAACAAAAGCTTTTTACTTGTTCAAATATATGTGGATGATATTATTTTTGGATCCTCTAATGAAAGTCTATGCAAGAAGTTTTCTAAGTCTATGCAGGATGAGTTTGAAATGAGTATGATGGGAGAATTAACATTCTTTCTTGGTCTTCAAGTAAAGCAATTGAAGGAAGGAACTTTCATTTACCAAGAAAAATATGCTAATGATCTTGTTAAAAGGTTTGGATTGGAAAATTGCAAAAGACCGATATACCAATGTCAAGTTCTTTGAAGATAGACAAAGATGAAGAAGGGAAGAAAGTTGATCAAAAGTTGTACGGAGCATCATTGGTTCACTTCTTTATCTTACTACCCTTCTAGACACGACATTTTGTTGAGTGTTTGCATCTGTGCTAGGTTTCAATCATATCCTAGAGAATCCCATCTCAGTGCTGCAAAACGTATTATTAAATACGTTGCTTCATCTTCAAGCATCGGTCTTTAGTATCCTAAGAAGGGAGACTTTAATCTTCCGATATTCGACGCAGATCCGGCGGATGCAGAGTCGATAGAAAGAGTACTTCAGAACTTGCCGTTGCTTGGAAGCAGGACGTTGTCTTGGTTTTCAAGGAAACAAAGCACCGTGGCTCTCTCAACAACGAAGCGAGTATGTAGCTCTTGGAAGCTGCTGTTCGCAAATTCTATGGATAAAACAACAGCTACAAGACTTTGGGATTGAAGACTCAGGCACATAAATCAGATGTGACAACACCAGCGCAATCAATCTCACTAAAAATCCAATCCTTCATTCAAGAGCAAAGCATATAGAAATTCGACATCACTTCATTAGAGATCATATTCAAAATGGAGAAATCTCGATTCAATTTGTTGATTCAAAAAGTCAACTAGCGGATATATTCACAAAGCCCTTGGAGAAAAATCAATTCGATTTTATCCGTTCCAAACTCAACATTTTGAAGCTCGAGGAAGTTAAAGTCTAGAGACTCTCCAACCCTCAGACTCTAAACCCTCAGACTCAGACAATCATGGCTATAGACTGTAAGTTGCTATTTTATCTAAACTCGAAAAGGTACGATCTTTCGTTCAGTTATTTTATAGTCTCTGTGAAAAATGAAATCTTGTCTTTTCAAAATGATTAACTTCTATTTGGCAGTTATTGATTTTAAAGAAGTGTCTTTTCACTTTCCTTGTGCCGATTGAACTTTCCTTTTCAAAACTGAGTTATATACAGTTTTCTTTTTCACCCAATCTTCAAAACCCTAAAAGGCATTCTCCTCCCAATCCGGTTTCTACTTCGTGTTCATCTTCGAGAAAGTTGTCATCTTTTCTTGGGAAAGCAAGTAAAGGAATCTTTCAACGACAAGGAAGGATGTCTTCTTCGAGGAAGTCTTCAAGAATCGCGAACAGGGGACCACAGAGAATGAAGGAGGGACCTACCCATTTCGATCTCACCGAAGAGGAAGAATTATCGAGTCAGCAACAGAGCCCGATTCACTCTCCACCACGTCACTCAACGCCATCTATCCCACAAGGCACGGGTCAACAACCAGAGGAAGAAATAATCGAGGACGCAGACCCTGTAAGAGTCCAAAAACTCTCTTTTATTTACAAGCTTTACTGTGCGTTGAAAAGCACTGGGACTCCGTTGAACTACGTGGATGATTTTCTTAAAGATAAGAATTATGAGAATGAGTATATCTTTCTGCGACGAATAGAGGATTTGGGAATTGCTCCCAAGGGAAAGGCTGAGGAAGTACTTGCGAACATTCCAAGTGACCCTCGTATGTCGGGACCAAATTCAACTGACGGGAACGATGATGATAAAATGTTTAGTGATTTTCAACCTAGAATGGGTGTTGCTGCGAAGGTGAAGGGAAAAAGAATGGAGTTGTTTAAATCGAAGGAACAGGAGAATATGTTCTTCAAACTGCTGAAACGAGGGGTAATAAACCCTAGGAGTGTTGATTTCGATTTCTTGGATGCCATTAATGTGAACTTAAGGGAGAAGTTCAATCTGCTTCAACTTGAGCAATTTTGCACCGATACCACAGATGGTTATGCGCAATTGACAGCATACTTCTATTCAAATCTCAGCTTTTTAGATGCGAATAGAATATCATTCAGTGTTCGAGACCAAGACTATGTGGTAGACGTGGACATGTTGGCGGACATAATTGGAGTTGAACGAGGACGCTATCAACCGATCAAAGTCTCAATTGCTCGTGCCTCATTAGAACTTGTCAAAGATAGAGATACAGAGGGAAGAATCATCTATTCAAGGATGCGTGCCATCAATATCGTGCTGCACAAAATTGTGATCAATTGCATTAGGCCCAAGTCTACATCAAAGACTGATGTGTCTAATTCTGAGGCAAAATTGATGTACGCAATCAACTCAGGGAATAAGTTCTCTCTCCCTCACACCATTCTCTTTCACATGTACAGAGCAATGTCGAAGGACAAGGGCCAATTGCCTTACCCAGGTCTGGTGACCAAGATCTTCAGACACATGAATATTGAACCACCACATACACTTTGTGTTCGACCGTGCGATAAGATGGTGGTAGGTTTGAAGATGTTGACGAAGATACGTTTGAAAGAACTTTCCAAGGCAATGGAGAAATTCAGAGTGAAGACTCCAGTACCATCTGCTTCAAAGAGAAAAGGGAAGGAGGCCATTGGTGCCCCATCCAAAAAGAAGAGAACTCTCATCTTGGAGGATGAAGATGAGGAGGAAGATCTCTCAATCTCTGCCTTGATAAGGACCAGACGTTCTGTACCTCAATCGACAGAACATCAGAAGAAACAGAGAGAAGAAGAGGAGCAAGCCAAGAACAGAGAAGAAGAAAAGCAGCGAGAGAAGGAGAAAGAAGCTGAAGAAGAAGGAGAAGAAGAGAAAGAAAAGTCTGCAGCTGAATCTGGAGAGAAGGGGAATCAAGATACAGAAGAGCATGATCATCACTCTTCCCCCATTTGAGGTCCTAGAGACAGGGGGAGTTGGCGAGCAAGAAAGGTCCACACCTCATGCTGCCAATAGTGAAGGTCTAAGACAATCTCCAGCAGATCCAGAAGAGTTTCAGGCTTCTCAATTGCCTGAAGAAGGACACGATACGTCAACACCAAATCTGCAAGATTATACAAAAGCTCCATCGTCTGCATTCACTCCATCCGAGAAAGCAAATGCAAGTACACAGACAGACAATTCAGCAGATTTTCGTCGTATTCTTGATGTTCTTCTGGAAATGCGGGGCCAAATCTATGTTCTGGACTGTGAAATTCAAGCCATAAAGAATGCTGGACAAGCATCTTCGGTTACCCTGGAGGACAAAATGAAAGACCTCGCTCTACATCTTCAAGCCAATGCCAAAGGAGAGGAGGTAGCTCAACTAAGGGAAGACTTGAAGAGGCTAGAAGGCATAGTCCAGTCCATGGGAGATTTCCAGATCATACGCATTCCCAAGCAGACATGACTCATTTCTCACCTTTTTTAATGTTGACAAAAAGGGGGAGAAGCAATTTGAACCAATTTGAACTTTAAACTTTGACTTTAAATTTTTTTTTGTGGTTGAATATGTTTGTTTTTTAGTATGACTTGAGTGAACTTGGGTGTGAACTTGAATTTGACTGAATTGGCTGTAGATTTTGATGCTTGAACTGTTTGCATTTATATCAAGTGTTGTCATATGGTATTACTCATGAAAGACTAACCAATTTTCTGTGGATGCAGAGTCTGGTTGTTTTATTAATCTTTATGAGATAGCCATATTGCTTGAGAAATGTTTTTGCAGGTCAAAGTTGTTCAAATCTACAGGAAAGTTTTGTCACCATAAAAAAGGGGGAGATTGTTGGAGAAATCTTTCCAGAATATTTTGAAGCTGACAAAACGTTTCTATCAGTCTAGTCTGGATATTTGCAGACCGTCTGTTTAAAGTCTGAAGACTTTCTGATCACTAGACTCAACACTCAAGACTCAAGACTTAAGACTCAAAACTATTCTCATTGACAGTCTTTCTGATCCAATGACGAAGGAAATCCAAAGCCGAAGTATATGGTTGAGGATTTGATCCTATCCTCTGGAGAAGATCTCTTGGTTGGATAAATATAACGGATTCTTTTATTCGTATCTAGATCAATTGAAGATCCGGTGGTCGACGAAATATTCTTGGAAGGTTCTATTCTTGGAAACCAAGATCCTGATTGTATGGGCGAACATGATTGATAGGCTATCGTCAGATTCTTTTAATAGCTCGAATGATCTTCTTAATTGATTCCGTCCAACGGGTAGATTGGAGGAATTCCTTTGGTAAGTGCCAACGGGTATGATGGCATAAAGGAGTATAAAAGGAAGACGTTTTAATTGTTTTAGCATGTGATCGATAGAGAAATTCCAGAGTCTGAAGCACCTTGATTATTAGTCGATACATTTTGAGCGAAATTGTATACACATAGAGTGTCTATACTTGGTGATACCTTGAGCGAGTGTGGTAGATCATCTACACCTAGAAATCAAGGAAGATCAACGCTGTAACATTTCTTTGTTCATAGTGGAATCCAGCCATTTGGCTGTCAGTGCAGAAGAGTGGACGTAGGCTTGAATCAAGCCGAACCACTATAAACCGCGTGTTCAATTCTCTCTTTCCTTTACTCAGTCTTACGTTGATTATTATTTGTCGCAAATCCTTCAACTGTCTAAGTATTGTGCAATTATCAAGAAAAATCTTTTATATACCTATTCACCCCCCTCTAGGTACTCGTACTAGCTATATCAACAATGCCACACAGATCTGTTCAAACTCAATGGAGATTCAATTATTTATCCCTTTGGATTAAATTTGGACTATCCATTCATACATCCTCTAATCTGGAAGGAAGATTTCCCTAACCAACTTCAATAGTTATTATGGTACTTAATCAATAAGTACTTAATAGCTATTGAAATTCCAACCAAAAGATTCATTGCCAACCTCACCAGGATATTTGGACTCGACAGAAGAAACATTGAAAATGAGAGTGATAGAAATCTCTTAGATTTCCTTAATTGGTTTTATCCCCTCATTCACTGGAGATACCTCTTGCAAAAGGAATTAAGAACCACACAACCAAACCCTGAGGTCCATATTATTTTTTTTTTCGACAACCATGGGCTTTTGTCACAAATAATGGCAACATTACCAATGCCCCTCAAATTATAGGTACCACAGCCTATAAACCTCAACCGCACAGTGCAAAAGCTCGAATTCACAAATCTTATCCAAGACCTGTTGGTTGCTGTGAGCACCAGTACCGAGAACTACCAAGAAAATAAAATCATTCCTGAAGATGCATGGAATTATAATGTACCCACCGCATAGGATCATTATAGCCTAGCACCAGAAGCCAAAGAATCACTCAAGGAATTCAGACAAGCTGCATCATCATAGGAGCATGAAATGGCAGACAAAGATGACATTGCACAGTCCTCTCAAGACCCCTATGCCAAATGGGGAGGTCCTTTTTTTCCAAGACCCCTATGAATAGGGACCTTTGTCTTTATCTCAAAGCATAGGCACATCCTATTATGCTCAGCCATCCAATTGGCCTTAGCCAAGCATTCCTGCCGACACTACAAGCTCTTTCCAAAATCTACAAGAAGCATCCTTGTCAAACAAAGTCCTTTCGCCAGATTCACTTGCAGAACTTGAGCAAAAATATGAAGAACACCTTCTAGCAATACATAGTTATGATGACTCAAACTATGACTACAATGCTCGCGACGGTCGAGACTACTAACCGTACAAGATCACTATAGCAAGTCACTGTAGTAAGTTACTGTTCACTTTTAATGTAGCAATAGGCTAGAGAAGTCACTGTTCAATGTCACTGTTCATACCATGCGAATAATTCCCTACCGGATTTTTCCAGCACGTCTGTATGTTTCAAAACCCATGAGCTTGGTCCTTGTTTGTGTGTGACCTCTTATTGCCTATAAAAGGCAATGAGGATGTAATGTGTTGAGCAGAGTCCCTTCAAGTAAAGTGAGTGTTTTGTGTAAAACTCTCAATGTCTTTCTAAACTCCTCTTCTTCTTCAACTTGGTAGAATCTTCTGAGAAATGTAGTTTGGATAGTTAGAAATGTTACCATCCTAGTTCTATTTGAGTGTCTTTAGGCTCTGAACTAAAGGGCTAAGTGGTTCTCTACTAAAAGGCTGTCCCTGAGAGGCTTGAACGGGAGGTTCGCCCACTATGGGAAGGCATACCTGTAGAAAACTGACTCCAATCAATTTCCTAGATAATCTATATTATCATTGTATAATAGAAACAGACTTTCTATTAAAGCTGTATTTGATAACGTTTTTGTTCAAAAATTGTTCATAAGAACAGAAATAGAAAAAATTATTTCTGTTCTAGGGAATAATTTTTTAATAGAATAATGCATTTGGTAAACTTGTATAATTTCTGTTCTTGGAATAAATAAATAAATAAATAAACAGAAACTCGTTTGGTAAACTAATATAATTTTTTTGTTTCTTTTATTTTTTAATATTTTTATTTTATTTTATTTTCCTTTTTTTCTTTTTTTTTTTTTTTTTTTTTTTCCTTTCTTTCTTTTGGCCGCTTGTCGACCTCGGCCATGGCTAGCGACCAGCCGACGAGGACCGGCGGCCTCGCCCAGCCACCATGAGGCTTTGCCTCGCCAATGGCCTCGGTGGCCAGGCAAGCGGCCGGCGAGGCCAACCACGCACTGCCTGGGCGAGGTCGAGCTGAGTTTAACGATGACAACAACTTCCGCAAGTACGACTCCGGGTAAGAGCCCGACGACCCCCCATCTCTGCCGTGGTTGGATTTGCTGAAAAACCCGCATACGATGGCAAAGAGGATGAGGATGACGTTGAGAGAGTCCCAAGTCTTCTTGACGGAACGGGGCCAGAAGATCAAGGAAGTGAGGGGGAGGAAGGGTGGGTGGGCAAGGAGGACCAAGGCGATAGAGGTGGCGAGGTAGAGGAGGAGGAGGCGACGGAGGGTGGAAGATTCACAGTGGCTCCAGTGGGGGACTCCGAAGGCCTAGAGTTAGACGGGTGGCCTGTCGGCTTCGCCATGGCTCGGCGTCTCTAGGGGCCAGCGACGCTCCGACGAGGTCACTGGCCCTCGTCAGGCGATTGCCGGAGAGGATGACGATGGAGAAGCTGAGATACCAGAGAAAGGAGGGACATGAGATAGAGGACACCGGCTGAAGAGAAATAAACAAAAGAAACAAGTTTTGTGTTTTTGTTCTTTTGTTAGTTCAAAAAGTGTTCTTGGGAACAAGAAACAAGATTTATGTTCCAAATTTGTTCCCGAAACAAAATATATATATATATATATATATATATATATATATATATATATATTTTTTGTTCCCGGGAACAAAAGTGTAAACAAAATTGTTTCTCAGTTTTTTTTTTGTTCCCCAAAATAAAAGAACAGAAATTTTTGTTTTAGGTAACAGAAATTTTTGTTTTGGGGAACGAAACACAATTAAACAAACAGCTTCCTAATGGTGTGTTTGGTAACGTTTATATTCAAAAATTGTTTTAGGGAACGTAAATAGAAAAAACTATTTCGTTCTAGGGAACAATTTTTGAACAAAAACACATTTGGTAAACTTGTATAACTTTTTTATTTCTTTTAATTTTTAAATATTTTTATTTTATTTTTCCTTTTTTCTTTTTTCTTCATTTTGGCTGGTCGTCGGCCTCGGCCATGGCCAACGACTGGCCGACACGGGCCAGCGGCCTCATCCAGCCACGGCAAGGCTCGCTAGTCGGCGCAAGGTCAACCTCGCCCTCACCCAGCCAAGGCGAGCTCGCCCAAATCCGGCGAGGCTTAGCCTCGCCAGGGACCGATGACACTCCGACGAGGTCACCTACCAAAGAAAAAAGAAGAAGAAAAGAAAAAGAAGGAAAAAAAATAGGAGAGAGAAAATTTGTTTCTCAGAAGTGTTCTGGGA
This sequence comes from Eucalyptus polyanthemos subsp. polyanthemos, assembly GCA_017140185.1. Taxonomy (NCBI): domain Eukaryota; kingdom Viridiplantae; phylum Streptophyta; class Magnoliopsida; order Myrtales; family Myrtaceae; genus Eucalyptus; species Eucalyptus polyanthemos. Next base: position 18,442,370 of record CM029460.1, on the reverse strand, counting down.
ACAAGAAACAAGTTTTTCTTGTTTCTTGTTTCTGTTCCAAATTTGTTTCATGGAATAGAAATAAATCCCGAGAACAAAAACATAAACAAATGCATTTCTGTTCTTTTTTTGTTCCCCGGAACAAAAAATACAAAAAATGTGTTCATGACCAGAAGAAAATAATACAAACAAACAGCCCCTAAGTTTCCCATTGGATAACTTATGTCTTGCGTGTTGCTTGTGCAACCACCTACAGGATTTTCAAATTATTTCAGCAGCTCGGATTGAACTATGGAAGCAAGTTGATTTAACCACCTTCCCCAAAAATGGAAACTAAATCTGAATTTTTCAAAGTAAATATGATTTAACCATGCTTTGATGAACTAATCTGACTTTTTGTGGCGCCAAAAAAAAAAACTAAACATAAAAAAATAACGAGTATTTTTTTACCGTCAGCAAAGTTCGCGCATTATTAATTTCGCTAATTCTTTAGTGAGGGTACAGAGAAGCCACGCGAGTTTGTCGCTGAGAATGTGATGACTTAAAAAATTGTATTTTTATAATGTCAATCAATTAAGTTCTTAGCTTATCTAATCATTTTGTCCCCACTTACCTAAATCAGAAAGTATAAACTATATACATAATCTCCATCCTGTTCTCAGGTCACCAATTTAAACAAGACCACCTCAGCAATGTAAAAACAACAACATAACGGTTTAATTAATGGAAAATGACAGGCTGACTTAGGCTCCATTTATTTTGTGAAAATTGAATGACTTTAAATATTTTTTTCAAGCGATACAACAATTATTTTCTAAAACATACTTTCCAGATTCTTCATTTTTCTCGAAATAGACAGAACTTAATAGAACAATCTAGTTAAGGCAGACGACTTAACTTAAGAAACTGCCAAAAAAAAAAAAAAGTTAGAGGTTGACCGACCAAAAAAGTTAGCGGGTTGATTGTTTACTTAAACCCAACAAAGAGAAGGGGGAATAGAAAACGTAATGGAATGAGTTTTGTACTTGACTGGAATGAAGGAGCTAATTAACATCTTGAGTTTTGTCACTTTTAGGTTATTTTGCCTGTTCATGTTTTGCCTTATTCATGTTAATGTCATTTTCTTTCCTCAAAATCCGCCGCCCTAGTCCTAAACTTCCCACACGGCAAAATCCCCAAAACCAAATAAAAAACGTAACTGCTGAACCCTAAGCTTAGCTGCCGCTATGAGCCACGGCCGTGCCCATTGTCGCCATGGTGCCGGCGGCAGTAAACAGTGGCGGGTGATGAGAGAGGTGAGGATTTATAGGAGACTTGGAGGATTGGAAATTTTAGAAAGAGGCAGTTTAATCTTTTTAGCTGATGATAATTTGGTAATGGATGATAAGTGAGATTTTTAGAAGTAGAGGAGAGTGAGTGATCACAGAGCGAAATGTGAGGATGGTTTGTAGGTAACTACCTAAGAGTCTAAGACGAACTGAGCTGGTAGTATGGACTTAAGATGACATCGAATTTAGCATTAAGCTCAAATTGTAAGGGAACCTTTGGGTACAAAAAGCCATTCTTAAAAGTTGGGCATTAGATCTATGCATGTGATTTCAAATAGAAAAGTTTGCATGTAATTAATGAGATTTGAATTGAAGTTACCTTGTTCTTGAGTTGCAAATCCCATGATAGCCCAACCAATCGGCCCAACTCTTGCGTTTAATTTAATTAATTTTAAAAAGTAACTATAAAATCTAAAAATGGTTGTTGATGAGAAAAATCTAAGTTCAAATTTATAACATGACACGCAGACACGTAGACACACTTACCTAATAATTATATCGACTATACCATCGAACCTCGATTTTGTCCATTTGATTATAACTTAGGATCACAACTCATCCCATTAGACAAATCCGTTATTTTCAAAATGATTAATTTGTCAAATAACATTGCTTGCAACATATTTCTAATGTATTTCGTAACACTATTTCTCATGCCTAAATCGGCTCGTAAAATGCGGACATAACCTCACTGCGAGATAAAGGATGGAGCAAACATAGTATTTGGAATGATAGAGCAAGTTAAAGGTTGAGAGTGAATGCTGATGTGCTGGATACGTTTGATGTATACTTTGTAGAATTATATGTAGACCTTTCTTCTTTAGTTCATGCAAACGCGTAGGGTCTTGTTTTCTCCGGTTTGAATGGACTGGGATTAAACCTGGGTTAATAGTATAATCCAATGTCTCCACAAGTGGATAGGGTAGTCCGACCGTACAACCATGGTCAATGCCTTTGGGTCAACGAACAACCTCAAGAGAAAATTCCCATAATGACACCGCACGTTGAAAAAACTGCTTGCGCCGCGCCGCTCAAAACCCTAGATGAATCCGAAATTTTATTTATTTATTTCTGATAGGAGATAAGGCAGCTGACGTTTAGGGGAGGCAAATAAGGCAGGCGGCTTCTGCAACGTCTACAGGCGAAGGAAGGCGACGGTTGTTGTCTTCCGTCCCTATTGCCAATCATTCAAAAGCGGAAAGTGGATATCGTGGGATCAACAACGTTGAATCTGTAGGTTTCTTCTTGAGTTTTGACCCGAGAAAGGGTGTCCTAAACGTGTTGCCTTTATCTTAAGAAGTTCTTTCTCTTCACGTTTATACAGAGAGAGAACCATCGATGAACAGTTGAAGAAAGCATACGAATCATTAAGGGCACGTTTGGTAACATTTCTGTTTAAAAATTGTTTCATAAAACAGAAATAGAAAAAAAGTATTTCTGTTTTGGAGAACAATTTTTGAATAAAAAAACGCGTTTGGTAAACTTGTTCCGGGAATAAAAAATGAACAGAAACACGTTTGATAAATTTGTGTTCTTTTTTTTGTTTCTTTTAATTTTTTAAATTTTCTTTCTTTCTTTTTTCTTATTTTCTTCTTTTGGCCGGCCGCCGGCCTCAACCATGGCTAGCGACCAGCTGACGAGAACCAGCGGCCTCGCCTAGCCACGGCAAGGCTCACCGGCCCCCAGCGAGGCCGAGCCTCACTGTGGTTGGGCGAGGCTCGGCCTCACCTTAGCTGGGCGAGCTTGGGCTCGCCCAAATCCAGCGAGCCCGAGCTCGCCCAGCCTTGCCCCACGCCAACGAGGCTCGGCCTCACCTTGGCTAGGCGAGCTCAGCGAGCCCGAGCTCGCCCAGCCATCGGCGAGGCTTGGCCTCGCTGGGCCATCGCCAGGCCGGCAAGCCTCACCGATGGCTGGGCGAGCCCGAGCCTTGCCAGGGGCTGGCGATGCTCCAGCGAGGTCGCCGGCCCTTGATGGCTGGTCACCGGCCATGGCCAAGGCTAGCGACCGGCCAAAGAAAAAAGAAAAAGAAAAGAAGAAAAAAAAAAGAGAAGAAAAGGAGAGGAGAGAGAAAATGTGTTCTTAAAAATTGTTATAGAAACAAGAAACACGTTTTTCTTGTTTCTTTTTCTGTTCCAAATGTGTTTTTGGGAACAAAAAAATAGATTTGCAACAAAAACACAAACAAACGCGTTTCTATTCTTTTTTTGTTCCTTAGAACAAAAAAGCGGAAATTTTCTTCATAAATAGAAACAAAGAACATTAACGAATAGGCCCTAAGTGTTTTATAATTAAGCAGTAGCTTGATGTACTGATTACTGTTGAAGCAAATGAAAGATCATTTCTAGGAAAAAGAAAAGGGTCTGCTCAATGAGAAAGTTTTTAGCTTGATAAAGTATTGATAATCCAAACTAGCAGATAAGTTAGTGCACATGGGATGACTTCTTTATATAAGAAGCACCCTCTACAAGTAATTTTGAACAAAATCTGTAATATATAATAGTCATGCCCAATGACATGCTGATACTAGGGGTGAGCATGGTCCGGGTTGGTCCGGGCCACCCCTTAACCCTAGGACCAACCTGTACAGTGTCGGTCCTCAATTTTTAGGATCAAGGACCGACCCTATTGAGCCTGGGACCAAGGACTGGACCGACCCAATGGGTTCGGTCCGGTTCCAGGGTCAACCCAAGATTGATCGATAATTTTTTTCATCTTATTTTTTTATACTCCCTAAAAAAGCAAACCTACAAATTCAAATTACACATATATCAACAATGCAGTATTGTGCAACTAAATTATAAATACCAATACATATTTAGCAAATTTAAGATGACACAATAATAGAAATTTTGTACCTGCTAACCACTCATCGAGATATGTGACAAGATGGAAAGTTCTTGTAATCATCTATCTTTAATATTCATAACACCATATGCAATAGTATTTTCCTGCATTTGATCATGTAAAGTCCACTCAACCAAAAAATGAGCTTCACACCACTTGACTAGCAAATCACCGTAGAAACTGTAGTACTACTCTACTCTTCAAAAACTTCTACCATTTGACACAAATTGAAAAGCAAAGTGTAACTGAAAGTCATTAATAAAATACAATTAAACCATAAAAAGTTCAAAATACTTAATATAAACCATGAATATATAACTTCACATCTTGTTAATTCACTTGAACTTCTAAAAACCTGAAAACAGAACAAACGACACATAATTAATACTCAACAAGAGTTTTAAATTGAAATTACTATTAGTGATATTGATAGAACATCTCAATATAATATAATATAACATTTTACTTAGGTTTAAATGTATAAAAGAATTATAAATAATATAATATAATATAATATAATATAATATAATATAATATATAGAGTTGGTCAATGATTGGACCGACCCAAAACTCTTAGGACCAAGGACCAACCCGCACAGTGTTGGTCCTGGAATTTCATAACCAAGGACCGATCCAGTCCCCTTGGGAACCGGACTAGGACCGGCAGGGTTGGGCCAGTCCAGGGTCGGTCCAGGGTCGACCCTAGACCGCTGCTCACCCCTAGTTGATACATCCGGTAGACAAATCAAATATATCGTTCTCTCTCTCTCTCTCTCTCTCTCTCTCTCTCTCTCTCTCTCTCTCTTTATGAGTGGTTAGGAGGGACAATAGGCATGATTATCCATCTGAGCATTAACATAAGGGTTCTACTCTTGCTCCAAAATGTAATAACTAGACAACTCATATGTGTATAAGCTTGTCATCTAACCCCATAGACATGCTAGAAGTTAAAAAGTTCTCTTCACATGACGTAACAAATGTCCTTGACACAAGCTGGTCTAAGATTCACCAATGATATGATGTGTGACCCCTAATTATTGGGCTACCAATGCCCGATCGTATCGAATACTATTGTTTATTATTACACATTGAGTAATAAAGAGAAATCATAAGAATGATACTTTTTTTCTTCTATTAATATCCCGCCATGCGTCCCGTGATGATTGACTCGTAGATAACAAACTTCTTGGACTATTTGGGGTTCAGATGTTGTGGTTTGCTAAAAATAATCATTCGTTTAACTAACATTATTTATTGAATATTATTTTTCTCTCAGACGACCAGAAGCAAAAAGACATAATCATGTACAAAACAAAAGCAGTTATTGACATGATTTATCTATTCAAATGCTTAGACGTCCACATGCATGTCTACGAGCCTGTAATGAGATGGGGAGTTTTTCGTGCATCCTTCTTTGTTTAAATATTTTCAAGTGTCGCTCGTTGATTCTTTCTATCTAAGTTCTAACCATGTTGCCATCCATGTAAATTTATCTCCTCTTTAAAACTAAAATCCCAGTTTTAGGTTTGTCTAAATTAGCGCTGAGTTAACACTTAAAATGACGGAGGATGTTCCTTCATTGATTAGTAGCATTCGAAGGGAACGGGTGCGAGAGCACCTTAATCTATTTTTTCACTTTAGATACGTTCCGAAAACTAAATATTTTTGTTAGGTATATGTGTGATTATTTTCTCTCCCCCACCCCCCCCCTTAAAAAAAAAAAAAGGGGTGGGCCTACTCCAACATTTGAATTCCAAAAAAAAAATGTTAAACTTGCCTACAAATTTGATATACCAAGTGATGCGTCAAACAGTTATTGGTTCCTAAATATGACCCATTTATTTAAAGGATTATTCATAGCTTGATATGTTACTTAGTGAATCAACTGTAACCAGCCTTAGTAAGTCTAGCGTTACTCATTCAATTCCAAGTTCCGATAAGAACGCAGTTTGTGTGTATATTCAAAGGCCAAAAATAGAGTAATTATACAGTTCGTAAATGGTCTGAACTTGTATTTGAAAAATGCATGCGCATTATATTGAAACTAGAAACCAAGTTGATTTCAGATAGAGCTTAAAGAAGCCATTGAAAACCGTATTCAATGGGACAAACTTCTCGATGCGTGCAAGTTGGAAAGGAATTGTCAGGATTTAGTTTAAACTTTGCATACAACCAAACAATGCCATAGAATTCCAATAAATTTTCAAGATGTAGCTTCAAAATCAAGAACCAATCTCCAGAATTATCTAGCATATTATCAGGATATATTAAAGCACAAGTTGATTTCTATCACTGTTTTCCCCGTTGGATAACTTATGTTGTACATGTTGCGTGTACAACCAGCTAAAGGATTTTCAGATTCTTTCAAAAGCTCTAATTGATATGGGTTAGCAATAATCCTAAATTGATAGTGAAGTTAAATGAAAATGAAACAAAAAAAAAATCAGTCAAAGATCACGAGAAGTTGAAATTAAATCTGAATGAACAATTTAAGGGTAGCCATCGAAGCGTTGCGCTTCACTATATTTTTCACTTATAAACCATGCATTGATGCACTAACTTAACATTAAGCGAAGAAAAACTAATTACTAAACAAATTGACCAGAATTCTTTGACTGCCAACAAAGTTTTTTTTTTTTTTTTTTTTTTTTGGTAAAGGTAAGATATATATTAAGAAAGCCAAATGTACAAAAAGATCTCGACACCAGTAACTTGCACTCCAAATGTAGTAACAAAAGAAGTGGAAGGGTGACGAGATGCAAAAGCCGCAGAGGCGGCACAACAACTACAACAACAAGGCCAAACTAAGCACGGCTAGCTGAACCAGCTATCAAGCAGAGACAAGAGCAAAGAGGAGGCCATCGTCTGATGAAGGACCTACGGGTCCCCATTGAAAATAATCGGGTCTAGACTCCAACTTCTCTGCAGCCTTCTGTTTCTAAAATTGTCTTCGACGTTCCTGAAGGTGATAGCCTTGTCTCGAACCACTTTAAAGAGGTGGTTCTTAATGGCGAAATAGAGAGGCTGGTCTCTAAAGATGATGCCATTCCTATTTTTCCAAATGATATGACACAACGCGCCAAAAGAAAAACGGGCTATGCACTTATAGAAATCTTTCCCCATCAAATAGGTAGTTGCCCATCGGAAATTCTCCCCCAACCTCTCGCGCCAGGGTAAATTACATCTGGACGTCCAAAAGAAAGCAACGCTAGCCGTGACACAGCAGTCAAAAAACAAGTGGTCAAGAGAGTCAGGCACATTCTTGCAAAACGCACAGGTAGCATTTCCAATAATACCATAGGCCAAAAGGAGGTCCTGGGTTGGAAGCCTACGCTTGGCCATGAGCCAAAGATTGAGTTGATATCAAGGCACCATGGCGTTGTCCCATACAAAGGAGTACCAGTGGACCCGCGTCCTCTTCTTCCTGATGAAGTTCCATGCCGATGCCATAGTGAATTGGCTCGAAGAGCTTTCTCGCCAACAGCAACGATCCGGGTCATTCGTCAGGGTCGGAAGAGGTTGCCCCCACGATTGAAGCACCAACCTAAGAGCTTGGCCAGCATCTGAGAAGAGGTCAGCAACACAAGCTTGTCTGGAGAGGCCTGAGCTATAGATAAGAGAGTCTGAAAAGAACAGGTTCAAGGGCCCTCTAGGGTGCCAGTTGTCAAACCACAGAGAGGTTGTTTGACCATCGCCAATTTTCCAATAGAAGGCCATCCTGAAATTCCTTCTTAGGGTCAACAAGCTCTTCCAGGCCCAGGATCCAGATGTTGGCTTCCTAGCAACCCAAAAGTTCTTGTTTTTTAAGAACGTGGAGTGGACCCATCTACACCATAGCGCTTCCTTGTCGGAAAACAAGATCCAAATATGCTTTAGCATGGAGGCTTTATTGCAATCTTGGAGCCTCCTAACACCTAGCCCTCCTTCATCCTTTGGAAGGCAAACGTCATCCCAGGCTACCTTAGCACCACCCCTGCCTAGGTCCGGACCTTTCCATAAGAATTGTCTAAATATTTTCTCTATCTGTTCCATCACAACTGAAGGTAAAACAAAGACACTAGCCCAGTAGGCTTGTATAGCATGAAGAACTGACCTGATAAGCTGAAGCCGGCCAGCAATAGAGAGGAACCGGTGGGTCCAAGACTGAACCCTTGCAGTGATGCGATTGACCAGGGTACAACAGTCTGCTTTATTGATTCTCGAAGTGATAATGGGAACCCCCAGGTACCGAACTGGCAGGCTTCCTTCTTGAAAGCCCAACTCCAATAGAATATTATTCCTTAGGACAGGATTGCCACCCGCCAAGAAAATTTCACTCTTGCACGAGTTAGGACGAAGGCCACTCCAAGAGGAAAATATATTTAGAGCTTCCTTAAGGAGAGTCGCCGTAGGAAGGTGCGCCTCACAAAAAAGGAATACATCATCTGCAAAGAAGAGATGTGAAAGACCCACTGCCTTGCACCTCCAGAAGAATTTGAAATCAGGCCTTGAGGATTGTTTAAGAATGATCCCTGAGAGCACTTCCATAACCATAGTGAAAAGGTAAGGAGAGATGGGATCACCTTGGCGAAGACCTCGACCGCTCGCAAAAAACCCGTGGAGTTCTCCATTCAAAGCAATTGAGAATTTAGGAGTGCGAACACACGTCATAATTAGCCTAGTGATAGAGTGAGGGAAGCCAAAGGCCAGCATCACATTCTCAAGGAAGCCCCAATCCACAATATCATATGCTTTCCTGAAGTCCACCTTTATCGCACATTTAGGTAGATAAGGCTGAAGGTGGAAGCTAGAGAATAGCTCCTGAGCCAGCAATATATTGTCCCTAATTCGTCTACCTTTTATAAAAGCAGTCTGAAAAGGCCCTATCGTGTTCTTCAAAGCTAGGGCCACCCGATTTGCTAGCACCTTTGTAATACACTTGTAGATAGTGTTGCAGCAGGCGATAGGCCTATAATCCTCCACAGAAGTGGCGTTAAGCACTTTTGGAACCATTACCAAGATGGTATTGTTAACCTCCCTCAAGAGTTTTCCGGAGTTGAAGAAATCCAACACTGCTGTCGTTACTAAAGGACCTACCATGTCCCAGTTTTCTTTGAAAAACTCCGCTGTGAAGCCATCTGGCCCAGGGGCCTTTCCCTTGGGCAAGGAGAATATAGTGTTCCGGATCTCCATCTCTGTAACTGGTTGAGCAAGAAGAGCAGCCTGATCAAATGAAAGTGGATGTTGGATAACCTCCCTCAAGTCCTCTAACGAAGGTCTAATAATCTCCCCTTGAGGCTTCAAGAGGTCCTCAAAGAACTCTACAAACCTTCGTTGCACCAGGCGTGGCTCCGTCAGTATGTTCCCCGAAGAGTCGAGGACGGAGAGGACTCTGTTCCTCAACTGTCTTTTGTTGACATATTGATGGAAGAACTTGGTATTTCGGTCTCCTTCCCTGAGCCATCTGACCCTGGACTTTTGCCTAAAGAAGGACTCCTCCGAGGAGCGCAACTCTGCAAAGATACATCTTTGGCTTTTCTCCACCTCAGCAAGGTCGGCAGAAAAAGGATTTAGCTGTAATTCTGCTTGAGTGGCCTCCATCATCTTCCGCGCATCAAGAGTTCTAGCAAATATATTAGAGTAGGAATCTCTGTTGAGTTGCTTGAGTCGACATTTGAGAGCCTTGAGTTTAGAGACAAGCTTGTACATAGGGACACCATTCCCCGGCGCATTCCACACTTGTGAGACAATTTCATTGAACTCCGGGTGCTTCATCCAGAAGTCGAAGAACTTGAAGGGCTTCCTTCTATGAGTCGGATTAAGAATCTTCACCACCATAGGCGAGTGGTCCGAGATTCCAGGAGCAAGGAAGGAGGCTTCTGAGTAAGATAGATCCAAGCTCCACTTGGCATTCACTAGAACCCTGTCAATCTTCCTTGCTTTCCTAGAATGCCCTGAAGACGTGGGCCAAGTGTATCTAAACCCAACGAACCTCAAGTCTTCCAAATTTCGCTTGCTCCAAGCACTGTCCAAACTCATTAAAACAAGGGAGCCAATCTTCGGAGCCACCGACCCGGTCCGATGGATCCTTAATAGCATTGAAGTCCCCCAAGACAAGCCAAGGAGTGTCTCGGAGATGGTTGCTTTTCATGATGATGTCTTCCCACAGCGGTCTCCTCAGCGAAAAAGAGTGATCTCCATAAATAAAAGAAACACAGCAAGCTACCCCAGAGTCTAGGCTCTCAAGGTTCCCATGAATTGCCTGCTTGGTAAGAGAGAAAGTTTCAAACTCGACTCTCATGGGGTCCCATCCGACCCAAATTCTACCCCTGGGGAAAAAGTCATAGTTTGCAATCCAACACCAACCTCTCAATAGAGCTTCGAATATGGAGTTAAATCGATCCTGTGGCACCTTAGTTTCCACCAAAGCAACACAACACAAGTGGTTCGACGTAATAAAATTACGAATCTCCGCTTGTCTAGTTGAATCAACCATACCTCTAATATTCCAGCATCCTATATACATATGTACAAAAAGGAAACAAGGAAGGGTTACCTCCTTTTCGGTGGCTTGCGACGGCTCGGAGTGGGAGCCGCTCGAGCCGCCGGAGGAGGTGGGTCTGGAGGAAGCACCAGGGGCTTGTCCTGGGTATTCTCCTCCCTGTTTCTCGTTGGCGGAGCCTTCGGTGATAGACCTGGAGGGGCCTTCGGCGATTGACAAGGCGAGAGAAGATCTTCATCTGAGCTAAGGTGGTTGATAGACTCATTCAACTCCGCTCCACTCCCCAGGCCCGCATCTGGATGGCTATTGGGATCTTCCTCCATTGTCGAGGTGTGGTCATCCACACTGATTAGTGCTTGAAACCCACTCTGAGCCCTCCGGGTGGAGGTTGATGGCAAGCTTTTAAGAGCTGCTGCTGACTGCTTGAGTGGTGGTTCCTCTTCTCCAGAGCTTGCCGGATGGTCCAAATATGTCTCCTTGGGGGGGAGAGATTTGTTCTTCTTTCCCTTGACTTGTTTCCATCCAAAATCAGCCTCATTCAGGTCTACCACCAGCATCGGTGAAGTCTCAGAGGGGCGGGCCTCCACTGGTGGGGAGGGGGGGATGGTCTGAACTTGCTTCTGGCCTTGCACCGCCTTCCGACCATTCAAAGAGGCTGCACAATTGTGCCCAAAGGAGCCACACTTCAAGCATTCGGCTGGCTTCCACTCATACTCGATGGCAATCGACCGAACAACTCCGTTTAGTCTTACCCTAGTCAAGTAGAACCTTGGCTTGTTTACTTGAATCTCCACACAAACTCTTGCAAAAGAGATCCTTTGAGATTGCTCCGTGCGTTGATCAACAAATAATGGCTTGCCAATGGTGCTCGCGATGGCGCTAATTGTCGGGGCTGTCCATAGGTCAAGAGGTAGGTTCTTCAAGCGAATCCACACAGGCACCGTGCTTTGCTTCTCCCTCTTCAACTCTAGGAGCGGCTTCCATTGTTGCAAAACAAGTGCAACCCTTGCAACCGTTATAGGACCTTCTTCCAAAATCTTCCTTCTGAACTCAGGGTCAGGGATGCGGAAGAAAAAGAAACCCTGGTCATCGGCAAAAACCTCAACAAGTTTCGGCCCCCAACATATCTTGAGCGAGTTCTCCGTGAGCTGGAACGGCAAACTCTTTCCTACATAATATCCAACCAGACACTCATGCCATTTGGGATCCACCGCATCTAACACTTCTTCGGGAAGATCCACAACCGGGATATCATCCTCAAACGAGGGAGGAACAAAGGTAAGGTCATACCCTTTTGCTGCAAGTTTCGCAACATTTGCCCACGTCCGGACAACCGGGGCATCTGGTTTCCTCGCTTGTTTTTGCGAGGCTTGGGGCCGTTTGGAAGCCGACCTCGCTCTACTTCGTCCTCTCGAATGCCTATCCCGGCCTACATCTTTGGGGCCTCGGTTTGATGTCTCTGCTAGTGCAGGAGCCTTGCCCGTGAGCATGGATGCCCGGGCCTCCTTTTCTCGATTGAGGGGACTAGACGTCCTCTCCGATCCATCTCTCAATTGTGCCGTATTACTCGGCTCACCACCCACAGCCATTGGAGCAGCCATAACACTACCCAGCCAGCTAAACCCAGACCTCTACACATCAGCCATCTAGAGAGCAAGAGACTAACCGGTCGAACGCCTCGCACCTCTCGGGTTGGCTGGACGCAGCAAAGACGGGGCAGGGTGGAGGACCAACAGACCGTTCAGGAGCAAGGCGGCTTACCTGACGCCCTCTTCCCGCTGCGATGAGGTCCGAGATGCACCAGCACCGCTCCTCAAGGGCCGAGCAACGCAGCAGTTCGGTGCAGGGCGCGGCACGGCTCGGAACAGGGGAGCGCCAGCAACCGTTCAAGAGCAGGGCGCGGCACGGCAGGGTCGAACGCCAGCAACCGTTCAAGAGCAGGTCGCAGCACAGGAGCGCCAGCAACCGCTCAAGATCAGGACGCAGCACAGCAGGGTCGGAACCAGTTCGGTGTAGGGCGCGGCACAGCAGGGGATCACCAGCAACCGTTCAAGATCAGAGCCGAGGGAGGCTTACCTGAGGGAGCTGGGCCGCCTACGAACCACAGACCCGAGCCGCACCAGCACCGCACCTCAAAGGGCCGAGCCGCGCAGCAGCAGCGATTTTCGTAGAGAGGCCGCTCAGATCTCGCCGCAGAGATGGAGAGGGTCGAATCCGTTCGGTGAGGAGCAAGGGCCTTCCCAGAGGAGCTGAACCCCCAATTTTCACGCCAATCGAAGGTCTGGATCGGCCGGATCGAGCAGCTGACGCCGGCGAGCTACAGTTCAAAACCCCAGAGGAAGAGAGGCGATGAACAGTACCCGTGCGTGCATTTTGGCTTTTACTGCCAACAAAGTTTGCTCATACATTATCCCAATAAGGATTTATAACTCTACTAAATTTATATAATTATTCTCATTATTGTCTAGTGAGGGTTCCGAAAAGCCACGCCGAGATGTGTGATGTTTTTTGTTGGTCAAACAGAAATCTCTCGGTTGGATCGGGACATTTATGATGAGAATTTTGATGACTTAACGAGGAGCACTTTTATAATTTCAATTAGTTAAGTTCTTATCTTATCTAGAGATTGTGTCCACTCTTACCTAAATCGAAAGAATAAAGTATATACATAATCTCAATCCTATTGCCACGTCACCAATTTATAAAGTCCACCTCGGCAATGTCAACATCAACGCAACGGTTTAGGCAAAGTGGCAAGCGAAAGCGGAGTTGATTGAGCATTCTTGTTAAGTTAGAGGACTTGATTGAATAAAAGAAAAGATAATAATTTAATTAAACTAGATGATTGAAGTTTCACCCTAGGCTCAATCGTCACAACTGATCCGTTGCCGAGGCCTTTGGTCAGCTCGGTGCCCACCATCATGACGGCAAAGCTGCAAGACATGGTGGTAGATGATGAAAGAGGAGAGTATTTGTGGGAATCTAGGAGGATTGGAAATTCTAAAGAGGGTTATTTTGTCTTAGTAACAAATAAGATTTTGTTAGAGGACGGTGAGTGGAATTTTCAAAAGTAGAGGAGAGTAAGGCCCTGTTTGGTTCAGCATTTGGAATGGGCTTTGGGGCTCTGAAGGGGTTTGGCCAAATGCAAGTGGTGTTTGGTTCAATTTTTTAAGGACTTTGGGAAGATGCAATTACATCTTGAAAGGGCTTCAAAGGCCTTTGGGGGAATGGAGGGGTAGAGATCCATTGGCAACTTGCATTTTCGGAATGCAAGTTCATCATTGTCCATCACTATTCATCTTCTTCGGTGGAGAAGCTTATCAGAGGCCGACGACTGCCGGCCAAGGGGTCACACGCATCGGCGACGTGCTGGCGACCGCTGCCTAAGGGTCGCCCAACCCCAGCAACCATCGCCGAACTTCAAGCAATGCCTAGGTCGCGCAACCCAATTGACTGGTGGCCTGAATTGCATGACCCAAGCGGCCGCCTAAGGTCGCACAACCTTAGGCGACAGTCGCCAGGGTCGAGCGACCCCAGGCAACGGCCGCCTAGGGTTGCCCAACCTTGGCAACCGTCTAAGGGCCAAATCCAGCCATTCGGCGGTTCAGTGGCTAGACTTAAAAAAAAAAATTACAAATATTTATTTTTTAAAATTTAATAAAAGCCTTTTACAAATGCAAATTTTATCAGACGGTATTTTGGCCAAAATTGCTTCTCAATGCAAATTTTACTAAACGATATTTGCTTTTCGGAAAATCTCCTTCACTCAAAGGTATTTGCATTTTTGCAAATGTATTCCCCAAAGTCGAACCAAATGGGCCCTAAGTGATTAGGGAGTGAAAAATAAGGATGATTTTGGTAACAATTACCTAAGACAAACCAACTCTAGTACTAGGGACTTAAAGATGACACTGGACTAGGCGTTAAGCTTGAATTATCGGGAGGCTTTGGGGAAGAAGGCATTTCTTAGAAGGAAAAATATACATCACCAGTGTAAAGTAAAATTTACATAAACGGCCTTATCCACTATTGGTTGGAGGATTGTAACTACCCATTATCCTAAATCACTAGCGTATAAGACCATTATTCTAAATAGCTTTTACACTACTGATCTATGCTATAATTACTCTTCTTAAGATAGAGCGAATTGCATAAAGTTTAGTTATAAATTCATAAAGAAACTGTGTCAAAATTCCAATGAATCCTTTCTAACCTAAGGGCACAAGCGCATAAACCCATAAGATAACCTGCAAGCCCAATAATCAATTAAGTTTAGGCATTTGGCTCGTGCAGTTAGTTCTAATCTAGACCGATTTTCACGCAATTGGTGGGACTTTAATAGATAACCTTTAGCTCTAAAGCTAGAAATGCAATGATGTCCCAACTAATTGCACCAACCCTAGAGATTGATTCAAATAATTATTAAATGTAGATATGTGATCTAAAAAATTGTTGATGTGGGAAATCAAAGTTCAAATAATTCTTTGTTAATTTTTACAGTGAGGTTCTCAACCCCAAAACTGTAGTTTTGGGGAAAGGGCAGCCCTCGAAGTTATATGCAGAGTTGCTAACGTCAAGCTAGGTGATGTGAGATATGTGTTAGGATTTCATACCCACTCCCCCCATCATCCCAGGGCCATTACTGCTCTCTAACACAAGGTAAGGTTCTCAGTCCCCAAACTGCAGTTTTATGGTGAGGGTAACCCCCGGGTTATATGTAGAGTTTTTTTACTAAGGGTTATATGTAGAGTTGCTAATGTCAAGTTGGGCAATGTGGGATCTCCATTAGGATTTCGTACCAAATGAAAATATTTTTATAGAATTATTATTTTAAACGATATAAGTGATCATTTTTTAAAAAATATATAATTTTTTTAAATCATTCATTTTTTATCAAACAAACAAAGCTTTAGAGAGTCACAAAATGATCTTCTCCGTTAGTTTGTAGAAGCGTGTCGCGCCTTCTTTTCTTTGGCTTGACTGGACTGGAAATTAAGATTGGAATAGTATAGTCCCATATCTCTACAAGTGAATAGGCTAATCGGACCGTACAACCACGGTTAGTGCCTTTCGGTCAACGAACAACATCAAGAAAACTTCACAGGAGACACCGCACGTTGGAAAGACTGCATGCGTTGGGCCTTTCAAGACCCTTGAATAATCCGAAATCTTTTATTTATTTCTGATAGAAGATAAGACGGTTGACATTAGGGAAAAGCAGCTAAAAGTTAGGCGGCCCAATAATCACCTAATCAAAATGGCTCGAATTTCAGTAACATCTAGAGGCGATGGCAACGGTTGTCTTCCGTCCTTATTGCCTTATCATTCAAAAGCGGAAACAGGATATATTGTCGGACCAATAATGTTGAATCTGCATATTTATTCTTGAGTTTTGACCTGAAAAAGAGTGCTAGGAACGTGGTGCCTTTATCTTGAAAAGTTCTGTTGACGCCTAATTTAAACTTATCATTTAGAAATAGAAGATAATATTTGATTATAAATGGAGATTTTGAAAAAAAAAATTGAATTCAAAAAATTCAACAATCATGTGATTTTGGAGCCACTTTTTTATTTAGAAGTTGAGTGAATATTGAGAAATCTTTACTTGTTTATTGAATTTTCCCTCTATAAATAGAGAGTGCAAAGCTTTAAATGTGGGGCTTCTCTTCGTCTTTCGTCGAAGGAAAAAATAGAAAAGTGAAGAGAAAAAAGAAAAGTGTGGGGGGTTTTCTCTTCATCGAAAAAAAAAAAAGAGAGAAAAGCCAAAAAGGTGAAAACAGAGAAAAATGGGCTTCGGTTCTTGAAGGAAAAAGAAGAAAAGTCAAAAGAAAAAATGTGCCGAAAGAGAGCAGAGTGAAAGTGACGGGTGAGAGAGACTTGAGGAGAGAGAAAGTAAAAAGAAAAAAAAGAGTCACTGTGCTTCTTCTCCGAGAGGTCCTCGCCTGACTCCGTTGCTGCTCATTGTGCCTCCCGTTGCCGCGACCACCGTCTCCAGCCTCCCTGCTGCTCCGCGCCGCACCATCGCGCCACCTCCACGCCACCGCGCCGTCGCAGCTAGCTACAGCACCGCGACCCCTCCGCTGCTGTAACACTCTCGATTGACGCTCCCTCCGCCACTCCCAACTGCAGCAGACCTTCACCTGACGCCCTAAACCGGCGACTTGCGACTGCCAGAGCGCCGCACGCCTCCATCGCCGTGTTTCCACCACCGCCGTTTCGTCGGTCTTCCCCGAAGTTCACCGCGACCCCTCTGCCTCCGTTGCTGCGCGTCTCCGCCACCGCTGCTCCCTCTGCAGCAGCCCGAACCAGTTCTAGTAGTCCGACGCCCCTGCCCGCGACGTGGCTACTCCTCTGCTCCGCTCAGCAGTGATCCCCGACGCCGAGTCTCCACTGCAACCCCGAGCAGCCGACGCCTCTCCGCTGCTCCGAGCTCGAGCCGCACGCTACTGCTGCTCTGCCGACGCCCGCAGCGCACCTCGCCGCTCCGCTCGTCGTCTGCCGACGCTCGCCGCGCCACTGCCTGCCTTCGCCGAAATTCCGACGCCAGCGACACCGAAGTCTGCCGCCCACAGTCCTTTTTTCTAACCCATTAGGTAGTTTTATTTTATTTTTCCTTTATTTTATGTTATTTTACTTACCTTTTTTAAATTTCAATATTATTGCATAGAAAGGTGATTTTCATTTTATAAATACTGTAAGCATTATCCATAAGTTTTTTTTTAAATTATTATAATTGTTAATTTGATCCGTAAGACGCCGGATCGTTTTTTAATTATATTAATTTTTAGGTATTTTGATAGTATTTTAATTGTTAAATCACTATAGAATTAAAATAATTGTTAATTTAATCCGTGAGACAATGGATTATTTTTTCGGTTATTTTAATTCTTATCTTTTTTTTTTGAATAATTACTTGTTTTGAAAAGATTTAAAAAAACACTAAAAAAATAAAAAAAAAAAAAAGTATAAAAAATCTAAATCTTGCATCAAAGTTTTTTAGGCTTAGTACACTAGGATCGCATCATGTTACATCATATCTAGAACTTAGGTACTTAGATCCATACACATTTCATATTTAAGGCAACGCATTTTGATTTTTATGATTCATATAGAATTAGGATCATTTTCCTTTAATAAAACCAAAAAAAAAAAAAAAAAAACTGTTATTTAGGTTAAATAGATTTCATAATGTGCACATTACATGTTGTGCTTTAGTTTGTGGGTCATAGGTTAATGTTTTAATATTCCCATCGTATAGTTTTTTAATATAAAAAAAAAAAAAAAGCCAAAGATTAGTATTGCATCATTATGTTGTTTTTCTTAATAAGAATTATTAAGTCATTTAAAAAAAGAAAATAAAAAAGTCATTTATTTGGTTAGTTAATAGGTTAGTTCATAATTAATCCCATTTCATGTCATCATTGTTAGTGTAAGTTGCATATGTGTAATAAAAAAATCATTAAAAAAATCATAATAAGAACATGCATATAGAATTACCACGTCATACATCCCATATCATGTAGCACGTACATATTTAGGATTAGGTGAATTAGATTGTACATATATGGTGATGGTTTAAGTTATGCCATATGAATTGCATCTCACATGTCATTAAAGTAAAATTCATGCATATTAAGTTTAAATTAAGATTGCATAAAATAAAAATTAGGTGTCATGTCATTTGAAAAATCATGTTTAGGGCATGCATTTTTATTAGCTTTTTTGTAAGTTTTTTTAAGAGAATAGACCTTAATAAGGTTGTAGTTTATAATTTCTTACAATCTATCACTTCGGTTTATTGAATGTTATTTCATTGATTGTGCAGTCACATGACCACCCTTTGCATGTTAGTTGTTTAGGTTAAAATTAATCGAGACTGCTTGCAAAATATTTTTGAAATTAAAATGACAAGGTACCGAAAGGGCGTTAGATTTTTCTAGCGTAACCATGTCCCCGAACCTATTGAATCTCTGGTTCGCAAAAGTAAAGTATTCTCACATACTTTACTTGGGTTAATTGGTTAGTGGCGGCTCGAAATTGAGTATAATTGCATGTTTAAATGAGTTAATTTCTTAGTATTAAGTCGTGATTGGTAGGACTTGGGAGGGTCTGTGCCAAGTTTTCGGACTTAGTAATCCAATAACCTTCTTTGAGCAATTCACCCTCGAAAATTAGGTCGCGACAAGTTCTTTTTACTTCACATCTAGAGAGAGAAGAAAATATATATATAATGTCTTCAAATTAATTACTTGCCCTAATGTACTAATTTCTGTTGAGATAAATGAATGATCTTTTCTAAAATAATCAAACGTTTGCTCAACTTGAAAAATTTCAATTCTTTTAAATTATCAATAATGCAAATTAGCATATAATGTCTTCAGTTGATTCCGGTTCGTCTCCTTGAAGCTGGTCGCGACGACCTTGTCCCGGTCGGCTAGGAGGTTGCCTGGTCATGCTTTTTGGCTGTTGAAGGTTGCTTGGGAGTATTCTGGCTGCGTCCGTTCGGTCCCTCTGTCGCCACAGCCCCACAACTCTCTTCATATTATGCAGCAAACATCTGAGGCATAAGCTGATTGAGGTTTGTCGATGATATGGCTTGAATTTATTATATGCTGGAAAATAGTGTACTCCCTAATAATTGGGCTACAACGCTCGGTGGTATTGAATGTTGTTGTTTGTTATTGCATAGTGAGCAATAATGAGTAATCATAAGAGTAGAATAAAAAAGATTTTATTAATTCGCCGTCATGGGTCACGTGATGATTGTAGTTAACAGACTTCTTGGACTATCTGGGGGTCAAATGTTACGACTTACTGATAACAGCCATTCATTTAAGTGAAATAAATTAAGAACATTCAAACCTCTCTCTGGTCGGTGGATTTATGGCGTGAAGTCTTCGTGGAGAAAATGTTACCCACGTAAATGTAGAGTTTTCACGACTGTGCAGAGTCCTTGGTTATGGTCTTCAATCTTTTGATAGTGTCTTAACAACCTTCATGCATGTCAAAGAGGATCTACTTCATAGGAATTTCACACATTTGCATCTCGTTGTCAAAAATAAGCAATCGCACCATAATAAACCAGAAAGATATAAATGTGGACACGATCACGTTGATGAGATAACAGTGGAATGAACAGAACATTAGGAATAAAGAGCAAGTAAAAGATAAGAGAGAATGCTAATATGCGAGGTTTGTTCAATATATCCTTAAAGAGTTACGGATTGATCTTCTTCGTTAGCTTATGGAAGCGTGTTGCGCCCTCTTTTCTTCGGTTTGAATGGACTAAGAATTGAAATTGGAATAATGCGATCCCATATGTCTACAAGTGAATAGGGCATTTTGACCCTACAACCACGGTGGATGCCTTCCAGTCAAGGAACTAAGAACATCAAAAAGCTTCACGTAAGACACCCGCACCTTGGAAAAGTTGCATGCGTTGTGCCGCTCAAAACCCTAGAACAATCCTCATCGACGATAAGATGAGAGAGTTGACATTAAGGAAAACAGCTAGCGGCGGCTTACCCCTGATCAAAATGGCTCAAAGTTTCAGCAACATCTAGAGGCCATGGCGACGGGTCCCGCTTCTCTACCTATTGCCTGATCATTCAAAAGCTAAAAGGTGGATAATTGTTGGATCAGCCACATTGCATCTGACGACTTATTTTTGTCATTAATGTGGCAATTTTATCTTAAGAAGTTCTTTTACTTCAAGTTGAGAGAGAGAGAGAGAGAGAGAGAACCATCAGTGAGAGTTTGAAGGAAGTATTTATGTCTATCATGTCTTATGATTAATCAGTTATGTTGAAGTAAATGAATGATCTTTTATGAAGAAGTTTGAGTCTTTCAAAGAATCGATAATCCATACAAGAATATAAGCCGGTGCATTTGAAACGAAGCTGCTACATTTTAGTATACTCAAAGGTCAATTTTCAATAACTATGTTTTTCATAATAATCGTGCCTGGTGACATGCCTACATCACATCAAGGATATATATCAGATATATCAAATGTTCTTTTTTTCTCAATGCATTACAAGGTTAGGAGGGGAGATTAGTAGAGCTACTACATTGGTCATTACCATAATGGTTCCACACTCGCTCCGAAATGGTTCGTATGAGCTATAACTACTTAGCTCGCTCATAGGTGCACAAGCCTATCACCGCAGCCCCACCAGCATACTAGAAGCCAAGAAGTCTCTTCACATTACGTAACAATTGTCAAAGACATGAGCTGACTGAGGTTCATTGATGATATGTTCTCGTATTTTTTATCTCATGGAAACCCCTAATTAGAGGGCTGCGAAACTTAATGATATCAAATTTTGTTGTTATTGGTACGTATTAAGTAATAATGAGTAATCGTAATAACAATAGAAAAGATTTTATTAATTTGCCGTCGTGGGTCAACTAATGATTAACTTGCAGATAACAAACTCTTGACTTTTCCCCCCGCGGGGCCCCGGGCCCGGGGGAAGGTTTGGTCAGATGCTGCGGCTCTCTCTCTCTCTCTCTCTCTCTCTCTCTCTCTCTGGTCACTGGATTGGAGCAAAAGTCAGGTGCAGCCTATCGTGTTTAGTCTTCGTGGAGAAGATGTTATCCGAATCAAGCCATGAGAGGTCACGGGCAAATCCAGAGGAAGATGCAAGCTGTTTGACGCCGGTCGATTTTGAAATCCACGTAGAGCCATGCAGCTGAGAGAGATTTTGAACGTGCGCCTTTTTATTTTGGTCAAGCACGTAAATGTAGATTTTTTGGCGACTGTTCAGAGTCCAAGGTTCCGATGGTCCAATCAGTGTCTTGACAATCTTCATGCATGTCAAAGACGATCTATTCCCTGGAAATTTGGCGCATTCATGTCTTGCCGGGAAAGCAATTGATCGGATGATAATAAATCGGAAAATAAGAAAGTAAATCAAAATATTGGATTAGTGCGGTTCATTTGGTATGACCGAAATTTTAAAGATTACATTGGAAAAATTAAAAGTTAAAAAAATGATATTATACATTAGAATAAAATTCAAAGGCCAAGTTAAATAAATTAAAAGTTCATGGACCAAATTGCAAATTGAATCAAAATTTATGAATTATTTATGTCATTATTCCTAATCTAAATAATCAATAGGACAAATGTATCAAGTTCTTGTCATAAAATATTTATAATAATTGAATAATTTACTACCAAATACTTGACTATCGATCTAAATCTGAGCAAAAAACCTACCTTAACCAATTATAATTCAAGGTTGTTTTGTGATTTAAGTAAGCATAGCATATCCATCAGCATCTCAATTCGCTCAACCGTGGTACTATATATGTACGTCAAAGCGGATTTCAATTGGAAATTATAGGTTGTTTAGGTTACTATCCTAGTCGAGTGACGATGAAAGAACCTTGACATAGAACAAAGAGTACAACGCGAGAAAAGAACAGGCTCTGAAAAATATTGCTTGTCCATAAATACCACTCAATGAGGAATAGAATGCAATATAGTGTGGATAATGAGATAAAAAGTCCACCACTGAACTGTCGTTTTATTACAATAAAGTGAAATTATTGGCCTTTAGCTATGGTATTATCGCAATTATTAAGAGATGAACTCAATCATATTAAATATCCATTTAGAGTTGTTGACTTCATTGAGGTGGTTAAGCTGTTCGTGCAAAAGCGTTAGCAACACCACATTATTTAGGGCACGCATAACAAAATTTCTGAAACATAAATAAATTTCTAGCTAGAAATTGATATCAATTTATATTCCCTATACAAGTTTCTAAGCAAAGAAACACGTTTGATAACAACTCACAATTTTTTGTTTTTGGAATAGAAATTCGTTTGATAATAAAAAATAAATTTTTTACTTTTTGGGGGCATGCCTGGAAGCGGGTAGGTGGCGTCCAGTGCTAGGCATCCGACACTCAACGTCCGACATCTTGCGATCAATGATCAAGAACGAAGGCCAACATCCCACAAGCAACAGTGGGCGACAAGCAATGACAAGAGTGGATGATGAGAAAAGTTTTTATTTCTCACTTTTATTTAAGGAATAAAAAAGCTAAAAATTTTAGCTTCTAATTTCTCCTCTAAATCTATTTCTAAAATAGAAATATGTTGGAGAAATGGAAAAATGAAATTGTATTGTCAAACAGATTTTTGTTCCAAACCTGTTTCAAACAATAAAAAAAAAAAAAAAAAAACCAAAGAAATAAAGAAATATAAATTTTGTTATGTGTGCCCTTAATTTTGGTTATTGAGTTGTAACTTTTTGTGAAGTCAATGAGTAACTTATTTCGAAGATAAGCTCAAAGATTATTTAAGTGTGCAATCATCCACTTCACAAGCTTAAACACCTTAGCATACGATGCATATTATTATCATAATCTACCATAATTATCTCTAATACTAACATAAATTTATGTGCGTAACCATTTATTCAAAGTTTAGAAATTTCAGTGTATGATTCAAATTACGCTTTTATAGCTTAATCCAGTAAAACAATTATCAAATTGAATGAACGATCATGCAATGATGACCAACACGAAAATAGTCAACGTGGGGAACATAAACATATGAATGCGAAACAACCTTTCGAGGGCCCTCTATAGATTTGTAGTATAAAGAATTACAAATATTTGTCATATCAAGTCGAGCTGAAAATTAAAGAATTGAAATCCCCATATGCAGACAATCTTCACGATCCATGTACGATTGTACTTATTGTCGAAGAAGAAAATGACCGTTGATGTCGTGCTTTCCTTAATTGATGATTCCTTCACCTTGCTTTCGCAACTTGAGGTAATTGAAATAGAATGAATCAATGTGCACTCCAATTTTACGCCCTCCTGATTTAGTTGCCAGAAGTAAAAGGCACGCTTGTCGCTGGCAACCAAGTACTGCCGACAATGAAGTTCCCGACGGTGAACTTTAATGCCTCCGACGCACTAGTGATGACCCGATAACCACCCCATTTCACTCTATTCTTAGTTGATGACCCGGGTCTGGTATTCGTGTATTCAACATAGTACAAGGTCTTGAGAGCAAAGTTACCGCTCCACTCCATCCAAACGGTAGGGTGAATCAAGCTATCAAGATACATCTTCATGAAGACGGTTCTAGAATACTCTTTCCACGGTCTACCGAGGTAAGTGTTAATGGACCTTTGGACCGGTTTTAAATCAGAAGTTGCGGTAACCCAGCAATTGTGGATGGAGATGTCGGTGTTTTGATTTGGATCAGTTCGATCTTGTGTAGTGATAGTGTTAGTTTTGTTGGGAGGGTTTTGGGGACAAATGTTGCAATTATGGAAAACAACAGCGGCGTTTCCAAAGATGAAGTCCACCGTCCCATAGATGTTGCATTCTCTATAAAATTGTCGCTCGAAGTGGACATAGAGGGTGTCTTGATAGCCTTCAAAGCTGCATTTGTAGAAGACAGAGAGATCAAAGCCAGAACGTAGGGCAATTGCCTGGTGATTGGCCGCGCCAGCGGTGTTGCGAAAAGTGATGTCTCGAGCAATGAATCCATCACCAACAACAGCTAAAAGGACAAAAATATTAAATCAGAAGGCAAGGTCAAAGTATAGGAATAGGCAAGATTTTTCATTAACACACAAAGTTATATGAATTTTCACATTAGAAGAAGTCGCAGTCTTGTATGTCCAGTCCCCATAGACTGATGTCAATAATCCCTTTCATGTTCTAGTTTTGCTTCATTGTCAAACGTATGGTAATCAACTGGATGATCAATAGACATTCAAAAAGCTACAAATTGACTAGAATAAAAAAGGAATGTTAACTACAAAACATGCACTTGTATATGTGTATCCATAGTTCATAAAATATATAAAATTTCTAATCATAACACCATTCTAGACACTTTTTACCATTAAGATATCCAAAAGAACAAATTATCTAATCACACAAGATTTGAGATGCATTATCCTTTGTCCCACAGTTCATTTAATACGGCATTCATGATCTAGCCTTAGTAATTATTACATCTACACAATTATTTCTGAATTCCATCCACTTATTCAAAGAGGGCAATGCTCCAAGGACGGTAAAGTCAATTATAGAATTTAATTGGCATGATTACTTTCTCTCCAAAGCAATCTAGAAAATGCAGACTTTTCATCCAGAATCAATAAGAGCAATTAACAGCAGCTATAGACCGCCATTTGGTGGCAAGGGACCAGCCAAAGAAAATTTTGTGTGGGGTCCATGAATAGACACGTTAGAAAGTCCTCGGATGTTGTCTCTTTGCTTGATGATGATGACATGCGACAGAGATGTACGTCTCCTTCATTAAGTCATTGCTCGACTGGTTTAAAGTCAAAGACTATAATTCTTCCCTCTAGGCTTAATTAATTATATTTACCAGGAGCCAAATCCTAATTCTTTCGCATAACTTATGTAGATTACTACATAACAGACTTAGCTGAAAAAATATTTGCGAATGAATTCATTTTGCTTATTACTATTTTGAACATTACATTTTAGAACATTAATTCTTTTCAACTAATATATCATATACAAGTCAATATTTTACGTGGAATGCATAGGACAATGTAATTTATAGTAATTAGTGTGAGTTTATTTAACTCCAAATAACTGGAATTGTATTTCAAGCACCTCATTTATGAAAATTGTGGCATGACTATTTATTAATTATTTTTTTTTTTGTATATGTATTGTTCTTTCTTTTCTATTCTAAGAACAAAGTGGTCGAATGACCTATTCAATTATTGAGTCAGTAATTCCTTCAGTTTATTTTATATAAATAGAGAATATTTTTTTCTCAAATTAAGCTTAATAGGTCTTCGTGAATTCTTTCAATACCAAGCTCTAGGTGGCAACCTAAATAAACAATGAATTAGTGATTCCTTATTGCATGCTAATATTCAAGAAAAAATTATAAGGTTAATATCAAACTTTTAGTACTTACCAACAGTGTCTGATTTGAAGATGGTGGATCCTCCGCCCACGCTTCTGCTTCCGTTGATAATGGTCTTCCCAATACCATCTCCCACAAACATAATATTCTTCAATTAAAAGCTGACTTCAATGTTCTCCTTAGTATTATCGCAGTTGTAAAGAGATGAAATCAATCATATGTAATATTCATTAAAAGCTGTTAACTTCATTGAGTTGGTTAAGCTATTCGTGCAAAAGCGTTAGCAGCACTAAGTTATTTAATTTTGGTTAGGTCATAACTTTTTGAGAACTCAATGAGTAACTTATTTCGAAGATAAACTCAAAGATGATGTAAGTTTGCAATCATCTACTTGATAAGCCTAAACCGTTTAGTGTATGATGCATATAATTCTTTATGACTTACCATAATTTACCCGCATAATTTTATGCACGTAACCATTCATTCAAAATTCAAATTTTAGTGTATGATTCAAATTAAACTTTTATGGGTTAATCCAATGAAACAATTTTAGCCTAGAATGAATGATCGTGCTATAATGACCAACACGAGAATAGTCAAATGGGGGAACACAAAATATGAATTGGGAAACATTTCGGGGGCTCACTAGAGATTTTAGTATTATAAAGAATTACAAATACTTGTGATATCACACCACCGGCTCAAGTGGCTCCGCTGGGTAGGTTCCAGGCCTTCACGGGGAAGTCGGGAGTTCAAAGCCCCTGCAACTTGCGTTGCAAGGAGGCTGGTGGATCATTAGGGAATTTAAGCGTGGCGTCAGGGTGGTGGTTTCTTTGCTAATGTTATCAAGGGGTTTACGGCGCACTATCGATGCAAGCTGGTTCCTCCTGTCACAAAAAAAAAAAATACTTATGATATCACGATGAGCTGAAAATTAAAGAATTTAAAGTCCTACATGTAGACAATCTTCACGATCCATGTACGATTGTACTTATTGTCAACGTAGAAAATGATTGTTGATGTCGTGCTGTCCTTAGTTGGTGATTCCTTCACCTAACTTTTTCAACTTGAGGTTATTGAGATAGAATGAACCAATATGCACTCCATCTCTCTTGATTTAGAGGCCAGAAGTGAAATGCACGCCTGTCGCAGGCAACCAAGAGTTGCCCGCGATGAGGCTCCTGACGGTGAACTTTGAAGCCTTCGACGCGCTAGTGATGACCCAATAACCTCCCCATTTCACTCTATTCTTAGTTGATGACCCGGGTCCGGTATTCAAGTACTCACTCTATTATTAGCATCAACTGCTAATAGGGTCAAATGGGCAGGTTACCATGTCATCACAAGCACAACCGAGGCTGCTAAGTTCACCATTGGGAGCTTCATTGCCGGCGGCTCCTGGTTGCCCGCCACTGGCATGCCGTACACATCCGGCCTTTAAGCTCATTAAAGATGCGAATTTAGAGGTGGGATGCAAGTCTTACAGGAGTACAGGGCACCTCAAAAGGAACACAAGTGTTCTGTCATATGCAGCACATTCGCCCATTAGCAGAAAATTCTTTCTTATATAGTTCCCATTCGTTATATATATCTGATGTAATAAGGTGATCAAGTTGTCATTCTTTTATGATTCTAGTTTGTTATTCTTTCGAGATTGTACTTTTATGGTGATTATCACACGTTTTTTCTGCCTCCATATATCTCATTTTCTGTATTGGCATATTGTGGTTTCGTCTTTTTGGCTTAAATCCAATATAGTTGCGCAAACAACGGTCTATTCATGACGATGAACCAACTTTTTAAAGGGAAAAGTTCCAAAAAAGTCCTAAACCTTTTGGCTTTGTGCCGATTTAGTCCTAAACCTTTTTTTGGTGCCGATTTAGTCCTAAACATTTTTATGTTGTGCCAATTCAGTCCTTTTTTGGCCAATTTTGGCCTGATTTTGCTGACTGGACGCTGGCCAACCGACGTGACCTTATTGGCACTAACATGTACAGCTTTTAATAATATTTTAATGTTTTAGAATTTTATTTTTATTTATTTTTATTCTTTTTCTTTTTTCTTCTTATCTTCTTCCTCCAAATCCACGGAGCTCGGCGACCGGCCGAAGGCGACAGCCCGCCGCCCTCCTGGCCACTAGCGAGGTGGCCAGCGAGGTCGACCTCATCGGCCGTCACCTTTGGCAAGTCGCCGAGCTCCAGCCGACCGGGCGACCGGCCGGAGGAAGAAGATGAGAAGAAAAAAGAAAAAGAATAAAGAAAAGAATAAAAATAAAAAGAGAAAAAAATTCAAAAAATTCAAAAAATTCTAAAATATTAAAATATTATTAAAAATTGTCAACATTAGCGCCGATCGGCCACATCAACCGGGTCAAGTCCCAAATCCAACAAAATTCGCCAAAATTTACCGGAAATGACTGAATTGACACAACATAAAAATGTTTAAGACTAAATCGGCACCAAAAAAAGGTTTATGACTAAATCAGCACAAAGTCAAAAGATTTATGACTTTTTTGGCACTTTTCCCACTTATTTAATATCAAGAATAGTTTTTATAATTATCAGATGCTCCGATTGGAAGAGTTTTGCTCAAACCACCCCAAGTCGATCACTCCGACAAAGAAGGAAAATATTTAACGATTTAAATAGATAGATCTAAGTCGATAAATTGAACAATCTAGTTGACATGTGTTTTAGGACCAAATAGTGAATAATTATTGTAATAATTCCATTTAAAAACAGAAAATGCTTTCATTATAAGCTTATTGCAAAAAAAATTGGTCGAAGTGAGAAAATAATGGAAAGATGTAAGAATTGTATAAATGCAACATACAGTGATTGAAAGTCTTGATGCTCAGAGGTGTAGAATATTTGCCTCGGTGGCTGCCTTCTTAGGGAAGAGTGCAAAAATTTCAATTTTTGCAATAAGGAGAACGCCTTTGTAGTTATATAGAGTTTTCTATGTATTGAATTCAGAGACAACTTTGTTCTTACACATTTACATATATACACAGAGTGAAAAAAAATCGAGGAAATGTAACATGTTTGCCTAAGCCCAAATTAAATGATTTACTAAATAATTTAAGTATCAAGAAATCAGATACGGACAATGTGCGATGAAATTTCCAATGTTGCCTAGCACAAATATAGGCCCAAAACTATCATATCGGTTTTATAAATTAGGTGTGACTTGATGGAAACTTGTAATGCGATGGAAATGAGAATAACATAAATTGAAATTTGCAAGCACCGGTCACAACTCTGAACGCACACACATGACGAACATGCACAAAGTACAATAGAGAAAGCTCACAATTTTCCGTCATTTTTTTTTTTTTGGTAAAGCACAATTTTCCGTCATTGATTTAGAGGCAAGCTATTTTTTGCGATAAATATCCTAATTGGTGGAAGCGCATCTATAAAATTACATTCATGATGGTTTCATCATTTGTCCTTCACAAGTTGGTCCAGCATGAACCCCAGGAACTCACAAACAAGGTTGATTCAAGATTTTCCTTTAGTACATTTTGCACCCGCAGTTAGAGTATAATCCTAGAAAAAGACTACATCCACATCCGACAATGTAAGAGCATTGTGTCTTTGTTTGGGAACAATATAAAAAAGCTATCAGATTGATCACGTGGCAACTACTATCATCTTTATTCACGATATAATTAAGTGATATTTTATCGATATCAAATTAAACAAACGGTTCATTTCAAAAGCTTAAACTTGAAACGAATATAGGATTTCATTTGCACCACGTAATGAGTGTAATCTGAGATTGAAAAACTTCGGTCGGTTTATCCAACAAGTTTATTCCACAAATAGTTCAACAATAGCCTCGAAAGGGTTTCACGTAACAGGAACGTGCTAGTTTTGCATGCTGACCATACACACCAAACTGCGTGCGAATCTGTCTTTTTCGACCAAACTAATCATGAACTAATGAAACAGCAAGCGACTTTGACGTCCCCGTTTTGAATTTCTCCCACATCTAGAGGCGATGGCGAAGGCTTCTCGTACGTGTCCGGAAGGAAGTTCCTGTCATTTACGACGTCGTCTGCGTATCAAGATAACCCACGAAAATAGGAGTGTCCAATCAAGAAACGTAAGTGCTCTTATCTCTGTCTCCAGTCTGTGGGATATGTACCGTTTGATTAGAAATCCTTCATTCCTTGGAAGAAAATAGGAGCTTTGAATCGGGAGGACAAGGGCACACGGAAGCTTGCCGCAAAGCTTTTCGACGCCAATCAATTTTGGAGTTCATATTAAACTGGTCAAGCATATGATTAATGTTGATAAATCCATAAAAAAATTTATACAAAATTGACTGGGTGTAAACAAGCTCCACAGGACAGGCTTAAGAGGAGAATTGCTCACCGAGACCTGTTCATTTGGTCATCAACCAGTCTTGGGTGGGTTCCGGTAGGCTGCCAGGCACATGATCGCTTTTACCCCGCAGTCGAATGGCTTTACTACTTGTGATGCTAATTTGACATCACGAGACTTATCTAAAAACGTAATGGCTTAGATATGGATGATACAAGATGAGAGGCATATCTAATATCTAATAACTCAATATAGGCCCCACCCGAAGTTTTCTAAAACTAATTCGTTTGATTTGAGTCAACTTCAGCTTGGTCCAAATTTTTTAAAAGAAAAATTGGAATAATTGGGTGATACCATATCAATAGCGCGGGCATACCTAAAATTACTTAAGAAATGAGGATAATATAGTCTATATATCTTAAATCAGTTTATGTTATATGGATGGCGAGGAAGTCCAATTTAGGTAACTCAACTGCAAATTAGGTAAAATAAAAGTAAAATTTTTCTTAACCGATATACAGTTTGTTTTCATACCCTCTGGACATTTATATAATAAATAGTTACGCACTACAAAGTTTGCACCTTCCAAGTAGATGCTATAGGATATGCATATGCACACTCTATACTACTTGCTGGTGTTTTGGTTGTATCATCATGACGTCTATTAACTGCAGAAAAAATGCAAAACATGTTATGCAAATGGAAGGATGCTATAATAATTAGGCAATTACGTAACTCCCATGATCTTGTACTTATATGTGGTATGGCTCGTTCTGAATATAAAATTAACTTTTTGGCCCACTAGGAGGAAAAGAGGGAAAAAGAAAAAGAAATTCTATTATAAGCGAGGACTCAGATGGAGGGCATTCTTTTAAAGACTTGTCGAAAGTTAACAGGCTCGAAAGGCACCCGCCGTCGAGCTGAATCGTTCCGATTCCAATTGGTCACGGGTCTTGTAAAACGGCTAAAACACGCTCTTGGGTTCCTCCCTTAGCGTTGAGATCGAGTAGTTGTCACCTAATAATATTACACTAGGAGGCATGGATTACGAACAATTTTCTCACGCGTGTGTTTGTTTTTCTCCCTTTGATTAATGCAGCGCAAGCATTGACCCCGCAAGAAAAATCAAAGTACCCCATTTTTTCAAACCCTAACACGAACAAGGGTAGCCGAGAGATTAGCTGCATGACAAGTGTACCTTTTTCTTTCGTGTCGTTCTCGTTCAAAATTGACCACTGGTCAAATTTTGATTCTTCTTTGGTACAGGATTACGGAAAGCCCAAAACCGATAAAATCGCGTGGCATAAGGCGAAGTTGCATGGTGCGTGCGTGCGTGCGTGCGTAGGTGCATGCACGCCATGGCTACATCGTCTCTTCCAATCCACTTCTATATAAAGGGGAACGATCCAAGGCTTTTAATCACCAAACCCAGAGTTTTATCACAAGCTCAAGACTCCTCCTTGCTTCTCTGTCACCATTAGCACCACAAAATCAAAATGGGTTCTCATCAAAAGTTCACGATCCTTCTCTTCTTACCTCTATTGCTATCTCCAACCATTTCTGGCTATTCCTCTAGTGATGTGAAAGCCTGGTGTAGCAAAATGCCTTATCCTCAACCTTGTGAGTACTTCTTGACCCACGACCCGAAACAAGCTTCCATCAATCAAAAATCCGATTTCCTCAAGGTTTCCATGCAACTCGCACTTGAGAGAGCTCAAATGGCCCATAGCAACACGCACTCGCTAGGGTCGAAGTGCAGCAATGAGCGCGAGAAAGCTGTTTGGGCCGACTGCCTCCAGCTGTACGAGCACACTATTCTTCGTCTAAACAGAACTATTGTCCACGATTGCACCCACGATGAGGCACAAACTTGGCTCAGCACGGCCTTGACTAATCTCGAGACGTGTCAAGCTGGGTTCGTCGAATTAGGGGTCTCCGGCAATGTATTGCCTTTGATGTCAAATAATGTCTCCAAGTTGATTAGCAACACTTTGGCCCTAAACTACGCACCGTACACTACACCTAACTACACAAAGGAATTCCCCACTTGGGTGAGGCCTGGCGACCGAAAGCTCTTGCAATCTTCATCTGCCGTGTCTAAGGCTAACATCATTGTGGCCCAAGATGGTTCAGGGAACTACAAGACAATTAGTGAAGCTATAACCGCGGCATCAAAGAGGTCGGGCACTGCTAGGTATATCATCTATATAAAGGCCGGTACTTATAGTGAAAATGTTGAAGTTGGATCGAAATTGGAGAACATTATGTTTGTCGGTGATGGTATCGGGAAGACCATAATCACCGGAAGCAAAAGCGTTGGCGGAGGCTCTACCACCTTCAATTCGGCAACCGTTGGTAAGTTAATATCATCGAAGCTACATCTGATCCTCTTTATTTTATGGTCAATAAATACCGAAAATAAGAAAAATGGGTTCTGTATATATCAGTTTATTAGGAAGTATATCATATTATTTTGCTGCGCACTGTTTTGATAAAAGTAAAAGAAAAACCCTGTATAACCTAATTTAGTTTTTGACAGCTGTAGAAAACTAAGCCCATAATTCATTATCAGTTTTTTACTATAATCAAGCCAAGCATTGACTACGAACGAGAAGGAGACGTACATAGTTTTGCATGTCTTCAAGAAAATAGGCAACATCCAGGACTTTCTATCATGTCTGTAGCATGCGAGACCACACTCCATTTACAAATTCTAATCGGCTGGTGGCCGGACTATATGGATTGTATTTCTAATAATCTTTCTAATCTTGAATTTCAGCTGTCGTTGGTGATGGATTCATTGCACAAGATATCACTTTCCGCAACACTGCTGGTGCAGCAAATCATCAAGCTGTTGCTTTGCGCTCTGGCTCTGATCTCTCGGTGTTCTATAGATGTGGATTTGAAGGTTATCAAGACACTCTCTATGTTCATTCGGAGCGTCAATTCTATAGAGAGTGTGACATCTATGGCACCGTTGACTTCATCTTTGGGAATGCAGCCGTTGTGTTGCAAAATTGCAACATCTATGCTAGAAACCCTCCTAACAAGGTTAATACCGTGACTGCTCAAGGCCGAACTGACCCAAACCAAAACACTGGCATCTCTATCCATAATTGCAAGGTTACCGCAGCTTCCGACCTAAAATCTGTTCAAAGCTCCGTGAAGACATACCTCGGTAGGCCGTGGCAAGAATATTCCAGGACAGTCTTCATGAAGACTTATCTTGATAGCTTGATTAACTCGGCCGGTTGGATGGAGTGGGATGGCAACTTTGCCCTCGACACTCTATACTATGGAGAGTATCTGAACACTGGCCCCGGGTCATCTACTGCTAGTAGGGTCACATGGGCAGGTTACCATGTTATCACAAGTGCAACCGAGGCTTCTAAGTTCACCGTTGTGAGCTTCATTGCTGGGGGCTCTTGGTTGCCCGCCACTGGCGTGCCGTACACATCCGGCCTTTAAGCTTCTTAAAGAACGAAAATCAGAGGTGGAATGCAACTCTTGCAGGAGTACAAGGCGCCTCACAAGGAACACAAGTGTTTCTGTCAGATGCATCACATAGATAATTAGCGAAAGATTCTTATTTATAGTTCCCATTCAGTATAGATATCTGATGTAATAAAGTGATCATGTTGTGATCCTTTCATGATTGTAATTTGTTATTCTTTCAAGATTGTACTTTTATGGTGATTTTCACACTTTTTCTGCCTATATATATCATTTTCTGTATTGGCATATTGGGGTTTCTTCTATTTGGTTTAAATCCAAGTAATGGCGCAATGAACAGTTTACTTGTGGTCATGGCGTTAAAAAGAAAGTATGTTAATAATTGCCGGATGCGTCCGTTGAATGATATTCGGTCAAACCACGGTGAATCGATCACTCCAACAATGAAAGCAAATTATTTTACGATCGCAAGCTATCTAAAGTTCTGTGGAACAACTTTAGAGGCAAAGCCACGTCCACGCAAAATAAATATGGGGCACGCGAAGGCAAAAACTTGACTTCGATGCCATACGTTTAAAAGTCCAACCACAAGCTTAGGCCATAATTAGGTGCAAGAAAGTCAGGCCCGTGTATAGGTGATCTTTAGGCGGGCTCGAGCGAAGCTGACCCTAAAAGTCGGGCCTAATGTATTGCCCAAATCCACCTGCTAAATGAAATATGTATTGACAATTTTTGGGCGGGTTGGATCTCTTTACGTAAAAGACTCGTCCAAACCTGCCCGTTCATCTCCCGAGCCTACGTGGGCCGCCTGTTGGTCACCTGTAGAACCCAATCAAGACCCAGCAAACGTGCGAGAACACTTTAAAACAAACATCTTATCGATCATCCGAATGCCTTGACATCGCCTCACACATCATGCTCAAGCGACTAGCCACTTGGTTATTCCATCTAAACGTCCGACACCCACCAAACATCACAGAAACCCTTTTACAAAACGAGGCCGTGCGCAGGCGACTCGATTTCAGCCAGAACGAGGAAACTAAAACCGGATCTCACTGCGGCATTTCAACAAATAGGTAGCGGGGGCCAATCGGAAAAGCGAGACGGAGCCGATTAGAGCAAGAACCGACATCGACAGTCAACACAGACGAGGTAACAACGCGTCACAGTGACTTGGAGCGGCTCGCCGACGCTCGAAATCGAGTGTGAGGCGGCATCGGCGAGTCTCGGCCGCGGGTCCCTACCCGGATTGGCGGAGGCGGCGGCGGCCAAAAGACGAGCCCGAAACGATTCGGGCCTCGGCCGGCCGCCTTGGTGTCTCCGAGCCAGGATCTTCGGGGAAAGGCAGACTTCCACCAAAGCAAAAACAGAACACCGGCCGGAGGCTTGGCCCCGGAGAAAACGGGAGCCACCGGCTCGAGGGCGTCGGCTGGGACCCGTTGGACGGGGCTCAGGCGAGGCCGATCCCCCCGGGGGCCCCTAAACAATCGCTCCTCTTCCTCTATCCCTTTTAAGGCAACCTGCAGATGCGCATAGCCTCCAGCCACCGCCAGCTTCCGCTGCCGGTCTGCCTCCGACCACCAACTGTGGTCGGATTGTTCCTGCCCTGTCTCCTGTTGCAGCGTACGGGTGTCCTCTGTTCTACAGAGAAGGGCAGTTCGCGGGCCGGGCCGGAGGGGTAAACCGAAAAAGAGGAAAGGAATCTAGGCCAGGCCCAGTCTGGAAGGAAAAACAGAGGACGCCCAGGCCGAGCCCAAGCGTGCCGGGTCGAAACCGGCCCGGTTCAATTTTTCCAAATTTTCTCTCTTTTTTTCTTTCTTCCTCTCTCTTTTTTTTTTCAATTAAATAATAAATTCTATTATTGTTAATGCAAATGGTCATAATATCTATAAGCTATGGAATTTAATTATACCATTTTTGTTCAGGGACTAAGGTTTAACCTCTAACTTTTTATGCGATTTATTATTAAATGGACAATAAAAATTTAGGTGTGAATTATAGCTATCTCACAATCATGGGTGGGTTGACTTGTATGCTAATTTTGAAACTTAGATCAATACCCGATATCTTAGTACCAATATACTAAGGTCAATACCATCTCCATTCAATGACACATGGGCATGAACATGGTCCAAGTGTTGGCTTCCACGAGCTATTACTATAAATAAACCTCATCCCAGCACAATTTCCTCCATTGGTAGTATTACCTTTTCACTTTGTCTCAACCTAACACACTTCACTGAAAGCCAACCAAAATGTCCACTTGTATCTTCGTCACCACCTTCATCCTCATCATCGCCATCGCCACCACCATTTCAATTACTGCTACCACCACCTCTAGCACTTGAGAATATGAGGCCCATCAAGCAGTTGGCATGCCACTGTTGAGCAATCACTTGCCACTAGCGAGCAATTGCCACCTTCGCTCGTGGCTACTTAGTTCCTCCAACAAATAGTTTGAGATTTTTTATGAAGAAAACGAAAGGCAAAAATCATTTACAGAATATAGCTTTTACCAAATGGCATTTATGCCAAAATTGTTTTCCAATATGTTTTTAGAATACACCTTACCAAACAGTACTTACATTTCCATGAAGACGGATCTCGATGGGTTGATAAACCCGAAGGGATTGGATGAGTGGAGTGGCAACATGAGCTTGTTTTACGAGGGGGTACATGAACTTGGTGCATCGACAGAGAGGAGGATTAATTGGCCAGGTTTCCATGTCCTTAGGAGGTCAGGCCATTTTTGATGAGAAGATTCATTGAAGGAGATTGATGGATTCTTAGGACCGGTGTAACATTATCACTTGACATAGAAAAGATGATGAAAATCATAAATTTCGAAAAATCCTTTTAGGCAAAAGGCCTTTGTATTTTTCTCAGGACTGGTGTAACATTATCACTTGACATAGAAAAGATAATGAAAATCATAAATTTCAAAAAACCCTTTTTAGGCAAAAGGCCTTTGTATTTTTCTCAAAGACATTCCTCTAAAGTCAAACCAAATGCACCCGAGACATAATTTGGCTTTGAGTGATTGCTCTAAGCTCTATAAGGACTACAAGTCCCGGCTCATGCAGTTGCTCAATGGGGAGGATTACACGGTCCAGCTCGAGCATGGCTAAGTGGCGTGTCCGCGAACCGCCAGACTTATTTGGATGCCTTGGGGGAGAAGGGTCATGCTTCGTTGGATGGCCTAAGTGGGGGTGTTAGGAGAGGTATTTATTTGTTTTCTTGGTCATAGTTATCTACTCAGAGTGCTAATTTTTGGGTGCAAGATTGTTTCAAATTTTAATTATTTTCAATTAGAAGACATAAAAGAGGGCATAATCAATGGAAAGATTAGAAATACCTGTGATGATAATAATACCAAGTATAATCTATCAATGAAAATGAATTTTTATACATGTGGGTTATTGAAAAGCAAAAAAGTATATGCGTGCAACCGACGTGCCACTAACATGCGGATGGTGAAGTACAAATTGTCTACAACAAAGTAATAATCTATGTGAAAGCAGGAGTCTACAACAAGAAAGTAGATATTGAAGAGGACATGAAGAACGTCATGTTCATCTGCAAAGGCATGGATCAAACTATCATCACCTATAGTAGAAATGTTCCAAATGTCTCCACACTATGATTTCAGCTACATTCAGTAAGAAATTAAGCTAACATTAGTCAATTAGTGGCACATTAAGGTTAGCTCTTGAGCTAATCTCTCAAAATTCATGCAACTATCTCTAGGGAAGGCTATTGGGCAAGAGACATGACGTTCGAGAATACGACCAGCCCTTAGAAGCACCAAGCCGTTACACTTTTGGTTAGGTCGAACCAATTCATGTTCTATCAGTGCAACTTCAAGGCTTACCAGGATATGCTTTATATGTACTCTTAGTGGCAATTCTATCTCAACTACCACATCTACAACACCATCTACTTCATTTTTGAAAAAGCATCCGTTGTCTAGAATTGCGACATATTCATCAAGAGAATGATAGACCACCATGACAACATAATGGCGATTGAAGGTTGAGAAAGCAAGGAGGAAGATAGGAGGATTCTTATCCACATGTCGCGAATCGCCCTTCCCCCAACTTCACAATGATCAAGGACTCGTTTAGGAGCTACTCTAGATGACCGTGGAAGAAGTACCCTAGGACAGTAATCGTGAAGAAGGACCTCGATTGGTTGATAGACCTGAAGGGATAGGACAAATGGAGTGGCGAGTTCGCTCTCAGGACCCTATTTTACGAGGGGATTACTTGAAGTCAAGCCATGGCGCATCAATGGAGAGGAGAGTAAAAAGGCCAAGCTTCAAATGTCCTCAAGAGTCCTTAAGAATAATGGGTGATAACCAAATGATTTTATTAAAAAGAAAAAAAAAATTATTGAACACAATACTAGGAATTGAAATTATTTAAAGAGCTCAAATCATTGTGGCACGCCGGCCACACACCATTGGCACGCTGGCTGCACGCCATTGGCATGCATGGACTTTTTTGCTTTTCAATAACCCACATGCATATACACTCATTTTCATTGGTAGATTATACTTAGTATTATTATCATCACAAGTCAAATTCATTTTTTAAATTTCTTATTGTGTCCAAAAAAATTCATTTTTGTACTCAAATAAGCTATATAGTACAAAGTTGTAAGGGCAAAGTTACCATTCCACTTCAACCAACTAGTCGAGTCAATTGAGCTATCAAACTAAATCTTCATGTAAACAGTTCTTGAATATTTGTGCCACGATCTCCCTAGGTACGTTTTAACAGAGTTTTGAACTGACGTCAAATCTGAAGCTGCAGTGACTTTGCAGTTTTGGATAGAGATGCCAGTATTTTGGTTGGGGTCAGTTCGGCCTTGTGCAGTGATGGTATTGACCTTGTTAAGAGGGTTTCTAGCATAGATGTTGCAGTTTTGGAGAACAACAGCAGCATTTCCAAAGATGAAGTTTATTGTGCCATAGATGTCACACTCTTTGTAGAATTGTCACGCGGAATAAACATAAAATGTGTCTTAATAACCCTCAAAGCCACATTGATAGGAATTGAAGTGATTTAAAGAGCCCAAATCATCGTGGCACGCTGGCCGCACGCCATTGGCATGCATGGACTTTTTTTTCTTTTCAATAACCCACATGCATATACACTCATTTTCATTGGTAGATTATACATGGTATTATTATCATCACTAGTCAAATTCTTTTTTTAAATTTCTTATTGTGTCCAAAATATTCATTTTTGTACTCAAATAAGCTATATAGTATAGAGTCGTAAGGGCAAAGTTACCATTCCACTCCAACTAACTAGCCAAGTCAATTAAGCTATCAAGGTATGTCTTCATGAAAAGAGTTCTTAAATATTCTTGCCACAGTCTCCCGAGGTATGTCTTGACAAAGCTTTAAACTGGCGTCAAGTCTGAAGCTGTAGTGACTTTGCAGTTGTGGATAGAGATGCCGGTATTTTGGTTTGGGTCAGTTTGGCCCTGTGTAGTGATGGTATTGACCTTGTTATGAGGGTTTTTTAGCATAGATGTTGCAGTTTTGGAGAACAACGGCAGCATTTCCAAAGATGAAGTCAATTGTGCCATAAATTATGGGTGAGCACGGTTCCCGGGTAGAACCAAGAACCGGAGAACCGCACCGGAGGGTCCAGTTCGATTCCTGTTCTTAAGAGACCGGTTCCCGGTTCCCTTTTCTTGGGAACCGGCCAAATTTCAAAAAAAAAAAAAACTATTTCCCCTACGTTTCTTCCCCCTTCCCCTTTCTTTTTCCCTCTCTCTCTCTCTCTCTCTCTCTCTCTCTCTCTCTCTCTCTCTCTCTTTTCTTTTCCCCCCTTTTTCCTGCTCCCGTCACTTCTTGCCCCCAACCTTTTTCTTTTCTTCTCTCTCTTCTCTTTCCCCCTCTCTCAGCCGAAACCCCACCCTTTCTTCTCCCCTTCTTCTTCTTCTTCTTCTTCTTCTTCTTCTTCTTCTTCTTCACCGCCCCTCGCCGCTTCACCCCTTCTTCTCCTCTTCTTCTTCTTCTTCTTCGCCGCCCCTCACTGCTTCATGCCCTACTCACCACCATCTCTTGGCCACTGAACAACCACCACCCACTGCTTGTCCGACGAGTCGTCTTGCCGTTGAGCTCGACAAGCTATCGCGCCGTCCGCACTGCCCCTCACCGCCGCCGCCGTCCCCAAGCCACCATCACCACCTCTCGCCACCGCTCGCTTGACCGTTCGGGCCATCGTTGCTCCGAACCATCACCGCCAAAACCAAGCTCTTCCCCCCTTAGCCGTGGATTGAGTCGCAACTGCTGCTGTCTTTGCCACGTCGCCGTTGGTGTCGTGAGACTCGTGTCTTTGTTGCCGTCGCTAGACCTCCCTCGACACCGCCACTAGATGCGTCACCCCTCGCTCGCCTCATCGCTTAGCCGTTTGCCGTCAACGCCGCTCGTCCCCCAAGTGGAGGCTACTCACTCGCCAGCCCCCCGACTCAGCTCACTACTCGCCCAGCCGCCCAATCAACCTTAACTCCACACCCCTTCACCTCCGCCCCAACAAAGCTGCTCTACTACGGGCTACAATCGGCGGTGAAGCTGAAGGAGGAAGAGCAGGAGGCGGCGGCAACAAGCTCTTCTTCGTCTTGGAGGTTGGTTTCGCCTCGACCTCCTCTCCTTTGCCTGTTTGTGGCTTTAACGGTTTTTCTGTTCCTCAGCCAGTGGTTTAGGGTTTCCATGTGTACATGTGAGTGAGTGATTTTTGAGAATCGGACCAAGTCGAGCACGCGTTCGTCACATGCGAAGATCAAGCTATCGTTTACTTTTGCTTATTTCGATTAGGACGTACAATTTGTGTCGGTTTGTGTAAGGGCACAGAGAATTTGATCTTTGTGTTACCTCGTTTGTGAATGGAGTGCTGTTTGTGAATGGAATGTTGGATGTGTATGTCATGGCGTGTTCTGGAATTGCTCCCATGCATGTCGCACCCCCACTATGAATTTAGTTGTTTATGGTGTGTTCTGGAATTACTCCTCTTTATTGGCAGGTATTGAAATTGGAGCGCCAACTATTGAATTATTTCCACTTCTAGATATTTGCGCCCAATATGAAAATGAAAAAAAAATATATATATACCTATGGAACCTAGAATAGACCCGGAAACCTGTGACATGGTAGATTACAGGTTCTTGATTTTGACGGGTAGGTTCTAGGTTCCAAAAATTGAAGAATGTGTACCCGAGGGTAGGTTCCAAGTCCTGGACAGAACCAAATCGGAACTGGGAACCGCTCACCCCTACCATAGATATTGCACTCTTTGTAGAATTGTCGTGCGTAATAAACATAAAGGGTGTCTTGATAACCCTCAAAGTCACATTGATAGGAATTAAAGTGATTAAAGAGCTCAAATTATTGTGCCACGCCGACCGCATGCCATTGGCACGCTGGCTGCACGCCATTGGCATGCATGCACTTTTTTGCTCTTCAATAGCCCATATGCATATACACTCAATTTCATTGGTAAATTATACTTGGTATTATTATCATCACTAGTCAAATTCATTTTTTAAATTTCTTATTGTGTCCAAAAAATTCATTTTTGTACTCAAATAAGCTATATAGTACAGAATCGTAAAGCCAAAGTTACCATTTCACTCCAACCAACCGGCCGAGTCAATTAAGCTATCAAGGTAAGTCTTCATGAAAACAGTTCTTGAATATTTTTGCCACGGTCTCCCTAGGTACGTTTTGACAGAGCTTTGAACTGACGTCAAGTCTAAAGTTGCAATGACTTTGCAGTTGTGGATAGAGATGCCAGTATTTTGGTTAGGGTCAGTTCAGCCATGTGCAGTGATGGTATTGACCTTGTTAGGAGGGTTTCTAGCATAAATGTTGCAATTTTGGAGAACAACGGCAGCATTTTCAAAGATGAAGTCAATTGTGCCATAGATATTGCACTCTTTGTAGAATTATCGCGTGGAATAAACATAAAGGGTGTCTTGATAACCCTCAAAGTCACATTGATAGGAATTGAAGTGATTAAAGACCTCAAATTATTGTGCCACGCCGGTCGCATGCCATTGGCACGCTAGCTGCACGCCATTGGCACGCATGCACTTTTTTGCTTTTCAATAGCCCACATGCATATACATTCAATTTCATTGGTAGATTATACTTGGTATTATTATCATCACTAGTCAAATTCATTTTTTTAAATTTCTTATTGTGTCCAAAAAACTCATTTTTGTACTCAAATATGCTATATAGTACAGAGTCGTAAAGTCAAAGTTACCATTTCACTCCAACCAACCGGCCGAGTCAATTAAGCTATCAAGGTAAGTTTTAATGAAAACAGTTCTTGAATATTTTTGCCACGGTCTCCCGAGGTACGTTTTGACAGAGCTTTGAATTGACGTCAAGTCTGAAGCTGCAATGACTTTGCAGTTGTGGATAGAGATGCCAATATTTTGGTTGGGGTCAGTTCGGCCATGTGCAGTGATGGTATTGACCTTGTTAGGAGGGTTTCTAGCATAGATGTTGCAATTTTGGAGAACAACGGCAGCATTTTCAAAGATAAAGTCGATTGTGCCATAGATATTGCACTCTTTGGAGAATTGTCGCGCGAAATAAACATAAAGGGTGTCTTGATAACCCTCAAAGTCACATTGATAGGAATTGAAGTGATTAAAGATCTCAAATTATTGTGCCACGCCAGCCGCATGCCATTGGCACGCTGGCTGAACGCCATTGGCACGCATGCACTTTTTTGCTTTTCAATAGCCCACATGCATATACACTCAATTTCATTGGTAGATTATACTTGGTATTATTATCATCACTAGTCAAATTCATTTTTTAAATTTCTTATCGTGTCCAAAAAACTCATTTTTATACTCAAATAAGCTATATAGTACAGAGTCGTAAAGCCAAAGTTATCATTTCACTCCAACCAACCAGCCGAGTCAATTAAGCTATCAAGGTAAGTCTTCATGAAAAGAGTTCTTGAATATTTTTGCCACGGTCTCCCGAGGTACGTTTTGACAGAGCTTTGAACTGACGTCAAGTCTGAAGCTGCAATGACTTTGCAGTTGTGGATAGAGATGCCAATATTTTGGTTGGGGTCAATTCGGCCATGTGCAGTGATGGTATTGACATTGTTAGGAGGGTTTCTAGCATAGATGTTGCAATTTTGGAGAACAACGGCAGCATTTTCAAAGATGAAGTCAATTGTGCCATAGATATTGCACTCTTTGTAGAATTGTCGCACGGAATAAACATAAATGGTGTCTTGATAACCCTCAAAGTCACATTGATAGGAATTGAAGTGATTAAAGAGCTCA
Source organism: Eucalyptus polyanthemos subsp. polyanthemos (assembly GCA_017140185.1). Classification (NCBI taxonomy): domain Eukaryota; kingdom Viridiplantae; phylum Streptophyta; class Magnoliopsida; order Myrtales; family Myrtaceae; genus Eucalyptus; species Eucalyptus polyanthemos. The sequence continues at coordinate 18,399,732 of CM029460.1, read as the reverse complement.
AATTATTGTGCCACGCCGGCCGCATGCCATTGGCACGCATGCACTTTTTTGCTTTTCAATAGCCCACATGCATATACACTCAATTTCATTGGTAGATTATACTTGGTATTATTATCATCACTAGTCAAATTCATTTTTTAAATTTCTTATTGTGTCCAAAAAACTCATTTTTGTACTCAAATAAGCTATATAGTACAGAGTCGTAAAGCCAAAGTTACCATTTCACTCCAACCAACCGGCCGAGTCAATTAAGCTATCAAGGTAAGTCTTCATGAAAACAGTTCTTGAATATTTTTGCCACGGTCTCCCGAGGTACGTTTTGACAGAGCTTTGAACTGACGTCAAGTCTAAAGCTACAATGACTTTGCAGTTGTGGGTAGAGATGCTAGTATTTTGGTTGGGGTCAGTTCGGCCATGTGCAGTGATGGTATTGACCTTGTTAGGAGGGTTTCTAGCATAGATGAACAACGGTAGCATTTTCAAAGATGAAGTCAATTGTGCCATAGATATTGCACTCTTTGTAGAATTGTCGCGCGGAATAAACATAAAGGGTGTCTTGATAACCCTCAAAGTCACATTGATAGGAATTGAAGTGATTAAAGAGCTCAAATTATTGTGCCACGCCGATCGCATGACATTCACACGCCATTGGCACGCATGCACTTTTTTGCTTTTCAATAGCCCACATGCATATACACTCAATTTCATTGGTAGATTGTACTTGGTATTATTATCATCACTAGTCAAATTCATTTTTTAAATTTCTTATTATGTCCAAAAAATTCATTTTTGTACTCAAATAAGCTATATAGTACAGAGTCGTAAAGCCACAGTTACCATTTCACTCCAACCAACCGGCCGAGTCAATTAAGCTATGAAGGTAAGTTTTAATGAAAACAGTTCTTGAATATTTTTGCCATGGTCTCCCGAGGTATGTTTTGACAGAGCTTTGAACTGACGTCAAGTCTGAAGCTGCAATGACTTTGCAGTTATGGATAGAGATGCCAGTATTTTGGTTGGGGTCAGTCCGGCCATGTGCAGTGATGGTATTGACCTTGTTAGGAGGGTTTCTAGCATAGATGTTACAATTTTGGAGAACAACGGCAGCATTTTCAAAGATGAAGTCAATTGTGCCATAGATGTCGCACTCTTTGTAGAATTGTCGAGCGGAATAAACACAAAGGGTGTCTTGATAACCCTCAAAACCACATTGATAGGAATTGAAGTGATTTAAAGAGCTCAAATCATCTGGGCACGCCGGCCGCACGCCATTGGTATGCTGGCTACACAACATTGGCTTGCATGGACTTTTTTGCTTTTCAATAACCCACATGCATATACACTCATTTTCATTGGTAGATTATACTTGGTATTATTATCATCACTAGTCAAATTCATTTTTTAAATTTCTTATTGTGTCCAAAAAATTCATTTTTGTACTCAAGATATATAGTACAGAGTCATAAGGGCAAAGTTACCATTCCACTCTAACCAACCGACCGAGTCAATTAAGCTATCAAGGTAAGTTTTCATGAAAATAGTTCTTGAATATTTTTGCCACGGTCTCCTGAGGTACGTTTTGACAGAGCTTTGAACTGATGTCAAGTCTGAAGCTGTAGTAACTTTGTAGTTGTGGATAAAGATGCCAATATTTTGGATGGGTCAGTTTGACCCTGTGCAGTGATGGTATTGACCTTGTTAGGAGGGTTTCTAGCATAGATGTTGCAGTTTTGGAGAACAACGGTAGCATTTCCAAAGATGAAGTCAACTGTGCCATAAATGTCGCACTCTTGGTAGAATTGTCGCACGGAATAAACATAAAGGGTGTCTTGATAACCCTCCAAGCCACATTGATAAGAATTGAAGTAATTTAAAGAGCTCAAATCATCGTGGCACGCCAGTTGCACGCCATTGGCACGCTGGCTGCACACCATTGGCACGCATGGACTTTTTTGCTTTTCAATAACCCACATACATATACACTCATTTTCATTGGTAGATTATATTTAGTATTATTATCATCACTAGTCAAATTCATTTTTTAAATTTCTTATTATGTCCAAAAAATTCATTTTTGTACTTAAATAAGCTATATAGTACATAGTTGTAAGGGCAAAGTTACTATTCCACTCCAACCAACCGACCGCGTCAATTAAGCTATCAAGGTAAGTCTTCATGAAAACAATTCTTGAATATTTTTGTCACGGTCTCCCAAGGTACGTTTTGACAGAGCTTTGAACTAACGTCAAGTTTGAAGCTGCAGTGACTTTGCAGTTGTGGATAGAGATGCCAATATTTTGGTTAAAGTCAGTTCGGCTCTGTGCAGTAATGGTATTGACCTTGTTAGGAGGGTTTCTAGCATAGATGTTGCAGTTTTGGAAAACAACAACAACATTTCCAAAGATGAAGTCAATTGTGCCATAGATGTCACACTCTTTGTAGAATTGTCGCATGGAATAAACATAAAGGGTGTCTTGATAACCCTCAAAGCCACATCGATAGGAATTGAAGTGATTTAAAGAGCTCAAATCATCGTGGCACGCCGGCCGCACGCCATTGGCACGAATGGACTTTTTTGCTTTTCAATAACCCGCATGCATATACACTCATTTTCATTGGTAGATTATACTTGGTATTATTATCATCACTATTCAAGTTCATTTTTTAAAATTTCTTAATTGTCCAAAAAATTCATTTTTGTACTCAAATAAGCTATATTGTACATTGTCATAAGGGCAAAGTTACCATTCCATTTCAACCAACCGGCCAAGTCAATTAAGCTATCAAGGTAAGTCTTCATGAAAATAGTTCTTGAATATTTTTGCCACGGTCTCCCGAGGTACGTTTTGACAAGCTTTGAACTGACGTCAAGTCTGAAGCTGCAGTGACTTTGCAGTTGTCGATAGAGATGCCAGTATTTTGGTTGGGGTCAATTCAGCCATGTGCAATGATGGTATTGACCTTGTTAAGAGGGTTACTAGCATAAATGTTGCAGTTTTGGAAAACAATGGTAGCATTTCCAAAAATGAAGTCAACTATGCCATAAATGTCACACTCTTTGTAGAATTGTCATGCAGAATAAACGTAAAGGGTGTCTTGAGAACCCTCAAAGCCACATTGATAGAAGATCGAGAGGTCAAAGCCAGAGTGCAAAGTTACTACTTGGTGATTTGCCGCACCGGTAGTGTTACAAAAAGTGATGCCTTGGGCAATGAATCCATAGCCAACAATAGCTAAAATTCAAGATAGGAAAGATTATTAGTACGCAGATCTACTTGTTAATGTAATCTAAATCGAAAAAGTATCTCGAGAATTAAACTGACCTCCAAATGCATTATTAACTACATCATATAGAACCAAATAATTGTCCAAATCATGCATTCATGATCTTGACCTACTCCATTAATTATTATAGGAATTGAAAGAATCGGACTATTCGTCAATTTAATTTTATTGCTATCTTATAAAAGCAATCTAAACGCTATTATATCTATTTATATGTAGTAATAGTGGCGATATAATAAATATTTATTATATACTGTGTCTTATTGATGATGTTAAGTGAAGCTGTGTACATGTTCACAATCAAGGTTAATCTTCAACGAGATTAATTGAAGTCAAAGCTTATAATTCTTCTCCTCCTATGAAGATTGATTGTTTACAGCAATCAAAACCGGGATTCAATTAATTATTATTATATCTAAAATCTCGTGTTTACGACCGCATTTTCTATTGAAGAAAGTCAATAAATAGTCACATTAGCATAAATGTTTCAGTTTATTAATAGAAACTATGTGAAAATACTATTCACACATTCTTATACATAAAAATAAGAAGTCCTTAGTATATATGTAAATTTATCCAATCTCTATGAAATGTCCCCCCCCCCTCTTCAATCAAGGAAAAATAGAAGGTTGATTTGCTCAAAGGGACATCTTAGGTTGGCCACAAAATTTAACTAATTGAAAAACTCGTATGGGTTTAATTAGCAAATGACAACCTTAGTTCGTTGAATTGTCTATTCGACTATTTACTAGATTAGGTCATATAAGTTATTTATGTGGATCAGATTACATGTGGAACATAGCACACATCTTAACATTTTTCGACAGTTCAACAAAATCACAACAGATATTGAAAACTATGATCTTATAAGGCATATTAAGTTACCAAGGTAAGCCTACTAGCCCCATGAATAGACTAACTTGCTGTTGATAATTCTCTTTTCTCTCTTTTTTTTTTTTACTTTTAAAGAATTTATTTTGAATAAAATGCACAAAATCATAAATAACTTAAATGATATAAACTCACCAAATGTTGCTGAATTAAAGGTAGTAGATCCACCATCAACGATTTTGCTTTCAGTAATTATGGTCTTTCCAATACCATCACCCACGAACATAATGTTCACCAAATTGGTTCCAACTCCAACAACCTCATGATACGTACCGGCCTTGATATAAATTATGTACCTTGCTGTGCCGGACCACTTCGATGCTATGGTTATGGCTTTGTAAATTGTCTTATAGTTCCCTAAACCATCTTGGGCCACCACAATATTAGCCTTACATGCTGCGGACGAAGACTGCAAGAGCTTTCAGTCGCCGGGCCTCACCCAAATGGGGAACTCATTAGTGTAGTTCGGCATAACGTAGGGCACATGGTTTGCGGACAGAATGTTGCTTATTGTTGACACCTAAATTTTGATTAGGTTTTTTAATTAGGCTTTAGTTTCTATATTTATGTATTTTTTTCCTCTCTTTTTTTCGGATAATAAATAGTAAATAATAAAAACAACAACAAAAATAGTAAAAACAAAAGAAAACACAAAATTGGCATCTCTTAAGCTAATCTCTCAAAATTCATGTAGCTGTCTCTAGGGAAGGCTATTGGGCAAGAGACATGACGTTCGAGAATATAGCTAGCCCTTAGAAGCACCAAGCCATTGCACTTTTGGTTAGGTCAAACCAGTTCATGTTCTATCGGTGCAGCTTCAAGGCTTACCAGGATATGCTTTATATGTACTCTTAGCAGCAATTCTATCTCAACTGCCACGTCTACAACACCATCTACTTCATTATCGAAAATGCATCTGCTGTCTAGAATTGCAACATATTTGTTAAGAGAATGATAGACCACCATGCCAACATAGTGACAACTCAAGGTCAAGAAAGCAAGGAAGACACGGGGATTCTTATCCACATGTCGTGAATCGCCCTTCTCCCAACTTCACAATGATCAAGGGCTCGTTTAGGAGCTACTCAAGATGACCATGGAAGAAGTACCCTAGGACGGTAATCATGAAGATGGACCTTGATTGGTTGATAGACCTAAAGGGATAGGACAAGTGGAGTGGCGAGTTCGCTCTCAAGAACCTATTTTATGAGGGGATTACATGAAGTCGAGCCATGGTGCATCAATGGAGAGGAGAGTAAAAAGGCAAGGCTTCAAATGTCCTCAAGTGTCCTTAGGAATAGTGGGTGATAACCAAATGATTTTATTTTTTTTAAAAAAGGAACTTATTAAAGATAATACTAGGAATTCAAGTGATTTAAAGAGCTCAAATCATCATGGCATGCCGGCTGCATGCCATTGGCACGCATGGACTTTTTTGCTTTTCAATAACCCACATGCATATACACTCACTTTCATTGGTAGATTATACTTTGAATTATTATCATCACTAGTCAAATTCATTTTTTAAATTTCTATTGTGTCCAAAAAATTCATTTTTGTACTCAAATCACATGCTTATTAAACTCACTTGCTTACAAGAACACTGCCAAAGTTCAAGGTCGACGCGAATCGTGATCTTTTAGCATGGTAGAATGCAAAACATCTAAGGCCAATTTCATTGTGATAAAGGAAAATTTTGGCTCTCACGAGACAATCAATGAGGTTGTAGCTACACTAGCAAGAATGGGTAAGAAATGGCCTGACCAAGTGGCAATCTACATGAAATCTAGAGCCTATAACAAGAAAGTCAATATTGGAAAGGATATGAAGAACATAGGCAGAAGTACAACCCAAGTGCCATAACTTGGCACCGAGGGATACTTAAGTGCCATAACTTTAAAATGGTACACTTGAGTGCTAGTTTTAAAGTTAAATGGGACACTTAAGTGCCACTCTGGCGAAGATCTGGCCAAATGCCTTATGTGGCGACTTTTCCGGCGAGCTTGTTCCAAAACGGTGTCGTTTTGCACGCTGACGTGATGGAGAAAATGCAAAAATGACGCCGTTTCGTGTCTACGTATAAATAATAATATAAAATTAATTAAATTAAATTAAAAATATTCAAAAAAAAAATTAAAAAAATAAGAAAATTTTAAATTTTAAAAATTTAAAAAAAAAAAGGGGGTCGAATGGGGTGGCTCCCGCCGCCCCGTTCGACCTCCCCCCTTTATTTTTATTTTTTTATTTTTTAATTTTTAATATTTCTTAATTTAAAAAAAATTAATTTTTCTTAATTTTTTTAAATTAAATTTTTAAATTTTATTTTTTTTATTTTTTTATATTTTTGAATATTTTAAATCTACTTTAATTAATTTATATATTATTATTTACATGTAGACACGAAAACGGCGTCGTTTTTGCGTTTTCTCCGCCACGTTAGCATGCAAAACAATGCCGTTTTGGACCAAACTCGTCGGAAAATTGCCACGTCAACCATTTGGCTGGATTTTCGCTAGAGTGGCACTTAAGTGTCCCATTTTACTCCGATATTAGCACTTAAGTGTACCATTTTAAAGTTATGGCACTTAAGTGTCCCTCCGTGCCAAGTTATGGCACTCCAGGTGTCCCAACCTTGAAGAACATAATTTTTGTCAACGACAGCATCGGTTGGACCATCATCACCAGTAGCAGAAATGTTATGGATGGTTCTACCACTATGACTTCAGCTACATTTGATATTAAGCAATCAAAATGTTGGTCAATGACTAGCTCATCAATGTATTAGCTCTTGAACTAATCTCTTAAAATCCATACAATTGTCTTTGGGGATGGCTTTTAGGCAAGAGACATGACATTCAAAAGTACGGCTGGTCCGAAAAACACCAAGCCGTTGCACTTTTGGTCAACTTGGACCAATCTATCTTCTACCAGTGTAACTTTAAAGCTTACCGAGATAAGCTCTATAAATACTCCTAGTAGCACTTTTACCGCAACTGCCATGTCTACGGCACCATCGAGTTCATATTCGGCAATGCGGCCATTGTCTTTCAGAAATGTGACCTCTTTGTCAAGAGGCCAATAGGCCAACAGTCCAACGTCGTGACAACTCAAGGTCAAGAAAGTGAGGAAGAGCATATGAGGATTTTGATCCTTATGTTGCGAATCGCTCTTGCCCCCAGCTTTGCATTGGTCAAGGGCTCATTCAGGAGTTATTTGGGACGGCCATAAATGGCGGATCTTGACTATAATCATGAAGGTGGATCTTGACGGATTAATAGACCCGAAAGAAAAGGATAAGTGGAGCGGCGAGCTCATCTTTAGGACCCTATTTTACGAGAAGTACATGAAGTTGGGTGATGGTGTGTCAATGGAGAGGAGGGTGAATTGGCCTGGTTTCAATGCCCTCAAGAGTCTTCAAGAATAGGGGTAATAACCATATAATCTTATTAAGAAAAAAGGAACTTATTGGACACAATACTAGGAATTCAAGTATTCAATTTAAAGAACTCAAATCATCATGGCACGCTAATTACACACACCGTTGGCACGCTAGCCGCACGCGGATGGCACGCATATACTTTTTTTCTTTTCAATAACCCACATGTATATACACTCATTTTCATTGATAAATTATACTTTGTATTATTATCATCACTAGTCAAATTCATTTTTTTATTTATGTCCAATAAATTCATTTTTGTAGTAGAATCACATGATTATTATCCCTGCTTGCTTACAAGAACAATACCAAGGTTGGGACCAATCGAATAGTGGGCTTTTACCATAATGGAATGCAGCAACATCCAAGGTCAATTTCATTGTGACAAAGGACTGTTCCGACTCTCAAGAGACAATGAATGAGACTGTGGCCGCACTTGCTACAATGGGTGAGAAACGGCCCGAGAGAGTGGTGATCTACATGAATCAGGAGTCTACAATAAAAGAGTCAACATTGAAAAGGACATGAAGAACATAATCTTCGTTGGCGACGACATGGATCAGACCGTTGTCATCAATAGCAGAAATGTTTTGAATGGTTCTACCACTATGAAATCAAGCTAACATTAGTTTATGGCTAGCTTATTAACGTATTAGCTCTTGAACTAATCTCTCAAAATTCATGTAGCTGTCTCTGGGGAAGGCTTCCAGGCAAAAGACATGACGTTTGAGAATATAACTGGTCCATGAAAGCATCAAACCATTGAACTTTTGATCAACTCGAACCAATCCGTGTTCTACCAATGTAGCTTCAAGGCTTACCAAGATACACTATATACATACTCCTAACGGCAATTCTACCGCGATTGTCACGCTTACGGCACCATCGACTTCATTTTTGACAACGCGGCCGTTGTCTTCCAAAATTCAAGAGGCTAATGGACCACTAGGCCAACATAGCGATGGCTTAGGGTCGAGAAAGTGAGCAGGAGGACACGGGATTTAAATCCACATGTCGCGGATCACCCTCACCCCAAACTTCACGCCAATCAAGGGCTCATTCAGGAGCTACTCGAGACGGTCATGGAAGAAGTACTCTAGGATGATGATCATGAAACGGATTTGGACAAGTTGATACACCCGAAGGGATAGGATAAGTGGAATAGCTAGTTCGCCATGAAAACCCTATTTTTATGGCAGAGTGCGTGAAGTCGGGCCACAATACATCAATAGAGAGAATGATGAATTGGCCAGATTTCAATGTCCTCAAGAGTCCTTAGGAATAGGGGGTGATCACCATATAATCTTATTAAAAAAAAGGAACTTATTGTGCAAACTATTAGAAATTCAGGTGTTCGATTTAAAGAGCTCAAATTAGTCACCAACCACACATCGTTGACACGCTCGACTGCACGCCAGTGGCACGTATATACTTTCTTGCTTTTTAATAACCCACGTGCATATACATTCATTTCCATTGTTGGATTATATTGATATTATTATAATTTCTAATACTACTAATCTTTCCAATGATTATGCCCTTTGTTCTATCTTTTAGTTGAAAATAATTAAAAATAGAAAAAGTTTAGCTTCCAAAATTAACACTCCGAACAAACAACTAAGACCGAGAAAACAAATGAATTGCCCCTCCTAACAACCCCTCTTCTGTACAAAGCCAAGGCATGGCTAAGTGACCGGGTCAAGTTAACCATTTGTCACGACCTTACCCTCATGGCACACCACCTAGGAGTTCGGCTAATGAATTATTAAATATTAGCCTAATTCGAGCTCTCCCAAGGCTATATTTATTCGCAACTTAGGGTTCATGGTCTTAACAAATCATTTTCAATATGTATTTACCATTAAGCAGTTTATGGTATTTCGATTAGACATCTAAGTAAAATAACAAGATATTTTACTCCTGCGAACCAGGAATTTTGGATACAAAAACTTGATTACACTAGATATCTCCGGTGCCCTTTCAACACCATTCTTTTCATGAAAAAGTGTTTATTGTGCAATTTAAATCCATTTTATTACTTTCTAATATGTGAAATGACCATGCGGGTGCACAAACCACTAATTTAACGTCCAATAAAATAATAAATGAATTGCAAGATTTACCCCATAGAAACAAAAACATCTCAAAATTCACATCAATAGCCCCAAATATGATTTCTAATTAACACGCAGTCATTTAATCTATTTTTAGGATTTTCTCTTATTTAATGGAACCTAATTTATATGCAATGTAATTCGATGACACACAAAAATGTGTCTATACGAATGTGACATGCAATGTGCAACCTAGCATGCAAACTTTATGTCATGCAATATTAATTAAATGACAAGATCTAATGATGGGCAATTATTAAATGAAACCATCCTAATATGTCATACATTTAAATGATCATAAACATGCAATGACTAAATGACATGCAAGGGATGACCTAATTCTATGTGATGCACATGACATTTTTTATGTTTTTTTTTTCTTTTTAATCAAAATTCGAAATAAAAATTAACCAAAAATTAAACATGCAATTTTAATTAAGGAAAAGGAAATCTAACATCCTAAAGCAAAGTTTTTGGTTTTTTTTTATTATTTTGGAAATTCGGAATAAATAAAATACTTAATCAAAACAACAATCTAGCATAAAACAAGCAATATTCTAGCAAGAATCATATCCGGTTCAAATGTATTTTTTTGGGGTTTTCCTTTTTAAGGAAAGCAATAAAACAATGAATAAATATTTAATTAAATAATGCAATCCATGATCTCATATCATCTATCTCGACTATGCACTCGAAATTAACCGATGATCATTGTATCTCGTGGTCAGAAATCGGATAGCCCACTGACAAGCATCATATCTCATGGTTAGAAATCGAACAATACATTACTAAGTTAGGAAAGTTTTCTAACTTGAGAGGGTATCTTAGAATATTGTAGATATTACATTATTTAAGTAAATATCTAACAGAATATACCTAATATCTAATGGAATATATCTAATATCTAACTTAATATATAAATTCATTCAAATAAGATAGTAAAATATTTCAAAATGGATAGAGATAAGCACTTTACCTAATTTGAAAATATTTTTTCCAAATTTAAACCAATCACAATCGGATTGGGATTGCAACCGGCTCCATGACATGGGATGGCGGCGGCAAGCAACGGCGTCAACAACATCGATGGTGGTCAATGAACCTGCAAAAACAGAAACTTCAATGGATCGGCTCAGTTCAAGGATGAGCTTGACGACTGCGGCTAGTGCGGTGCAGCGTCGGGACGTCGCGGACAGCGTTAATTCATGAGCGGCAAACTAATCGCATTAGCACCGCGCGAGAAAGGAGACGTCTTTGAAGAATGAGGCGTCCATAATGGCCTCTAGCATTCGAACGAAAAAATTGGTGGACAGAGCAGTGAAACCATGAAGCAAAATCCAAGAACGAATAGCCAAAGAGAGACATCCCCATGCGACCAAAGAATTATTATTATTACTTTTTATTAGCCCTTCCTTCCTTTCTTCACACGTGTGGGCCGGGCTCTCTGCTCTCCGTTTCTCTAGTCACCACGCGCCTTCGTGAATTGTATTGCAGGCCCACCCATTATTCCTCCTCTTCAAGCCTTGATTTCACGGGGAGGGACTTGCAGTGACCGGCAAATCAAGTAGCATGGCCGCTAGGCAAAGTGCTCGCGTTGATGAAGCCACGAACCTGAGGTCACGGCGGTGAGGAATGGTGCACTTCACTCAGTAACCTGAGATCTCCACGCGGGGCTCGGGCAGCAGCGCTGCGGCAGCGAGCGTCCACGTCGCAAAGGGGGAGTCCGTGACTCGACGGACGCTGCTGTGACAGCAGCTTGCCGCCGGCGCGGGGGAGTTCCTCTCCCATAAATCTCTCTGTGTTTTGAGATTCTAATCGCCGATTCCTAATTTGTGAGGTATAATGAACTATATATATAGTGCAAACCTAGATTTAAACTTGATCTCACGGGCTTAATTTAGGCCTTTTCCATATAATGGATTAAATTAAGCTCAAGACCTGTTTTAATTAATTTCCTTAGGATGAAATTAGATTAAAGTAACCTCAATTTGGCCAATCTTCCCATGCAAATTTCGCCCACCTGGTCCTCTAGTGCTAGCCAAATTTTGTCCCACTCCATGGGCTCAGTAAGTTCACTTTAAGTTCATGACCATCCACCACCGATCCAATATTAATGCAATTAATTGAAATATGCTTCTAACAACTACATGCAATTTAATTTAATATTTTTTGTTGGAGGTCGAGGTCAATCTTTAATTTTTCTATGCGATGGATAATTAAATAGATCGCCAAAATTTAGATGTCAATACCATCAATATTCAAGGAGATTTATGGATTCCTTAAACTAGCGTACCATTTTCACGTGATGTATGAAAAATAATGAGAATCACAAATTTTTATTTAATAAACTTCATTCAAATAGTCTGTAACAAAGTTCCATGCTACTGCGAATCACTCTTTTACATGCATTCGATTAAACTTCCTCCACTATCAATACTTGAAATGATAATTGAAAGGGGAGTGCAAATCATAATTCAATAGGGCTTGAGACGTGAATGATGTAGATTTCTTATTAAGTAGGTGACACATTACATTTGTAAGAAGTACGACATTTAAATCCCATAATGAAATATCAACTATCGTCTATCATCTCAATGTCTAATATAGAGCAACATATCTTAACATCTTTGTCACACCTCGTCACGTGACGAGGCCCAAAAATTACATCTATTGTAATTAAGCCTAAAATATAATATTAGCTTTGATGAAGCCCTCTAAATCGTATTTGCTATGATTAAGCTCAACAACAAAACCAATCTGTAAACATAATAATGCCTCAATACGTAGGCTGGTCATGGGTTATAATTCTATCTTTCTATATATATAGTTATATTTCATCGTGCATTATATGATTTGAAATGATTTACCCACATAACCATTTTCGATGCAAAATCTATCCAAATTTAGAAATTAGTAAGCAATTTTTAGCCATTCACCTCATTGAAGCGTTGATTTGACCACACCAATCAGAGATTGCTCCCTTTTATCTTGTTCCCTTATACCAACAACTAAGACAGTATTTGGTAACGCTCTCTGAAACACCTACTTCTATTTTTTTGTTCCCCGAAATAGAAATAAATAGAAACGCGTTTAATAATTTTTTTGTTCTTTGAAGTAGATTTGAAATGGAAACAAAAATAAAAGAAAATTTTGTTTTTTGTTCATAGGAGTAACTCAAGAAACAAGAAATAAGTTTTTTCTTTCTCTTCTTCCTCTCTTTTCTTTCTTTCTCTTCCTCTCTTCTTCCCCATGCCAGTCGCCGGCCTCAACATTGACTAGTGATTGGCCAAACGAGGTCCAACGACCTCGCTAGAGCCTTGCCGACCCCTAGCAAGGTCGCCCGAGCTCACCGACCATTGACGAGGCTTGGCCAAGCCTCGCCGTGGCTAGGCGAGGGCCCCCCGAGACTCGTCGTGGCTGAGCCTTGCCCGGCCACGACGAGGCTTGACCTCGCCCAACCACCGCAAGGTTGGCATTGCCTGGGTGGGCAAGGCTGACCTCGCAATGGCCAAGCAAGGTCAAGTGTCATGCCCCAAACTCCGAGCGCACAAACATCCCTCCTCAACGGTCGATTAAATTGTAACACTCCAAGACGCGTTGCTGAGTCATTCTTTTTATCTTTTGATTAAACACATGAGGAAGCAATTTATAAAATCACCCGGTCAAAGCAGCAAAGTATACGGATAGTAAAGCACAATAGACAATTTCCAAAAGTGATGCATTTATTAATCAACTTGCTAACCTTAGGAGTTTAACAATTACCACGTCCTACCAACCATTTCAAAAACTTGCAGGGTCAGGGTTAACTTGAACTTCACTAACGACAAGGCCAACAAAAAGTGACGCAAGCACGCCCACATCTTGGTCCATCGAGTGCCCAAACTACACATGGCAATTCTCCATACTACGGGCCTAAAAACAATTAACAATAACGGAGTAAAATATAAATCTCAACGAGTTAACAGCCTAAGCCTCGACTAAGATGCTAATTTGTCTCGAAGGCAACCTAAACATATATGATATATAAACTTACCTCACCTTGGCGCACTCCTACACGTTAGTATATCTTACATGACAATATTAGTGCAACAAACATAAACAATAATCAAAACACATTCGATAAATTTCATGCCCATTGCCAACATATGTGTTCCAATTATTACGACCCCTCAGGTCACGACCAACACAAGAGTTGGTGGTCTTCCGGCATAACCGAGCATCGTCCCGCTCCATCGGGTACGTCATCGTCCCGCGTACTCATACGCATCAAGATAGCATTCCAGTATTGGTCCAGCCTCAACCACAACTCGGCATCCGAACCCCCATCGGGCATCCAATAAAAATCGGGTATTGTCTCACATATTTATACGCATCAAGGCAGAATCATTATCCCATGTAATCATACCCATCAGATTCATTACATGACCACACGAGCACTCAAGCAAATTTTTATATTTTGACTTAGCCAATGTAAGCGTAGTTCATGCTCAAATAATAAATCTCAGAAATTTTTACTTTTAAAATTCCAGTAATATATTTGTACGTGGTCACATAATTGAAATCAACCCGTCAAACTTTGTCCACTTTTATTTTAAAACCACATTGCTCCATTTCACGCGCAAAACTTGGCGTCTCAACCCGACACCTAAAAATTCTCTATTTTCTTGTCCATAAAGCCTTCTTTGAAAATAGTAACCAAAGCATATTGTTGACACCTAATTTTTGCCCAAATTATTGCATATAGATTATCTAGGTATTTAAAATGGAAGATGTTTTCCCTAAAAAAAAAAAAAAAAAAAAAAAAGATAAAAGATTAAAAAAATTAAAAAAAGATTAAAAAGAAAAAAAAAATAAAAAAAGTTGGGGCCAATGATCTAAATGTGACTAACCAAGCCCAGGAGGTCAGATTGGAATTCAAATGGCAAGTTGGGGCCAAAATGCAATTTCCAAAAGTCGAGGGACCAATTCGTAAATTTTGCAAAATTTGCACCCGAGCCCTTAAATCATCATCTTAGTCAACAACTAAGTTGAAATTGAATTTGGGCCAAGTAGAATCAATCAAATTGAGCCAAAAAGGACCTAATTGCATTGAATTTGGCATTTTCGGGCAAGAAAATGGCCAACTTTGAGGGACTTTCTTGCAAAATTGGGTGGAGATAATTGCGAAAAATGATCAAGATCTTAAACTAATATACATGAGATTTCTAATTGATCAAAAAACGCAGCCAAATTAATGGATTAAAGCACTCAAATCAGCAGACAAAACTCAGTCCACGAGTTGGTCTTAATCCGGAGTTGCTGAGTAAGCAATTTGGTGGCCCCACCATATCTCACTCAGCCGTCCATTTAGCTCGATATTTGCACATGATGGAAGACCATATATAGTAGTGCAAGTGGATGGAAATTGGCCAGGGATAAGCCGCTGACAGCACGGGAAAGTCGCAGCAAAGTCCGCACACTCAACAACTGCAGAAGTTAAAAAATTGGCTAAGTCAGAAGAGTAGGTGAAGTAGCCCTGTTGACAGGCTTGGTAGGTGGACAAAAGATTGACCAAAAATCCCTTAATTCGGGGGATAAGATCACTGAAGCAAGGTCTTTCAAGGCATGAGAGAGAGGAGACGAGAAGGAGAGGAGAGAGCTCGGAATCGTTCCCAAAAGAAGCCCTCAGAAGCAACTCCAAAAAAAGCAAACCCAAAAATTCCAGATCAACCTCCAGAGAGAAAAGGGAAATTTTCGCAAACTTACAGCCAAAATTAGCCAAAACCTTAAACTAGAGAGTGAAACTTCACTCAAAGATCTTTCCATCCATAGGTCGCACGTCCAAAATGGAGATCGTGAAGGCCTCCTAAAGCCCCCCGAAAAACACCCTCCAGGCGGGCCAGGGAACACTGAAAATTTTTCTAAGTGTTGAGCTTAGTTGGTCACGAGTGGGGAAAAGGCAGTGTTTTTGAGAAAGTTGAGAAAAAAATGAGGAAAATATTGACTTCTACCCCAAACTAGAATACATATAGTTTGTCTTGGTGTCAATTTTACCAACAAAAGACGTCTTAAATTCTAATTTTAGAGGTCAATGAAAACCTTCGTTGTCAGTTCTTCTTTTCTGCAGATCTCATTTCCAGTTGAAGAAGCTAACTTCCACGTGCTTCCAGAGGACAATTTCTCGGTCTCCTTGGCCAAGAACCACTTGAAAAGGAAACTAGGAAGTAAGGTAAGCATCCTAGATGTACGTATTTTCGAGTTTGAGCATTTTTTGCTCATGAAAATCAAGAGGGAAACCAGCCCGGAAAACTGATTTATGAGGTTGAAATTTTTCTAAGTGTTTGAAATCTCTTCAAGAGTGTTGCATGTGTGCTTCTTGGAGAGGTCGTTTTGATGTTGTTCGGTGGGTCATTCTCTGTGATGTTTATTGCATTTGAAATTTCATGTTACCTACTTTCACTCGGATTAAGTAATGTTTTCTTTAGATCTCGTATGCGATGAGTGTTGGGGCTTGAATATGGACATGTAACCTGTTTGTTTGACTTGGGTTCAAACCCAGATTTGCAAAATCAGTTCAAACCTGTGTATTTGAGGATGATTTTAGCTTGGTTCTAGTGTGTTTTTAGCTATGATTTCTATCTAATCTTGTTCTTTGCATGTGGTAGTATAATCTTAATACTTTAGTTTCACATGAGATTGCTTATGAGTGGAGATTGAAGGCTGCAAACATGGCTCGAGGAGGCTATTGGGGCTAGTTTAATGCACACCAAGTGTTCGACAAAATGCCCAAACTAAGCTTCGATCTTGAAACGGTCGATTTGAGCTTGATTATTGTGATATTCATGTGTTGTGTTACTCCATGTTAGCATAGATCGGTTTAAGGAATTATAATTTTTATTTTTTAATAATTAAAAAAAATATGAAAATTTCAAAAATATCAAAAAATGTTAGATAGCATCAAATTAGGATATAAATGCCATATATGAAATTTTCCTAATTTTAAAAGGTCATTTTCCTAATTTAATGCTATTTTGGTATTTTATAACCATTTTTGTAAATAATCCATTTTGCGTAGATTAAAACTATTTAAAGTAATTTCATGCATATAGAGTAATTTCATGCATATTTGAATTCTCATTTTGCTCATGGGGGTCCTGTCCCGGGGCGTGATAACAAGGCCATGTAATATTATTTGCTCGACTTGTATCGGGTTTACCTTTTCCGCGTTTATTTTCAAGTCATTTCAATTTCTTGGATGTTTACTTACACACCGCTTTTCATTAATTTGAGTGTAAATTTCTCTTCTAAATTATGTTAGGATTAGTCTAGACATTAAAAAAAAAACTACAAAAACATTTGCATGGACACTTAGTGGTTTCATAAAGATTATAATTGATAATCAAGATTGTGTGGCCATTTAGATAAACAACCTTCCAAGTTAGTGGTACCGCAAGGGCGCTAATAGAAACATTGGCGTAAACAAGTCCCCGTTCCTAGAAATCTCTGGTTGCGTATGAATCGAGGCAACACTCCCGTATCTTGATTGGTTTCTAGCCGACCCCAATAGGCTAGTGGCGACTCCTAGAATTACATAGGTTGTTAAGAACTAAAAAACGAATCCAACGTTGCGCGAGGTATGGGCTTGGGAGAGCCTGCGCCTAATCTAGGGCCATTGGCCCACCTCTTTAGGCAAATACCCCTAAACCTTTTTCTTTTTCCCCGGACGGAAAAAAAGAGGTCGTGACACATATATACTATACAACCAATAGCACAGCATAATAAGTTCAAATAATCGGAACCATGCATAGGTCCTCCAATAAAACAAGCATAAAATTCTGCTTTATGGCTAATCCGTCATTAAATTACACTAATCGTGATTAATTAAGCTAATTGCAATTAATTAGGCTAAACTAACTTAATTAATCTAACTATAATTCATCAAAAATTAATCACCATTAATTTAAAAAAATGATTAATTAAATTAATTATGATTAATTAAAAATAAACCCAATTAATTAATCTAACCACGATTAATTAAATCTAATCATAATTACTTAAACTAACCGCTTAACTTTATCTAAACCATCCTTAATCGCAATTAAGGCTAAAATAAAATTAACCAATACTAACCATCATTAACCTTAAGCTAGCCTACCACCTAAACGTAATTAACTACATAATCAAGGATTATGAGTTAACTCACGGGTTTTCCAGAAATGGCAAGCTCATGGCGACGAAGCATGACGGCATTGAGAATACGGCGTTCCCGGATTGAACGGGAATTCAAATGGCAGCAGCGAAGCCTTTCAAGGCTCATGGCCACAAAGAGAGGGGGAGGTGTTAGGCTTGGTGGTGGTGAACTGGCAGAACAACGTGTTAGAGAATAATTCATATAAAACTTGATGCGGAAATTCATAACAAATCAATGATCTTTGATCTTCATGATTTTCACAAATAGATTCAGACAAACCTTTATCCATAGCGCTACGCTTGATGATGATCGTTGTAGAAAACCCAATGATCTTGAACCAAAAGGAGAAATCCGATTTCTCTCCCTTAACCCACTAAACCTTGATGTATTCAATTGATGGAGAAGAGAATACGTTCTTTCTGTTTTTGTTGTTCGTATGTGGGTGGAGAGAGGACCGGACTCTATTTATACGTTCGTTGAAAGGGTGTCTTCCATCAAAGCGATATACCCTTTCGTTTTATTAGAGTCGTACCTTCTCGTAACCAATAATTATTTATAGCATTTCAATCATTATTAAACCATATAATAAATCACATAATATGGGCCACAATAATTCTTACATTCTCCCACTTGGCCCATATGATTCTCCTTTCATGGTTTAATGAAGACTATAATGTGCACAATAAGATTATGCTATAAAATTTCATTAAATTGACAATCACATAATAATCACAATTAAGTAAAGAAAACTAATGCGAGTCATAGCGGTTATATGTCATTAATCGACATAGTCCCTTTTATGTACTACAACTATAGCACTTTTCTTAACATGATCCATAAATGAGAAGTACAGTAATAGTCCAACCATAATATTTCTTTAGAAACTATCCTGTTTAAAATTCATCTATTTCCATAATGTATACTAAATAGAAAACAGCAAATATCAGAAACATGTAAGTGAGCTCAAAGTGTCAAATACATAAACTTAATACAATCATAATACAAACATTAACGACGTCCAATAATGCACATCCTTTCAACATGCTCATTAAATGTTTTGGGCGGCAATCCTTTTGTTAAGGGATCTGCTATCATAAGATTTGTGCTAATGTACTCAATTGACACTCTTTGTTTTTGAACTTCTTCTTTGACAGACAAGTATTTGATCTCTATATGCTTAGCACCCTTAGAATACTTGTCGTTCTTAGAGAAGAAAACTGCTGCAGAGTTATCACAATAGATTTTCAGTGGCTTGGCAATACTGTCGACGATCACAAGCCCTGAAATAAAATTCCGCAGCCATAATCCATGAATTGTGGCCTCAAAGCATGCCACAAATTCAGCTTCCATAGTAGATGCCGCAATAATTGACTGCTTCACACTCTTCCATGAAATTGCCCCTCCAGCTAGAAGAAACAAGTAACCAAATGTTGATTTTATTGTATCGATACATCCAGCTAAGTCTGAATCTGAATATCCAATCACCTCGAGATGATCAGATCTTTTATAAGTGAGCATATGATTCTTCGTTCCTTGTAGGTATCTAAGAACCCTCTTTGCAGCTTTCCAATGATCCATTACAGGATTACTTTGATACCTACCCAGCATTCCGACAGCAAAACTGATGTTTGGTCTGGTGCAAGTTTGTGCATACATTAAGCTCCCCACAACAGATGCATAAGGAATATTTTTCATTTGTTCTCGTTCCAATTCACTTTTCGGACATTGCATAAGGCTAAATTTATCACCTTTCTGAATTGAAACTATTCCTACTGAACATTTACTCATATTAAATCTCTCTAAAATTTTCTCAATGTAGGCTTTCTGAGACAATCCTAATAATCCTTGTGATCTATCACGGAATATTTCTATTCCTATCACATATGTTGCCTCTCCCATATCTTTCATTTCAAAATTCTTAAAGAGAAACTTCTTGGTTTCATGTAACAAACCAAGATCATTAGCAGCAAGCAAAATATCATCAACATACAGAACTAGAAAAATAAACTTGCTCCCACTAATCTTCATATATATACACCGATCAACGGTGTTTTCCTTAAATCCAAATGAAGTTATGGTATCGTTAAACTTAAGATACCATTGTCGGGAAGCTTGTTTAAGTCCATATATTGACTTCTTTAATTTACATACCATGTGTTCATTTCCTTTAATTGAAAAGCCTTCGGGTTGGTTCATATAAACCTCTTCCTCTAAATTCCCATTAAGAAAAACGGTTTTTACATCCATTTGGTGTAACTCCAAGTCATAATAAGCCACCAAAGCCATAATGATTCTAAGTGAATCCTTCTTAGAGACTGGTGAAAATGTCTCTTTATAGTCAATGCCTTCTTTCTAAGTAAAACCCTTTGCAACAAGTCTAGCTTTATGTCATTCAATATTGCCTTTTGAGTCGCGCTTGGTCTTAAAGACCCATTTACACCCGACCTTCTTACATCCTTTAGGCAATTCAACAATATCCCAAACTTGATTTTGATGCATGGATTTTAATTCTTCTTCCATTGCATTAAACCATTCATTAGAATCTTCACATTCCATGGCTTGAGAAAATGAATCTGGATCATTTCCAATTCCTAAGTCAGTTTCTGACTCTTGTAGATAAACCATATAGTCATCTAAAATAGCCGACCTCCTTTCTCTTTGAGATCTCCTTAATTCTATTTCTTGTGACTCGGCTATTGGAGGTTCATTATTAATAACTTTAGAAGCTTTGGGTATAGGAACTTCTACCCTTACTTTTTGAATGCAAGCATCACGCATTCTTTCACTCCCACTGATGTCACCATTCTCAATGAACATAGCATTTCCAGATTCAACAATTCTTGTACTATGATTAGGACAATAAAATTTATACCCTTTGGATTTCTCTACATAACCAATGAAATAACCACTGGTTGTTCTTGAATCCAATTTCCTTTCACGTGGATTGTAAATTCTTACTTCTGCTTGACAACCCCAAACATGCAGGTGTCGTAAACTAAGTTTCCTTCCCGTCCACAGTTCAAATGGAATCTTTGGAACTGCCTTACTAGGAACCCTATTTAATAAGTACATAGAAGTCTTTAAAGCATACATCCACAAAGACAATGGTAAAGATGAATGACTCATCATACTCCTAACCATTTCCATTAAAGTACGGTTACGCCTTTCTGCTACACCATTTTATTGTGGTGTACCTGGCATTGTGTATTGAGCACAAATGCCATGTCTTTCAAGGAATTTAGCAAATGGACCTGGACATTGTCCCGATTCATCATACTTTCCATAATATTCACCACCTCTATCAGATCTTACTATTTTCACTTTTCTATCTAATTGACTCTCAACCTCTTTAATATACACTTTAAGTGCATTCACTGATTGAGACTTATCATGCAATAGATAAATGTAACCATAACGTGAAAAATCATCAATAAAGGTTATGAAATAACTTTCTTTACCAAAAGATGGAACATCAAAAGGACCACATATGTCAGTATGTATAATTTCAAGAAGCTCTGTGCTTCTTGTGACACATTTCTTAGTGTGTTTTGTTTGTTTTCCTTTAATACAATCAATACACACTCCAATGTCAGTAAAATCCAAATTTGGAAGAATTTCATTCTTCACTAATCTTTGCATTCTTTCTTTGGATATATGACCCAAACGTTTATGCCACAAGTAAGCAGAATTTTCATTCACCAAACTTCGTTTAGTGCCAACATTATGATGCAAGGTCATTAATGTCTCAACAAAAGTATTATCAAGTCTAAATTTGTAGAGACCATCACATAAAGTTCCAGTTCCAATAAGAGTATCACTCTTAAACAGATTGAAAGATTCAGATCCAAACTTACAATAAAATCCCGCCACATCAAGTCTTGGCAAAGAAACTAAATTGCGAGAAAATGTAGGTACATAAAGGGTTCAAACAAATCCAAATAATGCCCAAGATCTAAAATCAAACGATAAGTGCCAATGCCTTCAACTGGAGCTTTGTCTCTCGTTCCCGTAATCACATAACTTTCATTTGGCTTTATAGTTTGGATCGTAAGAAATCCCGCATCGTATTTGACACATGAGTGGTGGCACCGAATCAATCCACCAAGTATTATAAGGAACTTCAGAAAGTTTGATTCAAAACATACTAAAGCACAAGGCTTATCTTTCTTTTCGAACCAAGCCTTACATTTCAGACAATCTTTCTTCAAGTGTCCAATTTTGTTGCAAAAATGACACTTAATAAGATTGTGTTCCTTCTTGTGGATTTGAGAAGCCTTTGAAGAGTCATTCAGGACGTGTAGTTCTTTCTTCTTACTCCTTCCACATTTCCTCTTAAAATACTTTCGAACTTCTTGATGACTTGAGAGATGAACAGAATGAGCCTTTTGATTCTTTATCCTTGTTTCCTCTTAAACCAGCATACTGGCCAATTCATTTACATTCCACTTATCCTTTATAGTGTTGTAATTTATTTGAAATGGCCCATATTGCTCATGAGGCAAGGAATTAAGTATAAATTGTACTAAAAAGTACTCATCCACATTCATTCCCAAGGTCCTTAACTTTGCTGCTAAATTGGTCATCTCAAGTATATGCTCATGCATAGTACGCGAACCATCATATTTCATGGTGGTCGGTGTGCTCATCGGTGTACCAAAGAAGTGACTTATCGCGGTTTGAGAACGCTCTTCCACAAATTTCATAAATTCCTTAGCATTATTAGTCTTGGGAAGAGAAGTCTTTAAGTTGTTTGCAACTGTCATCCGCATGAACATTAAGCTCAGTCTGTTCGATCTTTCCCAAGCTTTATGGAAAGACTTTTCATCATTGCTACTTTCATCAGTAATAGCAGCTGGTTTATCAGCTTGAAGCGCTAAATCAAGATTCAGGACACCTAAGTGAAACTAGACTTGTTCACTCCAATCAGGAAAATTTATCCCATTGAATAAGGGAACAGATGAGGCGTGCGAATGGAGTGAAACAGTACGATATCTGCAAATATGTAAGAAAATACTCATACATTAATGCTTTGAAAATATCACCTAATCGATTCAAACTAAACTACACATGCACATCATAGTTCTCCTTTGGGCGATCTTATGATATACAAAATATATATATAAACCATAATGATGCTAATAACTTTTATTTGATAATTGTAAATATATCTTATTAAAATTTATTTGTTATCTTTGGATATACAAACAAATTTAACAAGTCATATTAATTATCAACTATCATGTTCATGAATTATAAGAAAATAATTAATCTTTGGGATAATCCCCAAGTTCTTACAATAAATGAACTTCAATATACCCATAACTCCAAAACATATCAATTTCATACATAGCATCAATTAATCATGGGTAATTGAATAAAATAATTTACAATTTTAAAAAATTCAAAAGACTTCAAGGTTCGGCCACTTTGGTGACTAACAAACCTTTCATAATATGAATTTTTTTTTAATATTGTAAAATACAAATATTTACCAAATTGCACATAAGGACATAAAATGCAATCAAAGCATAAGGGCAAAATCGTAAAATCATAATTCCATAAGGTCATAATCATAAATTTAAAATCCAGGGGCAAAATGGTAAATAATCAGCAATGGCAGAACTGTAATTATTAATTAAACAATGGCAGAACAGTAAATAAATTGCGAGAAGGACAAAATGGGAATTTTAAAAATGACAAAGGGGCAAAAACGTAAAAAAGGGCGCACGGGGACGTCAAGCGCGTGCCAAGCACGCGCCTTCATCTGCCGCGAGCGTGTGCCCCGCACGCGCGCGTCCAACGCGCAGGCGCGTGGCGCGTGGGTTCCACGCGCCTGCAACCGCAGCGAGCGCGTGGAGCCCACGCGCCTTCTTCCTCGCGCACAAACGCGATTCTTCGCCGTTTTTCGCCGTTCCGCCGCGGTTTCACCGGCCGTTTCTTCTCCGGCAGCCCATCCCAGACACAAATAAATAATGGGTTTTGAAGAGCATGTCGACACAACCCCATGGGTCCAAGTTTCGGAGAAAATGACCAAGAAATTGGCCCCAAATCAAAGCAAAATTTCTCCAAAACGCAAACCCTCCACCACCGCCGCTTCCGCCGCTCTGATACCAACTGTTAGAGAATAATTCATATAAAACTTGATGCGGAAATTCATAACAAATCAATGTTCTTTGATCTTCATGATTTTCACAAATAGATTCAGACAAACCTTTATCCATAGCGCTACGCTTGATGATGATCGTTGTAGAAAACCCAATGATCTTGAACCAAAAGGAGAAATCCGATTTCTCTCCCTTAACCCACTAAACCTTAATGTATTCAATTGATGGAGGAGAGAATACGTTCTTTCTGTTTTTGTTGTTCGTATGTGGGTGGAGAGAGGACCGGACTTTATTTATACGTTCGTTAAAAGGGTGTCTTCCATCAAAGCGATATACCCTTTCGTTTTATTAGAGTCGTACTTTCTCGTAACCAATAATTATTTATAGCATTTCAATCATTATTAAACCATATAATAAATCACATAATATGGGCCACAATAATTCTTACACAATGGTGACAGCGAACACCATGTGAGACGCGGGCGAGCGACGGCATTGAGGGGGTGGCGTCGGCAGTGCATGTCACGCCCCGAACCCCGAGCGCGCGCACATCCCACTGCGGTCGATCAAATGCGACATTCCCAGGTAGTGTCGCCGACCCCATTCATTTATTAATGCGCAAGCGGAACGTATTATAAAACCCCTGACAATAACCTACGGGATAGAAAAGCATGAAACAAAATCACAACATAACACTTTCATAATTCAACAGAATTACAAACAGAGATCTACGGCCAAAAGTCTACAAAAGACCGGCTCTTAAAAAGGAATTGTCCTACGACTTACAAGTCGGACACGTTCTCCAATCTTATGACTTCACCTCTGCAACTCCTCAAAGCCAACCAAAGCTATCTGGTCGCTCCGTCCACCAGGGACCTAAAATTTTAATCCCACAACCGGGATGAGACGATGTCTCAGCAAGTTCAACCCCCTAAACCCCTATTAGAAAGAAAATATGCCCCGGGTGGCCTAGCCACATCACACAAAAGACTTACCTCGCATTAGCCTTCATCTGCAGGTTAACACAATTTATATAATTCAACCACGTGCAATTATGATAACCAAACAACCATGACACAATCACATCATCAGAACAATTCAACCACTTGGATCGTCTCAGCGATCAATCGACTTGGCCGATTACATGTCATTCTAGCAAATCAATCATTACTCTCAATTACGGTCCTATAGGAAGGTTTAATAACCAGTGGCAATCACGGCCCCACTCGGCACGACCTTTAATAGGTGGTTCATCACGGCCTCACTGGGCACGACCTCTAATAGGTGGTTCATCACGGCCTCACTGGGCACGACCTCTAATAGGTGGTTCATCACGGCCCTATTAGGCACGACCTCTCATAGGTGATTCATCACGGCCTCACTGGGCACGACCTCTAATAGGTGGTTCATCACGGCCTCACTGGGCACGACCTCTAATAGGTGGTTCATCACGGCCTCACTAGACACGACCTCTAATAGGTGGTTAATCACGGCCAATCTCCCATCAATTTCGACACTTGTGATTTTATAAAGAATCTCTATCTATCGCAATCACACTCAATTTGCCACAATCAATCATCAAATTCAAATTCTAAATACACAATAGCGATCGGCACGAAATTCTGAGAGTTTAGGGTCCCGACGAAATTTTCGAATTTTAATAAATAATTAAATTTATTCCGAAAATTAATTAAATAAT
This sequence comes from Eucalyptus polyanthemos subsp. polyanthemos, assembly GCA_017140185.1. Taxonomy (NCBI): domain Eukaryota; kingdom Viridiplantae; phylum Streptophyta; class Magnoliopsida; order Myrtales; family Myrtaceae; genus Eucalyptus; species Eucalyptus polyanthemos. The sequence goes on along the minus strand of CM029460.1, from coordinate 18,374,030 downwards.
AATATCCATATTTTCGTCATCTACACCCAATTTATAATATCCAACCATCAATTTCAAAATCCGAACGCATAGCGCCGATCGCACGAAAATTTGAGCAATCGGGTCAAAAATAATTTTTCCGTTTTTTTAAATAATAATATTTTAATAATTTCGGAATATAATATAATATTATAAATTCCAGAATTTCGAAACAATTAAATAATCCAAAAATAAAACCCTATTGTGTCCCATCAAGGTTTATTATTAAATAAACTCTCTTAGCCTTTAATTAAACACACTTTAAATTAAACAAACATTTTAATCCAAATCACAATTAAATAAACTAAGATATCCACCTAAACTTGCTTAACTTAAACTAATCACACTTAGAGCATAATTAACCGTCTAATCAAGATTTAGTGAGCTAAACTCACCGGATTAGTGAGCCGAGCGGACCAAAACGACGGGGACGACGCGAGGATCGACTTTCCTCAAAGCGGGCCGAGCATCCGGGCTCGGGAAGGCGGCCAAAACGGGCCAAACACCCGCTGCCATACCCATTTTCTTGGTTGCTGGTTGGGGTCGGACGGAGGGCTGCACGGCGGTGGTTCGGGCGCGGAACCGGCGGAGAAGAGGGGTGGCAGCTTGTGCGGGTGAGGCAGTAGCTCTAGCGACCCTTCGGCGGCGGAGATGAGCTCCGGCAGCTCCTAGAATGCGCGAGCAGGGGCAGACGGAGGCGACGATCCAGGCGAGGCGCGTGCAGGGCGACGCACGGGCGCGCAGGTGCGGGACGACACGGGCGGCGGCGAGCTCTGGAGACGGGCGTGCGACATCGAGCTCGGCTGGTCCCGGTCAGCTGCTGCATGAGATCTCAAATCTGCTGGGGAGGAGCGGCAAGCTGGCCGGTTGTGCGGGCGAGCGGGCGTGGACGGTGACGACTCCGACGACGGCGATTTAGGCGACGGATCTCGCTCCGGCGGTGGCTACGATGGTTGCTACTGCTCTAGTGATGTCCGAAGAAGAAGAAGAAGAAAATGTCCATGGAGGAATCGCACGGGAGAGAGGAAGAAGAGAGGGAGGAGAGAGAAGGGGAGCCATTTCCTTTTCTTTTCCCTTTTCTTTTTCTCTTTTTCCCTCATCCAATCAAGGTGGCCCACCATGACCTAGGATGACCTCACAATCCACTCACCCAATCTTCCACAACATCTTCCAATGGGTCCATTTTATTTTTCCGCCGGGGTCCAATTCTTGTGCATGAAATTCTTCAATTATAATCAATCCACTTCCAATTGAGTCCAAATTGAAGTCCATAACATTAATCTAATGTCACCACACTTCAATTCACATCTTCACTTGTCCGTAGAACCAACTTATGTCCCAAAAGCAAGACCAAATGCGGGTCTACTAATTTCTCGAGCTAAAATAGCCATTCTCATATTTAATTTGCCAAAAAACTCTGATTGCATGAAAAATCTTCTAAAGATGAGTTAATATTCATAAAATGATTTGTGACACACCAGACTTCCAATTTCTGAATTCGATCTCAATTCCACGGTTAATTTCACTTTGGCACAATACTAGCGCGGCCTAACCTACCGGGTAGCTTTTAGAAATTTTCATGCATTTGACATGTGGTTGATCATCTCAAGCCACAATGTACATCTTTGAAACATTGGCGACTTTTGGTTGTCGGGGTAATCTCAAGGTTTCAAATACTAACACAGGGTACCCAATCGATAGAAAAGTCGGTTTAGTGCCGATCGACAAGAATTGTGCAATCCGGTGGAATCACCCACATTCGATCACATGCCTTTGTCGAGTCGACCTATCTCCAGTCTCTAATCGATTTTTATTTGTGGCATAATGACCCTTGCAGATTAGCTCGGTCGAAAGGTCGCTTCCTAGCCAAATTCTCGAGTCTTATGCATTAGAATTTCTTAACGACTTCACTCGATCGACTAGTCTTCACATGAGTGGCCGACTCAAGGAAAAGAACTATATGCGTACCAACGAAATGCCCGTCTCAAATTATTGAAAATAGAATTGAAAAATCGGGATGTCACAGTGCAGTAGAAACACACAATGGCAATGATGGTGGATCGGGTGGTGGTGTTGTGTGTGATGGTGGGGGTGGGATGAAGATGATGGTGGAATGAAGATGGTTGCGATGGGGTTTAGCGGAAGGAGATGGTGATGATGGGTGGTGGCTTGTGGCAACAAAGGGAAAAGGAAATGAAGAAAGAAGAAGATGAGGAAGTTGGGGAGAATGACAGCAAAGGAGAGAGATGAAAGGGGAAGTGGGCTGCTTCGGCAAAACAAAAGGGAAAACGTGAGGAGGGGTGAGGAGAGAGAGAGAGAGGAAAAGTGAGAGGGGATTTCTTAAGATTTTTTTCCCAAAAAGTCATCATTTCTCACACCAACTCTTCCCCAAAATCCTCCTAGCCAAGCTCTTCATCTCCTTCATATCTTCTTATTTTCTTTTTATCTTTTAAAGCCAAAATTTTGGTCAACAAATTGCAACTTTATCATTGGGTGGTTTTCCTTTCCGACTTTCAATTGTCCATCCAATAATTCATTTTCCAAAATTTCGAACTTACCAATAATTCGACAGAAAATGAGGCGATGTCTAATAAATTAGTTTTGCGACCCTCAAAAGCTCGATATCCGAAATCGAATTAAATTTCATGGTTAAAATTGATCGAATGCAACTTTAGTACAACCTAAACTATCGGGTGACTTTTAGTAATTTCACGTGATTGACCCGTGATCGTTAATTTTTTATCCATATTTGTGCTTCTTCGAATGGTGGACAACCATCAATTATCATGTAATCCGTGAAGGTTCAATTACGTATCATGTGTACAATATCAATAGAATATCAATTTATCATCATTCGATGCAAGTATCGTAATCGTACGGAATCACCTACAAACCGACTATGTATTTGTCGAATAGATTTATATCAATTTGCTAATTGACTTATAACAGTGTAGTATTGATCATTGTCGATCCTTATAGTCAAGTGATTGATCCTAATTGAATTATTTGGTCTTTCACATTTTAACCATTTACAACCTTACACAATAGATTAATTAACTCGTGAATGATCGGTTTAGAGTAAAATAATCATAAGTGTATCGATAAAATAACAATTTCATATATTTGGAAAATAGGGACCAAATTTTAGGATATCACATTGAGCCTCACTAAGCCACGGCATGAGGCTCGGGGGGACCTCACTAATAGTCGGCGAGGCTCCCCCAAGGCCGGTGACCTCACCAGCCCTCATTTGGCAGATCACCGACCGGCCATGGCCAAGGTCGACGGCTGGCTAAGAGGTAAGAGAAAAAAAAGAAAAAAGGAAAGAATAAAATGCAATAAAATTATTAATAAATCAAAAGAAACTCTAAATCACAAAAATGTTTGGGTTCATGCCAAACGTATTTCTATTCCAAGAATATAAATTTTATATAATTATCAAATGCCTTAAAATACTCATAAACTATTCCCGGAAAAAAATAGAAAAAAATGTTTCTAAAAAGAAATTGTTCCTTAAACAAAAACGTTATTAAACATGCCCTAAAATGACTTTAGGCAATAAACCAAGTTAGTGAACTTACGGCCTTTCGACCGTAATCCATGTATGGGATAACTAATGGTGCTGCCAAAAAAGATCTAAAGCCATATGTTTCAGTAAAACACAGGAATTTCCGTAAAGTAGATTTTGTTTCCAACAAAATGACTTAAAGATATAATTTCTCAATTTCAATAAATTATTTGTTAAATCTCTACGAGAATAGCCTTAGAGGCTATAAAGGTTATAAATCATAATTTCCATCAATAATCACTAGATATTAATCATTCAAATAATTTATGTGATAGTATACTTTTCTAATTTATTTACTATCCTAGAGCAAGTTTATCATTCCACCATATTTCTATGTGAATTTAAATAAATATAAGTGCATTAAAATATGTGAAGATTCATGATTTATAATGAATCTTTTGGACTACCTTATCATCGAAATCACACAAATAACATGGTATACCCCTATTCACATTTAATTTATGATTATATTTTATAAGGAATAATTGTATATTATCACTTCTCAATTTCAAACATACATATCAAATCATTCAAATGATAGTCATTTAAAAACATTAAGCACATTATTATATAATTCATATCAATGAAATCACTTGCAAAACATAAAAAGAATGAAATTCATATTACCATAATCAAGTTACATCGTAGTCCTAACAAAAGAAAATTAGAACATAATAAAAGGAAAAATGGAAATATAAATTAAACTTAACATATTAAATTAAAGAACAAGATTTATGTTACAACTTTTTGTCTTCTCTTCAAAATACTTTAAAAAAATCCAAAAACAATGAAAAATGATTTAAAAATAAAAATATAATTGTGCCTCCCAAGCTCTCAATAGGATAATATCCAAGACTCCTAACACAAGACAATTGCTTATCTTTCACGTAAAATTATAGAATAAATTACAGAATTCCAAAATTAGTGTCCGCCTTTCAACGCTTTCACACAAAATTAGGAATAAATCATAGAATTCCTGATATGGCATCCACCTTCCAACATTTCTGTGGGTGGCATATTCCTTTCCTTCTTCTCACCATTTTTTCCTTATTTTCCGTATATCTCATTATGGTCCATAAACAAGGAAAATTTGAGTAAATCTAGGAAATCCAAGTTTTTTCTCAGTAACTTTGTATTATTTGTTGTTTAAAATAGATTAAATGAACTCTATTTTTATAGAGTTATCAACAACAGCTGGAGGATCATGCTAGAGCCCTAACTGAAATTGAACTGAGAGAGAGAGGAGAGAGAGAGAGGGCAAGATCACAGAGTGGTTACCTTGTCCAATTGGGAGTGAGGCGGAGCTAAATGTAGGAGTGATTGTTTCTCAGTTAGGTATGTTCCAAATCTTGAACTAGAAACCTAACTTATTAGAACCGGAACCATCAATCACCTTCCTCGAGTTTCAAAAAATAGATTTCAATCGATTTTTGAGCAAGTAGGTGGGTTCAACACCTAGAACTTAAAACCTACTTGTGTAGCATCGGTTCCATAAATTTGAAATCGGGAAGCGGACTTATTTCCACTAAAACCAAGGACTAAACCTGTTTCTACGGGGGATCTAATCTTCTGTATGCCTTTGCTGGGTGAGTGAATGATCAGGAAAATCGCCTCACACGTGTTCAAACGACTAGCCACTTGGTTACTCCATCCGCATCCGCATCCGCATAAGGCATGAAGGACCCAAAAAAGCACAGCATCAGCACTTTCTTACATAGCTTCGCAAAATAACAAGAATAATCTCGCGTTCGAAGGAGCCCCTCGTCACCTGCTTGTACACATCTGTGTCGGTGCTATAAGTTTCCATTTCTACATTGACCCAAGTGAGCATGGCAACACGTATGCATGGCCGTGCCAAATCACCATCACCTGGTTGCCCCCATTTGACACGTCAACTGGCTCTTGTCAAGTTCATTCTTTTAACATATAAATAATAAACAATGTCTTTATTTGATAATATAAGTTTTTAGAATAATCGATAGTGATCTCACAAAATCTCACATGATATAAGAGTTGAAGTTCCTAATTTCGAATCTTTCCGAGTTCCATTTGTCTCTCAATTAAATTTCTATGCTTAGTACTAGATAAAGGACTAGACTAAACATGAAGAGGAGTATTAAAATATTTAAATAATAAATCACACTAATTAAACTAAGCATAAGGGAGAAGTGGTATAATATTTAAATATTAAATACACATTTATCTAATAGTTTAAATTTTTATAATAGTCAGCAGTAACCTCATAAAATTTCATACATTTCATTGCTACACGACACTAGGGTTTCGAGAAATTAACCTCAGTTTTTTCACATGCTGCGTCTTCACGTTGTCCGAGCGCTTTCGTCCCTAGTTTTTCCGCTCTTGCAACTGCGGAAGGATGACTGAACATGTCATTAAAGTTTATGATCTTGCTTACTATAATTCAGAATGTATTAAGCTTTTACAAACGAGAAACTGAGGAGGGTAATATACGTTCACATCTTAAAGCACTCTCCCGTAAACATTAGCCTCGATTTTATTCTTTTTTATGTTTTTACGTTGACCCACATGGTTTCTAGCCCTTTAGAAGCTGAGCTGACGAAAACATCCACCATGGTAGTTTAAGAATAGCTTCTTCAAACTCATGGGCTGACCTTCTGAAACTTAGATCAGTGCCCTGGTATCCTAGTGCCAGTACGCCATCTCCATTCGACGACACATGGGCATGACCAAGGTCCAGGTGTTGCCCCCCTGGGCAACTACTATAAATGAGCCTCGTCCCATCACAACTTCATCCGTTCAAAATACTACATTTTCACTTTGTCTCGGCACGAAACGTACCACCACAAACCAACCAAAATGTCCACTTGCATTCTCGCCGCCACTTTCGTCCTCCTGATCGCCGCCGCCACCACCACCAACACCACCGTCTTCATCTCCGCCACCACCACCTCTAGCACTCAAGAACACAAGGCCCTTCGTGCAGCCAAATCAATGGTCTCGCAGGCCAAAATCTTGGTCGACCACAAACTCATGTCCCTTGACCAAAACATTGATAAGGAGATCAGTAACAACAGCAACGTGATGTGGCATAGTTTGGCTCTGAGTGATTGCTCTAAGCTCTACAGAAACAGTGAGTCTCGGCTCATGCAGTTGCTAGACAGGGAGGATCACACGGTCGAGGACACTCAGACGTGGCTGAGCGGCGTGTCGGCGAACCACCGGACTTGTTTGGATGGCTTGCGGGAGGAGGGTCGTGCTTCTTTGGATGGCCTAAGTGGGGGTTTGATGGTTAACCTGACTCGCTCACTTCGCCATGCCTTGGCTTTGTATGGAAGAGAAACAAGTGTTGGGAGGGGTAATTTATTTGCTTTCTTGGTCTTAGTTGTCTGCTCAGAGTGCTAATTTTTGGAAGAGATTTATTTTTTAATTATTTTCAACTAGCAGACATGACAAAGCGCATAATCATTTCGAAAGACTAGTAATACTAGTGACGCCAATAATACCAAATTATAATCTATCAATGAAAAAGAATAAAGAATGTACATGCATGTGGGTTATCGAAAAGCAAAAAAGTACATGCATGTTAGGGTGGACACGAGGAATGGACTCTCTATATCCATACGATATTTACATTATATATTGTCGGTGGACATGTGAAATGTGCTCCTCTCATATAGATAGAGTATTGAACTCGTATTGCTATGCTAGTGAACATATTCTATACTTGGTCCATCTTAAAGAAAAACACAATAGGTTGATGTAAACTGTTTGGAGAGGACGCACTGTTTCCTCTCTGTTTTTTTCTTTATATGTTATTATTTGGCTTCAGTTCTGTATATATAGATTGTTTAAGTTCTAGTGCTCTTCCATTTATTTCTTAATTGGTTTTAATATATTTTTATTTGGCTTAAGTTCTGTATATAAAGATTGTCTAAGTTCTAGTTTAATGTGCTCTTCGATTTATTTCTTGATTGCTCTTTTCATCCTTTTTATCTGTAATTTTGTGATTTCCTTCTTTGAGTGCGGTGAAAAGAATTGACACTTTCTTAGTCTAAAGAGCTCAAGAGTAAATGTTCTTTTTCAGTCGGTTGAAGCCCTCTCATTAAATGGTCCTTTCACAGCTTTATATAATCAAAATAATATTAGTCGTAGAGCAATATCCATAAGACTATCTTAAGTATCATAATTTCGTCTGTTTTTTTTTTTTTTTTTGACGAAATCATAATTTCGTCTGTTGGAAGGGTGATAACTTGCGGGTGGTGGAGATGGCAAGATCAAGAAACTTTTAAGGAAGTAGTGCAAATCAATGGCGCACCAAATGCATGCGAGTTTTGTTGCATTCACGGTATTTAAATTGTGTAGATTTCATGTGGATCCATTTAAAAGGATTGCGGATTAAAAAATGTTTTATCGCTACAAAATTTATAAAAAGGAAGCTTGAGTATGTACACAATTTTATATTTTTTAATTGGACTTTGTCTTGTCATTGAGGTTATAGATGCAATTACATCGAGTCGTAAAAGGCCCGAAAAAGGTCGAATCTGCTCGAATAATTGAGTTGAATAAAGACATAAACGCATGTATGCATTCTGTATAGCTGCCAATTTGGCTTGGTCTTTTATCTTTTCTTAGGTGGCCCAAGGCCATTAGCATGATTTGAGCTCTTTAGATCGAACACCTAAAATAGAATAATGAATGTGGTGCCTTTGATTCCACCGGTCTTCATGCTATTTCTCACTACCAACCATTGTACCATTACTGTGTCTAACAAATTCCCTTATGTAATAAAAACGTATTGTTATCCCCCGTTTATAGGAACGTCACCGAGGTTTGGACCGGACCCAAATGGTGGGCTTTTAGCGTCATGGAGTGCAGCGACATCCAAGGCCGATTTCGTTGTGGCGAAGGATGGCTCCGGCACTTACACGATGATCAAAGACGCCATCGCCGCATTAGCTAGAATGGGCAAGAGTCGGCCCGAGAGAGTGGTGATCTTTGTGAAATCGGGAGTCTATAACGAGAAAGTCGAGATCAGAAGGGACATGAAGAATGTGATGTTCGTGGGCGATGGCATGGATCGGACTGTTGTTACCGGCAGCAAAAATGTTCCAGACGGTTCCACCACTTTGGCTTCAGCTACATTTGGTAAGAAATTAAGCTGAAAAAATTAGTCATTGAGTGGCCCATCAATCAATAAGCCCTTTAACTAATCTCTCAAAATCTATGCAGCTATCTCTGGGGATGGCTTCTGGGCAAGGGACATGACATTTGAGAATATGGCGGGTCCCCATAAACACCAAGCTGTCGCGCTAATGGTCAGCTCAGACCAATCCGTTTTCTACCGATGTAGCTTCAAGGCCTACCAAGACACACTCTTCACCCACTCCTTGCGGCAATTCTACCGTGATTGCCACATCTATGGCACCATCGACTTCATCTTCGGTGATGCAGCTGTCATCTTCCAAAACTGTGACATATTTGTTAGGAGGCCAATGGACCACCAAGCCAATATAGTGACTGCTCAAGGTCGAGATGACAAATATGAGAACACAGGGATCTCGATTCACGGATCGCGAATTGTCCCAGCCCTTGACTTCGCACCAGTTAAGGGCTCGTTAAAGAGCTACCTAGGACGGCCATGGAAGAAGTACTCAAGGACAATAATCATGAAGACAAATCTAGATGGGTTGATAGACCCAAAGGGATGGAACGAGTGGAGCGGCGAGTTCGCCCTCAAGACCCTATTTTACGGGGAGTACATGAACTCAGGCCACGGTGCGTCAACAGAGAGGAGGGTGAATTGGCCAGGTTTTCATGTCCTCAAGAGTCCTGAGGAGGCCGGACCATTTTCAGTGAGAAGATTCATTCAAGGAGATTTATGGATTCCTAGGACTGGTGTACCATTTTCGCTTGAAATTTGAAAAACAATGAAACTCATAAATTTCAATTTAATAAACTTTATTCAAATAGTCTGTGACAAAGCCCCACGCTACTGTGGATCACCCTTCACATATATTTTATTAAACTTTCTCTATTTTCAGAAATTGAAATGGTAATTGAAAGGAGTGAGCAAATCACAGCTCAATGGGGGATCGAATGGTGAATGATGTAGATTTTGTATCAATTATGTGACATGTTACATTTGTTAGAAGTACCACATTTAAATCTCATGATGAAATATCAGCTATTATATCATCTTAATATCATAATATCTTAACATCATGGTCACACTTCGTTAAGTGACAAAGCCTAGAAATTACATCGGTTGTAATTAAGACTAAAATACCATAACAGCTGTGATCAAAGGCCTATAAAATCGTATTTTTCATGATTAAGCTCGAAATAGAACTGATCTTTGAACATGATCATGCTACAATACCTAGGTCAATCATGGGTGATGATTCAATATTTATATGTTATAACTGATCATGCATTAAATGATTTGAATTCACCCATATAACCCCATTTTCAATGCAAAATCTATCCAATTTTAGAAATTAGGATACAATTTATAGCCACTTAACTCGTTAATGCGTTACTGACCAAAAAAAAAAATACTCGTTAATGCGTTGACCACGCGAGAGATAGCTTCCTTAAAACCACAGCTAAACTGACTAGGGCCAATAAACTAGGTTGATGAAATTACAAAAATGCCCTTTCGACCGTAATCCGTTTACGTGGTAATGGCGCAGCCGAAAAGGATATAAAGCTGTATGTTTCGGTAAAACACTTGAATTTCCTTAATTATATTTTGTTTCAAGATATAATTTTCCTATTTCACTAAATTATTTGTTACATCTCTTAATGAATAGCCTTGGAGGCCATAAAGCTTACAACTTAGAAGTTCCATCACTAATATTCAGATATTAATCATTCAAATAATTGATATAAATTTCATAGTTTTACAAACAAACAAAAATTCTCATCGTTTCTAAGCATTCGCATATTTTCCAAAATTACGAAAAATTAAAGATGCTAGTTCTCTCTATGTTCAACGGAGCATATGGAGTCACAACTCGACGTCAGGGTGGATTGCATAAGTCGTTGGAGACGTTTGCGCATGCGAACCATATACTGGAGAGTATGGTCTGGATGGTTTGATTATAGAGATGAATCTGGGAACCAAAGCAGGGGGCCTCTTCCAGAAATATGGAATCAGACACTGAATCAATAATCGGTCGTTTTGTGGTAAAACCGAGAACGGGCCCTTTTTAAATGTGATTTCCTATTCAAACTAATTTTCAATTCACGATTTCTACGTAACTAGTAATGTTGAGAACCAACCTATCTTGGATCCACATCCAAGACGACGGCCAAAGCCCCGACCACGATAATGGGACTGAGCTGAGACAAAGAGGGCAAGACCACAGAGTGCTTGAGAGAGAGAGAGAGAGAGAGAGGCAATTAAGGCTGCGTTTGGCAATTAGGATAAATTTAGGATAGGATATGATTTATCCTATCTTATGTTTGGTGCTTGCTTAGGACAAGATAAAGTCGGATATAAATGGGATATAGACAGGATAAAATTATCCCATGGGGGAGGTGGGATAAAGGTGGATAGGATTTCTAATGTCAATATTAGGAAAGTTATTTCTCTCGAATAACAAACTTATTAATTTATAAAATTGAAACAATATTTCAATATAAATAATATTTGAATTATAATTTAAGAAATTAAAAAAAATTCATTTTTAATTAATCCTATTTTAATTTATATATCAATTTTAATTCTATCTTTTAATAAACATTCAATCTATAAATTAAATATTTATATTTATTAAATATTTTAGGTATGTTAGTACATTTTACTATTTAATAAAATTTTATTAAATAATAATGAAAGGGAAAAATAAATAATAAAGAAAATAATATAAAAAAGAGGAAAAAATAAAAATAAATTAAAGAATAGTGTTACGAGAGATTTTCACCATCTCGGTTTATGAATATTTAAGTTCATTTATAATGATATGCCGTTTATATAAAATAAAAAAAATGTACATGATATGATGAAAACATATCCGACTTTAATATTGCGATTCACCAAACAATTGACAGAATATAAAAAAATCACCGGATTTCCTATCCTATTCTATCCAGTCCTATCCCGATTAGAAATCCGGCCGATCAAACGTAGCCTAAGGGTAATCAATGCTAGGATAGACCCAAAACCTACTTAGTTAGAATCGGTTCTCAATTTTTGGAATTTGAAACTTATCATATTTGTCTACTCTAGTTTTAGGGTCTACTTGGGAACCTTTTTTTTTTCCTCTTCACTATTTCTAAAAAAGCAAGACAAATAACAATTATAACAAAATAGTATGAGTAACAAAACGGATCAAAGTAAAACATGATATAGAACAAAAAAGAAATATAATGTAATAGAGAAGTTAAACTCATTTTAAAGCAGAAATAATAGAAGGGAGCAATACATAATGCATATATTAGACAATTACTTTGACGATAATAATAACATTAAAGAAAGACCAAAATAATAAAATGATATTACCTAATCAGTAGCTTCGGCATAAGCAGCTTCCGTCCTTTTGGGAGCAACGCCTCCAATTAAAACGACAGATCTGCCTTGATATATAAAGGTATGAATTTAGGTAAATGCTTGCACTATAAACAAAAACAACACCCAAACTCCTAAAGTGCCAAAAGTTTGTACAAATGGACACTTAAATACCAAAATTTACAAAAGTGACATTTAAATGCCAAAATTGAAATAAAATGGATCACTTAAGTGCCACTAGCAAAAAAAATCGACCAAAACGCTAATGTGGTAATTTTCCGGCAAGCCGTGTGCAAAATAACGTCGTTTTGCATGCTAATGTAGCTAAACAGTATCAAAACGATATCATTTTGGTATAATTCAAAATTTAATATAATAATTAAATTAAATTAAATTTTAATTAATTAATTAATTAAAAAAGGTGGGGGAGGAGGAGGAGGGAGGCAGCCGGCGGCTGAGGGCTCACCCTCGCCGCCGCCACCTCCCATCCATCACCAAGAAGGTGGGGGAGTGTTAGCCGGGGCCGCCAAGCCTTGGCCTGGGGCCAGCGGCCTTAACTAACCGACGGTGAGGGCATGCGTGCTCTCACCCAGATCTGGGGCGAGGGTCACGACCCTCCCCTAGATCCAGTGAGGGTCATCAACCCTCGCCCGGTCTACCCAAGGGTTGCCACCCGCTGGGGCAACGAATAATAATGTATAATTATTAGCATGTAGACAAGGCTGGCAAGCTAATAATTATACATTGTTAAAGTTTCAAATAATTCAAGGAAAAAAAAATCAAGGCTGGCCAGCGTAAAATTTAAACTAAAAAAATAAAATCCATCCGACATGCCAAAGCATTTCGTAGCTTCATGCACGAGGACTTCTATTGTACTTTGGCCCACTAATGAATTCCTTATGGGAGCATTTTTTTTTTTTGGGGTAAATATAAAATACAAAACTAAGAAAAATTAATGTCTAAAGTCTACGATCATTACGAGAGCATTTGTCATCAAGGCCCAAATAGGATAAGAAAATCATAATTGATATTTAACGTGCGCTCTAAAATGGACGAAAAAAATTTCGTCCAAAGCCCTGGATTTTGTGATTTATCAGAAGCAATCCAATGTTAAGCCTCTTATTTTGGGCCATCAGATCTTAAACTTCATCAAAATATGCAATCGAATAAGAAACCTTCTCAAACAAAGAAGAAGAAAGAAACCTTCTAATTTGCTTGCTTAAATCATAACCGTTTTCTAATAAGAGCAAAATTTGAAGTTGACACGTGGGCAATTCAAATGCCAAGCTGGTATTCTTCAATACTGCTCATCAAAAAGGGCTTATTTGCTCTTTCTAGACAAAACCTCGGAACTTGAATGTGTTGAAAATTTATGGAAAATTTAGTTCTTTGATACATTTCGTACATTACGTTTGAAAAATCTAATACAATTTCCCTGACCCTTAGTAACTTGTCCGAGCTCTAAGGTCGGATCATTTTGTCGAGGTGAGGGTTTGTAGATCGCAAATCCACGCACCTCTCTCTGAATTAACCCCAAATTGACCAGTAGTACCCAGTACACATTGAAAAATCATAAAGAAAATAATAAAACCCTCAATAATTTGATGGTAATGCAGAAGGATATATACTTATATACATATATTTTATTTTTAACCTTGTATAAGAATAAATATTTTCAAAGAGGTAAATCAATTTGACAATCTTGTCGAAGAATCCAGCTTTATCAGGACATCAAATATCGGGTAATTATGACATTTATGGCTGAGGCAAGTCAATTTGGCAATCTTATAAGAGAATGCGGTATTAATTTGGACATGATTTAAAATTCTGATAATGATGGCTGTAGGCAAGTCAAATTGGGCAATCGTATCAGATTCAATGAATTTTTTTCTTTTATACTGTCTAATAATAAATTCAGTTTGATATAATTCCATACATGAAATTGTGTCAATGTATAACATGGCCAGTCCTTTTTGTACAAATACATTGTCTTCATAAGAAAATTACGTGAAAATCTCCATCTCTGGGATGAGTAAAATGAATTGTGCATTCTCAATCTCTTCCCTATTCCTAATCCAGTTCCTCATGATTTTTCATTGTGTCCAATCCGCAAACGATATCGTTCAGGACACTTGCAAGAAGATTGCAGCCAACGACCCAGAGTTGAACATCGACTTCTGCGTGAAGTCTCTTGGGTCAGACCCGGAGAGTCATAAGGTAGATCTCGAGGGACTAGGGTTGATCGGGGTCAAGCTGTTACAAGCCAACTATACAGGCACGATCGAGTACATTAAACAGCTACAAAAGCAAAAATTGGAACCGAGCCTGCTCAAAGCACTCTCGTTTTGCTTGGATGTTTACACCTCAGGTGAACGCAAAGACCTAATCCCACTTTATAAGGCGAAGCGTTACGGCGAGGTGAATATTTATGTGACTATAATGATGAATAAAGAAGCAGCGTGTGACGCTCAAGGATCGGAGAAGGGAGGCACGGTTCCACCTTTGACAAAGAGTAATGCTGACGTTTATCAATTGTCTATCATAGTACTTGATATTATGAATATTGTGTGAGGAAGGAATTGTGTGTTTGCCAATAAATAGATGCATGGTCTATGAGCTTCCATGGTAATCTAAGCTGTCTTTTTGTTTTTCTTCCTCCCGTTGCATAAAAGTGGAGTGACTAACCTTTCAATGCAGAAGAAAAGGAATTACTCGGGATTCTATATTGAATCACCAGCAAGACAAATCTACAACTTCACAACGGTCCAAATATAATCACAAGGAAAATATTATTATTAGATAGTGTTAATGTTTGTTGTCTTCTTAAAGTGATGGTGGAATCATTTGTGTATTTTTTAGTGGAAAGGAAAAGAACATTCTTTTTTACATACATTCTTTTTCTTGTCTCTTGATTGCATTCCGAGGAAGTTGTCTTAACTTTCCTTAAGAGACAATCATTCACACCTCTTTAAAGGGTGCCTCTTTCAGCACACCCTGTTATGGGTGAACCAATGCCTCTTGAACACCTCCCATCATAGTCAAACTATCGCAATAGATCATTTCCACTCGGATGCGATGGCTTTGATAATACTCTATTAAGAATATAAAGTATTCAACATTCATTTACTTTTAAAATAGTTCATATTGACAAAAAGGCCATGTGACCAATTAGTACACCTACACTTGAGAGTTTTAATTATGCACTTGTTAGGGATAATATAACTACTACAATCCCAAAAAGAAAATAAATAATTGATGTCTCATAATTTTCTAAACATATTTTGTTACATCAGTCAAAATATATTTATCCCTTAAAGACTATATTTAACTATTCTCATAACATCATGTCTTCAAAATTAAATCCAAAACCACATAAGGCGATATAATTGGTTGATCAGTAAGTACATGTGATAGACATAAAATAATAATAGTCTTCATTCACACTCATATCTCTCTTCATTTTAGCACAACTACTTTTCTAGACATGTCCCATAAAGCCATATATATTTATTACCACCAGTAATATGCTAAAGTAGCAAAATTGATTGATTACTCCCAGAATATAATTAGAAGTAAAATAGGACACAAAATTAGATAAATCATATATTGTCTCACATGATGACTAAATTACATATTATAGTGGATTTCTTTTCTATAAAAGTATATGTGTTGTGACCCCTCGGAGCCCTTATGCATGGGCATAGAGGTTAATGGCAACTAAATCTAGTGTTTAGCTTGGGCTCTCCCAAACCACTAATTCGTGACTTATAATTTAAGTTTTTCACCTAAAAGTTAATTTCATTTAGGAGTCACCACTAATCGTATTAGGGAAAGTTGATTAGAAACCCAAGCAAAACATTGGGATAAATATTTTACTCCTGTACAACCAAAGAAACTAAAATTGGAAACTTGATTACACTAGTTACTCAACTAGTGCTCTTCCGATACCTTTTTTTTTTTAAAAAAAAAAAATTGAGGTTTGATTTCTTTTTAATTTTCCAAGGATTTTTCATGGATTTGTGGAGAAAACTACTTGAAAAACATTTTTTAGGCTTTTTCTTATTTTTAGAAGACATATAGACTATTTTTGGGTTTTTTAGTTTAATTATAAAAATACTTTTTTACTAAGATAATAATATTATAAAGGAATCGAGGCTAAGCTACCAAACCAATCAAGCTTGGCCCGACCCGGAGCAAAAAGGGCGTCGCGTTCGTCTTGAGTTTGAGGGACCGGGCTTTTATAAAGAGCTCACTTCAAATTTAATTTCCCAGGCTCAACTTCAAATGAAAGAAAAGCTAGGCCCACAACCTTGTAAGCACACGCACGCCTAACTCAATTCGCGGACAATGTCGCTTCCTACACTCGCGCGACACTGATAGAGACGACCGTTGCAGGCGGTGCCGGTTGTCGTGGGGTAGACACAGCGGCTCGACAAGGGTTTCGACGGTGGGCAGTAACTCATCGTCAAGGGACTGACGGACACGATGATAGAGTGGCGAGCAACAGCAAGGACGACGGGTAGGTTAAATGACGTGAGGCTCAACTGAGATTAGTGAGCAGCTAGGTCATCGTGAGATAGAGCGGCGACGTCGGGCCAAATAATAAGCATCACGTGTGACGGCAGAGCTTGGTCTCGCGGATCTCTTTCTTTCTCAACTCTTGTTTAGGCATTTCAATGAACGCATGAAGCACGCTATGAAAGATAGGGTTCTCGATTCGAACGAAACTCGAGCTCTTGCCACGATCCTTGACAAACAACATATAACAGCTAGGATAATGACCTGCACACAGATGGGGGTCGGAGCTCGCATGAAACAGCCGACGACGGCTCGGTCCGGTGAGCCCCGGAAAACAGAGTGTATGAAGGAGAAGGATTTATGAGATAAGACGTCCCTACTAGGCTCAGCGGCATCGAACAGCGGACAAGCTCAGTTGGTTGAGCTACCTTCATTCGCCTCACGCATCCACGAGCCTAGATCCTTGGGAGTTCAGCCCAGATCAACACATGAATCGGACAAGCCTAATCGGGACCTACCATGGTTTAGAGGCAAGACGAGGAGGAGGTAGGTTGATCACTGCAATTCGAGTGTGGAGCCAACGGTGGCTCTCTCAATCACCTTCTTAGTTGCTGGCTTGCCCCCCCTTCTCTCTCTCTCTCTCGCTCTCTCTCTCACGAATCTCCTCTCTCGGCCACAAATCGCACCCCGAAGTCCCCTCTATTTCAACCATTTTTCTCTCTCCTCGGCCTGCCTTTTAACTGGACTCACCTGAGCCTAGACGATGGAGGCGGTCCGGCCACCAGTTCTAGGCACACGATTGGGCCTCCTCTCGGCCGAACAAGCATCCTCTTGTCGTCTACTCATAGACCAGGTTTGCCCTCCTCTACTTTTCTGTAACATCCCGGGTCCCACTTGTGTGATATTGTTCGCTTTGGACACTGAGTCCTCACGGTTTTAAAACGCGTCACACTATTAAAGGAACCCAAGCCTTATAAAGGCTCCCAGGAACCCCTCCCTAAGCGATGTGGGACAAGAGGGAGAGGAATCCCTTCCCCTTCCCTTGCGTGCGTCCGAGGACCGGAGGCGCGGACGCACCGCCATCCCTCCTCCCTGCGCACCGCCGCTTGGGTCGTCACACTCTCCCCCCTTTGGGAGCACAGCGTCCTCGCTGTGGCCCCACACGCTGTCGGGAGTCAGCTCTGATACCATTTATAACATCCCGGGTCCCACTTGTGTGATATTGTCCGCTTTGGACACTGAGTCCTCACGATTTTAAAACACGTCACACTATTAAAGGAACCCAAGCCTTATAAAGGCTCCCAGGAACCCCTCCCTAAGCGATGTGGGACAAGAGGGAGAGGAATCCCTTCCCCTTCCCTTGCGCACGTCCGAGGACCGGAGGCGCGGACGCACCGCCATCCCTCCTCCCCGCGCACCGCCGCTTGGGTCGTCACATTTTCAGTTCAATGATTTTGAAGGCGCCTGCTTGCCGTCATATCCATCACCAGCCTACTCTCCTTTCTCTACCATAGGTTGCCCTGCGCATGTTTAGTCTACTACGCTCGTGGCGTGCAATGTGAGGAAGAAGAAGGAGAGAAGGAGCAGAAGGAGAGGGCCGAGCTACAAGGAAAATGACCTAGGCGCGAGATGGGCCCTGGGCCCACGGAAAAAAGAGAAAAAGAGCTAGGCTGCCCAGCCCCAACATCTTCTTCTTCTTCTTTTTTAATTGAATAATAATTTTTTTCTCTTTATTCAAAATAAAGTAAAATAAGGAAAAAAAAATAAAACTTAGTTGATGCAAACAATTTTTAATGCTTATGTGATGTGAAAATCTTTTTTGATAGGACTGAATTGGTCCATGATTTTCTTATACAATTTAATCTTAAATATTTAACCAAATTTTAGATATTAACAATTGTCCCTCTTTGGAGGTGAGTTCACAAAGATCGCACTATAAAATGAACCGATACCTAAATTTTATCCATGCATATACAATAGGAGTTATTCTTTCAAGACTAAGGTGCGCATGGAAACAATTCTGTTTCTTTTTTGTTCCTGGGAACAAAAACAAAAAAAAGTGTTTCTGTTCCAGGGAACAATTTTTGAACAAAAGAACGCGTTTGGTAACGTTTGGTCCGGGAATAAAAAATGAATAGAAACACGTTTGGTAAATTTTATTCTTTTTTGTTTCTTTTAATTTTTTAAACATTTTTATTTTATTATTTATTTTTTCCTTTCTTTTTATTTTTTCTTTTTTTCGGCCGGTCACCGGCCTCCGGCGACCGGCCGACGGGGCCGCCAGCCTCGCCCAACCACGGCGAGGCCGAGCGTCGCCGTGGTTGGGCGAGGCTCGGCCTCGCCGGATCTGGGCGAGCCCGAGCTCGCCCAGCCAAGGTGAGGCTCGGCGTCGCCGGCGCGGGCGAGGCCGAGCCTCGACGGCCGGTCGCCGGCCATGGCCGAGGCCGGCGACCAGCGAAAGAAAAAAGAAGAAAAAAAAATAAGAAAAGAAGAAAAGAAGAAGAAGAGAGAGAAGAGAAATGTTTCTTCAAGAAATGTTTCTGGAGCAAGAAACAACAAATTGTTGTTTCTTTTTTTTGTTCTTATTTCGTTTCAGAAACAAAAAAAAACAAAAAAAGAACAGAAACGCAACCAAACGCGTTTCTGTTCCTTTTTTGTTCCCGGGAACACTTTCCATACAGAAGTGTTCCGGAAACGTTTCTAAGAAACGTTGCCATGCACGCCCTAAGTGTCTTATGCAAAAAAGGCAGCATAGCATGATACATACTAAAGTGGATAAGAAGATACATATAGTTACTTATTGAGAAGAAGTTATTAGGGTGCAAACGCCAAGTTTTTGGCAAGTATTAGGGTATCATCGCATCTAATGACGTAGGGAACCTTTCTATGGTTGTCTGATCGAGAAGCTATTTTTCTAGGATCCCAACCTATTTCCAAATGCCTGTTAGAGCAATTAATCACTTGTTTAAGACCCAAACATTTCTTTTGTTATATTGAGAAGAGATTACTTTTCCAGGGCCCAAACCTTTCTTCAGTTGCCTTGACAGGAAATTGTTTTTCAAGGACCTAAACCTTTCTTCAATCATCTATTGGAGCAATAAATTGTTTGTCTAAGACCTGAACTTTTCGTTGATCGCCTTAATATGAGATTGTTTTTCTAGGACCCAAACTATTTTTTAGCCACCTATTAGAACAACAAAGTATTTATCTAGGACCCAACCCTTTATTTGGTTGCCTCGACAAAAAATTACTTTTTTAAGACTTGAACCTTTATTCGGTTGCCTATTAGAGCAATGAATTTTTCAGCTAGGACCTAAACCTTTATTCAATTGCTTTGACTAGAAATTGCTTTTCCAAGATCTGAATCTTTCTTCAATCACCTGTTAAAGTAATGAATTGTTCGTCTAAAACCCGAACTTTTCTTTGGTTGCCTATTGGAGCAACTAGTTGTTTGTCCATCATCCAAATCTTTCTTCACTCAACTTAATGGGAAATTGTTTTTCCAAGACTTGAAGCTTTCTTCAATCGCTTGTTAGAGCAATGAATTATTGCCTAATTGGTACTCAAATCTTTTTTCGGGTGCTAGCGTGACATCCGACCTTTTTTCGAGACATATCAACCTTTCTCACGGCATGTGTTCGTGGAGTACTTGACCTTTCTTAGGGATATACCGACCTTTCGAGGGATGCATATTTGTTGACTACCTAACCTTTCTCAGGGATGTACCGACATTTCTTGAGACATGTATTTGCTGACATTTCTCTAGATGTACCGACCTTTCTCGGGACATGTACCTAGGCATTTGCAAATTCAAAGAGTACTTGCACAATCGCAAATACTAACCCTGGAGGAGACCTCAACATTCGCAAGCATCAAAAGAGTACTTGGATGATCACAAGCGTAACCGTCGAGAAAACCTAGACATACACAGGTACCAAGAGAATACTTGGATGGTCACAAGCACTATACCCTAGAGAGTACTCGAACAATCACAGGTATTAAAAGAAATGGAATACTTGGACATGTAGAAGTATTCAAAGATGTAATTTGAGGACAAATCGGGCAGGATGAGTGTCGATGTTATAAGAGAGGATGCTTGGGTAGTTGCAAGCACTCAAGCAAGGAAATACTTGGGCAATTAGAACTACTCAAAGATGCAATTTGGCGACAACTTAAGCAAGTCGAGTGTTAGTGCAATAAGAGAGAATACCTACGTTGTCACAGGCACTTAAACAATGGAATACTTGGATAGTTAGATGTATTCAAATATGCAATTTGGGACAACTCGAACAAGTCAAGTGTCAATGCAATAAGAGAGAATACATGGGTAGTCATAGGCATTCAAATAATGGAATACTTGGACAATTATAAGTATTCAAAGATATAATTTGGGAACAACTCAGGCAAGTGAAGTGTCAGTAAGAGAGAGTACGTAGATAGTGGCAAGTACTCAATGATAATGGGATACTTGAACCGCTAGAAGTATGTATACTCTAAAAACAACTTGAACAAGTCGAGTGTCAATAAGACAGAGTACCTGGACAATTACAAATACTTAAGGGAATTAATGCTTGGTTAGTCACAATGTTCTTGGAAATAGGGGTAGAGATAAATTTACCCATGATATCTTAGATTTTTGAAGGTAGCCTCCTGTTAGACAACATGCAATACACATGCATGATTGTGAATGTTGTAAATTTATCAATTCAAATAGGGTTCATGCACGACAATTTTGTCAATTTGCACCACCAAAGTTCCACAAGAGAAAATAGAGAAAGGCAATCCATACTCAGAATGCAAACGTCTTAACTATGTCAAATGATGAACTTTCAGTTTGAAAGGGTTTTCCACTCACTCTCATTAAAAGGGTTGTTTTATCCTGATCGTTAATTTGAGATTATAAGAATCACACCCTCTCACTATCATCATGTCGATAATGGTTCAAGTATTCTTGCTAGTAGTACGATCTCACCAATCTATGAGGTCTTTGTTGGGATCGTAATGTAGACTTGGTCAACGGTTTAACTAAGAAGACTGTCTAAGTCAAAGCCATGAAAGAAATGCTACACAATCATCTTCGGTTTAAAAGTCAAAAACCTACAAAAAGAGATAATAAAAAATATTTTTGCTTGTACTTTTTCAAGCAATACTTATAAACATGTGAATTCCTGCGTTAATTCAAATGCCATAATTGAAAGAGACTTTTACAAAGGGACACAATATAGGCTTAGCTCATAAGTTGAGAAACAAAGGGATTTGTAGGCTTAAAAATGTGCATAAGGGTGAGAGTTGGTGATTATCTTGGCATTGTTATTAGTCTTCCCTCTCACAAATAGGCATTGTTAGAGCAATGAATTTTTCATCTAGGACATGAACCTTTTTTTCAGTTGCTTGTATATATGCAGTATATATCGTCTCATATCAAACTACTAACAATAGCACTTAAAGTGATTGCTTGTGTGAGTAAGTCAATTGTTGCCTTATTACATATCTTTCAATAATATATGTGTGTTTGCACTAGTCTCCTAATAGTTTTGTACTTATTAATGAAACATCAATTCATTAAGAAACAATAAGTACAAAACATATGTACACATATACATAAACTAATAATCCTTAATAATATTACATATTACATTCTATTAATCTTAGAGATGTCCCATGGGTCAAGAACGTGTTTAGGAACAACCTTTTTGAATGGATCAACAATCATCCTATTGATTGAAATATATTGTAGGATCACTCCCTTCCGAGTTATTATATCTTTAATGAAATTATTCTTTATGTTAATGTGCTTCATCCTACCATGATACTTAGAATTATAATAAAAGCAATGGCTGCTTGATTATCGCAATAAATTGTCACTAGTCTTGGAACATCAATGACAATAACTAAACTTTCTAGAAAACATTTTAAGCATGATGCTTCTTGCACTACAACAAATCATGCAATAAATTATGCCTCTATAGATAAAGTTATGCATGTATGTTTCTTACTTTTTCAAGAAATTGCACATTTATTAAGCAAAAACGCATATCCAAATGTTGATTTACATTCATCTAAGTTTCCTCCCAAATGAGCAATCTAATAAACATAAATTATTCCCTTAAAAACATTACCGATAGTCAATGGCGATGTTCAAGTATCTCAATATCCTCTTAATTGCTTTACAATGTGTTTGACCATGATTTAACCGATATCAAATTACTAGCCCCACAGCATGACATATATCAAGTCAAGTACATGTCATAACATACATCAAACTTCCGACTACACTAACAGAATAGATAGTTTTCATTTCTTTTTTTCTCTTGGAGTTTTAGGATACATCTTAGAACTCAAGTCTTTGTCTTGCATAATAGGGTAATGAGTTTCTTTAATTGATTTATTTTATCTTAACTCTCAATATATAAATAGTTTTTCCTATGTCATTCATTTCAAAATTAGAAGATAACTATTCTTTTATGACAATAACCAAACCCTTATCATTCTTAGATAACATAATACGATCCACATATGGTGATAAAATCATAAATTTATCATCGAGCTATTTGATATACTTAAAGTAATATTCTTCAGTCATCGTAAACTTAGAAGAAGTTATGACTCATTGAAAATAAAAATACTACTGTCTAGATAATTGCTTAAGGCCATATATTGAGTGATAAAACTTGCAAACTTTACACTTTTGACTTTTAGTTATGAAATCTATCTATTGTTTTCTATAGATTTTCTCATTTAGTTCTCCATTAAGAAATGCTATCTTTACTTTCATTTGATATAATTCTAGGTCCAAATTTGTAACAATAGCTAGGATAAGGCGCATAGAAATAAACCTTATAATTGGTGAAAGTGTTTCCTCATAATCTATACCTTATTTTTAAGTATAGCCTTTCGTCATAAGGCAAGTCTTATACTTTTTAATAGATTCATCCGTCCTTCGCTTGATCTTAAAGACTCATTTATTTCAAATGGCCTTGCATTCGAGTGCTAGATCAACCAAATCTTAGACGTGGTTTGTTTTCATAGACTCTATTTCATCTTCCACAATCTTTTTCTATTTTTTCTTATCGGGGGATGAAAGAGCCTCTTAAATTGTTTTAGACTTTATATTGTCTTATGTAACAAGTTTAAGTACCCCTCCTTCAATCTCAAAAAGATGACGGGGAATACTTTTATAATTATTTTTACGTAATTGAATTTTTTGTGAATTCATTTCACTAGGCAATGCAACGCTCCCACTAAATATTATATATTAAGATAAATCTTCATTTTCCTCAATTAGTGTGTTATCAAGATATTCCATTTTATATAATTGTAATTCCTTATCAATCTTACCTCTACTAGGAAAGTCATTCTTCAAGAATGTAATATCTTATGACTTTATTCAGTTACATTCTCATCAACTTATTCACTTATGAACACATACCTCTTAGAGTGTTTTAAATATTGAATAAAGATATATTTTTTCCTCTAGGACTTGATTTGTCATATTTATGGAAAAAATCATGAATATATGCTACACACCCCTAAAATCGTAGATTACTTAAGTTTGATTTTTCTACTGGTCCATAATTTATAAAGGGTAGAAGTGACTAACTTAAAGAGCTTACACTTAAATATAAGATAGCAATCAATAATACATCTTTCCAATATGAGATAGATAAATTTATCTGTGCCATTATAGACCTAATTATGTATAATAGAGTTTTATTCCTTCTTTTCACATTTCCATTTTGTTATTGAGTATCGGAATAATCAAATATCTTGAATTTCCATTTTATCACAATAAAACTTGAATTCTTCGGATGGATATCCACATGGAAATCGAACCAAACTTAATTGGTTCTCAAATTTTCAACCCATGAACATTCTTCAAGGAATTGATGTTGAACCAAACTCGAAAGGCCCATTTGGGCTAGATCCTAAGTTAGGTTGGAATTGTCTATGCCCATGTCCATTTCCATATTCTTCATTCCAATTTGTAATCATTTCTCTTTCTACAAAACAACAAATCATTTTAATTATGTATCATTGGAAAAGATATCATGTCACATTATGATTTGCAATAAGGATAGACCATAACGCTCGTAAAAAATGATCTTATTTTCAAGAAATAACTATATGTTGACTAGCTTGACTATCTAGCTTTTGGGACTTAAAGATTCCTGATTTTCAAGCGACACGTCTAAATCAAGTATCAAAT
The DNA here is from genome assembly GCA_017140185.1 of Eucalyptus polyanthemos subsp. polyanthemos. Lineage (NCBI taxonomy): Eukaryota > Viridiplantae > Streptophyta > Magnoliopsida > Myrtales > Myrtaceae > Eucalyptus > Eucalyptus polyanthemos. Next base: position 18,349,226 of record CM029460.1, on the reverse strand, counting down.
ATATGTGATGTGAAGTATTTGTTCATGCCATGGGAGCCGCCAAAGTCTCACCGGAGCATCACCAACATAGGCTAAACGAAGGGTTGTTAACAACAAGTGTTTTAACTTCAGAAATTTGAAATTTTTTGCAAGTTTAAAAACAAAAGAAAACCTACCACGACATAAGCATTTTTTTTTAATGAAGAAAAACCCTATCGAGTCAGCCGCCGACCTCTAGTGACTGCCCTCTTTCTTCCCCCTTTCTTTTTTCTTTCGTTTAGGTGGAAGGGCTAATAGTAACCCTTGAAAAAAATAGATTGGAACTACAATGAGCAAGACAAAATCCCATGATTTCCTTTTCCCTACATGTCAAGAATGTCCTCTCAATTGTTCCCACTCTCCCGTTTGCCTTTGCCGTCGACTCTAAAGGGAAAGTATTGATTTAGAAAGCAATTACAGCCTAACGAGCTTGACAAAATTCTTAACGAGTATCCACAAAAGAAAAATGAAATGTCAGGAGAAAACGAAATCTATATAAAACTCTATATGAAAACGTAAACAAATGTAAAAGAAAAACTCACAAAATATGAATAATATCACAAAGAATCCCAAATTGGTACACATATAATAAATTTATTCTAAATTAAAACCCTAAATAGATATGCTTGTGACAATTTTACCCTTTATTAATTTTTGTTAAATTTTATTATCAAATTGTTGAGTTGAATGACTAGTAACAATTGACTTATGTACTAATTTAAGATTTTACTCTCTATTTGTCATAATTATACTAATTTTGTGGCTTTTTTATAATATTAAGGAGAAAAAGCCATGAAAAACCTCGAAAGTGACACATTTACCCCAAACTTTTCATACCGTGACACATTTACCTCATTAAGGGCATTTTTGTCTTTTTATTATGTTTTTTCCTTCTTTTTTTTTTTTCTTTTTTTCTTCTTCTTCCCTTCGCCGGCCATGGCGGAGGGAAGCCGGCATCCGGCGAGGGTCGCCCTCGCTGGCATCGGGGGAGGGCGGCCCTTGCCGGCGTCGAGGGAGGTCGACCCTCGCCGGCGTTAGGCGAGGGCCTCCCTTGCCCTCGCCGGCTTCGGGCGAGGGTTGTCCTCGCCAGATGCAGGCGAGGGTAGGGACACCCTTGCTGATGTTGGGCGAGGGTCGTCCTCGCCAGACGTCGGCGATGGATGAGAACGGCAAGGACACCCTCACCCAACGTAGGCGAGGGCGGCTCTCACTGGCGACATGTGAGGACGGCAGGGACACCCTCGCTTGACGCAGGTGAGGGCAGCCCTGGCCGGCGTTAGGCGAGGATGGCCCTCGCCCGATGCAAGTGAGGATGGCCCTTGCCAGACACCGGCGAGGGCCGCCCTAGCCCGACGTCGACGAGGGTAGCCCTCATCGGACACTGGCTTCCCTCTGCTTGGCTGGTAGAGGGAAGAGAGAAGAAAAACAAATGAAAAAAAATTTAAAAAAAAATTTAAAAAATTTAAAAAATGAAAAGACCAAAATACCTTATAATTTTGGAGTAAATGTGTTACATAATAAAAGTTCAGGGTTTTTTATATCACAAAAAAAATTTGGGGTAAATGTGTTATGGTTGGCAAAGTTCAGGGTTTTTCACGTCACGGAAAAAAAGTTTAGGGTAAATATGTCACTTTAGGCAAAGTTCGGGGTTTTTCGTGGCTTTTTCCTTAATATTAATTCAATCTAATGAAAAGTATATTTATCACAAATGTATCAACTTAAGTTTTCTAGGTAGTTAAAAAATTAGTATTGAGTAAATTTATCGCAATTGTATTGGTTTAGAATTTGTTGTGGTCATTTGAATTAAATTTATCGTAGGTGTAGTATTTTAGAGTTTTTTTGTGGTAAAAGAATCAATTTTTGATAAATTTGTCATAGGTATTTTAAATTGAGATTTTAATTCTTAAATTATTTTATAAATTTATGTTTTTTCGATTAAGATTCTGTAGACGCATTAATTTATCTTATAAAGCATAAGAACGAAACCCACCTCATGAAGTCGTTGTGCTGTAATCATTGACCAACCTCTTACGATGATAAACCACGAATTTTCCACTTTCCTAAAGAGAAGAGATTACAAACTTTCCTGTTCCTCCATGGAAATTGCCAACCAAAGAGTCCATGACGATGACAAAACGAAAAATAATTATAAAAAAAAAAAATAGGTCCAGTGAAAGTGCCACACGTGGACAAATGTCCCTCGACGGTGGACTGCTGCTACAGTAACAACATGGGCTTTCGTCGCCTCTCTCTGTCTCTACAAATTCACGTATCTAAATATTCCCGCTTCCTTCTCTCTTCTTCTCGTTTTCATCCATTCCTAGGGCTCTAAAACAGAGAACCCGATACCCTGCGAGGGCAAAGTTCGAATTTTTCTGATACCCTCTTGGACGAGTAGGAGGCCCCTTAATTTTTTTCTTTATGTCGAGCTCTAATTCTCATGCTTTTCTTTATTTTGGGGATAAAGATGCGGGGTTTTTAGAAGATTTTTTGTGATATCGACTCATAAATTTATTAGCTTATATTTTTTTTTATTAAGATTCTGTAGACGTGATAATTCATCTTATAGAAGATAAGAACGAAACCCACCTCATGAAGTTATTGCGCGGTAATCATTGACCAACGTTTTACGATGATGAACCCCGGTTTTTCCACTTTCGCGAGGGAAGGGATTACAAAAACTTTCCTGCTCCTCCGTGGAAATTGCCAACCAAGGAGTCCATGATGTGAACAAAACGAAAGAAAATATAATATAAAAAATAAAAAACAGGTCCAGTGAAAGTGCCACACGTGGACTAATGTCTCCTCCACCGCGGCCTGCTGCTACAGTAACATCATGGACTCCGTCGCCTACTTTCTCTCTCTCTCTCTCTCTCTACAAATTCACGTATCTAAATATTTCCGCTTTCTTTCCCTCTTCTTCTCGTTTTCATCCATTCCTAGGGCTCTAAAACAGAGAACCCGATAGCCTGGCGAGAGCAAAGTTCGAATTTTTCTGATACCCTCTTGGACAAGTAGGAGGTCCCTTAATTTTTTTCTTCATCTCGAGCTCTAACTCTCATGCTTTTCTTGGTTTTTGGGGATAAAGATGCGAGCTTTTTGGGTGCTTATGGATGATACCGATGGTCTTCGTTGCAGGGTCGAGTTGGGAGATTGAGTTTTAAGGTTCGATGGCCGGTGGATCGGATGTGGCTGAGGCTATGCTGTCTTGTGCTCAATGCAGCAAACCCGCGCATCTTCAGTGCGTATCTTGTTTTCTGTGCTTTCATCTGTTTTTATTTGTTTGTTGATGTATGGTTTAGTTCGACGGTGGGTGATTTATTGGAATTCTGTTCTTGATTCGTACCGGCTCGATCCTTCTGTGTCTTGGAGCTAATTGGTCGCGCCGAGTTTTCGTCCGCTTCTCCATTATTGATGAAATTTTTGTTTTGTTGGGCTTTGCTTAAATTATAGTGATGGTGGAGGATGGTGATGTTTATTGCTTTAGGCGTCAATTTTTCTTATCCATCTTTTGTTTGTTTTCATTTTTTTCTTTCGGGCGTAAATGGTTTCTCAGCTTTTAGGGTCATCGTGTTCATTTTTGGTTTTCTAGCTGGACTAATTCGAGAGGAAATGGTTTCGATATTATGTAGTCTAGCCATATGGATAGTACATCTTGCTAGTAGCAAGGGATTATTTAAACAGTGATTGATGGTGCAGAAAAATCAAAATTGCAGGGCTATGTTCATTTGAAAATCTAGGCTTGTGCTAGAAACTTACATACTGTTAACTTGTATATACAGGCATATGTAACTTCAACCAAGAATGTAGCCATTCTTAAATTGCCAATGCATTGCTCCATTGAAGTTGATTTTCATTTTAGATCTCTCTGTCGGTTTCTTGCTTTGTTTACAAATCATAGCTCTCACTCCAGTGCGCTTATTTTGTCATGAGTGAGCCATGTGTTCTGTTTTGAGCAGATTTTTTTTCCCTATAATTCTTTGCATAGCATTAGATATGTAATATATATGTCTCGTTTTCCATGAAGCCTACCAAAGTAATAAGTATTACATATCCAATGTCATGTATGCATGTTTGTCTTCTTATTGTTGTGCTTCATGTTCTGAATTAGTCAATCTATGGTTTTGCCTTGCCATTATCTTTACCATTATGACTCTTCACTAGCTCAAAGCTTGAACTTGCATAACTAGAGCTAAGTCAAGTCGAACAGTCTCTTCATCTTTATATTCCTTCTATAATTCTTAGTTTGTCATCATATGTAGTTATGGTTGAACAGTGTAGTTCAAGTTTGCTAAGTAGCAGTTTCTTTCTAAGCTCTCCTATGTCATGTATCACTTTCATTCTGCTGATTGCTCTGGGATCTACAGAATCAATATAATTAAAAAAAAGAAAAAAAATTAGCTGTTGAGCTTTGCAGTTATCATGTTTGCTCACTTGGGAAAGATTGAATTAGAATGCTCTGGTCTCACTTTCACCTTTTCGAAAATTCTTCTTACAGGTGTCCAAAATGTGTGGAATTAAAGCTTCCTCGTGAAGACGCTGCATTCTGGTGATGACCTCTATCTCCTTTTAAATGTTGCTTTTGTTCCAACAATGATTTGATATAAGAGATGACTGGGAGAAATTTCAATAAGAAAAACATTGCTCTCTACTTTCTTTTTCCTCTAGTTCAACAAAATGACTATATGTGTTCAGAATAAAGATAGTTGCACAAATGGTAACTGTCTAAGGCTTTTTTATACTATGCCTGGTTTTCTTATGATTCTTGGCTAGTGAGAGTCCTAGTTATACAAATTCTCCGAGCATGAAACTTTCTCAGTTATTTGATGCTTCCATCTTCTGGTTGGAACCAAATTATATGCTGACAGGGTATGGAATTGTGCCAATGTGCAAATTTCTATGTGGAGTTGAAATTTATGGAAATAAAAATTTAAAATAGGGAAATTTCCATGAGCTATTAGACTTTCTAAGTTTGTGCTAATATGATTCCAACCTGATGGTTGTTGTTTTGACCTCTTGTTTCTTATGAGTAAGGAGAATTGCAACCCTTTAGGAATATCTGAGTTGATAGCTTTGAACCGTTAGTTCTTTCGTTTCATCCCAATGGAAGCATAGTATAAACTGTTATGGTAGACTGGCAGTAGATTGCTCAGATACTATTCTCGGGTATTTTTATTATACAGTTCAAGAATGCTTTCACTCTTTCTTGGTTTAGCAGTCCATGCATATGCGGATAGACTGTTTATATTGCATGTTTGACATCCTATTTGAATTACATCCTTCCTGCTTCTCTCTCTGAAGTGCGATTTTGTGATTTATAATATTCATATACATTTTTATTTGTATCAGTTCACTAAAGGCATAAGCTATTTGACAATATCCATGTTTTTCTTTTTCTTTTTTTTTTTCAAAATAATTACGTTAGCTTGTTCCAACTTGCAAGGGGGAGTAGTCCTGCCACAAGCCCTGTGAAACATTATTTCCACCCAATACTCCAGTCTATAAAAAAGGAAAAAAAAAAAATCTGCAGAGAATCTACAAATTAAAGCCGCTTGATAGTCCAAAAATTGTTACAAGTTTCTCCAATGACTCTCAGTTGCAAACTTGTCACTACTTCTTTACATACAAGAAGTTTATACGTACATCAGCGACAACATGTTTAAGAACTATCTGAATATGTGGGACAATATCAGATTTAGATAGCCTCTTGTTGACTCATGCTTTTTATTATGTCGTGATATCTTCTAATGCTTGGTTGGGTTCCTAGTTATGGATCCACTTGTATTCTTTCACCTGTGGAAAACCTTCCACATGTCAGGCTGCCACTTATAGTTTCTTTCCTATTTTCCGTAGCTTCTTGTTGGACCCTCCATTATTGCCGAGGCAGAGTCACATTCATCAAGAAATTAATGAGAATATGAGTTTACACACAATTAGCTAGGATACTGTGTTTTGTTTAGCTTTATCCATAAACTAGCACTTTCTCTTGGCAAGCTATATAATATTAAATTTATTGGTAACAGCACTCAAGAGTGCTTCAAAGCATCATGGAGTTCACACAAATCAGTTCATTCGAAGGCGAAGTTGGCTACCCTCGGGAGAGCCGAATCCCTTGGTGATGGTTGGCTATATTGTCTGAAGAAAGGACAGGGTCGAGCACCAAAACTTCCCCATTTTGATTGGACAGGGTATGTCCCTTGGTTACCGTTTCTTTGTAATCTTTGTACCTCAATTTGTAATAATATTCTTGTCTGTGCTGTCTAGAGTGCACTTATGCACAGTCAGATAGGGAGATTTTCTCTATCAACCTTTGTCTGATAACTGCCTGCATAAATCAATTCATGCATGGCACCGCAATGTCTCTTTGGGACATGTATGGTATTGGAAGTTGTAAAAGTGGGTACATTGTGTGAAATTGAGAACATAAAATCAGTGCAACATAAGTTAGAGTTAGAACTTAGCAGTGGCCAGAAGCGCTTCTTTTACAAGTTACTAGTGTGAAAGAAGCTAAGATTGAGTTTATTTCACAATGAAACCTCTCCTATTTGAACTTCTCCAGGAACTTGAGCAGCACGGACACAAGAGGGACTACTTTTATGCTCTCCTGGAATCACAAAATGAATCTTTCATCATTTATCATGTTATTTTTAGGTCTTATGGTTTTGAACATGAATGCATATAATTTTAAGATTATCCATATATGAGGGCTGTTCCTGCTCAAATGTTGCAGACTCTATAGCAGTGAAGATGAGACTAAACAAGGTTTTTTTTTTTTCAACTCATCCAACAATGGAACAATAAGAATAGCATTTGAGTTTAGAGGTCAAGAAAATTACTTGAGTGGATAATGACATCTACACATACAACATCCATAGCTTTCATTAAGTTCTGCAGTTTCCTTCAATTAAGTGAATAAAAAAGGTCCGGCTTACTTTTTTTTGGTAATACATTAAATACAATGCTGTTGAACTGAGTCCTTACCATATTTATCTATAAAAATTTTGGTTCTTAAGAAAGACTTTTACCATTGAAGATCTTAGCCTGAGGTGTTGCAGATATGAATATATATGTTTACACCTTTGCTTTCCATTTTTCATTGAACATGTTTGTTTCATTTTTTTCTGGCAGGACGCTAAGGCCATATCCCATATCTAGTATGCGTACTGTACCTTCTCATATCGATCAACCTGACTGGGCAGTTGATGTAAGTCGCTTGATTATGTTTTTTGTATATTAGAGATATTTTGCTACTGTGTGTTCTCTTTTCCCTTATTTCTCAGTTTTCCTGAACTCTTTTGATATTTTGAGCTGGTCCATTATTACTGTGAACATGGTCATTCTACAAATTGTTGCTTGTGATCATGTGGGCACATGCAACAAAAAGCAGGCATGCTGCATCCACATGCAACAGCATGAACACCAGTATGCGAGTGTCTTTTTGTTGTTTGCTAACTTCTATTAGCTGTTCTTATTTGTTCTTTTTTATCTCTGTAGGGTATCCCTAAAATTGAGCCCAACAGTGACCTTCAGCACGTTGTTGAGGTAAGATTGCATATGAGAGATCAGGATTTTTTTCTTTTTTGAAGAATGAGAGATATATAAGATTTACCCTTTGTGAGATGACCTTCCATTGAGTGGTATCTAAGTTTATTCCCCTTTTCATGCACATCTAATATTTGTATTCTTTGACAGATCAAAACTCCTGAGCAGATTGAGAGGATGAGAGAGACTTGTCGAGTAAGTAAATCTTCTCTTGTCATTATCTGCCAAGATTTATTGCACCACTGTCTTCTTATGTGTCATGGGCATTGCACAAATTGGAGTATTTTTTTGGAGAGTTACTCCTGTCATCATCAACTTGTTCTTCAGATTGCCAGGGAGGTTCTGGATGCAGCTGCTCGTGTTGTTAAACCTGGTGTTACGACAGATGAAATTGATCGAGTTGTCCATGAAGTAACTATCGCTGCAGGTATGGTGATGGATCTTTTGCTTCACTAGTATGTTTGTGACTGCAGCTGCTTTTGATCTTCCTGCTTTTTCTTTTTTGCAAGGATGGTGGAAGTTTGTAGCCACCTCCAAATATCTTGATGATTTTTGTTTTTCTTTTCCTTTCTCATATTTATTAAGCACATCTATTTACCTTCAGATCTTCTGCTGGAACCAATTAGGCCTTTATTTCTGTGATTATTTGAGCAATCCGTTTTCTTTTCGATAAGTCAGTCTTTGAAAATATGCATGGGCAACATTCAGTGATTTGCTTTTTCTTCTAGATGGTCAAATTTAACATATCCATTCCCACTTTCCTTTTTGCTTATCTAACTACAGTTTTTGTTAATTCCATAGCTATTATTATTAGCCTAGGATATTTGACATAAATTAAAGGGCAGGACATGATCACCCTTCCTTTTATCTAAACCTACTTATAACATGTTAAAGCTGATATCTAGATGTTGATCAACTGAGCTACTTGATTAAGATTTACTGTGGCGGTAGATGATGCTTTAAAAGGTTATATGTTCATTGTGGAAATTTGACGGCATGTAACGTGGCTTACCTAAGAATTCATTTGGAGGTAGACCGAGGTCACTATGCAGAACTCAAATCAGGAATGATAGGAATTTTCAGATGAGCCATTACTTAAAAACAACCTTAATGTTATCCTTGTTGACTTGTTCTTCCCATAGTGTGGAACATGTTTTCCGTTTTCCCCACATCTTCTATCCTGATGTTCCTTAAATTGCATTTCATTTTCCCCAGAGCCTCATCAATAAATTATATGCTGCTGACTTTAGTTTCACGTGATTACAGGAGCATATCCATCTCCTCTAAATTATCACTTCTTTCCAAAGTCATGCTGCACGTAGGTACTCCCCTTTATTTCATTTTCTCACTGTCTGAAATAATAGAAGATGGATCAAACTGCTTCAATGTCTGAATTCCTGTAGGTCCGTTAATGAAGTAATTTGCCATGGAATTCCAGATGCCAGGTATTCTCTCTACAATTAGAATACATATTCTGGTCTGTCCTGTTTAAATTATGCTATTGAGTCTGTTCCTGTGTGTGAACAAGCCAGTGCCTTCTTGCTTTTTTCTGTTTCTCCTTTTCAATTGAGGTGGTTTGGGCATCTTTCTGTGCTGTGAATATACAGATTCTATAGTTTTGGTATCCTTTTTATATATAAGGCAGTAGTATATAATTGTTGTCTAGATTGACATGCTATGTCCCAGTGGGCTTGAATGGTGGACTTTTAATAAATAGCTACTTGCAAAAACAATTTACAAAGGCATCATATGGAATAGCCAAAAAAAGTTGTTTATATATGAAAGACATACATGCCTTCTCTATGCTTAGTAGAGACGTTACATAAAAAAAAAAAAGCTGCTAACTCCGGAAGAGCTTTGTAGCTTAGTGGGATGGAGCCTTTGGTGAGTTGTGTTGAGTAGTTAGTAGATTTCACTTGCTATATAGCTATTAACATTGTGATACTTTGGTTTTGCATGGTGATTTTGCAATTTTACTTAAAAGTGATAATCTTTCATTGATTTCACTGTAAAATTACATGATTGGTAGACACCATTTTCTTTGGAAATTTCAGCCATGTATTCTTTATAATTCATATCATTAGCATTAATGCCATAATGTGCTTGCTTCTAGGTTACCCAATAGTAGGACTTGCTTCATCTTTTCAGCAGTTTACTTATATCAGCCAAGTGTACCTATGGCAATGAATTTTTATTTATTTTATTTTATTTTTTTCACTTGTGATTTTGACTGTGGACATTAATGCACAATAAGTTTGCAGGCATAAAACTTACTGCTTCAATGTGTGTGCAAGCATACATTTGTGTGAATGTAACTATGATATAGTCACATAATACTTACGTATCCACATAGTTGTTTTCCTCTAGGTTGTCACTGGGATGGCTTGAGGGCTAGTGCAGAATTTGGTATGAGAAGACTGCATGTTTGTGCTCCATAGATACAGATAAATAAAGTATGGTTCAGTGAACATCTTTCAATCTAAGATGAACAGCTTGATGAGAGAATGCTAATGTTCGAGTCTGATCGTCATCAAGTTTACAGGCTAATTTGCCAACATTTGGAAGTACTATGAAAAGTACTAGAATTAGATTTCTTTCTAGTTGGGGTCAATTTTCTAAGTGTTTTAATATCCAGTCTACTCTTAACCTTGTATGTGGACTCTTGCTGATTGATTAAGTCAGAGACATGGGATTTTGGCTGTTCATGCATTCTCTTGCATAATTTAGCTGTGTATATGGTCAAGGTTTTCTTCTCAGTGCCTCATGTCTTCCTTTATGCTTTGGCCACATTTTTTTATGCCTTTCTTGTTTTGACATTACTTATTCTTACATTCTAATTACTTCAGAAAACTTGAGGATGGTGATATTGTGAATGTTGATGTCACCGTGTATTACAAAGGTGTCCATGGTAGGAATCCCTTCCATAGCATTTTCTTAAAGTAGTGCAATTATTCTTCATCATTTGACCCATATATCAACTGATAAGAGCAGGTGACCTAAACGAAACATTCTTTGTGGGAAATGTCGATGAAACTTCCAAACAGCTTGTGCAATGTACTTACGAATGCCTGGAAAAAGCAATATCCATAGGTGCGCTTCCCTTTTCCTCTCCTTGGGCAGAGTTTCTACTAACGCTGTTAATTACTTGCCATTGTGTTCTGTGCCATTGTAACCTGGTCATTGCTGTAAAGCCTGAGTTACTGATTTAACATTTTTTTCGTTGTTCTAAATGCAAAATTTGAACTCTGATTTTGCTATTTCTTAATGCAGTGAAACCTGGTGTTCGTTTTCGTGAAATTGGAGAAGTCATCAATCGTCATTCCTCCATGTCTGGTTTCTCTGTGGTAATATACAACTCTCATGCATATCCGTCTTGCAGTTCTCTGCTCCCCTCATATAGATATATGTAGTGTTCGAGTATGATTAATTATCTTTTTTCTTTTTTCATATGTGGAAATTAGGTGAAATCATATTGTGGTCATGGTATTGGAGAGCTCTTTCATTGTGCGCCAAATATTCCTCATTATGGAAGTATCCTTATAGCTGCTCTTTGACTCAACATATGTACTTCATATATAGCTTTCTTGACAATAAATGGATATAGGACGGGATTGGTTCGCCGGTAATTGCTATCAGTGGTTCTCCTCTGTGTTCCTTAAAAAAATGCAGGAAATAAAGCTGTTGGGGTGATGAAGGCTGGACAGACATTTACTATCGAACCGATGATTAATGCAGGTATTCTTTTGGATAACTTGTTTGTGGTCTTCCCTCGAATTATATTTGCTTTCTCTTGAATGACCTATCTCGTAATTCACTTGTTCAATAATTGGCTAACAGGTGTTTGGCGTGATAGAATGTGGCCTGATGGATGGACTGCAGTTGCAGCCGATGGCAAACGCAGTGCCCAGTTTGAGCATACCCTCTTGGTAATGACATTTGATTTTACTTGAAATCTATAAATGGTAGAAGAGAAAGCTGTGATCAAATAGAGAGAAAATGCTGAGTTGAGTTAATGGGAATTTTATTGGGGTGGCATTGCAGTAGTAACCTGCTGATTTTCATAGTGCTCAGGCATCCCTCCCTTCTATTAGATGGTTGCATTATGCTTGTAAAGCAAATCTAATATTAGTACTCATGGTCTCTGATTCCACAACTAACACATTTCATTTAGTTTACACTAAAGTTGGTTACTGTGCTAACAAATGGATAGTTCCTAATATTTCATCGGTTTGAATGATCATCCACGTCGTCTGTTTAGGTGACCGAGAGGGGGTGGAGGTGCTCACAGCAAGGTTGCCCTCGTCCCCCGATGTGTTTCCCTGGCTCAAGCCATGACTTACTGGAGGTGAATGACAACTGCCACCGACTAGAGTTTTGCGGTCAAAGATTTTCAATGTGAAGCGTCAGAGCCAGATCGAGAGTGGCGCTTGGTTTATCAGAGGACATCTTGACAACTTACTGCACATTTTGATTTTCTTTTGCAATTTTGATCTTGATTCCTGGATTGTGGTTAAAGGGTCTTTCATAGAACATGATCTATCGGAAAGCTTTGCTTGCAAAATCGCAAAAGAGGAATGTCCAATTTTCATTTTCTGGGTGTTTTAATGCCTTCACTGGATAATTTTCATAGCGGCATCATGTTAAAGTTTCTGGATGATGTTTGACATCCATTTTTCCTAATATTATTTCATAGTAAGCTTCCGCATTGTCAAGATAAATGGAGTCTGCTTCATTCCAACTTGATCTGTAACCCTTTCAAAACAGTACAAGGCACATGTGCATATTAAGTAGTAGATTATCCACCTTTCTGAGATCAGTATTAGTCTGACTTAGATCGGGATGATCTCCTTAAAAGTGAATGTCAGAATCTGCTATGCCCACTCGAAATGAATAGCTTTCTCATGTTAGCAGCACACTTAAGAAAAATCTGGACGAGTTGATTAATCGATATTTGTCGGTTGCTTAAAGGCATAATGACTAACGGCCAACTACTAAATCATTGATTTACCCCGATTTATCAGAGAAATTGTCAAGGTTGTGAAATTTGGGAAAGAGCCGTGTACCATGGGTGAATTTAAAGGCTGCAAGCGTCACCGGAGGGACACGGGACCATCATTATTGTGGCAAGCCAAGGTAGAATAATGAATGCAGTCGGAAGTCATTTCCATGTATCATGTGACATGATACGAAATAGATACCTGCTAATTCTCTGAAGCTCATCATAGAGTTCGGATATTGTGCCAATCGTGATGCGACTCAAAGCCTGTCCGACAAACATAATACAAGCAATAGCTCACTGCTGTGCTGTCTGTCAAACACTGGCTTAGACTGCTGAGGAAAGTACACGATCCTTCCGGGCACCATCTCTTCTAAATTCGAGAGCCCCGCAGGAGATCGAAAGCTGATTTGGGTGCAAAAATAGACTTTTCCCTGGCTAGGCACAAACCAACACTACTAAAAAAGAATGAACCAATTGATGTGAATCACTCAAAATCCAGATGACTCAACAAGCGACGAATACGAAGCATTCTCATCCGTTGAAGTACGCTTCTTCTGGCCTTCGTTTTTGGACAGGGCCGTCTTAGTCTTGAGATTAATGGCCATCTCTACCCCAGCTATCTCAAACAGCTGTAGCCTCTGCTGCTTCGCAGTTTCAAGGTCACCTTCCCAACAAGTTTCTGAAATAATTTCAAGCGCTTTCTCCATCTTGTCTTCCGATACAAGATCTCCACCTTGCAGAAGCGCAAGGTAAATCTGTTCAGCTGAAGCTTTACGGATCTGCAGAGGAAAATATCGATGAGCATACAAGGAATGAGTCAGTCAACCCACTAACAAACTACGCATGCCCAGAAACTGGAACTTAACATTACCTGGGTCGAAAGTACAGCTAAAGGAAACTAAATTAGGAAATTGTTTAAGAAGAACACACCTTAGGGTATCGATGTCCGAGAAAGGTCAGCAGATGAGAGAAGGCTCGAGAATTCGCTGGCTCTGAAACTGAAGCTATAAAACCCAGTATAGCAATGCCTGAATATAACTTAGTGAAGTCCTTTGACCCTTTCAATTCAATGGCCAGAGAATCTAGAAGGCCATTGCAAAACGTTGATGTATGAGCCTGCATTAATATCATGAAGGGTCATACCAATATTTCAGCATCGAACTAGAATTAAGAAAACATACTTTTCTTCGTTCCTATCACAAGTAATCTGATAAAAACTCCAGCAATTGGCTGATGTAACAAAGATGTGAAATTGCTTTATAGGTCCAACTATCACCAATCAAGCAGCTTGCAAGCTCTATTTAAATCTTCTCTTCATTTTCCCTCTCTTAGTAAATACAATCAGGGAGCACATAAGTCACATGACATGAGTAGCCAGTCTGGTTCAGCTTTTAAAAAGGGTCTAGATTCGGATCACCTTTTGGATCTAAAAAACCAGGCAGTGTGATTGTGTGCTTGCAAAATCTGTAGCAACCAAAATTTTTTTAATCCCCCCCAACCTGCTGGGGCACCCAAAAATCTAGCTGCTCTTGAAAGATGCTGTTAAACTAACTGCATTCATCTGTGGCCTGCTACTATTTTTACAAGTAACAGAAAATTAGCTGCTAACAATGACCAAGCAGACATGAAACTTCCCCACCCACAACCAAAATAAACAAGATGCCATAGCAGTCAACAGCATAGCTGGATAAGGAGGCAAGAAACATTTAACTGACCTCCATATTCAAGAGAATTCTCTTGCTGAAAAGTATTTCAATCGTCTGCAAAAAAGAAACATCTTCAAATTAGTCACAGCTTTGACAATTAGAACCTCAGATTACACGAATTACTCTTGTGCAGGGAAAAAATGACCCTCATAAGCACATTATAGTGGTACCTTCAGAGTAGGCGTGATAACTCTGTCGCATTTCCTGTACTGTTCAAGAACCCAAAGAACATCGCAGCTAAGAGTATACTCTCTGGACTTGTTTCTATCGAGACTTTCATTGTCTTCACCTTGAAGATACTCCAACAAAGCTGAAGTAGATGCCTTCCTCAAGGAATCTTGCAAACCTCCAATAGAGATAACTAATCCGGACACTAGGGACCTACTATAACAACTTGCTTGAAGTAACTGTACAAAACGTGGATAAGAGAAGGTGGGTACCTGCATGAAATTACACAAAGGCACAGCAAAAAAAGATCATTTTATGGTAACAACATAAATAAGGAAAAAGAAGTCATCTGTACATACCCCCCATTTGAGGCCCTTTTTATTTGGAATTATTTCTTCCAGCTTCTCCCTGTGAGGTATAAAGGGAACGAAAATTTCCCTGTTGTACAAAACCCTTTGCAGAACAGTGGCAGCTGCTTCTCTTAATTTATCCATTTTCTCTACAGCTTGTTTAACAATCCCTGCAACTAAAGTGGTGGCAAGATTGGTATCAAAAAGCGATGTCCCTTCATTCTCAACCAATTCGTCATTTGAAAGGTTTGGTGAATGTTCAAATCCACATGGCCTTGCAGAGGAACTCAAGCTCTCTCTCTTACAAAGTATGTATGTACATCTTTCAAGGCCATCCATGGCAGCCTCCCGTACCCAAGAACCAACATCACCGCGGTTATCAACCGAGTAGTCATCAAGAGCATTAAATAAGCTCATCATCACTTCCTTCTTTATCAGAAGGTACAGAGACCTGAGATCCTCCTCGGCAAGAGCAGGAGCTTGCTCTCTTTCTTGAGTTAGGGTCTCACAAACTGATACGAGTCCCTTGACAGCATTTACTCGTGCTTCAACATCTCTATCTTCAGGGTTATCCTGATAAATTTCAATAAAACATAAGATAGTCAAGTACTTTCTTTCATTGTAAAACTCAGAAAGACAACTGCAGCAAAATTCTTCTACCAAGCTCACCTCTATCTCACAAGCACCACAAAGCTTCATTATGACATCTTTCCATTTGGTGGCCAAAAACTGATATGGTAAAACACCTATTGCCAATGCAGATCCTCTTCGCACTGCCACATTTGGATTGCTTAACTGATCCAGATACATTGTCGTTGCATCTGAGGGACCTCCATCACCAAAATATGCAACAGTAAAATGTTTCAAGGCTTTAACAGCAGCATTCTGTTTAGCAACAAGGATAAATGACTGAGAAAATCATAAAACTAAAAGCAAAAGCTAGTTTCCTGAAATTCTTTTCCAGTAAACATTCACCTGTATTTGAGAATTAGGATGTCTCAAGTTCTCACAGAGGGTATCAAATAAACTCCGAATTATCTTCTTAGGTACTAACAAATGCGACAATGAGATGCACTCGATAAATCGGGAAACAGCTGCTCGCATTATCTCTCCACCTTTCCCTCGGTAGAGCCGTGCTTTCTCTATTGCAGGAACTATACCAGCAACTTTTCTCTGCTTATCTGTACATAGCAACATGCCATAAAAAAACTAGTATACTGGATTTGCATCTAGTAGCTAAAAGCAAAACATATTAAAAATGTTAATTGCTCATTAATAGCATACAGCCTAATCACTCAAAAACAAAGATATTTGGTGAAGCTGTTCTCCTCTGGGAATTTTACGCTTCTATCAGGTAAAATGGATACATTTCCGAGAGTAAACAGCCTGTGGGGATAGAACACTTAATAGATATGGCTATAACTATTCATATTGACTCTGATCATTAGTCGGTTTCATCAGTAAAAGTTCCGATATGCTAAACATTTCGAAGTCAATCAATCTATAAACAACCTGAGAACTCTCAAGAATTCAAGAGCAAGACTTTGAGCTATTTTCCTGATTAAAGGGCACTAACCATCTGGAAGAGAATAATGACATTGATACAAAGACAAAACAAGTTCTGCAGCTGCTAAGGTTGCACCATGGCGCATGCACAAATCGGATGATAGAGTGCAAGGAATCAACTTCTCCAGAATATAACTTGCAAAATATTCAGGATCATATTTGACAAGAGCAGAAAGTGCTTCTGCAGCAAGTTCCCTTAAGCTTTTATCCTGAAGAGATCAAAGGGAAGGAGCTGATGAGCTCTTGGAGATACAAGCAAAGATAAAAGTAGGTAGATATAATTATATATTCTGATTTTAAGCCGACATGTCTTCTCAAAATTTGCTGCACAGGCGAAATGAAAGAATAGGCATAAAAATTTGATGTTATATGCTTAAACCACTGTCATTCAAGATCTAACTAGTTTATGCTACAGAAGAAGAAGATAAATCAAGCAAAGCTGATTAAATGCGATTGCGTGAATCAAGAACTAACAAAGAATCAATATACTAATGAATGCTCCAAACATGTTATAACAAATTTGAACAGAGTAAGCACTCCAAAATGCTTCATTTACCATAAGCTACTCGCATTATTTTGAATAAAGAGCTCAATAAACTGCAACTAGTCTCTTCCTTCCACCAGCTTCCGCGAAGTCATCATTTGACCAGTCCAAACACATTTCACTCATACCTTTCGGTCACCAAGTCCTAATGAAACTCTAAATATAACAACTTATCCTAGGAAATATTCAACGCTTTACATTGTTAGAGATTCATATCTTGGCCAACAGCATTTACCTTAATAAAAACATTATTTGGATATTTGCATAGGTGTCATTCACTAAGTCAAAGAGAAATAATAACATACCAAACTAGAAGGCAGAAAAGAGTTGCCAAAGATTATACAAGAAAACAGCCAGATTAAAAGAAAATAGAAAATATTCAAAAGTAAAGCAAACAACTAGTCAAGCTACTTAATTCAGTTGCATAAGCTAGATCCTTTCACAAAAATATCCAGAAGAAACTAGGCAGATGCAGTCCAATTCAATATTCCAACTTCAGCAACCAGAAGCAGAATCTTGGACAAAGTCATATATACTTTGTGGTGTTTTCAGATCCTAAAAAAGAAATACTTACCCAGTGACAAATTTTGCTGTTCAGCAGTTCTTCTGCAAATGGATGAAGATATCCCTCATATTGTGCTATACAAACAGCAACATGGAGGTAACTGTTCACCCGTGATGAGAGAGAAAAATAATCTGCTGTATTTACTATGTCAATGCCATGAGGGTAACTTCCTTGTCTTCCTACATTCTCTTGAAAAGCTGCTGCAGAAGCTCTCCTACAGTTCACCTAAGAAAATACGTTAAAATTCTCAATAGAACAGCATAACATAATAACTTTCCAATAAATAAGGAGAAATTGGAATAGTAGATAGTATCCTGAGAACTGCTGTGTTTCACACCTCTCGATCATAGCAAGCCACTGTTAAAAGATGAGGAGCCAACTGATCCAATATGTTTCTCATATCCGCATGGTAATATGCACGTCCAAAAGCCCAGCAAACATAGGCAGCAGCATCACGTACATGAGATCCAACACTATGGGGACCTCTCCGGATATCATAATGCAGAGCCTATAATGCAATTTCAATGACAATCAGCACAATCTGTGGAGTAACATGTCCGCAACTCAAACCCCCACCCCCCCCCCTTTCTTTTTTTCTCTCCCTCTTTTCTTCTCAAGGCAGAAACAATCCACAGAAACGACATTTAAACTAATCACGCCTCTAACCAGGATATTCAGCCGTATGCTTTGTAAAAGCATTTAAGGAAGTCCTAGTACCATTTAGACAATCATCCAATTAAAGAAGAAAAGTCCAAAAAGATGACTATATGAGCGCAAGCAGAGATAGCTTCCGACCTACCCTGCCACACCACCAAAGACCAAAAAAACCGGTGCTTACATCCTCCCCCCCCCCCCCCCCAACAACAAAAAGAAAAAAAAGCATGACCACAATGCATGACTATGCCAAAAAAAACCATACAAGCTCAAAGGGGTCTAACTCTCTCGTGATGCAATGTACACGCAAACAAACAGTATCATTTAATCTTCTTCTGGTCTTTGCAATTAACAGATTCCATCGGTTTTCCTACAGTGTGACAGAACAGGCAAGAAACAGCATTGCTTGAAGAAAACCGACCTTATCATAGAAGCCAGCTAGTTGAATGCATGAACTTCACTTGCAATTATTGTACTGAAATGGAAAACTATAGCAACTGACCTTGTCCTTCTTGCCCATGAAAATTAATCATAAGGCCACTTTATTTATTTATTGTGGAAGATTTTTACTTACATTAGAAGCCTCTAAGACATTGACTAAGTATATACAGAGAAGGAAATTCGGAGACAAACTAATAGATAGTAGAATCCATCAACTATAATCCAACGGAAGAATACTGAAATAAAATTGGGGGCCTACAATCATATTATGTCAGAGTAACTTATTGGGCCCCAACCTTCACAACCACTGGAACTACTTTGGGAAGACTATTTGGCAGCAATAGTCCTCTTCTTGCTAGTTCGGCGAGTGCTAAGCATCCTCCATGCCAGGAACCATCTCCCTGGAACACCATGGCAGGTCAAAGTAAAAACACAAGTAAAATTGCTTTTTATAAGTAACACAACTAAAATAGCTGCTATTGAAGAAAGACAAAAATCACAGGAATACTCAGAAAAATTCATGGCAAACTCACAATATTATTATAAAAATGGGAAACGAAAATAAAGTGAGAGAAACTACATGGGATACCTCTCCAGGTGAAAACAACTCAAGGACAGATGACAGGACCTCTTCTGCAAGCATTGAAGTTAAACGGAAAGTTATGCGGCCAATGCCTTTAGCAGCAGACCAGCGCACAACAGTATCCTGGATCAATAAATATCTGTACATCAGATATATTTTCCATGTCCTTAGATTATGACACAGTGAAGAGAAAGCAAATTGCATGAAGCTGAATTAGATATACTGCTACTGCCCAAACATTTGACTGGTTCATGGTCTGAAATTCCGAGCATCATAATTATTCTTCTTATGCAAAGGAAAACTATTGATAGGCACCAAAGGCTCAAATCCTTTAACAATCATGGTCAAGAATGTCTTACATTGCAGCTGTTCTATTTACGAAATGACCACCATTGTCATCCTCATGAAATGAATGAACTTATCTCTACTAAGATACAAGCCAACTCCTTATTCCAAATTTACTCTTATATTTTTCTCTCTACCAAATCTAAGAAATGAGGAGACATCAACAAGATCAGTTTCTTCTGGTCTAGGTGGGGTCATTTGAAGCCCAAAGTTCCATATCTGTTGAGGCAGTGATTCCAAGCCCACTTTCAAGGAGGATGACCATGAAAACAATGTGGTTCTTAGCTCATAGACAACAAAAAATGAATTCCTGACATAGGTTTGGCAGCATTATACATATAGACCCAGGTCTGAACGTTTGAAACCATGGGATTCCAAGCACCAACACTAATAACAGAATGCTAGAAACAGGTAAATCAGTGGTAGAACCAGAAGTTAACCATAAAATTCAAAGATCATAAATTTGAAAGATAAAAGTTTGACAACAAAGTGCCGGCTCAATGACCTCCACAGTTCCTGCCAGTTATCAAACTAGACCACTTCATGCCAGAAGTATCCTCTGGGACACTACTACAGAAGGAAGTAAATTCATGAAAAGGGAAGGTATCCGGTATTGCTGTCATAAATGTCTGCAAGGTGGTATACACTTTACAGTGACGCAGCCAACACAATCATGCAATATAATATCTGTTCAAATATTGACTTTTCTACAAAGTTTAATGAAGATGGACTTTGCAACTTATATGAGAGTCCTAGAAGGATCAAGATTCTTCTTTCAAGTTAATTAGAATCAACTAGGATTTAACTATGTTTCTATTTCAGGATATTATGTTTCTCTTCTCAATTATGTTTAGGAGTAGAGTTTTAAAAGATTCTATAACTATCGTCATAATTTTTTCGTTTCAATAAAGTTGATGAATTATTGGATTCTGCAAGTATTTGCTTCAGGATTGTGTGATGGAATTTTTCTCTCAGGTGTGATGCCTAAAGAATTTACTCATTTTGAGTAAGCGTTCATTGGAATTTCTATTAAAATTCTCAATTGATTGGGCTCACTATGTGGGACCTGTCATCCTACAGCACATAGTATGGACATGGCAATACCACTGACCTTGTATTTGTTTTCAAAGGAACCTAGTGAAAAGAAAGGGTCAGATGAGTTAGTTAAATCTTTTAACAACTATTCATGATTATTTTATGTTTCGTGAAAGTCAACAAACAAGCATTATGATTGCTCTTGTAAAGAATAATTAATGTTCCTAAAGAAAAAAGTTGGCCACATGATTTGGGAAGCCATGAAAAAGAAATTAGCAGCCACAAGGGAACAGCCATATTACTATCTATGAGATTTTGTGGGACCACCACTAACTGTTCTAAAAGATTAAGTTGTTAGATGAAGGCATGGTTTATCATTTAAATATATTCTAACACTCTCCCTCATGCTTAGTCTGGCCTTTTTCCCTAGTCCTAAACGTGGAAACTTAATTGGAGAGACAAATGGGGCCGGGAAAGGTCCGAACTCAGGACTTCCAGCTCTAACACCATGTGAGATTTTGTGGAACCACTACTAATAGTTCTAAAAGCTTAAGCTATTAGATGAAGACGTTGTTTATTATTTAAATATTCTAAAACTATCTAATGGATTATTGACCATAATGGATCCATTAGATGGCAATATAATACCTGATAGATTAGCACGCTACACAATTTATAGCAGTGGCTGGATTTTTTTGCTCGCAAATTTTTCTACTCAAATTACTATGCAAACCTGATCAGGGTTGTGGTAGATAGTACAAATTATTCTCTTTCCTTAACACAAGTGGAAAACTAAATTCAAAACAGTGATTCTCATAGTTAGCCTTGTAATAAGGTAAAATCTAATCTCTTCAGCTGTGCATCTTACTGCAAAGCAGGACAATTCAAAAGGTTATTGTGCAATAGAAGTCTGCCCATCAAACATACCGTATCTCTCAACCCAGAAAGCAAAACTTCTATGATCTCTTCTACGATTTCTGGGACATCCACATCATCATCCTGCATGCACTGCGAATTAACTCCTGAGGTTGCACTATCCGCATCAGGTTGGTCCAACTTCTGGGAGGCACTTGAGACATTTTCCCCAAGTGACCTGGTTCTACTCTGCCAGGCATAGGAAGAGGCAGAAAATCAATTGTTAGATAAGCTTTTTGAAAAATTGGTCATTCTGATGACCTAGAGAAAGACACCAGACCTACTTTTAGTAACCATAATCTAGAAACAACATGAGAAAGTTTAGTTTGACCACAATACAAACAACATCATCAAAATTCACCATTAACTAGTCAAATAAGTAGTGTAACCAAATGGAAAGAATGTAGAAATCTAACTCAGAAAAAGTTACAAATTGATATTTGACCCTCAAGACTTACATTAGAGCTTTATGAAACCCTTTTTATTTTTTTTTTTTTTTTTTGGGAAGGGGGGGGTACTTTTCTCAAACTAAGCACAAAGTTATCCACAGAAAATCCAACCAAGAAATTCAAATGTCTACAAAAAGCTCTGGGTAACAAAAGCACTTCAAACTTTTGATACATAACCCATCAAGCATATTGAGAAAATAGCACCAAACGCATAGTCTCTACCTCACTGTTTTCTGACATAAAATAAGTCATCCAAAGAACAGGTCACTAGAAAAATACAAAGACCTGAACCAGCTATCTAAAGTACCTAATAACCCTTATGTGATGCACAACCTTACCATGAATTGACTCTTGGGCATGCCTGATCAACCTAATTCAAATAATATGGGGGTCAAGTTACTAAGATGCTAAATTGTAAACCTAGCAAGAAATCTGCTAACATAAACTTAAAATTATACTGTCATCTCCTGCCCATCTGCATATCCTATTAGAAATCAGGATTATTCTAAAGGGACAAATACTCTAGCAGATCAAGTAAATGTCAGCAAAGGTTAAATATGTCCAATGTACAATGCAACTGTGCATTTTCAACTAATATTCCAATAAGAAATTACACGAACAGTGCAGTGCAAAGAGAACAAAAGATTTCTGCTAAATGCCTACAAGTGCTATCAACAAAAGGACATTACCAGAGAATAACCTCATATTTTCAGTGCAACTGAATGATTGTTTTGCATAAAATAAGAAATTCGTTCTAAACAGTTACTAACTGCACTTTACAAAAGAAACCCAACACCAGTATTACATGGCACAAAGCATAAGGTCGGGTTGAGATCAGTGAAGCAGTTCTCTTGGATAATGTTTGCATTAGCATTAGCACTACATTAAGCACACATGGCAATGGTACATTAGAAAATTGGTATATGATCTTAAGAATAAGTTTGTAAAAAGAGACATGAAAGCCTTCAGGTACTAACCATATAGCGCCATGATGGTAATCGATAAGGAAGGCAAGTGAGGCCAATCCGCTGACTCAATTTTACCAAAAATTTACGAAGTAAAGGACTCCGGGCAGCAGTGCCAGATTTGCCTAAGCTTGAGATGTCATTCCACACGCTGGCGACTATATCAAGTAAGAGATTCCGACTACCTGCCTGGCCAAAATGGGACATGAGAAAATTAGAAGATGTAAGAGTTATAGGAGGGTAAAGTGGTCTGTTAGAGGTATCAAAGAGTAAAGTGGTCTTTAGGGCTTTAGGGCTTATTTTATTGGTGATTACTTAATATATATATAATATATAAACTTTTATTGAATAATACAGTACAATTTTCCCTTTACAGAAGTAAACAAAGAAATAAGAGAATTATTAAAGGGAAGAGAAGCATCTAGATGGCATAAGTAAAGGTCATGCCTTGTCAGTGATATTGTATCTAAAAGTCAGAGAAAACCAGCTGATGTGCAAAAATCTCACCAATTTATCCATAAACTGGAAGAACGGATCATATCAATAAATAGAAACTTCATCATGGTAATCCACAGAGAGAGAGAGAGAGAGAGGCTCCAGGTATGTACAAGTATATTGTCAGTCAAAAACTTATTAACCAACACGTCCACTTGATGTGACAAAAGTACCTTGAAAAGGGCTGCCAAAGCTTCCACTACTCCTAGTAACTGAAAGTGACCCATAACATCATCTTTACTGGAAGAGAGAACTTCATGTGTCCAGTCAATAAATCTGAAGGTGAAGATGGAAAGAAAATAAGCAGGGGCATATAAACTGACAGACAAAAAATAAAACAAAATAGAAAAAGGAGATATCTTTGAGACAAGTTATATTAAAAATTGAAGTTGGACAATTCAATGAACATTGAGACAATTTCAAATGGAAGTACCTTGGAAGAGACTTTCTCAATCAATTCCCCTTCCAAAATACTTTGCAAAAGAACAATAAGGAAAAAAAGGAAAAGAAAAAATCACTTTGGAAGCAGAGGAATTTTGGAGCCTCCTATTCCTGATTCAGCAACATAACAGAATTACCACAAAGAGAGCAACCTGATAAATGCTTTTGGCATGTCTGGACGTGTTAGAAGTCTTGATAGCAGCAATCCAGATATGGTTCGCATGGGACCAGCACTTGAAAGGTAGTCCTTACAGAACCCAAGTACTCTTGATACCAAAGGGGCAGGCTCAAGTTCTCCCAGCTCATTATTGGAGGCAATACTTGAGTCAACAGAAGCAATATCGAAGGGAACCAAAACAAGAATAGAAAGCCACAAAAGAATCACACATTTTGCTTCCATTTCACCAGTACTTTCGTGTCGCAGTGATGTTACTGAGTTTGTGTCATGGCACTTCTCCAAAAGAGATACTGCAAGTTCCAAATCAGAAACTTGATGTGGGAAGAACTTGATTACAGCCTTGTAACCACATACAGTGACAAGGGAATATATGATTATGCATATGGGCTTGATTATAGCGAGAATTTCATCAGATGCTCCTAATTCGATTGTTCTGGAGCGAATAATGAACATCAAGGGTGAAACTATGCTCTCCAAATAAGGTTCTATAAGCTGACCCTGTTCTTGATACTTGTCCATCTGCATGCACAAGATTAAAATTTACCATATTTGAGAACATATCCTTCCAACCTGTACTTGAACACCAAAACCAGATTACAAAAGATGCATCATTAAAAAAAAAAAAAAAAAAAAAAAACCCAGAGAAATCAAAAGCTTGAGCAGTCACGGATGTTACAGGCAGAAAGGTACTGTTTCAAGGTACAGCAAAAACACAGTAGAGGTTCTGTTATACTCATACATCTGCACACGTACCTTCCCTAGTTATTTTCTTTATGCTACCACTAAGAGACCAGCCAGAAGGAGCAACTTATTAGACTATGATGATCAAATATTTCGACAAAACCTTGACTTATGTGCACTGTCAGAAGATCAAACATAAGTAGGTGACAAACAGATCTTTCAGATAATTCTAGGGTGCAAAAGAACATCATAAAAATGCTTGAAAGAAATGTCGACAGCATCACCCTTCTATCAGACTAATTATGCTCGCCGCATGATCAGAAGTCCCAACTCCCACGACCACAAAACCACGGTAAAGAGAGAAAAAAAAAAATTTCTTAACGAGGTCACTCCATTTTCATGCACCCAAAAGGTCACGTTTTTTTCTTCTCCAAAATGGCATAACCAACGAACAAAGAATGCACCCATAGATGCGCACGAGAAGCAGAACAAGCTCGACGACAGTGGAGACCCATTCAGACTCCTAAGGAAACGCAGTTCGGTACAGACTCCCCAACCATTCACTAAACAAATCTCACGCCAGCATTCGCTCTCGAGACTCAAACTACAGTAGAAATCCTCCCTCGCCCGTCTCCATTTCAGATCAGTCCCGTCCTCTTCTTCCGCTTCTCGATCAGCGAAATTCAAAACGCGAGAACGAGCGAGCATTCCATCAAACCGAAGTGCGAACAGGAGAGAGCGCAGAGAAGAGGGGGAGAAGGGGGAGTTACGATGGATCGGATCCTGTGGACGGAGGAGGAATCGGGGACGCGGCCGTGGGAGACGATGCCGTCGAGGAGGAACTTGACGAGCTGCCATTCCTGGAGGAAGTACTTCTGGAGCACCCGCTCCTTGGAGTCGTGCTCGTCGTCGTCCTCGCCGCCGCCGCCGTCGTTGATGGGCGATGCGACTGGATCTTCTTCCTTCGCCGCCGCTTCAACCGCCGACGCCATGAGAGAGAGAGAGAGAGATGGTAGTGGTAGTAGTAGAGTCTAGGGACAAAGCTTCGCGGTAGAGGTAGGGAGGACAGGGAGGGAAATGTAAACGACGAGGAAGACGAGCGAAAGCAGAAATCTATTTCTGGGGGAAAAAATATTTAAAAATAATGTCGAACAGAAAATTTTTATAAAAAAAAAAAAAAAAGAGGGAGGAAAAAGTAAAATTCCGTTGCCGGGACTTGAACCCGGGTCTCTCGGGTGAGAGCCGAGTATCCTAACCAACTAGACTACAACGGATCTTCGAACATAGTGTCAAACTCAAATATACTTATTATATATTAGTTCGTCTAACCCCGCTATCCCATTAAACCCGAAATGTTTTATGTGTACAATCAGTTTCAAGTTTTGTCATTGGGATATCGAATGCAAAATGTAAAAAAATTTCGTGTCTCCAATTTTTGGGGAAAGGAAAAGAGAGGAGAACGCGACCTAACTTTACAATACAGATTCAACCAACTCTCTTGCACTAGACTGAGACTAAGATCTCCGCGATCTTATCTAGTCATGCCAAGCCTGAGCCGAACTTGAGTTATTGCACTCCCGATCCAAGGCGACTAACGTTTCGATTGTCTTCTCCATGTAGCTAATGCACTTCAATTCAGTTCTTTTTTTCTTTTTTTGTATAAATGGTTTAGTTCAATTTGATTTTTTTGAAAAACCAAACTGAAATCCCGATTCAATTCAATTCCATTTAGTTTTTCGATTTTTACTTTTATTTTTTTTTTTTTTTTAATTTTTTTCTTACATGCACCCCTTTTAGTAATTTTTTTTTTTTTTTAAAATTAATTTTTAATTTTTTTTTCCTTTTCTTTCTTTTTCTTTTTCTTCTTTTTCTTCTTCATTGGTCGATTGCCAGCCACATCAACGGCCAACGTGGCTAGCAACCGGCCAAAGGTGAGCTAGAGCCTCGCCACAAGCAAACGAGACTCAAGCTCCCCACATTCCGACGAGGTCAAGCCTCATCAAAGTTCACCAAAACCTCAGTGACGTCTCGCGACCTTCAACGAGCCATACAAGGCTCAACCTCACAAAAGAAAGTTGTGAGAAAGAAAAGGAAATAAAAAAGAGATTTTAAAAAATAATAAAAGAAAAAATAAAGGAAAAAATTAGAAATTTTATCAGCTTGGCTTGGTTAACCGAACTATTAAAACCTTAAGCAATTAAAAAAGTTTTGATTTTTAATGAGAACCAAAATGAAAAAACCCAACTTTTTGGTTTGATTTTCAATTCGGTTTTTGACATCCTGACTAAACATATGATTGCAGCAAAAATCTTAATTCACGTACCGAGAGAAGGAATGGAACATAGTCACCTTGTGAGTTGAACTCGCATCGGGTTTCATTCAATGCAATAAACTTTACACTAGTTGAGTTCCCTTCAAAGAATGACAACCAACCGATGAAGCAGCTACAAGTAAATGAAAACAAGTGATTTCTCACCATCTACACAAAGTTTGCTTTCCGACGGCCTATAATTAGTATCACTTCATGCTTTTGCCAAAACAATGGACATCGGGCAGCAGCTCCACCGCCGTAATTCCAAGACTGAGCTCCTGACTATGTCGAATTGATCATAGGGGATACAAGTCAGGACTGCTTCTGCAGCGATTCTTGGATAATTGATGTTAGCGACGGATGTATCCGAGCCGTTCTCAAAGAACGAGCCTCACTTCTTCCTTTAACATGTTCCTCCCCCAATGGCCACCGTGGTCGCAAATCATACTGTCACACAAACCAACAAATATCAGATTTTTCTTAGGCTGCAACTTCAAGGGACCGGTGCATCTATATGTGGTATGGGGATGGTTTACAACATCCGGGGGCATATATATCTGAAATGCATAGAAATGAAGCAACACAACCTGATTCCACAGTGACGGAATGTAGAGGAAATAGAACATGGACATGCAGACACACAAATAAGAAATAACTTTTCTTTGGCTGGGCAAACAAGGAAATTTTATTCACAAAAAGTAAAGCAGATCAAGTCTGCTACAGAGGATACATCAGTTCATCATCCCCCAATTCTTCAGATCTTCCACATACAAAATAACAAATGCGATAAATTTTTATAACCAAAAATGGTGACAAATGTGAATTTTCCAGATCTAAGAAACATCTCTTAGAAGCCCCACATGACCTGTTAAGCATTATCTTAATCGACTGAAAAAATATGAGTGACCCTTTAACACAATATATCCATCTTTCAAATTATTTTTTTGCAAGCCCCAGTTCCTCTTAACCCAAGCAACCCAGCATGGACCAAAGGGCCTCAACCTATCCACTGTTCTAACTCATCAATTAACATTCTACTATTCATATCGCACTTGATTATGTAAAATCAAGTATAGGCAAACATAACCGCCAAGCCTGCTACATCTTATTTATTAAAAGGAAAATGAGAGACTAAACTACATTTAATGTGATTGAGAAAATTTAGAAGGTGCTTTTGCAAAGTCTGTTTTCCTGTAAAGCATAAATTTCCACAATCTGATTGTCAATCTTTTGAATACACAAGACGCAGACATCATCATGGAATTATCTGTTGACCAAATTGTTCTTCAAGTGCAAGTCCTCTCTCATTTGTTGTTGTGTCTCAGAAGTCTTCCGACACAGAAAGTGACAAAAAAAGCACATTTAATCACTATCGTGGTCTCATTAAATTTCTCGAAATATGATGCATGAATTTTGACCTCCATTTGACTTGAATTAAGTTCTTTATACACATTTAACGGAGAAGCATTAACCATTTGCAGTTTCTGCCACTAAGTCTAATGTAATCTAAGTCTTCTCACAATCCATCTGATGGTTTAAGGAACACGTACTGCAAATCTGGGGCAAAGAGTTCATCAGATACGTTGAACTCTTGTGGAGATAATTGGCCAAAACATTAATAAATTTTCAAATCTGTCTAAGCCACCCAGGTAAATTCTATCGTGGTTCATGGTTTCCAGTCCATGCTCCAGCAGGCTAGAAAGAGTCGTACTTAGTGAAAACAGAGGACATGATAATTGAACTAACCATAGCATCGTCGGGCTCATCTGCCGGTGGTGGAGGATCAAATCTACCCATCCGGAAGTGCTCAATGCCAGTCCAAGCTATCATCACACCTGGTCAGATAAGATAAATGTCTTGAGCCCCCTGCTAGAGGCTATGTAACAACCTAATGAATAAATGACAGTGCCAACTATGTCTACAGAGCAATTTCAACTGGTTTACAACTTCTAGATCAACTTTTTTTGTTCATGCTTCTTTGGATTAGGTCCATAAGATTTAATGAACCCATGCTATAAGCAAAATCTAGCCAAATATACATTATCAAAAGAAGACACACATACACATGTACAAGTTGCGACTTAGCAGAAACCCAAAAGGAAGGCTAGACTCTCCATACACATGCAAACAAAGAACAGACCACCCATGTTACCATAATGCAAATTAACAAATGCACTCTATAGTTGAACATTTTTCCAAATTGTGGCCTTGGTTTTCAAGAGATATCAGAGACCAAAGCCTTTTGATTAATTTTTTCCCCAGCCCTTTCCCTTGAATTGTTTACATTCAGAGAGATCCCTAGAATCATACACTCCAATTTCATGATGCACTAACTGCTCTTGCCAGATGAAGAATGTCATTGAACAGCAGCTTAATAACCCGAATGTATGACTTACCATTGTCAGTGCAAAGGCTAGCCGGAGGACACACAAGTTCCAGGCTCTTTCTCTTCACTACCTGATCAAGCCGAGACCTGACATACTTATTCGATGCCACCCCTCCCGAAACAACCTACACAAAGCATATAAGGATATCATGTATCAAACAAAAAATGCCAGAAAGCTTATGTCAATACTCTGAGGAGGCAGGTAACAAAATGTTAAGTTAGTAATGTCACCAGATATTTCAATGAAGGCTCCATTTCCATTGCCCAGTCAATTGCACGTTCACACCTCTCCTCTAAGTGTAAAACTGCAACTCTCTGCTTGTAACAATCATGAATCAAATTCCAAATAATTTGAAGCATACATGGGATATTGTCTGCTTAACTAACACCCTGCAGCTCACAGATTTTTAGTCACCTGAAAAGAGGCAGCAATGTCTGCTCGGTCACTTCTATCTTGAGTAGTTGCTGAAGAAATAGGAATTTGAGCATTTCTGCATAAGAGGAACACAAAGAGTTACAAAGTTTCCATTGCTTCATCCAAAAAACTAGTACGTTAACTGAAAAAACTCTTATCAACCAAAAAGACATACGGACACACATCAACATCATTTGAACTGCTTTCAGAAGTCTTTAACAATTAAGTACACTAGCATCATCTGTTTCAAATCCATGATGTACAGTCAGAGGAACTTTATCAGAAGTATCAATTCTCCATAGCTTTTTCCTTCTGTTACTTCCAAAGATAAGCAAAACTTGACACACATGCAAGCGCAACTACTCTAATCAGCTGTTCCATCCATACATAATGCATCAAGCTAGTAAATTACCCATTGGTCCTCATTCATTCCAAAGTTTTTGTAAAATGCCCAACATGTTGGGAGAAGGAATAACAGGAATGATCATGTTAAAACCACTCTCAGAGTACATCTTTTTCATGGATATACAGTCTCTTCACTTTGACTCATTAAAAATAATTCAGAAGAAATAAGAAAAGTGCTAACAAAGTTTTTTAAACTTAGCTGTCTTGACCACTAAGTTCATTAAATTTGATATAAGAAGGAAGGCCAGACATGCAGGCCTGAATCCCAATAATTGAAGTCGTCTAAAATCTACAACAGTTGGTCATCATTCTCCTGACCATCAATCTTTAGCAGATCATGTTCACATTTTGACATGATATCAGTAGTGAAAAATGCACATATCCAGCACTTCAAGCTTATTTACCCCATAATGGAATAGCAAATACTGGATTATAGACTTACACCTGTTCTACTTACATTTTTCTGGATTCTATTGCCAGCCTCACTTGGGTTTTCAAGCCAGCATAGGAGAAATTGCAATCTTTATGCTGCTTCATCGGCGTCTACAGTAGTAGCAGCAAGGTAAGATTAAAGAAAAGCTGGATAGAATATAGACAAAAAAGGGATTGAGTATATGGAAGTCCTATTGCAGGAAAATCCTAAGAAGACACACAGCAGCTCAAATTATATTAACTGAGAATTTGACTGATTCTGCATCACCCTCCAGGGCAAGCTGCTCTACAGCTGGACCACCACTCCTCCTCATATCCAGACCTAGCCACTTTGCTGTCTTGTCATATGCCTCGCCTATTGCATCATCTATTGAGGTGCCAAGTTGCACATATTGACCAAGACTCCGAGCAAGGATAAGTAGATTGTGTCCACCTACATAACATAGAAAGAACAAACCATAGTCGCAATTGTCCTCTTTAAAGTTAGCGCTAATAGAAGCGAATGCATTAGAAGTCAAATTTTAACTCAGTCATGAACTATATGCTTGAGAAAAATAACAGGAAGTCAAGAGGCAATCAGAGCTAAAACTTAATTTTATGCTGTGCTAGACAGTGTTACAAGTTGAGTAGTCAAACTTAATTGAGTAGTCAAAATTTGAAAAAAAAATTTGTACAAGCGATTGAACCTTTACAATCTCATTTTTGGATTGTTCTGGTCCAGCAATGACCGACTGTAGCTGAACTCCAACGTTAAGTGACATAACCATATTCATGCACTGTACTCATATTGAAGCACCAATAAAACAACAGTTCTTTTCTAAAAGGACAAAAAGAACCCACATATCACTGGACCATACAGAGATGCTATCACCAAAAAGATGCATACTTCCACTGTTTCCTCCAACAAAATTGCTCCAACCATCTTAGCTTGGAACAAGGGCTTAGCAGGTGACCAGTTAAAACACAAAAGAACTTTCAGTTAACGCACAAAAGAAGAGGTTGGTTTTCTCCATATCTAAATGAGTGATTGGTTTCTCATGTGTCTATTGTATTTCATGGAATACATTCTAACAGATATAGGTACAAACGCCATACAGCATAGAGAATATAAAGACTAAATAAACACAAACATCCATAATTCAAAGTTGGATAATTTTACAGGACAGTACAACACCAACACAACAGACAAATACAATAGGAATTAGAAAATATAAGTTCAGCGCAAAACAAACATGACTAAACCAAACCGATATGGTTTGATATGTTTGATTCGTTCATCTGATATGATCTGATTCCTTCCTAAAGTTTGAGATTTTTAGTTAAAACTCAGGAAAAGATTTAAATATGAAACACACTACAAATTTGCCATCTGCACACCGATAAGTTGATACGTAAAGTTTTATGTCGTAATCTATTGAATAAATAAAATAAAATTTGGAACTAAGACAGCATCAGTGAACTTGAGCATTTGCAGTTATGATAAACTCCTGGCGAACCACCGATGCCAGCAATTAGAAAAAAAGATTGAGTGATAAGATATTTAGGCTGCAACACAAATCTCCCATGTAGACTATAAATTTTTTGGTAGAAAGACAAAAAGTCTCACAATCACAGCTTTGCAGAAAGAGAAACTGGGAATGAGATAAAATATTAATCAAATATGCATTCAGAAAATATAAATTCATATGTGGTACAAGTAAATCATCCATTTAAGATGTCTACATCACAGTTTGAGGGACATGCCTTCTTCTAATCTCAATGAAGCAATTCAAGAGTGCTTTTCTCACTCCCAAATGTAGTGAAAGCAAGAGTACCATGCCAAGCATATTACTAAAAGTATAAGATGTTTACCAGAAATGAGAAGGGCCAAGAAAGGAAATTGCAAATCTTGTTGGACTAACCTGCAGCAGCATGGAAGTATATTAATTATAGCTAACACATCCTCCTTAATTTATTTGATTGCATTTGAATAAAAGAAACATCATAACCCCAAAGCACATAAGCGAAAACATTAAAGTCGTCCTGTATGCATGCTGTCAGTAATTCAGTGGACTTTGAAAAAGAGAAAATATTTGACTTTTCCTTCAACATGTCTAATATGCACGTTTCTGCCAACTAACTTAGTATAAACAGTTACCTCTTCTTTTTTTACCTTGCAACTAAAGCATGGGCCTCCATGTGGTGGACACCAACAATAGGCTTGCTGAAGAGCCCAGCAATACTTCGAGCTTTTCGCATGCCAACTGCACCAAAAAAGAAGAAGAGAAGGGCATGTAGCAATATACCACTTAATATGATGCATTAAACAGGAATGCATGATTCAGATTTCATTGTGAGAAAATATAATATCCTTTACCAAAAACCAAAGTGAACTGCAAATTATTTCCTGGCAATCCATCAAAATAAAACAGCAAAAACTCCTCAGCACATTTCATAAAGCTGCCGCTATTTATGCTTGTAGACCAGTGCATGCAAAAAAAGGCAAAACATAACTATTTAATTTAACCATCAAAAGCACAGGCTCAAGCTAGTCTGCATCAGCATACCATGTCTTCTCGAAAAATGACAGCATACTCACCCAAGGGACTTTCAGTTCCACAGTCAAAACTTAGCCAAGTAGTTAACACTCTACTTCAGACAATTTTGGCCAGAGACCCACTTTAGGTTTCAAAGTAATGTGACCAGCAGACACTTTCAAATTCAACCCACTCCAAGATTCATGGAAAGAGACAAAGAAAAGAGAGGGCAGACCAGACAGAATTATCCTTGGCTTCTCGTTAACAGATATGGCCTACATAACCCTACAGTGAACTAGATACCCTGCTTCATGGAGTAGAAGTAAATGATTAACAATCAAAACGTCAAATTACCGCGAAGGCAAAGGCTTAAACCAGGACCAATGGTAACAGCAACTGCAGATAAATCTCTGGCTGTCAGATTAGCCTCACTCAGTGCTTTATCAACAACCTGCATTAAAGTAACAGAACTATAAACATGAAAATAAGTTCCCATTGCATATGATACCCATAAGACCATGTTGGCGCATCAGTAGGAGAAAGGGATAGCCAAAAAACTGATGGGAGCTCTTAAAACAGTTATACGGAAGGAAGCAATAAATAATGCAAAAAACAGACAATTACTCTGATGCTAATAACATTAAAGAAAGACCAAAATGAGAAAAAGTTACCGGATCAATAGCTTCAGCATGAGCAGCTTCTGCCATTTTGGGAGCAACACCTCCATATAAAACGAGCAGATCTGCCTTGACATATGAAGGTATGAATTTAGGTAAATGCTTGCAACATATAAAAAATGATCCTTCTGCCAAACTTCAGGCACATATGGAGCAATTTATTAATAGGAGAAGGAACTCGTCCACATGAGAAAACAAAAGTTAATGGAAGAATTGGCACTACACGAGACTGATACTCCCCAAATCAAGAAAGGCTTCATCATACATAAGGTAAACAGTAGAAGACTGGGTGAACAACCAGTTATCTTAAAAGCAGCAGCACTGGCCATTATCAATGGATCACTGCTCTGCTTGCCAAATACAAAAGAAAACCTACATTTGGATTGCGAAAAAGATAACCAAATTTCCAACCCACAAAGGCACATGAGACAGAAAAAGAAAAAGAAAAACTTGCTTTTTCAATGACTAAGATGCAAACTAATAAGCTCTTCCATTAGTTATTCAGTTAAGGGATATAATTTATTTGGAATTCCCTGTCAAAATGTCATTAACTGTAATGACTCGAAACCAAGTCCCAAATGCTTCTGTGCCTCTGTCCCCCCCCAACAAAAAAAAAAAAATCCCATTTTGCACAGCCTTTGGGGTATCTAAAGCAATTCTGTAATTCTTCATTGATGACTGGACATCCGTATAAAACAATGGACCAGACACTCAGCTTAAGCTGCCGTTCTAAGGCACACAGGGCAATCACGCTTTTTCCCATTGCTACACTCCCTAGTTCACCCTAATGATCTGCCCAAACTTAAACCTGAAGAGCAAAGAGGGAGATAAGCCAACGGCGCCCAAAACACGAGTACAAAACCAGCCCAAACCAACAGAATAACAACAAAAAATAAGGAATTTACACCACAGACATCAGAATTTACCGAAACGAAGCCACGTACCTGAGACGACACGACTTGACTCAGAATTTTCCCATCGCCTCTCACCTGAACGCCAAAAAAAATAAAAATAAAAAAACCGATCAGAAAACCGACGAAACAATCGCCAGAAAACTGACCCCCTCCCCCTGCCTCACTTCGAGCCATCAAATATGTAGAGAGAGAGAGAGAGAGAGAGAGAGAGCTCACGACGGCGGCCGCGGTGTCGTCGCAGCTCGTCTCGATGCCGAGGACGACCAGATCATCGCCGGCCGCGCTCGCCGTCCCTCCGCGCGAAACCGAGGAGCCGGAGTTCGGACCGGAAGGCGGCGGCGGCGGCCACCACGACGACGACGACGAGGAGAGCCGCGCCGGCCGCTGATGGCGGCGGGCCGGTCTCCGGACCGAGCCCAGCGCCGGCGGAAGCGAGAGCTTCGGGACGAAGTGAAGGCGAGCAAGCGTTGCGGAGAGGGAGAGCAGCGACGAGGACACCATTAGAGAGAGAGAGGGGCCAGCATTCACTGAAAACTGAACTCAAACTTCATCCGCTCCAAGCCTCCATTTCAACTTTCCCATCATTTCGTTTTGGGAAAATAATACAAACGTAACTTGGTCTTTATATACAACGTTATTTATAAACTTTTAATTTATTTAATACAGTATATAAATTTTAACTTAACGTATAATTTGATTCTTAAACTTTTTATGTTCATCCCAATTTAGACAGTCTAGAGACTAGATTAAATCAGGGATTATAATAATTCGAAATTAAATTGAACCTGCGTATGTGGCAAAGATTCACTGCCATTTTCATGTTCATCTAATATGATTCCCAATAGGAGAGAGATGAATGAATCAAAAAACATGCAATGTTTGCCTCTCAATGAACCATACTTCTGAAAAAAAAATCTTCGACAAGTGTGTTCTTATGGATTGATTAAAAAGCATACACATGCCTTTCAAACAACCGGATCAAGCTAAAATACGAGCGGGATTACCATAACTTTGAACCGACAAGTCAATATCATCGAGGTGACTTTCAAGCATAGGAACATAATCATCTCTAAATGGATACAAGGCCAATGGAAAATCCTTGAGCTACAACATTGATTATAAGAAGAAGAAATTTGGTGAGGGCTTCACGTAAATCCAGTGTCCAGGAGCCAGTGAATTTGCATGATCATCAAGCAGGACCCTCTCTCTCTCTCTCTCTCTCTATATATATATATGCACTGTCGCTCTTTCCTTTCTATCTCTTCCTCACTAAACCGCATGATCATCAAGAATTTGCATGATCATCTGAAGGACATGGATACAAGACCAAGGGCAGACATCCTCTCTCTCTCTATATATATATATATATATTTAGCATAGCTTATCATCCACAAACGGACAGTTAATTTGAAAGGACTATTCAGACCCTTGAGCGCCCATAGAACACCCGTCTATTGGGATGAAGTTCGGGAAAAGAAAATTATAGGCCACAAACTGGTGCAACAATCTATGCATGTGGTCTAGATCATCTAGCTCTTTCCTTAAGATGTTGCCGATAAGAGAAATGCCTCGTTTTGGTAAGAAAAGAAAGCTAAGCCCAAGATTCATTGGACCATTCGAAATTCTAGAACAAATAGGGAATTTAGCCTACCGTTTGGCATTGCCTTTCTATCTCTTCCTCAATCGAAGGAAGGACATGGATACAAGACAGGGTTCAAGGGAGACATCCTCCTCCGTGGATGATGTGGTTGTCAATATTTATTGATTAAACTGACTTGCAAGAAGGAATTGAGGCGAGGTAAGTCCTCTATCCTATTTGTGTGGTTAGAGCGCCCTGAGGCGTATTTTCTTCCTAATTGAGTTTTAGAGGGTAGGACTCTCTGAGACGTAGTCTCATCCCGGTTGTGGGATAATATTTCAGGTCCCTAGATGACGGTCGTGGAGGATCGAAGTCATTGAGTTCAACAAAGGTTCAAAGCGAGATTTCAATGAGGATTAGGGACCATGAAAATGCTGAGAAGGCCACTTTGGGGTGGAAACACAAATTTTCATTAGTGGAACGCGGAAATTCAGAGGTTGGGCAGCCCAAAGGCCCACACCCAAGGAGATGGGTGGCCCAAGAGGACCATGGGCCTCCCAAGCCCCCTTTAGCCTTATGAAATCTAAGGATTTGACGTCTCTTCAAAGCTAAAGACCAAGAGGCATAGTGAGAAAGTGCATGAAAGGGGCAGCCACCACTTGGAAAGGGAGAATGATGTCGTCCCCTAAAAGCCTAAGTTACCCCTCATTTCCCATGTGCATATCTCCTCATTAATGGCCTTGGATCTTGCTTCATCAAGTGCCATTCCCTTGCATGGAAGAGAAGAATGGTACAAGCATTTATTGGGCAAATCTCCCACATTCTCTCTCTTTCCCCCCTTGAATAGCTAGCCATCTCTCTCTCTCCTTTCTTCTCTCATTTTCTCACTTTGGTTCTCACACGCTCACTTTTTCCTCTCCTTCTTGAGCTGAAGAATCGAATCACCATCTCCACACCACCATTTTTGCGAACGTGTCTAACAAGTTGGTCATAAGACATGTTGTATTAATATGTTCCCATAGTTGTTGAGCCTGTCTATTTTGTAGACAATCCTTGGTTACACGTGATGTTACATATAAACCTATGTGTTTATAGAAAGCTTGTTTGGTCGTGATTGATTGCCTGCTTTTCTATCCCAAGTTAAATGTTGTCAGGGGATTTGTTTCGCTTCCGCATGTGCAATATAAAAATGATGGGTCGGCGACGTGTCATGGGAAATCGCATTTGTATCGACTAGAGTAGGATGTTCGCGCGCTTGGAGGATCGGGGCGTGACAAGTGTAATAACCGTTCATGTGAATAGTTAGGGCAAAGCAAGGGTTTTGCTGTTGATCTATCATTGATAGATAACTTGCATGTTTAGTCCGACTCCGAGGTGAATAACATCCTTATGTGAGGTCTACAAAGTTCATCGATTGAGTTTTATCTCATTATTGTTTGTTAAATAGTTATGAGATCTAAGAATGTCTAAGCCCTTTCATTAGATGAGGTTCAAACTCCCCATTGAGCATAGCCAAGAAGTGACTGATTATCCGATCGAGGGGACGGATGCACGTTATGAGTGCTACATTACAACCATATGGGTTGATGAAGGACTCCCTAACTTGGTGGCTCACCGCTTTACGGCTTGGTATTTGGATAGGGGACGACGTCCACGAGCCCATCTGTGGTTTTGATGGACCTCCTACTATAGAAGGATCAGGGGATATTAGCTGGGATGATATGGATGT
This sequence comes from Eucalyptus polyanthemos subsp. polyanthemos, assembly GCA_017140185.1. Taxonomy (NCBI): domain Eukaryota; kingdom Viridiplantae; phylum Streptophyta; class Magnoliopsida; order Myrtales; family Myrtaceae; genus Eucalyptus; species Eucalyptus polyanthemos. Next base: position 18,311,222 of record CM029460.1, on the reverse strand, counting down.
GGATGTACCCGATGGGGCTGTGTTCAATCTAGAGATCGACCTCGAGATGATCGTTGAGCCGAAGCCCTAGTTTGTGGAGCCCTTAGCGAGTTAGGTGGTAGTTGGGGTACAACAATTTTTGGAGTCGCCCTCATTATACCAGTGGTGCCAGGCTTACCCCGGAACCTCTTTTTGGAGATGGTCATAGCTGCGCTTTTTGGTTATTTATGATGTGGTGTAGTGTGTGCTGTTGAAGCTTTTATGCTCAAGTTCGATGATAGAAAGCTTGTAAGGTTTTATCATGTTATGGATGCATGTGTGTGTGTGTGTGTGTGTGTGTGTGTGTGTGTGTGTGTGTGTGTGTGTGTGTGAAGCTTTTATGCTCAAGTTCAATGGTAGAAAGCTTGTAAGGTTTTATCATGTTATGGATAGTTTTATCATGTTATGGATGTGTGTGTGCTTTTATGCTCAAGTTCAATGGTAGAAAGCTTGTAAGGTTTTATCATGTTATGGATAGTTTTATCATGTTATGGATGTGTGTGTGCTTTTATGCTCAAGTTCAATGGTAGAAAGCTTGTAAGGTTTTATCATGTTATGGATAGTTTTATCATGTTATGGATGTGTGTGTGTGTGTGTGTGTGTGTGTTGTTGAAGCTTTTATGCTCAAGTTCGATGGTAGAAAGCTTCTAAGGTTTTATCACGTTATGGATGCGTGCGTGCGTGCGTGCGTGATTTATTTATGCTTTTGCTTGCGTTATGTTTGGATTAGCAACGCCTCCTGGGACGTCGTAAGCAAATGGCCTAAGTGAACAATAGCGAGGGATGGCGCACCAGGGCGTGACAACCACACTCCCTAGTCAAATGCGTGAACTTATCAAAACTAGAACTCGATCACAATGAGTTTAGTGATATCTTCACACATTGGCTAGAAGCACCGCAACTGTATTATCTTGATTTGCGATCGAACAAATTTCATGGTAGGATTAACCTCACTGCCTTTGGACTCTCTTTCGCTACTCTTGAACTTTTACTTATATCCACCAACAATTTCATTGGATGGTGGCCCATACAATTTTTCTTAAACACCTCAATAGGTATTATAGATATGTCCAACAACAAGTTTGGAGGGCGAATTTCGCTTCCATCTCGTGTTACAAATTATTATTCCATTGCAAGTAATAAGATAACCGGAAAGATCCCCTCTTTGATATGCAATGCCACCAAGCTCGGGATCATTGACTTGTCCAACAATGAGTTAACCGATAGCTTTCCTCGATGCTTAACAAATTTGAGCATCAATCTATCAGTTTTGAACTTGTGAATGAATTACGTTGAGGGCACAATTCCTCAATTTTTTTCTTCGAGAGGTTACTTGATGACTCTTGACTTGAGTTGAAATTGGTTTGAATGCACATTGCCCTAGTTGCTTGTCAAATGTAGATATCTGGAAGTTCTAGATCTCAGTCACAATAAGATAGATGATACATTTCCAAGATAGTAGGGAACACTTCCAAAGTTAAAAATTCTCGTTTTAAGGTCCAACACTTTGAATGGTGTTTTTGTTATTTACAGGGGACCTCACCTCTTTCCCAAGTTACACATTTTGGACCTCTCCAACAATAGCTTTAACGGTCCTTTGCCAACCAACTTGATGATGAACTTTAAAGGCATGATGAATGGCGAAAATGGGCATGACGAATCATTATATATGACACAATCTTTTCAACTGGAGACACGAAAATTTGGTGGCCGTGATAATGAAAGGGCTAGAGGTTGAGCTAGTGAGGATCTTGACCTTCCTCTCAATTATTGACTTGTCGTGCAACTCTTTCCAAGGAATATCCCCCAAGTTGTTGGACATCTTCACTCACTCGTAAGGCTCAACCTTTCTCATAACAATTTCACAGGTTCCATCCCACTGACTCTAAGGAACTTGACTAATCTTGGATGGCTTGATCTTTCTTCTAACAATCTAAGTGGGGTAACTTCTAGAAAATTGGGAGATTTGGCTTCCCTTGGGTACTTAAACCTCTCAAAGAACCAACTTACCGGTTGAATTCCACAAGATAAGCAATTGAGCACATTTTCAAGCGACTCATTTAGTGGGAATTCAGGCTTATGTGGAACTCCATTGCGAAAATCATGCCCTAATGATGCTCAGTCTCCTTTACCATCGTTCTCATCAACTTTTGATCACGAGGGGTATGAGAGTTGATTCAAACAAAAATCAATGTGGATAGGCTATGCATTGAGAATTGTAATTCGGATTTCAATAGCATACATTGCATTTGAAACAGGGAATGCCTAAATGGTTGATGGGAGGTGTGATAATGTTAGAGAGAAGAGCAGTCGAGTGGATGGAAAAGCCAAAGGGGAAGGACATCAAATTTCATGGACAATGAAATTGTTTGAGGAGTTGTCTCTATAAACTAGTTTTGTAAATTCAGTTAATAAATATATCATCGGGATAGCTTGAAATGTCATTTCCCTTATGAACGCTTGTTTCTAATGTCTTCTCTCCATATTTCTTGGTGCAATTTTATATTGGTTGAATTGAGAAGATGAATAATATAACCTGTCGAGCACCCAGCTTTAGATAAAGAAGAAGCAAAAAAAAAAAAAAACAAAAGAAGAAAATGAAGCAAGTGCCATTAACCTTTACGGATATTTTTTCCATCTTCCCTTGCATGCAACTTTTATCATCCATGAAGAATAGGAAGTGAAGATTAGCTTGACTTATTCAATCAAAGTCGTTAATGGATTAATCTGATGAAGAATTTTGATCCGAAGAATCAACACTAAAATCCGTGTATAGCATCTATTGTCTTTTCTATTCAAAGAATTAATCTTTGTATAGAACGTGCTTAATATTATGTTTCGTTAAATCAACTTAGGACATTTGTACGAGCAGTAGGTATGAAGTTTTATGAAAAGTCGAAGGTTAGCAAAACTCATCGATCTCCATAGCGTGAGTTTATGCTAAACCTTGATCTTGAAAACAACATAATTTTAGAAACATCTTCGGCCATGCTCTTTTTGAGTGAAAACTAATTACCATGGACATAGGCCTCTTGTTGAGCCCGGTCCATCCACACGTTTGGCCTTCCACCCAATTTGCTCCACGACATTTCTTCGCTCTTGTGGTTTTTTCTTATTTTATTGTGGGGCCATATCTTTTCCTTTGGTTTTTCTTCTTTTTTATTTGGGAAGTCTCTTATTTTGCTCACATCTTTTGTCTTAGTATAGCCTATCTTAGTATATAAGTGGTGTTGGAATTTCTCTTGCAAATCTCATTTCGAGCTCACAACCTTGACATGCACGTTCAATCCGATGGATAGATTTTTGGTCAACTTAGCTTATATTTTGAGGCCAAATGTTCACATCTTGATTTTTGCTCACAAAAACTTAGGATAATCAAGACAACCAAATTTATAATTTAGAGCAACTACTCCCACAAAAGAACTTTCGATTCGATCCCTGATTCGAAAATACTATAACGTTTAACGGAGAGATTATTTTTTAAGATGTGTAGCGCAAGTGTATTAGTAATTTAAAATTTTGTTTATTAGATTTGCTCAAATAAATACAAATGAATACGAACCTTTTTTTTTTTTTTTTTTTAGTGATGGGAGACAAAAATACAATGATGGAGGGGATAAGGAAGGGGAGGGTGGTGGTGCTGGCCCGATAGATAGGTAGAGGAACAGCTGACCCCCCAAAGGCAAAAAACCCACCACCGCTCGATGCGACAAATCAAGGTTGAAATGCACTAGTGTCGATCCTCCCTCTTCTTCTCCCTTTTTTTCCATATTGGAAAATCGTTTCTCTCTCTTTTTAATTTTTGGAAAAATAGAAAATGTCTAACTGACCCGAACCTCCCCAACGTTGTTGCGTGCTATGTACATCTCATCGTCCCACGGTTCTCCACAAAAAGCCGAGAAAAAGAAGAAGAGAGAGAGAGAGAGAGAGAGAGAGAGAGGAGGGTGGGGCGATGGTATTGTGTGGCTACGGGAGTGTTTGTTTGTATTCTTAGGACGCGTTTGGCAACGATTCTGTTCCTTAACCGATTCGACAAGAAATGATTATTTTTGATTACGTTTCCCGTGAACCGATTCTGAGTAAAAGAACGTGTTTGGTAACTGTCTAAAATTTTTTATTCTGGAATAGAATTGCGTTTGATAACGTGTCCATTGATTCTGTTCCAAATTATTTTTTTATTTTTAAATAATTTTTTCTACTTTTTTTTTCCTTTTCTTTTTTCATTTTTTCTTTTCATTTTTTCATTTTTCTCCTATTTTTCTTTTCTTCTTGTGGCCGGCGACCTCACCAGAGCGTCGCCGACCCTCGGCGAGGCTGGCCCTCGTCGGCCAAGCGTCGCCGCCGCAGGCCTCGCCCACCGGGCGGCGACGCTCGCCGGCCCGCGAGGCTCGCTGGGGCTGGGCGAGGCCCGCTTGGCCACCGGTCAGGCTAGGCGAGCCCGGCCGGTGGCTAGGCGGGCCTCGCCTCGCCGGTGGACAGGCGGGCCTCGCCGGGGCTGGGCGAGGCCCGCTTGGCCACCGGTCAGGCTAGGCGAGCTCGGCCGGTGGCCAGGCGGGCCTCGCCCAGCCCCAGCGAGGCTCGCCCCGGGCGAGCCTCCGGCGAGCTCGCCGGACCGGCGGCGGGCGGTGGTGAGCAGCGGCGGACGGTGGCGGGCAGCGGCGGGCGGGGCGGCGCGTGATGGCGGAAGGAAAGAAGAAGAGTTTTATTGTGTTGATTCTTTTTTTAATTCTCGGACGTAGAATCAATTTTTTTTTTATTCTCAAATCTACTCCAAAACCGATTCGGGAACAAATTTGTTTCCGGAACAAAATTTTTACCAAACGCGATTCTCGTCCCAAATTGATTCTCGGGAACAAAAATTAGAATTAGTCACTGTTTGGAGTGTTGCCAAACAGGGCCTTATTTTTTGTTCACGAACAGAATTCTTGTTTTTTTGTTCCGGAAATAAAAAAAGAACAAACGCATTTATTTGCGTTTTTGTTTCAAATCTATTTTTTTTATTGCTGGGAACAATTTGAAACAAAAATAAAAAAAAAAACTTGTTTCTTGTTTTTGGAATAATTTGGAGAAACAAATTTTCTCTCTCTTCTTTCTTTTCTTTTTCTTTTTTCTTTGGCCGGCCGTCGTCGGCCTCAGCCATGACCCGCGACCAGCCGTCGAGGGCTGGCAACCTCGCCGAAGCATCACCGGCCCCTGGCAAGGCGAAGCTTGCCCAGCCATCGGCGAGGCTTGGCCTCGTTGGACCACCGCCAGGTGACCGGTGGTTGGGTGAGCCTTGCCATGGTTGGGTGAGGCCATCGGCCCTTGTCGGCCAGTCGCCGGCCATGGCCAAGGCCGCAACCGGCCAAAAGAAGAAAAAAAAAAAAAAAAAGAAAAAAAGAAAATAAAAATATTAAAGAATTAAAAGAAACAAAAAAAGAATATAAATTTACTAAATGTGTTTCGGCTCTTTTTTTATTTCTGGAATAAGTTTACCAAACGCGTTTTTCTAGTAAAAAATTATTCTCCGGAATAGAAATAGTTTTTTCTATTTTTGTTCATTGAAACAATTTTTTAACAGAAACACAAATAAAAGCACCCTACGATTCCCGGAGATGGCGTGGGAGTATGGCGAATTCATGGGGGATTTGTTAGGGTTTTTCAATGCGCCGCGATGCTCAACAAAGAAAACTGATATTTCGACCTACCCACCGTGGCTTTTATCTGACTTTCGGATTTGGTGAATTGGCAGGTTGGTTTGGGTATGCTGGGACGGGGATGAGGATGGCACCTCCCGTCCCTTTCTCGTCCAGATTTCACTCTATTTGCGATGCATTCTCTTTTACAATGCCACCGTCGCTGTTTCCTTCATGAATTTACTCGGAATACATCGAGATAAATAGCTTTGCTTTGCATATTTTACTTTTGTGTAATGAGATCGATGATGCTTTTATGAAAAGAATATTCCAACAGCAAAAGTGGATCTAAGATGAATTCATATCGGTCAACTTAAGCTTCGCCTAATTAGCTACCATCCCATTTGGACGGGGGAGGTGTGGTCCTCAATCCCTACCTCTAGGCTTGAAAGATGGAATCGGCCGGCAGAAGCTAACATTGGCAACAAAAAATAGAAATGGGTAATGCCACAATTGGTTTTTCTATGTTTATCTCAAAATTTAAAATCATCATTCCACCTATTTTTTCCCTAAAGCAATTCTCTACTTTTTAAAAAATGTCGACCATTCCCTAGGTTATAATTTTTCTTTCGATGGTCAATTTTTGCTAACATAGGTTGTTCAATTATTGACACGAACACAATTATATGCATGTCGTGCTATGACTCGCTCAATTTCCACGAACACACTACGTTGGAGTCATGTCAAGCAACATTAAAAAGATGAGAAAGAGAGATGGTCCATTAGGACAGCCATAGAGCTTAATGCTTAAGCCTTAAGCTCACAGCCACTAGGGACGTTTAAGCTCAAGCTTTCTGATGCCATGGCCACTCAAGCTCATGACCGTGGCCGCTCGATGTGAGCTTGCGGCAGCCATGGCAACTTGACTTTCAACTAGAAGTCAATCATGTCAGGGCTGCCAAATCTTTTTGAGCCATGAACTTTGAGGCCATGCCCACTCGGGCTTCGGGCTCGCGGCCATGGCCACTCAAATGGTGGTTCTGAGGGGTACTAGTCATAGTTTTTGTATTGCTGTGGTTGTTAAATTTTGTGAGTTTTTGATTTGGTATAATATAAGGAAGGAGAATCTGTAGGGTAGAAAGAGGGAGTTGACATTTGAAAAAAGAAAAAAAAAATACACATCAGCAATTAAAAGGAAACAAAAATCTACTCGAGAAAATAGTTTAAGGCCAAGTCGGTAAATTCCGTGACCGGACCTAAATAAGGACGATCGATGGCACTTTGTCTAAACTAAGGGATGGTTTTGAAGCAAAAAGGAATGACGATTTTGTTTTCGGGCAAAAGTAAACCCATCATAGATCCACAAGATTTGAATAATTGATCAAAGACCGCAACTAGACCACAAGCATCGATCCATCCACTTTCTCGTTGCCTAAGTTAGCCATAGCGAAACGAAATCGCGCATACAACTACCACGGCATCGCCGCCACCGAAGCGACAGACGACCAAAACAATCATCCCCTCGGTGGAGCTACGACCGACGAAGGAGCTCATAATACCGACCACTATCAATTCAACCCTCTATAAACCTGAATCCCAGCAAGCTCGAACCGGTTCTTGGACTCCAACCATATTCAACGGTTGCGATTCCTCTTGGAGCACCTCATCAACACGGGACGGCGAAGGTGAAGACGAAAAATGAAGAAGAAGAAGAGGATGGTGACGATAATGAAGTGAGGAATTGCGATCGTGAGATGGGGTTCCTATTCTTCGCAGGTCCAAAGTGGACGTGTACCGCCAGCGTGGGCCTCGGCCTCGACGCATTGCACGGCGTGGGGCACTTGCACTAGCAGTAGAGGAGATTCCTCGAGTGCTCGGTGACAAGGATGGTCACGCCATGGAGTCTGGAACTGCAGTGCTAGCGCAGGTTCGCTTTGTCCGACTCTGCAGTACATGGTCGCGAGGCTGTTGCAGAGCTCACATGGCTTCTTCTCCTTCGTATCTCTCTACGTGGCTTGCTCGCTCGTTTCGATTTCAGTGAAGAAGGAAAAGATAGCCACGAGTTGCAACATTGAGCCAAATGAGTTAAGTTGGTTGTGAATCCAATTACAACCCACTCATTTCGGCCTTTTCGTTTTGTAGACCCGTTATGACTGGCCCGCGAAATTTGATGCGGCTCATTTACAGTCCATTTCAATTTTTGTGAGTTATTAAATAGGTTTTGGACCCATTTTGATAGGTCTACGGCTTAACTAAAACAATGAGCTATAAAAAATCTCTCTTCAACAAATCTATGTAGTAGAGTCCAAGTCTCTTACCATGATATTTTCAATATAGAAACACGTCCTTAATTTTATGTTTCACCAAATTAATTTACGATGTACATACCATCGGTTGGTCACATCAATGTGCAAAGTTATATATATATATATATTGGAAACGAGAGGAAACGGCTTGCAGTCGACAGCTGTGCCGTAAATCCCCCGGTGACTCTAGCGTAGGACCCACCACCACGGCGTCACTCTTAATACACCTAGCGTCTCCTACCAGCCTCCTTGCAGTGCAAGGACTTCGAACCTCTTCCCTCCTACACAAAGGGTCACTAAAGCCTACCCAACGGAACCACCATGGCCGGTGGTATGTGCGAAGTTATATTTGTAGTCAAAAGTGAGTACCATTCATCAATTTGGACATGGTAAGTTGCTGCTGAACCTTTGGTCCTCAAAACAATTGACTTCGGAACCTCTTTTAACTATGGTCTTTCTTTATGAGTGAAAATCAATTACCAAGAGTTTTCTTTCTCCATAGGCCTCTTGCTGCGCCTGGTCCATTGACATATTGGGTCTTCTAGCCAATGTGCTTTAAAACAGTACCTTGCTCTATATTTTCTTTTTAATGGTGGGATCATATTTTTTTTCTTTTCCTTTTGTAGTTTGGATTGTCTCTTATTTTAATCGTGTCTTGTATCTTAGTGTATTTGTATATAGTATCTTAGTATATAAATAATGTTTGTAATTTGTCTTGTAAATTTTGTTTCGACTCATATGTATGACGTGCCGTTCAATTTGAAGGACTAATTCCGGTTAACCTATCTTAACATTTTAGGTTGAACGTTCATTTAATGATTTTTGCACATGAAAATCTAGGATAATCAAGTGAACCGAATGGTTGACTCGCACATGATTAGAATCTTGCAATAAATGTGCTTTGACTTTAATTAAATCCCAATTCCTAAAAATATCGACAAATTAACAATTATCGACACGTGAATTACATATAATTTGCTTATATCTTTTAGAGTTAGAATAATATTTTAACTGTTGACGTATTCCTTATTTTGGCTGCTGAATTATAAACAAATAAGCCTTTTTATTAAGTAACTAGATGTGAAAATACTGCACTGTTCAAGAGAGCGACTAATTTTTCATAATGTGCATCGCGAGTATATTAGTAATTGAAAAAATTATTGATTAAAAATGCATAATAAAACGAAAAAGAACTGATTGTTTAGATCTGAGACAATGACGGAGGATAAGAAAGACGAGGGGTGCTGGGCCAATTGGAGGAACAACTAGCCCTCAAAGCCAAAAACCACCACTCACGAAAGGAATGCGCTGGATCCCTTCTTTTCCCATTTTGGAATTGATTTATTGATCATTTATTTTTTGATGGAACGCATTTTCTTTTGCGCAAATATACAAGATCTCGTGAATTTATAAGGAATATGTGAAAGTAGTTAGCTTACTTCGCTGGTTCTTTAACTTTTACTCGAAAATTAAAATTGTCCATCTGCAATTTTTTTCTTTTCAAAAGTTGAAAGAGGTTCTTTTTTTAGGGCAAAAGTAGGGGAGAACGGTAATTCACATATTGTAATGGCACTTTTTCAGTCCGTTCTAATGCATGTAAAGTAAACTCATCAGAAATTTACACAATTCAAAAGTAAAAAGAGGGAAATTGAGATTATGTAATTAAAAGTGTTGTCAAATAGCACACCTCGATGATCAAACAGAAAAAAAAAAAAAGAAATGGTGTACCTTGCCTATATGTGCTATGCAAAGCCCTAAGACCTTTAATTTGTCTAATCGGATCATTAAATTTATATAGCTTTCCTAATTAAATCTTGCCTATAGCTAAAAATACAAAAGAAGAATGTCACCATCGGTGTTTTTACTCAAAAATTAATATCTTCCCTCTACTTCTTTTAGGTTCTTATGTAGATGAAGGGTTGTTTTTCGAGGAAAACTACAAGGACCGATCTAAAATATGGCACTTTTTCAGCCTGTTCTGATGCATGTGAAGTAAATTCATTAGAAATTTACGTGATTTGAAAAGTGAAAAGGGTGGAATTGAGATAATGTAATTAGATGTGTTGTCAAGTAGTGCACCTCAATCATCCAAAAAAAATAATAGAAATAGTGTGCCTTGCCTGTAAGGGCCATGCAAAGCCCTTGGATGTTTAAATTGTCTAATCAGGTCATTAAATTTATACGGCTTTCCTAACAAATGTTTTCAACTCTAAATTTGATTAACCAGAGCTCATTTTTTCAATGAAGTGGGCAAGAGTCTGACATGAAAAGGATCTTTTGCTGTCGTGAGATATACGAACATGGTTCGTGGGCAATCATCTTGTCTCTAGCCTTTAAAGTGAGTAAGGATCACGCCTATTTCCAAGTCAACGAGGGTCGGAAAATATCATAAAATCCCTAAAGCATGATTGACAACAAAATCGGCTCAAACCACTTCCATGCAATTTATTATTATTATTCTTTTTATCAAAGAGAGCTCTCGGATCCAAGCTTCTTCCCATTTTATCATCTAAAGAAAACGCAAAACAAATAAAATATGTACCTCGATAATGGGATAAACCAATTTACATAAATTCTTGATCTATGAAATACGCCCCATTCGCTTAATTGTTCGTTGAGTTGATCCATTGTTTCAGGACCTTTTCCATCACATAGAAGGAAAATATGCCAAATTTTGTGTTTACATAATCAAAATGTAAATGTTCAATTAGGTGCCCCAACATCCTCTAAGATCTTGTTATATACACATTTAAACAATTTACAGGAATTTGAACTAGTATAATTGGCATATTAGGTCACGTTAGTAACTAAACATGTGAAGACGTGAAAAGATTTTGACCAGTTTTGAAAGTTATAATTTCCTTATAATGAAGATTTTTTCTTAGTAATCCTATAAAAATGCTTATTGACTTTGTCATTAGAATGAATTACTAATTATTGATTAGAAACCTTCCTAAGTCTCTTTACTAACAAATGAGATTCGACTTGTAAAATGGAGCACTGTCATCAGATAAAACTTTCTCGACAAAGCGTATTATTTTTAGCTCATTTACAAATATAGAAAAAAAATACAATTAAAGAATTCAAAACCGTGAAATTTGTCAATTGTGAAGTAGTTTGTGATTGCCGTGTTAGGTGTCGTACATGTCAAGACATTGTGCACACGAGATGCTTCAAGAAGATTTATCCCTGGAAAATCTTCATTGCACTAAAAATTTCCACACGCAAGAGGCCATCATCATGGAAATTTTGTGTCCCAATAATGCCATTTTAAGAAGACTTTGACTTTTACTCTATAGAGAAGACCCGTGTTGATTACTTTCAATGAGCTATAAAAAATCTCTCTTCAACAAATCTATGTAATAGAGTCCAAGTCTCTTACCATGATATTTTCAATATAGAAACACGTCCTTAATTTTATGTTTCACCAAATTAATTTACGATGTACATACCATCGGTTGGTCGCATCAATGTGCGAAGTTATATTTGTAGTCAAAAGTGAGTACCATTCATCAATTTGGACATGGTAAGTTGCTTCTGAACCTTGGTCCTCAAAACAGTTGACTTTGGAACCTCTTTTAACTATGGTCTTTCTTTATGAGTGAAAATCAATTACCAAGAGTTTTCTTTTCATGCTTTCTTTCTCCATAGGCCTCTTGCTGCGCCTGGTCCATCGACATATTGGGTCTTCTAGCCAATGTGCTTTAAAACAGTACCTTGCTCTATATTTTCTTTTTAATGGTCGGATCATATTTTTTTCTTTTCCTTTTGTAGTTTGGATTGTCTCTTATTTTAATCGTGTCTTGTATCTTAGTGTATTTGTATATAGTATCTTAGTATATAAATAATGTTTGTAATTTGTCTTGTAAATTTTGTTTCGACTCATATGTATGATGTGCCGTTCAATCTGAAGGATTAACTCCAGTTAACCTATCTTAACATTTTAGGTTGAACGTTCATTTAATGATTTTTGCACATGAAAATCTAGGATAATCAAGAGAACCGAATGGTTGACTCGCACATGATTAGAATCTTGCGTTAAATGTGCTTTGACTTTTATTAAATCCTAATTCCTAAAAATATTGACAAATTAACAATTATTGACACGTGAATTACATATAATTTGCTTATATCTTTTAGAGTTAGAACAATATTTTAACTGTTGACGTATTCTTTATTTTGGCTGCTGAATTATAAACAAATAAGCATTTTTATTAAGTAACTAGATGTGAAAATACTGCACTGTTCAAGAGAGCGACTAATTTTTCATAATGTGCATCGCGAGTATACTAGTAATTGAAAAAAATATTGATTAAAAATGCATAATAAAACGAAAAAGAACTGATTGTTTAGATCTGAGACAATGACGGAGGATAAGAAAGACGAGGGTGCTGGGCCAATTGGAGGAACAACTAGCCCTCAAAGCCAAAAACCACCACTCACGAAAGGAATGCGCTGGATCCCTTCTTTTTCTCATTTTGGAATTGATTTATTCATCATTTCTTTTCTAAGGGAATACATTTTCTTTTGCGCAAATATACAAGATCTCGTGAATTTATAAGGAATATGTGAAAATAGTTAGCTTACTTCGCTGGTTCTTTAACTTTTACTCGAAAATTAAAATTGTCCATCTGCAATTTTTTTTCTTTTCAAAAGTTGAAAGAGGTTCTTTTTTTAGGGCAAAAGTAGAGGGAGAACGGTAATTCACATATTGTAATGGCACTTTTTCAATCCGTTCTAATGCATGTAAAGTAAACTCATCAGAAATTTACACAATTCAAAAGTAAAAAGAGGGAAATTGAGATTATGTAATTAAAAGGGGAAAAGTGCCAAAATGGTCCTAAACCTTTTGCCTTTGTGCCAATTTGGTCCTAAACCTTTTTTTGGTGCCGATTCAGTCCTAAACCTTTCTAAGTTGTGCCAATTCAGTCCTTTCCGGCCAATTTTAGCCGGATTTTGCTGACTGGACGCCGGCCGGTTGACGTGGCATGATCGGCGCTGACGTGGACAACTTTTAATAATTTTTTAATTTTTAAAATATTTTTTAATTTTTTAATTTTTTAATTTTTCCTCTCGGCCGGTCGCCGAGGTCCGGCGACCGCCGGCGACGACGGCAAGGGCGAGGCCGACCTCGCCGGATCGGCGAGTCGAGCCTCGCCGGCCATGGGCGAGGGCCGGCGAGGGCAAGCCTCGCCCATGGCCGCCGCCGGATCGGGCCAAGGGCGAGCGGCCATGGCGAGGCTCGCCCTCGCCGGATCCGGCGAGGTCGAGCCTCGCCGGCCCTCGCCCATGGCCTCGATCGGCGAGGTCGGCGGAGGGCCGGCGAGGCTCGACCTCGCCGAGATCCGGCGAGGGCGAGCCTCGCCCATGGCCGCCTCGCCGGATCCGCCATGGGCGATGGGCGAGGCTCGCCCTCGCCGGATCCGGGCGAGTCGAGCCTCGCCGGCCCTCGCCCTCGCCGGATCGGGCCATGGGCGAGGGCCGCGAGGCTCGACCCGCGCAGATCCGGCGGCGCGGAGCCTCGCCCATGGCCGCCTCGCCGGATCCAGCCATGGGCGAGGCTCGCCTCGCCGGATCTCGGCGGGGCTGAGCCTCGCCGGCCCTCGCCCATGGCCTCGATCCGGGCGAGGTCGGGCGAGGGCCGCGAGGCTCGACCTCGCCCGATCCGGCGAGGCGAGCCTCGCCCATCGCCCATGGCCGGATCCGGCGAGCGGCCATGGGCGAGGCCCTCCGCCCTCCCTCGCCCATGGCCGGCGAGGCTCGACCTCGCCCGGATCCGGCGAGGTCGGCCTCGCCCTCGCCGCGGTCGCCTGCGGCGGTCGCCGGACCTCGGCGACCGGCTAGAGGAAAAAGAAAAAAAAAAATTTAAAAATTTTAAAAATTAAAAGTATTTTAATTTTTTTTTAATTTTTTAAAATATTAAAATATTATTAAAAGTTGTCCACGTCGGCCGCCGATCAGGCCACGTCAGCCGGCCGGCGTCTAGTCAGCAAAATCCGGCCAAAATTGCCGGAAATGACTGAATTGGCACAATTTAAAAAGGTTTAGGACTGAATCGGCACCAAAAAAAGGTTTAGGACCAAATTGGCACAAAGGCAAAAGGTTTAGGACTTTTTTGGCACTTATCCCTAATTAAAAGTGTTGTCAAATAGCACACCTCGATGATCAAACAAAAAAAAATAAAAATAGAAATGGTGCACCTTGCCTATATGTGCTATGCAAAGCCCTTAGACCTTTAATTTGTCTAATCGGATCATTAAATTTATATAGCTTTCCTAATTAAATCTTGCCTATAGCTAAAAATACAAAAGAAGAATGTCACCATCGATGCTTTTACTCAAAAATTAATATCTTCCCTCTACTTCTTTTAGGTTCTTATGTAGATGGAGGGCTGTTTTCCGAGTAAAACTACAAGGACCGATCTAAAATATGGCACTTTTTCAGCCTGTTCTGATGCATGTGAAGTACTTCATTAGAAATTTACGCGATTTGAAAAGTGAAAAAGGTGGAATTGAGATAATGTAATTAGATGTGTTGTCAAGTAGTGCATCTCAATCATCCAAAAAAAATAATAATAGAAATAGTGTGCCTTGCCTGTAAGGGCCATGCAAAGCCCTTGGATGTTTAAATTGTCTAATCAGGTCATTAAATTTATATAGGCTTTCCTAACAAATGTTTTCAACTCTAGATTTGATTAATCGGAGCTCATTTTTTCAATGAAGTGGGCAAGAGTCTGACATGAAAAGGATCTTTTGCCATCGTGAGCTATACGAACATGGTTCGTGGGCAATCATCTTGTCTCTAGCCTTTAAAGTGAGTAAGGATCACGCCTATTCCCAAGTCAACGAGGGTCGGAGAATATTGTAAAATCCCTAAATCATGATTGACAGCAAAATCAGCACAAACCACTTCCTTGCAATTTTTTTTTTTAATCAAAGAGAGCTCTTGAATCCAAGCTTCTTCCCATTTTCTCATCTAAAGAAAACGCAAAACAAATAAAATATGTACCTCGATAATGGGATAAACCAATTTATATAAATTCTTGATCTATGAAATACACCCCATTTGCTTAATTGTTCTGAGTTGATCCATTGTTTCAGGACCTTTTCCATCACATAGAAGGAAAATATACCAAATTTTATGTTTATATAATCAAAATGTAAATGTTCAATTAGGTGCCCCAACATCCTCTAAGATCTTGTTATATACACATTTAAACAATTTACAGGAATCTGAACTAGTATAATTGGCATATTAGGTCACGTTAGTAACTAATCATGTGAAGACGTGAAAAGATTTTGACCGGTTTTGAAAGTTATAATTTCCTTATAATGAAGATTTTTTCTTAGTAATCCTATAAAAAGCTTATTGACTTTGTCATTAGAATGAATTACTAATTATTGATTAGAAACCTTCCTAAGTCTCTTTACTAACAAATGAGATTGGACTTGTAAAATGGAGCACTGTCATCGGATAATACTTTCTTGACAAAGCGTATTATTTTTAGCTCATTTACAAATACAGAAAAAAAAATACAATTAAAGAATTTAAAACCGTGAAATTTGTCAATTGTGAAGTAGAATTGTGATTGTCGTGTTAGGTGTCGTACATGTGTCAAGACATTGTGCAACACGAGATGCTTCAAGAAGATTTTTCCCTGGAAAATCTTCATTGCACTAAAAATTTCCACACGCAAGAGGCCATCATCATGGAAATTTCGTGTCCCAATAATGCCATTTTAAGAAGACTTTGACTTTGACTCTATAGAGAAGACCCGTGTTGATTACTTCACGATATAGAAGGGGCTTTATCATAAGTGGAAATGCTAAATTGCAAAATGGAAAGGCATCAATTCCTCCACCTCCTTTGTTTTTACTTGTTCTTTCATTCCTCCCTTTGCTTTCCTTCGCCCCTTTTGACCAATGCGATGTCTTGCTCCATCCTAAAAATTTATTCGTGCTTGATAGCATGGCATCATGACATTGGACTCTTGTGATTAGAATGACCATGTCATATCATATCCAAAGACAAGCTCTTTTCCATCACAGATGGGGAAATTGTGCCGAATATGATGTTTACCTAAGCAAAAAGTAAATGTTGAATTTAGTGCCCTGACATACTCTGAGACCTTTTATTACACGTTAAAAACAATTTACAATATTCCAACTACCTAGTATAACAAGCATATTAAGCGTGGGTTTGGTTCAACTTTAGAAATGGATTTTAGGTACAATGCAAATGCTAAAAACCAAAACTCTTTAAGAAAGAGCGGTCACGCAACCTCAAGCAGCCATCTTGTGGGTTGCGCAACCTCGCCGATTGCCCTCGTAAAGAAGATGAGCAATAACAATGAGGGGCAAAATTGGAAAACTCAAGAATTTGTGAGGATAACTTTGGAATAGAAAATTATTTAACCATAGTTTCATCATTCCATAATGTTACTTCAAAAGACTTGCCAAACACCCCAGTATTTCTCTAAGGGGTTTTGAAGGCTGAAAGCCCCTTAAAAAAGCTTAACAAAATGCATCATAAGTCATGTAAGAAACCAATCATGTGAAGAAGTGAAAAGATTTCAACAGGATTGAAACTTATTATTGGCCCTGTTTGGTTCAGCTTTGGGGATGAGCATTTGGACTCTAAAGTCCCTTGGCCAAATGCAAATCCGTTTGGTTCGGTTTTTTGGGCGACTTTGGCGAGATGCAATTGCATCTTCAAGGGACTCTAAGGGCCTTTAGCCAAATGGACGTCCGGAGGTACTTTGAGAAGTTGTATTTTGAGAATGCAAGTTTGGGTACCGTTCATCTTCGAGGTACTTCATCAGGCGAGGAAAACCACCGCACGGAGGCCGACCACCACCGGCCGAGGGGTCCCGCGCGCCGGCGACCGCCGCCTGAGGGTCGCCCGACCCCGGCGACCGTCGCCGGACCTCAGGCGACGTCTGGGTCGCGCGACTCAGGCGACTGATGGCCTGGGTCGTGCGACCCCGGCGACGGTCGCCTGGGTCGCGCCGCCTGAGTCGCGCGACCTCGGCGACGGTGGCCTGAGGTCGCGCGACCCGGGCGACCGTCGCCGGGTGCGCGACCCAGCGAACGTCGCCGGGGTAGCGCCCGCCATCTGTCCCCGATCCGGCGGTCCGACCGCCCGGATCCGGCGGTCCCCAGTCCCCCAGATCCGGCGGTCCGGCCCGCCCGGATCCGGCGATCCGGTGGCCGAGACTTCAAAAAAAAAAAAAAAATACAAATGTTTTTTAGTTTTTTTAATTTAATAAAAGTCATTTACAAGTGTAAATTTTACCAAACGGTATTTTAGCCAAAGTTGTATCTCAATGCAAATTTTACCAAACGATATTTGCATTTCGGAAAACCCCATTCACCCAAAGGTATTTGCATTTTGGCAAATACATTCCCCAAAAGCCGAACCAAACGGGCCCATTGTGTCATGATGAAAGTTTCCTAATAATCCTATGTATAGCTTAAAAGCTTTGTCATAGAGAATTATTAACTTTCGTTATCCAAGTTACGAATTTTTATCTGTGTTTTTAATGGAAGAATTGGCATTACAATCACCCTAATTCTCTCAACTAGCAAATGAAATATAAAAATATGCTTTTGTGTTCTTTAGCTCATTTAAAATACCAACAAAAATTGCGATTAAAGAATATGGGAAGGTCAAATTCCTCAATTGTCAAATAGAGTTGTTAGTGCCGTGACATGGAGTTTGTACTAATATTGCACGCAACAGGATGTTTCGAGAAGACTTTTCCTTGGAAATTTTATGGCACTAGTTTTTTAACATCCAACTAACCTAGCCAAGACAATAGAAAAAGGAATACCAAATATGTGACCCCAGAATGTCGTTCCATGAGGACTTTATTCTCTACCAAACCGAGTTTTTTCTTTCCCTTTTCTCATAATTGTCGCAGTAAAATACTTGACAAGCATTTCTTTTAAATTAATTGTTGGCAAGTAATGGAGAGATTAATTTCCAATAAGAGTTTTCCATTGAAAATTCTACGACACTAATAATTTTCCACACTTTGACCCCACCAAGGCTCTTTCCCATGGAAATTCCGTGATCCCGACCGTTTCATTTTAAGAAGACTTTGACTTCAACCTTTAAGAGAAGGCTCGGGTGATCACTTCACACTATAGAAAGGCTATATAAGTGGAAGCACTTTGCTCCACCACCAATAAACTTTCTCGCATGCCAAATTGCAAAATGAAGTGGCATCAAATCCTCCACCTCCTGTGTTTCAACATTTTCTTACATTTCTCCCTTCAATTTGTTTCGTCCCATTGCCCTCCTGACCAACATGATGTCTTGCTCCATTTTAAGAATTCCTTTGTGCTTGATAGGAAGGCATCGCAAGATTGTGATTGGGATGACCATGTCATATCTTATCCAAAGACAAACTCATGGAATAAGAGCGTAGATTGCTGTGTGTGGGATGGTGTCGCTTGTGATGATGTCACCGGTAACGTCATCGGTCTTGATCTTACTTGCAGTTGGCTTCATGGCCCTCTCCAGTCCAATAGCTCCCTCTTTCTCCTTCGCCATCTTCAAAGCCTCAATCTTTTCGGTAATAACTTTGTTGGCTCACACATTTCGCCTAATTTGAGTGCATTTGCAAAATTGACTCATCTAAATTTGTCTAGTTCATACTTTGTGGGAATCATTCCCGGTGAAATCTCTCGCCTCTCTGAGTTGGTGTCACTTGATCTCTCTATGAATTATATAGTAGAGACATACTCGTGGTCTTCTCTCAGGTTGGAAAATTCACTCTTCACAATGCTTGTTCATAATTTAACAACATTGACAAAGCTTGTTCTGGATGATGTAGACATGTCCACGGTTTCACCAAAGTCCTTTGCGAATTTGTCTTCTTCTTTGACATATCTAAGCATTAGTTTTTGTTCCTTGGGGGGGATATTTCCAGGTACTGTGTTTCAATTACCAAGCCTCACTACTCTCTATATAAGTGGCAATTATAACTTGTTTGGGATTCTTCCCAAATCTAATTGGACTAGTCCTCTTGAGTCTTTGTCTATCGTATATACAAACTTTTCAGGAGAAATACCCAATTCAATTGGTAACATGAAGAATTTAACAGTTTTAAGTCTTGTAAATAGCAGATTCACAGGACACATCCCCTCGTCATTGTGGAATCTGAACCAACTCCAAGATTTGAGGATTGGTGGGAATAGTTTTAGCGGGGTTGTAGAGTTTGAATTATTTACAAAGCTTAAAAATCTCCGAAAGCTTTTCATTTTTCAAGAACTAAATCTAACCTATGATACCCTCAAGTATACGTTCCCAAAGCTTGAAATGTTGGCGTTCGTTCTTGCAACTTGACCAAGTTTCCATATTTCTTGAATTCATTGAAAAGATTAACATTCTTAGACCTCTCTTTAAATAGGATTAGTGGGGAGATCCCGATGTGGTTTTGGGGAATAAGCCATGATACATTGGAAGTATTGTGGCTTTCTAGTAACCTTCTGGAGGGAAGCATACAACAGTTTCATGGGAAGAGCTTGCGGCCCATTAAAATTTGGAACAACTCATTCCATGGACCACTCCCCATTCTGCCACCTTCTACTTCTACATTTGATGCCTCCGACAATGGTTTCACCGGAGATATCCCATTTTTAATTTGCCAGTTGAGTTCACTCAAATATTTATATTTGTTTGACAATAATCTCTCTGGGAATATGCCATCATGTTTTGGTAATATAACCAATCTCCATTATCTAGATTTAAGCAACAATACATTAGAAGGACCATTACCACGCTCCCTAGTCAGATGTGTGAACTTATCACTACTAGCTCTTGGTCACAATGAGTTTAGTGATATTTTTCCACATTGGCTAGAAGCACCGTACCTAGTTGACCTTGATCTGCAATCAAACAAATTTCATGGTAAGATCAACTTTACTGCGTTTGGACTCTCCTTCCCTACTCTTGAAACTCTATCTATTTCCAACAACGATTTCACTGGACGGTGGCCCAAAGAGATTTTCTCAAACACCTCATTATATGTACTAGATTTGTCCAACAACAAGTTTGAAGGGCCAATTCCAATTCCATCTCCTGTCACATTCTATTATTCCATTGCATCTAATAAGATGACAGGAAGGATCCCTTCTTTGATATGCAATTTCACCAAGCTTGAGATCATTGACTTGTCTAACAACACCTTAACAGGTAGCTTGCCTCGGTGTTTAACAAATTTTGGCACCAATTTGTCAATTTTGAACTTGCGAATGAATTATCTCGAGGGCATCATTCCTCCATCGTTTTCTTCGAGAAGTGGCTTGATGACTCTTGACTTGAGTCGAAATCGATTTGAAGGCACGTTGCCTAGGTCACTTGTTAAATGTAGATACCTGGAAGTTCTAGATCTCAATGACAATCGGATAGAGGATACATTTCCAAGATGGTTGGGAACACTTCCGGAGCTAAAAGTTCTTGTTTTAAGGTCTAACAATTTGAAGGGCTTTTTGAATATACCCACAGGAGGTGACCTCTTTCATAAGTTACACATTTTGGACCTCTCCAACAACAACTTTAGCGGTCCTTTGCCAACCGATTTGATAATGAGCCTTAAAGCCATGATGAATGGCGAAAGTGGGCAAGACAAATCATTGTATATGACACGGATATTTGGGGACAGAGTTCCCAATCGAGATCATATGAAAATTCTGTGACCCTAACCATAAAAGGGAAAGAGATTTGGCTAGTGAAGATCTTCACCTTCCTCACACTTATTGACTTGTCACACAACTCTTTCCAAGGGAATATCCCTGAATTTTTTGGACAGCTTCACTCTCTCGTAGGGCTCAACCTTTCTCATAACTATCTCATGGGTTCCATCCCTCAGACTCTAGGGAACTTGACCAATCTTGGATGGCTTGATCTATCTTCGAATGAGCTTAGTGGGGTAATTCCTAGAAGATTGGGAGATTTGGCATCCCTTGGGTGCTTAAACCTATCGGAGAACCAACTCACTAGTCGAATTCCACAAGATAAGCAATTGAGCACATTCTCAAGCGACTCGTTTAATGGGAATCCAGGTCTTTGTGGAACTCCATTGCCAAAAGCATGCCCTGGTGATGCACAAACTCCTCTGCCATCATTCTCATCAACTTTCGACCAAGAAAAGCATGGGAGTTGGCTCAACCAAAAAACAATGTGGATGGGTTATGCATCGGGAATCGTAATTGGGATTTCAATAGCATACATTGCATTTGAAATAGAAAGGCCCAAATGGCTCATGCAAGGCGTGAGAATGCTGGAGAGAAGAGCAGCCGAGTGGACGAAAAGCCAAAGGGTAAGGCCATCAAATTTCATGGACAATGAGATTGTTTGAGGAGTTGTCTATGTAAACTAGCTTTGTAAATTCAATTAATAAAGATGTCACCGAGACAACTTGAAATGTCATTTCTTTTATGAAGGCTTGTTTCTAATGTCTTCTCTCCATATTTCTTGGTGCAATTGTATATTGGTTGAGCTGAGAAGATGACTAATATGATCTGTCAAGCACACGGCTTCAAATAAAGAAGAAGCAAAAAAAAAAAAAACAAAAACAAAAACAAAAAAAAACAAAAGAAGAAAATGAAGCAAGTGCCATTAACCTCTACATATATCTTTATCTTCCTGTGTGCACAACTTTTATTGTCCATGAAGAATTGGAAGTGAAGACTAGCTTAACTCATTCAGCCAAAGTCGTTAATAGATTAATCCGTGAAGAATTTTATTCCGAAGAATCAACACTAAAATCTATGTATAGCATCTACTGTTTTTTCCATTCAAAGAATAAATCTTTGGGTGGAACATGGTTAATATTATGTTTCATTAAATCAACTTAAGATATTTGTATGAGTGGTGGGTCACATCAACATACGGAGTTATATGAATAGTCGAAGGTTAGTAGAATTCATCGATCTCCATGGCGTAAGTTTATCTAAACCTTGGCCATCAAAACAATAAATTTATGGAAACATCTTCGGCCATGCTCTTTATGAGTGAAGATCAATTACCATGAATCTTCTTTCTTCTCACGCCTTCTTTGAACATAGGCCTCTTGCTATTGCCAGTCCATGCGCAAGTTGGGTCTTCCAGCCAGTTCGCTTTGAGGCATTACTTTACTCTCGGCTTTTCTTTTCTTTTTCTTTTTAATTTGGGAAGTCTCTTAATTTTCTCGCATCTTTTATCTTAGTATAAAGTATCTTAGTACATAAGCGGTGTTGAAATTTCTCTTGCAAATTTCGTTTCGGGCTCATGGACTTGACGTGCACGTTCGATCCAATGGAGTGATTTTCAGTCAACTTAGCTTATATTTCAAGGCCAAGTGCTCACGTAATGCTTTTTGCACATGAAAACTTAAGATAGCTGAGAGAACCAAAATTATAATTTGCACCAATTACTCCCGCACGAGAACTTTCAATGTGATCCCCAATTCGAAAGTACTGTAATGTTTAATAGAGAGATTGGTTTTTTACATTGTGGGTCGCAAATGAATTAGTAATTTAAAAATTATTCATTAAAATTGCTTAAATGAATATAAATGAATATGAACCGTCTTTTGTTTCGATGGGAGACAAATACAATGATGGAGGGGAGGCGAGGGTGGTGCTAGGCCTGATAGGGGAGGAACAACTGGCCCCTTAAAGGCAAAAACCCACCCCCACTCGATGCGACAAATCATGGCCGAAATGCCCTGGTGTGGATGCTCCTCTTCCCCCTTTTTCCCATATTGGAAATCATTTTCTCTTTAATCTTTTTTTGGAAAAAATAGAAAAGGATTAAAGAATTAAAAGATCTGACCAACCCGAACCTCCCCAACGCTGTTTCGTGCTGCGCACAACTTATCGTCCCGCTGCTTTCCATCTAAAGCCCTGAAAAAGAAGAAGAAAAAAGAACAGAGAGAGAAAGAAAGGAAATGAGGGGACGGTGTTGTGTGGCTGCGATTCTTGGAGATGGTGTGGGAGTACGGCGAATTCGTGGGAGATTTGTTAGGGTTTTTCAGTGCGTCGCGATGCTTAAGACAGAAGCTGGTATTTCGACCTACCTACCCCCTCGCCGTGGCTAAGTAGTCATAATGGCTTTTATCTAACTTTCAATTTTGGTGAGTTAGTAGGCTGGTTTTGGTATATGTTGGGATGGGGATGAGGATGGCACGTCATGTCCCTTTCTCATCCAGATTTCGCTCCATTTGTAATGCATTCCCTTTTACACCGACACCATCATTGTTTGTCTCAAGAATTTACTCGGAATATGTTGAGGTATATAGCTTTGCTTTGCATATTTTAGTTTTGTATAATGAGATTGATGGTGCTTTTATGAAAACAATATCTCCGCAGCAAAAGTAGAATTGAGATGAGTTCGTATCGGTTGGCTTAAGCTTCACCCCTTTGGCTACGGTCCCATTTGGACGGGGAGGTGCGGTGCTCAATCCCTACCCATTAGGCTTGAAGGGCTAGCAAAAGCTAGCATTGGCCAAAAAATAAATAATAAATGAGTAATGTCCCGATTGGTTTTTCTATGTTGATCTGAAAATTAAAACTGTCATCTCACCATTTTTTTTTAAAGCGTTCCTCTTCTTTAAAAAAAAAAATGTGGAGCATTCCTTAGGTTATAATTTTTCTTTCGATGGTCAATTTTTGCTAACATAGGTTGTTCAACACAAACACAATTATACGCATGTCCTGTTGTGACTCGCTCAATTTACATGAGCACGCTACATTGGAGCTATGTCAAGCAACATTTAAAAAGAAAAAAAAAAATCAAATAGAGAGAGAGAGAAGTGGTCCATTAGGACGGCCACCAAGGACGCTTAAGCTCAAGCTTTCTGATTCCATGGCTACTCAAGCTCATGACCGTGGCCACTCAACGTGAGCGTGTGGCAACCATATGGCAACTTTACTTTCAACTCAATATCTAGGCTGCAGAATATTTTCAAGCCACAAATGCCCACTCGAGCTTTGTGCTGGCGGCCATGGCTACTCTTATCTTAATGGTTGTGAGGGGGTGCTAATCATAGTTTTTGGAGAAAATTTCAAAAAGGGGCCCCAAGTGCCTTTTTTTTTCTCAAATAAGAGCGCGATGAATCATGAAATAAGGGCCTAAAGTGCCATCACTTTTTCAAATAAGAGACTCAAATGAATCTTGTTCAAATAAGAGCCTAAAATGGCTATATTTATTTCAAATAAATGCTTGACTTTTCGACAGTCAAAGATATTTTCATCATTTAGCATTTTCCTTTTTTTTTCCTAGTTCTTCTTCTTCCTCTTTGTTGGTGGCTGGCCGGCCATCGGTGCTGCCCACAAAGGGCTAGGCAAGGGTCGCCCTTGCCCGATTTGGCAAGGATCACCCACACCGGCCACAGATAAGGGACGACCTTGCTTGGCGAGACAACCCTCTCCTTGGGGATGCCACCCCTCGCGGCCATCTGCGAGGTCAACCCTCACCTGCCCCAAGTGAGGGCTAGACCACTCTCATCGTCGGCTTGCAGGCCCTCGCTCGTTGCTAGTGAGGGCTTGCAGGCCCTTGTCGATCATTCCTAGCGACAAGATCACCAAGCCCTCACTGACCCTTCTCAATGGCCGCGAGGGTCGCCAAGCCCTTGCTGGCCTTTGCTAGCGGCTACCAATCGATGTCAGAAAGGAAAAAAAGAAAAAAGAAAAAAAAAAAAAATTTGGACAAAAATGCCCTTGATCGATAAGAAAATTTAGCCGGTCGGTGACGGGCAAAGTTAAGCCCTTCTTTAAAATAACCTTGGTTGTTTCATGGTTACTTCATGCCCTTATCTGAAACAACCAATATCACTTTAGGCTCTTATTTGAAACAAAAATCCACCTTGGGCTATTACTTGAAAAAATGATGGCACTTCGGGTTTTTTTTGGAATTTTCCCTTGTTTTTGCTTTGCTATGGTTGTTAATTTTTGTGAGTTTTTGATTTAGTAGGATTTAAGGAAGAACAAGAATTTGTAGGGGAAGGGTCAACATTTGAAAAAAGAAAAAAATAAATAAACATTAGCAAATGAAAGGATACAAAAATCCACGCCAAAAAATAGTTTGACGCCAGGTCGGCAAATTCCATCGCCGGACCTAAAATTGGGCATCATCCCGCCTCGTCTGACATGGCAACGTCTAGAACCTCCGCCTAGACAACATTCCATAAAGGAGCATCGGTTCGGCCTCAATCGCGACTCGACATATACACATTATAGATATCACAAGCATGCTTAACAACCGGACCCCATCAAATATTCACATGCCAAGCATCCGATAAATCCCCATAATCGAGCATCGTCCCCAAACTCCCACTGGGTGACGGGTTACGATAGTGACCACACGCACATCCACACTTGGCCAAGAACATCGTGTTTTGCACTCAAATATCTCATATTTCAAATAATGGACTTGGCCAATTTTCTTCGTATTAAAAATCATCTCACTAAAATAACCGTGTTTGGTCACGTATTTAAATTGAACCAGTAAGCATGGTACACTTTCCTTTCAAAATCTCACGATTTTATATACCATATAAAATTTTGGCATCAAAAACCTACACCCGGTATTTTTCAATTTAAATACCATAAAATCCAATTTTTGCAATAATAATCCATAACGACGATCAAGCACTCAATTGTACAAATAAGTAATCAATTTCACGTATAAAATTAACCACGAGAATCAGCGTAAAATTCTGAGAAAAGGCTAATCCGTCACAATTTACGCTAATTATAATTAATTAAATAAATTGCAAATAAATAAATAAATTGCGACTAATTAAACTAAAGCACTTAATTAACCTAACCACGTAGGCGCCTCATCAACCAAGCCAACTCTTAGCTTCCAACATGTAGTCAAGAACCCCAAAAACCCCTTTTTTAAATTCACTTGGCCACTTTTTTTTTTTTTTTCAAACTTCATACGGGGTCCCGTATTTGAAATTAACTCGCCAAACTTTGCATGCATCTAGATTAAAACCTCATGGTTTTATTGAGCCCATAAAACTTGGCATCCAAACCCGACACCATGCCCCTTTTATCAGCTTTTTTCTAGATTGATTACTTCTCACGTGCACATTGATTAACATCGAAAGGAAGGAATATGTAGTTCGAAATGATCGGTCGGGTCGGTCACACAGCATTTTCTTTCCTTGGTGCTTCCTTGAGATCTGGCAACTTCGGTCCTGAATGTCTGACTAGACTTGGCTTCGGTTTGGTTATGGTAGGGATTACTGGCGACGTCCCTATGGACCCAAATCTTCCTGCTAGAGCCCAACCGTTGCGGCAAGATGGGAGAGGTATGCAATCCTCATGCTCCAGCTAAAATCACCGTCTTCTATGTGTCCATCTACTTGATGGCCATAGGATACGGAGCCTCCGAACCCGCTCTGGTTGCCCTAGGTTTAAAGCAGTTCGACGAGGACGACCCCAAGGAAAATCAGTCCAAGACCAATTTCTATAGCTATTATTACCTCGCGCGGAGCTTGGGATGTCTAGTCTAGAGACGGTACTAGTTTACATAGAAAGCAGGGGGCACTGGACTTCGGCATTTTGGATCTGTACAAGTTGTGCCACTGTAGCGTATCTGTCCTTGTTGAACGGAACCACAAGATACAGGCACTTCAGGCCGCCCGCTGGTAATCCGATCTCAAGGTTCTCTCGAGTGGTCATGGCATCGATAAGGAAGATGAGCCTGGAAGAGCCGAGGAATGGCAAAGGACTTTACGAAACCAGTGAAGGGGATGCTGGCTCGAGGAAGATCTGTCACACCGATGATTTCAGGCAAGTAGTCGCAATAGTTCTCGTTCGAGATATGTAAGTCGTTGAGATCGAAATGGGGTGTCAATTAGGAGATGCTAGAGGTATGAGTATATGGAGGTTGATGGATACCCAAAGGCTACGCTAAGTCTAATTGATCAAATTTGACACTAAAAATGGCTTTCTAACAAGCCTTGAAAGGCTATAAAATGATAGATGCGTTAAAATCTTTGTTTGAACAGGTTTCTAGATCGAGCTGCCGTCATCACGGGAGATGCGGTTCGCACGCTGAACAGAGGTGAAATTCCGGATCCGTGGCACCTCCGTACCGTCACTCAGGTCGAAGAAGTGAAGTGCATTTTGAGGTTGATACCAGTATGGCTATGCACCGCCATATCCTCCGTCATCTTCGTCCCGATGTTGGCCCTCTTCGTTGAGCAAGGAGCTGCCATGGACACGACCATGTCTGGCTTCCATGTCCCTCCAGCGTGCATGACCGTGTTGACATAGTTGGCACTTTTGTCTTCGTCATCCTGTACAACAAGCTCGTCGTGCCAACATTTGTCAAGCTAACCAAGCGAGACCCTAAACCTCCGATGGAGCTCCAGAGGATTGGCATCGGCCTTGCAATTGCCATTGTATCACTCGTCATTGCTGGACTCGTCGAGTAACGAAGACTGAGGCATGCGGGTAGTGGTGAGACGAGCTGCCTAAGCATTTTCTGGCAGGTGCCTCAATACCTGCTGCTCGGGGTGTCGGAGGCGTTTGCATACGTCGCCCAAATGGAGTTCTTTGCATCGCAGTCTCCAGATGGCTTGAAGAGCATCGGGGTCGGGCTATCCATGGCATCATTGGCGCTCGGGTGCTACGCAGGGAGCTTTCTCTTGAATATAGCGATGGACATAACCACAAGAAATGGAGGACGTGGCTGGGTTCCTCCGAACTTGAATGATGGCCATTTGGATAGGTTCTTCTTTCTAGCTGCCGTGTTGACTCTGGCAAATTTGTCGATTTTCGCCGTGTGCGCAAGGCGATATAAGAACATAGCAATGGTGAAGAGAGATGGGACTGATGAGGTAGCCGAACTTTGATAAAGGTTTGGTGGGAATACTCATTGTTGATGATTCTGTTTTCGAACCTCTGTTTGACTTCAAGTGGAATGAAATTAGAGGATGCTCGACATCAATACCAATTGAGTGTTCAGTAAATGTAGGAGAACAAAGAAAAATTCATGAACAGCAACAGTAAGGATACACACAAAGAAAGTACATGAACAGTTACCACAAGCGATGTGATTTCTGGTCACTGATGATTGCCCTAAACCGATAGAACGAGCTTCCCCACGGTGAACGTGGTAGTATGACTTCCATCTATTCAACAAATTCTAGAGCAATGCCTGCTGCGTATGATATCCGAGCAAAGTAGACGTAAACATAGTAGATTCTCCAGGACTACCAGAAAGCCACACGTCAAACAAAAAGCTACATGACTGATTACTAACATGAGGATGGGGTTCTTGTCTAATGCAGCTTGAAATGAAAGTTAAGATAGGACTGTGAAAGATTAACACGAAAATGAAGCAACAGATTATATAAATATTATCATCTCTAATAGCAGCTGGCATCCCAATTTCATTACCAATTACAATGATGTCATCAATACGATGCTATAATGTCCTGGAGAAACAACAATAACAGGTAGCAGATCATTCTCATCTGCTGATGGTAATGCGTATGATCATTTGCCAGTAAATTTGGGAAAAAAGAAATGGGAAATAGTAATATTCTTTTGAGCAATCAATTTGGAAGCTCTCCGCTTGTACCGCAATCAGATGTTTGACCACAAGACAAGGAGAACGTACTCATCTTGATATTTTTGCAGTCAATTCTCTTACTAGCTTAGCAGCAACCATTGCTGTCATCCCATCCACAGTGTCGCGCTGAGGGTTGAACTCGACCACATCAGCAGCAACTACATCTGCTTGGAGATTGTGGAGGATGTTCATCACATCACGGAAGGAGAGACCTCCAGGCTCAATATGAGACACACCCGGAGCAAAGGCAGGATCGAGGCAATCCACATCGATAGATATGTATACACCCTTGACACCTTCTCCAAGTTTCTGTCAGACCGAGGAAAAAAAAAATAAAAGGAGAGAGAGATGCGTCATTCACAAATCTAAAAATGTGCAAGTTCAGGGACCGTCTCTCAGTAAATTATCTCACTGTTAATCATTTGAGCTGGTATATAAATTTAGAGATTAAGAACACAGTCATGCACCCTGCTTATAAGACAGAACTCTGTGTCTAGATCAAGAAAATTGAGACTGAAACTATATTCTAAACTCATAAATCAATGATCTAGAGCTCGTTTATAACAACATATTTTACATATTTCATTTGCAGAGAAGAATGCTGACAGCTAAAAAGTCATCTTCATCCATGGGCCATGGTAAATGAATCCAGAGGGTGGCTAATGGAAACACGCCCCTCTGGCTACCTAGTTTCACAATGCAGAGGTTGAGAGGGTGAACCTCCCAAGAGACTTCAGTTCTCAACAAAAAAAAAAAAATTCACTTCCCAAATACTTCCCCAAGTCGAACTGTTCCAAAAGAATATTCCAAAGCGGGAGTGTGCTTTGCGGTTTGATAACTATCTAAACCAGAAGTAGGAAAACAACATCCATGAGCTAGAAGAAGAGGAGAGAGAGACAAAGAGACAGAGACAGACCAGGTTTTCCAGAAACTCGCGGTCTCTTAAGAAGGTTCTCATTTCGAACTGCTCAACACCAAATCTTTTCCCTTGCTCACGTCCTTCACTTGTTATTGACCTGATGCCAACCTGATTATAAGTACAGAAGCACATGATTGTCAACAGTTGACATCATGGAATAACTTAAAGCAACTAAACTTAAAGCAACTAAAACTTGTGAAATAACCACTCCAATCATAAACATGGGAAAGTGACCCTTCAAACACGTCAAGAAAACATATGGTCATACCTGATTCACTTAAGTAGGTCGAGTGGAATCAAAGTTAACGAACTAGTACATGAGCATATATGTCCTATAAAAATCTCAATAAACTATTTGCTACTAAATGAAACTAAAGATAACAGTCATCTCATACACATTATAATCATTTATAATTATGTTATTAATCAGCAGCAAACTTGTGCTTTCAGCAGCAAATCAAATGGAACATTTGAAGGCAACAACAGATGAACATCCTTTCAGCATAAATCACAATGTTCTATGACTATGACCGTACATAGCATTCTCCCTGCCAAATAAACGCAATAAAGGAGCATAACCGATTTATTTCTATCAATTACCAAAGTTGTGTTCTCTCAAGTAAATGCATCTGCATATTAACATTTAAGTTGCATGCAATGTCAACAAATAAGCCCAAAATATTCAATAACAATTCTCAGACAAGCACCTTTACCATAAAGGAGTCTGGAGATCCTACTTTCAAAAGGATGTTCCTACATTTTACAGAATCCCATTTTAAAAAGACTACTCGAGTTTTCACGAAATTTTCGGTGGACAAAATGAAAGTACGAAGACAAGAGGTAGGTACAACCAATGTCAAATGAGAATGGCATTTCTAAACTCTCCTTTATCAAAGCCAAAAATGTATAAACAAATTTCATCCCCTGAAAGACAAAAAAAAACTGCATTGCAAAAATATACATTACAGATGTAGTCCTCAAATTGCTTAGATGCAACTACTGAAGTAAAGTACCCAAACCGGCTGCACAAATGATAATTTTGTAGAGATGTATGCCATGACTCTGACCACAAGCAGCTGAAGTTTATTCCATATGTCTAGTGCATAATACTAGCAAGCTCCAGGTTTTATCCATTGGGCACAAGCTAGACATTAAAAAACTTTAATACCATACACGTTGCAAAAGCAATACCTGCAAAAGACGTCGTGCATGACCACCCTCCATAATTCGTGCAAAAGAAGATGCATGCGAGTACTTATTTCCTTCATAAGCATCGTAAATATCAGGATGGGCATCCAAATGTAGGATATCCACAGGACCCCCAAGCTTTTCAGAAACTGCTCTGACGACAGGATATGATATTGAGTGGTCACCACCTAAAACTAACGGCCTCAGTGGATGCTAATATATCAGGAGTAGAGGAAATCAGATCAGCAATGCAATCATAACTAACTGAAGTGCTATGTCATGATAAAAACCCAAAGAACCAAGCCAATTGAAGTTTCAGAATGGCCATGATTATGTTGAGAAGGAAAAATGATACAGTCAAAATTTCAACTCAGTGAGCGTGTTCCATCAACAAAGGAGAAGGGCGTCATTCAAACAGACAAATAAGCAAATTCTAATTTCTCCTCGCATACACACTAAGGAATTCATTACCCGAGAAGTAGGCATCCAGAATTATGCAAAATAAACTAGAAACCAAATATTTCACAATTTTACTCCAGCAAGTCTAAAAAGAATAGGAACTCATCAATCTAATTGTGCAGGCATAGTCATTATAATCCAACTTGCCCATTACAGAGGATTGCATGCGCAGGTCAGAAAATGCTATTTCGAAGTTCATTGCCCCATCACTAATGACATCTAGACTGCTAAAACAATCATCTACAAAGAAATCAAAGATGACTAACACAAATAAAAATCTAACTAAGGACTACAATAATCTGCAAAGAAACGAAACATGACTAACAAAATTAAACTTAGTTGAGGAAAATTAGATGCGCCACCAAACTTCTACAGTAAACTGGACCAATTAGAAGGGCATGGATCTTCCACGAAACTCAATTTGCTCTATAGTAAAGATCAGCATCCTAACAGAGCCATCTTGCAGTACATCAGTTCATGAATTCAGGATGAGCTTACAGAAAAACATTATGATTGCAATTTGAAAGTAAAATGCAAGAAAACTGGGCAATAGATAGAGAGGGTGAAATAAAATTGCTTCCATCAAGAAAATAACAGTTTCAGAAAATAAAATCCGCACTTGAGCGCAAGTTGACATAAGAGGCAATTAACCCAAGTCTTGTGGTATGTGCATTCAAGGAAAATGGTAACAAAGTTTAAGGTAGATTTGTCTTGGCTATCTAATGTCTTTAGCTATTGCACTTTCATCGAAGGCTTATATGATCAATCACTCTTGGTATATTTCGATATTCTTTCATGTGACTTTCGAGCATCACAAGTTAACAAGAGCTAACACTGCAAGTAGG
Organism: Eucalyptus polyanthemos subsp. polyanthemos; assembly: GCA_017140185.1. Classification (NCBI taxonomy): domain Eukaryota; kingdom Viridiplantae; phylum Streptophyta; class Magnoliopsida; order Myrtales; family Myrtaceae; genus Eucalyptus; species Eucalyptus polyanthemos. Next base: position 18,279,289 of record CM029460.1, on the reverse strand, counting down.
ACAATCAGAAGCTATAGATCTCTACTCATACAGAACAGCATGAGCTTGGCAACCCTAAATGCTAGTTTATGAGTCAAGTGAAAAGACACATCCAACTTGGAGAAAGCAAGTGTCCACAAGAGTAACTGCATAATGCAAGTGCAACGGAGTGACTAAAAAGGTTCCTACAGAGAGTAGTCCTCATAACTTCAAGGGACAAAAAATCGATTACCTCTTCCATCACTAATTTGACTGACTCACTGATGACATTCATCAATCTATCATCATCTACTCCACAATCCCGAATTTCTTGAACTGGAACATCGCCAACATCAGTTAACACCCTTGGATCTTTCAATTCTTTCCCTGAAAAAGCAGAACATTCTCAGTGACAGTGTAAGGTGTTTAAACCCAATTGTTACAATGTATCAGATTAAGTTTAATAAAGTTTTTTCCTATGATTAGATGATACAAATGCACAATCAGATTATAATTATTTTGTTTTGTTTTTATAAGACTAGACATCAGTTGCTGCTAATAATAACTTAGATAAGTGTTATTTCACGCTATGGATGAATGGAAGATATGTTCTTTGCTACAGTCCAGCATTTTTTCATCATTTTACGCATCAGATACTCCTATACTGATGCCAGGATCAATATAAGGCAGTGTGTGTTTGTGGCTGTTTCAATTATAGGAAGAACTTCTCCGAATTTCATGAGCACCAATCACAAAAATCATGAAGTTATTTCATTGCCCACATCCAACAGAAACAATAATGTTAACCTTCTTCTGTTGCTGAGTTTGTGCTACCACACCAAATGGCTTCCCTTATACGTGGGGGTGCAAATGCAGGTCCCTGAAGAAATGACGAGTTATGACCCAAAGGAACTCCCAATAGAGATGATGTAGCTTTTACTCCTCCTAAAGCTCGCACAAGCTCTCCCTACAAAAAAATTATCTTTAGTTGACAACAATATGTCTCTTGGCACCCTAGAAAACTCATATTTGACACTTTCCATAACAGCGAGTCCCACTGACAAAGTCAACTCACCAAAAAATGAAAACATTGACAAGCACCGTCACCAGTGTCACTATCGGTATGAACGTAACTTATAGAAAAGCATGTTTCCAAGAGTAGAAATTTAGAAATGAACAATGCAGAACATGTACCTTCAACTTTGCCCTCTCACGAATAAGAGTAAGTGAAGCATCTATCACGCGATTTTGGCCTCTCTCAAGCAAATCAGCGGGAACATTTTCAGCATTTAGCTTTTGCAAGTAATGAACTCCTCTTCGCACTATAGTCGACATATCTGAAATACCCAAAACCAAAGATCAATCACCCGCTCATCAACAAAGAGTCATATTGATGCAAATTGAATAGCCAAAAACCGCAGATTTGGAATTTTTGTACATCGTTCCTTCGCAATACTACGAAAAGTTTTCAGAAAGAAGGCAAAAATAATCTACATTCCACTGTCCTCCGCCACAGACAGGATCCTCTTTAACCCAATCAAGGATATGGACTTCTAATATGGTTTCATCAACTAAATCCAAGGATTTTCAACACGATAAGAACAAACAAGGGCACAACGATACACCATAACAGTAACAAACATAGCCACTCATAAGACAGGAATCAATTGCTGGTATATAGCTAAACCGTAACTCGTAGCTCGGTTGAACACCGCGGAAACATCAAATTGTTCCAAAAAGCAAATCAATAACCTCACTTCCTATTGAGTCCCTTCCAGCGTCCCACTTTCACACGCAGCACTCTATTCACGGGACGACAACCTATCCAAAAGATCAAAAGATCACGCAGCAGACCTCTGATCAAAAGATCAAAAGATCGCGCAGCAGCTATAATCTAAAGCGACCAACACAAAAGACTAAACCACTCCCTCCCTCCCTCCCTCCCTCTCTCCCGCTCACTCCTCTCTCTCTCTTCGCACTACTGTTAATCAATCAGAAGCGAGCCAACCTCTCTACACTCTTCTCCTCATTCTACAACGCAGACCGGATATACGAGCTCCGATCTCTCCGGCGCTCCTCGCCGCCGCCGCCGCCGCGGCGAAATCCCGACCGAGCGGCGAAACGCCGGGGAGCAACAGCTCGAAACACGAAGGAAAAAGACGGTCTCTCTCTCTCTCTGTCTTCGCACTACTGTTAATCATCAGAAGCGAGCCAACCTCTCTGTACTCTTCTCCTCATTCTACAACGCAGACCGGATATACGAGCTCCGATTTCGCCATCCCGACCGAGCGGCGAAACGCCGGGGAGCAACAGCTCGAAACGCGAAGGAAAAGGACGGTCAGGGAGAGAGCTGCGTACCTCCGACGGAGAGCGAAGCCGCGAGCGAGCGAAGGAGAAGGAGAAGAACGTGCAGGCGACGATGAAGGAGGAGGGGAAGAAGAAGGCAGGAAGGAAAGCCGGTGACGATTCTCCGATTTTAAGGAGACGCCATGCAGCAGAATCAGCAGCAGCAGCTGAAGAAGAAGAAGGCAGCTTGAAAAAATTAAAAGAATTGGTGTAAATAAAATATTTTTTATTAGCCTAAATATAGTATGATTATCGGTGGGATTAGGGGAAGGAATGTTCGTTCATTATACTGCGATTATACTATAAAGACAGGCGCACCAAAAAAAAAAATTAATTTTGTTTATTTTATTTTATATTATCTTTATCTTCTGTGGGGATGGAGTCAGCATCTCTATCCATGGATCCAATAATGGGCAGGCAGGGCAGACTTCACTTCCGTTTTCCAAGATTTTGGTCCTTTTTTGGTCTTTTTTCCTGAGCCGTGTTCTGGATGGGGTGATTCGTTTCGTTCCTCGGGAATAGTTACGGAAGGCCAGCCGCGTTATCTCCTTCCCAATTTTTATTTTTTTATTTTTTATTTAGGACATGTTGTCTTTGATTTTTTTTTTTTAATACCTTGAAAAATTTCAAACTAATACATTCATGATAAATTCATGATAAATTTATCCAAAATTAAAAATTTTTTTTGATCATAAAAAACTCTAAATTTGTATCTACTGTGACAAATTTACTCCGACCGACTATAAAAAAACCTTAAATTGGTATATTTATGACAAATTTACCTCAAACTAATTTATTCGACTATAAAAGACCTCAAACTGGTAAATTTACAACAAATATATCATTCGCTAAATTAGATTAATACCACAAAAAAATTACAAAAATTGTAAATTGTAACAAACGAAGAGTTAAATCTCAAATTGGTATACCAATCAATTGTCACGTGCCATTAACTTAATAATTTGACAGTTAATTTAACGAAAACTATGAGAGGATAAATTTGTCACAAGTGTACGGTTTGGGGTAAATTTGTTAAAGGTATACCAATTTTGGGTTTTTTGTGATCAAAAAAATAATTTGAGGTAAATTTGTTATATGTATACTAGTTTGAAGTTTTTCAAGGTATTAATCATTTTTTTTTTTCATATACAATCGAGTCCTTAAAATATATATCAATCATTTGTTCACGTTAATCCTTCTCCCCTTGAATATCTAGGAGAAGACGTCCATATTCACGACCTTCACCTACTTCTCCATCATCCAATCTCTTCCTCTCTGTTTTGGGTGGGTTTGTGGATGTGTTGGGATCAGAGGTCCTGTCACCTTGGGTCGGCAAGGATCCGACCACCCTTGGATGGTGGCTAGGTGGTGCCACCATCACTGCCTTTGCAACTTCAAATCGTTTATGTCAAGTGTCTCCTCATATCTAGAGATTTTCTATTTCAAATTTTCTTTATCCATAATAAATTTCATAAATACTAATATTTTGTGTTTTTTCATGAGTTTGACTTATCACGTAGAATCCCGGTGTGTCAATTAACATTCATTTAACGAGCCCATCAACATATTTATTGGATTTTTCAATTAACTGCAAACGAAAAAAAATTCAATGATGGCATTATATAGATCCAAAAAAAATTCAAGGACCATTATCTTGTCGTGTCAGAGCATTGCATGTTCAATAATTCATCATGCCAATTTCCGAAATAGGTGGTGTTGTCAAAAAATCTTCATTTTTTTTTTTTTATAGGGAAGCAAAATAAATAGAGTTCATAACACGAAATGCGCAATGATTAGCATACTAGACACCAACACTTGGCACATAAGAAATTCTTATTTTAACTCGGGTCCACACGTGCGACTGCTAACGTCAGACTTTTGCAATTACTAAATATAATCCGGTCGATACGAGGTTAGTTCGTGCACGATCCCTCTTTAAAATGTGGGAATCGAGTGGAGCCGATAGTGACGTCACGAAGTGAAATGCCGAGTCAGGCAAATGCTGAAGGCGAGCGAATGGGGCTGGGGATTGGGATCCGACGTCACGTCGTTTTGGGTGGAAGAAGTGATGGGAACTTCAGCAAGCCTTCAGGTGAAGCATCACGCGTTCCGGGCATCAAGACCCGACCCGAAAATACCCAAAGAATTCGAGCCCATTTGGTTCGGGCCGAGTCGGCCCAGGCATTTTCGACAGCTCCGGTAGGAACCGACCCCTCTAGGCAACTTCCATCCGGGAAAGTCACCAGCACAATAATGAAAGTTGCTACCACCAAATTCACCTACACTTTGGTAAGACTTATCATCATCTATGGCAATTTATCAGTCGTTTGGGCCCCGGATACGTAGAATTTCTACCTGGTTCGGATCCATCAGCATGCAGATGCAACAGAGATCCTCATCTCTCCCATCCGCATCTCGGGTGAACGGACATAAGCAGCTAGGCAAGCTACATAGATAACAGCTCACCCTGTTATAAGTGCGACGAACTTGAATGCTTGGAAAAAACATACTTCACTACCAGGCATGTGGCCTGGTGGTAAAGGGACTGCCAAGTCCGGTGATAACAGGACGGGGGTGGGGACGACTGGGAACGATCCCTGTGAAACACACAGTAGCACAGCAGCACGGTGAGTGAACGGAGTGAGACCCAAAAAGAAAAAAGACAACTTTCATCAGTGCAATTGTCATTTCTTTCAGCCTCTAACATTTGCTGTCAGAAAGCAATACAACAATTTGGCAAACCTCATCAAGATGTTTCAGTATGGGGAATATGAATTGGAAACAAAATTAGATAACCATAACCATTTCAGCCAAAAATTCCTCACTTCTTATGTACCAAGCCCCAGCTGCGAAGTCATCGAGAGGTGGTTATTTACATCCTCCCAACATCCAAAAAGCAGATTTCATCATTTCAGAGAGATTCTGGAGGCACCCATCAACTGGAGAGACTGAATCCACCTAGAACCCACTGGGGAATGGTGATTCACATCAAATTGCATACTCTTCTATTCTCCAATGTAGAGCTTAAACTCTCTTGACAGTTTACCAACCCACTTAAAGTTCCTGTTCTCTCAGTTTCTCATTCTGAAGAACGTTATCCAAGCAGTCCATTGCTCTGAATAAATAGACTTCCCAACATGCTCTGGTGCCTCATGCATCCAGCTAGCAGAAATCTTTGCACCTCCACAACTGTAACTCAAGAACCAGATCCATCCATATGTAATATGAAGGGCCCCATCTAAGCCAACAGCGTCATCCATTCAGTACTTAAATGAGTCCATGAAGAGGCCAAGGGACAGCCCAGCTTTCCAGTAATTGAACATGGAAATAAGGCTTCTGGCACGGCTGAATATGGGCTGAGAAGCACTGTACATAAGAGCTCCAATTCCCTCAACAACCACCACAGCCAAGGCAGCAGATAGAATGTCCCAGTCCCCTGTTTGCCCAATGACAGTTGCAAAGGCTGTTGCACAGTAAAAGCCCACCAAGAAAAAGAGCAACTTCATTGGGAAATTTTTCCTGATCTGTTGGACTTTGGCACTAAGTTTATTTTGAAAGTCTCGAATTGCCCTTATCAATCGCGTCGTGCCATTTGTGCTGTCTGTAGAAGGATCCAAATCTAATCCTCTGCCATCTGCACTACTCCGGATGGCCCAGGTCATGTTTCTGCACAGTTTAACAGAAATTCAGAGCACACTCAACGTCAAGACTCAAACAACATTAAGGCATGCTTCTACTATGCTTATGACCACAATAACAGGCAAACATGCATGTAACTTTTCCAATTGTTTAAGAGAATGCTACTACATGTAAAGTCACCTTGAAAATCACTATATTGAAGCAGATAACACCCATTACTACCTCAAAATATGACACATCATTGATTAGATTTAAAACCTACTTTCTGTGCTAAGGGATATATGGGTCACTGAGTTTTCTCTTTTCATGAGCCACATTAATATCATAACATAGGGTCTCACCAACATAATGTGCTTCACTTTTACTAATCTTAAACACAAAGTGCTATATGTGGGGTTCCCAAGAAATAAATACCTACAATGGGCAAACCCGTCACATGGGAGAAGAAAGATGCAAACAAGCTCCCCCAACAGGAGAACAAATTTAATCTGTTTGCAGACTATATCCAGGAAAAACTTTACTGTACCATTTGCAACCTAATGTCCACAAATTTATTCCACAAAAGAGACATCATGTCAAAAATAGAATGAAAAGAAAAGAAAAATGTTGTGCTTTGCCATTATGGTAAAAACAAGAAATACAAACTTCAATAAAAAAACACAGCCAAAAGAGGATTCTTAGACATGCACTTTTTTTAACGTCTGGTGGAAATTCAAAGGTTTAACACTCTCCAGACTTCTCCTCTGCACATGGGGTTGTGCTAAAAACAACTCAAGGCTAAGTTTTGAAACATAAGATACTTGGTTCTAATTGACAGATTGAACTAAGATAAGGTCCCAATGTGCAACAACAGTAATGTATGGTCAATGATCTCCTAGCCTTGAAAATTAACTATGGCGTGACAGTGTAATCATGCAACATCATTTGCTCATAAGTGACAAGATGCATATCAAAGACTCCTCAACTTATCTAGAAGAGAAACTATCACATTTGCTTGTGCTAATACACATTGCCATATAATTACTTGAAATCATTCACCAATGAAGGCCGGGTTACATGGAAGATGTAGATCTGGGAACGAAGTTTCTGGCCAAATGCATAGGCAGCTGTATGAAAGCATCCTGCAAGGCCAACAACTGCAACTCCTGACCATGGATATCTTAAAGATGACAATTTAACATTTGCTGGCATATGGGGCGATATTGCAGTAGCTGCCATCATGAAGCAAAGACCTGCATGGACAGGCATCACAATCAATGAAGTATGAAAATATGGCTGCTTAAGGCACAATATGCACACCTTATAAATACATAGACACAGTCCAGATCAGAGCCAAAAGTCCATCAAGCTTGGCATATAACACCAATATCGAACCAATAAAACAGAATTTGTAAAGCTGTAAACATTACCAACAAAAGTGACAGCAAATTATAAGGTAAACTTGCACCAGAAGTCTTAACCTCTGCATGCGGGATGAAATCAAGTCCTGAACTTTTCGATAGTTGTAATTGAAACCTAAATCTTTCTCAAGAAAAGCAATCAAGTCCTTTCAATGGCAAGTACCAAAGTTTGTCTATGTGGCACTCCACAAGTATATATGTAGCAGCCTTAGATTGAACTTTCTGATATAGATATGTGACTTTATTGTAAATGTTATGATTGCACCAATTGAAACTTTTAGGATTCCATTGCATTTTTCTTTAAAAACAAGATATTTGAACCTTGCAGCATAGTAGCCACAGATAAAAACAAACTCCCCTCCTTCATGTACCAAATAAGGCTCCACCTAGGGGTGGCAATTTGTGTTTGCAGGTTGTGTTCGTGTCATATCAAAATAAGTGTACACTGTTATGTAGGTCAACCAAAACACAACACGATTAGTCAATCACGTCGACTTACTTGACATGAACACAATACACTCCTCAAGCAAGATACTTGATGCATAAAAGTTAATGATAAACAAACATGGCCCGTGTAACATGATTAAATAGTGAGTTGACAGGTGGTTACAATTGCATGACCCACCATGACACAAAATTAAGCCATCAACACTTACCTGACAAGAAAATGTCTTCAATTTTCCCTAAATCTATTTGCAAATTGCAATATCCATTAACTAAATACCCTCAAATTAAACTAAAAACAATACAAACTAATCATATCTAAAGAGGTCACATACAAGTCATGTATACACTAACCCACTTGTCTGGCAGGTTGGACATGAACACAACACAATTATTAATGCTTTGTGGGTTGACTCAAATAGGCTTAGCTTTTTTAACCCAAACTTGCTAACTTTATGTTGTGTTCAAGTTGTGTTATTGTGTCTTATAAAAATTTCCACCCTAATTCCACCTACACGGTGGTGGGTTTGGCCCCCAAGGTTAACATTAATGAGCGATTTTGTAACTTTTACCTAAATGATGTGGATATGGTAGCTAAATTTTGGGGGAGAAAATAATTCAATACTTAGCAACACTCACATTAATCAGGACAAATATTGCCCTCTTCTTGAAGTATAGACTCTTTCATAAACTATTATAAGAGATAATGGCATGCATTACTCTTCTTTTTTGGGTTTCATCAGTTGCCTCATCAATGCTTGAGCCACCGCTCCAATAGGTTGTTATCTAGGGCCCAAAACTGTGTTATAGTATGCATCAACTATCAATAATGGCTCCTTATACAGCTAACTAATTTCCTTGTTTCTTGCTTCTCAGGATCATGATCCAAAAAACATGTAGCTGTTGTGAGAGCAAACTCGAGTACGACACTTGTGCCCACTAAAACCCAGATTTCTTGTCAAATCCAAAAAGGCAGGAGGACTTATTAAAGGGATTTGAGGTCCAGCTTTGGAGGGTTATCATCAAAGGCGCGAGGCTTGCCAAAAAGTATAACTGTCAAATGATGGAGAAAGTAAAGCAAGCTACACATAAGCTATTCTCTCTTGCAAAAGAATAACTGCAGCCTTGCGAACAGTAATTCTGTGAGCTTTCTATGGAACTCCAAATGTTAATTGTCAAGGACCCAAATACTAATTAGGGGATCATGATAAAAGATTTAGAAAATCTGAAGGAAAGAAATCAGATGTATTTGCATGATGTCCTCAAAAAAAGGGCGATATTTTGCAGGCTTCACTTCAGTAACCATGCCAAAAGCTTTTTCGCGTTAAGCTGTCAAGTACTCCTAAATCGTTCATGAAGAGGGAAGAAACCTAAAAGATCAATTCGCACAAACATCTTTCAGATTCCCATCGCTCTTTAGTTCCGGGTCCCAAGAACAGCTCAAAATTTCACCCAGCCCTTCTTTTCGCACCCTCTTCTCAATCGTGACATCAAAAGGCGCAAGAAACTCTCAATCCCACCACACACGAGAGCGTCTTCGAGCTCTCGAGGCCCCCCATTCCTCCATTCCTACGTCGGAATCGCACCTGCCATCCAAAATCTGATACACCCAGAAGAGAAGTCGGAGAGAATTGCCTAAAGCTTTGCGCTAAGCCGCTAAGTAGTACTCTTAAATCATCCAAGAAAAGCAAAGAAGCCTAAAAGACCAATTCCTACAAACGCCTTTAGATTCCCATCGCTCTCTAGCTCCCGGTTCGCAACAACAGTTCAAAATTTCACCCCAACCCTTCTTCGCGCACCGCTCTTCGCGACCGCAACATCCAAAAAGCGCAAGAAACTCCCAACCCCACCGCCCACGAGAGCGCCTTCGGGCTCTCGAGCCCCCAATTCCCACGTCGGAATCGCACCGGCCGTCCAAAGTCCGAGCTACCCAGAAGAGAAGTCGGAGAGAATTGCAGGCAGAGAGATTGGCGTCGTAGGATTCGAAAGGGAAATGAAAGTTACCCGAGAGCTTGCTCGTCGGCGAAAAAAGCCTGGACGGCGAGGCGGCGAGCCCACCAGGCACCTGGGTCGGCTCCTTTTGCGGCGGCTGTCAGCTCGGACGGATTCAGAGACTCTGCTTGTAATGTAAGCTCGCCGGAAGAGAGAGAGAGAGAGGGTAACGCTCTTTTCTGCCTGAACCAAGTTCGGCCGTTTGGCTGATGCTGGCTGGACTGTCCTTGTCCACTCTGCCCTTCTTTTCAAACTTTTTAACTCCCTCAATATAATATAAAAATATTTTTTCAAATTAGAATCACATTGAGTTATACACAATCAAGTATAAAAATATTTAATATAATTTTATATCATTTAGAAAATTTAGTTAACATATTTTCATTTATATACAATTTAAAAATCAATTTATTTTTCACAAACAAATTTAAAACTATTAAAAAAATGCCTTTGCTCATTTTTCAAAAATTTAAATAATTTAGTTGAGTTGACTGAAATTAAAAATTTGATTAAAAATTCATATATAAAGGAATGATATTTTATTTTAACTCTTTATATCATTTTTTCATGAAAATACTAAAGTTTAAAAACTTTTAAAAATATAATTAAATTTTAAAACTTATAAAGAAAAAGCAATTAAGTCTTAGAATCATTTTAATCAAACAAAAAGATTTAATTGAATTAATTAGAATTTAATAAATTTTAAGATTTTTTTAAAATTCAATTACACAAACTTTATGATTTAATTGTATTTTTAAAAATTTTACAACTCAATTAATTTTTATAATAATTTTTTTTTAAAATTCGGTTATACCTAAAATTTAAAAATATTTAAAAATTTCAAAAAGTACAATTAAATTCTAAAATTTATTATAATAATATAATTGAGTCTTATCACAAAAGTGTAATTAATTCTTTATGACTAAAATGAACTATATTTTTGAAGATGGAGATTTTAAGATTCAATTGCCAATCTCTTGGGTCAAAGTTTCAGAACTTTCAATGTAAAATTCACGGGTTCGCGAGCAGGCCCGTTTCCATATCCGTTCCATCCGTTCCACCCAAGAACTTCGAATCCGCGCTAAACACAGTAAGCAAGCTCTCTCTCTCTCTCTCTCGTGCCGAAGAACCAGATAGATCCGCTCCAACGTCCCGCATCGATCTCCCTCCCTCGATTCGGCACCCGCGGAAATCGCCTCTCCATCGTCGCTAGCTTTCGAGCTCGTTCGATCTTGACCGATCGTTCTCGACGTTTTCCGACCTATCGCGTCGTCCGTTCGTGCTGGCTTCGCAGCCTCGCCCTCCGTTCGGGACCACTTTGCTTCCTTTTGGCCGCCGATCTCCGGGGACTGATCTCGGGAGGAGCCATGAGATCGTGCAGCGGATGGCGGCGGCTGCTGTTCTGCCTCCCGCTCGTCGTCCTCTTGCCTCATCTCCTCTCAGGTGGGCGGCTTTCGCTGTCCCCCGTTTCCCCGCGTTCGGTTCGTTCTTCTTTACTGAACCTTTTTTTGGACGAGGACGGTGTAATGTTTTTCGGTTGCCCCGTTCTGCAGTGATGGAATTGCATCGAGAGCCGACGATGGGAGATCAGCATAAGAAGGCGAGGAATAAGTTCGATCATTTGGTTCTCGGGCCCGCGGCGGGGGAAGGCTTGCCTGACCGATTGCAATGCCAAGGTTGTTACGGAATCTTGGAAACTGTTGGATTTTTTTTTTTCTTAAGGCTTGGAAACTTCGGTGTCTGAACGATTATTCTGTGTCTTGATATAATCTATCGGTAAATTAGTTTTTAGCAGAGAGCGAAAGAAACAGAGAGAACTGAGAAATTTGAATTTGATAATATCTATATTCTGGCGAATATATTGTGGAGTTCATTTAGCACAGTAGTGCAATAGTGTTTGCTTCTTCTTTGGTAATCATAAACAGTGTATTGAAAGTAATTTTGCTGTATTATTCTGAATCGTCTATTGGGATTGGCTATTCATGTAAACAAGTATGACATGGCTGGATGTGGATAAATGTGTTTAATTCGTAGAATACTAAAACGTTGTGTTATAAAACATGAAGAAGAATGATAACAAGAAAATGAAGTGGGATGATTGGATGTCTCAAAAACCATGAAGTCATTTCTGCATATGTTGCATTCTTAGAGAAAAAAGTTACTTTTCATACTTTACACATCTTCTGATCCAATCCAAGTCCTATTATACTAGTTTGTTTATGGTTGTATGCCGATTCCATGTTTTGCATGGCTAGATACATAGAAGGGTTGAACATCAAGACATTTACCTGCAATCACACCTGTATCTGAGTTTGCATAGTGTAGCTTCCTAGAGATAACTTACAAGTACATGTTAGTTACCAACATTCAGGACTGCTTCATTGAAAAGGGTTCCATAAAGGGAAGAGAGGAACGATATGTGACAAGCCTTTTAGTGTTTGGCAATCTCTTTGCAGTAGCTGTCACTTAACTTCTGAATGAACATGTATATATAGAAATATGTAGCACCGGATCAACCAATCTATGTCATGGTCATCTTCTGATCTCTTTTGATGTGGAACCTGATGATATTCCAACTGTCATTGTAGATTCCACTGTGAATCATGAGGTATCTGTAGGCTAATGCTGTCTGCCTTTTCTTCCCCATTATGTGGCTTTTTAGGTGTCAAAGCTCTCAACAAGACACATTTTTCTGCCTCATCCAACAGAAGCTATGTTGCAGAAAGCATAGCTTTTGTCACTGTCTTTACAGTTTATAACTCCTCTGACATTTCAAAGACTAGTGGATCATCAGATGTGACAACTGTTGGAAATTCCTCATATAATAAGGTGGAGAGATCAATAGCCATCTTGAATGTATTCATCAACTTTATTCAGGTAATATCCTGACTGACAGAGGATGTTTTATTCATACACGAGTCACTCCGTATGTTAAACGAGTTTTTAACTTTTAACTTTTAGTATATGTGCATAAGTGTAAATTGTTCTTAATTTTTTCCAGTCACCATAAGAGATTGAAATTTTCTTTTTATCTGAGCAATACATTATAATTTCAAGAAAACTGAACTTGACTCAGTATTATATTCTCTTAGCTTCAATATTTTCCTTGTACCTGTTAAAATGTTTGCTTATGTTTTACATACTGAATGATGTAACTGTAGGCTGTAGTTGTCAGAATGAACAATAAAAATGCAGAAGATAAAAGACAACAACATGTGAATGTACTTTCCAAGTTAAAGGCAATTTGATCCCTCCTCTGTCACATGTTTTTGGCCATAGTAGAAATTGAGGAGAAACGTAAGTACAAGTTCTAAAACTATTTTTGGGGTATATGTGAGTCCTAAAAGGTCTTGAACATTCCTTACATATTTTATGCACATTGTCATAAGCAGTTGTTGCAGGGATCTTTCCCCAATTTGAGCACATAATCACCGTTGTTTTGTTTCAATATTCTCCAAATCAAGAAATCAGTTTATTTAATGGATTCATATACAAACCCACACAAACCTTATCCTTATAGATCTTTGACTTAATTATTTCAATCCAGAACTTCTTTTGCTCCAATTGGTTCAGATCATCAAAATTTCAAAGATTGATGATCCTTAAGGGAAGTTATTTTGTGACAAGAAGAGGAAGAGGATAAGTGAAAAGGGTTTTCAGAGGAGGTTGATTTCTTTGTAGTCTACGAAGCTTGCAAATTTTAGCAATTGAGATTTTTATGTTTAGATCGAGCTTTAGTGGCTGTATTGTCGTTGTTGATGGCAGTAGTGTTAATATTACTGGTATTTTGGTGAAAACAGCTTTTGTTGGGTTCACAGTCATCATCAATGAGGGTACAAAATGCAATGGAAATTTTTAGGCTTGTGAGATGCTTATGATCGAGTTTATTGATCAGAGAGAGAGGTTTGAGCTGGAAATTTTGCATATTTTGGATTTTATGCATAATTAGGGAGTGAGGTTTCTGAAATATTCCAATTTAGTTAAAGAAGTGAAGCTCAACAACATTGTTTGACATGTTAATGAGGTCCCAACACATCTCCGGCAGCCATGTAGGGTAAGTGTTGGGTTAAAATATCCTTTGTTTAGTTTCTTAGTGAGATAAATAATTGAGCTATTTCAAAATATTTTAGGACTTAAATGGTCATCAAAAAGTAATAGGAATGATTCGTACTCCATACAATTAGTTTAAGAGTTCTGGTGTACTTATTTAGGAATTCTATTATAGAGCACTTTTGCTTTTCAGATGTCACACTCTAGTTTTCTGATCTTATTTCAGTGGAATCTTGAAGGGAAAAAAGTGGACTGAATTCCTTGACATCTATTTTGACAAACTTAGCTGATCCATATGTGGGGAAATTCATTTGTGGGGCATATTACTTGAGATCCAACAAGCATGTACCTCCATGATGTAGAGTTCTGAGAACCAAAAATAATTTTGAGTTGGTGGGATTGCAGAACTGCAGCAAGATAGAAAGCAGTAATTGTTTGAGTTACTCATCAGTCTCATTTAGTCTTCTTTTTAATAGAATGAAGCTTCATTTCTTTTGCATGTACTACATGTAAACTGTTACTGTATTATCCATCTTTGATTGAAAAGTTATTTGGCTGATAGAAGATAACTACTCATTTAGCAATGTAATGCATGAGGATAACAATGGAACTTGAATATTTCTGGAAAAGAGCCCTGTTGCATCCATTAATGAAATCTGAGCTTTGCTTATTTCCCTTCTGTTCCAGGTGGCTATGCCCAAGAGTAATGTTATCATTCTTACAGATCCTGCATCTGACCTCTCAATAAACAGAGACAAGGTTTCTGTCTATCCTATTCAAGGTGAATATTCCCGAGACAAGTTGATGCTTCAAAGAATCAGGTCTTACATTGTAAGAGCATTTTGAATCAGATAGCATGCAGTAGTATTATTTTTCCTCTCTATTGATGTAGGTAAATACTCCAATAGGGATTAGTAAAACTGTTTTTATCTAATGTTAAAGTGGAGCACCTCTCTTGTATGCTGACCTCTCTTGTATGCTGACCTGTTGAATCACCACTTTGTGATTTGATCAGATGGCAAATAATGTTTTAAAAGTGACATTTTCTCTTTTTCTTTTGTCAGGCCTTCCTAGAAAGAAAGCTTGAGGACCATTCACGGGATCATATGCATAATTACATATTCGTTGATTCAGACATAGCAGTTGTTAATGATCTTGGCCAAGTATTTCATGATTACCCAGATTTTCATCTGGCCCTTACTTTTCGGAACAACAAACAACAACCTCTGAATTCAGGATTTATAGCAGTGAGGGGTACCTATGACGGAATGAGTAGGTAGGCAACAAGCATGTGTAGTTCTGTCTGTGCTATGCGTTTATTGTGAAATGTGCATTTACAACTTCCATGTCAATTGTCATTCTGACCCATCATTAAGGGACTTGCTCCCATTCCTGTTTCATTAGAAAGTACATCACCCAGAGCCTGCTGATGATTTTTTGCCTTGTAAGAAACATATTTGAGTACATCATTGGCCTAATCTTTCAGCATGACGTTTGAGAAACTTGTATCAGATCATAGGCTTTGCTAAGAAGTCTGTGGATACATGCTGGCATCTCCGAAAAAGAGAGAAGTGATGGATGTGAACCAATTTGTTATTTTCTTACAACCTGGCCCTTAGTAGCTAGAGGTAGGATTGACTTCCATGCCACACTTATGATGCTCTATCTGTACATCTGCAACATTTCTGCGAGAATGATGATGATAATGACAACCTGCGTCTCACTGTCTTTGCTCTCTGAAGTCCAGCTGTTGGGAGATTCATTTCCTTTTAATTATTGCAGTGTAAAATAGAATGGCATGTAACTTTCATGAACATGATATCGGAGGGCAATATCACTTCTCTCTTTCTTCTCTCCATAAAAGAGAGAAGTGATGGATGTGAACTGATTTGTTATTTTCTTACATACTGGCCGTTAATAGCTAGAGTTAGGATTGACTTCCATACCACACTTATCAAGTTCTATCCGTACATCTGCAGCATTCCTGCAAGAATGGTGATGATAATGGGAACCTGTGTCTCTTTTTGTCTTTGTTCTCTGAAGTGCAGTTGTTGAGAGATCCCTTTCCTTTTAATTATTGCAGTGTAAACTAGAATGGCATGTAACTTTGATGAACATGATATTGCAGGGCAATGTCACTTCTCTTCGTAAAAGAGAGAAGTGATGGATGTGAACCGATTTGTTATTTTATTACATCCTGGCCCTTAATAGCAATAGGCAGGATTGACTTCCATACCACACTTAGGAAGCTCTTTCCGTACATCTGCAGCATGTCTGTGAGAATGATGATAATAATGTGAACCCGTGTCTCTTTTTGTCTTTGCTTTCTGAGTGTAGCTATTAAATTATTCATTTCCTTTTAACTATCGCACTGTAAACTAGAACGGCATCTAACTTTGACAAACATGATATTGCAGGGCAAAGGTCTTTCTACAGCAAGTACTTGAAGTCTACATTTCCAAGTATAGCGGTGCTTCAAGAATGCTAGGTGACCAACTGGCTCTTGCTTGGGTTGTATTATCTGACGCATCTTTTGACGCCAAAAGATTTGCCAAAGCGCAACCTTTTTTAAAAGATATCAACGGTGCCTCTGTGCTATTTCTGCCATGTGCTATGTACAACTGGACACCACCCGAGGGTGCTGGTCAATTCCACGGCATGCCCTTGGACGTTAAGGTATATTCAGCATAAGTAATTTATTTTGATGTCAAGGTGACTTGGTATGGGCTCGATTAATGTCTTTTCTGAGGGAAATCATAAAGAAGTGTGATGCCATTAATTGTTAGAATAACACTTGATTTTGATGCCCAAAGTTTGCTGGTCACAGGTGGTTCATTTCAAAGGATCAAGGAAACGCCTAATGCTTGAGTCCTGGAATTTTTTCAGCTCCTCTCCCAACATAGCTGATATGCTATGCCTCATCTTGAGTAGTGGTAGGACAAAATATGACTTCTGATATGCCTACTTCATGTCAGCAAATATGGCAAAGAGTAAGAGCACATGTCAAAGGAACTGAGTTCATTCATCCTCCGTACCATTCAGGCCGCCGCATATGAGATCATTTTTTTGACTAAGCAGAATTATTCGCATGATGAGCAGCCACTAGCCCACCGATGTTCATATTACTGAAGCTGCAGTTTAGGAGATGAAGGGAGATGCATTTCAACCTTTCTCCTGGAAAGTTAGGTCCCATCACGATTTTGTTCGATTGTTTCTTGTATCGATTCCTCCACCCATTGGAACGATGGTACTGTTGGGTACACGGGCTGCTGTATTCTTTTGCATTGCTCATGTGCTTGACAAGTAGGGTTTCTTCTTTCTTTTTGGCCTTTTCAACTGGTTTCACTTTACGAAGGAAAGAACAGAGAATCGACCCAATTATACTGTGGACAGGTGCCACTTTTTTCACCTTTTGTTATGTCGATTGTCGGGCAATAGAACTATTTTGAATACATCCAACACAAAAAGGGGGCTTCTGTTCAGTCACGAATCCGCACTATTTATGCATGTACATAATTAGTCTCCACCATCTAACCTATGCAGTGTTTAATTAGGAAACAAGGAAAAAAAGAGCGGGCCGTGTGATCATTTCCAGCATTATTAGTCTCAACCTACCTAGATTTCTGGTGCACTATTGGACATGCAAAATGGACTGGCGCACTATTCTAAAATATCTGTACCCTGTTCTTTTGTCGGAATTGAGATTCTCAAATCACTTGATTCCTTAATCAGTATGAGGAGGTGGGTCGGTCCTAGTCAATAATTCGACCTACATTGACCTTCCACGTAGCCTAAATTACTAAATCCTTAGATCAGGCGCCCACTGCCCAAAGCTAACTTTGCTTTGCATGTGAAATTTCAGATTTTGATGGTTTGGACGAGGAAAAGTTACACTAGGCATTTTGGGCAGTATATGATTATAATTTATAATTCACAGTTCCTGTGTTTTGGTATACTAAATTTCATATCCCGAAGCTAACATTTATTACTTTTTCCATTACGTATTCCACCAATTAGATGTGAACTGTTCTGAGTCATGTCTACTTGCATAGGTAAAAAGACTGAACTTTAATTAGTTCATGAGACTTGTAAGATGTTACGTAAGTTTCCAAGTGATTAGTGTCGTCCTCTTGGATTATTGAAAAAGAAAATAAAAGTTATACTTCTATTTGTATACATTAACATCTTCAACACTTGAAGATGTGGTTAGATTACTCAATTGAGACTAACTCAAGGGCCCCTAGGGAAAGGGAGGGCACAGTTCACTGAGTGTTTCGGTGTTTGGTTTGCAAAGTCGAGGGTCACAAATTCTACTCCCCAATCTACAATCTTCTCAAAAAAAACCTTTGTTAGTTACTGAGTGATTCAATATTTGGAACTCCTTTCAAGGAGAAACCATAAGTACTCCCCAATCGCCGAGTGATTCATGCACTAGCGACTGTTTTTGCTTTTCATAAGTACCATCGAGTCACGTTACCGCGGAAACGGAGACAAATTCAAGGTACCAGCGAGGTAAATTACCAAACTCGACTTAAAGCCAACTCCATCCACCATGCTTGCCATTCCTAGTCGGACCAAAGTAAAAAACTTTGTCCCCCCTCGTTTCCTTACACGTACTAAAACATCCACAAGCAGCATGCTGCTCTGCCCATGCTCGAGATCAGTAAATAGCAGAGCTAAAGATCGGGACCTGTCAAGAACTGACAGGTCCTCTTCCTGCTGGGGAGCCTCTAATGGGTAGGTCGAAATATGGACGATGAAAGAGGACATGCAAAGTTCACGTGAGGTCGAAAGACTGGCGGGGTCCTTTCAGTGAGGGACAAGAGAGTGTATGGCGTCCACGCATTTCTGGAATCATCAGCAAGGCAACTTTTGTTGTGATCCTGAGGCACGTCGTCCTCAGCATTTGAGGTCGCTTTCGCTGGGAATTTCTGTGATTCCAAGGCCTTTTTTTTTTTAGGAGAGGGGTACATCGTCACATGGTGCGCTTTTCCAAACTGAAGATGCTGGCTCGTGGGGTGAGAGAGCCCACGCTCCACGAGAGCTTTAGTCTAAGAAATTTGAGTGATCTTGTTGCATGTATTATTGCAATACAACTCACGTTGTTGATGATTAAATCATGTGTCGTCGAGTCATATGAGCTTTAATTAAAAATGCTTTCTATAGATGTGATGGATTTCATATTTAAAATAAGTCACAAAATCTCACACTTAGATCAATTTTGAAGCCGTGTTTGCCGCACATTAATTAAATGGAGCAGTAACTTGATGCACCTTGACGTGACAAATTATGTACATCCGGTGGGATTAGTCGAGAAAACAAAAATTGATAGTTGTATTGTAACATTAGAAAAAAATAAAGTAAGAATGGATAAAAGTTGTGATGTATAGCCCACCCAATTCCACACTACCTGGAAGAAGACCTCGTGACTCGATTCATTATTGCGACTTGTACTCAATCGAGCACCACTTTGAGTTCTCCTTTTAGGGCTGCACCCACGTGAATCGAGTTGGATCATTGCAAATGGTTTTAGAGCAATGCACCAATTGGAGGTGCAAGAACGAGGGTCACGCTATAGGAGCCACCTCTTGTACCTGTATAGGATTAAGCACTACATGGTGAGAACCCCTCCTTGAACCTGTATATTAGTGCTATAAGTGGAGAAGTTTGGACTACTTCCTTGTTTGGTTTTGCTTTTCCAAGGGATTTTGAGCCCACAAAGCCCTTTGGAGAATATATAAAATGTTTAGTAAGTGTTTTTGCGATCCCAATGGCAAAATGCTAGTATTAGGAAGGCCGAATGCCCAAAGCAGGTCTTGTGATGTTTTAGACTTTCAGCTTTTAGTAGTGCAAGTCCCATGGATATTGTTCATTTCTTCATTGTTATCATTTTCCTCAATTTGCATCAAAGAGCTGCCAAAGGCTGCCGACAGTCGTTGAGGGGTCACTTGTCCCCAACAACTGCTGCTTGAAGGGTTGCTGGTCCCCAACTATCACCGCCTAGGTTGTGCGACCCATGGCATCGGTTGAGGTTGCGCAACCTCAAGTACGGCTTCTTGGTGGCCAAGTCCGATCGTCAGCAATTAGCCGACAATTGAGCTCCGCCAGATTAATTTTGATTTTTTTTAAAAAAAATTTAATAAAAATCCTTTCCAAATGTAAGTTTTACCAAATGGTATTTAAAATGGTATTTAAGTTAAAGTTATTTTTAATGCACTTTAGAGTTATAATTTGCTAAACACAATAGCATTTCGGAAAACCCGTTTCACCCAAAAGATATTTGCATTTTCTCAAAGTTATTTTCCCAAATTCGAACCAAATGGGGCCTACATACGTCGGTTGGGCTGTCACATTGTACCTTGCTTATTAACTAGATTTATCCTGGTTTTCTACACATGCATGTTATTTCCAGTATCCATGTATAATTTATCATCAGTTGATCTTCCTTTAGCAGGTGGATAGATCATATTGACATGTTATTTTCAGGTAAAGGACACTAGGAATTCCAAAACTTGGTACAAATGAACACTTTAATGTCAAAGTTCCATAAGGTACACATAAAAGTCACTTTTTTTTTCCTGAAAAGTGGGATACTTTAGTGCCAAGTCCAACGAAAATAATCGAAAATCCGATGTAGCATTTTTTTTAACAATAGATATGATCTACATGGCTCACTAGAAACCAACTTAGCAATGATATCTAGCAAAAACCACGTCATTTTGCCCTAAAATATGAATTCTAGTATAAATATTAATTAAAAAATTAAATTATATGAGAGAGAGAGAGAGAGAGAAAGAGAGAGAGAGATAGAGATCTATAGGAAGCTTTGATGAGGGCTTGCACAGCCCTTGTTGCCATTGCTCCATCATCGTCGAGAAGGGCTGGCGATGGTGGGGCGAGGGTTAGTTGGGTTGCTAACCCTTAGGTAGTGGTTGGCAGCCTTATTGACCACTAGCGAGGGCTTTCTTAGCCGGATTTGGGGTGAGGTCACAACCCTCCCCCAAATCCGGTAAGGGTTGCCCACCCTTGCCTTGGTCAAACTTGTCCCCCTTGCCTTGGTCAAACTTGTCCCCTTCTTCTTCTTCTTCTTCTTCTTCTTCTGTTAGTTTTTTTTTAATTTATTTGAATTAATATTTATATTAAAATTCAATTTTGGGGCCATGTCAATATTAAAATGATGTTATTTTGCACTTATTTAGCCATGTTAATGTCTGAAAGCGATATCATTTTGTACTTATCTAGCCATGTTGCTGCCAAAAATGTCTTTTGCACTTATCACAATTGAAAAATGTCACATTAGTAATTTATCTGAATTTATCGTCATTAGTATTCAAGTGTTCCGTTTTTTCTCCAATTTTAGCACCTAAGTATACCTTTTGAAACTTTTGGCTTTAAAGTGTCTTTCGTGCCAAGTTTTGATATTTTATGTATTCACAAATCTGTTATTTTTTATTATATTCTTGAAAAATTTCGATTGCAAAACTGTCCATCGTAAAGGAGCTTATCTCCATCTTGTTCCTCGAAAGTACCCTGGTCACTACAGACTGTCAATATCCTCTGTGGTCATCAGAGCAAGTGGTCCAGCTCTCTCATCTTTGAGGTGGGATTTCCTTGATCACATGGTGGAATCCTCAAGACAGAAGATTTGTGTTGTTTATGTGGCTCGTCGATGGAGGATGATGCTTATGTGCAGAAATGTTCCTCAGGAGTTAGTAGTTCCTGTGAGGATTGGGATCATTGTTACCTTAAAGAGGTCAATTGATATCTCCTTCAATCTACTGTTTTGAAGAAGAAGCCTCGTCAAAACGATTAGAGCCATTGACTGAGATTAGAAGACATCCTTTCAGACCCTACCCATCAAGTGAGATCAAATGATTGTCATGAATCTCTGTCTCATATGGTCGTGAACTTTGTCATCACCACGCCTCTAGAGGCAATGCAAAAGTGGCAGCCGGAATTAGGTACTATTAAAGCATCTCGCGTTGGTACTTGGTATAACAACGGGATTTACATGCTTGTCATATGTGTGATATTCTTTCACCTATAGGCTGTCGGACATTCTAATATAGTATTAGAGCCAGATTTTACTTTCAGTTTTTGAACATTTGAACAAGGACAATGGCTAGCCCAAGAGGGAGTTCGGGCAAGTCATCCTAGGATTAGGGTTCTTTGTACACGTAAGTGTAGACAGCGTTCTTATGGACTTATCATCGAATTATCAACATATACTACGTAGAAAGACCCGCATAATCTAAAGGATAATGGACAGCTAGGTTTTTTTTCACCATTCTCAGCTTCTTCTTCTTCTTTTGCATATTTTTGCAATATATACACACATACATATATAGATAGATATCATTTTCCTCCTTGTTTTTTTCCTTTTGCACGGCTCTTGAAACCTCGCTTTCCTGGGTCCAAGCCCGATCCGAATTTTACCATTTCCTTTATCCTTTTGGAACTTTCACAAAAATCAAAAAAAAAATTCCACATACCACCCACAGATCTATGCAAGAAATTGCTCAGTCCTGTCCCCATGCAACCGTATTTTTCGAAAAATAAAATCGTTATTATCATCATCTCATTTGTCTCATGTAAGAAATCCCATTATTCTTTGCTAGTATCCACGCGTGCCCCTCCAACGGGCTCCCAAGTTTCAAATCTTGAAAATATTTTTGTAATTTTCTTGCTCTTTTTAATCCCTTTCTCCAACGTTCGTTCCCTTCCAAGAAAATGAATGTGAGCGATTATTGTCAGCTACGATTGGTAAAAATCTCACTTTGAGAATTTACTTAATCCCAGCACATCGAATGATTACAGCTAACTAAGCGCCAAGTTTGAAAAAAAAACCTCGGAGAAAAGGAAGGTGAATGTTGTCTTTTTTTACCTTGTCGTGCATGTGAACGAACGAGGTGACTCCTGCCTTAGGGCAAATTCAATCGAGAGATCATTAACACCGGGAAGTCAACTTCAGAAAATCAAATCCTCTCTCTTTAAATCACATCAGCATGTGGTGTTTGGTCATTTAGCATGCCAGCAATTTAACGGTGACTAGACCAAAAATAAAAAAGAAAAATTAAAGGCGAAAATTCAAAATCAGATGTTTTAGCTTTCATATCAAGTATTGCATCACAATCATAATCATTGAATACCATTTAAGTAGGTCGAACTCAAAGACTTTATAGAACTATTGAAAATACAGAATCAGAGAACATCAACATAAGTTCATGATGGGACTTTTTACAAGAAAGATTTGATGATGTCATTATAGTATGTTAGGTGAAGGAAGAAGAGATTTTAAAAATGCGAAATCAAGATGATTAACTAAAAATAATATTCTTGGATGATGTTAAACAAAAAGGGTACATATTGCAATGCGCATTAATATGAACCACAATGCACAATTTTTCTATTTACTAGAAAACAAATTTTCGATGAATGAGATGATTAATTGATGATTATATAAATTGAAAATATTATCCAAAATGTCTTGATAGTCTTAAATTTTTTAAATTTTGTTTTACAATCGGTTCTAAATATTTTAATTTTAGCTAATGTGAATGTCATTTTCTTATTTAAATAGATATCAATCGAAAATATCCGATTAATTTGACGAAAATTAAAATTAAATTAATAAAAGTAAATTGAATGAGTCACAATTTTCTCCCCGCGCCTGAGAGCCAGCAAGATAGCAGGATCTTCTTTTTCCACGTCGCGTCACACCTCACGTCCATCACCGATCCCCGTCTCGTGAATTAACCCATCGGACGGACGGACGGCCACCGACTTCTTCTTTCCTCTCATCGAGCCATCTTCCCCGGCCGCCGGGACCCACCTCCCTAGCTTTTCTCTCCCCCCGCGGAAAGGCCCCCCAATCATTGCCCGACACGTGGGTCCCAAGCGGGCCCCCACCTTCCGCCTCGATGTATATAACCGAGCCAAGCGCCGGGACGCTCGGCCTGACACTCGCGACACTTCGGTCCTCCTTCTGAGCAGCACGAGAAGAAGAAAACTCCAAGCGGCGGCGCTGTTCATGCACGATTCCCGCCGGCCGTCGTCGTCGTCGTCCTCTGCTGCTGTCCGCCTTCCCATCTTCGATTCTCGACCGGCCCTCTGCGTCTCTCTCATTTGCCATAGCTGAGAAAAGCTTCGAGCGCGCCATTTTCTTGCAAAAGACAAAGCTCCCCATTTCAAGCAAAGACCCACCATTCCATCCACGAGCCATGACGCTCCCCTCCTCCTCTCTCTCCTCTTCTCCCTCGCCTTCCTCCACTGCTGCCGCCACCCTCCTCGCGCGCTTTCGTCGCCCCTCTCGGAGCTCCACGCCCTCATGGCCCTCAAGGCCGCCCTCGACCCCTCCGGCCGGGTCCTCACCTCGTGGTCCCCCGGCGCCGACCCCTGCGGCGGCGGCGCGTCGTTCGAGGGGGTGGCGTGCGACGAGCGCGGCCGCGTGGTGAACGTCTCGCTGCAGGGGAAGGACCTGAGGGGGCGGATCCCGCCGGAGATCGGCGGGCTCGGGAGCCTGACCGGGCTGTACCTGCACTTCAACGCCCTGGGCGGGGAGGTGCCCGGGGAGATCGGGGGCCTGAGGATGCTGACCGACTTGTACCTGGACGTCAATGGATTCTCCGGGGAGATTCCTCCCGACATCGCCAACTTGACTAACCTTCAAGGTTGGTTCGTTTTCTGTTTTGTTAGTTTTCCTTCATTTGTACGACCTCGGTTGATAGTGTTCTGTCTTATTGAGAGCTTGAACCTGGTTCTTTCTTGTGGGCTCTGCAGTTTTGCAGCTGGGCTACAACCGGTTCTCCGGCGGCATCCCTAGACAGCTAGGGTCCCTGCCGAAGCTGACCGTCCTTGCCTTGCAGTACAATCGCCTGACCGGCGCCATCCCCGCCAGCTTGGGGGACTCGGCGAGCCTCAAGAGGTTGGACTTGAGCTACAACAATTTCTTCGGCTCGATCCCGGCGACATTGACCAATGCTTCTAGTCTCGAAGTCCTGGACGTGCGCAACAATACCCTGTCGGGCTATGTCCCTACCGGTAAATCTTTAGTCTGCTCGGATTTTCGATGTTGCCGGTTCTTTGTTTTTCCATGTTCGATCTAGAAGGACGTGTTTGATGGAGTTCAGCTTGTTTTCGATTTACTTAGGCTTGAAGAGGCTCAATGATGGTTTCCAATATGAAAACAACCCTGACCTATGTGGAGTCGGGTTCTCCAACGTCCGACCCTGTCCGACCGTTTACCTGGACCGGCCTGAGCCCCTCCGACCCGATACTCTTTCGAAGAAGAACATTCCCGAGTCGGCTGATTTGAATTCGACCTGCGGGAAAGCGCACTGTCCTAACAGATTAAGTGGCCGAAGAGCCGGTGTTGTTTTAGGGGTGGTTGCAGTCGTAGCTGTTATCGGGTTCGCTGTCGTTGGATTTCTCACCTTCTCATGGCACCAGAATCGAAAGCAGAGGAATTCAAGCTCTCTAGACGTTTTGGATAAGCGGGTCCGTGCCAGTCGAGGCGTTGAGAATCGCTCGAAGAGGGCCTCTGCTCTCATCAGTCTCGAGTACTCGAACGGGTGGGATCCGCTGGCCAAAGGCGGTGGCGGGAGCACCTTCTCCCAGGAGGTTTTTGAGAACTTCATGTTCAACTTGGAGGATGTGGAGCGCGCAACCCAGTCTTTCCTGGAGAGCAATTTGCTGGAGAAGAGCAGCTTCTCTTCTGTACACAGGGGAATCCTCAGGGACGGGTCGGCCGTCTCGGTAAAGCGCTATGCCAAGATGAGCTGCAAGTCCGATGAGGCCGAATTCCTCAAGGGCTTGAAGCTTCTGACCAAACTGAAGCATGAAAACCTGGTCAGGCTCAGGGGATTTTGCTGCTCGAAAGGGCGAGGTGAGTTGTTCCTGATCTACGAGTTCGTGCCGAATGGGAATTTGCTGCAGTATCTTGACGCGAAGCCTGGAGGCGGGAAGGTTCTCGAATGGCATACCCGAGTTGCGATCATAATCGGCATTGCTCAAGGTCAATGTTACTCCACTGCTTTAATTCATCGATTAGGGACACTGGAGAAGCTTCTCAGTTTTCATTTACGCTTCTTTTTCACAGGTATCAGCTACATACATGAAGATAAAGGAGACAAGCCCAGACTAGTCCACCAGTCAATATCAGCCGAGAAAGTTCTCATCGATTACTGGAACAACCCGCTGCTTTCGGACCCAGGTCTGCACCACCTCCTCGCAGACGATGTAGTCTTTGCTATGCTCAAGGCCAGCGCTGCCATGGGCTACCTCGCCCCTGAGTACGCAAGCACCGGCTACTTAACCGAGAAGAGCGATGTGTACGCATTCGGTGTTCTGATGCTCCAGATTCTATCGGGGAAGCGTGTGATCACTCCATCGATTCGGCACGGAGTGGAAGCATGTTGCTTTGACGAATTCATCGATGAGAACCTTGAGGGGAATTTCTTGGAGACTGAGGCGACCCAGCTCGCTCGGATTGCGCTTCTTTGCACCCGAGACTCTCCTATCGACAGGCCATCGATGAGAACTGTGGTGCAAGAGCTTGATATGCTGATCGGCATTTCTTGACAGTTGCAGTTTTGCTTGTCACCGTGACTTTCGGTCCCCAAGAGGCGAGACTATCACAATTCTAATTAACTACTAGGTTAATCACAGATTTCCAGATGTGTCAACAGCCGCATCCTCTATAACAGTTGACGAATTTCTCTCTTAAGCATCAGCCATAGTAATAGTTGTTAGGGGAGAGTAAGGGCATGAGTAAGCTTGTAATGCATCAAAACATGTAACTGGTATGCATTGAGTGCAGGACTCTTAATAGTTAGAGGGTGCCCTATGCATTATACTCATAAGATTGCTCGAAAAGAGACTGATGGCTGTTCGGATTCTAATCCCTTTTTTCCTTTCGTTTAATTTAAGGAGACCATGTTGTAAATGATTATGCTGTTTGGCGACGAGTGAATAGACTGTTTCTGACTTAATACCATGAACCTGGAACTTCTTTTGACAATACATTTGGCGAACCGCGATTTGCTTTAGCAAAATCGAATGTTTTAATTCCTGATCTTGATTTTGCAGAAATGTTGTGTTCTCAGTAGTTTCTTTCCCTTCTCAAGCTTTGAGGGGGCTAAAAGAGGCTAACTCTGCAGAAAACACAACTTGCTTATAGAAAAGAAAAGGCAAAGACTTGTAGATTGTTACTACATAATTCAATCAGTCGCTATTTATATATACAAAATTTTAAGAGTTAGTGAGGATGACCAGATCCAGATCCAGCAGAAAGTCTTGGTCCTCTCTGTTTCCCTGGCAGATCCCAAAATCAAATAAATCTCTTCCTCAAGCTTCAATCCTTTTCTGCGGCGGCAAGACGATCCTGAAAACATGCTCTTCGCCAGTGCAGTCGTCCACCGTCACTACCCATCTGCTCTTCTTCCTGCAGCACCCGCCATTGCCGCTGCCGATCCTGCTGCCGACTTTAGCACCTTTCGCAATCCTAGTCACCATAAGACCCTCCCCTATTGGCAAAAAGTGACCTCTTAATCCACTCCACAACGCGCCCTCCTGCAGGGCATTGTACCCCACGACGATCCCTCCGCCGCCTTCCCGCACCGCCTCGAACGCCCCGCGCGGGTCATCGCCTCTGCAATCCAGGAGCACGAAATCCGCGCCCCTGAGCTCGTTCAGCAAAAGGGTCCTCGCCTTCCCCACCACAAACTCGACTCGTCGGGCGTGACCCCCCAGCGCGTCCCTGGAGGCTCTCGACTCATCCGGCCCGGGCGAGACGTGGACGACCCGCCCGCCCGTCTGGTGCGCTGCCGCGACGAGCGCGACCGTCATGGAGGCGTCCTCGACGGCGGCGCCGGTTGACGACACCATCACCATGAGCTGCGCGTTGTTTCCCGCCGCGAGCGCTGATATGAACTCCGCTGAGTCGGGCTCTTTCCCTCTCTTTCCCTGCACACAAAAACGATCGCGGCTTCGCGTCAGACCTCGCTTGGATACCGCATGCAGCATTCAACGCCAACCCCGATCAGATCTTGATTCAAACCGAGGTTTGCATGAATGAAAAGAACGCTTCTGCTTACCGTTTTCACGGTTCGGAGGTAAGCTTTCGTGGCGTTTTCGGATGACCAGCAAGCCATTTTGCAATTTCGCTGGGAACAGAACTTCTTTTGAAGGAGATTTCAGGAACTTAGGTTGCTGCCTGGAGTGAAGTTGGAAAGTGCAATGCCTTGCCATCTATATATAGTCATAGGATGTGAAATTAGAGAAATTAATTTATATTTTTTTTTAGAGGAATTGATTTTATTTTATTTTATTTTTTGTAATCTGTACGCCCGTATGGAATATGTGAGGGAAGGTTGTCGGTTGAGGGGACCGGTGGTCAGACAATTAATTGGAGGCGGCATTGGTTCTTATTTTTATTAATTTGTTATTTTAATTATATTTTCTTTGGTGTGATTTTGTAATTTTGGTGAGAGAGTAGATGTGATGTGAAATGACTGAGAAAAGAAAATCAAATTAGTGCTGGAGGACACACGGTTTCACTCCAAAATTGTATTATTAACTCAGATTTTAGACTTGGGAAAATTAAAGTTAAGGGTCATGAAAGTGGCATTTAGAGGCCTAAGCCATGTTTTTTTGTACCATGTGAAGGGCTATATATATGGTGCATTTGCAACTATGACATTGGTTTATTTGGTACCTGGATTATCTCTATTGCTTGAGCTACATTGGTTTAAATTGGAACTATGTCCTCATAATGGAACTATTTGAAGAATTTTTATTAGATCCACTCTCTTTAAAATAACTTTTTTGTAGCATCATCTGTCACTCAATAGCTGAATATAATACATGTCTTTTGAGATCTACAATATTTTTAATTTTTTTCAATTGTTGACATACCTAGGTTATGTTTATTTTTTTTCTAAAAATCAACGATTCAAAAATATTATTTCTAAAATTGATTGCATGTATCACTTATTTAAGTAAATTAACAAAACACATTTTATCATAAACAAAAATATTATAGGTGTAAATTGGGTTTGATAATGAATTTTTTTTCTTGATTAGTTCATTTTTATGATTTTTTATTCAAATCATTGATTTTCCATGAAATCGTAGAAAAGTGGAAGAAGATCCATCGTGTCCCTAGCTATATGAATTGAGAAATTTGTACCATGCCAATCCATACATAAAGGTGTATACTTGAATTGTTTAACATCGATTATTTTAAATATCTCTCTTTGAAATGCCAAAAGGATTTTCAAATTTTATGGCACATACACTTTTATTTTCTTAAAATCTGCAATGTTCAAAGCTCTCACTATATTGATACTTTAAATTTTGACTGGAAAGTAAAAATGTACTTTTACTTTTGCTTAATCTTCTACAGACAAGCTTGTTAACCCACAAATTCCCTAGTCACCCCACGATTTTACAATCTTATCTATAGACCGAAAATTCCTTTTGCTTTTAACGTGCTCTAGGTCAGTAGTTTCCATCACCTATGATGGGTCGAAGGGGTTGGAATTTCTCAATGATTATTAGCCTAAGTACTTTATTAGACCAATCTAGCATATTAAATCTTAGCAAGTCCATGGCCGGTGTCATTTTGCTTCATTGTTTTTCCCATGCACATGCAATGCATTGGCTAAATAACACGTACTCGTTCCGAGTATACACTTTCTCCTACATTATTGCTTGCCCTAAATAATATTTTTTCTAGGTCACGACTGCAAATTATTAAATTGTCCCTCTTTTATTTATTTTTTTTAAGTGCAATGAAGGGCGTGTACACCTCCAACATGTCGACTGCTAGTCCCCCACATGTTGGCTAGATCACAAAGGCTGGAAAAAATTGCGAAAATTCTCTATAATTAAATTCCCCAGTTGTCATTTTTCAGATTTTCAGATCGACTTCTGAATCTTGGGAAAAAATGGTTTATTAATATTATGCTCATAATCTCTTGCACATTCCCCAAAATATTTCACGGCTAGCTATTATGTTCCTTTAAATGTAACATAATATAGTATTTAATTCATTTTAAATAGGAACAATTTGCATTAATTTTGCAAGGGAGACATGGAGGACAAGGTACGCAGTTTGCTCGTGAAGTATGGGTTGCCCTTGTTGTTGTTGAGACATTGTCCCTTCTAGATATAACGAATTTAAACCGATTATTAAGTTATCAAAAAGAAATACTACTGAAAAAATATATTATAAAATTTGTTTGTTTTGATAAAAATGTAATTTGAAAAACACTTTCCTAAAAATGATTGCTTCTTTTACTTACAAAAGTTAGTGAATGAAAAGTATTTCTATTTGTCAAAAAATGTTTAAGCATAAATTATTTTCTAATGAAAATATATTTTTATTAGTTAATTATTCTAATATAACCAATTAATTTTAGAAAAATATTTTTCAAAATGTATAATTTCATGAAACAAATGGACTTTAGTGACAAAAAATTGGTAGAGATAGACTTAATTATAATTATAATTATTATTCTCCTCATATAGTTCTCTCTCTCTCTCTCTCTCTCTCTCTTAAAATCGAAAAAAAGGCACACAAAAAAAAAAAAAAACACTGGAGTTTGCACCAGAAATATAACATCTGTACAAACAATTTATTTCCCAGAAAAAAAATAAAAATCGAGTGATTGTATAGTTATTATGGGTTGGCGTGGTCAACCTTCAAATCTAAACATGTATAATTGAGAAGCACATGAATCTAAGTGCGATCATGTTGCTTGCATTGACAGTAACAGCCGACCATTATTTTTTAAATTGGCTAAAAAGGACCATTAATTTTAATAATTCCAGGCAATTTCCACGGGGGTGGCAAATTATAAAAAGACAATTTTCAAGGGACTTTCGGCATTTTCCAACATATCTTTCCCAACTTTTATTGATTATTTTTGTTGGGAGTCCAAGTTGAGCTTACATTCACTAAAAAACTTTAAGTCAATAAGCTATGACCCGATTAGGATATATTAATTACTCACACCATATCCACTTTTGATGTGAAACTTTTCAAGTATGATGTATAGTAATAATTTTAACATACAAAGTAGAAGAACTGATTTTAGAAGAGAAGCGCAAATGAGAAACAAGAAATAGAATAGGGTTTGCCCATATTTATTTCATTAGGACACTCAGCCACCTTATTAACCACAAGTGTGTATGATTTCCCTATCATATCGTAAGTCAGCACATATTTATTTATAGAATACGCCAATTTGTGTAGAAACTGGAATTAGAATATAATAAGAAGTGTGATTAAATTAGAAATTATTCATTACATTGTAGAACATTAAAGTAAACATAATCACAATTGGAAAAAAAAAATAGGTCTCTTGAAAATTTCTTTTTAGCAAAGCTAATAATTAAATAAGGAAAATCAAAATGAAAAATGAAAACATAGTGCTTTAAATGCTTTATAACAAATAACCACTCAAGGAGGAGGAGGAGGAGAAGAAACGTATTAGGGGATGCATACATAATACTCTTTGTTGTAACTAGAAAATAATAAATTCGAGAATTATTAAAGAAAATGATTACTTGCATCTTTGATGTCGAGTATAACATCCGCAACACTTAAGTCTTTCATCTCAAAGTGCTTCTTGAGAATACTCTTAGCAATTTTGATAACTTTAGCATTATCTCCAAAAATTAGCAAATCATCAACATATAGCCAAATAAGTACTTATCCAATTGACGTGGATTTAGCATACACACACATGTTACACTCATTGATTTTATACCCATTTTGGATCATCACATTGTCAAACTTCTCATGTCATTGTTTGGGAGCTTACTTAAGTCCATACAATAATTTGATCAGCTTACACACTTTGTGTTCTTATCTTTGACATTGAATCCTTCCAATATATATATATATATATATATATATATATATATATATATATATATATATATATATATATATATATATATATATATATATCCTTGTAAAGATCACCATTCAAGAATGTAGTTTTCACATCCATTTGATCTACTTGCAAATTGTATAGCGAAATTATAGCAATCAACATCCTAACTAATGTTATTCTTGCTATAGGTGAATAAGTATCAAAGTAGTCTAAACCTCTCTTTGTCAAAACCCTTTGGCAACAAGACGTGCTTTATGCATATTATGGAACCATCAGCTTCATGCTTCCTTTTGAAGATCCATTTACATCTAATTCATTTATTTCCTGGTAGAAGATCAACAAATTCCTAAGTATAATTACTTATGATAGAATCCATCTCATTATCAATAGTTTCTTTTTAGTAAGGAGCATCTAGAGTTGGTATTACCTCTTGAAATGTTTGAAGCTCACTTTCTAATATGTACATTAGAAAATTAGGTCCAAAAGACTTTTCAATCCGTGACCTCTTGCCTCTTCGAAGTTCAGTTTCTTTAGCCAAAACTTCATCATTCTTAGATCTAGATTCTCTAGATCTCTTCTAAGAAGGTTCACCTTGAATTTTTTCACAGGATATATATCCTCAAAGAATTTAGCATCCCTTGATTTTAGAACAGTATTGGCATGGATTTCCACAATTTCAAATTGTAAACCAAAAATCTATATGCGCTGCTATTTTGAGCATAATTAATGAATATGCAATTCACCGTTTAAAATTTCAATCAAGTTTGTTCAAGAGGAATTGCCACTTTGGCTAGGCACTCCCACACTTTCGAAAAATTGTAGGATGATAATCTTCCATTCCATAACTCATATAAAGTTTTACCTGTTTTCTTATGGGGCACTTTATTAAGAATAAAGTTCTTAATTAAAACTGCCTCCTCCCACAAATTTTGAGGTAAACCCGAACTTAAGAGTATAGTGTTAGCCATCTTCTTTAGAGCTCTGTTTGGAGTGTAAGGTGCAATTATTTGAAGAATTATTCCCAAACCAGCACACAACTCTTTTAAGTTGGAATAACTATATTCTCCTCCTTTGTAAATAGAGTGTAAGGTGCAGTTGTTTGAAGAATTATTCCCAAACTAGCACACAACTCTTTTAAGTTGGAATAACTATATTCTCCTCCTTTCTAAATAGAGTGTAAGGTGCAATTGTTTGAAGAATTATTCCCAAACTAGAACACAACTCTTTTAATTGGAATAACTATATTCCCATCCTTTGTTAGATCTAAGTACTTTAATTGGTCTATCAAGTTGGTTCTCGACCTTATTTTTATACTTGATAAACATACTCATAGTCTCATTTATGCTCATAGTCTGACCAAAAAAAAAAAAACATGCTCATAGTCTCATTTTTGCTAGTTAACAGATAAATATAACAAAATCGAGTATAATCATCTACAAAAGTGATGAAGTGCTTCTTTCCACCTCTACTTTCTACAAATTTTAAATCACATAAATCACTATGGATTAATTGTAGAGATTCACTTGTTCTTTCAACAAATTTGAAAAATTTCTTAGCAAACTTAGCCTCAACACAAGTCTTACTCTTGTAATGGACATCCTACTCAAACTTTGAAATTACCTCTAAGTTTGCTATCTTTTTTATTGTACTATAGTTTACATGTCCTAATTTACTATGCCATATATAAGGGGACACAATAGTGTAAATTGAAGACTTTTCTTTCTTACTAGCCTTTGGATACAAGAATCTCGAATTTACATCAATGATAGCAACATTGGCTTTGAACAACTCATTGTACAAGTACCCTTTCTTCATGTACGTTCCTCCTTTGGAAAATACAAACTTATCCCATTAACCTTTTTTAACAAGTATGGACCCAAAAATGAGATTCCATTGGAGCTCTGGTATTTGCAGTATGTTTAGCAATGTGATTTCCTTGCTATAGGTGAACTTCACGATAACCTTTCCTACCCTAGCAATATTTGTTGTTGTAAAGTTACCCACATAGAGCTTCTCTTCTTCCTCAGCCTTCTCGTAATACGAGAATATATGTTTATCTACACAAATGTGATTTGTGACACCTATGTCCAACCATCATCCAATCACCAATTGGTATTGTTTGACACAAAGGATACCTCAAACATCACCACAGCAATAAGTTTAGTAGCATCTTCTTGCTTTGTTGAATTTAGCTACGTGGCTGCGCTACTGCCCTTGCCTTTATTTGGGCGCTTCTCACAATCCTTAGCCCGATAGCCATGCTTATTGCAAACAAAATGTTGTCCCTAGAATTTCTAGGATTGTTCCATCTGCTTGTCTTTTTCTTGAAATGACTTCTTACTTTTCATACCTTGCTTGGAATTGGAAAGCTCCATAGTGTTGATCTTCA
The DNA here is from genome assembly GCA_017140185.1 of Eucalyptus polyanthemos subsp. polyanthemos. Lineage (NCBI taxonomy): Eukaryota > Viridiplantae > Streptophyta > Magnoliopsida > Myrtales > Myrtaceae > Eucalyptus > Eucalyptus polyanthemos. The sequence continues at coordinate 18,245,168 of CM029460.1, read as the reverse complement.
GTTCCATAGGAGGGTTTGCATTCTTCCTAATTTCCTCCTCGATTCTAAGGTGCAGAATGAGATCTTCAAGGGTCATCTCTATCTGTTTGTGCTTCAAATAGTTTTTAAAGTCTTACCAGCTTGGAGGCAGTTTCTCAATAATAATTGTCAGTTGAAATGATTCACTAAGTATCATTCTTTCAGTAAAATGTCCTTCAGAATCATTTGTAATTCTTGAACATGATTCATGATAGATATATAATTTATCAAATTGAGTTCTAGGAATTTGGCAGCCACGAATTTCTTGGTGCCTGCGTCCTTAGTTTTGTATTTCTTTTCTAAGGACTCCCATAATTGTTTAGCACTTTCAATGTTACAATAAACATTCTATAGGAAATTCACCAAACAGTTAAGGATATAGTTCCGGCATAGAAAGCCTCCATGCCTCCAAGCCTTCAATGCCCCGAGGGTCATGACATCTTGCTCATCTAGACTTATTATCTGTCACACCTCTAATAAGTACTTTGCTAGATTCAACGTGGTCAAATAGAAGAATATTTTCTTCTACCACTACTTAAAGCCTACACACGTGAATTTCTTTGGTTTTGTGTTCAATATTATTGGAGGTGTTACCATCAAACTAGGCAAAGCCTGTTGAACCATCCCTCCAAAAATTAGACCATATGCCATTTGACTTGTACTATTTTGAAAAATGGTCTCAGATATATTAATTAGGCAACTTGTACCAGTACCTCCATGGATGGTTTTAAGGCTTCCAACATTTGCTGCCATAACATCAGGCTATGAGGTTTGAACCTCACCGATCGAAACAACCATAGGAATGTCTCTAGGAACATTCTGGACATTATTATCATCAGCCATCTTGATTTTTTGGTAAACCCAACAAACAATGATAACGATAATTGTCTTTAGATTGTTGAAAAATATATAAAGAGGAGGAGGAGAAGAAGAAACATATTGAGGGATGAATACATATTTGTTGTAACCAAAAAATAATAAATTTCAGAAAGTGATAATAATAAGAAATAGTAATTAGAGGTGAGGTATGGTTCGCCGCATCTCCTTATGACGATTAGTTTCTGCTAGCAATGCTAAGTAGCTTCATGAACTTCATCTTCCAAAATACAACACCTCAAATCCGTTGGTGTTAGCACTATACGAACGGTACTCTGTTGAACACTTCTTAAAATTGGCACGCTTAGAGAAATCTAGAAGGGAGTAGATGTGAGTGTTTCACTTCTTAAAGGAATGAAGATTTTAAATTCTATTTATGGAGTTTTAGAATTCATGTATAGAAGCCGTACATAAACCTTGAATTAAATACAAAAATCTAGAAGATACATGAATTAAATGGATACAAGAATCCATGATATACATGAACTATAAATTAAGTAGACACATGAATTCAAGAGATACATGAACTCGAATAATGAGATACATGAACAGAAACTATGTATCCGAATAATGAGATACATGAACGGAAACTATGTATCTCATTTTTTGCTTACTTTCGTTGATCCATTAACACACATAAATAAAGCAATTTTTTGTTAGGACAACTAGATCTTGCATAGAGTTAGAAAATCTACAAAAGAAAAGGGATTGTAGTGTCCCCATCTTTAAATTTGAATAAGATCATTGAAGGAAACTTTGTCTCCTTAAAAAAATAAGGTGAAAATAATTCCACCCTAAAATTAACTTTGAGGATATCAATGAATTATCCATTAGTATATTTAAAGAAAATACCATTTATCTTACTTTTGCTTTAAAAAATATAATAGAAAGAAATAAGAAGATATACATAGCAACTCTCCAATTTCCGGCCCAAAAAAAGAAAGAAATATCTTCAATAATTTCCAACTTGACCGACCTCACAGCATAACCGCTCATTTTCTTCCTCTGTATGATTGATAGGGTGTCGATTCTCGATCCAATCCAATGAAACCAATCATTTTTTTCCTTCACTAAAAAAGGGTTGATTACTTTAATTTTTTTAAGAAATAATGAAAATATATGTAATCGATTTGATCTAGTTTTCCCTTGGAATCGAGAATCGGACCGCCCAGACACTAGTTCCACTTTTAGGAATCGAGAACTAGACCCAACCGATTAGTTTGGTTTGCTTCGGGTGTTTTTTATTTGGGTAGTCCATTTTACACATCCCTAATGTATGTGCTTAGAGCATATATGAAAACTAGTCATTGATAGTTTGGTAGTGGTGATTGGAGATCTCTTGAATAAGGGGAAGGGGATACCAAAAGGTCTTTATTCCCATTTCGCTGGTCTCAACCAATCAAGATCATATATTAACAAACATCAATTGAAAAGTGCCAAAGATACATATCATGAATTTGGACAGGTGTTTGGTTGTACTAGAATCAATCTATAAAGCATTTGATGGAAGAAGTTTATCTGTTTCTAATTATAAGTAAAAACTAAGCCGTTAATAGGCAAAATGCGATCGTAATTTTGCACATTAAAACGTAGAGCTTGTGCATAGCCTAAAAGGTGTTTCTTCTTCTCTCCTCACTCTCAGTCTATTTTATCATTGTGCTGATGGCTTTGCTGTTGAAATTGAATAGTCTGGATTATACTAGTGGTGATTAAGTATGAGCGGTTCTAAGTTCCGCACATATTCTATCTAAAACTTGAAACTTAGGGCGCGTTTGGTAACGTTTCTGTTTAAAAATTGTTCCAGGGAACGAAATAGAAAAAAGTGTTTACGTTCCAGGAACAATTTCGAACAAAAAAGCGTGTTTGGTAAACTTGTTCCAGGGAACAAAAAATAAATAGAAACATGTTTGGTAAATTTGGATAATTTTTTTATTTCTTTTATTTTTTCTATTTTTTTCTTATTTTTCTTATTTTTTTCTTCTTTTGGCCGGCGACCGCCGTGACGAGGCCGAGCTCGCCCGGCCGGCGAGGCGCGGCCTCGCCGCCGGGCGAGCTCGGCCTCGCCGGATCTGGGCGAGATCGAGCTCGCCCAGGCCGGCGCGAGGTCGGCCTCGCCGGATCTGGGCGAGATCGAGCTCGCCCGGGCCGGCGCGAGGTCGGCCTCGCCATGGCTGGGCGAGCTCGAGCTCGCCCAGATCCGGCGAGGCCGACCTCGCCCGGCGGCCGCGAGCCTTGGCCTCGCCGAGCCACCGCCAGTCGGCCCGGCCATGGCGAGGCCGACCCTCGCCCGGCTACGGCAAGCCTCGGCCTCGCCGGGGACGAGCGACGTCGACCTCGCCGGGGCGGCGAGCCTCGCCGTGGCCGGGCGAGGCCGCGGCCCTCGTCGTCGGTCGCCGGCCATGGCCGAGGCGCGACCGGCCAAAAGAAAGAAGAACAAGAAAATAAGAGAAAAAAGAAAAAAAAAGTGTTTCGATTTGTGTTCGAAACAAAAAACAAGTTTTTTTGTTTTCTTTGTTTACTTTTTTTTTGTTCAACAAAAGAACAAAAAAACGAAACGCACACAAACGCGTTTATTCCTTTTTTATTAAAACAAAAAAACAGAAATTTTGTTCCAGGAACAGAAATAGGGTGCAGCCAAACGCGCCCTTATCCACTGGAATAAGTTTTTTTATTTTTTAAAAATTGGAACTTACCCCCACGCATATTGCACAGTATTATTAATTGAACAATTGCAAAGAATTATCCCTTTTAATAACCACAACTTGCTTATATTTAAACAATATAAAGAATACGAAATATTAACAAAATAAAAATTCGAATTATAAAATGGAAATTCAAATTAGTGATTTCAAATTATGTACTTATTATTGAACGTTGTGGAATATCAAATAATCATGCAAAGACATAGATTAAGATTAAAAAAAAAAAGATACAAAATCTTGTTTTGGGTGCTACTACCTAGAATCTGAGGTCTACCTTCTGAAATGGTCCTCATCGGTTCGGTTATTCGCTTTGAAGGTTTTATCCTGAAATTACGCCCTTTCCTAGTGGCGAGCGGGCCGAACCGGTCAACTTTGTGAAGTGAAAAAATGGACGGACCCGATTGGACCATCGATGATCCAACGGCTGAAGATCGCGACGAAAAGCTAAGAAAATAAGCTCCCACATGGCAATTCCCCGCCACAACAAGATTAGCGATGGAAGCTCTCTATCTGCTGGGCTCCATCGTCGCTACGTGCTTCACGTCCCTCGTCCTCTCCCTCGCCCTCCCCCTCCACGCCCTCCTCCGGCGGCTCCTCCGCCGCCGCGCCGCCGCCTCCGCCTCCGCCGGTGGTTCCTCCCCGGTCGACGGCGGCGGCGGCGGTGGCGACTCGGCCGCTCTCTACGAGGGCACCGTCTGGCACGAGCGCCGCCGCCCCGTCCGCCACTCGTTCCAGTACGCCGTGAGGTACGCGCTCATCGACCTCGACCGCGCGCCGCCCGGCCACCTCTCCGCCGACGAGGCTCGACGGTTCGCTGACACGAACGGACCCGTGTAATGATTTCTTAAAATGTTCCCTTCTTCTTTTCAGTTCGATTTCGTCATGCCGTGCTTTATGAAGTAATTTCAAGAGTGTGATCGCAATCCCCCCTTCTGCTGCGACCGCAATTGTGATCAAACCCTTGAATTGCACATGTTTGGAATGCGTGAATCCTTCTTTCATTTCCCCTTTTCGTTTGGTTCAAATTGTCTTTTTACTGAGTTCTAGTTATTGAGGTGCGGTGTTCTGGAAGCTAAGGTATTCGTTTTTCTTTTGCAGATTTCTCTTGACGATACCTCCTAGCGTGGGATATGAACAGAACCCATTGAGCTTGTACTATTGCTATGATCTAGAAGGCGCCGCTCAACATTTGCACAAGTGCATTGCTGAGGTATGCCGAGTCTTCCAATTTGTGTGCTTACAAGGTTTGCTTGAATTGTGGGGACACTTATTTTGGCTTGTTCAAAATGCTGACAAACCTGGTTTTTCTTGAAATCTAGAGGAACCCCTTTTGGCTGACTTGTAGTAGCAACAACACTGAAGTGTAATTCGAACCCATTGATACCCTCATATGCAAATGCACAAAAATTAAGACCTATGCGACTGACTGCTAGTGCATTGAGCATTGAGGGAATTTGGTTTATGTAGAGGGGGTGTTGCTTTGCTTTATTTTATTAGGTATTATGCTACTGCCTGCATTGGACACCGAACTAGAGATAAACTAGAGACTTGCTTGTTTCAGAAATGGATACCAGTCTGCCCAACATCTATCATATGGATTATATGATTGTGGATATTGGATATTGGATAATCTGCTAATTATAACTACATCTAATCTTTTGGCTCACTGGGATTGATTCAATGGTGATGAATACATAAGCAGTGCGTGTTTTTAAAGCATTAGTAGGTGAAACAATAGAATCGAAAAAGTAGGATTGTCAGCATGAAATCTGCATAATGTAGGGGTGTAAGGGTCTCGTATTGATATGTCGAATTTAGAGCCACCACTCTTTATTATATGTAATACAGTAAAGTCACTGGAATATATTGCCAACCATCTTATCTTGTATATTCTCCTTGTATTCTCATGCGAATGCATCTGATGTATCTTTCTTGCTTGCTTTTTGTGCGATTATTGTTACAGCCACCGACTTCAACCATTAAATGTTAAAACCTTTCACTATGTCAATCGGCAAATATATTATGATTAGACATCTTGTGTTTTTGTGAAGATGCTTACTTTTATGTCAGCATTTGCAGTTAGTTGATGGACTTTTATTGGTATAGGTAACTAATACACCATGGGGTGAGAGGGTTTTGTTTGTTTTCAATCCAAATTCTGATCTGGTCGCGAAGCCCCTGCATGTCAGTCCATTCATGGTATGTACAATTCTGTTGGCTCATGTAGTTCTCTTTTCTCTGCTTTTAGTTCTTTGTGCAACCAATAGATTATTTTAGAAAGCCTGGGCAATTTATGAGGGTCCCATCTTCATTCTATCAATGGAGTGGCTTATCCATAAATGCTTAAATAATACCATCAACTAGACACTTTGCAAAAGTAAGAAACCAGAGCATCCATCCCACTAGGACTTAAAAGTTCTTACTTTGCCTTTGCACTTTTTGTCCTTTGCTGTCCCATACCTCTGATATTATTATGCATGCCTGATTACTTTGACATCATTATTCAGTGTATGAATATTGCACTCTCAGTTAATCTCTTACAAGTTGGCTTAACCATGTAGATGCGAATTTTATACATTCAGCAATTATTGTTTTGATGCTTCCAATACAATATAGTGAAAGCCTTAAACATCTTGGAGAACAGTGTCAAAGTTCAAATGGTATGCACATGGCATAGAACTTGAAATTGATTACATTAGAATATGTAGAACAAGTGATGGATGACCTAAGAGAGAAGCTCTAGTGCTTAATGGAGAGTAAAAATGATGTCCCTTGTCATAATTGTGGTCTCCAAAGCCTGTCATGTGCCTCCCCACTACCATGTCAAATAAAATATAGCAGATGAGAAAAGTTTTCCACTTATGGACGTTCTGCACTCCAGCTTCACACATATTGAATAGCTTTGCCAGATATAACCTCACCCTTTGTTGGCTGGAAATATTTTAAAACTTTATGGAAGACCTATCCATGCCAAAATTTATCTAAGGATTTTCAACTTCTGATGATGGATACTGTCTCCCATTATATGATTGTTCTCACTCACTTAATCTTGAAAATAGTCAAGTCAATTTAAATCTTGAAGAAGTGTCTGCAATACTTTGCTCATTATTATTATTGCAGTAGTTTGTTTCTCTATCATGACATAACAGGAGTTTATTAAGAGGTATCAGAAACCTGTACATGCTATTTTTCCTTGAAAAATAGCATGTACTTTCTTTTCAGTATCTTTTCCTATCTTTCGAATCTTTTAGGAAGAATAAATTATTACACTTTATCCTGCTTAAAGTAATTGCAGGACATGCTTGGGAATTGGAGTATAAAAGCAAATGCTCCCGGGGACAATCTATTTGTGGCTATTTCAGTTCAGCATCCCAAGCTTGGTAACTACTTCACAGCTACCCTGAAAGCCAAAAGAGTTTCCTCATCAACTGTGTCGAATCATGCAACATTCTTCTGGTTGATGCCCCATAAGGTGGCATTATGGATATACTGGCATGTGAGTGAAACTGTCTTTACTGTCTGTCTGTATGTTTTTTTATCAGCTTAGATGGTCAAACCCTTTATTTTCCTCTTGTTTGGGTATTTCTTTTTTAACTTTACTTTCCTGAAGTCATGCCAGAATTGAATTAGGCCTTTATTTTCTAGTTGTCAGCTTTGATTTGGGTAAACCTATGGAAGATCAAATTCTTCCAGGTGAAATTATTAAGAGGAGAGATGCCTGACATTTAGTTACGATAAATTTTTGTTAGGGAAGACCATATCTCTTATAGCTGTAGTACCCAACAAAGTGGTTGGGGGTCAAATTCGTGAGAAAGGTCGTTCCTCAGGAGTTTGTGAAGGTCAGGAATACTTCCGAATGTGCTTTCAGAACTCTGATTGAGTTTCACAAGGATTTAATTACATGCAACACCTACAAGTGAATATCTTAGCTACATTATAAAGACGAAAATCTTGTTGTTTGCTTCTATCTTGTAGTCTCATAGACTTGCTTCTTTGACTTTGTTCTGACCAACTTACCATCGTGCCAAAACTGAAAGAATTTGTCCCTAGATAAGTCATTTTACTAGTTTGAGTTCTATTGTGTTGCATTTTAATTCATGATCATTGTTTTAAGTCCCATATGCAATAGTTCCACTCACATTCTCTCTGCCCTGAGATTAGTTCCACTAGACTAGTGGGAGCACAGGTACAATTGCGGCTGTTTAAGATTGCTGTTTGGAATCTTGAATGTGTACATGTTATTTGGAGGATACAATTGACTCTGGGTCTTGTCACCGCTTTGAGATACAGAGTCTTCCGAGATGGTCAATGAAGGTCAAACTGACTAATGTCGATGAACAGTTGAAATTGCGAAGTGACCTGAATTTCAGGGATGTAATCTTTAGCTAGTTTTCTCTGTTGCTTTTAGTTGACACCAGCAAGTTTATCACTAAGGTCCTCGAGTTTGAGAGCTATTCGACACCATTTATCTGTTCACTGTCTTTCTCTCTCCTTTTTCAGGCTTTTAAGCTCTGGTGGAAAAATGTGTCTTTCATCCAGCACCCACGCTATTCAAACCCTGCATATAGAGAGGAAGCAGCAGAACGCGATCAAGGACTTAGATGTTGCAAAGCATTTCGTCCAGATGGAATGAAAGATTCACCCCCTATCGGAACTGATTCAGATTCTTCATATGGCAAAAGTCAGGTTGATCGATGTTTTGTTTGGAGGGACGCAAGGTGGCCCTGGTCTTGATCCTGATTCTTGAGGAGAAGCTGCCCACTATATTGACCACCTCTTATTCTTAGTAATAGCTGTTACTGTTTTTTCAAATATTGTAAATGTTGCAGCTATGCACCATCTGATCTGACAGAGGTTTCTTCGAACAAGCGGCTAGCTACATCTCAAGAAGAGGGAACAGGCTTCATTAATTAATTAACTCTTATGAATTCTTGAAATTAAAGCAGTAAGGAGAGTAGCTAAGTCGATCATGAGAATGGTCAGAACACACACTAGATATGAGCCGCAGGTTCCGTCAGCTGAGTTCTAAAATCAAGAGAACTTAGGACAATCGGTTCAAAACAATGATCTATCTTTCTGAAATGCCAAAACAGAGAAAGAAAGAAATTCTAGTTTTGATCAGCCAGGGAGATTACCAGTAGAAAAGAAGAAAAAGGGTCAGAGAGTAGCATCTTCAAAGATTGAAGCAAAATCATTGAAGCAAAATCAAGGAACTTCAAGCCTACCTTCAACCTACAACAAAAGTTTCAACAGCTTTTGCTCCGAAGACTTCCTTAATCCCGCATCTATGTACAGTTTCATGAAAGCAAGATTCTATTTAGAAATCCGGCCGAATAATGCTCGACATAAGACCGTTTGGGTCAGACGCCTCTTGGATGTTGATCTTAAGCCACCGTTTGTTAAGTTCACGGCCGACCTCAATCTCAAAAACTCCTGCTTTAGTTGATTATTTTTCTTTCGTCTGGGTTTTTCAAACGCACTCACGTTCCGGGGCGATTATTTTCGTACTTAAAGATTCGGAGTAGAACTTTCCGCGCTACTGCTCTCATGGAACATACTTTCTTTTTTAAAGAAACCGATTGCATACTTGACGTGGTATAATAACCCTATGATAGCGATCACGTGATATCCATGTTGTCGACCACTTCGACACCAAAGAACAGGTCCCCACCAGGAGAAGGTCAAAGGAGCCAGGATCAGCGATTAGACGACTGACGAAGATACCAAACGACAGAAAAACAGAAGGGAACTCATTCAATCTTGACCATAGCCACCTACCTAAGATCATGACTTAATTATTTCCTATCGAGGCTGTCACTGACGACCGTCAGCTAAGCAACGGCTAGAAATCTTCTCGCTGATCTTCGAAGTACCAACTCTTGCCAATTCGACATAGCAGATCACGCACAAGCTGACGTCGTGTGATCAGGATTTTCGAGTAGGTTAAACATCCGGCTATCAGGTAAGTAGGTTTCCAAGTTTCCATTGGACTCCTCAAAGGCCGTCCCCCGATATTTAACATCACTACTTAGTATTCTCTCACATTCATGATCCCAGAGATAAACCACAAAGTGAAACGTGACATGCCATTTCCTCCAGAACCAGGAAGTGCCTGGCAATGAAGTAGCAAATCTTCCCTGACAATTGATGGAGATCAAACACATGCAAAGACTTTAAATTTGTCTGACACAGAACAATGCTAATTAGCATACCAGAACTATAATGACAAGACGCTATCTGTTCTACACTTCAACACACAATCGATCGGTTTCAACAAATCTCACTGTAAGCAAAAATTGATCTCATAATCTAGTCTATATTGATCCTAACCACCTTCTTAGTTCTTTCATTAGAAGGTGCAGATCTTGCTGCGTATTGGGGCCCCATTCCGCCAGGCCTCATTATCTGGTCCACAGATGGAAGCGCCCAACCTCCTGAGCTTGAGCTGCCTTTCTGTGCATCACTGCCGCGGCCTACATTAGAAACCCACATGCATAAATACAGAATGAGTCCATGAATATAGAAAGATCATTACAAACGCACATGCATATGGCTCCCCAAACCGTTGCTGCAACAGTTTGATCCAATCAACTCATAACTTAGACAACTGCAAAGAAGAAAAAGGGTGCCACCCATACTTTCCCCCCGTCCAATATTATTTGAAATTAATTTCATGATTCTAACTAAAAGGGATCAGATAAAAGGTCGATTGACATCACCATCTTGCATCAAAGGATACAAGTATGCCTGGGTGTCAAATTATATGTCATCATCTCCCAAATGTAGAATCCAGTAGCCATGAAAAAATTGCCCCAAGCACATTGTAAGATGATAAATCCAATAAGACAACTGTGTACAGACACAGAACAGGAAGAAATGGTAGAAAATTGGACCACTCCTATAATGCCACCAAAATTAACGTATTTGCCAGTTCCCCCATTGTATATCTAGAAACCAACTAATATCTTGTGCTTCATGTAATAGCTACTCCTTCCATTATCAGGCCTAATGACAAACTCAGGGTCATGCCATATGGGAAAGGAGAGATTCTCTGTACCAAAAATTTATGTCATCAATGTCCTCTAATCAAGAAGCCATGTCACAAACCCAACTAAGAACTGACAGGTGACACCTCCAGGTAACTCAGATTATACATTAAACCACTCACGAGAAAATATATAACTGAATGCAACCACCATATGTGACCCCCAGAAAACTTATCACTGGACACTGGAAATTGCCAAAAAAAGTTCCTCACTTTGTACTGTCACCACAAAGTTGCTAGGAAGTTCTTAATTCATGCATGCTTACCCACCCATTGTCAGGGATCAGATATGGACCATCATTGACACAGGTTAAGATAGTATAAAGTATAACATTTTGTGTGATTGACATAGAGCCTGCAGAAAATGTGCAGCATCTAGAGATTCTTGAGATAATCCATGGTTTCCAGCCAATTAAAGCTTACCAGCTTTCTGCTGCAAATCATAATCAAAGCTCCATCCAGGTGAAGGCCCATTACCACTACTTTTCCATGCTTCTTCAAAACCAGCAAGTTCATCTGATACATTCCTCCCATTAGTCATACTTGCATCCATCACATAAATATCCACACCAAAGGATAAATCAGATCCAAGCAGAGTACCAAAGGATGATCACACTAACCTTTCTCCAGATTGTGCAAGGTTTGCACTGCGTCCACCTTGCCATCTGAGCCAAGCTTCCTTGTCACTGAATGACCCTACAAGATAGTCAATAACGGCCAAGAATGAGAGAAAATTCACTGTTAGCCTCCTAAGGAACAATTTCCTTACTCCGCTCTAAACAGCTCAGAAATCACTACAGACAATGACAATCGTGTCACAAACTATATAATCAAACGCTTTTCAAATAGACTGCTATTACCACCAGAACAACCACCACCATCTATGCTTTATCCCACTAAGTGTGAGGTTGGCACTGCTATAATCACAGATAGTAATAATGTTTCGCTATATGATGCTGCCTCTGTCTACCTCTGGAGCTTCTGTTACCAAAGGAATAACAAGTACCTAGACGAGGCTATATACAGGAGCCTTGGAAGTATATGTGAGCCCTTACAGGAGAAACACATAAGAATGATCCACTACAAAATCTTTTTCGAAGCACACTGCCTAATTTGTAGCTATTCTAGGTGTGTTCCTATTTGCCTCTTCAAACCAGAGTATATTTGATGATAAGCTTAAAATGATAAATTAGGTCAGCATAAAAACTTTAAAATTACAAAGAGCAAAACGCTGTCTTTCAAAATATTCTCAACAAAGTAGTGAAAAGATGATAGAGCACAGACCTTATCATGAATACCACGCGAAATCCTGTGTGTTGCTTGACCAGTTGTTGCATCCGCTTCTTTGCTTTCCTCAAGCACAACCTGATGCATGAACACACAGTACCAGAATGATGAAACATTTCAACTATAGAACTAGGAGAGCAAAGGTACCAATGCATTTATTCATTACCCCCTCACTGTCAGCTCTTCGAGTTCTTGTGGATGTGTAGTATGCTCCATCCACACCACCATAGGTGACTTTGCAACTCTGAGCACTGAAACTCCGACCCTGATTTTGCTTCTCTCCAACCCTGCTCCTGTCACTCCTGTAAATAACATTGCTCCTGTTCTCTGCTACCCAAACCACATTAGGGGGGAACAATGATCAACTCAAACAAACATGTTTACTGAAACCTAGAATAAAACCATGCATATCGAACAGATATATTATTCATGTACCATGAACATCATCATCTGGGTGCTCCACAGACGGTGCTCTGATTGATGCATCATGCCTTCGATACCCTTCATTTCTATTTGTATCGGGATTTGTATCTTCTTCATTTCCAATACCTCCTTCATCATCGGAGTTTAGTTCTTCAATGACAAGTCCCTTAGAATTATTGGAGGACGGAGTATCGTCAGTTGGATAGCCAGGTCCAAACACCCCAGTACTGAACATGCTACCAAAAGGACGTGTGAAAAATGGATCATCAAATGGATCTCTTCCACCAGAAAGGGTAGGAAAACTGCCAAATCCCCAGAAACTGCTAAAAGGGTCACCCATGTTGAAGAAATCTTCCCTCCCCTGTCTTCCCCTCTGCATTATCGAGATGCAGAATCTCCTAGAAGAAACAAACAAATTTCATTTCTGGTGAATATCAGAGATCTTTCGCACTGACCTAGAAGCATGGAGCTAAAACGCAGTAGAAACAAGAAGAAATTGGCTCTTGAATGTAACTTCAACGAGAAGTACTGATCATTCAATTATTTTGTCCAACGAACACAAACATTAAAAATCATGAAGTATGAGTCAACTTAAAGATAACATGTTACATCACAAAGAAAAACCAACGGTATGTAAATGGAACAGAGAAGAACAGCAGAAGAATAGCAGGAGTAAGAGAGGAAGACATATCATCTTAATAAGAAATGCACGAAACTTCTTCTAACATGAAGTCTCACCCTCGGGCAGTTTCTAATGGACATATTTTTTTGCCATTAGGCAGCTCACGAAATTGAACAAGCTCCAACACTCAAACGCACTCCTCCCCACTCAGGCCTTCCGCACTACAACAAGTGAACCCGTGTTTTTGTTATTCTCTAGTCCCTTCATATCCTTGCAGCACTCTAGAGATGAATACAGTCAACCGAAAAAAGCCAAGTCCCACTATAACTTCTTTTGGGCCAAAACAGAAGAAAGACATACATCATATTGATAATTGGCTCTAGACAATTTGAAGAGCTAAATCCTCCTCCAGTGTAAAGACAGCCGACGAAAGCGACACGAATTAACCATGAACATGCGTATTCTATGACTCGTGCACAATCATAAATTGTACTCAAAGGGTTTGAGCGAAAAGAAACCCTCCCTAGCGCCCACATACTAAGGAGACAAAAGGCAAAAACTCCATAAACTTCGTCAAGAGGGCGATCCGTCAATACAAACTCGACAAAATACTCTTTGCCAAACACCATATTACCACACAAAATAACAGAGCGCAGCCACCCAATTCCTATTTTAATCTATCCACAAGACACGTTCATCTCCAGACACACTCCGCACATTTCCAAGCCGTTCACGCAAAGAAAGAAACGAACAACAACGCACCAACGCACGACCGCCCGCGCAACCCAAACGAAGACAACTGATTACACCCACCCAAAAGTTCCTCGTGCGTTATGCGGCATCAGCACGCCAAAGTTTACAGAAATCTCGAATCTTTTCACCAAGAAAAAGCACAAAAAAAGAAGAAGAAAAAACCCAGATGATCGTACTACAAAGTTGACGAACTTCGAGCACAAAGCGAACTGAGAGACGGAAATGGAAACCATTCACGCGATCAAGAGAGAGAAGGTGAGGAAGCGAGGATCGATCGTTACCTTCTTCGTTGTTTATCTGGAATTTCACAGAGAGAGAGAGAGTTCTTGAATGATCTGGTGGTGACTGGAATTCCAGGGGAAGGGGGTGTCTTTATATACGTACGTTTCTCTCATGAAAGCTAGAGAACCTTCTGGTTTTCCTCAAATTTTTTTTTATATGTATATATAAACAAAATAATCCTACAAATGAACAGAAACTTCTCATGAACCGTTTAAAGATCTCATTTTTCAATGGTTGTAATTTACTGTTTTCCTGCAAATTTTAGAAAATTCATATCTCATCACAAAATCTTGGATCCTTTTACCAAAAAGGTTTTTGAATTTCAACGCGATTTAAAATTCTCATTTTGTAATGATTGTGTCACACTTTTGGATCTTTGCCAAAAAGGGTTTTTCGAAATTTCAATGCTATTTTAAGGTCTCATTTTTCAATGATTTTAATTTACGGTTCTCCTGCAAATTGTAGAAAATTCACGCCTTGTCACAAAATCTTGGATCCCATTTCAGAAGGAGTTTTCGAATTTCAATGCAGTTACTCTTTCAATTTGTGAAGATCAATCTGATTCATGCCGGTTGGATGGTAGAAAAAACTAGCGCCGAATTTCAAGAACGCCGAGGCTGCTACCGTTGCAGCATCCACCGCAATGCAGGCTGTGGAGATGGATCAAGAAGGTAATGGAACTTAAAGCTCGATCAATTGCCTGTGATGCAGAGCAAAGAACTTGCCATCTGAAAAAGAAAATCTTATTTCGGGTGGGAAAGTTTGATGTCGCAATGCCGCTAGACAAGGGGACGGCATGACAATCGCGACGGTATTGTTACAGATATCACTCGCCTTGACAAGCTTTTAATCTATGCAAAAACCCAATATCATCTCTCGACTGGCCAATTTCTTGCCATTATTCTTTCCAAATAGGAAGACAGGAAGAACAAGAAGCTGAAAAATAACACAGTAGTAGAAGGGGGAAAAAGGGATTTTCTACAAATTTTGGACATGTGAACTCTTTATCTACATCAACATACAGGTACATTCAACTTCAAAGATGAATGTGCCAAATTGATCGAGGGCAAAGGTTCACAATATCCAACATTACGGTTGCGTAAGTTAAACGAAGCATATGTTACATCTCAGCCCGAGACCATGGAAACGGAACTTGGAGATTGGCGATCACCTTTTCACATCTCTCTTTCTCTCTCACAGAACTATTTCTACGAGGAGGAGAGCCACAGTACCAGCATAAAGGAAGCCCTGATTCAACGAGGAGGAGAGCCACAGTACCAGCATAAAGGAAGCCCCGAGTAAGGTGCATCAGTGAATAACAAACGGTTAGTGCAGGGGCCTCCATGTATATCGGGTCAATAGGTCAACCTCTCTGAGAGCGCACGGCAAGTTCCCCTCAGAACTCTTCGCTGTCGAAACCGGGCCTTGAGGGATATTCGAGACCCTGAAGTGCCGGCATCCGCCTGATATCTTCTTCTGAATAAGCTGGAATGAACCAGTAGAGTTTATCTGTCCCAAATACCTAAAGCACCAAAGCACAAGTAAGTTCAGTTAAAGGAAAGCCTTGAAAAAGATAAAGAAGTTCAATAGGGGCACAAACCGTTTCAATAAACTATGTGGCAAGACCCACTAATAGCCTATTATCTTTTGTTACCAAAGAAAGAGTCATCTTTTATTGGGGTTGAAAATTCAAAAAAAGAGATATTAAATAGTTCTTGAGCTTGAAGGCACCAGCTAATTTAAAAAGTCCTCCAACAGAGATATCAAGAACTAGGATCCAAATCCTGCCATCCTCAGGTTTTGGGATGGATAGATAAATCTCTGCTAATTTAGATCATTCACTGGGGAAAACCATTATGTTGATGCCCAAAAGAAACCAGGCAACAAAAGCCCTTTATTGACTATCTGAGACTGCTCAAAACAGAAGGATCAATTTATCAGTCAGGCTCCTCCAAATGACATGAAGCAACCCCCTTCACCAGATCCAATAAACACAAGACCTATTAATGCCATAAAAGGTTGAGCAGATATGCCCAAAAATATTAGCAAAACACACAAGGCTGGGAAGAATCTGGACACAATGAGGAGTGACAACTAACATGTAGAGGCCACAAATAAAAGTCACAGATCAGTTTCTTATTTGTCAGGGACTAAGCCTTTAACGGTTTTCTAGGTAATGGCCGCACAGTTTTCACATGTAACTTGTGATTTCTCTTCCCTTGATAAGCAACTTTTAGGTCTCATTCATATCATAAGCACAGAAAACAAAGAGAGGCATTCTAGCAATACTATGGAACTAAGAATCCTAGTAATTTCCTGCCCAAAAGATCACACTCCACTACCAGTCTCAGCAACAAGTTGCAGAAGAACAAGTAATATGATGCCACTAACTAAAGTGCACTACCTGTTCAAAATTCTTTCTCCGTCCAAGGTCGTAACGCCATTTTGGCGTGGTCTTCTTTTCATACGCCTGACCACAGGCAAATATACCATCAGGATAATTAACAAGCAGAACAAAGATCTTCATTTACCACTAACAGTATCTCACTCAAGAAAAAAGGCAATGCAAACAGGGAAGTAGAATTGCCAATGATACTTTCTGTTCTAATGCAAAATGGGACAGTTGATCAAAGTCTTGCAAGTGAGGAATGGGGACAATGTTCGTAACGACAAACTAAGGACCTTCAGATTTCCAACTTATAGTTTTGAACCGTTTCAAGCAGTGTGTACTCTAACTAATAGTCAATACCCAATAGAATAACCAGAAAAGGGATGATTGGCATGATAATTCTAAAATTGCATAAAATCAGGTTCTTCGAAAAGTAACCAATGAAAACATCTAATGCAGCAGCAGAAATTTTTTGACCAGAAGACAGGCTTAAGGAAAAGGGCATACCTCTATTGTCGTCGTGTTAGCAGAAACCAAGGAAATGTGCATGACCAGGAACCCCAGGACGCTCAATGCGAAAGCCAAATTGAGGACTATAAAAAAGCATGCAAATTGCACCAAATTAAATAACTAACTTGTTTATGAGATGCTGATAAAACATCAGAACTCCGATAGATTATTTAGACCTTACCAAATGCAAGAAAAGTTGTTGCAAGTGTTCCAGGTGTTCCAGGTATCTCTCCATCACTAAAGAATGCGATGAAGTGCGGGAGTAATGATAGAGTAACTACACTTGTCTCCAGAAATGTATAGAACTGCATTAAAAGATGTTTTCCATTTTCATACATAAATTAGAAATTAGTGAAAATAGAGAACTATATTGAGAAACAATATCATCCTACATGCCATAGTAAATATCCTATGGATAAATGCTAAGAGCCATCATGACCACACTCACAAGGATAGGTAAGTTCATCAAGAATTTTAATTGAACAAAACAGTATATTTCATCATCTCATATGATTTTCACGATTTTTGAGTAAACAGAACACGCATCCATTCAATTGGCTGATGTACACAGCTAATTATACATTTTTGCTTTGACAAACATTATAAGATAATTAAAGTATATTGTCCTCACCTATTAGCATTATGAACCTAGACTCTGAAGTAGCATGGATATGTAAAATTAAAACATCAAAGACATGGACAATGATAAGAACTTTAACAACTAAAATTAGAATATAGCTGATATTTTGCGTGATCTGGGAAAATAAATGACATTAAAGCGGAGTGAACAAGTTCATGATTGGCATGGAAAAAGTAATCTGATGTACGAGGGGTGATTGCGTTTGATACATCTACAATGACTCATATTTGTGAGGAGAAATGCAGATGCTGTGTAATGTAACCAACCAGAAAGACCTAGATGTTTGTTTTAAAGCCAAAAACAGAAAAGACAAATCTTTTAGTGCGAAGGATCAGAAGAAAATTACAGTGAAATGGTCTCCAGAGCCTAGTATAAAGCAAATGAATATGTTTAGTAACAAGTGTGAAGACAACTAGTTTAACATCCGATTTAGCTGGAATGTACAATTGTCTTCTAACCCCCAATTCAACGGATTCAGCTAAAGTATTTTAAGGCCAGACATTTACTTTTATACCAACATACTCAGTATCTTGGTCTGCATTCCAGAAGAATGCAAACAAAGATACAGGAAAGACAGAATGTAGAAGAGTATGAAATTTTTGACATGATAATAAAGGCAACTTCATTTCTCAAATAATAATCAGACAGCCGCTATCAAAGAGACAGTAAGTTACCAAGAAAAGCAGAAAATATTTATAATTTAAAGCGCCAACACAGTTAACCACCCACACACAGTGATGATCCATCTTCAGTACACACCTTCCACCTACAAAAAACCACAGCTTAAGTTTTCCACAGGGAAAGCTTGCTTGAAACAGACAAAAGTATTGGATGATGTAGAAACACTGACAAACAGAACAATGATGGCATCGTGGTGGTTTTGGCTGGTTGCACTTCCGACAAAAGCGTATTCTCCCGTGAGATGGATCAGACTGCAAAACACTGAAGTCCAAACCATTCAATGGGTCACTCTCTCCTCTCTCCTCATCGATGGAAAGCCTCCAACTGGGTGGCACGCTCCCAGGGTCCGTCAACACGACTGAAAAGTAACTCCAGAGCAGCATAACCAACTGTGCAAAACAAAGCGTTTCCATTCTGAGCATCTATTTCTTTAGGTCCATTTACCCATCATATTAACTTGCCATGAAACTCAAACCCACAGCTCGAAAGATTCTTAAGATCCAACAGCTCCTACTATTCAGTGAAACAAGTGATGGCTAGAATGAAAATGTATCTCACTATTGGAGGAAACCATGCTTTTCAAGCTAAGCACGCCTAAAATATCCAATATCCAAAGCAAAGCCAAATGGTTTTCTCAGAGTATAAACTAGAATTCCTAACAGGCATTAGCCATATCCCTATCATTTAATGAATGGCCTTAAACAAAATAAGCAAACACGCTCTCCTGACACGTTATTTTCCACAGGATTGAAGACAGGTATCAAAAATTGACTCCACAAGTAGAGTCTGCTAAGTTTAGAAACACAAGAAGCCACAACATGACGACACCCACGTATTTAACTTTGCGCACAAGCATCATAATCATCAACGCATCAACCAAAACCCAAAAAATCCCAAAAATTCCTACCGACCCATCAACCAAAAGATACCAACAAAAATGAAAAGTACCGGATTGACAGAAACAGACTCCAAAATTTTGCTAATTTCAGATGAAGTCTAGCTGAGCAAACATAGTGAGGAGCAAGCTAACTGACCAGACAGTGAAACAAGATCAAGACACCGAGAGCGACGAAGGAGTCGACCCCGCCCTCGTACAAGTTCGGACCGTAATTGGTCAAGACGACGGCGTAGTAGGTGACGCCGACGACCCCCAAAACGAGCAAGATCATGATCGAGCCGAGACCCCGAAGCGCCGTGCAAAATTTGAACACGTTCCAAGCCATCACAGCCCCGGATCTGTACATACTACCGCTCTCCCACACGAGATTGGAAAATAACAAAAAAAATCAAGATTTGAGGGAAACCTAGAAGAAAAGATCCCTTCTTTCCTCAGCGTCCGAGCTCTAACGAGTTACCCACACAGCCAAGAAGGGACAAGCAGCGACAATGGCGAAAAGGGAAAGAAGAAAAGAACAGATGGGTTCTCCTGTGCTTCAGTTTGGGTGGGCTTCAGGTGGGGATTTTGCACAGCGAGCGAGAGAGAGAGAGAGAGAGAGAGACGCCACCAGCTGCAGAAGAGAGAAATGGGATTTGCACTTCCCTTCTCAAGTTTGAACAAAGGCCAGGGGAACGTCGTTTTTCTACACTTGCTGCTACTACAGGATCAGATCAACCGTTTGCACATTGATATTAAAGATGGATTAGTGAAAGATTCGAGTCAAATGGGTTTTTTTGAGATTTCTGTGCCAGGAAGGTCCGGAGCGGCAGCAGCTTCGATTGGCGCTTTGTCAATGGTGGACTTTTCTTTTGGGGAAGGGCTCGCTCGTTTCCGTCGGTCTTCCATCTAGAAGGTGTGTTCAGTCCGCTCTCGCCAGCTCACCCCCCTCTCCTACAAGTGCACATGATTGGAACATAGGAACATAGGATAAACCATAGTACTAAATTTTTTATGTGGTCCCAAAATTCTAGAAACCCATGAGCTGAAGTCACGGCTCTTTTAGAATATGTTTGGTATTTCTCCAGGGAAGATGGTAAATTTTTAGTTGCATCAGTAATTTGATGATGATAGATAGATTTTTCATTTTTTTTTCCTCTAGCCAGCTAAATAGTATCGATACAAATACACAACATGTCATGCGATACGACACGCTGACATATTGATTCTATAAAAAAAAATTGACACTTTGGAACATAGTGTATACTAAATATTATATAAATATATATATATATATGATAAATTATCATTTTTATGATTATTTTAATCAAATTCATAAATAAATAAATAAAAGAGCGTAGAATTAATTTACACTAAAAATATTAATCCATAATTTGTTAGTATCATTCATTATTTCAATTTGACAAATTCAACTATATTCCAATAATGTATAAAACTTGGAAGGAAAAAAATTAGCAATTCACGTTCTAGATTTGCATGTCAGAGCGTGTGGGAAGAGAAAAGAAAAAATAAACATTGGGGGTGAATTATGTGTAACAAGAAGTGGGACTTAGAAGAAAATAAAAAACTGTGTTCTTTTTTTCTTTTTTCCCTTTTTATTTTTTATTTTAATTTTTTTTACATATTTGCATTTTAACCCTTCATTTATTGAAAAATTTAAAAATTGATCACATGCTTATCAGGATTGCGTATTGTAATTCCGAACTTAGATGTCAAAATTATGAGCTCGCGTGTTGAAGAGTATTGGGAGAATTGATTTTGATATATGTTGATCAAGTGTTAAACATGTGTCAAAGTGTCCATACGACATGAAGCCATACAACATGAAGGCTTCCAGATAGTATCGGTACTTCGTAGTCAATTACTTTCAAGAACAAGGTTCCTCATTTATCAGATTAATAAAATTAGCAATGTATTATATCTTGTTCCTTATTTGATTAATAAAGAACACAATTTAGATTAATACAAATAGATATATTTGCGGATAAATCAATATCATTTATAGATGTCAATATGAAAGCATTTAAAAATAATGTAATAGGAATACGAATGTAACACAACTCCAAATGGGATTCTAATTTTACTATTTTCGAGATTATTAGCTACACTTTACAATTAGAAAGATTTTGATTGAGTTATTGTGATATTTAGAAAAACCCAAAAGGCACAAAGTAATATAACATTTTTTTTTTTGGAGAAAAAGTATTGAAATGAAAAGATATAAAAAAAATTCAATTATGAAAACTCGTGAATCGTGAATTGTACTAAATGATTGATTTGATTTTATAAGGAAATTGAAAAATCAGATTAAAAATTTGAAAGTTTAAAAAATTATATTGAACGTCAAAAATAATTGAAGGATCATAATAAATAAATTAAAAGCGATAATTTGGTCAAAGTTGGTGGATTTATAGTATTATTCTGCCGCTGGTTTTGCCAAACTTTAGCTGACTTTGCCTCTCTCTCTCTCTCCTTCTCTTCTTTGAGCAACTGACTGTCGATGCCCTTCTCTCCCTCTCCACGCAACAGTCTCTCTCTCTCTCTCTCTCCGCGCGCATCTCTCTCTCCCTCTCTCTCTCCGCGCGCATTGTCGCTCGTCCAAGGGACGGCGGCATTAGATTTTGCCACCAAGACATGTGAACAATGCTCTTATCTAGATCTCAACGGTGTGAGACAGAGGTATACAAAACGGACTGTTCTAATAAAAAACCGTCTAGACTAAACAGGACCAAATTAATTGATTTGGTATGATTATGATAAGTATCCATCTAGTTCCCGATTTTAAGGGGGAACCAGATTGAACCGGATATGACCGACTAAATATACTTTTTTATTTTATTATTTCTTAAAAAAATTAGTAAAATGTAAACTAAATATTATCTCAGTTTAGTTCCAAGTAGTGGGAAAAAAAAATAACCGATTCTATTGGATCGGATCGGATTGATGGTGTAGGCCGGTTCCTAATCCTGTCCTCAATTCGGTCCCATTTCAAGAAATCGGACTTGATGGGAACCGATCACCCAGTGATTACCCCCTTGCCTTGGAGGCGTCTATGTAAAATTTTGGGTCGCCCTCCAAGCCTGCCTGGCGCAGAGATTTGGAGGAGTCCTGATCATGGACAAGGACTCTCGATGGTAATCAAGCCTCCGTGCACTCTCGCCCGCGCTTGCACGAAGAAAGAGAGAGAATGATCGCATGTTGGACAAAGGTGGACAAACTATGAAGTGATTTCGTGGCGCCACATTAGCTGCTGACGGGTCCGATTTTAGATCGACACGTGGACGTTGACTCCTCTCTTCCTCCTCCATCCACAGAGCGCTGTCCGGCCATCCAGGCTTGCGCTTGTTTACTGATCACGGCCGCCGGGATTCCGAGTTCGCCATCAAGGGTTCGTAGCCATGGACGAGCTGCAGTCTGTGGATAAGCCGCCTCGCGAGCTATGCTGAGAAAGGTTTGCAGCCATGGGCGAAGCCATATCTGGACAAGCAACACGGCGGAGCGAGTGGCTCGGGCTGATCACGAGCGACGCCCGTTAAGGGGCGGAGATGATGCGACGGGATGGTGCCATCCAACTCGAAGGCTAGTGATCTCAAAGGCCCATTAAGAGCTCCATCGCCATGGAGAAGGAGGAGGAACTCGCCCCTCGGTTCCGTCTTCCCAACTTAGGTAGAAGGATGGAACTTGTTGGTGGTCCGGATCTGCGATCTTGGCGACGGCGACTTGTCCAAGGTCCGGGAAGATAGAACCGACCGGATCTGGCCAAACGAAATGGTCGAGCATGAGCATTACTCTTTAGCCTTGCTCGTCCATATTGGTGTTGCTGCTATCATGGCTGGCTGGTGACGCTGCCAATTGAAGAAAATAAGAGGGAAAATAAGAGGATTAAAAAAAAAACGATTCAAAGATCTAAAGATAAAGAAGAATGTTCTTCACTAAAAGCCATAATACACTGCGTTATTCTACAATACATAATGCTATTTATATTAAGAAAACAACTAGATTTCCTATTATATATTTCGAATATCTAATTTGACAAATTAACCAAAATTAAATCATATTTATCACTCTAATATAATATTTCGATAACATAATCAAATCATACTCTAATATAATATTCCGATGTATAATCAAATTATAATCAAATTATATTTTAATCTAATCTTCTTAATTTACCAATAATATTATCAATCTTATCACCAATCATGGCCACATGCCTTGCTCATCCATGACCTCAGAAGGCGAAAAGAAAAAACAAACGCGAGGCGGCTCGTCCGAGTATCATGGTCAGTGGAAGTAGAAACATATTTTAATTGTCTTTTCCCATCCACATCAACAAACACGTGTCAATTTATAAGCGGAACTGAGTAAAAAATACTCGCAGCATGACCAGCAGTTGATGTAAACGCTATGGAATTATCGAATATTTCATCGAGGCGGAGGTAGCTATCGGAAACGGTAGCTGTCGAGATGGTCTCGCGGGGTCGTGGAGGAAGCATGGGGCAATGGGTAAGCTGCAATGATCGGGGAGAGGATAGACAAAAATGGGGCGAGAAGAATTTTTCTCCTTGTTTATTTCAGACTACACAAATTGCACAAATTTAATAGAGATGTTTATAATCTTAGGTCATGCTAAAAGAGAGTTGAGTTGCTAATATGACTCCCAAAAATTCTTTTGTTTGACCTCACTGAACTTCAATCCATGAAAACTTCGTTCCTTTCATTTGTTACATGCCACCCTCTGGGCCATGCTACACAGAATAAAAAAAAAGAAAAAAAAAAGAAAAGAGGATCCAAAATATAAAATTTATGTTTTGCCCCCATAAAAGGGATGAACCGGAAAAATTAGGAACGCTTAGCTCATTTATCGGGCGCTTAAGGCCTTTTTCTTGATGATCTCATTAGTCCTTGCTGGGCTAGCTTCATCCCCGCTGGAGGTGGGCCTTGTTTGGTTGGACCAGCCTCAAATCGATCTTGAATTACAGGTGCTTTGGGCCCATTCTAAAATTTTGTATGTTTGGTTGGGCTTTGAATGCCCATTTGCGAAATCTTTGGCATTTTAAATCTTTCGAAATCTTTTTGCAGGAGGACCAACTTTGAGCATTGGGCATTTCGGAGATGAGATTTTACTGTTCACCGAGTCACTGTTCATTGTCTCCTCCGCCATTTGCCTTCTTCTTCATCATTCATCTTCTTCTTTGCAGTGGGTGGCACTTAGCCGCAAGCGGCTAGATCTGGCTGCCGGGAAGCCTCGCCTGAGGTCACACAACCTCAAGCGAGGTGGCTTGAGGTCGGGCGACCTCGGGCGCCTGAGGTCGAGCGACCTTAGGCGGCGTTGCCTAGTTGCGCGAGACTAGGCGATGCCGGCTGAGGTTCGCGTGACCAAGCGACGACGCCTGAGGTCGCGCAGACCTTAGCCGGCGTCGCCTGGTCTCACGCGAGCCAGGTGACTAGGCGAGGCGCGAACGACCAGATCTGGCGACGGCCAGATCTAGTTGTCCGGCGGTGGCCGGCCGCCGGAATTTGATTTCAGACTTTAAAAAAATATAAAATAACAAAAGCTAATTACAAATGTGAATTTTGCCAAACGGTATTTATGCTAAGTTGCATTTCAAAACTATAATTTACCAAATGGTCTAACATTTCCAAAAGCCTCTTTATCTTAAAGGTATTTGCATTCTCCCAATGACATTTTTCCAAAGCCGAACCAAACGGGCCCGTGACTGTATGATGACGTTCTATGATGCAACATACGGAAGTGAAGGACCGCTTCCTTTGTTGTTAAAATCGATCTCGAATTACAGGTGGATTTGCATCACTGCTGCTTCTACCACTATCATTTATGAACGGTGGGATGCTCTATCCCTTCTTGCCGTGTAGGGATTAAAGCAAGGCGATCTCATTCACCCTTTACCTGTTTATCCGTTGTATGGAAATACCTGGCTATTTATTTGCAGAGGAATGTCGCAATGGCAATTGGAAGCCGATGAAGGCCTCGAGAGGGCGCCTTGGCTTTCTCGCATTTATTCTTAACCAGCGGAATGTTTTCCATTTGGTGAGACTACTGAGGCTGGTTGTCAATTGGTAGTTGACACCGTTGAGTCTTTCTGTGAGGATTCTGGGAAAAGGTCAAATTTTCAGTAAATCCGAAGTCTTCTTTTCGGGAGATATGAAATGATGATTGTGATTTAACTCTCAGGTATTATTGCTATTGCTGCTTATGACGATCTCTGCAGATGGCTTGGGTTGTCTTGGTGTTGCTAGTCGGGATTTACTTTGCATACAGATCGTGTTAGTGCTTGTCGTTTCGGGTTCATCATTGAGAAGGCTCGGACTAGGCTCACTAGTTGGAAAGCCTACTTGACATCTGACCAGGGTCTGGTCCATTCGGGGATCTAGTAATTGAGCCTCGACGTGTCAGTGATTTGGAGTTGAAAGTGAAGGACTAGTTCAATTTCTACGGGAGTTTGGGACTTTTCCAGACTCTCTTATCCCTTCCTAACGAGATTCTGAATATGATACAGGGAGTCCAGATCGGAAGAGGGGCAAGGGACACTTTGAATTCGGTTGGAGTTTCTCTAGGGACTGGCGCTTTACTTTGAACGATGCTTATCATTTGGCTGAAGGTTTGGATGCTTGGAGAAAGCCGGAAGAAGACTGGAGCTGCGCGTGGAAAGTGGATGCTGTTCCTCGCACTCGATTTTTCATTTGGTCGATGTCACGTACAGCATTGCCAAGAGATCCATTCTGGCGAGAAGAGATTTGAATGTTAGCACTATGTCCTCAATAAATGTTGGGCTGACACTGGTGCTCCTCCTCCCCTTCACCATAGTTATGATCTTAGTCTGAGGGAATGGACCGGCGCTAATGTTGGACACAGATTGGTTATGCGTCTGCGCATAAGAATTGGGTTGGGAACAAAACGGGGGTGGAGGAGGAGCTAGGAATAGAGCTGTTCATCCTTGGAAGTGACCTCCACGAAGGCTGGCACAAGCTCAATACTGATGGTGCAGTCGTAGGAGCGATTTGTGCACCTGGGAGCTGGAAGCGTATTGCGTGATGATCGAGGAACATAGTGCAGATAAGGGAGTGCAATTACTGGAAGTGGAAACAGATGCTATGCGAGTCTTTTTCTAATGGGGACGTCCAACTGCTAATGGCGCTACCGCAGGGGCCTAATGCGGCTGCTGGGTCAGTGTAGAATCACCCACATCTTCAGAGAAAGCGAACCAGCGTGCAGATCGAACGGCCATAGTGGGGAAAGGAAAGGACGAGAGCACGAGAAAGACAAAAGGAAAAGTAACTTTCCCTCCGAAGAGGGTTGTGGCGGAGAGCCCGGTGAGGCTGTACCCTAGATTTTACGTCCCAAGGAGCCCATTTGGACAAAGTCTTTTTAAGGACTTGCTTAGGTTGGGGAAAGTAACTTTGTCTCGTCACAGGAAAGAGAGTCAACATGAACTGATTAACCTAACTAGGCGTGCTCCCTCCAAGCACAGCTGGGTGAGGATAAAGATCGTGTAAACGATCGACACCGGTCATGCACTGGTCCGGATAGCGAGTTCAAAGGAGATGAAAAGTAGGGTTTCTCGCCATGGATGGTCCTCTTCGTTGGATTGAGACCGAGCGCCAGCCCCACCGCCAGCATTCGAGCAGGACCATGACAGAGAATTGTGGAAACCTCCACTAACATCGAAAGGCACGACGAGGGTCGTCCTCTTTTAAGACGCGGTAATGATGAATCGTACAAATCTCTTCGTCAAACCATGAATGATTTTGCTAGCGTGTGTTCATGGTTTCTTTAATTCAAATGAGAATTTCTGAGGGTTATAAAAATATGTATAGAGAGAAGTTCATATTGTCTTGGTAACAAGTTGATTACGATATTCTCTTATTTGAGGCAAACAATTATATCGCTTAATTGGGCGAACATATTCCACAAAATGAATGGCATTATTGGTATGGTATAGTGCCACGACATCTTGATGTCCACAACTCTATATCATTAAAGAATTTTAATGTGTCGGGCAATTGTTCTGTCTATCATCAATCGGCAAATTAATTTTCACAAACAATTATTAAGATCTTTTTGTGTATTTGTTATGGTCCCACCATTTTGTAGAAAAAAGAAATAATTGCTGGCCATGTTGTAACACTTCCGCCCAACTATTGATTGGTGATAAAGTGAAAAACTTGAATGAAATGACGAATTCATTGAATCTTATGAAATCAAAAGATCTGTAGATAGTGATACAAATTATTTTTTCTTCTGAAAAAGTTTTAAGTTGTTTAGTTGGTTGCTAACATTATAGATGCACCATATTATTTAACACCCTCTCTTGTGCGTGAATCAAGACTTACATTTGAAATACGAGATATGTGCATAATCACATCAAACGAAAAATCGAAGACGGATAAACATACAAAACATGGGAGGGAGTCCACGCATTCAACCTCATCACTTGTGCTCTAATACCATGTTAAACAAGTATATATATATATTATCCAACATATGTCAAGTCGATGCACCACCGAATGTGGTAGTTTAGTAGTAAATGAGTATCTTGTCTTTAATAAAGTCATAAATTAGAGTTTTATCGGATACAAATCTCAAGCCAACTTGACCCACCCGTAGGTAACCGTGATGGTTGGGCTTTACTACTTCATCATTGAGAGAACGAATTCAAATTTTTGGATGCTCGTGACTTAAGTGAAGGTCCTAGAAGTGGTTTAAATGTTTTATGTCTAAATTTATCGTGTACGAATCTCTCCGGTGATCTCTCAATCACAAAAAAAAAAAAAAAAAAAAATCTCAAGCCAACTTGTGTCATAGACATTTAATGTTGAGAGACATTTGTCTATTGACACATTGGTGTAGGACTGCGTCCACGGCAGGTGATTGAAAAGTAGATTGAGGAATTATTATTCAAATCGAAAGATGACTTTCGGCGGGGAAGATGCATCTGTTAACACTCTTTTTTTTTTTTTTGGCCCCTTTTGAAAATGAAAGTCAAAGTGACGTAAGCGGCGTTGCATCCGCTTTTAAGTGGAGAGGCGCCCCCGCCCTGCTGGCCAAAACATCGAGGTCACTCAAAAAGTTGGATGCTTCCTGAAAATTGAAGCGTCTCACTTCTCCAAGCCATGGAGGGCAACAGAGGCACGGTGTGCGTGACAGGCGGTACTGGCTTCATAGCTTCATGGCTCATCATGAGGCTCCTTGAACATGGTTACTCCGTCCGGACCACCGTCAGACCCGACCCGGGTAAGTCTCCCTTCTTCTTTCTTCCTGCTTGAACATGGAGATTCGTTCTTGCCATGAGTTCTGATCAAGTGTATAGTCTGAGATTGATGTTTTGTACTGTATATGTCAAACACGACGGTCCAACGTGATCTGATCTGTCTGTGCCTGCAAATATTATTGGCAATACTAAGGTTAGCTTTCTTGATCGAAGATTGATCGTATAGATTAAGTGTATGGGACTGCTCATGTGTTTCGAACGGTCTGTGCATGTAAAATGTTTATGCTGAAAGTTGGGGTGTCGACAGATGGAGAAATTTCTATGTATTTTGTCCGATTCGGGCGTTTGAGGTTCGATTCTGATCGGAATTGTCATTGGGCACGGAACCATAAGAAAAGCAACCCTTTTTTGCCGCCTTTTCAAGCATGAGAAAGCATAAGATGAACTAAAGATGTCTTGAATTAGAGGCAGCTGAATCGGTTAATGATGATCTCTTGCTCTTGTTCTACATATGAATTCACTCATTCTCTCTTGAATCAGCTTTTCTTGCAGTTCTCGTTGCTAGGTTTAATGCTGTATTTCGGAGTGTTTCCTGAATGAGTCATGTTGGTTAATTTATTTTGGACTGTTATCTCCAGTTAACCTCACACATCGGTTTCCCATTAGATGTTTGAGCTTTTATTCGCAAAGCGATTGACCGATTTGTTCCGATCAGATGGCAAAAGGGATACGAGCTTCCTGAAAAATCTACCAGGAGCATCAGAAAGGCTCCAAATCCTAACCGCTGACCTCAGTGACCCCGAGAGTTTCAGCCCGGCCATCGAGGGCTGTGTCGGAGTCTTCCATGTTGCCACCCCGGTGGACTTCGAGGACAGAGAGCCAGAGCCGGTCGTCACCAAAAGATCCATCGATGGAGCGTTGGGCATCCTAAGGGCCTGCCTGAACTCCAAGACGGTGAAGCGGGTCGTGTACACTTCGAGTGCGGCTGCAATTCAATATAACAACTCTGGGGCCGATATATTGGATGAGGACTCCTGGAGCGATGTTGAGTCCATCCGAGAAATGACGAGGATTGGAGCTTCCTACGCAATCTCAAAGACATTGACTGAGAAGGCGGTTCTTGAGTTCGGAGAGCAGCACGGACTGGAAGTGGTGACGGTGGTTCCCACGTTTGTCCACGGGCCCTTCATTTGCCCCAAGTTCGCTGGATCTGTCCGAGCTTCGCTGGCTTTGGTATTAGGTAATGTGAAACGCAAGAAAATATCATATGATCAATATAAATAGGGTCAGTCAAGTCTATCTGAACTGTTGATCATGTGAAATCTATAGAGGAACTATGGTTCATACAATATTGATCTCCATGATCTATTGATTTTACAATAACTTTTCGTGATACGCCTTTGGTGCTGCAGTCAAATTCATGATCAATTTGATTGTTTTGGTCACCAGAACGATACCAGAATTCCATAATTTGACAACGTTTCTCTGCTCAACGTCAAGTATATGACAAAGGAAGACAAGACTATAATCTGTCCATCCATATGTTTATCTTCATTTTGATGATACAGAGAATCTCAAACCTTAGATTGACTGCGTTCGAAATTAACAGGGAACGAGAATGAGTACTCTCTTCTTCTCGAAGTATCTTTCGTGCATGTAGACGACTTGGCGAGAGCACACATCTTCCTCTTTGAGCACCCCGACACCAAGGGGCGGTACATTTGTACCTCAGCCACGATGACCATCGAGGAGATGTCCGAGTTTCTCACAGAAAGATATCCGGAGTTTCAGATACCCTCTCCAGAGTAAGTCCTGATATATCCCATTTCATGATGTAACAGATTCTTGCTGTTCTTGGACTGAAATCAAAGCTTTTCAAATCTTTGTAGGTCCTTGAAGGAATTGAAAGGCCCCAGGTTCCCCCGCCTATCGTCAAGGAGACTGTTGGACGCCGGTTTTGAGTATAAGTACAGGATCGAGGACATGTTCGACGGAGCCATCCAATGCTGCAAAGAAAAGGGGTATCTCTAGATCAACCGAAGCCTATGGAATTCAGTACATCAGGCCGAACGTTGGAATGTTCAGAGTACCAGAAAGTGGACATGATGCCATATAATGGTATGACCTATTTCTTTTCTGACCTTGGCTGAAAATAGTCCGCTAAACAAAATGCAGAAAGAATAGAGAAACATGTTGAGAAAACGCGTACCATGTATCTAGCACAGCTTATGAAAACTCATTTATCCGAGCGCCATATAGGAGATAGCAAACCGCATAAATAATCTTGGTACTGTATGTTTCTGTTCTTATGCATTTGATATTGCACTACTGAGAACAGAAGCACTTATAGCATAGATCATGATATATGTCCTTTTGTTCTTCGTGAATATTGTTGAGGATTTCTGTTTCCGAAGCTTAATGCACCATCTATTTTGCCAT
This sequence comes from Eucalyptus polyanthemos subsp. polyanthemos, assembly GCA_017140185.1. Taxonomy (NCBI): domain Eukaryota; kingdom Viridiplantae; phylum Streptophyta; class Magnoliopsida; order Myrtales; family Myrtaceae; genus Eucalyptus; species Eucalyptus polyanthemos. Next base: position 18,214,373 of record CM029460.1, on the reverse strand, counting down.
GTACTGTAAGAAATCGATAACATCTCCACTGTCTTTTTTAATCCATGCTCTATCAAGCAACTCTGCCTTTCCTATTGGGAGTACTACTGAAAACACACTTTCATTCTTCAAGAAAGTATTGATACTAACACACCACATGCGACCTAACACATTGACACATTGATTCTCCAAAAATAAAAATTCCGACACATTAGAAACACGGTGTATATTAAATGTATATGTTTATATAATATGATAAATTATAATTTTTATGATTATTTTAATTAAATTCAAAACTAAATATATAATAAAAAAAGAGTGTAGAATGAATTTACACCAATAATGTTAATCCATAATTTGTTAATATCATTCATTATTTCAATATGACAAATTCAATTATATTCTAATAATGCATAAAATTTGGAGGGAAAAAAATAGCAATTCACGTCCGAGACATGCGTGTCAGGGCGTGTCGGAAGAGAAAAGAAAAAATAAACATTAAGGATGAATTGCGTGTCACGGGAAGTGAGACTTAGAAAAAAAAAAGAGGAAAAAAGAGAAGATTATGTTTTCCTTTTTTCCCTCTTTTTTTTTAAAAAAATTTTTTTACATATTTATATTTTGACTCCTCATTTATTAAAAATTTAAAAAATTGATCACATGCTTGTTAGAATTGCGTATTATAATTCGGAACACATATGTTAGAATTCCGCTCTCACGTGTCAAAGAGTATCGGGAAAATTGATTTTGATACCTCTTGACCAAATGTTAAACATGTGTCAAAGTGTCCACTTGATACAAAAGTTCCCGGATGGTATCGCTACTTCGTAGTCAATCACTTTCAAGAACAAGGTTCCTCATTTTTCAAATTAATAAAATTTTCAGTGTCTTATATCTTGTTCCTTATTTGTTTGATAAAGAACATGATTTAGATTAATACAAATACTTATATCTACAGATAAATCAATATCATTTATAGATGTCAATATGAAAGCATATATAAATAACATAATAGGAATACCATTGTAACACAGCTTCAAATGGGATTCTAATTTTACTATTTTAGAGATTATTAGCTACACTTTACAATTATAAAGATTTTAATTGAGTTATCGTGATATTCATAAAAACCAAAAAGGCACAAAGTAATATAACATTATTATTTTTTTTTTTTGGAAAAAACTATTGAAATGAAAAGATATTTAAAAAAAAACTCGATTACGAAAACTTGTGAATCGTACTAAATGATTGATTTGACTTTATAAGGAAATTGAGAAATTAGATTAAAAATTCAAAAGTTTAAGAAATTATATTAAACATGAAAAATAATTGAAGAATCATAATAAACAAATTAAAAGCGATAACTTGGTCAAAATTGACGGGTTAACAGTATGACTTTGCCTTTCTCCCTCTCCTCTTCTTTGAGCAACTGTCGATGCCCTTCTCTCCCTCTCCACGTAACAGTCTCTCTCTCTCTCTCTCTCTCTCTCTGCGCATTGTCACTCGTCCAAGGGATGGCGGTATTATTTTGCCAACAAGACGTGGACATTGCTCTTATCTAGATCTGGACGATGTGAGATAGAGGTGTGCAAAATGGGCCGCCCTAATTGGGAATCATCTAGATCGATTGATTTGGTTCAATTTCTAGGAGTGGCGGTTTGGTTCCTGGTTCCAAGGGGAAACTGGATTGAACCAAACATGACTAACTAAATATACTTTTTTTTATTATACTATTTCTTAAAAAATTAATAAAATGTAAACTAAATATTATCTTGATCCGATTCTAAGTAATAGGAAAAAATAAGTAACTGATTCTATCGGATCAAATGGTGTGGTCCGATTCTCAGTCCGGTCCCTGGTTCGGTTCTATTTTAGGAAATTGGAGCTTACCGGAAACTGATCACCCTATGAGAACCCTCTTGCTGTGGAGGCGTCTATGTAAATTTTGGGTCGCCCTCCAAGCCTGCCTGATGCAGAGATTTGAAGGAGTCCTGATCATGGACAAGGACTGTCAATGGTAATCAAGCCTCTGTGCACTCTGGCCCGCGCATGCATGAAGAGAGAGAGAGATCTATCGCATGTTGGACAAAGGTGGAGAAACTATGAAGTGATTTCGTAGCGCCACATTAGCTGCTGACGGGTCCGATTTTAGGTTGACATGTGGACGTTGACTCCTCTCTTCTTCCTCCATCCATAGAGCGCTGTCCGGCCATCCAGGCTTGCGCTTGTTTACTGATCACGGCCGCTGGGATTCCGAGTTCGTCATCAAGGGTTCGTAGCCATGGACGAGCTGTAGTCTGTGGATGAACCACCTCGCGAGCTATGCTGAGCAAGGTTTGCGGCCATGGGCGAAGCCATATCTGGACAAGCAACACGGCGGGCGAGTGGCTCTGTTAAATTATTGGTCAAATTTTTTAGAAACTTCAAGATAAATTTGAGCTAGAAAATTCAAGAATAATTCTAGAAGAATCTATGGAATTATCTCTGCAAATGGCAGAGATTTTTGCCTTAAAAAGTCTATTGTTCAATAAAAAAAAGTAAAAGAAAAATCTAGAAGATGGGGCATAAGTCGGTGGAGTGCCCCTATAAATAGGAAAGGAGGGGGGAGCGTAGAAGACTTGCAGAGCAAAAAAGCTAAGCTCCTCCTCTTCCCTTTGTACTAAAATAAATAATAAATAAAAGTTTCTTTTTGTTCCCTTGTATTTCTCTTCCACTCTCTTTTACACATTTCTATCATTACTTTGTCCTTGCCCACTTTGTTCTTAGTTCATTTGCTTTCTTAATAATTCACATCCAAAATACTCCATTGCACACGCATTAATCACACGCTTCCGCAAATACCAACAGGCTCAGGCTGATCACGAGCGACGCCCATTAAGGGGCGGAGATGGTGCGACAGGATGGTGCCATCCAACTTGAAGGGCTAGTGATCTCGAAGGCCCATTAAGAGCTCCATCGCCAGAGGAGGAGGAGGAACTCGCCCCTCGGTTCCGTCTTCCCAACTAAGGTAGAAGGACGGAACTCGTTGGTGGTCCGGATCCGCGACCTTGGCGACGGTGACTTGTCCAAGGTCCAGGAAGACAGAGCCGACCGGATCTGGCCAAACGAAATGGTCTAGCATGAGCATTACTCTCTAGCCTAGCTCGTCCATATTGGTGTTGCTGCTACCACGGCTGGCCGGTGACGCTGCCAATCATGGCCGCATGCCTTACTCATCCATGACCTCAAAAGGCGAAAAGAAAAAACAAACGCGAGGCGGCTTGTCCGTTTCATGGTCGGTGGAAGTAGAAACATATTTTAATTGTCTTTTCCCATCCACATCAACAAACACGTGTCAATATATAAGCGGACGTGAGTAAAAAATACTCGCAACATGACCAGCAATTGATGTAAACGCTATGGAACCATCGAATATTTTATCGAGGCGGAGGTAACTATCGGAAACGGTAGCTGTCGAGATGGTCTCGGTGGGTCGTGGAGGAAGCATGGGGCTATGGGTAAGCTGCAATGATCGGGTAGAGGATAGACAAAAATGGGGCGAGAAGAATTTTCCTCCTTGTTTATTTCAGACTACACAAATTGCACAAATTTAATAGAGATGTTTATGATCTTAGGTCATGCTAAAAGAGAGTTGAGTTGCTAATATGACTCCCAAAAATTCTTTTGTTTGACCTCACTGAACTTCAATCCATGAAAACTTCGTTCCTTTCATTTGTTACATGCCACCCTCTGGGCCATGCTACACAGAAAAAAAAGAAAAGAAAAGAGGATCCAAAATATAAAATTTATGTTTTGCCTTCATAAAAGGATGAACTGGAAAAATTAGGAACGCTTTGCTCATTTATCGGGTGCTTAAGGCCTTTTTCTTGATGATCTCATTAGTCCTTGCTGGGCTAGCTTCATCCCTGCGGGAGGTGAACGCATGATGATGTTCTATAATGCAACATACGGAAGTGAAGGACCGGTTCCTTTGCTGTTAAAATCGATCTCGAATTACAGGTGGATTTGCATCACTGCTGCTTTTACCACTATCATTTATGAACGGTGGGATGCTCTATCCCTTCTGGCCGTGTAGGGATTAAAGCAAGGCGATCTCATTCACCCTTTACCTGTTTATCCGTTGTATGGAAATACCTGGCTATTTATTTGCAGAGGAATGTCGCAATGGCAATTGGAAGCCGATGAAGGCCTCGAGAGGGCGCCTTGGCTTTCTCGCATTTATTCTTAACCAGCAGAATGTTTTCCGTTTGGAGAGGCTACTGAGGCTGGTTGTCAATTGGTAGTAGACACCGTCAAGTCTTTCTGTGAGGATTCTGGGAAAAAGGTTAAATTTTCAGTAAATCCGAGGTCTTCTTTTCCGGAGATATGATATCATGATTGTGATTTAACTCTCTAGTATTATCGCTATTGCTGCTTATGACGATCTCCGCAGATGGCTTGGGTTGTCTTGGTGTTGCTAGTCGGGATTTACTTTGCATACAGATCGTGTTAGTGCTTGTCGTTTCGGGTTCATCATTGAGAAGGCTCGGACTAGGCTCACTAGTTGGAAAGCGTACTTGACATCTGACCAGGGTCTGGTCCATTAGGGGATCTAGTAACTGAGCCTCGACGTGTCAGTGATTTGGAGTTGAAAGTGAAGGACTTGTTCGATTTCTACGGGAGTTTGGGACTTTTCCAGACTCTCTTGTCCCTTCCTAACGAGATTCTGAATATGATACAGGGAGTCCAGCTCGGAAGAGGGGCAAGGGACACTCTGAATTCGGTTGGAGTTTCTCCAGGGACTGGCGCTTTACTTTGAACGATGCTTATCATTTGGCTGAAGGTTTGGATGCTTGGAGAAAGCCGGAAGAAGACTGGAGCTGCGCGTGGAAAGTGGATGCTGTTCCTCGCACTCGATTTTTCATTTGGTTGATGTCACGTACAGCATTGCCAAGAGATCCATTCTGGCGAGAAGAGATTTGAATGTTAGCACTATGTCCTCAATAAATGTTGGGCTGACACTGGTGCTCCTCCTCCCCTTCACCATAGTTATGATCTTAGTCTGAGGGACTGGACCGGCGCTAATGTTGGACACAGATTGGTTATGCGTCTGCGCATAAGAATTGGGTTGGGAACAAAACGGGGGTGGAGGGAGAGCTAGGAATAGAGCTGTTCATCATTGGAAGTGACCTCCACGAAGGCTGGCACAAGGTCAATACTGATGGTGCAGTCGTAGGAGCGATAGGTGCGCCTGGGAGCTGGAAGCGTATTGCGTGATGATCAAGGAACCTAGTGCAGATAAGGGAGTGCAATTACTGGAAGTGGAAACAGATGCTATGCGAATCTTTTTCTAATAGGGACGTCCAACTGCTAATGGCGCTACCGCAGGGGCCTAATGCAGCTGCTGGGTCAGTGTAGAATCACCCACATCTTCAGAGAAAGCGAACCAGCGTGCAGATCGAACGGCCATAGTGGGGAAAGGAAAGGACGAGAGCACGAGAAAGACAAAAGGAAAAGTAACTTTCCCTCCGAAGAGGGTTGTGGCGGAGAGCCCAGTGGGGCTGTACCCTAGATTTTACGTCAACAGGAAGCCTATTGGACGAAACCTTTTAAGGATTTGCTTAGGTTTGAAAAATTAACTTTGTCTCATCACAGGAAAGAGAGTCAACATGCACTGATTAACCTAACTAGGCGTGCTCCCTCCAAGCACCGCTGGGTAAGGATAAAGATCGTGTAAACGATCGACACCGGTCATGCACTGGTCCGGATAGCGAGTTCAAAGGAGATGAAAAGTAGGGTTTCTCGCCATGGATGGTCCTCTTCGTTGGATTGAGACCGAGCGCCAACCCCACCGCCAGCATTCGAGCAGGACCATGACAGAGAATTGTGGAAACCTCCACTAACATCGAAAGGCACGACGAGGGTCGTCCTATTTTAAGACGCGGTAATGATGGAATCGTACAAATCTCTTCGTCAAACCATGAATGATTTTGCTAGCGTGTGTTCATGGTTTCTTTAATTCAAATGATAATTTCTGAGGGTTATAAAAATATGTATAGAGAGAAGTTCATATTGTCTTGGTAACAAGTTCATTACGATATTCTCCTATTTGAGGCAAACAATTATATCGCTTAATTGGGCAAACATATTCCACAAAATGAATGGCATTATTGGTAGGGTATAGTGCCACGACATCTTGATGTCCACAACTCTATATCATTAAAGAATTTTAATGTGTCGGGCAATTGTTCTGTCTATCATCAATTGGCAAATTAATTTTCACAAACAATTATTAAGATCTTTTTGTGTATTTGTTATGGTCCCGACATTTTGTAGAAAAAAGAAATAATTGCTGGCCATGTTGTAACACTTCTGCCCAACTATTGATTGGCGATAAAGTGAAAAACTTGAATGAAATGACGAATTCATTGAATTTTATGAAATCAAAAGATCTATAGATAGTGATACAAATTATTTTTTCTTCCGAAAAAAGTTTTAAGTTGTTTAGATGGTTGCTAACATTATAGATGCACCATATTATTTAACACCCTCTCTTGTGTGTGAATCAAGACTTACATTTGAAATACGAGATAGGTGCATAATCACATCAAACGAAAAATCGAAGACGGATAAACATACAAAACATGGGAGGGAGTCCACGAATTCAACCTCATCACTTGTACTCTAATACCATGTTAAACAAGTATTTTTTTTCCAAAGAATTAAGATGTTAAAATAAGAAATATATATATATATATATATATCCAACATATGTCAAGTTGATGCACCACCGAATGTGGTAATCTAGTAGCAAATGAGTATCTTGTCTTTAATAAAGTCATAAATTAGAGTTTTATCGGGTACAAATCTCAAGCTAACTTGACCCACCCGTAGGTAACCGTGATGGTTGGGCTTTACTACCTCATTATCGAGAGAACAAATTCAAATTTTTGGATGCTTGTGACTTAAGTGAGGGTCCCAGGAGTGGTTTACTCGGCTAGCCACCGATATTTTACGTCTAAATAGTAGTTTGCAGCGAGACTCCACCAATGCTACCAAATACCGAAGAGTCGTGTAATCCTGAAAAGTGATTTCCGGCGATCTCTCAATTATAAAAAAAAAAAAAATATCTCGAGCCAACTTGTGTCATCAGCATTTAATGTTGAGGGACAATTGTCTATCGCAACATTGGTATAGGATTGCGTCCACGGCAGGTGATTGAAAAGTAGATTGAGTGCTTATGATTCAAATTGAAAGATGACTTTCAGCGGGGAAGAAGCATCTGTTACCACTCATTTTATTTTTCTTTTTTGGACCCTTTTGAAAATGAAAATCAAAGTGACGTAAGCGGCGTTGCATCCGCTTTTAAGTGGAGAGGCGCACCCGCTCCTGCTGGCCAAAACATCGAGGTCACTCAAAAAAGTTGGATGCTTCCTGAAAATTGAAGCGTCTCAATTCTCTAAGCCATGGAGGGCAGCAGAGGCACGGTGTGCGTGACAGGCGGTACTGGCTTCATAGCTTCATGGCTCATCATGAGGCTCCTTGAACATGGTTACTCCGTCCGGACCACCGTCAGACCCGACCCGGGTAAGTCTCCCTTCTTCTTTCTTCCTGCTTGAACATGGAGATTCGTTCTTGCCATGAGTTCTGATCAAGTGTATGGTCTGAGATTGATGTTTTGTACTGTATATGTCAACACGACGGTCCAACGTGATCTGATCTGTCTGTGCCTGCAAATATATTGGCAATACTAAGGTTAGCTTCTTGATCGAAGTTTGATCGTATAGATTAAGTGTATGGGGCTGCTCGTGTTTCGAACGGTCTGTGTATGTAAAATGTTTATGCAGAAAGTTGGGGTGTCGACAGATGGGGAAATTTCTATGTATTTTGTCTGATTCGGGCGTTTGAGGTTCGATTCTGATCGGAATTGTCATTGGGCATAGAACTATAAGAAAAGCAACCCTTTTTTGCCGCCCTTTCAAGCATGAGAAGGCATAAGATGAACTAAAGATGCCTTGAATTAGTGGCAGCTGAATCGGTTAATGATGATCTCTTGCTCTTGTTCTACATATGAATTCACTCATTCTCTCTTGAATCAGCTTTTCTTGCAGTTCTCGTTGCTAAGTTTAAAGCTGTAATTCGGAATGTTTCCTGAATGAGTCATGTTGGTTAATTTATTTTGGACTGTTATCTCCAGTTAACCTCACACATCAGTTTCCCATTAGATGTTTGAGCTTTTATTCGCAAAGCGATTGACCGATTTGTTCCGCTCAGATGGCAAAAGGGACACGAGCTTCCTGAAAAATCTACCAGGAGCATCAGAAAGGCTCCAAATCCTCACCGCTGAACTCAGTGACCCCGAGAGTTTCAGCCCAGCCATCGAGGACTGTGTCGGTGTCTTCCACGTTGCTACCCCGGTGGACTTCGAGGACAGAGAGCCAGAGCCAGTCGTCACCAAAAGATCCATCGATGGAGCATTGGGCATCCTGAGGGCCTGCCTGAACTCCAAGACAGTGAAGCGGGTAGTGTACACTTCGAGTGCGGCTGCAATTGAATATAACAACTCTGGGGCCGATATATTGGATGAGGACTCCTGGAGCGATGTTGAGTCCATCCGAGAAATGGGGAGGTTTGGAGCTTCCTACGCAATCTCAAAGACATTGACTGAGAAGGCGGTTCTTGAGTTTGGAGAGCAGCACGGACTGGAAGTGGTGACGGTGGTTCCCACGTTTGTCCACGGGCCCTTCATTTGCCCCAAGTTCGCTGGATCCGTCCGAATTTCGCTGGCTTTGGTATTAGGTAATGTGATACGCGAGAAAATATCATATGATCAATATATATAGGGTCAGTCAACTCTATCTGAACTGTTGATCATGTGAAATTTACAGAGAAACTATGGTTCATATAATATTGATCTCCATGATCTATTGATTTTACAATAACTTCTCGTGATACACCTTTGGTACTGCAGTCAAATTCATGATCAATTTGATTGTTTTGGTCACCAGAACGATGCCAGAATTCCATAATTTGACAACGTTTCTCTGCTCAATGTCAAGTATATGACGAAGGAAGACAAGACTATAATCTGTCCATCCATATGTTTATCTTCATTTCGATGATACAAAGAATCTCAAATCTTAGATTGACTTCGTTTGAAATTAACAGGGAACGAGAATGAGTACTCTCTTCTTCTCAAAGTATCTTTCGTGCATGTAGACGACTTGGCAAGAGCACTTATCTTCCTCTTCGAGCACCCCAACACCAAGGGGCGGTACATTTGTACCTCGGCCACGATGACCATCGAGGAGATGTCCGAGTTTCTCTCAGAAAGATACCCGGAGTTTCAGATACCCTCTCCAGAGTAAGTCCTGATATATCCCATTTCATGATGTAACAGACTATTGCTGTTCTTGGACTGAAAGCAAAGCTTTTCAAATCTTTGTAGGTCCTTGAAGGAGTTGAAAGGCCCCAGGTTGCCCCGCCTATCGTCAAGGAAACTGTTGGATGCCGGTTTTGAGTATAAGTACAGGATCGAGGACATGTTCGATGGAGCCATCCAATGTTGCAAAGAAAAGGGGTATCTCTAGATCAACCGAAGCCTACGGAATTCAGTACATCAGGCCGAATGTAGGAATGTTCAGAGTACCAGAAAGTGGACATGATGCCGTATAATGGTATGACCTATTTCTTTTCTGACCTTGGCTGAAAATAGTCCTCTAAACAAAATGCAGAAAGAATAGAGAAACATGTTGAGAAAATGCGTACCATGTATCTAGCACAGCTTGGGAAAACTAATTTATCCGAGCGCCATATAGGAGATGGCAAACCGCATAAACAATCTTGGTACTGTATGTTTCTGTTCTTGTGCATTTGATATTGCAGTACTGAGAACAGAAGCACTTATAGCATAGATCATGATATATGTGCGTTTTGTTCTTCGTGAATATTGTTGAGGATTTCTGTTTCCGAAGCTTAATGCACCATCTATGTTGCCATGTACCGTAAGAAATCGATAACATCTCCGCTGTCTTTTTTAATCCATGCTCTATCAAGCAACTCTGCCTTTCCTATTAGGGGTACTACTGAAAACACACTTTCATTCTTCAAGAAAGTATTGATACTAAGGGGTGCATGACAACATTGCTCCGTTGAAATAGTTTAATGAAATGAATTTTTCTATTTCTATTTCTCGACGAGTTTAGGAAAAAAATATGTTTGATAACGACACAAAATTTCTACTCTAAAATAGAAATTGTTTGATAACGACACAAAAATTTCTTCCTTCTGACGGTGGCGGCGACGACCGACATGACTTTTAATATAAAAAATAAAAATAAAAATGATTTAGTAACAAAAAAATAATGAATAAAATAAAATAAAATAAAATAAATCATAAAAAAATAAAATAAAAATATCATTTTATTTTAAAATTAAAATATAAAAATAAATTTATTTTATTTATTCTATTTTATTTTATTTTACGAATAAATTTATTTTAAAATGAATAAAAATAAAAAATAAAAATAATTTTATTTGGCAAAACACTCAAGGCAAATAAAAATAATTTATTTTTATTTATCATAAATAAATTATTTTAAATAAATATAATAAATTTATTTTATTTATTCTATTTATTCTATTTTATTTTATTTTACGAATAAATTTATTTTAAAATGAATAAAAATAAAAAAATTATTTGGCAAAACACTCGAGGCAAATAAATTTTTTTATTTTTATCATAAATAAATTATTTTAAATAAATTAAATAAATTAATTTTATTTATTCTATTTTATTTTATTTTACAAATAAATTTATTTTAAAATGAATAAAAATAAAAAATAAAAATAATTTTATTTGGCAAAACACTCAAGGCAAATAAAAAATAATTTTACTTTTAATAAAAATATTTATTTATTTATCATAAATAAATTTAATAAATTTATTTTTAGTAAACTAAAAATAAAATGATAAATAAAAATAATTTATTTATTTTAATAAATTTATTTTTATTTTTAAATGAATATATTTATTTTTATTTTGGGCAGAGAAGAGGTGTACGAGGGAGAAAAGAGTGAAATTAGGGTTAGGAGAAATCAGAAATTGATTTAGAAGAAATCGAAGTAGAAAATTTCTACTTCGATTTCTCCCCATTTCTATTTCTGGAATAGAAATCTATTCCAGAAATAGAAAATTTGATAAGCGTTATCAAACAAGTTTCCGTTCCAAATTGTCTGCGAATGTAAAAATCATTTCTGGAACAGAAATTTTTTTATCATGCACCCCTAACACGCCACTTGCGACCCGACACATTGACACATTGATTCTCCAAAAATAAAAAATTCCGACACGTTGAAACACGATGTATATTATGTATATATTTATAAATACGTGATAAATATCATTTTTATGATTATTTTAATTAAATTCGAAACTAAATATATAATAAAAAAAGAGTGTAAAATGAATTTACACCAATAGCGTTAATCCATAATTTGTTAATATCATTCATTATTTCAATTTGACAAATTCAACTATATTCCAATAATTTATAAAATTTGGAGGGGAAAAAAAATAGCAATTCATGTTCGACTTGCGTGGCAGAGCGTGTCGGAAGAGAAAAGAAAAAATAAACATTAAGGGTGAATTACGTGTCACGGGAAGTTTGACTTAGAAAAAAGAGAGAAGATTATGTTTTTCTTTTTTTTTCCTCTTTATTTATTTATTTTTAATTTTTTTACATATTTATATTTTGATCCACCATTTATTAAAAAATTTATAAATTGATCACGTGCTTGTCAGAATTGCGTATTATAATTCGGAATTCAGATGTCAAAGTTCCACTCTCTCGTGTCAAAGAGTATCGGGAAGATTGATTTCGACACTTGTTGACCAAATGTTAGACATGTGTCAAAGTATCCACATGATACAAAGGTTCCCGGATAGTATCGCTACTTCATAGTCAATCACTTTCAAGAACAAGGTTCGTCATTTTTCAAATTAATAAAATTTTCAGTGTCTTATAGCTTGTTCCTTTTTTTGTTTAATAAAGAACACGATTTAGATTAATACAAATACATATATCTACGGATAAATCAATATCATTTATAGATGTCAATATGAAAGCATTTATAAATAACATAATAGGAATACCATTGTAACACGGCTTCAAATGGGATTCTAATTTTACTATTTTAGAGATTATTAGCTACACTTTACAATTATAAAGATTTTAATTTAGTTATCGTGATATTCATAAAAACCAAAAAGGCACAAAGTAATATAACATTATTATTATTTTTTTCGAGAAAAACTATTGAAATGAAAAGATATTTAAAAAAACTCGATTACGAAAAACTTGTGAATCGTACTAAATGATTGATTTGACAAATTAGATTAAAATTCAAAAGTTTAAGAAATTATATTAAACATGAAAAATAATTGAAGAATCATAATAAACAAATTAAAAGCGATAACTTGGTCAAAATACGGGTTAACACTTAACAATATGACTTTGCCTTTCTCCCTCTCCTCTTCTTTGAGCAACTGTCGATGCCCTTCTCTCCCTCTCCACGTAACAGTCTCTCTCTCTCTCTCTCTCTCTCTCTCTGCGCATTGTCACTCGTCCAAGGGATGGCGGCATTAGATTTTGCCAACAAGACATGTGGACATTGCTCTTATCTAGATCTGGACGGTGTGAGATAGAGGTGTGCAAAATGGACCGCCCTAATTGGGAATCATCTAGATCAATTGATTTGGTTCAATTTCTAGGAGTGGCGGTTTGGTTCTTGGTTCCAACGGGAAACCGGATTGAACCAAACATGACTAACTAAATATACTTTTATTATATTATTTCTTAAAAAATTAATAAAATGTAAACTAGATATTATCTTGATCACGGATCAGTGATAGGAAAAAAATAAGTAACTGATTTTATCGGATCGGATGGTGTGGTCCGATTCTCAGTCCAGTCCCTGGTTCGGTCCTTTTTTAGGAAATTGGAGCTTACCGGAAACTGATCACCTTATGAGAACCCTCTTGCCGTGGAGGCGTCTACGTAAATTTTGTTGGAGGTAATAGGTTTGAGAGAGAAGAAGTAGTTGCTTGAAGTATTACACCAAGAGACGTCAAGTTTGGAACGTTCAACAGTGTTACCTCCAGCGTAGGGAAACCCTAGAGTTTTTATATGCACGTTATTGGGCTTTGGCCCATATGGACTCAAATAACCATACTTTTACCTATTGGGTTTGTATGTGAACATATTATTTTGGACTATATTAATAATATATCCAACAATCTCCTCCTATGTTCACCATATAGCACAATCCAATAAGTTGGTCAGTGTAATGTTCAAACAAACATGAATCATCCACATTCAGTCCAAGACAATCAACTCGGATCGGTCAAAGAGTATTCCAGCAATAAAGTATTAAACTAAATCATCATGTGCAAACTAAATAAGTGAATCATTCTTATCATGAATCTGTTCTGAGATTAAAAATCCAAATCCCAAAATAAATCTCAGATTCAGTTTACAACCAATATATGTATATTAATCAAGTATAAGTAGGCCAATCAAAATAGTCTAAGGCCTTACAAATATAAGAAACAAGCATAATAATGTCCACAAAATAGAAATAGCAAAATGCAAGTCTCAAGTAAATGGACTTCATCAAAATAGGCAATAGCAGGTAAACTGTCAAGTCCCCACACGCTCTAAGTGATATATATTCATTCATCAAGTTGGTCATCCTGGTCAGGATCCCACTCATTAAGCTCTCCTCCATCTTTGCCATCTCCTGTAGAATGTCAAATATGAATTTCATATTATCATGAATTCAATCAATTGAATAAAAACTTAGCACCATTCCATCAGGCGGAGAAGAACATATATTGATGTCATAAAGCATCATAATATCATGTCATAAGCATCAAGCCAGTTTCATAAATTATGAACAAGACCTAAACAATGTGATTTACAACGAGCCATCAACTCAAGTTTATTTGTAGGAGAATAACTATTGTCTAGTTTCAAAGAACAAGACCAATAGTCAAGTCACTTACAACAATCTAGTCATGTAATATCAAGTTTCAATTAAGAACAAGACAAATAGGCTTCTTATGTAAACAATTGTTTCTATGTTTCAATTTGGAATGTCACAATTACTGATTCCTTAAAGTCAAATAATCTAGCATCAAGTTTGGAATGAGATCATTTAACCAAAAAGGATAGTCCAATCTAGTTAAATTGTATCATCAAGTTTGGAATGACACAATTTTTCCAGATAGAATATTTGAATTAGGTTAAAGTCATCTTCATCAAATTTGGAATGAGACAACTAACTCTCTTCAAATTAGTCAGCAACTGTGAACATCAATGAAACATATAAACTGTGCTTATTATTGTAGCCAATAAAGAAATATTTGATAATTCAAAACACACAATTAGAAGGTAAGTAAATGGTAGTTAAGACTTGCCTATATATTCTTTAACCCCAGTTCTCCCATTGTTTTGAATAATTGATCTTTAGGCATACCTTTGGTGAGAGTATCGGCTATGTTATCCTTCGATCTCACATCGATCAAGGTGATAACCATTTGTTCTTTCAGATAATTCAACAACGCATGTCTCAGTCTCACATGTCTTCTCTTTGAATTAAAGAGAGAATTCTTGACGACTTGGACAGCTGCTCGATTATCACAAAATAGGCTTAAAAAATTAATTTTTAGCCGAGTCAAAGGAATATCCATAATCAGATTCTTTATCCACTATGCCTCCTCACCGGCTGAGGCTAAAGCAAAAAGTTCCGATTCCATAGACGACAATGCAATACAAGTTTGTCGTTTGAATTTCCAAGTAATAGTAGCTTCACTCAAAGTGAATACATACCCACTAGTGGACTTACTATATCCAATATCTGAGCACCATGAGGCATCAGAATATCCATCCACAATTGGAGGATAACCAGAATAATAAAGCGCATAATCTTTAGTACCTTTAAAGTATCTCATTAGCCTATTAAGGGCATCCCAATGCTCTTTATTAGGATTACTAGTAAAACGACTCAGCATACCAACTGTAAAGGCTATGTCGGGTCTAGTGCAACTCATAGCATACATGAGACTACTAATCAGTTTCGAGTACTTTAACTGATCCACGCTGGTCCCTTCATTAGGACTCAGTCTATTATTATAATCACATGGTGTCTCACTCGGTTTACACTTATCGTATCCCCAAGTAGAAAGTAGCTACTCAATATAATGAGTCTGGCTAAGGGAGATGACTTGCCGTTCAAAGCTTACTTTCATACCAAGAATGGTATTAGCAATACCAAGATCTTTCATGTCAAATTATTTAGCTAAAGTGGCTTTCATGTCACTCACTACAAAATGATTGGAACCAAAAATTAACATGTGATCAACATACGAGCAAATGATGACTATCTTATTTGACATATAACGATGGTAAATGCATTTATCTGAATAACTAGACTGAAAGCCATAACTCTTTACCACTTCATCAAATTTAAGATGCCACATCTTAGGTGCTTGTTTAAGACCATATAGAGATTTATTTAATTTACAAACTTTGTCCTCAAGACTTTTCATAACATATCCTTCCGGTTGTTCCATGTAAATTTCCTCATTTAAATCCCCATTTAAGAAAGTTGTTTTTACATCCATTTGATGCACTACAAAGTGTTCAATAGATGGCAAAGCAAGAAGAATTCTTATAATTGATAGATGACATATAGGTGAATAGACATCAAAATAGTCTATTCTACTATGTTGTTTATAGCCTTTAGCTACTAAGCGTGCTTTGTATCTGGCTATTGATCCATCACTATTCAGTTTCTTCTTCCACACCCATTTACAGCCTATAGCTTTAGCCCATTTTGGCAAATTTACTAGTTGCCAAGGGTGATTCTGCAGCAGAGAGCTCATTTCATCATCTATGGCTTCTGCCCACAGTAGAGATTCCCTAGATCTCATTGCTTCATGATAGGAGAATGGATCATCCTCAAGATGGTAAGCAACAAAGTCTTCACCAAAAATTTTGGGAATTCTCTCTCTTGTAGATACTCTAACTGGAATTGGTTCAATACCCAACTATGTGGAATTAGTGTCAGAAGGGCCTGCTTCAGATTCTACAGGAAATTCTAAAATCATATCTGTAGATCAAGAAACATTCAAGCCTTGATCTCTGATAAACTTGTTTTCAAAGAACACTACATCTCTAGGTTCTATCATTGTGTTAGTAGATAAATCTAAAAACCTATTTGCAGCGCTATCTTCTGCACTACCTAGATATACACAAGTAATAGTTCTAAATCCCACCTTAGGTTTTTTAGGATCTGGTATACTTACATAAGCAATACTTCCCCAAATCTTAAGAGTATCATATCTACAAGGGCGCTTAAGCCATATCTCATAAGGTGTCATGGACAACTTAGAGTGCAGCAACCTGTTCAAGATGTGATTAGCAGTTAGAACTGCTTCTCCCCAGTAGGAGGAAGGCATGCCGGCTGTAAGTAACATAGAGTTTAACATTTCAGTTAACGTTCTATTCTTATGCTCTGCAACACCATTTGATTGGGGTGAATAAGGAGCAGTGATTTCAAGTATTATACCTTCTGAAGCACAAAATTCCTTGAACCTTGACATAGTATATTCTCCTCCTCTATCACTCATAAACCTCTTAATTTTCAAGTTGAGTTGATTTTCTACTCTAGACTTGAAAATCTTAAATTTTTCAAAAGTCTCATCTTAATAGATATGACAATATCTAGAAAAATCGTTTATGAATGTTATTAGACACTTCCGACCACCTTTAGTAATGTAATTTTTAAAATCACAAATGTCAGAATGTATTAACTCAAGAAGTTGTGTGCTTTTAGAAATCAATTTAAAGGATTTTCTAGTAATTTTAGCTGTGCACACACTTCACAGTTATCAAATCGAATAGAAGTATCTAATGGAATAATATGAGTTTTAGCTAAATGTTGCATTTTTCGGTAATTCACATGTCCAAGTCTATTGTGTAGCAACTTTGGATCAATCAAAGTAGAATTCACATGATTTATGCTATCAGCATTTAAACTCAACCTATACATACCATTAACCATGAATGCACAACCAAAATAATATGAGTTAACAGATAAAGTTATTCTACAATTCATAGTTGAAAAAGACATACCAGCTTTATCAAGTAAACTCATAGATATTAAATTCTTCTTAAGTAAAGGTATTACTCTAAAATGATTCAGAGTTAGTAATTTACCTGAAGAAAGCACCAAATTTGTAGTTCCAGCATGGGTCACCTTTGCCTCACCACCATTGCAATTTTCCACAGTGTCTTTCACTTCTGTGACCCCAGTGAGTAAATTCTTGTCATTTGTAGCATGACAAGTAGCGCCACTGTCCAACCACCACTCAGAAGAGATGCTGGCCTTTCCATTCTTCATCATTCCAATAAAGGCTTGAGGCTCAGATCCTTTAATTAGCATATTGGCCTCATTATGTGGTGTGTCGTTATTTGGCTTCCTTGGCAACTTACACTCTGCTGTCCAGTGACCCCACTTTCCACAGTTATGGCACTTGCCCTTCTTCTTCTTTTTGAAGATAGTCTTTTTGGCCTCTAACTGTAAAGAGGATTCACCTTTTGGTGACTTGGACTTTTTCTGAGGTTTATTGAAGTGTGAAACTAAGTTGGCAACTGACTTTTGTTGTCCCACTTGTTCCAAACTCTAGTGATATTTTGATTCTCAATGTGAATATACCTCTTTAATTCATCCAGTCCCATTTGTACCTTCAGTTTGTACATTTCACTCTTGAAAGAACTCCATTAAGTTGGCAGTTTGCTCAACACAAGACTAACAAAGAGATTATCGGACATATCAGAATTATCATCTTTCAGCTTATTCCTCATGTTCTCAAATTCAACTAACTGAGAGGTGATGCTTGAATTCATAGTGAATTTAAAGTCAAAGAATTTCTCCGCTATAAGGGTTTTAGATAACCCTTATTATTTTTGGAACTGAGCGTTCAAGTGATCCCATATCTCTTTCGCCGTCTTATACTCACTATAAGTTATAGCCAAATTAGGATTTAGAGAGTTCAACAAGTAATCTCTACAAAAATCCTCATCTTTGTTCCATTGATATTCATTCACATCTTCAGTGGTAGATGTAAAATCGCTCAATACAGTATAGAATATGTCACGTTCTTGCATGCCAAATTGAACATGTAATTTCCAGCCATGAAATTCAGTAACATCAAAAGATTGCAACTTTATAATATCATAGGAACCACGCTTTGCTATTTTAATCAAAGCAAAGTGTTAGAAAGAGTGCACCTTGAAGTCCTCAGAGCAACAAAGTTGAATAACTCCCATAACGTTAATCAAACTGCTCTGTAGAGACGGAATTTGCCAAAACAAACCCCAAAAACGGATCTGGAGCGACCAAAAACCTTAAGATGGACTGCCTTTGTCGCTGAAACTCGCTGAAAAACTTTGCCCCCAAAATTCGCTCCCGAAATTCGCTAGAAATTCATATGGAAACTTCCAGGAACAAAGCCCAAGTGGTTTCACCCTCTAAAATTGGCTATAATTTTTTGGTTTTTGAAACAAAGATTTCGGTCACCTGAATCTTCAAACTCAGATCCTGGCCAATATCACCATCGAAATCGAAAGTAAATTACAACCGCGAGTTCGTCTTAACGAAATCTTCAAGAAGACACTTTACTTGCTCAAATCCAACACACGAACTTAGTACTTTAAGATTGTTGGAGGTAATAGGTTTGAGAGAGAAGAAATAGTTGCTTGAAGTATTACACCAAGAGACGTCAAGTTTGGAACGCTCAACAGTGTTACCTCCAGCGTAAGGAAACCCTAGAGTTTTTATATGCACGTTATTGGGCTTCGGCCTATATAGACCCAAATAACCATGCTTTTACCTATTGGGCTTGTATGTGAACATATTATTTTGGACAATATTAATAATATATCCAACAAATTTTGGGTCGCCCTCCAAGCCTGCCTGATGCAGAGATTTGAAGGAGTCCTGATCATGGACAAGGACTGTCAATGGTAATCAAGCCTCTGTGCACTTTGGCCCGCGCATGCATAGAGAGAGAGAGAGAGAGAGAGAGAGAGAGAGAGAGAGAGAGAGAGAGAGAGAGAGAGAGAGAGAGAGAGAGAGAGAGAGAGAGAGAGAGAGAGAGAGAGAGAGAGAGAGAGAGAGAGAGAGAGAGAGAGAGAGAGAGAGAGAGAGAGAGAGAGAGAGAGAGAGAGATCTATCGCATGTTGGACAAAGGTGGAGAAACTATGAAGTGATTTCGTAGCGCTAGATTAGCTGCTGACGGGTCCGATTTTAGGTCGACATGTGGATGTTGACTCCTCTCTTCCTCCTCCATCCATAGAGTGCTATCCGGCCATCCAGGCTGGCGTTGTTTACTGATCACGGCCGCTGGGATTCCGAGTTCGTCATCAAGGGTTCGTAGCCATGGACGAGCTGCAGTCTGTGGATGAGCCGCCTTGCGAGCTATGTTGAGCAAGGTTTGCGGCCATATAGGCGAAGCCATATCTGGACAAGCAACACGGCGGGGTGAGTGGCCAGGCTGATCACAAGCGACGCCCGTTAAGGGGCGGAGATGGTGCGACGGGATGGTGCCATCTGTTGAGTAGGTCACTCCCAATTGGAGAGGCCAATGCAATTATGTATATCTGCAGTAGAATATGTATAGTAGTGAGTGTGTAAAAGAAAAAGAAAAAAAAAGGGTGAAAAAGGAAAAGAAAAGAAAAAAAAATCAAAAGAGATGGGGAGATAAATCAACGTGATTTACACATCTAGAAAATCAAGGGAGATTGGAAAAGAAATCAAAGTGATATTCTCATATATATAAAATCACGAGAGATTAGGAGATAAATCTACGTAATTTTGTATCGTATAATTCCTATTTGGGATTGTATTTGCTTTTATGAATAGGAGTCCTCCTCGCGGAGAAGAGGTTACACAAAAGCAAGAATATCATAGTAGCGTAGCGGAAGAAACACTTTTCTTCTTCCAAGAAAAAGAGTCATCTTTGAGTGAGTTATCCAATTTGTGAGAGGTTCGATCCACAAATTGAAGAAGAGAGAGATTCACCTTTGGGTGAAGTTGTATCCCATTATTTATTATAGTGGAAGTTTGAAGTGGACTACGGTCCCGTGGTTTTTCCCTTCGCCTTGGAGGGTTTTCCACGTTAAAATTCTGGTGTTATTTATTATTCGTCTTTACTGCTTTCAGTTAGTATTTTATCCTATTTAATTTTTCACAGAAGTAGTAGCGGGAAAATTTTTTTGGAACTTCTCCACAAATATTTTTCCCAACAAGTGGTATCAGAGCTTGGTTGCTCTATTTATTATTTCTCTGTGCATAATTAAATGGAGGAAAACTTTGGCAACATGATAAAATTGACTGCATTCAATTATGCAATCTGGAAACCAAAGATGGAGGATCTGCTATACATTAAAGATCTTTGGAGGCCAATTGTGATACCAACAGAGGTATCAATACCAGCGTCCGAGGAGTCAGATCTTGTAGCGGAAGCCAAATTGGCATCATCTTCTAGTGGCAAACCAACGACAATGTCTGATAGCGAATGGATGGTGCTTAATCGGAAGTGTGCCGCTCAAATCCGACAATGGATTGATAAGAGTATTTTTCAAAATTTTGCTAATGAACATGATGCTGGTATTCTTTGGCAAAAATTAGAGAAGATGTACGCAAGAACAACGGCGCAAAATAAAGCGAATCACATGTGGCGGCTCGTGAATCTGAAATACAAAGACGGAAGCAATGTCTCAGAACACATGAGCGAGTTCCAAGGTATAGTAGACCAACTCAATTCTATGAAGATGACATTAGATGATGAATTGCAGGCATTACTGCTGCTTAGCTCTTTGCCAAATAGCTGGGACACACTTGTTGTGTCAGTCAGCAACTCGGCTCCTGACGGCAAGCTTACCATGGACGTGGTAAAAGATAGAATGTTGAATGAAGAATCCCGGCGAAAAGAGAGTGGAGTCAACCCTGCGTCCGAGGCTCTTGTCATTAATCGACAAGAAAATCAAGAACAGAGAGGGAGAAGCAAAAGCCGAAACTTTCGGAATCAGCAACGAGGAAGGTCCCAATCCAACTTCAGACGGGACAAGAAGTGCCATCATTGTGGTAAACTGGGACACTTCATACGAGAATGCAGAAAGCTAAAGGCGGAAAAATCAAAAAGTCATAATGTCAACAAAGCTAACGAGAACCAGACGAATGACACTGCGAATATTGCGGATGAGGTGATCATTATTTAAAGTGATGATTCCATTAATCTTGCATCCCAAGATTCGACATGGCTAGTTGATTCTGGCGCATCCTACCATGTCACGGCTCGTCAAGATCTTTTTACTTCTTACACCACTGGTGATTTTGGACTCGTAAAGATGGGAAACGAAGATACGTCCAAAATTATTGGTATGGGTAATATTTATTTGGAGACTAATGTTGGATGTAGGCTACTACTCAAAGATGTGAGACATGTTCCGGACATACGCCACAATCTTATATCTGCCGGCAAGCTTGATGACGAAGGCTACATCAATTTCTTTAGTGATGGAAAAGGGAAGCTCACCAAAGGTAATTTGGTGATAGCCAAAGGAGAAAAGACTAACTCTCTCTATATCACACAATTCAAGCCGTGTGGAGGAGAAGTGAATGTAACCGGAAAAGGAGTCACCACCGAGTTATGGCATAAGCGACTCGGACACATGAGTGAGAAAGGACTTAAGATTCTCACTAGAAAGCAACTTCTACCCGGAATAAAAGGTACACCGTTGAATACTTGTGTCGACTGCATTATGGGAAAATAACATAGAGTAGCATTTCACAATTCCCCACCATCTAGAAAAGCTGAAATTTTAGATTTGATACATACTGATGTATGCACAATGCAAACTAGGACACTTGGAGGTGCGCTTTATTTTGTAACAGTTATTGATGACCACTCTAGAAAGGTGTGGGCATTTGCCTTGAAAACTAAAGATCAAGTGCAGGAAATCTTCAAGCAATTTCATATGAAGGTTGAAAGAGAAACAGGCAAGCGATTGAAGTGTGTACGCTCCGACAACGGTGGTGAATACCAAGGACCTTTTGAAGATTATTGCAAAAACCTTGGGATCAAACTAGAAAGATCCGTACCAAAAACACCTCAACACAATGGTGTCGCAGAGCGGATAAATAGAACCATATGTGAAAGAATCAGATGTATGCTCTCCAATGCAAAGCTGCCAAACCACTTTTGGGGTGAGGCAACGAGAACGGCGGTTGATTTAATCAACCTATCACCTTCAGCTCCACTTAACGGTGATGTACCACAAAGTGTCTGGACTGGTAAGGATATTTCCTATGGCCACTTGAAGGTGTTTGGCTGTAGAGCATTTGTTCACATTCCAAGGGATGAGAGATCAAAGCTTGATGGGAAATCAAAGCAATGTATTTTTTTGGGGTACTCACATGAAGAATTCGGCTACAGACTCTAGGATCCCATTAACCAGAAAATAGTCAGAAGCAGGATGTGGTATTTCTTGAAGATCAGACAATCGAGGACTTCGAGAAGCACGAGAAATCTCCATCAACAGATGAATACCCAGTTGATCTTGGTCCAGTAGCTCCTCCTATCAACAAGCAAGTTGAACCTAGAATTGAAGGTATGACTACTTCAACTGAACTTGAACCAATTGTTGAACAGGTCTCATCAGAACCTCAATTGAGGAGATCAACTCGTGAACGACAATCTAGTCGTAGATATTCTCCCAATGAGTATGTGATGCTCACTGACGGGGGAGAACCAGAAAACTACCAAGAAGCTATATACCACGAGCATAAAGAGGAGTGGTTAAAAGCTATGCAGGATGAGATAAAATCCTTAGACGAAAATCATACTTATGATTTAGTCAAGTTGCCGCAAGGAAGAAAAGCTCTCAAAAACAAGTGGGTGTTCAGATTAAAGACTGAAGAAGGTAACTCACAGCCACGATACAAAGCAAGGTTGGTTGTGAAGTTCTTGGCTTGGCAACAAGCTTGAACTTGGAGATCGAGCAACTTGACGTGAAGACCGCGTTTTTACATGGAGATCTAAATGAGGAGATCTACATGGATCAGCCAGAAGGTTTCAAAATCAAAGGCAAAGAAAATCTTGTGTGTAAATTGAGGAAGAGTCTTTATGGGCTCAAGCAGGCACCAAGACAGTGGTACATAAAATTCGATTCCTTCATGGAAGAAAATGGGTTCAACAAAACCACCACTGATCACTGCGTTTTCATCAAGAAATTTATTGATGGTAATTTTCTCATTCTTTTGCTTTACGTTGATGACATGTTAATTGTTGGCCAGGATAAAAGCAAGATCAACAACTTAAAGAAGGAATTGAGCAAGTGCTTTGCGATGAAGGATTTGGGACCCGCAAAACAAATTCTTGGGATGGAAATCTTGCGAGACAGGCATAATCGTAAACTCTGGTTATCTCAAGAACGGTATGTTAATAAAGTTCTTGAAAGATTTAATATGAATAAATCCAAAGCAGTTTGTTCTCCACTTGCAAATCATTTTAAACTTAGCTTAGAGCAGTACCCAAAAAGTGAGACAGAAAAGAAAGAAATGGAAAAAGTCCCTTATGCATCAGCGGTTGGCAGTCTAATGTACGCGATGGTATGTACAAGGCCTGATATCGCGTATGCAGTTGGTGTGGTAAGTAGATTTCTATCTAATCCTGGTAAGGAACATTGGGCAGCAGTCAAATGGATATTTAGGTATCTTCGTGGTACATCTAATAACTGCATATGTTTTGGTGATGGTAAAACTGTGTTAGAAGGTTTTTCGGATTCAGACATGGCAGGGGACGTGGACTCAAGAAAGTCTACATCGGGATATCTAATGACTTTTGCAGGGGGAGCAGTTTCATGGCAATCTCGACTACAAAAATGCGTTGCCCTATCTAGTGCTGAAGCAGAGTATATTGCGATAACAGAAGCATGTAAAGAACTCTTGTGGATGAAGAAGTTTCTACAAGAAGCAGGCCACAACCAAGAGGAGTATATCTTGTATTCAGATAGTCAAAGCGCAATACACCTCAGCAAAAATGCAACTTTCCACTCCCGATCCAAACACATTGACATCATATATCATTGGATACGTGATGTGTTGGAAGAAAAAGCCCTACAGCTAAAGAAGATACACACTGACAACAATGGCTCAGATATGATGACAAAATCCCTATCTACAGTGAAGATGCAAGCTTGTCGAACTTTTGCAGGTTTGACACCTTCTCCAAATTGCTCGTGAGGGGGAGATTTGTTGAGTAGGTCACTCCCAATTGGAGAGGCCAATGCAATTATGTATATCTGTAGTAGAATATGTATAGTAGTGAGTGTGTAAAAGAAAAAGAAAAAAAAAAGGGAGAAAAAGGAAAAGAAAAGAAAAAAAAATCAAAAGAGATGGGGAGATAAATCAATGTGATTTTCCACATCTAGAAAATCAAGGGAAATTGGAAAAGAAATCAAAGTGATATTCTCATATATACAAAATCACGAGAGATTAGGAGATAAATCTACGTGATTTTGTATCATATAATTCCTATTTGGGATTGTATTTGCTTTTATGAATAGGAGTCCTCCTCAGCGGAGAAGAGGTTACACAAAAGCAAGAATATCATAGTAGCGTAGCGGAAGAAACACTTTTCTTCTTCCAAGAAAAAGAGTCATATTTGAGTGAGTTATCCAATTTGTGAGAGGTTCAGATTCACAAATTGAAGACAGAGAGAGATCTACCTTTGGGTGAAGTTGTATCCCATTATTTATTATAGTGGAAGTTTGAAGTGGACTATGGTCCCGTGGTTTTTCCCTTCGCCTTGGAGGGTTTTCCACATTAAAATTTTGGTGTTATTTATTATTCGTCTTTACTGCTTTCAGTTAGTATTTTATCCTATTTAATTTTTCACAGAAGTAGTAGCGGGAAAAATTTTCTGGAACTTCTCCACAAATATTTTTCCCAACACCATCTAACTCGAAGGGCTAGTGATCTCGAAGGTCCATTAAGAGCTCCATCGCCAGGGAGGAGGAGGAGGAACTCGCCCCTCAGTTCCGTCTTCCCATCTAAGGTAGAAGGATGGAACTTGTTGGTGGTCTGGATCCGCGACCTTGGCAACGGTGACTTGTCCAAGGTCCAGGAAGACAGAGCTGACCGGATCTGGCCAAACGAAATGGTCGAGCATGAGCATTACTCTCTAGCCTTGCTCGTCCATATTGGTGTTGCTGCTACCACGGCTGGCCGGTGACGCTGCCAATCATGGCCACATGCCTTGCTCATCCATGACCTCAAAAGGCGAAAAGAAAAAACAAACGCGAGGCGGCTCGTCCGTTTCATGGTCGGTGGAAGTAGAAACATATTTTAATTGTCTTTTCCCATCCACATCAACAAACACGTGTCAATTTATAAGCGGACGTGAGTAAAAAATACTCGCAACATGACCAGCAGTTGATGTAAATGCTATGGAACCATCGAATATTTTATCGAGGCGGAGGTAACTATCGGAAACGGTAGCTGTCGAGATGGTCTCGGTGGGTCATGGAAGAAGCATGGGGCTATGGGTAGGGGTGAGCGGTTCCAGGTTCCTTACAGGTTCCGCTTGGAACCTGGAACCTACCCTCGGCACAGTTCCTCATTTTGTGGAACCCGGAACCTACCCGTCGAACTGAACTGGAACCTACCCTCTCACGGTTCCGTGGTCGGTTTCGTGGTCCAACAGTTCTTTTTTTTTTTTGTTTTTCATTTTTAGTTAAACAAAACAAAAATGAACGCAACAATAATAAACAAGTTTATCATTTATGAGAGAGAATACAAAACAAATAAAATTGAACAGCGACACGTGCAACTTTTTTCCATGTCAGCTCGTCAACAGGCGGGCTGCTCATCATCGAAGTCCAAACAGCAACAGCATTGTTGATGGCAAAACAGCAATGGCAAAACAACAAGGTCCAGAAAAAGCACTAACAAAAATTTGACATTCAAAAACACTAATCTCAGTTCAGAGCATTTCTGTGGAATAATATCAAGGCATCCTCTAAAATCAGCCAACTCATCATCTGCCTACTTTGGAAATTTGTGACAAAACTCATATTGATGGACCAAGGCGGCAAGTCATATTGACCGTTTCCAAAATTGACTATGACAGAATACTTCGTGCCGTAGTTTGCCAGGAGGCCGCGCATCCGCTTCCAGCTTTGAACACGTGAGCCTAAGAAAAATAGAATTTGACAGGTAAAAGTTTAATTAACAACCCACAAGGCTGTGAGAGTGTTTTCATGCATATTCATTTTAAGGGGGCGTGAGAAACCAAACCTCTTGATTACTTCCAAGTGACTGCACTGTAGGATCAGCAGAAACCAGAGCCCATTCACTTTGCTTAATGGCTTTGTGCAAATCTCTCAAGTGACTCCACTTTGGTTCCCTCAGTAAACCTGCAACATTTACGCAAATTCTGCTGTAAGGAAGATGACTTAGTAATCGCCATGATAGGATGTCATGAATTACTTCTAGACTTAGTTTTAAAAGGTTTAATGTTTAAGCAACAAGATGTAGATTTGCTTTCACTCGGTTAAACTTCTGATGGTGTTACCAATTACTCCAGTCTTAAAGTTGTTAGATCCATCGAATGCTCAAAGTGAAACAAATTGAGGCACATGAGCAAAGTTAGCCTTGCCCACGCCAGGATACTAACAATCTATTCCAAGTCACATACCATATTCACCAAGAAGAGCATCGTAGTCATAGCTGGTGGCAATGAAGAGACCACCAGCTGTCCTGCCAAAGTTGGTTCCTCCGCAATACTAAAGACAACGAACAAGACCCATATAAAGAACAAGCAAGTATGCAATCATTTAAAAGGAGACAAAAAAGAAGGTTAATTAATGATTATAATTCGCAGGATAATGGAGAGGCAAAATCAAGTGATTGTTACAGAGCCACAGATGCTACGGAAGTCAAGATTACCATATAGTAATTGATGAATGAACCGCTGTTCTGAATGAACCTCACGACCGAGAATGCCAAATCCTCTGCTTGCCTATAAGGCACTGCTCCCCCAAACTCGGTGTACCTGGAAATCCTCATAATAATTAGCTTTGAATCTACACGACTGAGAAAGATACAGAGGAGAGGGGATAATTTCAGCTTGTTCAGATATACGCTTTTTGACGTACCAGCAATGCACGTAGACATCGGGAGTCTCATACCCACCTTCAATTTCTACGTTGTCCAAACTTTTTGACCTGATTGAATGCCGTAAATGCTCCCTTGAACATACCCACCTTCACACTCCTCTCTTCTGAACGAAATGCATAGGCAGCGCAAAAAAAACAACCCTAAAGGAGAACTGAAATCTGCAGGACAGCAAAGGGCTTTGCTCAGTTTTGCGACACTCCGCAAAACGACGGAGAGAGGGGGCAGCAGAGATTACCAGCATGAAAGGTGAGCGGCGCGAGAGGCGTCGGGGCGGCTGGGCGAGCGGCGTCAGGGGCGATTGGACGAGCGGCGAGCGGCGTCCACCGGGGAACGAGCTGCGTTCGTAGCGGCGTCAAGGGCGAGCGATGTCCACCGGCTAATTTACGGGCGAGAGGGGCTGACGGCGTCGAGGAGGAAAGGGCGGGGCGAGCGGGGGCGATCGGCGTCCGTCATTCGTCCTCTCGCATCTCCTCCTACCATCACAAAACAAAAAAACAAACGAAATCCTATCAAAAACCCCATCAATGCACGGACCCCAAATTAAGATTCAAAAGAAACCCTCGCGCACGAGCCGAAGCACAGAAGCCCCCAACAACAAGTAAACCCGCGCCACGAGCCCTAGCAAATCCAACCAAAGCCATCGACGTCCAAAGAGAGGGACAGACCTTGAGGATGAGAATCTCGTTGTCCAGGAGGCGAAAGCCAGCCCAAGCTTCAAAGCCCCGCGCTTTCGAATCGAGCAAAGAGAATACAACACAAATGCTCAAGAGCTTAAAAAGAACGATGCAGAGAGAGAGAGAGCTTACGATCTTTGCCACCGCGAACGCTGCCTCTGGTGGGATGATACATGGTTCCACGCGAGGTCCTCAGAGCCGACGAAGGTGGGGATGCGGTCGTCTTCTTCGCCGGCTTCTTGTAGACGAGCTTTACCCGGAGATGTAGGTCTTGCCGGAGAGGAACTCGTCGAGGGACTTGAGGCCCGACTCCGTGTGGAGATTCGTCGAGGAACTCGTCGAGGGCGAGCACGGAGCATAGTGAGCAACGTCGGGCAGAGACAGAAGAGAGGAAGGAAGGAAGAAGAAGAAGAAGAAGAAGAAGAAGAAGAGGTGGGAGGGTTCGGCTGAGAGAGGAGGAAAGAGGAGAGAGAGAGAGAGAGGGGAAAAGAAAAAAAGTGGGGGGCAGGAAGTGACGTGAGGAAGAAAAAGGGGAGAAAAGAGAGAGAAAAAGAAAGGGAAAGGGGGGAAAATTGAAGGGGGGCTTAACGCGCGGAAGGGATTGGGGTTTTTTATTTTTTAACTTTGCTGGTTCCGGTTCCTTAGGTTCCGGTTCCTATGGGAACCGGAACCGGAACCGGTCTCCTTAGAACCGGGAACCGAACCGGAACCTCCTCCGGTTCGGTTCCGGTTCCCGGTTCTACCCGGAACCACGCTCACCCCTAGCTATGGGTAAGCTGCAATGATCGGGTAGAGGATAGACAAAAATGGGGCGAGAAGAATTTTCCTCCTTGTTTATTTCAGACTACACAAATTGCACAAATTTAATAGAGATGTTTATAATCTTAGGTCATGCTAAAAGAGAGTTAAGTAGCTAATATGACTCCCAAAAATTCTTTTGTTTGACCTCACTGAACTTCAATCCATGAAAACTTCGTTCCTTTCATTTGTTACATGCCACCCTCTGGGCCATGCTACACAGAAAAAAAAAAAAGAAAAGAGGATCCAAAATATAAAATTTATGTTTTGCCCCCATAAAAGGGATGAACTGGAAAAATTAGGAACGCTTTGCTCATTTATCGGGCGCTTAAGGCCTTTTTCTTGATGATCTCATTAGTCCTTGCTCGGCTAGCTTCATCCCCGCGGGAGGTGAACGCATGATGATGTTCTATGATGCAACATACGGAAGTGAAGGACCGGTTCCTTTGCTGTTAAAATCGATCTCGAATTACAGGTGGATTTGCATCACTGCTGCTTCTACCACTATCATTTATGAACGGTGGGATGCTCTATCCCTTCTTGCCGTGTAGGGATTAAAGCAAGGCGATCTCATTCACCCTTTACCTGTTTATCCGTTGTACAGAAATACCTGGCTATTTATTTGCAGAGGAATGTCGCAATGGCAATTGGAAGCCGATGAAGGCCTCGAGAGAGCGCCTTGTTTTTCTCGCATTTATTCTTTACCAGCGGAATGTTTTCCATTTGGTGAGACTACTGAGGCTGGTTGTCAATTGGTAGTTGACACCGTCAAGTCTTTCTGTGAGGATTCTGGGAAAAGGTCAAATTTTCAGTAAATCCGAGGTCTTCTTTTCCGGAGATATGATATGATGATTGTGATTTAACTCTCTGGTATTATCGCTATTGCTGCTTATGACGATCTCCGCAGATGGCTTGGGTTGTCTTGGTGTTGCTACTCGGGATTTACTTTCCATACAGATCGTGTTAGTGCTTGTCGTTTCGGGTTCATCATTGAGAAGGCTCGGACTAGGCTCACTAGTTGGAAAGCCTACTTGACATCTGACCGGGGTCTGGTCCATTAGGGGATCTAGTAATTGAGCCTCGACGTGTCAGTGATTTGGAGTTGAAAGTGAAGGACTTGTTCGATTTCTACGGGAGTTTGGGACTTTTCCAGACTCTCTTATCCCTTCCTAACGAGATTCTGAATATGATACAGGCAGTCCAGCTCGGAAGAGGGGCAAGGGACACTCTGAATTCGGTTGAAGTTTCTGTAGGGACTGGCGCTTTACTTTGAACGATGCTTATCATTTGGCTGAAGGTTTGGATGCTTGGAGAAAGCCGGAAGAAGACTGGAGCTGCGCGTGGAAAGTGGATGCTGTTCCTCGCAATCGATTTTTCATTTGGTCGATGTCACGTACAGCATTGCCAAGAGATCCATTCTGGCGAGAAGAGATTTGAATGTTAGCACTATGTCCTCAATAAATGTTGGGCTGACACTGGTGCTCCTCCTCCCCTTCACCATAGTTATGATCTTAGTCTGAGGGACTGGACCGGCGCTAATGTTGGACACAGATTGGTTATGCGTCTGCGCATAAGAATTGGGTTGGGAACAAAACGGGGGTGGAGGAGGAGCTGGGAATAGAGCTGTTCATCCTTGGAAGTGACCTCCACGAAGGCTGGCACAGGGTCAATACTGATGGTGCAGTCGTAGGAGCGATAGGTGCGCCTGGGAGCTGGAAGCGTATTGCGTGATGATCAAGGAACATAGTGCAGATAAGGGAGTGCAATTACTGGAAGTGGAAACAGATGCTATGCGAATCTTTTTCTAATAGGGACGTCCAACTGCTAATGGCGCTACCGCAGGGGCCTAATGCAGCTGCTGGGTCAGTGTAGAATCACCCACATCTTCAGAGAAAGCGAACCAGCGTGCAGATCGAACGGCCATAGTGGGGAAAGGAAAGGACGAGAGCACGAGAAAGAAAAAAGGAAAAGTAACTTTCCCTCCGAAGAGGGTTGTGGCGGAGAGCCCAGTGGGGCTGTACCCTAGATTTTACGTCCCTAGGGAGCCCATTTGGACGAAATTTTTTAAGGACTTGCTTAGGTCTGGAAAAGTAACTTTGTCTCATCACAGGAAAGAGAGTCAACATGCACTGATTAACCTAACTAGGCGTGCTCCCTCCAAGCACAGCTGGGTAAGGATAAAGATCGTGTAAACGATCGACACCGGTCATGCACTGGTCCGGATAGCGAGTTCAAAGGAGATGAAAAGTAGGGTTTCTCGCCATGGATGGTCCTCTTCGTTGGATTGAGACCGAGCGCCAGCCCCACCGCCAGCATTCGAGCAGGACCATGACAGAGAATTGTGGACACCTCCACTAACATCGAATGGCACGACGAGGGTCGTCCTCTTTTAAGACGCGGTAATGATGGAATCGTACAAATCTCTTCGTCAAACCATGAATGATTATGCTAGCGTGTGTTCATGGTTTCTTTAATTCAAATGAGAATTTCTGAGGGTTATAAAAATATGTATAGAGAGAAGTTCATATTGTCTTGGTAACAAGTTCATTACGATATTCTCTTATTTGAGGCAAACAATTATATCGCTTAATTGGGCGAACATATTCCACAAAATGAATGGCATTATTGGTATGGTATAGTGCCACGACATCTTGATGTCCACAACTATATATCATTAAAGAATTTTAATGTGTCGGGCAATTGTTCTGTCTATCATCAATCGGCAAATTAATTTTCACAAACAATTATTAAGATCTTTTTGTGTATTTGTTATGGTCCCGACATTTTGTAGAAAAAAGAAATAATTGCTGGCCATGTTGTAACGCTTCCGCCCAACTATTGATTGGTGATAAAGTGAAAAACTTGAATGAAATGACGAATTCATTGAATCTTATGAAATCAAAAGATCTATAGATGGTGACACATTATTTTTTCTTCCAAAAAAGTTTTAAGCTGTTTAGATGGTTGCTAACATTATAGATACACCATATTATTTAACACCCTCTCTTGTGCATGAATCAAGACTTACATTTGAAATACGAGATAGGTGCATAATCACATCAAACAAAAAATCGAAGACGGATAAACATACAAAACATGGGAGGGAGTCCACGCATTCAACCTCATCATTTGTGCTCTAATACCATGTTAAACAAGTATTTTTTTTCCAAAGAATTAAGATGTTAAAATAAGATATATATAATATTATCCAACATATGTCAAGTCGATGCACCACCGAATGTGGTAGTCTAGTAGCAAATGAGTATCCTATCTTTAATAAAGTCATAAATTAGAGTTTTATCGGGTACAAATCTCAAGCCAACTTGACCCACCTGTAGATAATCATGATGGTTGGGCTTTACTACCTTATCATCGAGAGAACAAATTCAAATTTTTGGATGCTCGTGACATAAGTGAGGGTCCCAAGAGTGGTTTATTGGGCCAGCCTCCGATATTTTACGTCTAAATAGCAGCTTGCAGCGAGACTCTATTGATGCTACCAAATACCGGAGAGTCGTGTGATCCTGAAAAGTGATCTCCGGCGATCTCTCAATTACAAAAAAAAAAAAAAAATATGAGCCAACTTGTGTCGTAGGCATTTAATGTTGAGGGACATTTGTCTATCGACACATTTGGTGTAGGACTGCGTCCACGGCAGGTGATTGAAAAGTAGATTGAGAGCTTATGATTCAAATTGAAAGATGACTTTCAGAGGGTGAGAAGCATCTGTTACCACTCATTTTTTTCTTCTTTTTTGGCCCCTTTTGAAAATGAAAATCAAAGTGACGTAAGCGGCGTTGCATCCGCTTTTAAGTGGAGAGGCGCACCCGCTCTGCTGGCCAAAACATCGAGGTCACTCAAAAAAGTTGGACGCTTCCTGAAAATTGAAGCGTCTCACTTCTCCAAGCCATGGAGGGCAACAGAGGCACGGTGTGCGTGACAGGCGGTACTGGCTTCATAGCTTCATGGCTAATCATGAGGCTCCTTGAACATGGTTACTCCGTCCGGACCACCGTCAGACCCGGCCCGGGTAAGTCTCCCTTCTTCTTTCTTCCTGCTTGAACATGGAGATTCGTTCTTGCCATGAGTTCTGATCAAGTGTATAGTCAGAGATTGATGTTTTGTACTGTATATGTCAACACGACGGTCCAACGTGATCTGATCTGTCTGTGCCTGCAAATTTATTGGCAATACTAAGGTTAGCTTTCTTGATCGAAGATTGATCGTATAGATTAAGTGTATGGGACTGGTCATCATGTGTTTCGAACGGTCTGTGTATGTGAAATGTTTATGCAGAAAGTTGGGGTGTCGACAAATGGAGAAATTTCTGTCGGATTCGGGCGTTTGAGGTTCGATTCTGATCGGAATTGTCATTGGGCATGGAACCATAAGAAAAGCAACCTTTTTTTGCCGCCCTTTCAAGCATGAGAAGGCATAAGATGAACTAAGGATGTCTTGAATTAGGGGCAGCTGAATCGGTTAATGATGATCTCTTGCTCTTGTTCTACATATGAATTCACTCATTCTCTCTTGAATCGGCTTTTCTTGCAGTTCTCGTTGCTAAGTTTAATGCTGTAATTCAGAGTGTTTCCTGGATGAGTCATGTTGGTTAATTTATTTTGGACTGCTATCTCCAGTTAACCTCACACATCAGTTTCCCATTAGATGTTTGAGCTTTTATTCGCAAAGCGATTGACCGATTTGTTCCGCTCAGATGGCAAAAGGGACACGAGCTTCTTGAAAAATCTACCAGGAGCATCAGAAAGGCTCCAAATCCTAACCGCTGACCTCAGTGACCCCGAGAGTTTCAGCCCAGCCATCGAGGGCTGTGTCGGAGTCTTCCATGTTGCCACCCCGGTGGACTTCGAGGACAGAGAGCCAGAGCCGGTCGTCACCAAAAGATCCATCGATGGAGCGTTGGGCATCCTAAGGGCCTGCCTGAACTCCAAGACGGTGAAGCGGGTCGTGTACACTTCGAGTGCGGCTGCAATTCAATATAACAACTCTGGGGCCGATATATTGGATGAGGACTCCTGGAGCAATGTTGAGTCCATCCGAGAAATGACGAGGATTGGAGCTTCCTACGCAATCTCAAAGACATTGACTGAGAAGGCGGTTCTTGAGTTCGGAGAGCAGCACGGACTGGAAGTGGTGACGGTGGTTCCCACGTTTGTCCACGGGCCCTTCATTTGCCCCAAGTTCGCCGGATCTGTCCGAGCTTCGCTGGCTTTGGTATTAGGTAATGTGATACGTGAGAAAATATCATATGATCAATATAAATAGGGTCAGTCAAGTCTATCTGAACTGTTGATCATGTCAAATTTACAGAGAAACTCTGGTTCATATAATATTGATCTCCATGTTCTATTGATTTTACAATAACTTTTTGTGATACACCTTTGGTACTGCAGTCAAATTGATGATTAATTTGATTGTTTTGGTCACCAGAACGATACCAGAATTCCATAATTTGACAACGTTTCTCTGCTCATTGTCAAGTATATGACAAAGGAAGACAAGACTATAATCTGTCCATCCATACGCTTATCTTCATTTCGATGATACAAAGAATCTCAAATCTTAGATTGACTTCATTCGAAATTAACGGGGAACGAGAATGAGTACTCTCTTCTTCTCGAAGTATCTTTCGTGCACGTAGATGACTTGGCGAGAGCACACATCTTCCTCTTCGAGCACCCCGACACCAAGGGGCGGTACATTTGTACCTCGGCCACGATGACCATCAAGGAGATGTCCGAGTTTCTCTCGGAAAGATACCCGGAGTTTCGGATACCCTCTCCAGAGTAAGTCCTGATATATCCCATTTCATGATGTAACAGATTCTTGCTGTTCTTGGACTGAAAGCAAAGCTTTTCAAATCTTTGTA
Source organism: Eucalyptus polyanthemos subsp. polyanthemos (assembly GCA_017140185.1). NCBI lineage: Eukaryota > Viridiplantae > Streptophyta > Magnoliopsida > Myrtales > Myrtaceae > Eucalyptus > Eucalyptus polyanthemos. The sequence continues at coordinate 18,179,747 of CM029460.1, read as the reverse complement.
GGTCCTTGAAGGAATTGAAAGGCCCCAGGTTCCCCCGCCTATCGTCAAGGAAACTGTTGGACGCCGGTTTTGAGTATAAGTACAGGATCGAGGACATGTTCGACGGAGCCATCCAATGCTGCAAAGAAAAGGGGTATCTCTAGATCAACCGAAGCCTACGGAATTCAGTACATCAGGCCGAACGTAGGAATGTTCAAAGTACCAGAAAGTGGACATGATGCCGTATAATGGTATGACCTATTTCTTTTCTGACCTGAGCTGAAAATAGTCCTTCAAACAAAATGCAGAAAGAATAGAGAAACATGTTGAGAAAATGCGTACCATGTATCTAGCACAGCTTGTGAAACTAATTTATTCGAGCGCCATATAGGAGATAGCAAACCGCATAAATAATCTTGGTACTGTATGTTTCTGTTCTTGTGCATTTGATACTGCAGTACTGAGAACAGAAGCACATATAGCATAGATCATGATATATGTGCGTTTTGTTCTTCTTGAATATTGCTGAGAATTTCTGTTTCCGAAGCTTAATGCACCATCTATGTTGCCATGTACCGTAAGAAATCGATAACATCTCCACTGTCTTTTTTAATCCATGCTATATCAGGCAACTCTGCCTCTCCTATTGGGAGTACTACTGAAAAAACACTTTCATTCTTCAAGAAAGTATTGATACTAACACATCACATGCGACCTGACACGCTGACACATTGATTCTCCAAAAGAATTCCGACACATTGAAACACGGTGTATATTAAATGTATATTAATAGATATAAAATGATAAATTATTATTTTTATGATTATTTTAATTAAATTCAAAACTAAATATATAATAAAAAAAGAGTGTAGAATGAATTTACACCAATAACGTTAATCCATATTTTGTTAATATCATTCATTATTTCAATATGAAAAATTCAATTATATTCTAATAATGCATAAATTGGAGGGAAAAAAATAGCAATTCACGTCCGAGACTTGTGTGTTAGAGTGTGTTTGAAGAGAAAAGAAAAAATAAACATTAAGAATGAATTGTGTGTCACGGGAAGTGAGAATTAGAAAAAAAAAAAGAGAAAAAAAGAGAAGATTATGTTTTTCTTTTTTCCTCTTTTTTTTTTTTAATTTTTTTTACGTATTTATATTTTGACCCCTCATTTATTAAAAATTTAAAAAATTGATCACATGCTTGTTAGAATTGCGTATTATAATTTGGAACACAGATGTTAGAATTCTCTCTCACGTGTCAAAGAGTATCGGGAAAATTGATTTTGATACTTGTTGACCAAATGTTAGACATGCGTCAAAGTGTCCACATGATACAAAGGTTCCTGAATGGTATCGCTCCTTCGTAGTCAATCACTTTCAAGAACAAGGTTTTTCAAATTAATAAAATTTTCGGTGTCTTATATCTTGTTCCTTATTTGTTTAATAAATAACACGATTTAGATTAATACAAATACATATATCTACAGATAAATCAATATCATTTATAGATGTCAATATGAAAGCATATATAAATAACAGAATAGGAATACCAATGTAACACAGCTTCAAATGGGATTCTAATTTTACTATTTTAGAGATTATTAGCTACACTTTACAATTATAAAGATTTTGATTGAGTTATTGTGATATTCATAAAAACCAAAAAGGCACAAAGTAATATAACATTATTATTATTATTTTTTGGAGAAAACCTATTGAAATGAAAAGATATTAAAAAAAAACTCGATTACAAAAACTTGTGAATCGTACTAAATGATTGATTTGACTTTATAAGGAAATTGAGAAATTAGATTAAAAATTCAAAATTTTAAGAAATTAGATTAAAAATTCAAAATTTTAAGAAATTATATTAAAAATTCAAAATTTTAAGAAATTATATTAAACATCAAAAATAATTGAAGAGTCATAATAAACAAGTTAAAAGCGATAACTTGGTCAAAATTGACGGGTTAACAGTATGACTTTGCCTTTCTCCCTCTCCTCTTCTTTGAGTAACTGTCGATGCCCTTCTCTCCCTCTCTACGTAACAGTCACTCGTCCAAGGGATGGCGGCATTAGATTTTGCCAACAAGACGTGGACATTGCTCTTATCTAGATCTAGATGGTGTGAGATAGAGGTGTGCAAAATGGACTGCCCTAATTGGGAATCATCTAGATTGATTGATTTGGTTCAATTTTCAAGAGTGGCGGTTTGGTTCCTGGTTCCAAGGGGAAATCGGATTGAACCAAACACAACTAACTAAATATACTTTTTTATTATATTATTTCTTAAAAAATTAATAAAATGTAAACTAAATATTATCTTGATCCGGTTCTAAGTAATAGGAAAAAAATAGGGATATGTGCAACACAAGTCCTAAAACTTACAAGGAAAGTGCAATTCAGTCCTAAAACTTACAAAAAGTGAAATTGAGTCCTAAAACTTGTTAAATTGGTTCAATTGAGTCCTAAAGTTAACACCGTCAAACCGAGTAACGGAAAATGTTGACGTGGCATTTTAAATGATTTTTTATTATACATGTGGCTTTTAATATTATTTTTATTCTTGTTTAAATTATATTTAAAAATAGAAAAGAAAAAGATAAATTTATTTAAAAAAACAAAACTGTGCAAAAAAAAAAAAAGGCACCGGTGGTGCTTCTGCCGCCGCCCATCGCTGGAGTGGCCGGTGACGGTCGCTGGCCCTAGGCGGGGTGGCCTGCCCTCGCTTGGGCGAGGACGCCTAGATCTGGGCGAGCATCGTCGACCCCAGATCTGGGTGTCCCCAATGCTGGATCGGGTGGAGTCGTTGGTGGCGACTGGGTGACGATGGTAGTCTGGTGCAGCGATGGCGTCAGGGGGGTCAACAGTAGGACGTTGGGGAACGGTAGCAGCCCAGCATCGCAAAGAGTCACGGCTGGTTTGCTGGGGACGGCGTCGGGGCTACGGCGGCACAGCTTGACAACAATTCGGTGCAACGACGACGAAGGAACCCCTGACCTTCGGAACCCACTCACTCAGATCTGGACAGCATCGGGACGCGGCGTCGGGAGTGCGATGGAGTTGATATGGCATGCCCAGATCTGGGCGAGCATCGCCGACCCCAGGCGAGGGCCTGCGAGGCCTCCTGCAGGGAGGGCGAGGGTCGCCGGCCCCCCGTAAGGACTAGCGTGCCCAGATTTGGGTGCCCTCGCCCGACCTGGTGGGGCTAGTCGGGCCTCGCCTGGGGCCAGCGAGGCCTCGCCCGGCCATGCCCAAGGGCTGGCGACGATTGCCGGCCTCTCTGGTGATGGGCGGCGGCTGCGGTGGAAATGCCCGCCGGTGCCATTTTCTTTATTTTTTTAATAGTTTTGTTTTTTAAATAAATTTTAATTTTTAATTTTTAGTTTTAAATCTAATTTTTAAAAATTTTGAATAAAAAATAATTTTAAGAAGTCACGTGGAAAATATAAATTTATTTAAAATATGACGTCGCGCCACTTCAGCATTTTCTGTTAATAAATCTGACGGTGTTAACTTTATGACTCAATTGAATTAATTTGACAAGTTTTAGGACTCGATTGCACTTTTTGTAAGTTTTAGGACTGAATTGCACTTTTCGAGTAAGTTTTAGGACTTGTGCATATCCCAAAAAAATAAGTAACTGATTTTATCGGATCGGATGGTGTGGTCTGATTCTCCTCAGTCCGGTCCCTGGTTCGGTCCTTTCTTAGGAAATTGGAGCTTACCGGAAACTGATCACTCTATGAGAACCCTCTTGCCGTGGAGGCGTCTATGTAAATTTTGGGTCGCCCTCCAAGCCTGCCTGATGCAGAGATTTGAAGGAGTCCTGATCATGGACAAGGACTGTCAATGGTAATCAAGCCTCTATGCACTCTGGCCCGCGCATGCATGTTGGACAAAGGTGGAGAAACTATGAAGTGATTTCGTAGCGCCACGTTAGCTGCTGACGGGTCCGATTTTAGGTTGACATGTGAAAGTTGACTCCTCTCTTCCTCCTCCATCCATAGAGCGCTGTCCGGCCATCCAGGCTTGCGCTTGTTTACTGATCACGGCCGCTGGTATTCCGAGTTCGCCATCAAGGGGTCGTAGCCATGGACGAGCTGCAGTCTGTGGATGAGCCGCCTCGCCAGCTATGCTGAGCAAGGTTTGTGGCCATGGGCGAAGCCATATCTGGACAAGCAACACAGCAGGGTGAGTGGCTCAGGCTGATCACGAGCGACGCCCGTTAAGGGGCGTAGATGGTGCGACGGGATGGTGCCATCCAACTCGAAGGGCTAGTGATCTAAAAGGCCCATTAAGAGCTCCATCGCCATGGAGGAGGAGGAACTCGCCAACCCAGGTAGAAGGATGGAACTCATTGATGGTCCGGATCTGCGACCTTGGTGACGGCGACTTGTCCACGGTCTGGGAAGACAGAGCCGACCGGATCTGGCCAAACGAAATGGTCGAGCATGAGCATTACTCTCTAGCCTTGCTCGTCCATATTGGTGTTGCTGCTATCATGGCCACATGCCTTGCTCATCCAGACTCTCTTATCCCTTCCTAACGAGATGCTGAATATGATACAGGCAGTCCAGATCGGAAGAGGGGCAAGGGACACTCTGAGTTCGGTTGGAGTTTCTTTAGGGACTGGCGCTTTACTTTGAACGATGCTTATCATTTGGCTGAAGGTTTGGACGCTTGGAGAAAGCCGGAAGAAGACTGGAGCTGCGCATGGAAAGTGGATGCTGTTCCTCGCACTCGATTTTTCATTTGGTTGATGTCACGTACGGCATTGCCACGAGATCCACTCTGGCGAGAAGAGATTTGAATGTTAGCACCATGTCCTCAATGAATGTTGGGCTGACATTGGTGCTCCTTCTCCCCTTCACCATAGTTATGATCTTAGCCTAAGGGACTGGATCGGTGCTAATGTCGGACACACATTGGTGATGCGTCTGCAAATAAGAATTGGGTTGGGAAGAAAGTGGGGGGGGGGGCGCTCATCATTGGAAGTTACCTCCACGAAGGCTGGCATAAGCTCAATACTGATGGTGCAGTCGTAGGAGCGATAGGTGCACCCGGGAGCTGGAAGCGTATTGCGTGATGATCAAGGAACCTAGTGTAGGTAAGGGAGTGCAATTACTTTAAGTGGAAACAGATGCTATGTGAGTCTTTTCTAATAGGGACGTCCAAATGCTAATGGCGCTGCCGCAGAGGCCTAATGCAGCTGCTGGGTCGGTGTAGAATCACCCACATCTTCAGAGAAAGCGAACCAGCGTGCAGATCGAACGGCCATAGTGGGGGAAAGGAAAGGACGAGAGCACGAGAGAGACAAAAATAAAATTAGCTTTGTCTCATCAGAGGAAAGAGAGTCAACATGCACTGATTAACCTAACTAGGCGTGCTCTCTCCAAGCACAGCTGGGTGAGGATAAAGATCGTGTAAACTCGACACCGGTCATGCACTGGTCCGTATAGCAAGTTCAAAGGAACTGAAAAGTAGGGTTTCTCGCCGTGGATGGTCCCCTTCGTTGGATTGAGACCGTGCGCCAACCCCACCGCCAGCATTCGAGCAGGACCATGACAGAGAATTGTGGAAACCTCCACTAACATCGAAAGGCACGACGAGGGTCGTCCTCTTTTGGGACGCGATAACGATGGAATCGTACAAATCTCTTTGTCAAACCATGAATGATTTTGCCGGCGTGTGTTCATGGTTTCTTTGATTCAAATGAGAATTTCCGAGGGTTATAAAAATATGTATAGAGAGAAGTTCATATTGTCTTGGTAACAAGTTCATTAGGATATTCTCTGGTTTGAGGCGAATAGTTATATCGCTTAATTGGGTGAACATATTCCACAAAATGAATGGCATTGCTGGTATAATATAGTGCCGTGACATCTTAATGTCCATGATTCTCTATCATTAAAGCATTTTAATGTGTCGGGTAATTATTTTGTCTATTGTTGATTGGCAAATTGATTTTCACAAACAAATGTTAAGATCTTTCAGTGTATTGTTATGATCCTGGCATTCTGTAGAAAAAAGAAATAATCGCTAGCCATGTTGTAACACTTCCATCCAACTATTGATTGATGATATAATGAAACACTTGAATGAAATGACGAATTCATTGAATTTTATGAAATCAAAAGACGTATAGATAATGTGACACAAACCATTTTTTCTCTCGAAAAAGTTTTAAGCTGTTTAGATGGTTGCCAACATTATGCATATACCATATTATTTAACATCCTCTCTTGTTTGTGAATCGAGACTTACATTTGAATTACAAGATAGATGCATAATCACATTAGATGAATAATCGATGATGGATAAACATACAAAAAACAGGAGAAGTCCAAGCATTCGACCTCATGACTGTTGCTCTAATGCCATGTTAAACAAGTATTTTCTTTTTCCCAAAGAATTTAAGATGTTAAAATAAGAAAGATGTACATATAAAATACTATCCCACGTATGTCAAGTCATTGCACCACCGAGTGTGGTAGTCTAGTAGCAAATGGCTATCTTTTCTTTAACAAAGTCTTAAATTAGGGTTATGTCGTGTATGAATCTCAAGCCAATTTATATCATAGGCATTCATAACCTCATGTTGAGAGACACTTGTCTATCAGTACATTGGTGTAGGACTATGTCCACGACGGATGATTGAAAAAAGTAGATCGAGTGCTTATGATTCAAACCGACAGACGACTTTCAGCGGGGAAGATGCACCTGTTACCACTCATTTTTTTTGCCCCTTTTGAAAATGAAAATCAAAGTGAAGTAAGTGGCTTTGCATCCGCGTTTAAGTGGAGAAGCGCACCCGCTCTGCTGGCCAAAACATCGAGGTCACTCAAAAAAGTTTGATGCTTCCCGAAAATTGAAGCGTCTCACTTCTCCAAGCCATGGAGGGCAACAGAGGCACGGTGTGCGTGACAGGCGGTACTGGCTTCGTAGCTTCATGGCTCATCATGAGGCTCCTTGAACATGGTTACTCCGTCCGGACCACCGTCAGACCCGACACGGGTAAGTCTCCCTTCTTCTTTCTTCCTGCTTGAACATGGAGATTCGTTCTTGCCATGAGTTCTGATCAAGTGTATAGTCTGAGATTGATGTTTTGTACTGTATATGTCAACACGACGGACCAACGAGATCTGATCTGTCTGTGCCTGTAAATTTATCGGCAATACTAAGGTTAACATTCTTGATCGAAGATTGATCGTATAGATTAAGTGTATGGGACTACTCATGTGTTTCGAACGGTCCGTGCATGTAAAATGTTTATGCAGAAAGTTGGGGTGTCGACAGATGGAGAAATTTCTATGTATTTTGTGGGATTCGGGCGTTTGAGGTTCGATTCTGATCGGAATTGCCATTGAGCATGGAACCATAAGAAAAGCAACCCTTTTTTGCTGCCTTTTCAAGCATGAGAAAGCATAAGATGAACTAAGGATGTCTTGAATTAGGGGCAGCTGAATCGGTTAATGATGATCTCTTGCTCCTGTTCTACGTATGAATTCGCTCATTCTCTCTTGAATCAGCTTTTCTTGCAGTTCTCGTTTCTAAGTTTAATGCTGTAATTCGGAGTGTTTACTGAATGAGTCATGTTGGTTAATTTATTTTGGGCTGCTATCTCCAGTTAACCTCACACATCAGTTTCCCATTAGATGTTTGAGCTTTTATTCGCAAAGCGATTGACCAATTTGTTCCGCTCAGATGGCAAAAGGGAGACGAGCTTCTTGAAAAATCTACCAGGAGCATCAGAAAGGCTCCAAATCCTCACCGCTGACCTCAGTGACCCCGAGAGTTTCAGCCCAGCCATCAAGGGCTGTGTCGGAGTCTTCCACGTTGCCACCCCGCTGGACTTCGAGGACAGAGAGCCAGAGCCAGTCGTCACCAAACGATCCATCGATGGAGCGTTGGGCATCCTGAGGGCCTGCCTGAACTCCAAAACGGTGAAGCGGGTCGTGTACACTTCGAGTGCGGCTGCAATTCCATTTAACAACTCTAAGGCCGATATATTGGATGAGGACTCCTGGAGCGATGTTGAGTCCATCCGAGAAATGACGAGGCTTGGAGCTTCCTACGCAATCTCAAAGACATTGACTGAGAAGGCGGTTCTTGAGTTCGGAGAGCAGCACGGACTGGAAGTGGTGACGGTGGCTCCCCCGTTTGTCCACGGGCCTTTCATTTGCCCCAAGTTCGCTGGATCCGTCAGAACTTTGCTGGCTTTGGTATTAGGTAATGTGATACACGAGAAAATATCATATGATCAATATAAATAGGGTCAGTCAAGTCTATCTGAACCGTTTATCACGTGAAATCTACAGAGAAACTATAGTTCATATAATATTGATCTCCATAATCTATTGATTTTACAATAACTTTTCATGATACATTTTTGGTACTGCAGTCAGATTTATGATCAATTTGATTGTTTTGGTCACCAGAACGATACCAGAATTCCATAATTTGACAACGTTTCTCTGCTCAATGTCAAGTATATGACAAAGGAAGACAAGACTATAATCTGTCCGTCTATATGTTTATATTCATTTCGATGATACAAAGAATCTTAAATCTTAGATTGACTGCGTTCAAAATTAACAGGGAACGAGAATGAGTACTCTCTTCTTCTCGAAGTAGCTTTGGTGCATGTAGATGACTTGGCAAGAGCACATATCTTCCTCTTCGAGCACCCCGACACCAAGGGGCGGTACATTTGTACCTCGGCCACGATGACCATCAAGGAGATGTCCGAGTTTCTCTCGGAAAGATACCCGGAGTTTCAGATACCCTCTCCAGAGTAAGTCCTGATATATCCCATTTCATGATATAACAGATCATTGCTGTTCTTGGACTGAAAGCAAAGCTTTTCTAATCTTTGTAGGTCCTTGAAGGAATTGAAAGGCCCCAGGTTTTTCCGCCTATCGTCAAGGAAACTGTTGGATGCCGGTTTTGAGTATAAGTACAGGATCGAGGACATGTTCTACGGAGCCATCCAATGCTGCAAAGAAAAGGGGTATCTCTAGATCAACCGAAGCCTACGGAATTCAGTACATCAGGCCGAACGTAGGAATGTTCAGAGTACCAGAAAGTGGACATGATGCTGTATAATCGTATGACCTATTTCTTTTCTGACCTTGGCTGAAAATAGTCCTCTAAACAAAATGCAGAAAGAATAGAGAAACATGTTGAGAAAATGCGTACCATGTATCTAGCACAGCTTGTGAAAACTAATTTATCCGAGCGCTATATAGGAGATAGCAAACTGCATAAATAATCTTGGTACTGTATGTTTCTGTTCATGTGCATTTGATATCGCAGTACTGAGAACAGAAGCACTCATAGCATAGATCATGATATATGTGCGTTTTGTTCTTCGTGAATATTGTTGAGGATTTCTGTTTCCGAAGCTTAATGCACAATCTATGTTGCCATGTACTGTAAGAAATCGATGACATCTCCACTGTCTTTTTTAATCCATGCTATATCAAGCAACTCTGCCTTTCCTATTGGGAATACTACCGAAAACACCCTTTCATTCTTCAAGAAAGTATTGCATAGAACCATTTTCCTTATTCAATACAACGTTCATTGTCGAAACCCTTTTCCACTCAACTTACATTTCTTCCAAGGCAAAATCAAAATCGTCATCAAAAAGCATCACCAATCTAGAAAATCGTTTACCTATTCCATAGCATTGGTACTAGGCTACTAGCCATTAAACACAAGTTCGCCTTTTCTCTCTCCTTTTCACTAGAGATACCAAGATCACTCCAAGTTGATTCCATTGCCCTGTATTTCTTTGATTTCCTCCCTCCTCGTGCAAGCAGGATACTCGAACTTGACATGTCCTAATTTCTTACAAGCAAAGCAAATTACCTCCGTTTTGTCCCCGTTGCTTTCGTCATTATCCCGTGACAATTTCTTTTGCCCCTAAAGTCCTAAAGAAAACGCTCAAATTTTTCTAGCCAGTATAAACATTACTTGGAGAGTTGGTATGCTCCTTCGAGTTAAGCACATCAGCTGAGATAATTTAACTCTTCTTCACTTTTGGTTTCCTCACTGGTTACCCCCCGATCCATCTCGAATCTCCATCGCTGTTTTCCACATTGATATCTAATTATATTCAGCCCGCGTTGGAGTGCAATCGAGCCTATGCACAGATTTGTAGCTTGCGCTAGTTCCTTCTCATGAATATCATCTCTTCCTTTGTTTGATGCAGCGCATGGTCCATTTTCAATGACTTTCCATGCTTCCTGATCTATAGATTTGATGAACATCTCCATTTCTGCATCTCCTATAAACAAGATCAGAGCTGCGAAAGAGGCAGAGGTTGAACAACAGGTTGACCTTCATTCAAGTGTGTACTACCAAGCATAGTTGCCCACGCTGCAGACTTTTTATCTAAAAGGGCAAGAAAAACTAATCGTTCACTTTGTCTGTTGCGCGCGCAAAATATGGACAATCGAATCGGATAAAATAGTCGGAATGAAGGAAAGTAAATCATACACCGGATTTACGTGATTTGGTCGAATATTAAAACTTACGTTCACGGGAAGAGTAGTATAAAATTTCACTATAGAAATAAGCGATACATCGGAGATTACAATGATTTAAGTATTCAAATACACTCTCAATATTTTTTAGCTCTAAATTACATCTAAATAATTCATATAATGTTTAGTCTCTCATAATTTCTAATGAAATCTCACTCAAGAAATTAAATAAATTTTACTCACAAAATTTCAACGACAAAATTTCTCTCTGCCTAGAGCTTCTAGCTTTTCTCCAGGAAGTCTCACGACTTCTCTCACCAGCTCTTCAGCTCTTTCTCGGCCACCAAAATAACTCAGCGCACTCTTCTCCGTTGGACATCTCTCTCTTTTAAACGCGAAACGAGACAGAAATTGTGAACTCAAGCGGCGCTCACAGTCAGCACTGACGCCCACCAAAATTCACGGGCACGCATGCACACTTTTACATGGGAGGCATTTAATGAGGCAGAAAACGTGCGCTCATAATCTTTAAAGATAAGCATAAAAGAAGGATGGCCGCCGTCTTTCGAGATCATTTCCACGACGTTCAACTCCTTCAATTAATATTTTATCCTTTTTTTCCTTTCGTTGGCTTCAGCTGAATGAAAGAGCAAAGGAAAGAAACATGGAGTTAATGAAAGAAGACAAAACAAGCCCACAACTTTTTACTTTTGGTCTTGGTCTTCAACGTCCATTTCTTGCCATCCATGCACGTCCATGTGCATGCAATTAAAGAGGTATAAAAACATAATGGACTCTCCCTCTCGCGGCTGCTCGCTCTCTTCCGGCCTCGTTCTTCACGCTTGCGGCTCATAGATCCGTATGCAATCTTCTTATGACAATTTCGGTCAATTCACATGCGTTACTTTGACTCGCGTGTGGTCGAGTTCACTTATTTTCATTAGTCCGATTTCATTATGAACTCAAATTCAAGACATATTCACAATACTGTCATATGATCCGATCGTGCATGAAGTTGAAATCCGTTCATCTAAAAATTAGTATTTCGACTGTGTTGGAATGACTGGTGTACTAGTGCTCGGTCTTCAAATTTCTGGTCTTCACGGTGATTCTAGACTGAGTAAAGGCTCCGATTTTTCGATGCTCTCGCTTGCAAACTATTCAAGGGGGTCCTTTGCTTTCCATATGGTTGCGTATGCGGAAGGGGAAGGGGAACGGGAGTGGTCATCATCCGTCAGAGCGAATGCCAATCTTCTCTATTTGTAAATTTAAATCTTCTAATAATAACGATAATGGATCCTACATTATAAACATAACAACTCCGTCCGATAAGAGCAAAGAGTAGTTGCCGGGGCTAGAAGGCCTAGATAATGAATGGCTCATGATAGGCTTCTAGGATAGTGAATGGTGTATGAATGAACCGGATTATGTATTAAATAGAGGAGAAAGCTATTTTGAGACGTGTAAAAATCAACTTATCGAGGCGTTTTTTGATATAATTTTAAGACTTCAAAGTTAAGCGACCCCAAATTAAGGCACTTCCAGGATAGGTAACCTCCTCTGAGAAATTGCTTCCCCGTTTGTTAAAGGACACAACCACGAAGCTCGACACGGAATTGGCCAAAGCGAACACTCTTAAGCGAGTTACTTCAGGATCTCATAATGAATGTCCACAAACCCTGTTACATATGCGACGAAATAGCTAACATTATTTCCTGGCTACTGTTGGCCACCTCTCTCCAGTAGCATTAAAAAGCACCATTTCCATCACAGGCTAGCTTGGGAAAGAGAGATCAAAAAGCACCATTTCCATCACAAGCTAGCTTGGGAAAGAGAGAGAGAGAGAGTCGTTCATGGAGAGCGATAAAGGCATGGTGTGTGTAACGGGCGGGACTGGATACTTGGCTGCATGGACGATCATGAGGCTCCTCGAGAAGGGTTACTCGGTCCGGGCCACCGTCCGTCCTGACCCGGGTAAGCACGGCCGATCGCGACTCGATCCGGCTTGGGTACATGGATGTGTTTGAGATTGTTTGCTTGCTTCTTTCAGTGAATTCTGTGTTTCCCTGGCATGCAGATCGCAAGAGGGACATCAGCTTCCTGACAAACCTCGCGAAAGGGCCGCAAAGCCTCCAGATCTTCCACGCCGATCTCGGCGACCCCGAGAGCTTCGCCCCCGCCATCGAGGGCTGCGTCGGAGTCTTCCACATGGCCGCCACTATCGACTTCCACGGCCGGGAGCCAGAGGCCGTCCTCACGGAGAGAGCCGTCCGCGGGGCGGTCGGCATCCTGAAGGCATGCTCGAGCGCTGGAACGGTGAGGCGGGTGGTGTACACGTCGAGCTCCGCCGCCGTGCACGGGAACGCCACCAGCGCAGAGACCATGGACGAGGGCTTCTGGACTGACGTCGAAATGGTCAGGAGACTGAAGACGGCTGAAGGGCCATACATGGTCTCCAAGACGCTGGCGGAGAAGGCGGTTCTCGATGCCGGGGCGAGGATGGGGCTGGATGTGGTGGTGGTGGTTCCTTCCTTCATGATTGGCCCATTCCTTTGCCCCAAGCTTCCGGCCTCAATTGGCATAGCACTGGCCATGGTCTTGGGTATGGACCTGACAATCGAATTGCATTACACTTGCGCATTCTCTTCGGGCCACTCCTAGATCATTTCTCGGTGCGGGTGATGAGGAATCCTCGCGATGATAGGAACTAGTTGGATGGTGAAAGAGCCTCGGCCTCGTGTCGAGCATGAATTTTGATTATTCATTCGAGTTAAAATGCGAAATTAGGGTTTTAATGCACCATAATATATTGCAGGAGATGCAAACCCGTATAAGAACGTGTGTTTATCCAAGACATCGGTGGTACATCCAGACGATGTGGCGAGGGCGCATATCTACCTCTTCGAACACCTTCCGGCCAAAGGCAGGTTCATCTGCTCTTCCGACGTGATCACCCTCGAAGAGACGGCCGAGCTTCTCTCCCAGAGGTTCCCGGAACTTCCGGTGCCATCGCCGAGGTAAGGTTTTTCAGTTCTCATGTTCCTCTTCAAGAATTCTCGAATACACGTTTTCTTTATTTCGAAGTGATCCGCTTATGCATGGAGTCGAAATTTTATGCAAATCTACGAATTGCCAATGTTTATATATTTCGAAAATTCTAAGTACTTAAAAAGGTTGTGCAATACCATTGGTTCGGCACTAACGAAGAGGGCATTTTAAATTTTCAGCGCTCTCAAGGAAATAAGAGGTTATTCGATGCCGCGCCTTTCGTCAAAGAAGCTCTTGGACATCGGCTTCGAGTTCAAGCATCGCCCCGAGGACATGCTCGATGGAGCTATTCGGAGCTGCAGAGAAAACGGCTACGTTTGAAGGTGCACCCAACTCGTTCAGATCTCGGCTTTTTCCTGATCTAAGGATAATACTTATGTATTTACTTATTCACGGAATGCACGTTGTGTAATGAACTTACACGGTCTATCATCGATATCTTACGTGAGTCGAGCACGATGAAGTCGAATTATGTACTTCGCAGAGTTGCTCCTCTCTCGGACCCGTGTGCTAATCGGCTCTAACCAGGCCCCGGCACTGAGCCCGTCGAGGATAGATCCGGATCTTGACCTGGCCACTCTACTTTATTGATAGTGGCTGGAGTCGGATCCGCCGATCATGATCCTCGTGCGTGGGTAGGTGGTCGGAGCATAGCGACGCCAATGCTTCAATGGGTTTTCGTGAACGCTACGCCACCAGCAAATGTCGACAAAGATCGCATGTATAAATGGACTTTACTGAGATTATAATCTTTGGATTATTATAAAAATAATAGCTTATTATGAAAAAAGATTGCCAGTAATCATTTCTCCACGTAAACTAACGTGTGAATTATTGGGGGCTGCCACTGCCAGTCAGGGCGATACAGTTTTCAAAAGTTTTATCGTAAGAGGAAAAGACCGTGTGAATGACTGACACATGTCGGGCAATAATAGTAAGTGCAACTTCTTTAACAAAATTCCAAATTTGATAGAATGTTGACAAGTAATAGGGTCTTCAGTATGTGGGGGCCCCTCTTGTGTTGGATTGACACTAAGCGCCAACCTCCACCAATAACTTGAGCAGGACAAGAAGACATATTTCCTTCCCTACCCATTGAAAAGCAAGATGGTCGTCCTTTTCTAGAATGCCAAGTATATATATTGATTTCAGAATTTTTTTCAAAATTGTCCTAAAATTATTATACAACATTCTATGTGAACAGATGATTTTAGCTTGAAATCACTTACTTGGGCCATGTTTGGTAACCATCCAAACATGACCAAATTCTGATTCTTTGTTTCCAGAATCAGTTTCGGCCTAGAATCGCATTTGGTAAAATTTTTGTTCCCGGGAACAGATTGAGAATAGAATCAAGAACAAAAAAAAAGTTGATTCTTGTTCCGGGAACGAATTTGAGAATCAAAATCAATAAATTTTCTTCTTCCCTTCGGCCATCTCGCGATCGCCATCTATCATCGCCCGCCACCGTCTGCCGTCCGCCACCACCATCCACCGCTGGCTGCCGTCTGCCGCCGGTCGCCGCCGTCTGCCGCCCCTGGCCGCCGCCGTTCGCCGCCCCCGACCACCGCCGTCCGGCGAGGTTTGGCGAGCTCGCCGGAGGCTTGCCTAGCCATTGGCGAGGCCAAGCCTCGCTGGGACTGGGCAGGGGCTGGGCGAGCCTCGCGATGCCCAACCCCACCGGTGGCCAGGCGAGGCTCACCCAGCCCCGCCGGTGGCTTGGTAGGCCTCGCCCAACCCCGACGAGGTCGGCTTGGCCACTGGCGGAGCTAGGCGAGCCTCGGCCGACGAGGGCCGGCCTCGCCGAGGGCTGGCGACGCTCCGGTTAGGTCGCCGGCCCTCGTCGGCCGGCCCGGTCCAAATGACCAAACCGAAGAAGAAGAAGAAGAAGATGAGAAAAAGAAAAGAAAAAAGGAAAAAAAATAAAAAGAAAAGAAAAAAAGGAAAATGAAAAGAAAAAAAGAAAAAAAAAAAAGAAAAGAAAACAAAGGAAAAAAGTAAAAAAAAATATTTAAAAATTAAAAGAAATTGATTTGAAACAAAATTAATGAACACGGTACCAAACGCAATTCTATTCCGAATTAGAAATTTTAGACGATTACCAAACGGCTTAAAATGCTTAGAATCGCCTTCCGGAACAAAATAAAAAAATTAGTTCGATCGGAATCGGCTCTTTGGGAACGAATCGTTACCAAACGCGCCCTTGGATGCTAGACATTTTATGTGAATGGATGATTTTTATAATTTTTCTTGTAAATTTTCTGAATTTTTATCTTTTTTTCTTCATTTATTCTCTTTTTCCTATTTTCCTTCATCGGGCTAGGGTCTCAACAACGACCAGCATAGGTCGTCGGGTAAGGGTTCAAGCCAATCCAAGCAGGGGAGAGGTCAACCGTAGGGAACTATAGTATGGCACACCTGCCCTCACCTAATCTAGACTTGGGCGAGGATTGTGACACCCTTACTGTGGTTGGCAAGGTCCCACAAGTCCTCAGTGACCTTCATGGCCATCGCAAAGGCCTCAAACTGTAGGAGAAAAATAGGAAAAAAGAAGAAAAGAAAGAAAAGAAAAGGATGATTGGGAAGTTTAAAAAATAACAAGATCAAACATTTGACCCAAAAGGAGCTAAAAGTTTTTTTTTTGGAATGAATAGTTCTTCCTTCAGAATGAGCTAGGGCCAACAACTTATGTTATAAATATTTTCAGGTACTAATAGAATTAAAATGAATACAATAAAAGATTTTTTTTTTTTTTTTAAGATTGCAAAAATCTCTACTTTGGTGTTGGTTGTGCAATATAAGACAGTCCAAATTGTGCAACGCGGGACAACTAGCCTCCACATAAGTTATTTCCGACAAAATTTAGCTAAAAGAATTATATTGGCAAATCATCAAAAGATTTAGAACTAAATTGGCCAAATTAAAAAAATTAGGATTGAATTGACATTATACAATAGATTTAGATAAATTCATAATCAATGTGATGGACTTGGTTATTTATTTGATTTAAATGAAAAATTAGGTTATAAATGATATATATAATGCGGCTTATATTAGGTTGACCACCCAAAAACTGTAGAACATATAAATTCGCATATGAAGCGTGGTGTTGTACCACCAAGTCTGGTAGCCAAGTGGTAGAGAAGCCGCCTTGTCTTTAACAAAGGTCATAAGTTCAAGTTACGTGAGTGAATCTCTGAATAGCTAGTGTCTTAGGCATTCTTTTACGTCATGTAGAAAGATTTCTTTTCATCCGACACTTCGGTGTTAGGCTACGAGGGCGACATATCGTTAAAAAGTAGACGGAGCAGTTATCATTCAAATCGGACATTATTATATATGTAACTCTTAGAGAGAAAGCTTAATGAATTAGTTACACCCTCTTTTTCAACGTGGCGTCCGTTGTAAGGAAGACGCAAGCAGACTCTGCCGGCCAAAACATCAAGGTCACTCGATAAAGTTTGGTGCCTTCTGAAACTTGAAGCTCTTCACTTCTCTAAGCTATGGAGGGGAACAGAGGCACGGTGTGCGTGACGGGCGGTACTGGCTTCATAGCTTCATGGCTCGTCATGAGGCTCCTCGAACGTGGTTACTCGGTCCGGGCCACCGTCAGACCCGACCCGGGTAAGTCTTTCTTCTTTTTTCCTGCCTGAACATGGAAATTGGCATGAGTTCTGGTCCAGTGTAAAGTTCTTTTGACTGATGTTCTGTGCTGTCCATACATGTTCTGATCTGTTTGTGCACGCACAATACGTATGCGTTTCAAATGGCCTGTGATTGTGGAGAAATAGAGGAGGAAAGGGTTTGGGCGTTAGTTATTGCAGAAATTTTTTATACTCTGTCCGGTTCGGGCATCGAGGAAAGATTTTGATCGGAATTATAGTCGGACATAGATCATATGCCGCTTTTAATGCATGAGAAAGCATAAGATTGACTAAATACGGGTTAAATTAATGGCGATAGACTTGATTAATAATGATTAGATTTCTCTTATATGACCAGATATGAACATGTTCCATATGCCTAGGTGACTAAGACAAAATCGCCTGTTCTTGTTCTACCTATGAACTCTCTCACGCTCTCTTGAATCAGCTTTCCTTGCAGTCCATATTGACAAGTTTTTTGGTGTATTCAGATTATTTCCTGAATGAGCCATGTTGTATCAGTTGATTTTCTCTAGATCGGCTTCTCTTATTAACTGGACATATCCATATCCTATTAAATATTTGAGCTTTTATTTGGGACACGATTGACGGATTTGTACTGATCAGATGGCACTAGAGACATCAGCTTCTTGAAAAATCTGCCAGGAGCATCGGAAAGGCTCCGAATCCTCACTGCCGACCTCAGCGACCCCGAGAGTTTCGGCCCAGCCATTGATGGCTGTGTCGGGGTCTTCCACGTCGCCACCCCGGTGGACTTTGAGGACAGAGAGCCAGAGCCAGTCGTCACCAAAAGATGCATCGATGGAGCGTTAGGCATCCTGAGGGCCTGCCTGAACTCCAAGACCGTGAAGCGTGTTGTGTACACCTCGAGTGCGTCAGCTGTTCAACTTAACAACTCCGGCGCCGATATAATGGACGAGGACTCTTGGAGCGATGTTGACTCCATAAGAGGAATCACGACGTTTCTATCTTCGTATGCAATCTCAAAGACATTGACCGAGAAGGCACTTCTCGAGTTCGGAGAGAGGCACGGGCTGGAAGTGGTGACGGTTGTTCCCTCATTCGTCCACGGACCGTTCATTTGTCCCAAGTTCGCCTCATCTGTCCGGAATTCGCTGGCTTTGGTATTAGGTATGTGAAATATATCTAGACCGTTGATCATGTGAGACTCACATAATTGGGGGTATAAGTAATATTGGTCAATATGATAGATAGATTTTGCAATAACTTGCCGGTATACACCTTACATACTATAGTAAAATTCATGACGAGTTTGATTGATTTGGTCGCCAAAGAGATGCATAATTTCCACAATTTTGACAACGTTTCATCAAATGTATGACAAAGGAAGACAAGACTATAAGCCGTGCCACCCATATCTTCATGTTTATTTCAATGATACACACTTCTTTTAAGTCTTAGTTTGACTGCGGAAAATCCCATCTGAAATTATCAGGGAACGAGAACGAGTACAGTATTTTCCTCAGAATCTCTCTCGTGCATGTGGACGATGTTGTGAGAGCGCACATCTTCCTCTTTGAGCACCCTGACGCCAAGGGCCGGTACATTTGTTCCTCGGCCACGATGACCATCGAAGAGATGTCCAAATTTCTGTCGGAAAGATATCCGGAGTTTCAGATACCCTCACCGGAGTAAGTCCTGTTGTATCCCATTTCATGATGTTAACAGATCTACTATTGTTGTTCTTGAACTGAGAGCAGAGTTTTTCAAATCCTTTCAGGGCCTTGAAGGAAGTGAAAGGCCCTAGGTTTGCCAGCCTTTCGTCAAGGAAGCTTTTGAATGCCGGTTTTGAGTATAAGTACGGGATCGAGGACATGTTTGATGGAGCGATCCAGTGCTGCAAGGAAAAGGGCTATCTCTAGATCAATCTCTGTTCCATGCATATGATAGAATTCGGTACCTCAGGCCGAACATAGTAATGTTCAAAGTAATAAACTGGCATCATGCCATACAGTAAGACCTATTTCTGTTACTGGTCTGTCCTGGGTTCGTATCATATAATCCTCTAAGAAAGATGCAGACAAAAACAGAGAAACACGTTGAGGAAACGTGTACCATGTATCTAGCACGACCCGTGAAAATTGATCTGCCTCACAGTTTTTTATACTCATGTAATCAGGACCACAAAATCGATCTACTATTGTTGATCATAGTTGAACATCTTGTCCATCTTTCCTCGTGAAGTAGGCATACCCGGCCGAATCACATTAATCATATGTATCAGGTTCATTTTTGGGCTTATCTCCTGCTCGATTTTTTGCATGTCTCCAAGCTTCCCCGTCTTTTGTTATATTCCGGAAAGGAAATGATAATTTGGTAGACAGATTGGACAAAAATAGCATTGGATGACAGATGCAATTTGAAGTCATCGTTGAAAAGAGAGGATGCAAATTGATTATGAAACCTTTTCCCAACGTTTTAAAACACCGCCCATGTACGATTCATCGGCATGTCCACGCCATCACATTGTCAATGAGTCCGACAAGGAGTGACGGATGCAATGCTGCAGAAGCTTAAATAAATAAAAGAAGGAAGACCCATGATGTACGCATCTACCAAGTGGGTCCTTGAAAAAAGAGGGGGTTAGATTGGGTTGTAGAGGTTGACTACCTGTAATAACCTCTCTCTACTAGCATGAAAAGCAGACTGGTTGTGGACCTGGGGTGGGTTGAATCAGGTATAGGTCGAGGCGAACATCGAGTTTAAGCTGACTCTAGTAAGGGGCGGACGGTTCGATCGCAAGTATCGGCCCGTGACATGCTTGCAGACACTCTTGCCGGCCAAAACATCAAGGTCGCCCTCGAGAAAGTTTGCTGCTTTCTGAAACTTCAAGCTTTTCACATCTCCGAGCTATGGAGAGCGACAAAGGCACAGTGTGCGTGACGGGTGGTACTGGCTTCATCGCGTCATGGCTCATCACGAGGCTCCTTGAACGTGGCTACTCGGTTCAGACCACCATCAGACCAGACCAGACCCAGGTAAGTCTCTTTTTTTCCTGCTTGGACGTGGGACTATCAGTGTGCTTCGAATGGTATGGTGCATGTGGAGAAATAAGTGCAGAAAAACTTGTGTATTTGTCCTCTTTTAGGGAGTTTAGCAACCCTTTTTCAAGCACGAGGATGCACAAGATGAACTAAATACGGGTTAAGTTAATGGCAATGGAATCGGTCATTGGTGATGTGGTTTCTCTTATATATGATTGAGGTGTACATTTACCTTATGCAGAGGTGGCTAGAGTAGAATTTCTTTGCTCTTGTTCCACAGATAAATTCGCTCTCTCTCTTGAATTAGCTTGTCTCGCAGTCCATATTGCTAAGTTTTATGGTGTAATTCAGAGTATTTCCTGAATAAGTCAAGTGCTGCAATAGTTGATTTTTCCTGGACTAGTTTCTACCAGTGAAACATCGATGTCCTCTCAAGTGTTTGAAGCTTTTATTCGCAACACAATTGATGGGCCTGTTTGAACTCCAAGACCGTGAAGCGGGTGGTGTAGACTTCGAGTGCTTCTGCGGTTCGACACAACTCCAGCACCGATACACTGGATGAGGACTCCTGGACCGATGTCGAGTCCCTCAGAGAAGTGAAGAAGTTTGGAGCGTACGGAATCTAGAGGACAATGACAGAAAAGGCGGTCCTCGAGTTTGGAGAGAGGCACGGACTGGAAGTGGTGACAGTGGCTCCAACGTTTATCCACGGACCCTGCATTTGTCCCAAATTCGCCGGATCTGTTCAGATTGTGCTGGCTTTGGGATTGGGTATGTGCTGCACAAAACATATCACACTATCCGCAGTAGAACTCTC
This sequence comes from Eucalyptus polyanthemos subsp. polyanthemos, assembly GCA_017140185.1. NCBI lineage: Eukaryota > Viridiplantae > Streptophyta > Magnoliopsida > Myrtales > Myrtaceae > Eucalyptus > Eucalyptus polyanthemos. The sequence continues at coordinate 18,158,732 of CM029460.1, read as the reverse complement.
GTAACTAGTGATTCAGACAATCTTAATTTACTACACGTATTGAGATAATTATGTAAAAAGTCCTAAACTTATTGTATGACAGTCAATTCTGTTTTAAACATTTCAATTATATCAATTTAGTCCTAAATCTTTTAAAGATTTGCTAATTTAGTCTTAAATTTTTCTTTGTATCAATTTTATTCTTAACCTTTTGAAAATTTTCAAAGGAAAAGCACCAAAAATATCCTAAGCCTATTATATCGATACTAATATGATCCTAAGCCTTTCAATTGACTAATTTAGTAGTCTTAAACCATTTCATAGTGGTACCTATTGAGCCCATCATGTTAATTTAGGTCGGAAATTGTTGATAAAGACGCCAGCTGTCTTACATGCATGGTTGGTGTTGATATCAACCTTTTTTTAATTTTTTAATTTTTTTTTCATATTTTATGGAGGTGGGGTGTAGGCAGCCGTGGACAAGGACGCCTAAACCATCAGGCGAGGCTAGCCTCACTAGCAAAGGTGGCCTCACCCATGGCCAACGAGGCCCTAGTGAGGCACATCTCTCCTATGCCCGAGAGAGATTGACTTGAGAGGCGAATCCCAAGAAGAAGAAGAAGAAGAAGCACATCGAGAGAGGAAAGAGATATTGAACTTGACCAACTTGAGGAGTGTGCGATTCCAAGAATTGGTGATCGAGGGAGGCAATCGCTCGATCGCATTGATGAGTAGCCGCACCTTCTCTTCGCGTCTTCCACGGGATTAGTCTTTTCCGCCATACCTACTCTTGCTCAACCTAAATAAGGAATGGTGAGAAGTGAATTTCTTTCCTCCATCTCCCTTATTTAGGTGAGGCTAGACAAGGGTTGTGACCCTTGTCGGCGGTTGGTTTGTTTTGGCGGCCCTCACTGGCCACAGTGGAAAAGAAAAAAGAAAAAGGAAAAAAAAAGGAAAAAAAAAGGAAAAGGAAAAAAGAAAATAAAAAATTTCAAAATTTCAAAAAATGGCCATGTTGGCACCAACCGTGTCACATAGAATAGCTAACATCCATGTCAGTAATTTTTACCCTAAATTGGCCTTATGGACTCAATTGTTACCAATGTGGTTTAGAGGTAAATTGATCTAATCGAAAAATTTGAGACTAAATTCTTACCAATGCAATATGTTTATGATTTTTTTAAGTATTTTTTTTTCCATTTATCAATTTAGTCATAAACTTATTATTTGGATATTTGGCCAAAATGACTACATTGGCAACATTGGCAAATCATTAAAAGGTTTTAGGACTAAATTGACACAATTAAGAGGTTGACAACTAAATTGACACGTTGTCCAAATATTTTTGACTAAATTGGTACAATTGAAATACCTAAGATTGAATTAGCCTTTGTACAATAGGTTTTAGAATTTTCGGACAATTTCCCCCATACCATGCCATAATCAAATTCATGACTATTTTGATTGATTTGGTCACCAAACGGATGTGGAAATTCCATAATTTGACAACGTTTCTCTGTTCAATATCAAATATAAGCCAAAGGAAGGCAAGACTATTATTATCTATCTATGCATATGTTCATGTTCATTTCGATGACACGCCCTTTCTAAAATCTTAATTTGGCTGCAATAATCCCGTTCGAAATGATCAGGGAATGAGAATGACTACTCTTTTCTCCTCAAAATATCTCTTGTTCATGTGGACGATGTGGCGAGAGCACACATCTTCCTCTTCGAGCACCCCGATGCCAAGCGGCGGTACATATGTTCCTCGGCCACGATGACCATCGAAGAGATGTCCAAGTTTATTCGGAAAGATACCCGGAGTTTCATATACCCTTGCCAGAGTAAGTCCTGTCATATCTCATTTCATGATCTAACAGATCTACTATTGCTGTTCTTGAAGTCAAAGTAAAGTTTTTCAAATCCTTGCAGGTCCTTGAAGGAAGTGAAAGGCCCCAGATTCGCCAGCCTTTCGTCGAGGAAGCTGTTGGACGCCGGTTTCGAGTATAAGTACGGGATTAGGGACATGTTCGACGGAGCCATCCAATGCTGCAAAGAAAAGGGTTCTCTCTAGATCAATTGCATTCCATGTATATAACAGAATTCGGTATGCCGGCCAGGGCGAATGTCTGGCTTCATTTTCATATAGTCCTCTAAGAAAAATTGCAGACAAAAAATAAAGGAACATATTGAGAAAACGCGTACCATGTATCTAGCACGGCTTGTGAAAACTGATCTCTCAGTGGGCTACACACGAGATATTAAACCGCTTGAATAATCTTGATACCGTATGCTTCCGTTCTTTTGTATTTGATGTTGCAGTATTGAGACTATGTTGCACTTATAGCTTTGATCACTGCATATGCATGTTTTGTTCTTCGTCAATGGTGTCGGCAATCTCTGTTTCTGATGCTTAATGCACTATCGATGTTGCCTTGTGCTCTAAGATTAAACTACATACGGGTCATTTTCAATACTTGACATTCAACTTTTCATATTACACTTTTGTAGAATACCACATACAATAATATATTCAGTCTCTTTTTATCCATTCTATATCAAGTAACTCCCCCTGATCTTATGGGGGAACGTTGCATAAAACATACTTTCTTTCTTCAAAACAGTATTTTGTTCCTATTAAAGAACAATTTCCCTCATTCAATACACATTTCTTCAAATGCAAAATCAAAATCATCATCGAAAAGCATCACAATCAAGAGTTTACCTCTTCACTAGAGATACGGAGATTGCTTCAACTCGATTTATTTGCCTTGTATTTCTTTGATCTCGTCGTCCTCCTCTTGTTAGCAGGATTATCGAACTCGATATGTCCGACTTTCTCACAATCAAAGCAAGTTACGTCCTTTTTGTGTCCATAGCTTCTGCTGTTGTTCCGTGATAGCTTTTTTGCCTCTAAAGTTTTGGAGAAAACATTTGAACTTTTCTAGTGAGTATGATAGTCTCAGTCACCGTTACTTGAAGAGTCGGTATTCTCATTTGAGTGATTAGCAACTGATATGTTCTTAATAGTCCTTTTTCAACTTCATAGTCATCACTGATCCAATTAATTCTTTGGTTGGCATAGCTAGGGGTGTCAACGGTTCGGTTTTTTTAAAAAATCGAACCGAATGAGACCCGAACTGAATCCAAACCAAAATTTTGGTTCCGTTCGATTCGGTTTGGTTTTTTGGTTTTTGATTTTCAACTTTTAGTTTTTGATTTTTGCATTTTTTTTTCGTTTTTTTTTTCCTGTTGTATATATTTTTCGTTTCCAAGATAAGGTCTTATTAGTTTGTTGGTTCAGTTTGGTTCGGTTAACAGATAAAAACCGAACTGATAAAAATAATTTTGATTTTTAATGAGAACTGAATCGAATGAAAACCGAATGGAAAAAACCGAATTTTTCGGTTCGGTTCGGTTCGGTTCGGTTTTCGGTTCAATTTTTTACACCCCTAGGCATAGCATCAAGATCCTTGTGACTCGTATATTGTGTCTCTCCTAGATTAATCTGGAAGATATTTCAAGGACTTTTGAAGTGATTTATGAGTCAAAAGGATCTTGATGCTATGCCCAACAAAAGAATCAATTCTGCATTTTCGAAAATTTTGCCAGGCAATGGTAGTTCATGCACAGCATTTATTAAACGAGTATACATATGTTCTCATCCATATTAAACATATCCTAACTAGTTGTGAGAGAGATAATTTTGCTCTTCTTCATTTTGCTGGTTTCCACATGGGTTACCACCAATTTATACCAAATCTCATTTGCCGCCCATTATTGTATTGACTTCTTCTGTCGGTGTTGAAGCCCTGTCTTTGTTGTTTAAGGTAGTTTCTTCTCATCAATAGAATCATTTCCTTTCTAGGTGCAATAGTTTGTCAATCTTCAATTGTTGTTGGCACTTAATCGATCCATTTTGCTCCGATTTTGGCGTTTAAATGTCACTTTCCTAATTTTTTGTATTTAAGTATCCCATTGTGCCAAGTTCTGACACTACAGGTGTCACAGACTCCCAAAGGGATCACCTTTTGGAGCATGTCTTGAGTCCCTCTTCTCAAAAGCTTAGGACTTTTTATCCTTTCAATCATATCTTATTTGAATGGTATTTTAGATTGAAAAATGCTAACTACGAGGTATGGTGTAAAGCTCGAATCGATAAAGCCTTAAAGTTTTGTACCTTTGACTGGAAGCTTAACCATAAACTTTTAGGGAGCCTAGCAAGTTTCTAGTCTCCATCGGTCAACTGTTTCTTTCTTAGATTTGGCCCCATGTTGGTAACCCTCTCGATTTGTATGCTATCACTGGCTTGGGTCCATATGGTGATGACACCGGTGTCGTTGATCTTGTGGTTCGCTCCTTTTTGCAAGATGCCGATCTTTCTTGTACCCATTTTTAAACCACTTATGCTCACCGGACGGGTGATGTCGAAAATGAAGAGCATGTAGCTTTCCTGCTTTACTAGCTGTCCAAGTTTGATTTTTGCCATCCTTCTCTTCAAGTAGGTCGAGAGTTGAGGGGTTTGGCTTTTTAACTCTCACAAGGCAAACACATTGCTATGGGTCGTCTTGCCCTAGCGACTCTCTATAGGGGATTAGGTTTCGCTTCTATTGCTGTGGGTGTACCCACTACTGCTGCTGGGGTCTTCCATGATCCCTTTTGAATTCTCCAAGCATGGATTAGACTACAATTTCTATCCTTGTTCTCAAACTTCAAGATCCCTCTTCCAATAGGGTACAAAGCCAAGACATTTTATCCCAAGAGCAAAGGGGTATAGTTGTTTTGCTTTCGTCTCCATCTTACTCCTGAGGGGTCTTCGTCCTTTCAACATTTCCTTCACTGGTTCAACTGTATCTCCTTGAACACCGACGATTTTTGCCTACTCTCCAATCCAAATTTTATCTCTGTTTTCGCTTTCAATCGGTCCAAGGATACCTAGAAATTCTGGCATTCTATCTTGGTTGCATCCGATCTGATATTAAGGCTATCTCTTAAGGGAAAGTTGAAGTCGGGCATGGATATTTATTCCCCTCAATATTGTTTCTCTATTGTGCCCCATCCCCTTGCTCATGTGCCCACCATTTCAGGTATCTTAGTCACTCTCTACAAATTACCATCTCACGATCAAGTAATCATCAGTTAACCAATGAAATTCGGCCTTCTTCACTCACTAATACAGTCTCACGAGCATTCCACCATAATCAAAGAAAAAAGTTTGACCTCGATTTGCAGTGGCTTTGTGGAGAGGAAGAGTGATTTTGGGGGAAAAATTAAATTAGGATTTCGAATTTGGGGCAAAAGTTGAAAATGACGTGATTTAGAGAACAAAATGCCAATGAAGCATTCTGGCAAGTCACGTTAGTAGGAAATATTAATTAAATAAGGCCAAATCAAATTTTCCGCAATCTAAATTGGAGTTGGTACTTAATAATTATTTTTTGAAAAAGTGACATTGAAGTGATTTATAAGAAATTTTTGTCATCATCATAGTACCGTATACGGACCTAATGCGGCTGCTGGGTCAGTGTAGAATCACCCACGTCTTCAGAGAAATCGGACCAGCGTGCGGATCAGATGGCAAAAGTGGGGGAAACGAAAGGACGGACTCACGAGAGACAAAAGGAAAAGTAGCTTTGCTTCGTCACTGGAAAGAAAGTCAACATGCACTGATCAACCTAACTAGGCGTGCTTCCCCACTGAGGCAAGTACAGTTTCCGTTTCGTCCAACCACAGCTGGGTGAAGATAAAGATCGTGTAAACGATTGACACCGGTCAGGCGCTACTCCGGAAAAAATGTTCGAAGTAATCAAAAAGCAGGGTTTTTCGCCATGGATGGTTCCTTTCGGTGGATTGAGACCGAGCGCCAACCCCACCGAAAGGCACGACGAGGGTCGTCCTCTTCTGGGGATGGGATAATGATGGAATCGTACCAATTTCTTTATCATAAGTTCCATGATCAGTTTGAGGATCAAGCCAGATTTCACCTATTATTAATTAATTAATTATAATGAATTAAAAATTTTCATATTCTGGGCGCTCAACCCTAGTTGCATCCACTTTAAGTGGAGAAGCGCACATGCTCTGCTGGCCAAAACATCAGGGTCACTCAAAAAAGTTAGATGCTTCCTGAAACTTGAAGCTTCACACTTCTCCAAGCTATGGAGGGCAACAAAGGCACAGTGTGCGTGACAGGCGGTACTGGTTTCATAGCTTCATGGCTCATCATGAGGCTCCTTGAACATGGTTACTCCGTCCGGACCACCGTCAGACCTGACCCGGGTAAGTCTCTCTTCTTCTTTCTTCCTGCTTGAACATGGAAATTCATTCTTGCCATGAATTCTGATCAAGTGTATAGTCTGAGATTGATGTTTTGTACTATACATGTTGACATGACAGTCCAACGTGATATGTTGACATGACAGTCCAACGTGATCTGATCTGTCTATGCCTGCAAATTTATTGGCAATAAGCTTTCTTGATCAAAGATTGATTGTTAGATTAAGTGTATGTGAAATGTTTATGCAGAAAGTTGAGGTATCGACGGATGGAGAAATTTCTATGTATTTTGTCCAATTTGGGCGTTTGAGGATCCATTCTGATCGGAATTGTCATTAGACATAGAATTATAAGAAAGCCACCCCTTATTGCTGCCTTTTCAAGCTTAAGGAGGCATAAGATGAACTAAAGATGGGTTGGATTAGCGATAGCTGAATTGGTTAATGATGATCTGGTTTCTCTTATATGATTGAGATGCACATGTACCATATGCCGAGGTGGCTAATATAAAATCTCTTGCTCTTGTTCTCTCTTGAATTAGCTTTTCTTGCAGTTTATGTTGCTAAGTTTAATGCTGTAATTCAGAGTGTTTTCTGAATGAGTCGCGTTAGTTAATTTATTCTGGACTGCTTTCTCCGGTTAACCTAGCACATCAATTTCCCATTAAATGTTTGAGCTTTTATTTGTGACGCGAATGACCTATTCGTTCAAATCAGATGGCAGAAGAGACATCAGCTTCTTGAAAAATCTCCCAGGAGCATCAGAAAGGCTTCAAATCCTCACTGCCGATCTCAGCGACCCCGAGAGTTTCAGCCCAGCCATTGATGGCTGTGCTGGAGTCTTCCACGTCGCCACCCCAGTGGACTTCGAGGACAGAGAGCCAGAGCCAGTGGTCACCAAAAGATCCATCGATGGAGCGTTAGGCATCCTGAGGGCCTGCCTGAACTCCAAGACAGTGAAGCGGGTCGTGTACACTTCGAGTGCGGCTGCAGCTCAACTCAACAACTCCGGGGCCGATATATTGGATGAGGACACCTGGAGCGATGTCGAGTTCATCCGACAAATGACGAAGTTTGGAGCTTCGTATGGGATCTCGAAGACGTTGACTGAGAAGGCGGTTCTCGAGTTTGGCGAGCAGCATGGACTAGAAGTGGTGACCGTGGTTCCCACATTTGTCCACGGGCCCTTCATTTGCCCCAAGTTTGCCGGATCCGTCCGAACTTCGCTGGCTTTGATATTAGGTAATGTGATAAACGAAAATATATCACATGATCAACATATATCATGTAAGTCAAGTCTACCTGTACCATTGATCACGTGATATCCCCAGAAATCTCATATAAGCTGTGGTTCAAATAATATTGATCTACATGCCTATAGATTTTACAATAACTTTTAATGATTGCATATTCTGTATTATAGTCAAATTCATGACCAATTTGATTGTTTTGGTCGCCAAAATGATACATAAATTCCAAAATTTTACAACGTCTCTGTTTAATGTCAAGTATATGACAGAAGGAAGACAAGACTAACATCTGTCCATTCATATGTTTATCTTCATTTCGATGATACAAAGAATCTCAAATCTTAGATTGACTGGGGTTTGAAATGAACAGGGAACGAGAATGAATACCCTGTTCTTCTCGAAATATCTTTCGTGCATGTAGATGACCTGGCGAGAGCACACATCTTCCTCTTCGAGCACCCCGATGCCAAGGGGCGGTACATATGTTCCTTGGCCACAATGACCATCGAGGAGATGTCCAAGTTTCTCTCCGAAAGATACCCAGAATTTCAGATACCCTCACCAGAGTAAGTCCGGTTATATGCCATTTCAAGATCTAACAGATCTAATATTGCTGTTCTTGAACTGAGAGCAAGGCTTTTCAAATCTTTGTAGATCCTTGAAGGAAGTGAAAGGCCCCAGGTTCACCCGCCTATCGTCAAGGAAGCTGCTGGACGCAGGTTTCGAGTATAAGTATGGGATTGAGGACATGTTTGACGGAGCCATCCAATGCTGCAAAGAAAAGGGGTATCTCTAGATCTGCCAAAGCCATTCCATGCATATAACAGAATACGGTAAATCAGGCCACAGTAGTGATGCTTGGAGTACTAAAAAGCTGGCATGTGACCGTATAATGTTGCGACCTATTTCTTTTCTGACCTGAGCTGAATATAGTCCTCTAAACAAAATGCAGAAAGAATAGTGAAATATGTCGAGAAAATGCGTACTGTACATCTAGCACAGCTTGTGAAAACTGATTTCTCCAAGGGCCATATGGCATATACGAGATATCAAACCGCACAATATTTTGGCACTGTATATTTCTGTTCTTGTGTATTTGATATTGCAGTACTGCGAGCAGAAGCACTTATGGCATGATAATGGATATTGTTGAAATTTTCTGTTTGTGAAGCTTAATGCGCCACATGTTGCCATGTACTGTAAGAAATCCATAACATCTCCACTGTCTTTTTCAATCCATGCTATATCAAGCAACTCTGCCTTTCTTATTGGGAATACTGCATAAAACGCACTTTCATTCTCCAAACCTTTCTTGTTTCTGTTTCTGTATTTTCTTCCTATAGAGTCCCATTTTCCTTATTCAGCACAACGTTCTTTGTTGAAACCCTTTTCCACTTGACATACATTTCTTCCGATGCAAAATCAAAATCATCATCGAAAATCACCAATCAAGAAAACTATTTTACCTATTCCAGAGCATTGGCACTGGCCATTAAACAGAAGCTCGCCTTTGCTTTCTCTCCTCTTCACGAGAGATCCTCTAATTGTATTTCTTTGATTTCCTCCCTCCTTCTCTTGCAAGCAGGATACTTGAACTTGACATGTCCTAATTTCTTACAACCAAAGCAAATTAGTCGGACGGTGAAGGAGCCTTGGCCTGGTGTCGAGCACGACCCAATTTCCATTATTCATACGAGTTAAGACGAGAAATTAAGGTTTTGATGTACCTTTATATATTGCAGGAGACGCAAACCCATATAAGAATGTGTGTTTATCCAAGACATCGGTGGTGCATCCGCACGACGTGGCAAGGGCGCATATCTACCTCTTCAAACACCCTTCGGCCAAAGGCAGGTTCATCTGCTCTTCCGACGTGATCACCCTCGAAGAGATGGCCGAGCTTCTCTCCCAGAGGTTCCGGAACTTTCAGTGTCGTCACCGAGGAAAAGCTTTTTCGATTCTCATGTTCCTCTTCGAGAATTGTCGAATATACATTTTATTTATTTTGAATTGATCTGTTTGTGCGCGGAGTCGAAATTTTTATGCAGATCTATGAATTGACGATGTTTATATATTTCTGTTGACACTTGATTTCGATTCAATTTTTAGAAAATAAAAGATTAGAGGGAAATTTTGAAAAGAAATTTTGAATTCAAAATAATTCAACAGCCGGATTTTGGAGCCATTTCTTTGTTGGAGAAGTTGAGCGAAAATCTCCACCGTCGAGAGGTTGAGCAAAAATCTCCACCGGCGAAACAAACTCGAATTTTCGCTTTATAAATAGAGGGGTTCTTCTTCACCTTTCGGGGGGAGCTTCTTTGGAAAAAAATTCAGAAAGGTGGGTCAAGGGAAGTTTTGCTTCTGCAGTGAAAAAACTGCAGAAAAAAAAGAAAAGGAAAAGTCAGAACGTGAGAGAGAGAGAGAGGAGAAAAGGTAAAGTAAAAAGGTTGATTTGACTCATACTGTTCATCTTCCTCGCCATTCCTCTCGCTGCCCGATTCGCCGCGCCTCCAGTCACAGATTCCACGCCGGCCACCGCATTGGGTTTTTCCTCCGCCAGCCCATCGTCGTTCGTCCGCGAAGCTGCCCCGCCTCTGCACCAGCGCCGTCCCTGAAGCCCAGTAGCGACGCTGTCTCCGTTCAATCGCCTGCACACCCCCGAATCTTGACCCGAGCCAAATCGCGGCCCTTCTGCTTCGACGAAGCTGCTGCTGTCCCTGTTTTGTCTCCGCTTGCAGATCTTCGCCAGTGCCGAGCCTCGTTGAAGACCCAGATCTGACGCCGCCCTCGTTCCGCGCCGCGTCGCGACGCTCGCGCCCCGATTCGATCCTCTCGACGGACAGCCCTCTGCTTCGACGCCCAGCAGCAGCTCGCGCCTCTGCCCGCGGATACCCTTCGTCGGAGCTCCTTGCCGGCATTTTTCCCCGTAGCTGAAGCCTCCTGCTCCGTCGCACTCCGCCTGCAATCGGTGACCCGACGCCACGGATCCAGTGACCTGACGACCCGGGGTTGCTCTCCGTCCCGCTCGTGACCGACGCCAGGAGATCCGAACCCCCTGCTCCGCGCACCAACACTCGCGAGCATCGCTGTGCAGCAACCTGCGACCCGCAACGCCCGCGAGCCCTCTCGCTGCTCGACCCAACGCCCGTGCCTGCACCTCCCGCGCCACCTTGCCGTCACTGACCTGCAGTACCCGACGCCGGCCACTGTCCGTCCGGCGCCCATCAACGCAGCAGCAAGCCCCTCTTTCTTTAGGTGGTTCAGCTTTTTCTTTTATTCATTTTGTTCTATTTTATCTCATTTTAGTTTATCTATTTAAGTTGTAATATTTGATGTTAATATTTGTGAATTTAGTATGCAGGGATTTTGTCTGGAATTATTATAATTATTAATTTGATCCAAGAGACATTGGATCATTTTTTTAATTATTCTAATTGTTGGGCTTTTTAGTGAGATTTTAATTGTTAAATTACAATAATTATTTAATTTGGTCTGTAAGACTTCAGATCAGATTTGTAATTATTTTGATCTCTTTGCTGTGATAATTAGGGTTAGAATAACCGTTAATTTGACTTATTGAGACAACGAGTTATTTTTTTGATTATTTTAATCCTTCCTTGCTTGATTTTGTTGATATTTTAAATTTAATAATTACTTATCGTTTTAAAATATATATATATATCATAAGATAAAAAAATCAAAATTCTGCATGAGCATATAGTTTTAGTAAATCAAGCATGTAGGTTTAACAAATTAGAATTTTCTTAGGATTATATTTTTAGGATTGCATTTTTAGGAATAAGTTAGGGTTGAACCTAAATATTTTTTAGGGTTTTAGATAATGTTCACATATTCTAATTATCTCATTTTTCCAAAAAAATAGTTTTCTTAGGATAGGGTTTAAGTCAAATTAATCCTTAGAATAGATTAGAAAATTACCCATTTTTAGATAGATTAATTAGGATCTTTATAAATTTTGAATTTTAAAAAATCCAAAAATACTAGGTGCGAGTTAACTAGTTTGCATAATAGACCCATTTAATTAGAATTTCCACATTAATAAGATTAAGTCATTTAGTGTTAAAATGCATTTTATAAAAAATTCTAATTTTTAAGAAAATCCCCAAAGAAATGATTGCTTGCTTTGTGTGATGCGATTTATTATTTGAATGTTTTAAATAATGGATGAGCACCCATGTGGTTACCACATTTGCATGATAGTAATTTAGGTTAAAATAAATCAGCTGTTTGCAAAAACATTTTGAAAAATTAAAAAGAAATGGTACCGAAATGGCATTAGAGAAATCTAGTGTAACCAAGTCCCGTACCCTTAGTCTTCCTGCAGTCTCTAGGTTCGTAGGAGTAAAATAAATCTCCCTTTATTTTACTTAGGTGTCTAATCGACCTACCATAAACTGATTAGTGACGACTCCTAGATAATCATCTTTTGCATGTTAAAAAAAATTAAACCTTAGGTCGCGAATTGGTATGGGCTTGGGAGAGCCCGAGCTAAGTTTAAAAGCTTAGCAGTCCATTAGCCCAGTTTTAAGTGGTGAACCCACGAAAAAAGTTAGGTCGCGACAATTTCGAAAATTCGAAGTACTTAAAGGTTGTACGATACCATTGCTTTGGCACTAACCAAAAGGGTGATGCAGCCCACATTGAAGACCAACTCTCTCGACCAAGAAGATCGGCCCACATTCAAGCTCGACGAAACCGAGAAGCCATAACGATATCTTGAGTCCATTCCGAAAGCTTGAAAGACGCCTTGGGAGCTCGCGTGACGCTTTTACTAGCTTATAGTTTCCATGATCTTTACTATTTCCCCTATTTTCAATGCTCTTTACTATTTCTCCTATTTTGAATGCTCTGTTTTTATTTCTCCTAGTTTCAACACTCTGTTTTTATTTCTTTGATGATATAAGCCATCCAATCCCTTGTACAAGACAAATGACTTTTGATGAATGAAAAAAAAAATGTTTGCTTTGAAGCAAGTATCGATAACATCCATTTGAAAACCTATAAGAGTTTTCACTTCGTCCTTGAAGAGTCGAAGCTTTTGAAATCTGTATCCTTGAAGAGTTGCAGTAATCGATCTAGAAGAATCGGTGCCCCCTCAACTTCCTTGGAGGCCTAGAAGAGCAACCAACAGAGTCTCTGTCTTTTCCTGTTTTGTTTGTTACTTCCAACCCAATTTCGACTATCCTACAATGCTTATTTCAGAAAACCCAAAACAGAGAAATTGTAGATCCAGAAGTCTTTGTTCATTTGGCTTTGGAATCAGGTCAATCCAATCTGTATCGACAAAGATACGACTGTTCTCCTGAGCTCGCACAGTGCTGAAATTCTTGTTTGTCCTGTTTCCGTGTGCGAGTTACTCTCCCGATCCTATTGTTTGAGAAAGCCTCCCCTAGGCTTGCATCATTTGGTATCAGAGCTTTGGAGGAGAGGACAATGCCTCCAAGACAAGCTAGGCGTCGTGGCGGTAGAACCGTTCCCCTCAATGAATTGCACACACTCGTTGAGAATATGCAACAACAAATTGATGAATTGACGCAAGAAGTTCAGCGTTTGAGGGCTGAAGCAAATAATTCTCCACCTTGTTCTAGGATTGAAGATTCCCATGGTGACTCTTCCTCTTCGGAGAGTGTTCAATCTATTCACGGTCGGAGGCATGTTCGACATTGTTTACAACATATTCGTGAACTAGATTGGGAAAAGGAAGTCAAGAAAGATGTTCCAGAATTTACAGGTAATGAGTCTCCTGATGAAATTGTTGATTGGCTAACACTTGTGAATGAGGTGTTTGAGCATTGAAATGTTCCGAAGAATCGTTGCATTGGGATCATTGCTATGCGATTCCGAGGCAAGGCGATTGCTTGGTGGAGACGTGAAAAACAAACTCGCCAAGTCGTTGGCAAAGCACCAGTCACTTCGTGGAGAAAGATGGAGGGCAAAGATTCAAAAATATTTTCTTCCCAAAGGATATAAGAGAGAGCTCTACCAACGGTACCAAAATCTAAAACAAGGTATGCAAACGGTGGACCAATACACCAATGAATTCAATGAGTTGGTGATTCGTAACAATATCCAAGATCCGGAGGAGGTGCTTGTGAACAAATACTTGAACGGTCTTCAATTTTACATTCAAGACGCCTTGGAAGTCCTCGACATTTGGGACTTAGGAGATGCACACCAATGAGCACTCAAAATGGAGCGCTCTCGTTCTCGGAGACAACAATCAACTACCATGGCGAGTCGAGCCACTAAGAGCACCACTAGCATTGCTAAAGTTGCTGAGGCTACAACGCAATCTGCTAGTAAGTCTTCTACTCAGCCCCATGTTTCGAAGCAACCTACTACATCCGAAATATGTTGCTATTCTTGTGGGGAGTTGGGTCATCGTGCTAGCAATTGTCGAATCAATAAGAATTGACCAGCCGGTAAAGCCTTTTTGGTGGATAATGATTCTGACGAGAATGCTGAGGATCCACTTGAAGAGGAGTTGAACAATGATGAAGAAGTTGCGGATGATGAACAAATAGTGCATGCTGACACCGGTGAACTTCTTATGGTGAGGAAAATTTTTCTTACTCCTCGAGATGACACTGGAGATAGGTGGCTATGTACTAATATTTTCCATTCTGCTTGCACAATCATGGGAAAGGTATGTCAATTAATTATTGACTCTGGTTGTTGTGAGAATATAATTTTTGAAGTAGCGGCAAACAAGCTGAAGTTGGAATTAAAAATGCACCCTGCGTCTTATAAAATGTTGTGGTTGAAGAAAGGCGTTGAGGTAATTGTTTCGAATCGATGCCTTGTTAATTTGTCCATTGGCTCTGTTTATAATGACAAGATATGGTGTGATGTTCTGCCGATGGATGCTAGTCACATTATTCTTGATCGACCATGGAAATTCGATAGGAGGACTACACATGACGGTTATCGAAATACATATTCTTTTGAATTTGGAGGCAAGAAAATTGCGTTGGCACCTAGTAGGGAACCTTTGAAAACTCCTATAGTTGAGAATTCCTTCTCCCCTACGTTGCTTACAATGAAGGATATGAAGGATACTTTGAAAGGAGTTCGTATCTTGTATATTTTGCTCAATAAAACAGGTGAGAAGAATGAAGTTGCCTTTGTTGTACCTCATCGAGTTCAACCTCTTTTGGAAGAGTTCAAGGATGTCTTCCCGATGGACTTACCCAATGGTCTCCCTCCTATGAGAGATATTCAGCATCAAATTGACTTGTTGCCCAGAGCCTCTTTGCCGAATCTCGCTCATTACCTGATGAGTCCGACCGAACATGAGGAATTGCATCGACAAGTTATGGAGCTATTGAATAAGGGTTTTATAAGGGAGAGCCTCAGTCCGTGTGCCATTCCAGCTCTTTTAGTGCCTAAGAAAAATGGTACTTGGAGGATGTGTGTCGATAGTAGAGCAATCAACAAGATCACCATCAAGTATCGATTTCCTATTCCTCGCCTTGATGATCTCTTAGATCAACTTTTTGGTGCAAATATATTCTCGAAGTTGGATTTGAAGAGTGGATATCATCAAATTAGAATTAAACCCGAAGATGAATGGAAGACAGCATTCAAAACGAAAGATGCTATATGAATGGCTAGTCATGCCATTTGGATTGTCAAATGCACCATCGACATTCATGAGGTTTATGACTCAGGTGTTGAAGCCTTTTCTGGGAAGGTTTGTTGTTGTTTATTTTGATGATATCTTGATTTTTAGCAAGTCTACTGATGAACACTTGCAGCATCTTCAAGAAGTATTATGTGTGTTGAGGCAGAAACAATTGTATGCGGCTCTCCACAAGTGCTATTTTATGGTACCACAAATCCTTTTCTTGGGGTTTCATATTTCGAAGAATGGCATTTCGGTGGATGATTCTAAGATCAAGGTGATTCGAGAATGGCCAACTCCAACAAATGTGCATGAAGTGCGAAGTTTTCATGGCCTCGCTTCTTTCTATCGATGATTTATTGCGCATTTTAGCACCATTGCGGCCCCCACTCACTTCTTGCATGAAGAATGGAGTTTTTGAATGGACGAATGCAGCTTAGAAAAGTTTTGAACAGCTCAAAGAAAAATTGAGCATAGCCCCGGTACTTGCATTGCCTAATTTTGATCTTGTTTTTTAAGTGCATTGTGATGCATCCGGTACTGGCATAGGAGAAGTCCTAAGTCATGGAGGTCGACCCATTGCCTTCTTTAGTGAAAAATTGAATGGTGCCAAACTTCATTACAACACCTATGATCTAGAATTCTACGCATTATTTCACACACTTGAGTATTGGCGGCCATATCTTACTCATCGAGAGTTTATTTTATATATTGATCATGAAGCTCTGAAGTATATTTCTGGACAGCAAAAGCTTAATTCTAGGCGTGCAAAATGGGCTGAATACATCCAAGAGTTCACTTTCATTATTAAGCATAAGGCTGGAGCTTAGAATCAAGTTGCTAATGCCCTTAGTTGAAAGAAGAGTTTGCTCTCTACAATGCATTCTACTGTTCTTGGATTTGATTCTTTTCAGGAGTTATATCAAGAAGACCCCTACTTTTCCAAGATCATTCCCAATGTGCATGAAATGAAGCTTGCTGATTTTACTTTATGTGATGGTTTTCTTTTCAAAGGAAACCATTTATGTGTGTCGGACTGTTCCCTTCGGCAGCGGGTGATTGATGAAGTTCACCATGAAGGACATTTTGGGTGTGACAAAACTGTACAACTTGTCTCAACCAAATACTTTTGGCCTCATTTGAAACGTGATGTACATCGACATGTGATAAGGTGTCGACGTTGCCAAATTGGAAAGGGACAAGCTATAAATGCTGGCCTTTGTTTGCCCTTGCCAATTCCACATGTCCCATGGGAGGATATCTCTATGGACTTTGTCCTTGGACTACCACGCACAAATAGAGGTATGGATTCGATCTTTGTTGTTGTCGATCGATTTTCCAAAATGGCACATTTTATTCCATGTCGAAAAACTATGGATGCTTCGCGTATTGCTGACTTATTTTTCAAAGAAGTCTATAAGTTGCATGGTCCGAAGACCATTACTTCGGATCGGGATACAAAATTTCTTAGTCATTTTTGGCGACAACTATGGAAGAATGTCAGTACTAAACTGCAATATAGTACTGTGTTTCATCCCCAAACGGATGGACAAACTGAGGTCATCAATCGAACATTGGGAAATCTATTAAGGACTTTGATTGATAATAATCCCCGTTCTTGGGAGACACGGTTGTCACTTGGAGAATTTGCATATAATTGTGCTGAGAACCGTAGCACTGGATATAGTCCATTTATGATTGTATATGGTCGACAACCGAACATTGCTCTTGATCTTGCACCAATTCCTTTTGCTGAGAAGTTGAGTAGCAAAGTCGACGATATTGTTTCTCAAATGAAGACAATTCATGAAGATGTACGCCAAAGACTAGAGAGCAAAACTGAATCCTATAAAACGAACATCAACAAGTGGCGGCGTGAAGTTATCTTTGAACCTGGAGATTTTGTTTGGGCTTATCTGCCACCGGAACGGCATCCCGTTGGAACTTATAACAAGCTTAGTGATCAAAAGCTTGGACCTCTCGAAGTTCTTGAGCGCATTAATCCTAATGCGTATAGATTAAATCTTTCTTCTCATATGAAGATTCACGAAGTCTTCAATGTTCAACATTTAACACCTTATGTGGGTGATTCTTCTGATGATGATGGCGATAATTCGAGGATGAATTCTTTTAAAGATGGGGAGGATGATGCAGCCCGCATTGAAGACCAACTCTCTTGACCAAGAAGATCGGCCCGCATTCAAGCTCGACGAAACCGAGAAGCCATAATGATATCTTGAGTCCATTCCGGAAGCTTGAAAGATGCCTTGGGAGCTCGAGTGATGCTTTTACTAGCTTATAGTTTCCATGATCTTTACTATTTCCCCTATTTTCAATGCTCTTTACTATTTCTCCTATTTTGAATGCTCTGTTTTTATTTCTCCTAGTTTCAACACTCTATTTTTATTTCTTTGATGATATAAGCTATCCAATCCCTTGTACAAGACAGATGACTTTTGATGAATGAAAAAAAAAGTTTGCTTTGAAGCAAGTATCGTTAACATCTCTTTGAAAACCTAGAAGAGTTTTCACTCTGTCCTTGAAGAGTCGAAGCTTTTGAAATCTGCATCCTTGAAGAGTAGTAGTAATCGATCTAGAAGAATCGGTGCCCCCTCAACTTCCTTGGAGGCCTAGAAGAGCAACCAACAGAGTCTCTGTCTTTTCCTGTTCTGTTCGTTACTTCCAACCCAATTTCGACTATCCTACAGTGATTATTTCAGAAAACCCAAAACAGAGAAATTGTAGATCCAGAAGTCTTTGTTCATTTGGCTTTGGAATCAGGTCGATCCAATCTGTATCGACAAAGATACGACTGTTCTCCTGAGCTCGCGCAGTGCTGAAATTCCTGTTTGTCCTGTTTCCGTGTGTGAGTCACTTTCCCGATCTTATTGTTTGAGAAAGCCTCCCCTAGGCTTGCATCAAAGGGCTTCTTACTTTTTCAGCGCTCTAAAGGAAATTAAAGGTTGTTTGATGCCGTGCCTTTCGTCGAAAAGGCTCTTGGACATCGGCTTCGAGTTCAAGCATGGCCTCGAGGACATGTTCGACGGAGCTGTTCGGAGCTGCAGAGAAAATGATTTACATTTGAAGGTGCACCCAGTTCACTCGAATTGCCGCTTTTGTCTCATCCGAGGATACTTATGTATGTACTTATGCAAGGTGCACCCAGTTCACTCGAATTGCCGCTTTTGTCTCATCCGAGGATACTTATGTATGTACTTATGCATGGGACTTACGTATAATGAACTTACGTCGTTTGTCGATTTCTTATATTGTATCAAGCACGATAAAGTCAGATTAGGTGCTTGGCACTGAGCGCATCGAGGACAAATCCGGATTTGGCCTGGCCACTCTGCTTCATTGATAGCGGCCAGAGTCTAATCTACAAATCACGATCCTCGTGTGCGGGTGGGTGGTCGAAGGAGCGCGACACCAATGCTTTGATGGCTTTTCACAAACGCTACACCAAGACTGGCAATCGTCAACATAGCCCCATGTATGAATTAGCTTTGTTGGCATAATGATCTTTGGACTATTATGAAAATAGTAATTTATCGCAAGTCATAAATTTTTGAAAATGAAAGAAAAAATTCATGTAATCATTTCCTGATGCCAACTAATGTGTCGATTATTGGGGGCTGCCTATCAGGGCGATGTAGTTTTCGACAGTTTTATCACGAGAGGAAAAGACCATGTGAATGACCGACATGTGTCAAACAACAATGGTAAGTGCAACTTATTTGGCAAAAGTCCAAATTAGACAGCTCAAGAAAGTTGACAAGCAATAGGGTCTTGAGGGAGACCAACTTGTGGGGCGTGTAGGACACGTGTCAAAAAATAAAAGGACTCATTTTTTGCTGAGTTGTCCTTGCTGTCAATATTTTCTCCTTCACCATGTGGGGCCCCCTCCTGTGCTCTATTGATACTGAGCACCAACCTCCACTACTGATTTGAGCAAGACAATAGAAGAGATGTTTCCTCCCCTAAAATGGAAGACAAGCCCAAGAAACACATGTATCACCGATCGAAAAGCACGTCACGAAAACGAACGTACCTTATTTTCCACAGATTAAAACACCCATATTGAAATTTGATGAAGAATCCTAATCCTGTTCTACCGAGGAGAGTACTATTTTATTAAGGGGAGAAAAACTCTGAAAATACGTATGTTCTTTTTGGGAGGGGGAGAAAGTGAAAACGTTCCTACATAAAGGTACGTTCTCTTTTTCTCTTTGTCTCTTAAAACATCTCCCTGAAAAGGCGTAACCCCTCAATGTAAAACGCCTCTTCTAAAAGACGCAACCCCTCAACGTACCTTTCATATCCCAACCCTTCATACATGGACCCTTAACCTGCGAGCCGGGTTCTTAGGCTCATCATGGGGGACGGGCCTACTTAGGCCCATCTACACATAGAAAAACCCATCATGGAGACTCCAACTCGATTTCTTTGCCTTATATTTTTTTGATCTTGTCCTCCTCTTGTTAGCAGGATGGTCGAACTTGATATGTTTGACTTTCTTACAATCAAAGCAAGTTATGTCCTTTTTGTGTCCATCACTTCCGTTGTTGTTCCGTGATAGCTTTTTTGCCTCTAAAGTTTTGGAGAAAAAGCAATGGTAGTTCATGCATAGTATTTATTAAGCGAGTATACAAACGTTCTCATCCATATTGAACATATCCTAATTAGCTGTGAGAGAGATACTTTTGCTTTTCTTCATTTTGCTAGTTTCCACATGGGTTACCACCAATTTATACCAAATCTCCTTTGTCGCTCTTGTGAATGCTAGTATGAGCACCTAGAGGGGGTGAATAGGTGCGAAAACAAACTTTTGCGACGTATAGAGTAAAACTTTACTTTTAGCCTGAGTTTGTTTAATAGTAGACTTTAAAATAGAAACGAGACTCTAACAATTAAACAAAGTTACGAGTAAAGTAAAAGAGTTCAAGGAAGAGAATAAGAAGACAAGATTTATAGTGTTTCGGCTTAATCCAAGCCTACGTCCACTCTCCCACATTGATAGCTCACCGGCTAGATTTCACTATGAATCAAAAGAGTCGTTACAGTATCATGTCCTTGATTCCACAGTGTAGAGACTTTGTTATACTTCCTCAAGGTCTCATAAATGTATAAACTCTCTTTTGAATACAAGTTTATGCTCAACAATTGAATTGACAAGGAACAAGGAGCTTTAGACTTTGGAATTTATCTATCGCGCACACTCTCGAATAATTGGAACGTCTTCCTTATACACTCCTCCATGCTTTCATACCCGTTGACACTTTCCAAATGAACTCTTCCAATCTACCCGTTAAACATAATCAATTACGGAGATCTCGAGTTATTTAAGGAATATGATGATAGTCCACCAATCCTACTCGCCCATACAATCAGGATCTAGGTTTCCATAAGTAGAACCTTCCAAGTATACTTTGCCAATCAATGGATCTAAATTACCCCAATAAAAACGAATAATAGATTTCAAGATACTATATCCAGCCGAGAGATCTTCTTTAGTCGATAGAATCAAATCCTTAAAGAAATACTCAACTTTGGATAAGTCTTCTTCTATCATGCCCCAAACCTCGAGCACGTCAACATCCCACCATAGTCATTCAAATGCGACATCCCAGGTTAAGTTGCCGACCCAATCAAATCTTTAATGCACATGCGGAAGCATATTATAAAACCCCTGACAATAAAATACGGGATAGAAAAGCAGGAAGCAAAATCACAACATAACACTTTCATAATTCAACAGAATGACAAACAGAGGTCTAAGGCCAATAGTATACAAAAGACCGGCTCTTAAAAAGGAATTGTCATGCGACCTATAAATCGGGCACGTTCTCCAATCCTCCTGACTTCACCTTTTCAACTTCTCAAGGCTAACCAAAGCTATCTAGCCGCTCCGTCAATCAGGGACCTGAAATTGTAATCCCCAAATCGGGATGAGATAATGTCTCAGTAAGTTCAATCCCCTAAACCCCTATTAGAAAGAAAATACGCATCGGGTGGCCTAGCCACAACACACAAAGACTTACCTCGCATTAGTCTTCATCTACATGTTAGCACAATTTATATAATTCAACAATGTGCAATTATGATAACCAAACAACTGCGGCACAATCACATCATCAGAACAATTCAACCACTTGGATCGTCTCAGCGATCAATCGACTCAGCCGATTACATGTCATTCTAGCAAATCAATCATTGCTCTCAATCACGGCCCAATTTGGAAAAATTAGAATTAGTGGCATCACGGCCCCATTCGGCACAACCTTTAAAGGTGGTAGATCCCAGCCCGATGGGCATGACCTCTAGTAGGTGGTAATTCACGGCCCGGTTGGGCGCGACCTTTATCAGGTGGCAATTCACGGCCTTACTAGGCGCGACCTTTATCAGGTGGCAATTCACGGCCCCACTGGGCACGACCTCTAACAGGTGGTTAATCACGGCCTCACTGGGTATGACCTCTAATAGGTGGTAGTTCACGGCCTCCCTGGGCACGACCTCTATGAGGTGGTCAATTACGGCCAATCTCCCATAAATTTCCACACTTAGGATTTTATAAAGAATCCCTATCTATCTCAATCACACTCAATTTATTACAACCAATTATTAATTTCAAATTCTAAATACACAGCAGTGATTAACACGAAATTTTGAGAGAATAAAGTCCCGATGAAAATTTTCGAAATTTAATAAATAATTAATTTTATTCCGAAAATTAATTAAATAATAATATCCATAGTTTTTGCAATCCACACTCAATTTATAATAGCCAATCAGCAATTTCAAAATTCGAATGTACAGTAGCGATTAGCACGAAATTCTAAGCAACCGGGTCAAAAATAATTTTTCCGTTTTTTTTTATTTTATTATAAATAATAATATTTTAATAGTTTTGGAATATAATATAATATTATAAATTCCAGAGTTTCGAAACATTTAAATAATTCAAAAATAAAACCTATTATGTCACGTCAAGGCTTATACTAATATAAGCATTCATTTAGCCTTAAATTAAACCCACTTAAGTTAATCAAGCACATTAATATAATCTACACTTAAATAAATTAAGCTAACCACCTAATAACACTTAACATAAACTAAACACACATAAAGCATAATTAACCCTCTAATCAAGGTTTAGTGAGCTAAAGTCACTGGATTAACGAGCCGAGCGAACCAAAACGACGAGGACGACGCGGGGATCGACTTTCTCCAAAGCGAGCCAAACATCCGGGGTCAGGAAGCCAGCTGAAACGGGCCAAGAAGGGGCTGAGAAACCCATTTTTGCAGCTGTTGGATGCGGCTGGACGGAGGCTGCTCGGCGGTGGTTCGGACGCGGGGGACGGCGGAGAAGCGGCGGCTGGCGGCTTGGCTGATGGAGGGTGACGGCGGCGTGGGCTGGTGTGCGCTGGGCGAAGTAGGCGGAGCGGAGGGAGAGGCGGCGATCCAGGAGAGGTGCATGTAGGGCGACGCATGGGCGTGCAGGTGCGGGACGACACGCGGCGGCGGCGAGCTTCGGCGACGGGCGTGCGGCATCGAGCTCGACTGGTCCCGGTCGGTTGCTGCACGAGATCTCCCCCCCCCCCCCCTCCTTCACGGTTGGACTCAAGGAAGAAGAAGAAGACTCATTCTCTCTCTCTCTCTCTTTCTTTTCTTTTTTTTTTCCTTTTTCTTTAATCCAACCAAGATGGCCCACCATGACATCACACAACCTTATTCCAATGGGTTCACTTTCAATTTCCACCGAGGTCCAATTCTTTGTACAACAACTTCTTCAATTTCATTCGATTCTGTTCCAATTGAATTAAATTAAAGCCCATAAAATTAATCCAACGTTACCACACTTAATTCACATCTTTACTTGTCTATATAATCAACTTAAGTCCCAAAAGCGCGACTAAAAGCGGCCTACTAATTTCTCGAGCTAATATAGCCATTCTCGGATTTAATTTGTCAAAGAACTCTGATTGCATAAAAAATCTTTCAAAGATGAGTTAATATTCCTAAAATGATTTGTGACACACCAGATTTCTAATTTCTGAATTCGATCTCAATTCCACGGTTAATTTCACTTTGGCACGATACTAGCGTGGCCCAATGTACCGGGTAGCCTTTAGAAATTTTCATGCATTTGACCTGTGATTGATCATTTCAAGCCACAATGTACATCTTTGAAACATTGGCAACTTTCGATTGTCGGGGTAATCTCAAGTTTTCAAATACGAACATAGGGTGCCAAATCAATAGAAAAGTCGGCATAGTGCCGATCGACAAGAATTGTGCGATCTGGTGGAGTCACCCACACCTGATCACATGCCTCTGTCGAGTCGACATATCTCCGATCTCTATTCAATTTTTAATTGTGCCGTAATGACCCTTGCAGATTAGCTCGGTCGAAAAATCGCTTCCTGGTCAAATTCTCAAGTCTGATGCATTAGAATTTCTTAACGGCTTCACCTGATAAACTAGTTTTCACATGAGTGGCCGACTCAAGGAAAAAGACTATATACATGTCAACTAAATGCCCATCTCAATTTATTGAAAATAGAATTGGAAAATCGGGATGTCACATCTTCGACGGTTTAGAAATTGTCAATGAGGGTAGACTTTGAATCTTGAGTCTGGTGGTTCGGCGGTCTTTAGAATTTGACGAGATAGTCTGCAAGTCTTCAGACTAGACTGATGGAAACGTTTTGTCAGCTTCAAAACAAATACATAAGTTTTCTCCAACAATCTCTCCATTTTTTATGGTGACAAAACTTTCCTGCAGATTTGGATATTTTTGACCTACAAAACAATACTCAAACAAACATGGATATCTCATAAAAGATAATTGGTTTAGTAAAGATAGCCTTAAATCTGCATCCATAGGAAATAAGTTAGTCCTATAAATAAACAACTATTTTTGCCATGAAATACCAATAGTACTTAAGACACTATAACAAACATTTAGATGATCAAACAATCCAAATCCAAATCCAGTCACAACCAAACAACCAAACAAAAGTAAAGTCAATCAAAAATCAAGTCAAACAAGAGTTAAATCTCAAATCTGCAACATCTCCCCATTTTTGACAGCATAAAAAAGGTAGAGACGAAAAGCGAACAAAATTAGGATTGCTTGGGAACGCGAACAAGCTGGAAATCTCCCATCGACTAGACAATCCCTTCCAACTTTTTCAAGTCCTCCTTCAGTTAAGCCGTTTCTTCACCCTTGGCATTAGCTTAAACTTGAAGAGTAAGGGCATGAATTTGATCATGCAAGGAAACTGAAGAGGCTTGACCTACATTATGCAAATTTTGAACTTCGCATCCCAAGGCATAAATCTAACCTCGCATTTCCATAAGAACATCAAGCACTCTACGAAAGTCTGCTGTATTATCAGTCTGAGTGCTTGCCTCCACATGATTAGTAGGAGTATTGGCAGATGATGGCAAGTTAGCATGAGCACCCAAATTTGGCGATGAAACCCATGACCTTCCTCGGGAAATTGAGAGGCATAGATGTCTTATGGATCTGCAGGTGAACGGCTAACATCTTCACTAGCAATTGAAGAGGTACCTCTTTTCTCGGCAACTCCTCCCATTTCATTGCTTTTAGGCGGTGAGAAGTACTCTTCATGCTCTGTTTCATCTGGTTCACCTCTGCCTTCTTCTTTTCTTCTGCAACCCTTTCTTCCTCCGCTTCTTTTCTCATCAATTCTCTCTCTCCACTCCTTTACTCTTCTTCTTCTTCTCTCGTCCTCATCCTCTCTTTCCTCTGTCTCTGGAACAAAACCTTATAGGTTTCTCAATGCAAGAGCAGAAATGGTGATTTCTTCCTCATCTTCTTCATCCTCCAAGATGAGTGCTCTTCTTTTCTTGGATGGAGCAGTCATTGGCTCTTTCCCTTTCCGTTTTGTAGCTGAAGAAATTTGATTAGTCTTGACAGTCGTTTTCTCCTTAACTCGCTCCAACGCTTTATTCAACTCCTTCAATCACATTTTGGAAACCATTTTCAGTCCCACCACCATTTGTTCATAGATAAACACATAGAATCTTGGGAGGCTAAACATTGAAACGTCTGAATAGCTTCGTAACTGAGATAGCTAGTATAAGCACCTAGAGAGGGATGAATAGGTGCACAATCAATTTATCGAAATATGGAAGCAATTCTTGGCAAACGATAGAGATGTAGTTCACTATTGATTGACAAAATGAAATACGATCAAAGTAAAGAGAGTAAGGGAGAGAAGATTGAACATAGAGTTTATAGTGGTTCGGCTTAATCCAAGCCTACATCCACTTTTCCACACTGACAGCCCACTGGCTAGATTTCACTATGAACAAAAGAGAAGTTACAGCACTGCTTTTCCTTTATTCTACAGTGTAGATGTTCTATCACACCTCCTCAAGGTTTCTCACAAATATAGATTCTCTTTTGTATACAAGTATTCGCTTAAAGGAATTGTCTAAACAACAAGGAGCTTCAGACTTTGAAATTCTTCTATCGCGCGCACCTCAACAACTTAGAACGCCTTCCTTATATACTCCTTTATGCCATCATACCCGTTGGCACTTACCAAAGGAATTCCTCCAATCTACCCGTTGGACGGAATCAAATAGGAAGATCATTCTGGCTATTAAAGGAACGTGTTGATAGTCCATCAATCCTGTTCGCCCATACAATCAGGATCTCGGTTTCCATAAATAGAACCTTCCAAGAATATTTAGGCAATCAACGATTCCTTAATCTTCGAGTCAATCACGATCAATCAAAGAATTCTGTTGAGTCTTTTCCAGCCACGAGATCTTCTCCAGTTGATAAGGTCAAGCCCTTAACGAAACATCTAGTTCTGGATAATCTTTCTTCAACGGATTAGAGACTGTCAATGAGGATAGACTTTGAGTCTTGAGTCTGGCTGTCCGGAGGTCTTCAGACTTTAAATAGCAGAGTCTGCAAACCTTTAGACTAGACTGATGTAAATGTTTTGTCAGCTTCAAAACACTTCAGGAAGATTTCTCCAACAATCTCCCCCTTTTTGATGGTGACAAAACTTTCATGCAGATTTGGACAACTTTGACCTGCAAAACATTTCTCACACACATATGCATATCTTATAGAGATAAATGGCTAAATGAATAACACTGGAATCTGCAACCACAGAAAATAGGTTAGTCTAATAAGTAATAAAGCCATCCATAAGATACCAATGATAGTCAATAGAAGCAGTCAAGTCCAAGTCTAGTTCAGTTCTCATCCAGACACAAAATCAAAATCAAACAAACAGAGTTCAAACATCAAAACAATCCAACAAACAGTCCACACGACTAAAAATCACTAAAAATCAAGTTGTTCAAATCTTGCATCTCTCCTCTTTTTTGTCAGCATTTAAAAAGGTTGAGATGAAAATGGAATGGAGTCAAGATTGCTTGGGAACGCGGACAAGCTGGAAATCTCCCATAGACTGAACGATGCCTTACAGCCTTTTCAAGTCTTCCTTCAATTGTGCAATCTCCTCACCCTTGGCATTGGCCTGAATCTGAACAGAGAGGGCTTGGATTTGATCATTCAATGAACATGAAGAAACTTGACCCGCCGTTTGCAAATTTTGAACCTCGCATCCCAAGGCATAAATTTGACCTCGCATTTCCATTAAAATATCCATGATTCTGCGAAAATTGGCTGGGTTGTCGGTCTGCGTACTAGCTTCAGCACGTTCTGCAGATGATGGCATATCAGAATAATCTCGCAGGTTTGGCGATGAACCTTCATGACATTCTTTTGGAAATTGAGAGGCATAAACATCCTCTGGGTCTGCAGGTGATCGACTGACTCTTTCACTCGCATCAGGATATGAGGATTTCCCTCCTTTCTCTTGATCTCCCCTTATTTCCATGCCTACAGGTGGAGATGAGTGTTCCTCAGGTTCTCCTTCTTCTCGTCTTTCTTCCTCAGGTCTTTCCTCCTCTGTTTCTTTTTCACCAACTGCTCTTTCTTCTTCCTTTTCTTCTTCTTCTTCTCGACCTTCTCTTTCCTCTTCGCCTTCTTTCTCACGATGTTCCATTGACTTTGGAACAGTGCAACTTAGCTTCTTCAAAGCTATGGCTGAAATGGTAAGGTCATCATCTTCTTCATCTTCCACAATAAGAGCTCTCATTTTTGGTTTTGAAGCAACCAAGAGCTCCTTTCCTTTCTGTTTTGAAGAAGAGATTTGATGAGCTTTGACTGGAGTCTTCTCCTTGAATTTCTCCAACTCCTTGTTCAGTTCCTTCAGACGCATTTTGGTTACCATCTTCAATCCTACCACCATATGATCGCACGATCGAACACAAAAGATTTACGGAGGCTGAATATTCAGATGTCTGAATAACTCTGTCACAAGTCTTGGGTAAGGAAGTTGACCTCTGTCCTTCATCATCGCTCTATACATGTGAAACATGATAGTGTGAGGGAGTGAAAACCTTTTCCCAGTGAGGATGGCATACATCAGCTTTGCCTCTGAGCTTGAAACATCAGTCTTTGAGGTTGATTTTGGTCGGAGGCAATTGATCACAATCTTGTGAAGCAAGATGTTGAATGCACTCATCCTCAAGTAGGTGATTTTCTCCTCTGTTCTCCTGTCCTTCACCAGTTCCAGTGTGACCCGAGCAATGGAAGCTTTGATCGGTTGATATTTTCCTCTTTCAACTCCTAACACATCTACCAGCATATCCATATCGACAACATAGTCTTGATCTTTAACACTGAAAGAAAATCTAGTTGCATCCAAAAAGCTAAGATTTGAATAGAAATATGCAGTTAGTTCAGCATAGGCCTCTGTAGTGTCGGAGTAGAACCTTTCAAGTTGAAGATAACTGAACTTCTCCCTCAAGTTCATATTCACAGCATCCAGGAAGTCAAAATCTACACTTCTAGGGTTTATTACCCCACACTTCAGCAATTTCGAGTACAAATCATTTTGTTCCTTGGATTTGAACAAATCTCCCATTTTTCCTCGACTTTCAACCGCAACACCCATTCTCGGTTGAAATTGGATGTACAATTTGTTATCATCATTCCCATCTATAGGATTCGGTCCCCAATCATGAGGATCACTTGGGATATTCGCAAGAGTTTCCTCAGCCAATCTTTTACGAGCAATTCTCAAACTTTCCATTCTTCGCAGAAAGATATATTCGCTCATATATCCTTTGTCTTTAAGAAAATCATCGACATATTTTAAGGGAGTACGAGTTGCTTTTAAGGCAAGATACAGCTTATAAATAGTAGCGGGCTTTTGAACTCTTACTGGATCTGCATCCTCAATGATTTGTTCCTCTTGTTGATGATCAACGCCTTGAGGACTAGATGGAGGAGAATGATGCTGCTGAGAATGTTGTGGGCTCGGTTGCTGTTTTGGAGACACTTCTCTTCGGTGAGATCGAAGTGCGTAGGCCCCTCACTCATTCGCCGTGGTCCCCTGCTTACGATTCTCGAAGACTTTCTTGAAGATAACATCTTTCTTAGTTTTTGGAAGATTCCTTGCTTGACTTTTCCTAGAAAGATGACAACTTTTAGAAGATTAAACAAGGGAGGAAAACGGGAATGGAGGATCGATGCTTTCTAGGGTTTCTGAGAGTAAAGTGAAGATGAATCGACAGTGCACGATCAGTTTTAAAAGAATGATGAGCGAACCGTCACAAAGGAAATAAAGAAATGCCTTTTCAAAATAACTGTCTTTTTCCGCGAAAATAGTCATTTAAAAAATAACTTCCTTTATGAAAATGAAACGATGCAATAAATAAGTTGATTAAATATAGCAACAATTTAAACACAATCTGACAATTATACCTCTTCAAGATAAGATTCAAGAGAGAGAGAGAGAGAGAGAGAGAGAGAGAGAGAGAGAGAGAGAGAGAGGGAAAAAGAACTTACGGTCTGATGGTCGTACCAAGACTAACTTACATTTAAAGTCTTGTATGTCTGAGTCTGAAAGTCTTTAGATTTTGATCTCCTCATACTTTAAAATGTTGAATCTAGAACGAATGCTTTCAAATTGATTTTTCTCCAAAGGCTTTGTGAATATATCCGCCAGTTGGTTCTTTGAATCAACATATTGGATTGAAACATCTCCATTTTGAACATGGTCTCTAATAAAGTGATGTCGAATCTCTATATGTTTTGCTCTTGAGTGGAGATTTGGATTTTTGGTGAGGTTGATAGCACTGGTGTTGCCGCAATTAATCTCCGTGCATGAGTCTTCAATTTCAAAGTCTCTTAGCTGCTGTTTTATCCACAAAATTTGTGAACAACAAATTCCGAGAGCTATATACTCTGCTTCTGCTGTAGAGAGAGCTACTGTACTTTGATTTTTGGAAAACCAAGACACTGTCCTGCCTCCAAGTAGTTGCCAAGTACCTGAGGTGATTTCTTCCTCATCTTCTTCATCCTCCAAGATGAGTGCTCTTCTTTTCTTGGATGGAGCAGTCATTGGCTCTTTCCCTTTCCGTTTTGTAGCCGAAGAAATTTGATTAGTCTTGACAGTCGTTTTTTCCTTAACTCGCTCCAACGCTTTATTCAACTCCTTCAATCACATTTTGGAAACCATTTTCAGTCCCACCACCATTTGTTCATAGATAAACACACAGAATCTTGGGAGGCTAAACATTGAAACGTCTGAATAGCTTCGTAACTGAGATAGCTAGTATAAGCACCTAGAGGGGGGTGAATAGGTGCACAATCAATTTATCGAAATACGGAAGCAATTCTTGGCAAACGATAGAGATGTAGTTCACTATTGATTGACAAAATGAAATACGATCAAAGTAAAGAGAGTAAGGGAGAGAAGATTGAACACAGGGTTTATAGTAGTTCGGCTTAATCCAAGCCTACATCCACTCTTCCACACTGACAGCCCACTCGCTGGATTTCACTATGAACAAAAGAGAAGTTACAGCATTGCTTTTCCTTTATTCTACAGTGTAGATGTTCTATCACACCTCCTCAAGGTTTCTCACAAATATAGACTCTCTTTTGTATACAAGTATTCGCTCAAAGGAATTGTCTAAACAACAAGGAGCTTCAGACTTTGAAATTCTTCTATCGCGCACACCTCAACAACTTAGAACGTCTTCCTTATATACTCCTTTATGCCATCATACCCGTTGGCACTTACCAAAGGAATTCCTCCAATCTACCCGTTGGATGGAATCAAATAGGAAGATCATTCTGGCTATTAAAGGAACATGTTGATAGTCCATCAATCATGTTCGCCCATACAATCAGGATCTTCGTTTCCATAAGTAGAACCTTCCAAGAATATTTAGGCAATCAACGATTCATTAATCTTCGAGTCAATCATGATCAATCAAAGAATTCCGTTGAGTCTTTTCCAGCCACGAGATCTTCTCCAGTTGATAAGGTCAAGCCCTTAGCGAAACATCCAGTTCTGGATAACCTTTCTTCAACGGATTAGAGACTGTCAATGAGGATAGACTTTGAGTCTTGAGTCTAGCTGTCCGGAGGTCTTCAAACTTTAAATAGCAGAGTCTGCAAACCTTCAGACTAGACTGATGGAAACGTTTTGTCAGCTTCAAAACACTTCAGGAAGATTTCTCCAACAGTAACAAGCGTCGAGTAAGGAAGTTGGCCCTTGTCTTTCACTATTGTTCTATACATATGAAACATGATTGTGTGAGGCAGAGAGAACTTCTTGCTAGTGTTGATAGCATACATCAGTTTTGCTTCTGAGTTGGAGACGTTAATCTTCGAAGTCGATTTGGGTCTAAGGCAATTGATCACAATCTTGTGAAGCAAAATATTTGAGGCATTCATCCTCAGGTACAAAATTCTTCCTTCCGCCATTCCATCCCAAACAAGATCTACCGTTGCACGACCAACAGACACATTAATTGATTGGAATGCCCCTCGCTCTACTCTAATCACATTTGTCAATGTGTCCATGTCAACGATACAGTCCGGTCTCGAACACTAAAAGAAAATCTATTCGCATCCAAGAAACTTAGATTAAAATAGAAGTATGCAGTGAGTTCTGGATGAGCCACTGTTGATTTAGAGAAAAATTGTTCAAGTTGAAGAAGAGTGAATTTCTCTCTCATCTTCACATTCTGAGAATCAAGGAAATCAAAGTCCACATTTCTTGGGTTAATCACCACTCTTTTTAGCAACTTAGAGTGAAGTTGCTTGTGTTCATCCGAACGAAACAAGTCTGTCATTTTGCTTCAAATATTCGCCTCAACACCCAGTTTAGGATTAAAATGAGTGTACATTTTGGCATCATCATTCCCATCAAGCTGACTAAAACCTCCAACAGGTGGATCGCTTGGAATATTCGAAAATGCTCGTTCTGCTGACCCCGCAGGAGCAACTGCCAAACATTCCATTGTTCACAAAAAGTGGGTTTCATTTCGATACCCTTTCTCTTTCAAGAATTCATCAATATAGTTCAAGGGAGTGCCTCCCTTCTTCAAGGCAGAGTAAAGTTTAAAGATAAAAGCGGGCTTTTGAGATTTTATTGGTTCTGCATCTTCAATGATTTCTTCCTCTGCTCAATGATCAATATCCTGAGGTCTAGCTTGAGGAGATGGACGCGGTTGAGAATGTTGTGGGCTTTGCTGCTGTCTTGGGGATTCTTCTTCCTCGGTGAGGTTAAAATGTGTAGGACCCTCACACATGTGTTGTGGTCCCTTGTTCGCGATTCTTGAAGACTTTCTTTAGGACGCCATTCTCACAGTCTTTGAGAGATTCCAAACTTGAAAAGGTGAAAGCTTTGAGGATTAAACTAGAGAGTAAAAGTGAGAAAGTGATGTTCTGTGTTTTTAGGGTTTATGAGGAAGACGATCGGTATATAAGGTAGTCGAAAAGGGGTATATGGAATGACATAAAAGGAAAAATAAAAAGTGCATTTTAAAAAATAATTGCCTTTTTGAAAAATAAATAACCATCATTTCAAAAGATAACTCCTTTTTCGAAAAGGAATTATTGCAATAATCACGAAAATTGGGGAAGATGACATCAATCAATTACAGATTAATAGATGAACGTATCTTTTCGAGATTTTATCCGTGAGATAAATTTCTAAAAACGAAAATAACTTACAATCGTAAATCTTGATCTTCTGAGTCTAAGTATCTTTAGACTTTTATCCCTGAGTCTGAACTTCTTCAGATTTTAAGATATTGAGTCTGGAACGAATAAGCTTGAATTGACTTTTCTCCGGAGGCTTTGTGAAGATGTCCGCTAGATGATTCTTTGAGTCAATGAATTGAATCAAGACTTCTCCATTTTGAACATGATCTCTAATAAAATGATGTCGAATCTCTATATGCTTTGCTCTTGAATGAAGAATTAGATTCTTGGTAAGATTAATTACCTTGGTGTTGTCACATTTTATCTCAGTGCATGAGTCTTCGATTCCAAAATCTCTTAACTGTTGCTTTATTAACAAAATTTGTGAACAATAATTTCCAAGAGCCACATATTCTGCTTTTGCTGTCGAAAGAGTTACAGTACTTCGCTTTCTTGGAAACCAAGATACTGTTATGTTCCCGAGTAATTGACAAATGCCCGAGGTGCTCTTCCTATCAACTCTGCATCCTGCTAGGTCTGCGTCTGAATATCCAAGGAGAGTTGTTGGAGAAATCTTTCCATAATATTTTGAAGCTGACAAAACGTTTCTTTAAGTCTAGTCTGGATATCTGCAGATCGTCTAGTTTAAAGTCTGAAGTCTTTCTGATTACCAGACTCAAGATTCAAGACACAAGATTCAAGACTTAAGACTCAAGACTCAAGACAATTCTCATTGACAGTCTTTCTGATCCAGTGACGAAGGAAATCCAGAGCCGAAGTATATGGTTGAGGGTTTAATCCTATCGTCTGGAGAAGATCTTTTTGGTTGGATAAACATAACGGATTCTTTTTCAATTGAAGATCCGATGGTCGACGAAGTATTCTTGGAATGTTCTATTCTTGGAAACCAAGATCCTGATTGTATGGGCGAACATGATTGATGGGCTATCGTCAGGTTCCTTTAATAGCTCGAATGATCTTCTTGATTGATTCTGTCCAACGGGTAGATTGGAGGAATTCCTTTGGAAAGTGCCAACGGGTATGATGGCATAAAGGAGTATAAAAAGGAAGACGTTCTAGTTGTGTAAGTACGTGATCGATAGAGAAATTCCAGAGTCTGAAGCACCTTGATTATTAGTCGATACAGTCTGAGCGAAATTGTATACACAGAGAGTGTCTATACTTGGTGATACCTTGAGCGAGTGTGGTAGATCATCTACACCTAGAAATCAAGGAAGATCAACACTGTAACATCTCTTTGTTCATAATGGAATCCAGCCAATTGGCTATCAGTGCAGAAGAGTGGACGTAGGCTTGAATCAAGCCGAACCACTATAAACCGCGTGTTCAATTCTCTCTTTCCTTTACTTAGTCCTACGTTGATTATTACTTATCGCAAATCCTTCAACTGTCTAAGTATTGTGCAATTATCAAGAAATTATCAAGAAAAATCTTTTATATACCTATTCACCCCCCTCTAGGTACTTGTACTAGCTATATCAATTGGTATCAGAGCCCGTGTTCTTACTTTATTTGAAGTGTTTTACTTCAGAGTAAAATATCCATGGCTAGTATGCTAGCACCAGGGCTGGTGGAAGGGCAAAGCAATACCAGACCACCCTACTTTGATGGAAAGGATTACAACATCTGGAAGAACAAGATGAAAGCTTTCCTACGATCAAAGGATCCTCTAGAATGGGACGTTGTGGAAAGAGGAATCACTCCTACTGCTGCATCAGTCTCAGAAAGAGGGAAAGAAACTGTTGATGCCAACGGAATGACTCAGGAATAAATAAACAAGAGACAAGCACTCGATACAAAAGCAATTTACTCTTTATATTGTGCCTTGTCTCCAACTGAATATAACCGAATATCTTCTTGTGTTACAGCAAAAGAAGTATGGGACAGATTACATATCACCTATGAAGGAATAGATCGAGTGAAGGAGACCGGAATTAACATTCTCCTCGGTCAATATGAAGCCTTCAAAATGAAGCCAAGAGAATCTATAACTAACATGTTTAGTCGTTTTACAGATATTGTCAATGGTCTTGAGAACCAAGGACAAAAAATTTCTGATCCCATGAAGGTGAACAAGCTACTGCGTGGACTCTCCAAGGATTTGAATCATATAAAGACTTCAATAAGAGAGACGCAAAGAATTATGCCTCTATCTCGTCGACGAGTGATCGGAACTCTTCGCCTTATGAAGTGGAACGAATTAATGAAGACGAAGATCCAAGAGGTAAGAAATCCATTGCATTAAAATCAAATGATGATACAGATTCATGAGATGATATGGACGACGAGGAGCTTGCTCTCATGATAAGAAGATTCAGAAAATTGAATAGAAAATGTAGAAGGTTCAACTCAAAGAAACAAAGTTTCCAGAGACAGCAGACCAAGTCTGTTTTTTTTTTTTTTTTTTTTTTTTTGATGACCCAGGGAACCTCCGAACGCCGCTTCGCGGGGAGAGTAAACCCTGGAGCGCCGGGGGCCCCCACCGCTGACCCCCAAGCGCAGGTAAGACGCGCGTTATGCATTGAAGCATCGCTTCCACGGAGGTTCGAACCCTTCCCCCTGCGTTTGGGGTACCAAGCCCTAACCAACGCTTCCACCGCGGGCGGTGGTGCAGACCAAGTCTGTTGATGATGATGAATCAAACAAAGATGTAGTCTGCTTCGAATGTAAGAAAAAAGGACACATCAGACCCAACTGTCCTCTTCTGAAGAAGAAAAGAGGAAAAGCTGAGAAGTTTCGAAAAGCTCTCAAAGCCGAAACCTGGAGTGATACAGAATGTGAAGAAAGTGATAATGAATATGCCAACATATGTTTGATGGCACATTCGGACTTAGACTCGTATTCTGGATCGACTCATGCGTGAATTTGAGGTAAGTGATTTTAAAATTCCTGTCAACGTTTCTAAATACATTGATGAACTATGTTTTAGTCTTAAGACTTCTCTCAAAAGAATTTCCGAACTTAAAAAGGAAAACTCAGTTCTAAAACAAAAGGAAAATATTTTAGAAGAAAGAGTTAAAAGTTTAGACTTGAATGTTTCTGCTCTTAAAGAAAAAGAAGATGATCTTTTGAAAGAAAATGTTTTCTTAAAAACGGACTTATCAAATATTTCAAAGAAATTTTCGATAGGATCCGAAAAGTTTGAAAAAGTTCTTTCAGTTCAAAGACCTTACTTCAATAATTCTGGTCTAGGCATGACAGCGGAAACAATTCCCTTGATTGATTTTCCTAAAGTAAAAGAAAGAATTAAGAAAAGACCGTCGAGAGAGGCTTACAAAAATCATTTCAAGAAAGTTTTTGTAAAGTCTGTAGGTCGAAATGCTCTAAGGTGTTCAAAGTGTAACAAGAAGGATCACTTTGAAAAAGAGTGTCCCATGGTTTGGAAGCCTCGTTAAGAAAGTATGGCCTAATAATGCTTATCCTACTAACACCAAAGGACCCAAGAAAATTTGGGTACCAAAGAAAACTTGAGACTCTCTTTCAAATGCAGGTCTTCGTCAAGAAAAAGGTAAAGTGGTATCTTGACAGCGGATGTTCAAGACACATGACAGGAGACTCAAAGTGCTTCATAAAGCTTGTTCAAGTAAACGGTGGAAATGTTTCATTTGGAGGAAACGGCAAAGGAAGCATTGTGGGATTTGGAACTGTGAAAATTGGAAATCTCACAATAAGCAATGTTTCTCTAGTGGAAGGACTCAACTATAACCTCCTCAACATTAGCCAATTGTGTGATACTCGCTTTCAAGATCTCCTTTCGAAGGAATATGCTCGAATCGAAAGACTCTACTCAATCTTTCATGGGTCGAAGGCATGGAAATATCTATCTCTTAGACATGAAATTAAATGAATCACAATGCCTAATCTCAATTCAAGATGAAGCAAGCTTATGGCACAGAAAGCTTGGTTATGTCAACATGAAGCAATTAGCCAAAATCTCATCAAAGCAACTTGTTCGAGGTCTACCCAAATTACCATATCAAAAGTCCGATCCATGCACACCATGTATTCTGGGAAAACAGGTAAGAAATTTTTTTAAGCCAATAAATCATGTCTCTACTAATCATGTACTTCAGTTGCTGCATATGGATCTCTTCGGACCAACCAGAACCCAGAGTATTGGAGGGAAGAAATATTGCCTAGTAATTGTGGACGATTACTCCCGCTTTACTTGGGTATATTTCCTTGCAAGTAAGTTAGAAACCTTTTCATATTTTGAAAAATTTGCTAAAAAGGTTCAAAATGAAAAAGGATGTGTTATCTCAAGTATAAGAACAGATCATGGAGGTGAATTTGAAAATCAAGATTTCACAAAATTGTGTGATGAATGTGGATTTAAGCATGTGTTCTCCTCTCCATACACTCCTCAAAAATGGAGTTGTGGAAAGGAAGAATAGATCTCTTCAAGAAATGGCTAGAACTCTTTTAATTGAAAGTAAAATTTCTTCACGATTTTGGGTCAAGTCGTTTCAACAGCATGCTATATCATCAATAGAGTCTTCCTAAGACCTATTCTTAAGAAAACCCCTTATGAATTATTCAAAGGTAAGAAGCCCATTGTTTCATACTTTCATGTGTTCGGTTGCAAATGCTTTATATTGAAAAATGCAAAGGATCAAGTTGGTAAGTTTGAAGAAAGATCAGATGAAGGTATCTTCCTTGGATATTCTACATCAAGCAAAGCCTACAGAGTCTATAACAAGAAGAGCCAGTCGGTGGAGGAGTCAATGAATGTCAAATTTCAAGACTCTACGCAAGATGAATCCAAATGACTCGATGAAGAGTCTCGAACACCTCCCGCACCTTCCAAAGCTTGCAACTCAAGAAATGTCTCGACTGAAGACCAAAGATCAAGATGTTCATGAAGATTCAAATAAAGAAACAGATCATCATCCAGACAAATCAACCAGTAACCGGAAGCATAAGTCCAGTCATCCTAAAGATCTCATTATCGGCGAAATTAATGAAGGAATCCGTACCAGATCCAAAAGACGTGAAGAGTCTAGTGCTGTGGCTCTCATCTCTGAAATTGAACCAAAAAGCATAGAAGAAGCTTTATCTGATGAAAGCTGGATCGAAGCTATGCAAGAAGAGCTCAGACAGTTCAACATTAATGATGTTTGGGAATTGACATCTAAACCAAAAGGTAAAACTGTTATTGGAGCCAAATGGGTGTTCAGAAACAAGATGAATGAAAAAGGAAAAGTCATACGAAATAAAGCAAGACTCGTGGCCAAAGGATACACGCAAGAAGAAGGAATAGACTATGATGAGACTTACGCTCCTGTAGCAAGGTTAGAAACTATTCGTCCATTACTTGCGTTTGCTTGTTACAAAAATTTTAGGTTATTTTCTTAACCAAAAAAAAAAAATTTTAGGTTATTCCAAATGGACGTCAAAAGTGCTTTCCTAAATGGATTTATCCAAGAGGAAGTTTATGTGGAACAACCGCCTGGGTTTGAAGACCTAAAGAAGCCAGACTCGCTTCATACTGAAAAAGGCCTTGTATGGTCTAAAGCAAGCACCTCGAGCTTGGTACGACGTATAAGTAAGTTCTTATTACGAATGGTTTTGTCAAAGGTAAAGTAGATACTACTTTATTTATCAAAAAGGAAAACAAAAGCCTTTTACTTGTTCAAATATATGTGGATGACATTATTTTTGGATCCTCTAATGAAAGTCTATGCAAGAAATTTTCTAAGTCTATGCGATGAGTTTGAAATGAGTATGATGGGAGAATTAACATTCTTTCTTGGTCTTCAAATAAAGCAATTGAAGGAAGGAACTTTCATTTACCAAGAAAAATATGCTAATGATCTTGTCAAAAGGTTTGGATTGGAAAATTGTAAGAAGACCGATATACCGATGTCAAGTTCTTTGAAGATAGACAAAGATGAAGAAGGAAAGAAAGTTGATCAAAAGCTATACAGAGCATCATCGGTTCACTTTTTATCTTACTCGCTTCTAGACCGACACTTTGTTGAGTGTTTGCATCTGTGCTAGGTTTCAATCGGATCCTAGAGAATCCCATCTCAGTGCTGCAAAACGTATTAAATACGTTGCTTCATCTTCAAGCATTGGTCTTTGGTATCCTAAGAAGGAGACTTTGATCTTCCGGATATTCAGACGCAGATCTAGCCGGCTGCGAGTCGATAGAAAGAGTACTTCAGAACTTGCCGCTTGCTTGGAAGCGGACGGTGTCTTGGTTTTCAAGGAAACAAAGCACTCGTAGCTCTCTCAACAACGTAAGCGAGTATGTAGCTCTTGGAAGCTACTGTTCACAAATTTTATGGATAAAACAACAGCTACAAGACTATGGGATTGAAGACTCATGCACGTAAATCAAATGTGACAACACCAAAAATCAATCAATCTCACCAAAAATCCAATTCTTCATTTAAGAGCAAAGCATATAGAAATTCGACATCACTTCATTAGAGATCATATTCAAAGTGGAGAAATCCCGATTCAATTTGTTGATTCAAAAAGTCAACTAGCGGATATATTCACAAAGCCTTTGGAGAAAAATCAATTCGATTTTATCCGTTCCAGACTCAACATTTTGAAGCTCGAAGAAGTTAAAGTCTAGAGTCCAACCTTCGTACTCATAAAGTTGATCGTCAGACTCAAATCTCTCAAACTCAAATTTCTCAGACTCTGTATCTTCAGACTCAGACATTGATGTCTATAGACTTTGCCATCTTTTCTTGGGAAAGCAAGTAAAGGAATCTTTCAGCAACAAGAAGGATGTCTTCTTCGAGGAAGTCTTCAAGAATCGCGAACAGGGGACCACAGAGAATGAAGGAGGGACCTACCCACTTCGATCTCACAGAAGAGGAAGAATTATCGAGACAGCAACAGAACCCAACTCATTCTCCACCACGTCACTCAACACCATCTACCCCACTTGATGCGGGTCAACATCCAGAAGAAGAGATAATCGAGGACACGTGACCCAAGAAGAGTCCAAAACCCTCGTTTATTTACAAATTTTACTGCGTGCGTTGAAAAGTACTGACTCCGTTGAAATACGTGGATGATTTTCTCAAAGATAAGAATTATGGGAATGAGTATATCTTTCTCAAGAAAATGGAGGATTTGGGAATTGCTCCTAAAGGTAAAGCGGAGGAAGCGCTTGCGAATATTCCCAAGGACCTCGTATGTCGGGACCAAATTTGACCGATGGGAACGACGATGATAAAATGTTCACGATTTTCAACCTCGAATGAGTATTGCTGCAAAGGTGAAAGGAAAGAGGATGGAGTTGTTCAAATCGAAAGAACAAGAGAATTTATTTTTCAGATTGCTGAAACGAGGGGTGATAAACCCTAGGAGTGTCGATTTCGATTTCTTGGATGCCGTGAATGTGAACTTGAGGGAGAAGTTCAGTCTGCTTCAACTGGAACGTTTTTGCACTGATACCACGGACGGATATGCACAACTGACTGCATATTTCTATTCGAATCTCAGCTTTATAGATGTGAATAGAATATCATTCAAAGGTTCGAGATCGGATTATGTGTTAGACGTGGACATGTTGGCGGACATAATTGGAGTTGAACGAGGACGCTATCAACCAATCAAAGTCTCGCTTGCTCGTGCCTCACCGGAACTTGTCAAAGATAGAGATGTAGAGGGAAGAATCATCTATTCAAGGATGCGTGCCATCAATGTTGTGTTGCACAAAATTGTGATCAATTGCATCGTGCCCAAGTCTACATCAAAGACTCGATGTGTCAAATTCGAGGCAAAATTGATGTACGCAATCAACTCAGGGATGAAGTTCTCTCTTCTCACACTATTCTCTTTCACATGTACGAGCAATGTCAAAGGACAAGGGACAATTGCCTTATCCAGGTCTGGTGACCAAGATCTTCAGACACATGAATATTGAACCTCCACACACACTTTGTGTTTGACCGTGCGATAAGATGGTGGTAGGTTTGAAGATGTTAACGAAGATGCGTCTGCAAGAACTTTCTAAGGCAATGGAGAAATTCAGAGTGAAGACTCCAGTTCCGTCTACTTCAAAGCGAAAAGGGAAGGAGGCCATTGGTGCCCCATCCAAAAAGAAGAGAACTCTCATCTTGGAGGATGAAGATGAGGAGGAAGATCTTACAATCACTGCTTTGATAAGGACCAGACGTTATGTTCCCCAACCAACATAACAACATAAGAAACAGAAAGAAGAAGAGGAGCAAGCCAAGAACAGAGAAGAAGAAGAGCAGCGAGAGAAGGAGAAAGAAGCTGAAGAAGAAGGAGAAGAAGAGCAAGAAAAGTCTGCAGCTGAATCTGGAGAGAAGGAGAATCAAGACACAGAAGAGCATGATCATCACTCTTCCCCTTTTGATGTCCTAGAGACAAGGGGAGTTGGCGAGCAAGAATGGTCCACACCTCATGCTGCCAATAGTGAAGGTCTAAGACAATCTCCAGTAGACCCAGAAGAATTTCAGGCTTCTCAATTGCCTGAAGAAGAACACGATACGTCATCTCCAAATCTGCAAGACTATACGAAGCGCGCCATCGCATTCACTCCATCGGAGAAAGCAAATGCAAGTACTCGACGGATAATTCTGCAGATTTTCGTCATATTATGGATATTCTTATGGAAATGCGTGGCCAGATATATGCTCTGGACTGTGAAATTCAAGCCATGAAGAATGCTGGACAAGCATCTTTAGTTACCTTGGAGGATAAAATGAAAGACCTCGCTCTGCAACTTCAAGCCAATGCCAAAGGAGAGGAGGTAGCTCAACTAAGGGAGGACTTGAAGAGGCTAGAAGGCGTAGTCCAGTCCATGGGAGATTTCCAGATCGTGCGCATTCCCAAGCAGACATGACTCCTTTCTCACCTTTTTAATGATGACAAAAAGGGGGAGAAAGCAATTTGAACCAACCAACCAACCTTCCTTAAATTTATTTTGAATGTGTTTGTTTTTTTTTTACTTGAGTAAACTTTGATGAGAACTTGAATCTGACTAAATTGACTGTGGATTTAGATGCTTGACTGTTTGCATTTATTTCAAGTATTGTTATATGGTATTACTCATGAAAGACTAACCAATTTTCTGTGGATGCAGAGTCTGGTTGTTTTGTTAAATCTTTATGAGATAGCCATATTGCTTGAGAAATGTTTTTGCAGGTCAAAATGGTTCAAATCTACAGGAAAGTTTTGTCACCATCAAAAAAGGGGAGATTGTTGGAGAAATCTTTCCAGAATATTTTGAAGCTGACAAAACGTTTCTTTAAGTCTAGTTTGGATATCTGCAGATCGTCTAGTTTAAAGTCTCAAGACTTTCGATTACCAGACTCAAGATTCAAGACACAAGATTCAAGACTTAAGACTCAAGACTCAAGACAATTCTCATTGACAAGCCTTTCCGATCCAAAGGACGAAGGAAATCCAGAGTCAAGTATATGGTTGAGGGTTTAATCCTATCGTCTGGAGA
Organism: Eucalyptus polyanthemos subsp. polyanthemos; assembly: GCA_017140185.1. Classification (NCBI taxonomy): domain Eukaryota; kingdom Viridiplantae; phylum Streptophyta; class Magnoliopsida; order Myrtales; family Myrtaceae; genus Eucalyptus; species Eucalyptus polyanthemos. The sequence continues at coordinate 18,117,049 of CM029460.1, read as the reverse complement.
AGATCTTTTTGGTTGGATAAACATAACGGATTCTTTTTCAATTGAAGATCCGATGGTCGACGAAGTATTCTTGGAATGTTCTATTCTTGGAAACCAAGATCCTGATTGTATGGGCGAACATGATTGATGAGCTATCGTCAGGTTCCTTTAATAGCTCGAATGATCTTCTTGATTGATTCTGTCCAACGGGTAGATTGGAGGAATTCCTTTGGAAAGTGCCAACGGGTATGATGGCATAAAGGAGTATAAAAAGGAAGACGTTCTAGTTGTGTAAGTACGTGATCGATAGAGAAATTCCAGAGTCTGAAGCACCTTGATTATTAGTCGATACGATCGAGCGAAATTGTATACACACAGAGTGTCTATACTTGGTGATACCTTGAGCGAGTGTGGTAGATCATCTACACCTAGAAATCAAGGAAGATCAACACTGTAACATCTCTTTGTTCATAGTGGAATCCAGCCAATTGGCTGTCAGTGCAGAAGAGTGGACGTATGCTTGAATCAAGTCGAACCACTATAAACCGCGTGTTCAATTCTCTCTTTCCTTTACTTAGTCCTACGTTGATTATTACTTATCGCAAATCCTTCAACTGTCTAAGTATTGCGCAATTATCAAGAAATTATCAAGAAAAATCTTTTATATACCTATTCACCCCCCTCTAGGTACTCGTACTAGCTATATCAAGAGTAAAGTCTCATTCTTTAGGATACCGGAGACCTAAATTAGAGGTTGATGCAACATATTTGATGATGCGTTTTGCAGCACTTAAATGTGATTCTTTGGGATCTGATTGAAATCTGACACAAATGCAAATACTAAACAAAATGCTAGGTTTAGAAGCAGTAAGATAAAGAAGTGAACCAATGATACTCATGTATAGCTTTTGGTCAACTTTCTTTCCTCCTTCATCTTTGTCCAGTTTCGAGGAACTTGACATTGGTATGTTGGTCTTTTTACAATTCTCCAAGCCAAACTTTTTAACAAGTTCTTTAGCATATTTTTCTTGGTGAATAAAAATTTATTTCTTCAATTGTTTTACTTGAAGTCCGAGAAAGAAGGATAGTTCACCCATCATGCTCATTTCAAACTCATCCTACATAGTCTTAGAGAATTTCTTGCACAAATTTTCGTTAGGTAATCCAAAAATAATATCATCAACATAAATTTGAACAAGTAAAAAGTTTTTGCTTTCTTTTTTGATAAACAATGTAGTATTTACTTTATCTTTAACAAAGCCATTTTGGATTAAAAACTTACTTAACTTGTCGTACCAGGCTCGGGGTGCTTGCTTTAAATCGTATAGCGCATTTTTCAGTCTGAATACAGAGTCTGGTTTCCTTGGGTCTTCAAAACCGGAAGGTTGTTTCACATAGACTTCTTCTTGGATAAATCCATTTAGGAAAGCACTTTTGACGTCCATTTGGAATAACTTAAAATTCTTATAACAAGTAAAAGCAAGTAATAATCTAATTGCTTCTAACCTTACTACTAGTGTGTAAGTCTCATCATAGTTTATCTCTTCTTCTTGCATATATCCTTTGGCCACGAGTTTTACTTTATTCCTTATGACTTTTCCTTTCTTGTTTATCTTGTTCTTAAAACCCATTTAGCTCAAATAATAGATTTACCTTTTGGTTTAGGAGTCAATTCCTAGACATCATTGATACTGAATTGCATAAGTTCTTCTTGCATAGCTTCAATTCAGCTTTCATTAGTTAAAGCTTTTTCTATGGTCTTGGGTTCTATTTCAGAAATAAGAGCCACATCACTAGACTCTTCACGCCTTTTAGATCTTGTACGAATTCCTTCATTATTGTCACCAATAATGAGTTCTTTGGGATGACTAGACTTGTGCTTCCAGTTGCTGGTTGGCTTGTCAGACTGTTGATCTTTTTCTTCATTTGATTCTTCAATGATTATTCGTTACTAGTCCTCTAAAGTTTGAGCTGCTTCTTGAGGTTTAGACCTTGTAAAGTCTAGAGCAGATTCAGATTCTTCTGGTTGGGTTTGAATCGATTGATTTTGTATAAAGTCTTGAAATTTGACATTCATCGATTCCTCCATAGATTGAGTCTTTTTGTTGTATACTTTATAAGCTTTGCTGGTGGTTGAATATCCAAGGAAGATGCATTCATCTGATTTTTCTTCAAACTTACCAATTCGATCATTTGCATTTTTTAATATAAAACATTTGCAACCAAACACATGAAAATAGGAAACAATTGGCTTCTTTCCTTTGAACAATTCATAGGGAGTTTTCTCCAAAATAAGCCTTAAGAATACTCTATTAATAATGTAACACATCGTAGAAACTGCTTTAGCCCAAAAACGAAAGGAAATGTTACTTTCAATTAATAATGTTCTAGCAATTTCTTGCAACGATCTATTCTTCATTTCCACAACTTCATTCCATTCGGGAGTGTATGGTAAGGAGAACACATGCTGAAAACTAGATTTATCACAGAATTTAGCAAAGTCTTGATTTTCAAACTCACCTCCATGATCTGTCCGTATACTTGTAATAACATACCCTTTCTCATTTTGAACTTTCTTAACAAATTTTATAAAATAAGAAAATGTTTCAGACTTACTTGCCAGGAAATATACCCAAGTGAATCATGAATAATCATCCACTATTACTAGGCAATATTTCTTATCTCCAATACTCTGGATTCTAGTTGGTCCAAAGAGATCCATATGCAAGAGCTACAGCACACGATTAGTGAAAACTTGATTTATTGGTTTGAAAGAATTTCTAACTTGTTTTCCCAGTACACATGGTGTGCATAGATTAGATTTTTGATATGTTAGGTTAGGTAATCCACGAACAAGTTTCTTTGTAAAGATCTTGACTATTTGCTTCATATTGATGTGGCCAAGTTTTTTATGCCAGATATTAGCTTCCTCTTAAATTGAAATTAGACATTGGGATTTTTCTGGTTTGATATCCAAGAGATATATATTCCCATGTCTTCACCCCGTGAATGTTTGAGAAGAGTCTTTGCTAATTCTTGAACATATTCCTTCTTGAAAGTTGATTTTGTAACCCCTGTCGCACAGTTGGCTGATATTCAGCAAGTTGTAGTTGAGTCCTTCCACTAAGGAAATGTTGTTAATTGTGAGACTTTCAATCTTTATAATTCCGCATCCCACAATTCTGCCTTTGCTATTTCCTCTAAAAGAAACTTTTCCACGATCAACTTGCATAAGCTTTATAAAACAACTTGAATCTCCTGTTATATATCTTGACATCCACTATTCAAGTACCATTTAACATTTTTTTTTATAGTGACCTGCAATTAAAAAAGAAACTCAAGCTTTCTTTGGTACTCATATTTTCTTGGGTCTATGGAGTTAGTGCAATATACAGTCTTTGCCCAAACCTTCTTAATGGGTCTCCAAACCATAGGACATTCTTTCTTAAAGTATTCTGAGCTGTTGCACTTAGAACATTTAAGAGCACCGCGGCCTACAGGTTTTACAAAGATTTTTATAAAAAAATAACTTCTATAAAAATCTTTTGTAGGTCTTTGTTTAATTATTTCCTTTACTTTTGGAAAATCAATTAGATGAATGGTTTCCGCAGTCATTTCCAAGCCTGATTTTTTAAAGTAAGGTCTTTGTGTTGAAAGAATCTTTTCTAATTTCTCAAAACCTATTGAAAACCTTTTTGAAATACTTGAAATATCATTTTTCAAAGGAGCATTTTCATTTGAAAGTGAATTTGCATTTTCTTTCAAAGTAATAATACTTTTATCCGAATTTTCAAATTATTCTTTCCAAACAATCTCCTGTTGCTTCAGTGCAGAATTTTCTCTTTTCAGTTTGGAAATCCTCTTGAGAGAGGTTTTGAGACTAAGACATAATTCATCAATATATTTAGAGACTTTAGTAGGAATTTCAAATTACTTACCTCGATTTCACTGTCTCACACCCAACCCGTGTGTCGGGTGGTGGCGGCGGCAGCATCCTCGTTTGTCTCGAGTCTGAATTTATCCCCAAAATGATTCTGCATACCATCATACAATGATTCATAGTGCCATTAGACAAATATTAGCATAATCATCATCACTTTTTTCATACTCGGTATCATTCTAAGTTTATGCTTTGAGAGCTTTTCTATCACATCATCATTAGTATTTCTCATAGCAATTTCCACTTTTACTTATTAATTGATCCCCACATTATTTTTCCTTTCTTTTTCTTCAATAAGGGACAGCCATCTCATGGCCACCGGGCTTCCCGGCCCCCACATTCCGGGCATCGATGTGTCCTTCAAGACATTAGCTTCAACTTTCATGAAGACACCGAAGACAAAATTTTTCTTGCATTCAAAACAAATCACATCTTTATTGGATTCATCATCCTCACTAGGCAGCTGATTTATTTTGAAACTTTTGAGAACTCTGTTTCTTCCAATTGAATCTTCTTCCCTTTTTGTTTAGTTTTCTGAACCTTCTTATCATGAAAGTAAGCTCTTCATTGTCCATATCGTTTTCAGAATCTGTAACATCGGAATCATCATTAGATTTTAATGCAATGGATTTTTTATCGTTGGGATCTTCATCTTCATTTATTTGCTCCACTTCATAAGACAAAAGAGTGCCAACCAATTCGTTAGCAGAGAGTGACATAATTCTTTGTGTTTCCCTTATTGATATCTTTACGTGATTCCAATCTTTGGAAAGTCCACGCAGTAGCTTGTTAATCTTCATGGGTCTAGAGATTGGTTGACCTTGATACTAAAGACCATTCACGATTTATGTAAAACGACTAAACATGTCAGTGATAGATTCTCCTGGTTTCATTTTAAATACTTCATATTGATTGAGCATAATATTTATTCTGGTTTCTTTCACTCGATCGGTTCCTTCATAGGTGATATGCAATCTATCCCAGACTTCTTTAGTTGTTTCACAAGAAGATATTCTGTTATATTCAGTAGGAGATAATGCACAATATAAAGGATAAATTGCTTTTGCATCAAGAGCTTTTATCTTGGTTATCTCTTCTTGAGTCATCTCGTTGGACTCAATAGCTTCTTTTCCCTTTTCTGAGACTATTGTAGTTTTAGGAATAATTCCTTTGTCTACCACATCCCATTCAAGAGGGTATTTCAATCTTATGAATGCCTTCATTTTGTTTTTCCATATATTGTATTCATTCCCATCAAAGTAAGGTAGTCTGATATTGCTTTGTCCTTCAACCAAACCTGGAGCCAACATACTAGCCATGGATCGTTAACTCTGAAGTAAAAACACTTCAATTTAAATGAGTACATAGGCTCTGATATCAATTGTGAATACTAGTATGAGCACCTAGAGGGGGTGAATAGGTGCGAAAACAAACTTTTGCGATGTATAGAGTAAAACTTTACTTTTAACCCGAGTTTGTTTAATAGTTGACTTTAAAATATAAACGAGACTCTAACAATTAAACAAAGTTACGAGTAAAGTAAAAGAGTTTAGGGAAGAGAATAAGAACACAAGATTTATAGTGATTCGGCTTAATCCAAGCCTACGTCTACTCTCTCACACTTACAGCCCACTGGCTGGATTTCACTATGAATCAAAAGAGTCATTATAGTATCACGTCCTTGATTCCACAGTGTAGAGACTTTGCTACACTTCCTCAAGGTCTCACAAATGTATAAACTCTCTTTTGAATACAAGTTTATGCTCAACAATTGAATTGACAAGGAACAGGGAGCTTCAGACTTTGTAATTTATCTATCGTGCACACTCTCGAATAACTGGAACGTCTTCCTTATATACTCCTCCATGCCTTCATACCGGTTGGCACTTTCCAAAGGAACTCTTCCAATCTACTCGTTGGACATAATCAATTAGGGAGATCTTGAGTTATTTAAGGAATATGACGATAGCCCACCAATTCTACTCGCCCATACAATCATGATCTAGGTTTCCATAAGTAGATACTTCCAAGTATACTTTGCCAATCAATAGATCTAAATTACCCGAATAAAAGCAATAATAGATTCCAAGATGCTATATCCAGCCGAGAGATCTTCTTTAGTCAACAAAATCAAATCCTTAAAAAAATACTCAACTCTAGATAAGTCTTCTTTGACGGTCTAGAAACGGTCAATAAGGGTAGACTTTGAATCTTGAGTCTGGTGGTCCAGCAGTCTTCAAACTTTGACGAGACAGTCTACAAGTCTTTACACTAAACTAATGGAAACGTTTTGTCAGCTTCAAAACAAATACATAAGTTTTCTCCAACAACTTGTTTCGCACGTTGTACTCTATTGACTTCTTCTGTCGGTGTTGAAGCCCTATCTTTGTTGTTTAAGGTAGTTTCTTCTCATCAATAGGATATTTTCCTTTCTAGTCGCAATATTTTGCCATCTTCAATCGCTTTTTGTGCTTCATAATCCATAGATTTGATGAACATCTCTCTTATGCATCTCCTATGAGCAGGTTTAGAGCCTTAAAAAGTGGAGGCTGAACAATTAATTAACTACCAAACATAGTTGCCAGATGATTTGTAACTTGAACAATATTGCACTTTTCATATAAACAACAAAGATTAACCATTTTCTTGGTTGGTGTTATGATCTGATCGCGCTTGAAGTATCTAGGGATTAGTATTTCACATGTGAAGGAATGATTGTAAGAGTTTTTCTGTGAGATATATTAATTAATATTGTAATTTATCATTTTATGGAATTTGTCTAATAAAGTGTGTTGACACCTAAATTTTACTGATTTGTTTAATCATTCATTACTTGTATAGAAACTTAGGAATTAATTTTTAACCCCTAACAAAAAAATCATTAAATTGCATAGCATATAGACAATAGGAGCATTAGTTTTAATAGTAATAGAAATTTCTAAAGAAAAAAATTAAAAGGAAAGAAAAAATTATTTAAAGAAATTAATTTTTCATTAAATTGCCGCTGCTTCCACTTGTCTCGTTGCCAATCGTCTCCTCCAACTTACTTGATCCTTAGGTACTCTCTCTCTCTCTCTCTCTCTCTCGTAGATTCTACTTGGTTGGTTGATGTCATCGCTCTTTCTTTCTCTTTCTTTTTCTGGATTTTTGGTTTCCTCGTTGCTCTGGTATTAAATTCAGCTCGGGTAGTCGTCTTCATGCTTGGGCCTTTCTGCCCTCCCCCATTCCTCTCATCTCCTGATGTTTCGATTTGATGTTCGAAAGTCTCCCTTCGCTATTGCTGTGCCGTTTCTAATTATATTTTGATTATTTTGGTTGGCGATGTTGCGGATGTCGTTGCGTAATACTCCTTCGAGAAATTTGACTTGGTATAGCCCCGGTATTATTTTTGTGGAATCTTTTATGAATGATTTAACGGACGAATCTTTTGCACGAGTAGAGCAATAGGTCTTTTTTTGGCGTGCAATTACTTGCGGTATGATGTGGTGTGGTGGAAGAGAGCATATGAAGAACATTAGATAGGGAGGAGCTACTTTATGTGTCTGAAATATCAAAAACCTTGTATTAATAGTGATAATATCACTTCATATTGATGGATGTTTTGTTCTATCCCTATGTTTATCACTTCAATTGCAAGAGCACCTTGTTTTCCCCATCTCACGCCCGTCTCTACATAGACAATTGTTTATATTCGAAAGTTTATTTTGCTATTTTATAAATGTTTAATCTTTATTTTGAAAATTCTAATTATATTTGATTATTTGTGCGCGCGTGTGTGAAGATGATATATGACATGACTCCAATCACTGAATTAGAATTGTTGGGCAATGAAAGTGAAGAAGAGCCATCCTGACTATAAGTGCTCCAAACAAAGTATTTGATTATCTATCATTTATACATTTGAATGCTGGAATCACTAAACAATAGTAAGCGCAACTTCTCTCACGAAAGTCCAAATTACACAGTTCAAGAAAGCTGACAAGTAGTAGGATCTTCACCGTGGTGGGCCCCCTCCAGCGTTGGATTGATACTGAGCACCAACCTCCCCTAATAATTTGATGAGGACAATGGAAGAGAAAATTCCTCTCCTACCACTGAAAGGCATGATGGTCGTCCTCTTCTATAATGCCAAGCCATATGTATCGATTTCGAAAAAAAAATATCTAAAATATCCTAAAATCATTATGCAAGAGCCAATTCAATTTTAAATTTTTTATTTGATCAACTTAGTTCTAAATTTTTTGATGATTTATTAACGCAATTCTTCCAATCAAATTTAGTCCAAAATCGTTGACTTGGGCATTAGGCATCTCACATGCACAAACGATTCTTATAATCTTTTTTTTTTTTTTGTAATTTTTTTTCTGAATTTTTGACTTTTTTATTTTATTTTCTTTTTTTTTTCCCTATTTCCCTCGGCCGGTCTAGGGCCTCAACAATGGCTAACGAAGGCCATCGAGTGAGGGTTCAAGCTAATTCAAGCGGGGGGAGGTTGACCACAAAGAATTGCAATTTGGCACACCGGCCCTTGCCTCATCTATATATGGGCAAGGAACCACAATGCCCTCATTGTGGTCCACGAGCCCTTGTTGTGGCCGACGACCTCCGATGGCCATTGCTGAGGCCTCGGATTGTCGAAAATAGGAAAAAAAGTAGAACAAAATGGGATGATGAGGAAACTCCAAAACCAACAAAATCAAGCATTTGATCAAAAAGAGTCAAAACTTTTTTAGAACGGAAGGTTCTTCATTTAAAATAAGGTAGGGCCTACAACTTGTGCTCTAAATATTGCCAAATACTAATAGAATCAATATGAATATAAAAAAGGAAAAGAAAAGGTAAAAATTCAAAATTTTTAAAAGGTTGTAAAAATCATTTGTCTCAACGTTGGCCGTATAACGTAAGGCAATTGGCCTCCACTTCAGTTATTTTCAGTCAAATTTAGTCAAAATAAGCAAATTATCAAAAGGTTTAGAACTAAAATGGCCAAATTTAAAAAAAATTAGGACCTAATTAACACCATACAATAGATTTATAACTTTTTAGACAAGTATCTTATACAAGTTCATAATTAATGTCATATATATATATTATAAACACACGCACACAAAAAACCTTAAAGTTGGTACACTTATGACAAATCTATCCAAAACTAATTTTTTGGTCACCAAAAGCCCTGAAGTGATACACTTGTGACAAATTTATCATTTATTAGTTTCCATTAAATTTTACTATCAAATTGCTAAGTTGGATAACACATAACAATTGGTCAGTCTATCAGTTTGGGATTTTACTCTCAATTTGTCATAGTTGCATCGGTTTTGTGTTTTTTTATAGTATTAATCCAGTTTAACAGAAGGTATATTTGCTAAGTTTTCTAGAATAATGAAATTAGGTTTTAATAAATTTATCACTAGTATACTAGTTTGAGGTTTTATGTAATATTACTTATATATATAATGTTGCTCATATTAGTTCACCTTTGACAAAATTACCCAAAATTGGTACATTTGTGACAAATTTACCCTTTATTAGTTTCCATTAAATTTTATTATTAAATTTCCTAGTTGGATAACATATGATAGTTGACAATGTACTAGTTTGGAATTTTACTCTTCGTTTGTCATAATTGTATTAGTTTTGTGGTTTTTTTGTAGTATTAATCAAATTTAACATAGGGTATATATGTCATAAATATATTAGTTTAGAGTTTTTGAGGGTAATAAAATTAGTTTTGAATAATATATATATAGCGTTGCTCATATTAGTACCCACAACCCCCCCCCCCCCCAAAAAAAAAAAAAAAACCAACCTTAGAATGTAGAATATATACATTCGCATATGAAGCATGGTTATGTATCACCAAGTGTGGTAGCCTAATGGTAAAGGGGTTGCATTGTCTTTAACAAGGTCATAAATTCGAGTTGTGTGACCGAATCTTGGGCCAGCTAGTGTCTCAAACATCCTCTTACCTCACGTGGAAAGATATATTTTTATCCAACGCCATGGCGTTACGCTGCGGTGACGGATTGAAGAAAAATAGACCGAGCAGTTATCCTTCAATGAGGACATTATCCATATAACTCTTAGAGAGAAAGCTTAATGAATTGGTTGCACCCACTTTTTCAACGTGGCGTCCGTTGTAAGGAAGACGCGAGCAGACTCTGCTGCCCAAAACATCAAGGTCACTTGAAAAAGTTTGGTGCCTTCTGAAACTTGAAGCTCTTCACTTCTCCAAGCTATGGAGGGCAACAGAAGCACGGTGTGCGTGACGGGTGGTACTGGCTTCATAGCTTCATGGCTCGTCATGAGGCTCCTTGAACAGGGTTACTCGGTCTGCACCACCGTCAGACCCGACCCGGGTAAGTCTTTCTTCTTTTTTCCTGCCTGAACATGGAAAATTGGCATGAGTTCTGGTCAAGTGTAAAGTTCTTTTGACTGATGTTCTGTGCTGTCCATACATTCTCTGATCTGTTTGTGCATGCACAATACGTATGCGTTTCAAATGGTCTGTGTTTGTGGAGAAATAAACGCAGAAAGGGTTTGGGCGTTAGCTATTGCAGAAATTATTTATACTGTCCGGTACGGGCATCGAGGAGCGATTTTGATTGGAATTACAGTCGGACATAGATCATATGCCGCTTTTCATGCATGAGAAAGCATAAGATTGACTAAATATGGGTGAAATTAATGGCGATAGACTTGGTTAATAATGATTAGATTTCTCTTATATGATCAGATATGAACATGTTCCATATGCCCAGGTGACTAAGACAAAATCTCTTGCTCTTGTTCTACATATGAACTCTCTCACGCTCTCTTGAATCAGCTTTTCTTGCAGTCCATATTGCTAAGTTTTAAGATGTATTCAGATTATTTCCTGAATGAGCCATGTTGTATCAGTTAATTTTCTCTGGATCGGTTTCTCTTATTAACACGACAAATCCATATCCTATTAAATATTTGAACTTTTATTTGGGACACGATTGACGGATCGTACTGATCAGATGGCACCAGAGACATCAGCTTCTTGAAAAATCTGCCAGGAGCATCGGAAAGGCTCCGAATCCTCACTGCTGAGCTAGGTGACCCCAAGAGTTTCGGCCCAGCCATTGATGGCTGTGTCGGAGTCTTCCACGTCGCCACCCCAGTGGACTTTGAGGACAGAGAGCCAGAGCCAGTCGTCACCAAAAGATGCATCGACGGAGCATTAGGCATCCTGAGGGCCTGCCTGAACTCCAAGACCGTGAAGCGGGTTGTGTACACCTCAAGCTTGTATGCAGTTCAACTTAACAACTCCAACGCTGATATACTGGATGAGGACTCGTGGAGCGATGTTGACTCCATCAGAGGAATCACGAGGTTTGCAGCTTCATACGCAATCTCAAAGACATTGACCGAGAAGGCGGTTCTCGAGTTCGGAGAGAGGCACGGGCTGGAAGTGGTGACAGTCATTCCCTCACTCGTTCATGGACCATTCATTTGTCCCAAGTTCGCCTCATCTGTCCAGAATTCGCTGGCTTTGGTATTAGGTATGTGAAATATATCTAGATCGTTGATCATGTGAGACTCACATAATTAAGGGTTCAAGTAATATTGGTCAATATGATATATAGATTTTGCAATAACATTCTTATACCTTGCATGTCATAGTCATATTCATGACCACTTTGATTGATTTGGTCGCCAAAAAGATGCATAATTTCCATAATTTGACAACGTTTCTCCGTTCTATGTCAAATGTATGACAAAGGAAGACCAGACCATAAGCCGTGCCACTCATATCTTCATGTTTATTTCAATGGTACACGCTTCCTTTAAGTCTTAATTTGACTGCGGAAAATCCCGTTTGAAATTAACAGGGAACGAGAATGATTACTCTATTCTCCTCAGAGCATCTCTCGTGCATGTGGACGACGTGGTGAGAGCACACATCTTCCTCTTCAAGCACCCCGACGCCAGGGGCCGGTACATATGTTCCTCAGCCACGATAACCATCGAAGAGATGTCCAAGTTTCTCTCGGAAAGATATCCGGAGTTTCAGATACCCTCACCGGAGTAAGTCCTGCTGTATCCCATTTCATGATCTAACAGATCTACTGTTGCTGTTCTTGAACTGAGAGCAGAGTTTTTTAAATCTTTGTAGGTCCTTGAAGGAAGTGAAAGGTCCCAGGCTCGCCAGCCTTTCGTCGAGGAAGCTGTTGGACACTGGCTTCGAGTATAAGTACAGGATCGAGGACATGTTTGATGGAGCTATCCAGTGCTGCAAAGAAAAGGGCTTTCTCTAGATCAATCTCTGTTCTATGTTTATGATAGAATTCGGTGCCTTAGGCCGAGCATAGTAATGTTCAAAGTGATAAAACGGCATCATGCCATACGGTATGACCTATTTCTATTCTGATCTGTCCTGGGTTCACATCATATGATTTATCCGAGGGCTTTGTACGAGATACCAAACCGCGTGAATAATCTTGGTACTGCTTGTTTCTGTCCTTCTGTGTTTGATATTGCGGTGCCGAGAATATATGCACTTATATCACACCACGCCGTATGGGCACCTTTTGCTCTTCGCGAATATTGTTGACAGTTTCAGCAGAGTTGCAGTAGCTTCTAGCTTTTTTTTGGTCGATTCATTTCTACTCCATTTAATTCAGATCTCTGCAAATACTCAAGGGCCATCGCGTCCCTAGCGTGAAGGCATTGCCTTGGCGAGGGCTGCGACCATCACCTGTGGCCAACAAGGGTTTGCTAGCCCTCGCCTAGTGGCTGACAAGGGTCATGAGAGACCCTTGGTAGCCAAAAAAGTAAAAAAGGAAAAATGAAAGAAATAAAGAAAAGAAAGAAAAATTAAATAAAAATAAAAAAATTATTTAAAAATGTTAATACCAATGCCAATCATGTCAAGTAGAACGCTTGGCATTTACGTTAGCAATTTTTAGTTTAAATTAGCTTGATAAATTGAATTGGTATCAATGTGCAAGTGTTTCGGACCAAATTAATCCAATTGAAAGGTTTTGAACTGAATTAGTACCAATGGACTTTTTTGATACTTTTCTAACTATATTGAATTAATTGAAAGGTTTATGACTTAAATGAGATCCGATAATAAATTTAGGCTTAGATTAGCAATTTACCACACATCCTAGACACATTGAAACTTCAAAACACACTGAGGGTAATTGGTTTCTTGTTTGGTTCGGTCCAATGGAACCGATCACTTATTTAACATGAAGATGAAATTTAAAAAAAAAAAAAAGGGGGGGGGGGGGGGCAGAGGTGTCTGCTTTTTTTGGGCAAAAAGAAAGAGGTCCAACCAATCAATTAGAGAAATCTTCCAGGCTTTTCTCTTGTAAATTTTAGCCAGCATGATCAAAGGAATTAATTCTTCCAGACTATGTAAAAAGGGGCAAAAAATGTGGCGGTGATTGGAGAGAGAAGCAAAGGAGATTGTCATTGTCACTATTTTATTTTGGCAACAAATTGGCAAGACAATCTAGTCACGAGGAGGCAGAGAGGAATATTTTCTTTGCAAGATAATGGGAAAGGTGGATCAATAAGCAAGAATTAAAACGAAAGATAAAAATGCTTAGTTGACCAACTCCGTCACTTAGCTGACCCTCCTCCGTCAAGTGATGGAGTGATTTTCAACTAATGACAGCTCATTTTGTGACGAAAGAGGATGACTTTTTCAAACAGTTTCATTTCACCCAATTTTTTTCGTTTTTTATGTTTTTTTTTTTATTGCAAGCTTAAATTTAGAGATAAAATCTTAAGAGGACCCACACAATCAATTTTCATGAATATGATGAAAAAATAAATTATAATAAAATATAAATAATTACAAGTAAAAAATATTATCACATACTAAAAAGAAATCGTTAATGTCATTATTTAGATATATTAAATTTAAAAGATGAAAAAACACTTGAGACTAAGATTGATTTTGTATTATTTGAGGCCCGACACATCTTAATTTACGAGATTTGGATCAATGAGGTAAATTTTCTTCTCTACTAATGTATTATTCTTATTTTGTTCTTTTCATTACTTCATTTTTTTTCTTTGGTCAATTCATTACTTCATTCATTTTATGTGTAATCGATATCAATGGTCTTAATTTTAGGTCATTGAAGAGTCTTTCTAAAGCAATTTAATTTTGGCGAAAGAACTGAGAAGCCAACAATGATTTTGTTATTAATTGCAAAGCCAACGTTTCAAGTGTTTTTTCATCTTGTAAATTTAATAGATCTATATAATGACATTAACAATTTCTTTTAGGTGATAATATTTTTTACTTGTAATTATTCTTATTAATTTTCATTGTGTAGGCCCTCTTGAGACTTTATCTCTCAATTTAAGCTTGCAATTAAAAAAAAAAAAATTGGGTGAGATGAAACCGGTTGAAAAAGTCATCCGGTTTCATCGCAAAATGAGCAGTCATTACGGAGTGATGGTAAGCTCAGCCAAGCTCAGAAGGAAAATATGAACAAAAAGAAAGAATGCGAGAGATTTAAGCATTATCAGGAGCGAACCAAATTTATTCACGCAACTCTCTTCCCTCAATAAATAAATATAAATATAAATATAAATATAAATATAAATATATATATATATATATTTCCCCCTTGGAATTGAGAGATGGACCGGCACTTTTAGGAATTGGACCCAACTAGCCGGTTTAGTCCAGTCCGAGCGGTTCCTCATCCAATTGCTCAATCGGTATGTCTTACTCACCCTTAAAACACACGCAAGGTTGAGTTCTAAGTCTGGTTTTCGATCTATTTCACTTAGAATGAAAAGCCTAATTCAAGAGAGAGCTTAGGGAGTTTGCGAAGTAAACACTTCCTATCTTTTTTATTAGAATTTGGGAAACTATATGTTTCGACTGTGAATGTTTGAAGAGAAAAAATAAAGAAGAAAACAAGAAATTTTTTTACGTGAAAACTGTTTCAAAAAATCAGATGGAGAAAAACCATGGTGCCACAATATAGATAGCAAGAGTACAGAGCATACATATTTATGATGAAAATTACTTGCTTGTATTAGCAACAATAAAAGCTTTATTCCTTGTGTAACATAAAAATTACATATATGCCAGTAAAAGTTCTGCACTTAAAAATTATTTTCTTCTATCAAACTCCACGACACCATCACCATACCGTGTAATGAGGGTCACAAAACTTCGTCTCCGGCCATTGTAATACGTTGTTGTTGATCATAATCAAGCATCTTGTCCATCTCTTTCCCCAGGATTAGGCATACTAGGTCGAATCATATAAATCATATGTATCAGTTACGTTTTCTGCGCTTATCTCCCGCTAGATTGTCTGTGTGTGTCTCCAAGCTTCCCCGTCTTTCCTTATATTCTGGAAAGAACATGACGCTTTGGTAGATAGATTAAACAAAAATAGCATTGGACGGCAGATGCAATTCGAAGTTCTAGCGTCCAGTGCTCGAACTTCGGAAGCAGATCATTATTGTTAAAAAGTGAGGATGCGAATTGATTATGAAACCTTTTCCCAACGTTTTAAAACACCGTCCATGTACAGTGTATCGGCATGTGCACGCCGTCACATTGGGACTGAGTCCAATAGGGAGTGACGGATACAATGCTCCAGAATGTTAAATCAATAAAAGAAGGAAGAACCGTGAAGCACAAATCTAGCGAGTCCTTAAAAAAAGAGAGGGCTATGTTGTATTGTAGGGGTTGACCATCTGTCATAACCTCTCTCTACTAGTATGAAAAGCAAACTAGTTGTGGATCTATGGCGGGTCGAATCAGGGACAGGTCGAGGGTAAGATCGAGTTTAGGCTGACTCTAGTAAGGGGTGGACTTTTCGATCTCAAAGTACATAGGCCTGTGACGTGCGCAACACTCTTGCCAGCCAAACATCAAGGTCGCACTTGAGAAAGTTCGCTGCTTTGTGAAACTTCAAGCTTTACACTTCTTCGAACTATGGAGGACAACACAGGGACAGTGTGCGTGACGGGTGGTACTGGCTTCATTGCTTCATGGCTCATCATGAGGCTCCTTGAACGTGGTTACTCGGTCCGGACCACAGTCAGACCCGACTCGAGTAAGTCTCTCTGATTTTTTCCTGCTTGAACATGGGACTATCAGCGTGCTTCGAGTGGTCTTGTGCATATGGAGAAATAAGTGCAGAAAAAGTTGGGTTGCCTACCAAAGCAGAAAACTTGCGTACCTTTTGTCCTCTTAGGAAGTTTAGGGTGTCTTTGGCAATTGATCAAACAATACCTGATTTCATTTTTTGGTTCTTGGGAACAAAAGAAGAACATAAATCTATTTGGTAATTTTTTTGTTCCCGGGAAAAAAATCAAGAAGTAAAGAAAGTTATTTTTTTGTTTCTGAGAACAATAGAATCAAGCTAACTCAAATTTCTCTTTTCTCTTTTCTCTTCTTCTTTTCTTCTTTTTCTTCTTCCTTTTCTCTCTTCTGTTTCCACTGCCGTCGCCAGTCGTTGATGATTGGTTGGACGAGGTTTGGCGAGCTCGCTGGAGGCTCGCCTAGCCACCGGCCAGCTTTGCCTAGTCAGGTGAGCCTCGATTGGTTGGACGGGGTTTGGCAAGCTCATTGGAGGCTCGCCTACCCACCGGCTAGCTTTGCCTGGTCGGGTGAGGCTCGATCAAGCCTTGTCCAATTGCCGGTCAGGCTTGGCCGATGAGGCACGGCGTCATTAGGGGCCAGCGACGCTCCAGCAAGGTTGCTAGGGGCTAGTGACATTGTAGTAAGGTCGTTGGCCCTCGAGAAGACCAATGCTACTCTAGCCGGTCACCGGTCAAGAGGGCAACGATCGGTCAAAGCTTGACAAAGAATAGAAAGAAAAGAAAAGAAAAAAAGAAAAGAGAAAAAATAATTAAAAAATTAAACGAAAATGGTTTGAATTAGAAATTTTGAGGGAGGTGTCAAACGCAATTCTATTCTTCGAATAGAAATTTCGGGTAGTTACCAAATACCTTCAAATGTTTAGAAATTTTCTGAGGAATAGAATAAAAAAGAATAATTTATGATCAAGAATTGTTTTAGGAAACAAAATGGTTACCAAATAGGCCATTGGCAATCCCTTTTTGCTGCCTTTTCAATCCTGAGGAAGCACAAGATGAACTAAATATGGGTTAAGTTAATGGCAATGGAATCGGTTCGTGATGATCTGGTTTTTCTTATATGACTGAGATGTACATGCACCGTATGCGGTGGCGGCTAGAATAGGATCTCTTGAATCAGCTTTTCTTGCAGTCCATGTTTTGCTGAGTTTTATGGTGTAATCCAGAGTATTTTCTGAATAAGTCAAGTGCTGCATTAGTGGATTTTTCCTGGACCAGTTTCTCCCATTGAACCGTTGATGTCCAATGAAGTGTTTGAAGGTTTTATTCATGACGCGATTAAAAATACGTTCTGATCAGATGGCAGCAGAGATACCGACTTCTTGAAAAATCTACCAGGAGCATCGGAAAGGCTCCGAATCCTCATCGCTGACCTCGGCAATCCCGAGAGTTTCGGCCCAGCCATTGATGGTTGTGTCGGAGTCTTCCACGTCGCCACCCCGGTGGACTTTGAGGACAGAGAGCCAGAGCCAGTCGTTACCAAAAGATGCATTGATGGAGCGTTAGGCATCCTGAGGGCCTGCTTGAATTCCAAGACCGTGAAGCGGGTCGTGTACACTTCAAGCTCGGCTGCAGTTCAATTTAACAACTCCAACGCTGATATACAGGATGAGGACACCTGGAGCGATGTCAAGTCCCTCAGAGAAGTGCCCATGCTTGCAGCCTCGTACGCAATCTCAAAGACGTTGACCGAGAAGGCGGTTCTCGAATTCGGAAAGAGGCACGGGCTGGAAGTGCTGACGGTGGTTCCCTCGCTTGTCCATGGACCCTTCATTTGTCCCAAATTCGCCGGATCTGTTCAGATAGCGCTGGCTATGGTATTAGGTATGTGCTGCACAAAACATATCACACGATCCTTAAGCTAAGTTTATATGGACCGTTGATAATGTGTGATCCACACTAGAACTCTCATAACTAATGATTCATATAATCTTAATTTACATGTCATATACACTTTGCAATAACTTATCATAATACACGTACCATACGAGATAATTGTTCAAAAATTCCTAAACTTATGGTATGATAGCCGATTCAGTCCTAAACTTTTTAATGTATCAATTTAGTCCTAAATTATTTGAAGATTTGCTATTTTAGTCCTAAATTTTTCTTTGTATCAATTTTGTTTTAAACATTTTGAAAAGTTCCTAAGGAAAAGCACTAAAAAAATTTTAAGCAATTTGCATTGGTACCAATTCGGACTTAAGCCTTTTAATCGGACCAATTTAATCATAAACATTTTCATATTTGTATCAATGGAGTCTATCCCACTAATTTAGGCTGGAAATTACTAACAAAGACTCTAATCGTCCTACATGGTACGGCTGGCATCGGCGTCAACATTTTTCTAATTTTTTTTTCATATTTTATTTATTTTTTTCTCTTTTTCCACCTTTTTTCCTTTCCACCGTGGTTGATGAGGATTGTAGCCCTCGCCCAAATGAAGGCAAGGTGCAAGCAATCGTGGATAAAGGACGCCTCAACCACCAGGTGAGGCTAGCTTGCCATAGCCTAGCAAGCTGTTGGTGAAAGTGGCCTCACTTGTGGTTGACGAGGCCCTAGCGAGGCATGCCTTGCCTGCATCAAGGGAGATTAACCTGATAGGTGAATCTCAAGAAGAAGAAGAAGTGCATTGAGAGAGGAAAGAGGTCTTGAAGTCAGCCGACTTGAGGAGTGTGCACTTCCAAGAATCGATGATTGATGAGGCAGCCGCACCTCCTCTTCACATCTTCCATGGGATTTGTCTTCTCTGCCATACCTATTCTTGCTCAACCTAGATAAGGAATGGCGAGAAGTGAATCCCTTTGCTTCATCTCACCTATCTAGGTGAGGCCAGACAAGGGCTGGGACCCTCACCGTTGTCTGGCTTGCTTTTGCCACCCTCGCGGCCATGGTGGAAAGGAAAAAAGAAGGGAAAGAGAAGAAAAAAAAAAAAGGAAAGGGAAAATTAAAAAATTCAAAATTAAAAAAATATTAAAATTTTAGAAAATGTCCATGTGAACACTAGTCGTGTCATATAAAATGATTAACATCCACGTTAGTAATTTCCATTTTAAATTGGTCATATATATTCAATTGGTATCAATGTGGTTTAATATTAAATTGATCAAATCGAAAAGTTTGAAACTGACTTCTTACCAATGCAATATATTTATGACTTTTTTAGCACTCGTCTCGATTTGTCAATTTATTCATAAGCATATTATTTGGATATTTGACCGGAATGACCACATTGGCAAATTATTAAAAGGTTTTAAGACTAGTGTAGAACTAAATTGACACATTATTGAAAGATTTAGGACTAAATCTACACATTGTAAATAAAGTTTAGGCTCGAATTCCATAGATAATATGGAAATAAAAATATTTAGGACTAAATTGGTCTCCGTATGATAGGTTTAAAACTTTTTGGACAATTTTCCTCATACCATATTATAGTCAAATTCATGATGAAATTGACTGATTTGATCACCAAACAGATGCAGAAATTCCATAATTTGACAATGTTTCCATGTTCAAAATCAAATACAAGCCAAAGGAAGACAAGACTTTTTATCCATCCATGCATATGTTCATGTTCATTTCGATGACACACCCTTCTTAAAATCTTAATTTGGCTGCAATAAATCCCGTTTGAAATCATCAGGGAATGAGAACGACTACCCTTTTCTCTGCAAAATGTGTCTCGTTCATGTAGACGATGTGGTGAGAGCACACATCTTCCTCTTCGAGCACCCCGACGCGAAGGGGCGGTACATATGTTCCTCGGCCATGATGACCATCGAAGAGATGTCCAAGTTTCTCTGGGAAAGATACCCAGAGTTTCAGATACCCTCGCCGGAGTAAGTCCTATCATATCTTATTTTATAATCTAACAGATCTACCATTGCTGTTCTTGAACTGAGAGCAGAGTTTTACAAATCTTTGTAGGTCCTTGAAGGAAGTGAAAGGCCCCAGGTTCGCCAGCCTTGCGTCGAGGAAGCTATTGGACGCCGGTTTCGAGTATAAGTACGGGATCGAGGACATGTTCGATGGAGCCATCCAGTGCTGCAAAGAAAAGGGTTATCTCTAGATCAATCGCATTCCATGCATCTAGCAGAATTCGGTATGCAGGCCAGGCCGAATGTCTGGGTTCATTTTCATGTAGTCCTTTGAGAAAAATTGCAGACAAAAAATAAAGGAACATGTCGAGAAAAAGCGTACCATGTATCTAGCATGGCTCGTGAAAACTGATTTCTCAGGATAATAAACCGCATAAATAATCTCGATATTGTATGCTTCCGTTCTTTCGTATTTGATGTTGCAGTACTGAGAGTATGTTGCCCTTATATAGCATTGATCACTCAATATGCATGTTTTGTTCTTTGTCAATAGTGTCAGCAATCTCTGTTTCTGATTCTTAATGTGTTATCGATGTTGCCATGTGGTCTAAGATCAAACTGCAAATGGGTCACTTCAATGCTCGACAACGATTAATATCCGGAAATAATTTGCCAAATCAATTCAAATTTTATAATGTTTAGTAATATTCAACGTCTCATTTTACACTTTGGTAGAGTACCACAGACAATAACATCTCCCTTCTCTTTTTATCCATTCTATACCAAGTATCTCGCCCTGATCTTATGGGGAACATTGTATAAAACACAATTACTTTATTCAAAACAGTATTTTTGTTCCTTTAAAGAACCATTTCCCTGAGTCAACACACATTTCTTTAAATGCAAAATCAAAATCATCATCGAAAAGCATCACAATCGAGAGTTCTGTAGCATGGGAATCGACCATCACACACAAGGTTGCCTTTTCTCTCTCCCCTTCTTTAGAGATACTAAGACCGTTCCAACTCGATTTCTTTGCCTTGTATTTCTTTGATCTCGTCCTCCTTCTATTGTTAGTGGGGTTGTCGATCTCGATATTTCCAACTTTCTTACGATCAAAGCAAGTTGCGTCCTTTTTGTGTCCGTCGCTTCCATTATTGTTCTGTGATACTCTTTTGCCTCTAAAGTTCTGGAGAGAACGCTCGAAATTTTCTAGTAAGTATGATAAGTCTCAGTCACCATTACCTGAAGAGTCGGTATCCTCATTTGAGTCACGAGCATTAGCTTCGAGAGCAATTGATTTCTTCTTCTTGGCGTTTCCACGTGAATTGTCCTATTACAACTTCTTAATTCTGCATTTTCAAATATTTTGCCAAGCAGCGGTAGTTCTTGCACAGTAATATTATTAAACGAGTATGCATACTTTTTCATCCAAATTGAACATCTCCCAACTAGTTGTAAAAGAGATAATTTTACTCTTCTTCATTTTGCTGGTTTCCACATGGGTTACCACCAATTTATACCACATCTGCTTTGCCGCCCGTTTTGCATGTTATATTCCATTGACGACTTCTGTCGGTGTTGGAGCACTGTCTTTGTAGTTTAAGGTAGTTTCTTCTCATCAATATAATCTTTTCCTTTCTAGGTGCAATGTCTTGTCCATCTTCAATCGCTTTCCATGCTTCATAATCCATAGATTTGATGAACATCTCTCTTCCGCATCTCCTATAAATAGATTTACAGCCATCAAAAAGTGGAGGTTGAACAATAAATTAACTACCTACTATGGTGGCCTAATGATCTTTAACTTGAACAATATCGTGCTTTTCATGTAAATGACAAAGATTAACTATTTTCTTGAGTTGGTGTCATGATCTAATCTCGCGTGAAGTAGAAATCTGTTTATCTAGATATTAGAATCTCAACTGTGCAAGAATGACCGGCATATTAGCTTTCAGTCTTCAACATTTGTGCTCTCATACCGGTGGTGGACTGAGTAAAGACTCATTTTCAAACCTATTGCTTCTGAACTAATCAAGAAGGCTTTTTGTTGGGAAAAACGAATTCCCTAAAACTAATCCGATACTCAATCGAACTCCTAAAACAAACATGGAAGACGAGCCCAGGAGTCACATGTATCACCGATCAAAGATGCACTATGGAATCGAGTGTACCTTGTCTTTCATAGATTAAACATCAATATTGAAGTTTGAGGAAAAATTCTGATCCCGTTCAACTGAGGAGCATACTGTTGCTTTCAGGATGAGAGAACTCTGATTTAGGGGTACTATTCTTACGTTCTTTTTTAGAGGGGGGGAAGTGTCTAACGTACATACATAAAGGTACGTTCTTTTTTTTCTTTCTATCTCTTAAAATGTCTTCCCGAAAAGACGTAACCCCTCAACGTAAAACACCTCTTCCAAAAGACGCAACCCCTCAACATACCATTTCATATCTCAACCCTTCATACATGGGCCCTTAACCTGCGGGCCGGGTTCTAAGGCCCATCATGGGTGGATAGGCCTACTTAGGCCCATCAACACATAGAACAAACCCATCATCTCCCACTCACACATAGTGAGCCGAACAGGATCCTCTTTACCTCTCTACAACATTCATATCGGTGAATAATCCGTATGACCAGCATACTTTGAGAGCTCATTGTCATACATCTGTTAGAAATATATAACAGCTCATAATGGGCATCACACTCCGAGTAGATTTAATATGCAGTACCCGAGATCGATCAATTACATTTATATCTCTCTCTTGATCTATTTTTAAACAATGATATATTGTATTCACAATTATGATTATCCCAAAAACAATCATAATTGATCAACCAGTGAATACAAAACTAAAATGTGATTCTTCAAATTCGATCTTCCTCTTTCCTTCAAACTCTCAATTTCAGTTCAGTTTGCTTTTCTAGAAATGTCCCATTAGATCGAATCAAATTCATGATCATTGGTAACATCCTAAGATAGCAAACATTGAATAGAAATCTTAAAAATAAGTAAGAGTCATGAGGGTACTAGATTGAGGAACTCTCTTCCTCAAGAGTCTCATAAGGCATAGAAGTTGAGATCAAACTTTTGCCACTCTTATTGGTCGTCTCATATATACATAGTATGAAATATGTATTACGGTATTAACTCATTTCCCATGGAGCATATATCTACACCATCAATACCGTACAGATGATAGTTCAAACATACCCAATGTCTAACTTGAGTTCACATATCTACTCTTTTATGGAGTTCATCAGAACTCACATCTAGCATTATAGACAGATAAAATAAAATATGGGGGTTATTTTACTTTCGAACATAGTGAATATTATGTCATCATCTTAACACTCAGTTAAAGTGAAATATGTATTTTAAACTTCAGCTCTCAATTATCACCTAGATAATAATCTTAAAAACGTCTCATTTCTATTTATCACATAGTAAATAGAAGTGATCACCCGTGTAAGTGGGCTAATCTTTTATCTATCCTATACACTTTCTCAACTTAATATAATGCACTAAGCATTAAAATGCATAAACGTCAAACAAAGATTCATATACATTAATAATAATAAAAACACAAATTCATTAAATGTGAACACTTCACGAAAATTACAATATTCAATACATTATCATCTACGCAATCCTAGAAATTTACATGACCACAACACATTTTTAGATATTGGTTTTGTCATAGGATCTGCTACCATTCTATGCGTGGATATGTACTATAAGTTTACATCTTTTCGTACAACCATATCCTTGATAAAATTATATTTTGTATCTATATATTTGATCTTACCATGATATTTTGGATCTTTGGTGTATGCTATAGCTGCTTGGTTATCACAATTAACCGATAATGGATTTGGAGCATACCCAATAATATCTAAATGATCCAAAAATCTCTTAAACTAAACATATTCTTGTACTACTGCTAATAATGTCACGAACTCATCTTCTATCGTGGACAAGGTTATACACGTTTGCTTCTTACTACTCTAAGATATGACAACATTATTCAGTAAGAAAGCAAATCTAGAGGTAGATTTTTTTCATCTAAATCTCATCCTCAATTAACATCTAAATAGCTTTCAAGTCGCAAATCATTTCCTTGGTAATTCAGCTTGTAATCATCAATTCCCTTCAAATACATCAGTATTTTTTTAACTGTTTTCCAATGTGTTTGACCTGAGTTGAAATGGTGAGTAAACATATGTCAGGTCTTGTACACATTATAGCGTACATTAAGTTTTCCACAACACTAGCATAAGGAACATGTTTCATTTGTTTCTTTTCTTGTGGAGTCCTTGGACACAGTGTATTACTCAATCATTCACCTTTTGCAATAGGAGTATTTATGGGTTTACAATCTTACATACGAAATCATTCATGAACCTTATTTATGTATATTTCTTGCGAAAGAGATAATGACTTCTTCAAACGATCTCTTGAAATCTCAACTCCAAGAATGTGTGCAACCCCACCCATATATTTCATCTCAAAGTTGGAAGATAACCAACTCTTAATAATATTAACAAACTCCATATTACTTCGACAATTAGTATATCATCAACATATAATGATATGATCACAAATTGATTTTTAAATCTTTTGATATATACACAATGATCCTCATCGATCATTGTAAAATTATATGCCATTATGGCATTATGAAAACATATATACCATTATCTCGACAATTGCTTAAGGTCATATATTGATCTCTAAAGTCGACATACCTTTCCTTATTGGCCTTCCATAATGAAACCAGTAGGTTGTTCCATATATATTTCTTCCTCCAATTCTCCATTGAGGAAAGCAGTCTTTACATCCATTTGATATAACTCGAGATCCATACTAGCTACTATTACTAGAATAATGCGAATCGAGGTAAATCTCACTACAAGAGAAAATGTTTCCTCATAATCAATTCATTCTTATTGATTATACCCATTCATCATAAGATGAGCTTTATGTCTTTCTATTGAGCCATCAGTTTTGCGCTTTATTTTGAGAACCCACTCGTTCCTTATGACTTTGCGTCATTGTGGAAGATCAACAAGTTCCCAAACATGATTTGACTTCATTGACTCTATCTCCTCTTCCATTGCATGGAAGATTTAGAGCCTTATGTACATTTCTTCGCTCATCTTCATCTTGTGGAACAATCATAAAAGTTTCCTCTTCAATGTTAAAGCATCGACGAGAAATATTTTTGTGACTTGTTCGCCATATGGGAGATTGTACACTTTGCACATCATTTCCCATTATGCTCCCACTCGAATTATATAATGATGATTTCGTCTCATTATGTGATTGTAATTGAGAATGAGTTGAATTAAATTCATCACTTCTCATGTTACTCCCACTTGGATAAACTCCACTAAATTCATTATCTGAATCCAAGGTTTCAAATATAAAATAATCCTCACCTATTTCGCCATTCTTAGAAAATTCATTCTCTAAGAATATGATATCCTGTGATTCAAATTCAATTATATTTCCACTTTCCTGCTCACTTATGAACATATATCCTTTCAAGTGTTGAGAGTATCTAATGAGAATACTCTCATTTCCTTTATGACCTAATTTCTCAAACTTGTAAGAGGGCTCATGAGTATAGGCAGCACTGCCCACCATGATTTAAGAAAACTTAAGTCCGGCTTTCTATCTATCAATAACTCATATGGAGTGGAGGTAACTGATTTGGAAGGCACTCGGTTAAGTATATAGGCAACAATTAATAATGCATCACTCCAAAAAGTAATAGATAAGTTAGCATACGTCATCATGAACCTAACCATTTCTAGTAGGATTCTATTCTTTCTCTCTGCAACACAATTTTGTTAAGGAGTATATGGAATAGACAACTATCTTTCTATTTCTTTTTCACCACATAAATTTCTAAACTCATCAGATAAATATTCTCGACCTCGATCGAATCTCAATACTTTATTTTCTTGTCTAACTGATTTTCTACCAAGTTCATAAACTTTTTGAAATAACTCAATACTTCAGATCTATGAGAAATCAAATAGACATATCCGAATCAAGTATAATCATCTATAAATATGATGAAATAAACAACCACATGCCTTCTTCTATCATTTATCGAACCACAGATGTCAGAATGAATTAAATACAAAAGAAATTAAGCTCTTGTGCCTTTCCAAATGATTTTCTTGTTGTTTTTCCTGTTATGCAATGCTCAAAAATAGGCAAATCGACTTTTTCAATATTGACTAACAAACCCTCTTTGAATTAAAAGATGTGAAAATAGAATAACAAACATGCTACGCATTCACATCATTATCATATGAATTAGAATATATGAAAAGGGAATAACAAACATTGACATCTCCATAGTCAATATTCAATACAATAAAACTATCTAGAAAATAACCACAATCATAGTAGTTTGCATTTAAATACAAATCCACACCATTATTATGGAAGTTCATACTAAAACCAAGCTTAACCGACACTAAAATAAACACTAAATTTCGACGAATCTCTGGAGCATATAATACATCATGTAGAAACAAAGTGCGTCCACCACGCATGTTCAATTGACAGGTGATAATCCCTTTTACTTTAGATATGGAGTTATTTCCTACATAAATTCACTTAGTTCTAGTCGGTACTCGTCAAAATTCCACAAAAGATTCTCTATTCTTCGCTACAGGTCTGTTGCTCCCAAATCCACAATCCATAAAGGATTAGATTCATTAATAATACTGAACTTGATACATTAACAAAGTTCTTAAGAGTACGAGGAATGACTATCTTCTTTGACTCACGACAATCGCGAGCATAGTGACCCTTCTGGTCACAATTGTAACACTTCACCCTTGAAATATTCTTCACTCGATGACATTTTCCTCTCTTATGTTGGTTAACTCTTGGTTTCTTGCAAGAATGACTTGATCACTTGTATTTCTACATATTGAATGAATCAATGCGCTTGCGCTTAGAGCTGGAAGCCCTTTTTGAGCTGAAAGCAACACAGCAAATATCTATATCCCACTCAAATGCCTTGAGGCGATCCTCTACTAGCTCAAGGTGGCGCACAACATCCTCAAGTTCTTTTATATCATGGTCAAGAGCTTTTAGTGCTTCTTGCTTTTCAAGCACATATTGAATTTTCATATTCAATATTTCATAATTCTCATAATTCAATTTGTCTTATTTATTCAAATAAGCAATTATGTTCTTAATTGCTGAAGTCATCGTTATGAACATATCAAACACATATGCACAAATTATTAATGCCTATCATTTATGCATCTATTTTGCACAGACCCATCATATTATTGAATAATTTAAAGTAAGGTTTCAGAATCAAAATGTCACTATGTTTTCAATCATCATCCAAAAAATCCTAACTTAAAACTATCATTAATATAATCTTCTATGCAAAATAAATTCAACAAAGTCACTAAAACTTTCTTAAACTTTTCACAATGAATTGTAAATTAACACTAATTTACAACAATAAATAACATTGAACTTTCAATAATTAAACATGTCCATTATACTAAGTAATATATTCAGAGGAAAAATATCAACATAGAAAGAGATATTTACACCTAAAACATTTCAAACTAATCTAAGAAATAAATAGGGAAAGTCTCTTCTAATCTATCAGTAAAAATCTCTAAGAAATTTGAAGACACATTGGCCAACTATGGAAAAAACTTTTAGAGAGCTCTCATGCCACATCTAAGGCGCATTCAATATGCACCATGTGGCACTCAACCCAAGGGTTGAAGTTTTGTTTAACTCGATCTTTTAATACTCTCTTACAAAAGCTACTACAAGCCTCTTATAATCTGGGACCATATTGACCTCCCATAGGCAATCTAACAATGCTTACTATTCAAGTGGAAGAGTGTTTATTAAGGCCGACACTTTCTTAAAATCCGGCATAAGATAACTATTCCAGATGATTTCATATATCATCTAATTGACCTTGACCACATGTGATACTACATCACTGTCATTCCATCGATAATTAGTTACCTCTATCATTAGCCCTTTAAGTTTTGCATTTTCTTCCGTTCTCGAAAATGCAGGCATGCATGTATAACGCATTATAGTTCTTACAATAAATGCATAACAAAAAAGGATTACTTAAAATTCACAATAAACAAAAGGGAAAGTACATAATTTTTCATGGTTTCTGCAATAAATGCAGAACAAAAAGGGATTACTTATCATCCACTATGAACAAATTGGAAATTACATAATTTTTCTCTTCTTCTTTTTTTGGACTGGTCAACGCTGGTCAACACAAATCAACGGTCAATGACCTAAGTCAATAGGTCAATGGTCAAACGGGTCAGGTCAAGTCGAATCGACCAACCAGGCACGTGCGACACGCGTGCTCGAATGTCTTCACAATGATATTAGCTAGCGCATGCCACATGCGCGCCAGCGACCGCGCGCGTGCATCACACACGCCCTGTGGGGGGAATGCATCGGCTCATGTTCATTCCGGCCACACGTGGCGCGCCAGCAATCCGCCACTCGTTTCTCTCGTATCAACGAGAGCTTCGACTCTATGCTATCAGAAACAAATTTCGATTTACAGAAAATCACAAACATGAGTGAACAATATGCGAGTGTCAAGATTTTTCTATCCCCAATTGACCGACGGCGGTGTTTCATGAAAATTTAATCAAAAGTAATTCATAAACATGAAAAGGGATCGGGAAACATGAATTACGGCTCTGATACCAATGTTGGGAAAAACGGATTTCCTGAAACCGATCCAATACTCAATCAAACCCCTAAAACGAATGCTAAAGACGAGCCCAGAAGTTACATGTATCACCGATCAAAGATACATTATGGAATCGAGCGTACATTGTCTTTCACAGATTAAACACCAATATTGAAGTTCGAGGAAGAATTCTGATCCCGTTCTACCGAGGAGCATACTGTTGCTTTTAGGATGAGAGAACTTTGATTTAGGGGTACTGTTCTTACGTTCTTTTTTAGAGGAGGAGAAAGTGTCTAACGTACATATGTAAAGGTACGTTCTCTTTTTCTTTCTATCTCTTAAAACGTCTCCCCGAAAAGACGTGTTGACACCTAATTTTTATCTTTCAAAAAGTATATATATAAAAAAAAATAAAAAATGTTAATTATTAATTTTCCTTAAAAAAGAAAAAGAGAAAAATAACAAAAATAACAAAATAACAAAACAAAAAAAAATGCCTATTTTTCCCTTTGCGCGGCCCATGCCTGTTTCCTTTTTGGCCTGGCCCACGCCAGCCTTCTTCCTCCTCCATCTTCGTGCAAGAAACCCTAGATAGCGGTGGGGGGGAGGAGTGAGGAAAAGAAGGGAGTTCGAACGGCGCATAGGGGAACCGAGAAAAAGAGAAGACAGCAACAGAGAGAGAGAGAGAACAGAGGGAGCTCGAGAGAGGGGGCAAACAGAAAAGAGGGGGGAGAAATTAGCAAGGAAGGAGGGGCCGTTGAGGCTACCCGTCGCCGTCCCTGCGCCGACCATACCATCTCGGTCATCCCTTGACGCCATCGCCGCACTGGATCTCCGCTGAGTCACTGCCGCCCACCACCATCTACTTCAATGCAGTCCCAACAGCATTTGAGCCACTGTGACCCGCCTATCGCTTGCCGCCTCCGTCCCAGCCAGACCGTTGCCATCACCACCCGCTCTATCGAGCTGGAACGCAAACTCCGAGCCACTGCTACTCGTGACTCTATCCGTGTCGCCGCTGCCGCCCCAAGAGCCGTGACGCTGCCGCAGCCACCGCCTCCGCCTCGCCTACCTCTTCACCTAAGCCACGAAGTTGCTACAGCCCGTGTCGCCATTGTCGCCCGACCAATCGCCACCGCCCCTGTCTCCCGAAACCCAGATCTAGAGCAGAGGCACATTGTGAAGAAGTAACGCAGCAGGACAGAGAGAAGGCCTCACCGCCTCAACCCGCCATAGTGCCGTCGTCGCCCAGTAGCTGAAATTTGATCCTTGCTCCGCCGCGCCGGATGCTCACCCTATTGCCTTGCTGCCGTCCCTTTGCCGGCCACCCACAGCACCAGCATCACACTGTTGCCACCCGTGCCGCCGCCACCAGCCGTGTCGCCGCTGCCGCCCGCCGCATCGCCGCCGTGGTCAAGCCCATCACCGCCGTTGCCACCTGTTCACCCGGTGTCAGCACCGCCAGGAAACCCTAGAGAAGAAGGTTAGAAGCCAAGTGCGGGTCGCAAACCGGGTAGGGTTTGAACATTTCGAGCCAAGTTTATTAGGACTGGGCTTGGGCTGTATTTGCATATGGGCTTGTGGGCTTATTATGGGCTTCCTTTATTTAAAAAAAAAAATTAGACCTGACTGGGACCAATGTGCAAGCCAGCTGGTTTCCGCACGACTCGGCCCGGTTCGGGCTCGGGCCCCTTTCAACAAACCAGGTTAGACCCAACCCGGGATCCGACCCTAGTCGTTTTAAATATAATATTATAATATTATAATATTATTTTAAAAATTTTAAAAATTAAAAATTTTCGAAAATCCAAAAAATGTAGGTTTTGATTAGAAATGACCATGTATTGCCTTTATAGTGTATTTAGGCCTTTAATTGCTCGTATATTAATTATATTGCATGTTTAATTTACCCGTTTAAGTATGTTTGCAATCGCTTAGTGGCATGTGTTAATTTTACTGCAATTAGGATCTTGATTAATATGATTGTTACTTTAATGATTGCGCATCCACATGATCACCTCACGTGTTAGTAGATAGGTATAAAATCAATCCAAACTGTCCGACAAAAATAATTTCTTTTATAATAAACAAGATTAGGTATCGAAAGGGCACTAATTGGTCAATTAATGTAATTTAGTCGCCAACCCTAGATTCTCTGGTTGCGTAGGAAGCGAGGTATACTCCCATGTCTCGCTTGGTTTCTAGTTGACTCCAATAGGCTAGTGGCGACTCATTTTTGCAAAAAATTTCAAAAATACCCCAACGTCACGAGGGATATGGGCTTGGGAGAGCTCACGCCTGATCATGGGCCTTAGACTCGTCCTTTAGGCAATATCCCTAAACCCGTTCCCTCCCCCTAAGGGTAGGTCGCGACAAGACGTAACCCCTTAGCGTAAAATGCCTCTTCCAAAAGACACAACCCCTCAACATACATTTTCATATCTCAACCCTTCATACATGGGCCCTTAACCTACGGGCCGGGTTCTAAGGCCCATCATGGGCGGACGGGCCTACTTAGGCCCATCAACACATAAAAAAGAAAACCCATCACTTTTGTTAAGAGAAAGAATGTCACAAGACGATTGGCTTTTCATCAAAGAAGCTCTTGGACATCAGTTTCGAGTTCAATCATGAACTCGAGGACAGGTTCGATGGAGCAAGTTGACACTGCAATGAAAATGGGTACATTTGAAGGTGCCCAACTTGCTTTGATCAGCTTTTCTATTACTAATAGATGTACGTCAGTAAACACTTTGCATTTTTACTATAATAATTTGTTAGACTTGAGAGTGGTGTATTTCAAGCGATTGTAATATTTTCTCGTAGTCCAAACATCTTGTCCATATCTTCCCATAGAGTAACCTGATTGGACCACAAATCTAGGTGTGAGGTTCATATTCCACTCACTCGGTTTATTTGATTCTATCCAAGCTTCCGCCATCATGCGTGACATATTTAGAAGGAAAATGACCATTTGCTAAATAGGTCGGCTAAGTAATGGGTAGACCCATTAAACTGGTGGGTTGGGTCGGGTTTGGGTTATGGTCCGACCCAAATCGACCCTTTTAACTCATTTATAACATATTTATTACAATGCAAATTTTTTTAACCATACTCGACCCGACCTATACTCGACCCATACCCAACCCACTTAACTAAATTTAAAAAAAAAAAAAAAAAAAAAAGAACTTATTTCTTATATAAATATATATTATATATTATATATATATATTTTAAAAATATTGATAAAATAGTTTTATACAACACAAATTTAATGGACAGTTTTTATAATTTTTAAAATAATTATTTAAAAAATAGAATTTTAATTTTTTAATTTTTTTTAATTTTCTTTTTTTAAATTTTTTTTTTAAAATTAAATTTTTAACTTTTAAAAAATTAAATTTTAATTTTTTATTTTTTGTTCTTGTTCTTCTTTGGTTCTTCGGCCACCGACCACGACAACAGCCGGCGACCAGTCATAGGCAAGCCTCGATCTCACTCGACTCGTCGACGCCGCGATCTCGAGGCTCGCCAATCCGACGAGCTCAAGCTCGCTCAATGGTAGCGAGCTCGAGGCTCGCCCAATGCTAACGAGCTCAAGTCTCCCCAAATCGGCGAGGCTCGAGCCTCACCGGATGTCGGCAAGGTAAATCCAACGAGCTCAAGCTCGCCTCTAGCCGACGAGTTCGAGTCTCACCAGATCGGCAAGGCTCGGGGCTCACCAGGTGTCAGCAAGGCCTCCACCTCGTCAGATCCGACGAGCTCGAGCTCTCTCAACCCCAGCGAACTCAAGTCTCGCTAGATCGGTGAGGCTCCAACCTCACCGAATGTCAGCGAGGCCTTCACTTGACCTAATCTGACGAGCTCGAGCTTGAGGCTCGCCTAGCCAGTTGCTGGCCATCGCCGTGCCGGCCATCGAAAGGAGGAGGAAGAAAGAAAAAAGGAAAGAAAAAAGAAAAGAAAATTAAAATAAAAACATAATTATAATTTCGATTTTTGTAAAGTTAAAGAGGAAAGAGAGAGATTGTGAGGTTTTGGTTAAAAGTGGATTCTAAATCCAACCCATTTAAGACCCACTTAAGACTCACCTATCTTAAGTCTTTGATTATTAAACCCATTTAACTACTTTTTATCAAAAACTAAGTGATCCATATATGGCCCATTTATGATTTAAATTGATCATATATGGGTTAAGACCCATTTTACCACCTCTAGTAATGGGATTGCAGATGAAATTTGAAGTCTAGTGCTGGAAGTTTTGAGGTGAATCGTTATTAAAAAGTGAAGATGCAAATTGACGTGGGTGCAAAAAGTCGGATGCGCGATGGATTAGAAAATTATCTCCCAATACTTTAAGATCGCACACGAGATGCACGATGTATCAGCACGTGGACGCCATTGTATTGGTAACGGGTAAAACAAAGAAGCTTAAATCGATGACAGAAGACCAGCAATGTACAATACATTTATCTATTCTTTTCTTGCTTCCCTGGCTATCAACAACAGTTATTATATCCATACAGGCTCCACAGCCACCTCTCTCTGATAGTATACGGAAGCTTCATTTGCATCAAGAACCAGTTGTGCAGAGAGGGAGAGAGCAAGAGAGATCGATGGCGAGTGATAAAGGCACGGTGTGCGTTACTGGTGGTGATGGCTTCATAGCTTCATGGATGATCATGAGGCTCCTTGAACGCGGTTACTCAGTCCGGACAACTGTCATACCCGAACTGGGTTAGTCTTTCTTTTCTTTCTTGTTTTTTCCTGCCTGATCTTGGAGATTCATTCTTGCCATGAGTTCTGATCAAGTGTAGTCTGAGACTGATGTTTTGTGCTGAGCATGTTGAAAACAGTCCAACATCCTCTGATCTGTTTGTGCAAGCACATTCATAGTCAATAGTGGGGTTGGCATTCTTGATCGAGGATATATGTATATTTCGTAAGGATCAAGTGTATTTGACTATGCAAGTGTTTCCCATGGTCTGTGTGTGGGAGAAATAAATGCAGAAACTTGGGTTGTCAACCAATGCAGAAATTTTTATATATTTCGTCCGATTCAGGCGTCTAAGGATCGATTTCAACTGGAATTATCATTAAAAGGAAACCCTTTTTGCTGCCTTTTGAAGCGTGAGACAGCATAAGATGAACTAATTAATGGCAATAGACTCAGTTAACAATTGATCTGATTTTCGTTATATGATTTATGTTTACATTTACCATATGCTGAGGTGGCCAAAATAGAATCTCTTGCTCTTGTTCTACATAATAATTGACTGACTCTCCCTTGCAACAGCTTTTCGTGCAGTCCATATTGCTAAGGTATATGGTGTAATTCAGGGTACTCCATGAAAGAGACATGCTGTATTAGTTGATTTTCCCTGGACTGGCTTCTCTTACTAACCTGTTCCATTGATCTCCAATTAAATGTTTGAGCTTTTCCGACCAAAAAAATTGTTTGAGCTTTTTTATTCACAACGCAATTGACGGATTTGTTCTGATCAGAAGGCAGCAGAGACATCAACTTCTTGAAAAATCTACCAGGAGCATCAGAAAGGCTCCGAATCTTCACCGCCGACCTTGGTGAACCCCAAAGTTTCGGCCCAGCCATTGAAGGCTGTGTCGGAGTCTTCCATGTCGCCACCCCAGTGGACTTTGAGGACAGAGAGCCAGAGCCAGTCGTCACCAAAAGATCCATCGACGGAGCTTTAGCCATCCTGAGGGCCTGCCTGAACTCCAAGACTCTGAAGCGGGTCGTGTACACTGCGAGTGCATCTGCTGTTCGACTCAACAACGCCAATGCCAATATACTGGATGAGGACTCATGGAGCGACATCGACTCCATCAGAGAAATCACGACATTTGGAGCTTCGTATGCAATCTCGAAGACATTGACTGAGAAGGCAGTTCTCGAGTTCGGAGAGAAGCACGGATTGGAAGTGGTGACAGTGGTTCTCTCATTGGTCCATGGACCCTTCATTTGTCCCAAGTTTGCCGCATCCGTCCGGACTACGCTGGCTTTGGTATTAGGTATATGATACACCAAAAAATATCACATGATTTATATAAATCATGTGAGCCAAGTCAATTTAGACCATTGATCACGTGAGATCCACGGAGAGACTCATGTAGATAGTGGTACATAAACTCCATAATTTGAGAATGTGTCTCTGTTTGATGTCAAGTAGATGATAAAGGAAGACAAGACTGTAATCTGTCCATTCATATGTTTGTCTTCATTTCGATAATACAAACATTCTAAAATCTTAAAATGACTGGGGTTTGAAATTTACAGGGAATGAGAATGAGTACAATGTTCTTCTCAAAGTATCTCTCGTGCATGTGGACGACGTGGCAAGAGCACACATCTTCCTCTTCGAGCACCCCGACGCCAAGGGGCGGTACATATGTTCCTCAGCCACAATGACCATCGAAGAGATGTCCAAGTTTCTCTCGGAAAGATACCCGGAGTTTCAGATACCCTCACCGGAGTAAGTCCTGTTGTATCCCATTTCATGATCTAACAGATCTACTATTGCTGTTCTTGAACTAAGAGCAGAGTTTTTCAAATCCTTGCAGGTCCTTGAAGGAAGTGAAAGGCCCCAGGCTCGCCAGCCTTTCGTCGAGGAAGCTGTTGAACGCCGGTTTCGAGTATAAGTACGAGTCGAGGACATGTTCGACGGAGCCATCCAGTGCTGCAAAGAAAAGGGCTTTCTCTAGATCAATCTCTATTCCATGCATATGATAGAACTCAGTACCTCAAGCCGAACATTGTAATGTTCAAAGTAATAAGCTGGCGCCATGCCATACAGTATGACCTATTTCTATTCTGATCTGTCTTAGATTCATATCATATAGTCCTCCAAGAAAAATGCAGACGAAAACAGAGAATACACTTTCTTACTTCAAAACACAATTTTGTTCCTTTAAAAGAACCATTTTCCTTATTCAATGCATCGTTCCGAAGCCTTTTCCACTCAACATACACTTCTTTAAACGTAGAATCAAAATCATCATAGAAAAGCATCACACTTGAGAGAATCATATACCTCT
Organism: Eucalyptus polyanthemos subsp. polyanthemos; assembly: GCA_017140185.1. Lineage (NCBI taxonomy): Eukaryota > Viridiplantae > Streptophyta > Magnoliopsida > Myrtales > Myrtaceae > Eucalyptus > Eucalyptus polyanthemos. The sequence continues at coordinate 18,081,397 of CM029460.1, read as the reverse complement.
TCTATAGCATTGGCATCGGCCATTCTATAGTTAGCAGGACCCTCGAACTTGTTATGTGTTGCGACTCTGGGTCCATTTTCAATCACTTTCCATGCTTCATCCGTAGATTTGATGAACACCTCTTCTCTGCATCTCCTGCAAATAGAAGTAGACCCATCACCAAGTGGAGGTGGAACAATAGGCTGATATTCATTCAAGTGAGTACCAAACATAGTTGCCAAATGATGTTTTTAACTCAAAGTAATAATGCACTTTACTAGTCACTTTCGTGATCGGTGTAATGATCTGATCATGCGTGAGTTGGGAATCTGTTTATCTAGGGATCAGTATTTGCGTTGTGCAGGAATGGCCGAAGTGTTAGCACTCGGTGTTCAAACTATGAGCTTTTATGCCGACGGTGTGCTTATGAACTAATCAGGAGGGCCTTTTCTACAAGAAATAAAAAAGCTCTAAAGCGAATTAGAAGTCGCGAAATGCCTGGCTTTTCATCAAAGAAGTCTTGGACATCAGTTTCGAGTTCAAGCACGGACTCGAGGACAGGTTCGATGGAGCAATTAGGAGCTGCAAAGAAAATGGGTACATCAGAAGGTGCCCAACTTATGTCAATCAGAACAAATTCCGAAAGGAGATCTCAAGAACCGTCAAAGAGCGCAGTTATGCAATTATGTTGATTTGGGGTTTTTACTTATCTAATCATTGTCTGGAAATTATGTTGTTGCAATTATGTTTGAAGTGAAAGTAGAAATTGAGAATTTCGACAAAAGGAACAACTTTGGGTTCCAAAAGAGTTAAGATGTGTGCCCCGTTAACAACAATCAAACGCATTGGATGTAAAAAAGAAATTGCCAGGAACTATGATAGAGGCTAATAAAATAGAGTTGATGAAGAAGGCCAAAAGTATAATCATGCTGAATCTATTGGATAAGGTAATGATCGAAGTGGCCAAAGATAAGAATGTTGAAGCGTTGTGGGCAAAACTTCAATCGCTTTATCAAATGAAGGTTTGAACAATCATTTGTACGTACTGAAAAGGTTGTTTTCATTCCAAATGGTCTAGGGTACATCTATAAGAACCTGTTTAGATAGGTTTAACAAACTCATGATAGACTTGATGAGAACCTTAGTGAGGTCTTGCTGGATGAGAAATAAGAAATGATGTTGTTGGCATCTCTGTCAGATTCTTTTGAGCACTTGATCGATTCGTTGTTGTAGGGTGCACTATGATTATCTTGAAAAAGGTAACTTCAAGAGATATATGGCATTAGGCTTTTTTATCTGAGGTAGAGGCGATTGCAGAGAATTTGAAAATAGCATATTGAAGAGTCGTTGGAGGTCTTATGTTCGGTTGATGTTATGCTGCCATGAGCGAGGACACCAAATGACAAATTGCCTAAGGTGCAAGGGCAAATGGATTAAGTTGGAGTCTCTAGGCGATGGTAACCATAGCAAATAATAGTTTCAGTGATGCCGATGATGAGTTAGCAATCACCATGAGTTCATTAGGTGATAATTGGATGCTTGACTCTAGATGTTATTATTATATGACCCTTTATAAAGACTAGCTTACTACCTAAGGGTTACGTTTGTCAATTAGAATAAAATTCAAGGTAAGATAAATTTTATTATATCTTACATTTAGTGTCTGTTCAAGATAGGATAAAGTCAAACATAAAACGGATATAACCCTTATTAAATTATTCTATGGGGGGTGGGATAAAGATGGATTTCTAATATCTATAATAGAAAAGTTATTTTTCTCAAATAATAAACTTCTTAAATTAATAAAATTAAAATTATATTTCAATGTAAATTTAGCTTTTCAATTTAATCTTATTTTTAGTTAAATATTCAAACTTAATTCTATCTTAAAATATAAATTCAATATATAAATTTATAATTATAATTATTACATATTTTGGCTATTTTTAGTATTTTAGGCATATTAGTACATTTTACTATTTAATAAGATTTTATGAGAAAATGATGGAAGGGGAAAAAAGAAATAAAAATGAAAATAATTAAAAATGAGAGGAAAAAATAAATAAAAAGAAAATAAAAATGAAGTAGACAAAAGTGTGGCGAGAGATTTTTACCATCTCCATTTATGCAACTTTGAGATTCATTTACACTGATATGCCGTTTATACTAAACAATATACATACTATAATGTAAATAGATCAAAATTTATTAATGTGATTCACCAAACAATAGATAGAATATACAAAATCTATGAATTTCATATCATATCTTATTTAGGGTCTGTTTGTTTCACGGAAAATGACTTCTAGGAAAACGTTTTTTGGATTTTCCAGCGTTCGTTTCACAGAAAATGAACTAGTCAAAGAAAATGTTTTCCATCATTGAAAAAGGAGCCTGAGCTCCGTCGCCAGATTCGGTGAGCTCGCGACTTGCCAGAGCTCGGTGAAACTCTAGCAAGCTTGGGCGAGATCAGCCAAGCCTCGAGCACGCCGGATCTAGCGATCGGGTCTTGGTCGGTCACCGAGCAGCCGGCCATCGTTAGGCATGCGGCGGCAAAGGAAGGAGGAGGAAGGAGGCGGCGATGGAGGAAGGAGGAGGAAGAAGAAGAAGGAAGGAGGAAGGAAAAGAAAAACAAAGAAAAAATAATAAAAATTTCGATTTTTAAAAAATACAAATAATTAAAAAATCATTTTTAAAAAATATAAAAAATTGATTTTTTTAAAATACAATAATTAAAATTTCATCTTTAAAAATATAAAAAAAATAAAACTAATTTTTTGGTCAATTAAAAATATTAAAATTTAATTTTTGATAATTTTTCCCAAACAATTAAATTAGCTAACTAATAGTGGAAAATATTTTTCACTCAAAGTTTATGTTTTGGCGAACACCGGAAAATAGAGTCATTTTTCTAGAAAATGACTTCTAGGAAAATGTTTTTCGGAAACATGATATTTTCCATGAAACAAACGGATCCTTAGTTCTATAATGATTAAAAATTTAAATGACAAAACATAACTAACTTGCTTAAGATGCACAATGGAGTGGTGAGAATTTGACTAACATAAGGCATATATCAAAGCTGAGATAGAACCTTATCTCACTTAGTGCTATTGATAGGTTTGGATAGCTGGTCTCCATTGAAGATGGAGTTTTGAAGATATCCCAAGGTGGGCTTACTATGATGTAAGGGAAGACCGACTGCCCGTTGCATCTCCTCAATTGAGGACATTGTACAATTGCAACACATGAAACTCTGACACATGAGTGAGAGGTAGAAGATTATTCTGAGTTAAAAGGGGTCTATTGGGAGGTCACCAAATTGAGAAGAACTTCTATGAACATTGCAGCAAGAGTAGTAGTCAATGAAGAGTAAAGTTCAATATGGTAATTCAACATACCTCGAAGATTGTAGGCTGCATACACTTAGGCTTATGGGGACCTTATTAAGTTCCATTTTAAGAGATGTGCTAGGCATATGTTATCCTTTATTGATGACATTTCGAGGAAGGTCTGGAATTATCTTCTTAAGCACAAGAGCAAGGTTCCTAGTTGGTTTAAGTCAGAAAAGGAAATGTTTGAAATGTTGATAGGAAGAAAGATCATATGCTTAAGAACTGATGAAGGGTTTGGAATTTTATTCTTATGAGCTTGATCAGTTTTGCACAGAGTAAAGCGTAGTGAAATACTACATTGATGCTGATACAATATGGCCGAAGGGAGTTTGATGAAAGTGCAGGAAGATGAAAGAAGAACAAGAAGGGGAAAAACCTGCGGTTTCTAGGGCATTGATGAAAGAGCTCAATGTTAAACTTCTTTAAAGCCTTTTGGACACTGGCCAACTCCAAACACAACCCAAACATTAGAGTCCCTGATATCTCACTTCTCCAAGCTTTCTTCATAATTTCCAAAACATTCATCTTATTTTAAAGATTGATTTACGAAATTAATTTCAAAGTGGCGAGACAAATTTAAGGAATCACTCAACAAAAAATATGATCACATCATCTCTATAATCAAGTTTTGTGAGAAACTGCTAAAATATTTGATTTATTCTAGGATTTAAACTATCGTACGATAAGAAATATTACTTAAAATTACAATCGGCATTATTGTAGGACACGATAATTTAATTTACATTTCGCCTTATTATTTCGTCTTTTATCGAGCGACATATAATCATGCTTTATTTTTATTTAATTATTAGCTAGCAACCAACCTCCCCTAAAAATTTGACGAGGACAATGGAAGAGAAAATTCCTCTCCTACCACTGAAAAGCATGATGGTCGTCCTCTTCTAGAATGCCAAGCCATATGCATCGATTTTGAAAAAAAAAAATCTAAAATATCCTAAAATTATTATGCAAGAGCCAATTCAATTTTAATTTTTTTTATTTGACCAACTTAGTTCTAAATTTTTTTTATGATTTATTAATGCAATTCTTCCAATCAAATTTAGTCCAAAATCATGGACTTGGCCATTAGGCATCTCACGTGCACAAACGATTCTTATAATCTATATTTTTTTGTAATTTTTTTTATGAATTTTTTACTCTTTTCTTTCTTTCTTTTTTTTTTTCCCTATTTCCCTCCGCCAGTCTCGGGCCTCAACGATGGCTAATGGAGGCCGTTGACTGAGGGTTCGAGCCAATTTAAGTGGGGGGACGTCGACCACAAAGAATTGCAATTTAGCACGCCGACCCTCCCCTCATCTATATTTGGGCGAGGAACCACAATGCCCTCATTGTGGTCCAAGAGCCCTCGTTGTGGCCGACGACGTCCGATGGCCATCTGAGGCCTTGGATTGTCGAAAATAGGAAAAAAAGAAATAGAACATAATAGGATGATGAGGAAGCTCCAAAAACAACAAAATCAAGCATTCGATCAAAAAGAGTCAAAACTTTTTTAGAACGGAAGGTTCTTCATTTAAAATAAAGTAGGGCCTACAACTTGTGCTCTAAATATTCCCAAATACTAATAGAATCAAAATGAATATAAAAAAGGAAAAGAAAAGGTAAAAATTCAAAATTTTTAAAGGATTGTAAAAATCATTTGTGTCAACGTTGGCCGTATAACGTAAGGCGGTCGGCCTCCACTTCAGTTAATTTCAGTTAAATTTAGTCAAAATAAGCAAATTATCAAAATGTTTAGAATTAAAATGACCAAATTAAAAAAATTTAGGACCCAATTGACACCATACAATAGGTTTATGACTTTTTAGATAAGTACCTTATACAAGTTCATTATTAATGTCATGGACCTAGTTATTTCTTTGATTTAAATAAAGAAATAGGTTATATATATATTTTATAAACACACACACAAAAAACCTCAAAGTTGGTACACTTATGACAAATCTATCACAAACTAAGTTTTTGGTTACCAAAAGTCATGAAATGATACACTTGTGACAAATTTACCCTTTAATAGTCTCTATTAAATTTTACTATTAAATTGTTGAGTTAGATAACACATGACAATTGGTCAGTATCCCAGTTTGGGATTTTACTTTCGATTTGTCATAGTTGCACTGGTTTTGTGTTTTTTATAGTATTAATACAGTTTAACAAAGGGTATATATGCTGAGTTTTTTAGGGTAATGAAATTAGTTTAACAGAGGGTATATTTGTCGATTTTTTTAGGGTAATGAAAGGGTGCATGCTAAAGGGATCTTAACTGTCCCACATCGCTTGGAAGAAGCCCTCTAGCCTACTTTATATCACTAATGTACTAATTTGAGATTTTATGTAATATTACTCATATATATAGCGTTGCTCATATTATTTCACCTTTGACAAAATTACCCTAAATTAGTACATTTGCAATAAATTTACCCTTTATTAGTTTTTATTAAATTTTATTATTAAATTTCTTAGTTTGATAATACATGACAATTGACCGGTGCACCACTTTGGGATTTTACTCTCTGTTTGTCATAATTATACCAGTTTTGTGGTTTTTTGTAGTATTAATCCAATTTAACATATGGTATATATGTCCCAAATATATCAATTTAGAGTTTTTGAGGGTAATAAAATTAGTTTTGGATAAATTTATCAGTGTTATACTAATTTTGGATTTTTGGCAATATTACTCATATATATAGCATTGCTCATATTAGTACCCACAACAACCCCACCAAAAAAAAAAAAAAACCAACCTTAGAATGTAGAATAAGTACATTCGCATATCACCAAGTGTGGTAGCCTAGTGGTAAAGAGGTTGCATTGTCTTTAACAAGGTCATAAATTCGAGTTGTGCGACCGAATCTTGGGCCAGCTAGTGTCTCAAGCATCCTCTTACCTCACGTAGAAAGATTTATTTTTATCCAACGCCATGGTGATAGGCTGCAGTGACGGATTGAAGAAAAGCAGACCGCGCAGTTATCATTCAATGCGGACATTATCCATATAACTCTTAGAGAGAAAGCTTAAGCAATTGGTTGCACCCACTTTTTCAACGTGGCGTCCCTGTAAGGAAGACGCAAGCAGACTCTGCCGGCCAAAACATCAAGATCACTTGAAAAAGTTTGGTGCCTTCTGAAACTTGAAGCTCTTCACTTCTCCAAGCTATGGAGGGCAACAGAGGCACGGTGTGCGTGACGGGTGGTACTGGCTTCATAGCTTCATGGTTCGTCATGAGGCTCCTCGAACAGGGTTACTCGGTCCAGACCACCGTCAGACCCGACCCGGGTAAGTCTTTCTTCTTTTTTCCTGCCTGAACATGGAAAATTGGCATGAGTTCTGCTCAAGTGTAAAGTTCTCTTGACTGATGTTCTGTGCTGCCCGTACATTCTCTGATCTGTTTGTGCATGCACAATACGTATGCGTTTCAAATGGTCTGTGTTTGTGGAGAAATAAACGCAGAAAGGGTTTGGGCGTTAGCTATTGCAGAAATTATTTATATTCTATCTGGTACGGGGTCGAGGAACCATTTTGTTTGGAATTACAGTCGGACATAGATCATGTGCCGCTTTTCATGCATGAGAAAGCATAAGATTGACTAAATATGGGTTAAATTAATGGTGATAGACTTGGTTAATGATGATTAGATTTCTCTTAAATGATCAGATATGAACATGTTCCATATGCCCAGGTGACTAAGACAAAATCTCTTGCTCTTGTTCTACATATGAACTCTCTCTCACGCTCTCTTGAATCAGCTTTTCTTGCAGTCCATATTGCTAAGTTTTATGGTGTATTCAGATTATTTCCTGAATGAGCCATGTTGTATCAGTTAATTTTCTCTGGATCGGTTTCTCTTATTAACACGACAAATCCATATCCTATTAAATATTTGAACTTTTATTTGGGACACGATTGACGGATCGTACTGATCAGATGGCACCAGAGACATCAGCTTCTTGAAAAATCTGCCAGGAGCATCGGAAAGGCTCCGAATCCTCCCTGCTGAGCTCGGTGACCCCAAGAGTTTCGGCCCAGCCATTGATGGCTGTGTCGGAGTCTTCCACGTCGCCACCCCAGTGGACTTTGAGGACAGAGAGCCAGAGGCAGTCGTCACCAAAAGATGCATCGATGGAGCGTTAGGCATCCTGAGGGCCTGCCTGAACTCCAAGACCGTGAAGCGTGTTGTGTACACCTCAAGCTCGTATGCAGTTCAACTTAACAACTCCAACGCTGATATACTGGATGAGGACTCGTGGAGCGATGTTGACTCCATCAGAGGAATCACGAGGTTTGCAGCTTCATACGCAATCTCAAAGACATTGACCGAGAAGGCGGTTCTCGAGTTCGGAGAGAGGCACGGGCTGGAAGTGGTGACGGTCATTCCCTCACTCGTTCATGGACCATTCATTTGTCCCAAGTTTGTCTCATCTGTCCAGAATTCGCTGGCTTTGGTATTAGGTATGTGAAATATATCTAGATCGTTGATCATGTGAGACTCACATAATTAAGGGTTCAAGTAATATTGGTCAATATGATATGTAGATTTTGCAATAACATTCTTATACCTTACATAAAATAGTCATATTCATGACCACTTTGATTGATTTGGTCGCCAAAGAGATGCATAATTTCCATAATTTGACAACGTTTCTCCGTTCTATGTCAAATGTATGACAAAGGAAGAAAAGACCATAAGCCGTGCTGCTCATATCTTCATGTTTATTTCAATGGTACACGCTTCCTTTAAGTCTTAATTTGACTGCGGAAAATCCCGTTTGAAATTAACAGGGAATGAGAATGAGTACTCTATTCTCCTCAGAGCATCTCTCGTGCATGTGGACGACGTGGTGAGAGCGCACATCTTCCTCTTCAAGCACCCGGACGCCAAGGGCCGGTACATATGTTCCTCAGCCACGATGACCATCGAAGAGATGTCCAAGTTTCTCTCGGAAAGATACCCGGAGTTTCAGATACCCTCACCGGAGTAAGTCCTGCTGTATCCCATCTCATGATTTAACAGATCTACTATTGCTGTTCTTGAACTGAGAGCAGAGTTTTTTAAATCTTTGTAGGTCCTTGAAGGAAGTGAAAGGCCCCAGGCTCGCCAGCCTTTCATCGAGGAAGCTGTTGGATGCTGGTTTCGAGTATAAGTACGGGATCGAGGACATGTTTGATGGAGCTATCCAGTGCTGCAAAGAAAAGGGCTATCTCTAGATCAATCTCCGTTCCATGTTTATGATAGAATTCCGTACCTCAGGCCGAACATAGTAATGCTCAAAGTAATAAAATGGCATCATGCCATACAGTATGACCTATTTCTATTCTGATCTGTCCTGGCTTCATATCATGTAGTCCTCTCTAAGAAAAATGCAGACGAAAACAGATTAACATGTGGGGGAAACGCGTATCATGTATCTAGCATGGCTCGTGGAAACTGGTTTGTCTGCGGCCTTTGTATGAGATATCAAACCGGGTGAATAATCTCGGTACTGCTTGTTTCTGTCCTCCTGTGTTTGATATTGCGGAGCCGAGAATACATGCACTTATATCATACATCACCGTATGTGCACCTTTTGCTCTTCGCGAATATCGTTGACAATTTCAGTAGAGTTGCAGTAGGTTCTAGCTTTGTTTGGTCGATTCATTTCTACTCCAATACCCAGATCTCTGCAAATGCTCAGGGCCATCGCGACCCTCGCCAGCACGAAGGCATCGCTTGGGCAAGGGCCACGACCATTGCCAGCGGCCAACAAGGGTTTGCTGGCCCTTGCCTAGTGGCTGACAAGGGTCACAAGAGACCCTTGGTAGCAAAAAAAAAAAAAGAAGAGGAAAATGAAAGAAATAAAGAAAAGAAAAGAACAATAAATTATAAAAAAAAAAATTATTTTAAAATGTCAACATCAATGTCAATCATGTCAAGTAGAATGCTTAACATTTATGTTAACAATTTCTTGCTTAAATTAGTCAGATGGTATCAATGTAAAAGTGTTTCGAACTAAATTAATCCAATTGAAATGTTCTAGACTAAATTAGTACCCATGGAATATGTTTATAACTTCTTTGGTACTTTTATCGACTAGATTGAATTAATTAAAAATTTATGACTGAATTAAAATTCGAACAATAAATTTAGGACTGGATTAGCAATCAAAGAAACCTTTCATGTTTTTGTCCTATAAATTTTGGTGAGCGTGATCAAAGGAATTAATTCCTCCAGATTATGCAAAAAGGGGCAAAAAAATGTGGCGGTGATTGAAGAGAGAAGCAAAGGAGATCGTCATTGTCTCTATTTTATTTTGGCAACAAGTTGGCAAGGGAATCTGGTCATGAGGGAAAAATCATACAGAGAGGTTTATTCTTTTTGGAAGATAATGGGAAAGATGGGTCAACAAGCGAGGATTAATGGGAAACAAATTCATTCACGCCACTCTCTTTCCTTAATTTTACAAAGAAAAAAAAAAATTATATAGTTAATCTAGTCCAGTCAATCTATAGTTCCTCTTTGGAATCGGAATCAAGAATCGACAACACTCTTAGGAATCAGACCCAACTAGCCAGTTTGGTCTGGTCCAAGCAGTTCCCCCTCCAACTACCCGATCATTCTGCTTTATTGACCCCTAAAACACATGCAGGATTGAGTTCTAAGTTTGGTTTTTGATCTATTTTGCTTAGAATGAAAAGCCTAACTCAAGAGAGAGCTTAGGGAGTTTGCAAAGTAAACACTTCATATCTCTTTTATTAGAATTTGAGAAATTATATGTTTGGACCGTGAATGTTTGAAGAGAAAAAATAGAGAAGAAAACAAGAAAATTTTTTACATGAAAATCGTTTCACAAAATCAAATGGGGGCAAAATCACGGTATTGCACTAGGTAATTTTTTCACTATTAGTATTAGTATCAGCACTACAAGCTTCAAAAGATATTGCCCCAATATATAGGAGGATTATAAGGCATACGTAGTTATAATGAAAATTACATGCATGTATTAGCAGCAGTAAAAGATCTATCCACTGCTTTAACATGAAAATTACATTTATGCCATTAGTATTTAAAAGTTCTACACTTAAATATTATTTTCTTTTATCAAACTCCACAACTCCATCACCATACGCGTGTAACGAGGGTCACAAATTTTTTTTTTTTTTTGTCATGAGTCATTGTAATATGCTGTTGTTGATCATAGTCGAGGTTCCTTTCCTGAGTTGTTGTTGCAAGTCCATATTCGACAAAACAAATCAGAAGATCGATTAGGAATTCCCCTTCCTTGATACCATGGCAAAGGACAAAAATATAGAGATCCCCACCTCTCCGACCACATCACAGAATCAAACCCCAGCTTTGTGAGAACAAATTAATCTGATTGAAGAAAAGGAGAATCCTCTTGTTCACATCTCGATGGCGCTAAAAATTCAACTAGTTTTGCCCCTGCTGCAGCGCCAACCTTCGGCCCAATACAATGGGCCCCGATCCCGTGGTATTCTGTCCAAGGACAATGGACCACCAGGCCAGAATATGGATGGGCCCAGTTATACCGGAGAGAGACCAACCCGGATGACAAGTCGGGTCGGACAAATTCGGGTCACAGACCCAAATTCGTACCGGGTCAAGAGGGTTATAGACCCGGATTCATGCTGAGTCCAAATCCCTACCCGAATATTGGACCCGGATTTCTACCGTATCCTTTTCTGATCAGCAGCAGCTGCCTCGAGCCCGGCAACCCGCTTTATACCTCACCGGCCGACGGGCCAGAACTGCATCTCATCAGCTAGCCACTTACCGAACCGAAGAACTATGGCCGAAGGGAGTTTGATGAAAGTGCGAGAAGATGAAAGAAGTTGCTAGGGCGTTGATGAAACAGCTCAATGATAAACTTCAAGCCTTTGGACACAACCAACAAAACATTAGAGTCTCTGATAACTCACTTCCCCAAACTTTCTTCATAATTTCCAGAACATTCATCTTGTTTTAAAGATTGATTTATGAAATTAATTTCAAAGTGGCTAGACAAATTTAAGGAATCACTCAACAAAAATATGATCACATCACTTCTATAATCAAGTTTTGTGAGAAACTGCTAAAATATTTAATTTTATTTAGGAAATAGATTTTAAACTATCATATGACAAGAAATATTACTTAAAATTAGAATCGACATTATTGTACGACACGAAATTTAATTTAACATATATAATCATGATTCATTTTTATTTAATTATTGGCTAGCATGGGCATTTTTGCGAGATCTTTAGGCGAAAATTTGATGTAAAATTCCTTACGTGCGCTTCGAATTATCACTTTATTTTTTTTTCTATTATTTTATTATTATTATTATTTTTGAGCGAATATTATTTTATTTTTTTATTATTTGAACGTGTTTATTTTAAGGCCGAAATGCCGATTCATTTGGCATTAGTTTTCCTTCCTCCCTCCTCGTTCAAAAAGGCGAGCGAAACTCCCGCCCCAGCCATAACGGCCAACGCCTCCTCCTCTGCTCATTCCTTTCCATTCTCTCTCTCTCTCTCTCTCTCTCTCTCTCTCTACACCTCCATCCGTCGTCGTCGTTGCATGTGCGGGCGATCGGAGCTCACGGCGAGCGTCGTCGGCGATGTCTTTCTCCGATTCGGAGTCGTCCTCCCACGGCGGCGAGTACAGGACCTTCGGCCAGATCAGCCGCGACCGTGAGCTCTCTCTCTCTCTCTCTCTCTCTCTCTCTGTGAAGATTTTCCGATCGCCTCTTGAGTCGGAGCTGTGTTCCGGTCGATGTCGCCGAATGAGCGGCTGGCTTATCTGCCTGCGTTTGGAAAGTCTCGGTCTCACGTTATCGCGTCTGGTTTTGCATGCGTTCAGGTCTGCTCCATGAAATGCTCGGATCTGCGAAGACAGGGGATTCGAAATCGACTTGGAAGGTACGCTGATGGCAGGATCTACAGAACCATTTGCGTGTAAATCAGGTTGATCGAGTGTTTTTTTTTTTTTTTTTTTGTATGGATTTGGTGACTGTGGTCCTTAGCGCTTGAGTAGGAAGAAAATGCCTGGGATGCATAGGCATAACAAGATCCTGCGAAATCGAGGGGAGAGAGAAAGCTAGAGAGGGGAAAAAGAGTTTCCCAACCTGAACTTTTATAGACCCAAGATTTATGAAGAGTAGGAAATGCTGTTCCCCCAGTATTGATCCGGCTAAGTTTCTGCAATCATTAATTCGGATTGAGAAGGGCCACCCACATTTACGTGTATTGAATTTACCAAGAATGTAAATTTAGTGGGCATCTTTTTCCACTGTGTCTCCAAAGAGAATGGAAATGTTCTCCCTTTTGAGAGTTGAATCTGCTGAAGAAAAAGTTGCTGGCAATGCAAATATGGGAAATGAGATCATTTTTCAATTGTTCTGATGCTTTTCTCGCAAATGTGACGGAAGGAAGCTGCTGCTATTTGCACAGAAAAGGAACAAATGACGAAGAGCCTCATAATACAGGAGCATTTGCCTTAAGGCTCCCCCAAGCTGCTTTTCTTCTAGATGATTTGTGCAGACTTTGCCATTGCACCTCATATTGCTACTCACTTGAGTTGCTTGGCAGAAAACATTATACAGGTTCATTGTTGACCCATTCAGGCAAAAAGCTCAATGCAGCATCTGGAGACTAACTTTTACTAAAAAAAGAGGCTTGTGTTAGAAGTAAAAGTACTAGGAAAGTAAGATAGAAAACAAATTGATGCCTGAATTACCATTGGGTGCTGAGGTTTCCTCTATGCTCCTGGACCATCTAAAAGTGACAGCACTTGAAAAAATCCCATGACTTAAGTTAAAGTTATTTTTACCAGTGGCATATGCTCATTTTATAAGTTATTATCTTACCAGGTGTGAGAACATAGTCTGCCAGCATATTTGTGTGTAGAGGATTAGCAATTGCTTTTAGGGATTTAGATCGCAGGAGCAAAGTTTGTTAATGACCAAATTCTGAGAAATTATTGTCTTGGATTGTTCATTATGCTGCCAAATAGATTCCTCTAAGAATAAATTCATGTCTAATTCACCTTGCTGAAAAATTGCTTCCTTCTCTCAACCTTGATCGACATGCTTCACACTTTTTCTGTTTTTTGTTATAAAACTGCTTGTTGTTCCGAAGTTCTTCCATTTGTGGATTATTCTTCTCATCATTGAACGACCTTTTACAGGTACTCATCATGGACAAAGTTACGCTTAAAGTGATGTCATCTTCATGTAAAATGGCAGATATCACAGATCAAGGCGTTTCCTGTAAGCATAAAGCAAAATATGCTTGCTTTACTTTCTCAGTGCTTACTCTCCAATTATACCTCTTTACTTTTTTGGGATAGTGCACATTGGCCTCAATTAGATAAATGAGAGTCCAAGATATCAACTTTCCTTCACAACTGTAATTAATTATGACCAGAATGCTAAAGATCGAATCAATGGCTGTTTAAAGCACATGTGTTCCTCCTGTCATCAATTATTAGTACCTCCATAACAATTTACTAAAGTGTGCAAATTCTGGCTTCCTCCAGTGGTGGAAGATCTCTTCCGCAGAAGACAACCGTTGCCATCCATGGATGCTATTTACTTTGTCCAGCCATCAAAAGAGAAGTATTTTCTCCTTTTTTTCCCTCCTTTTTTGGCTCATAAATTTGGCCCATCCATCATAACATGTAGATGTGTTGCTTGAAGTTCGAACGAATGTGCTTTAATATCTACATCAATTTTATTATCTTCTCTTAGGATTGTGCTTTAGTGAATTTCCACTGTTGATCTCTACTTGATAAGAAGTTAATGAAAAGTATGTGAAGGATTAGGATGAACTGATGCCCCACTCTTTAAAGAGCTTAGCATTTCACTTCACATCCATGAAATTATCTGCCCCTTCAGAGGAACTGGAGACGTGGTTCAAATTGTTTCAGCTAAGAACATTACTCTTCTCATCTGGCTGTTAGTCTGTTGTAATCTGAAATCTTGAAGCTGGTCACAACTGGCCTAGTTAAATACTGAAACTCTAGCAATTACTGTCTCAAGTGTCAACTTTCTGTTTTGTATACATTTGACACAATGGGATCCTGGTTTGTGCATTGATGTTCACTAACTGGTGAGTGAAATAATCACATTTGATCACTATACACTAGAATCTTTAGCATTTGTTATGTTCATTAAGGCAAGAAGATTATCCGCTCTATGCAACTTGAAATCTTATGTGTACCTTCAGTACTGTGAACCTAAAAATAGCTCTCTATATATTGTCGTAACATATTCTGTCATAAAAATTTTGAAGTTCATTACAGTCAGCTTTTAGGTTTGCTCCTAGAGTTTATTTGTAACACATCAGGAATCAAGTGTCACTTGCCATTATATCCAATGTAATCCAATCCAAAAGCTTGAGGGAGGCTACCTATATTTCCAGCCTAGACAAGTGGCACAAGCCCTGAATATTTGTAGAGGGGAACTACATGTATATGCGGTTTGAACAAACCCTGTAAAGAAACAATGTAGGATATTTTAGCAAATTTCTAACACAAAATTTCTAATTTGGCATTGTCATTGAGACATTTTGAGCTTTTGTGGTGATTCAATTTATGGTGAATTCATCCTTGTAATTTGTAACTTTACCCCTTATATCTGGTAGAGCCCTTTGTTTTTCTTATGGTTCCCTTTCCTGGTCATTTGTTATTCTGCTGATCAGGTTGAGGACCTTTTCTGACCTTATCTCTTGCTAGCTGCAGTGTAATTATGTTCTTGTCAGACATGTCTGGAAGGGTGCCCCTATATAAGAAGTATGTGACCATTTCCTTTCCACGTTAAATACAGCATAATAGAATATCCTGTTTTTAATGCTAAAGCTGGAAACTCAGCCTAGCCATATTGTTATTATTCCTAAATGCCCTTCCCTTTCTTTCAGGGCATATCTGTTTTTCAGTTCACCTGTCCCTAGGAGTTGATTAATCACATAAAATGTGATACTAGTGTGCTTCCAAGAATAGGTGCATTGAGAGAGGTATTTTAGGTTACCACTACACAGAACACCTGCAATATATAACGCATCAATAACGTCTTATGTATGATTTATTTGTTTGGTCCTGAATCTGCAGGTAAACTTGGAGTACTTTCCCATAGACAGTCAGGTACTTAATCTCTCACATCTTTTGGTTTTTCTAGGGTAATGAATCTGCTGGAGATGCATCCAGTCCTATTAGCAAGACATTCTTGTATGTATTAAGATGAAAGATTTTCTTGCCCTTTCAGCATAGTTATAATTAATGATGCACTTATATCTGGCCATTGTCCTGAAAGTTTGTGATAACTTTGCTGGGCGTCCTTGTTTCATTAGCTAGAGGGCATTTCTATGTCTTTTTCCATATTATTATGGGTGATGTCTCAGGTATATTGATCACTTTTCAAAAGTAGGATGCTTTTTTCTCTTTGATCCTATCCATTTTTGCTTTTTACCAGAAAGTATTGTCAAGGATTTGCTTTGAGTATCAATAAGTCTTTTTAACAGCCAGTCCAGCTTCCATTCTCATCAGAGATCTGGCTTGATTTTTATTATTTCCCTCATCCTTTTTTGTTGATTGATGATGCTAAGAAATTTTCTGTCAATTTTGATTTTGTTTGAAGTACATTTAAAGTAAGTACTGGTTGCATTATCCTCTCCGTGTTTTTTTCTTTCATTATGTAAGATTTTGATGCTCTCTTCTATTTTTTTTGATATACTTGAACACAATGGATATTCCCTATAAATTGTCTTGTCTTTCTCTTGCACTATGTCGTCATCATCCTTGGAAATTGACATCATCACACTATTTACCAGGCTGCTACATATATTGCAGCCCTTTGTCCATGCTACTGGAGATCATGCTGACATTGTTTTTCTCCTCCTATGTGAAATGAGCAGGGTTTTGTCACTGATCATGAGAGAGCACTAGAAGAATTGTTTGGGAACAATGTTGAGAATTTACGGACATTTGATGCTTGTTTAAACACAATGGCCACTCGAATATCTACAGTTTTTGCTTCTTTAAATGTAAGACATAAGCTATGTAATGTTCTGACAATTATTGTCTAGCAACTGTGGCATGATCACAGCATTGGCTTCTATTTTCATTTCAGATTTGTGCTCTTCATATGTAAGAAAGTAATATTACAGAGAAAACAAGGTGAATAAGCAGAAGAATCAAGATAGGGCCTCCATTTATCTTTACCACCAGTCACAGAAATTAAGCAATTCTGAAAGCTTCTGAATGATAAACTTTTGCAACTAATGTTCTCCTCAAGATTTTGCCAACTTATTATTGTGCTTTTGGTTTCTGAAGTTTGATAAAAACATAAAAATAACAATTCTCTATGGTTCTTTAACAAAAAGTAAACTTTTAAATCTACATTTTTCTCACAGAGGTCGCAACTTTGTTCTGGTGTTTCTGGTTATCCAGAACCAATTGATCCTCATGTGATCAATCATGGGCTCGTCTGTGTCAAACAGAATTTGAATATTGCTAGAAACTCCCTTTTAATCAAAATGCATTTTTTTTTGGTTTTTTTGGGCCTAATATAGGTTGTGCTTCCCTTCTCAGTAGTCAGTTAAAACAGACTATGGAGTCCACTATGATGCTTAAAGATGGAGATGTCAATTTGGAGTCATATAATTCATGAACGGATGTTAAGAAACACAATGGGCACCGTGCTAAAAGAGCAGGAATAGCTAGTCCTGTTTTGAACTACATTTGTGAAGTGTGACAACAAATTGTTCGAAGAGAAATTCACATTTTCTTATAAATTCTGTTTCATTTGTTTGTTCAGGAGCTGCCAAATGTTTGGTATCATGCTGGTAAAGCAAAAGGCTCACCACAAGCTCGTGATTTAGTTCCTTCAAAGCTTGCCACTGCCATTTCAAGCTCTCTCAAGAAATACAAATCCATTCCCAATTATCCACAGAAGGAAACATGTGACTTACTCATCCTGGATAGATCTGTTGATCTGGTACTTTCTCTACAGTGGTTAGCTACTTTTTTCTTTCTTCTTTTTCTTTAATTAGATATGAGCCAATTTCAGATTGCTCCTGTCATACATGAATGGACTTATGATGCAATGTGCCACGATTTACTAGATATGGATGGGAACAAATATGCGTATGAGGTACTTATTGCTCATCTTGATAAATTGGTTTATCTGATGTCTCTTCCAACTAATTTTACTTTTGGAAAACATGACATATATTTCAGGTTCCTAGCCAAAGTGGAGGTCAACCTGAAAAGAAGGATGCCCTCCTTGAGAGTCAAGATCCAATCTGGCTAGAGCTCCGCCATTCACACATAGCAGATGTGTGCTATACTTTTCTTTGCTGGGCATATGTTTTGCTTCATCAAATCCATTTCTAATAACCAATGCAAATCCAATTATGTGTCTTGTCAGGCTAGTGAAAGATTACATGAGAAGATGACAAACTTTGTAAACAAGAATAAAGCTGCACAAGCCCAAAGGAGCTCAAGGTTGGTTTCCATATCCTTTTTTTATGTTCAAGTACCTTCTTTAATTGCATTCTCAGGTAGGTATCATGTTTTTCCTTTATTCTTTTATTTATTGCTTATGGTTCTTCCAGCATAGTATTATAATTTGCTCCTATTGCTTGCACGGAACATTTTCCAAGAGATGATGATAATTATATTAGTGGATAAGTCTTCAATTGCTGTTCTATCATCAAAAACTATTTTTACCTGTTTACCTGGTATATATTACTGTATAATCACCAGTGTGGCACTGACACAGCAACAGCATTTGGTCTTAGAAACATAGAAGTAATAAGATTGCAGCCAATTTCTTTATTTACATATCATATCATACTGCTGCTCTTAATTTTTATGGTGATATTGCTGCTGAGTTATATAGTCTTCTTTGATGAGGGGAGAAAACTACAATCCAATATTACCATGGCTTTATTCAGTTTCAATGTGGCCAAATAACTTGTGAAGCTTTACTTGTTTTGTCACTAGAAACTGTGATAGAAATAGAAGTATAAGAGGTGTCTGTGAGGAATCCAGCTGCATGGACTTCTTATAATAAAACTCATCTTTATGCAGAGATGGAAGCGAGTTGTCTACACGAGATCTGCAGAAAATTGTTCAAGCACTCCCTCAATATGGTGAACAAGTTGACAAGCTTTCCCTCCATGTAGAGGTTGGTTTATATTCACTTCTAGAGAAATAATGGACGCACAGTGGTGTAGTTTTTTGGGAGAGTGCATTGACATCTTCTTTTGGTTTTTGCAATTGTACAGCTGTTAGATCTCAGTCTTTTACCCTCTTTTTTTCAGAATAGATCTCCCTTATGTCATGATTTTGTTGATACAGCTTCTATGCTCTTGCATTTCTGGTGGGGCAGGCTTTACACAGATCATTTCTGGTGTTGATTTTGTGCTGATTATATTTGTAACTCTCATTATATAGATTGCTGGGAAAATCAACAAAATTATCAGGGAAATAGGTTTAAGGGAACTGGGGCAATTGGAGCAGGATCTTGTATTTGGAGATGCTGGTGCTAAAGATGTTATAAATTTTCTGAGATCAAAGCAGGTTATTTCATGCCAACCTCAATTAGATGCAATTTCTTTGGCTTAGTTATTATGCATAACATGTCATTCAGGTATTTTCTTTTTTTGATAAGCTTTGTTAAATGTGCAGGATGCAGCTCCAGAAAATAAATTGCGTTTGCTGATGATATATGCAACTGTATATCCTGAGAGGTTTGAGGGTGATAAAGCGTCAAAGCTAATGCAGGTGATTAGAGTCTTAAAGTTCTATTTAACCTTTTATTACCTCAATATTTGTCGGAAATCTAAGAAGGGAGACCTTCTATCTAAGACCATGCTCGACAATTGCTTTTATAAAATGCTTAAGCAAGCTATCAAGAAATAAGATAAAAAGACAAATAGCAACATCATTTCTGATAAGGCATTACCTTAGAAGGGACATATAAAAGAGAATCTAGAGATATATAATCATGCATAGCCTCCTCTGGATTTGTCTTCCCAATCTTGGATGATAACTTCACAAAGACAAGAGAGAAGTTATTATGCAGATTTGGATTACAGGAATACCAATAGGAGGATTTCTAGACACAGTTGTTTTGCTTTATGGAGTTGTTTGATTATCCCATTTTGCAAGAGTGGTCTTTCTGAATGGGTCCTGATTGTGGAGAGAGAAGCTACTCACAAGCAGCTAACTTCCATGTAGATACATATGATTGTATGATTTCAGATCCTTCTAGTTAATTCTTCATCTACCTTGTTTACCACAGAAAAGGATGGACTTCATATGGTCATCGCGGAGCTCATTTTCTGCTGAGATTGAATTTCTGTTTTTATATTTCTCATTATGAAGTACTTTCTGAGGTTGCGCAAAGCAACACAATTTCAAAACAGCAACATATTGTAAACTAATGTTATTGACTCCTTATTCATTTTTGGCAAATGGTTCAGGTAATTTTGAAAACAATTTGCAATTTTTTTTGGATTAATGTTTTCCTACTCATCTTCAATCCTGTAGTTTATTTAATTTAAATAGATTTTCTTGAAAGGCAAATCAATGAAAAGGACGTAGGAATAAACACCCTTTCAAAGGTAGGATCTTGATCTGTCGGTGAGAAGTCAGTGCTCTTTGTCCCTTGCTAGTTGGGGGAAAGGTTCCATCAGATTTGTTAGTTTCACTTTAATCGGGAAAAATATCCTCCTTGATGCATGAAGTTCTCTTATCAGAAACGTGAGATGATGAGGAAAGCTCTACGCCATATTTTTGGTATTCAAAAACTTTTTAATTTTACATCGAATTTCTGAAACTCCCACGTCATCATCTTCTGTTTTACCTTGCTTAAGATGATACTCTTAGTTATTCTTCTGCCTCAACTTTATTTTTACCATTATTTGATTTTAATGATTGGTGTGGTGTTTTTGTAGTCTTCACCTCTATTTATCTTTAAGAACTGCAGAAAATCAAAATGGCTCAAACAAATTATTATGCAGTGACTAATAAAAAATTACTTTTGTTCATGAAAACAGTTGGCTAGATTATCACCCGTGGACATGAAGGTCATCAGTAACATGAAATTGCTTGTTGGATCTTCTGAAAGTAAAAGCTCGGGCAGCAGTTTTTCTCTCAAGTTCGATGGCCAAAAGGTAATCACTTAAAATGTTTAGACACTTTTGATTAAAATTATCTAGAACTCTTTATTACAGTAGAGCAACTGAACAAGTTCCATTTTTTGATGAACATCTTTTGATAAATAGACCAAAAATGCAGCAAGAAAGGACCGAACGGGTGAGGAGGAGACATGGCAACTTTCACGATTTTACCCCATGATAGAGGTATGGCCAGAATTTCAAAAATCTTAGGTTGTTAGGATCATCTTTATCTTCTACTGCTTGAGATTATTGTTGACATCACCTGTTGTGATAAATATTATCAGAGTATGTCACCAGGCTTCCTGTCCAACTCTGGTTGAGTGTTGTTCCTTGAATGCTTTGTCTTGGTTAAGTAGTTCAGCTAGCTCTCTAAGGCACATTAAATTGTTGATATGATATTCCTGGTTGAGATTGGTTCTAGTATAATTCATTCAGCTTGATAACTACTATTGGAACGTTATACAGCACTTTTTATGAAAGGATATAAACACCCTTTTCATGAATCTTCATGACTTGAAGCTTAATCTTGATCTCAATTTATACATTAAGTGCCCAGTCTTAAATTATTTTAATCGCAAGATGTACCTAACGGCTATGGAGACCAAATTAGATTTTATTCTACACTTCTAGGGCGGATGTCTTGTATACGTGCTAATTTTACTATAATATCTCTTGGCATGGGAGATAGTAACAAAGATCGCTGAAGGACAGCATTGACCAAACTTTTGAAGGGAACAGGCATCGTAAAAAAAAACACGGGATGCATCTCTCTCTCTCTCTCTCTCTCTCATGCGTGTGCACATTCATGCGTCTGTGTGCACCCATAATAGGACAAGCCATTATTTTCCAAATTGCAGAAAATTTTGAGATGGGTGGTAAAACGAGATGTTCCGAAGATCATTTAGTTTCTGTTAATGCCTGTTTGACCTGTATTTTTCCCTTCCAAACATAAACTGGGTGAAGAGTGGCCATTATGTGAAGAAATACAATAGCAAGGGCATCTTTTTCCAATATCGAATCCTTAGATTATACGTTTCTTTCATTGTTATTTTATGTTAAATTGCCATTTAGTTACTACATCTTGTCCAGAAAAGGAATAAGAACAATTGCTTCATTTGGTATTATCTATGTTTCAGGAGCTTGTTGAGAACCTAAGCAAAGGTGAATTACCAAAGAGTGAGTATGCTTGTATGAATGATCCGCAAGCAGGGGTCACTAGTACTAACACTAAATCAGTGCGAAAAAGTCAAGCTCCTGTTCCTCAGGCAGAAAAGAAGGCTCCTGCTCAGTCAATGAGATCCAGACGCACTGCCACATGGGCACGATCTCAGCATTCTGATGATGGGTATTCAAGGTAGTCTCACCTCTTCATTTGCATATCAATAGGGTTTTCTTCTGTGCAGTCAAGCACTCATTTGACAAGCATGAGACAATATAAAGTATATAAGCTACAGCTGTATATTATTATGTTAAACCAGTTGTAGCTGTATCTTCACTCCAGACTTTAGGTATTGTTCGAGACATGCTGAAATACAAATGAAACCTCACAGCTCATTTAAACTCCTTCCCAACAAAGGAGATTTATTTTGGATTTTGAATTTGATCTATATTGGTATTGTAACCATCTCTTCTACTTCTCTGCAGTGACTCAGTCTTAAAGCATGCCTTTTCAGATTTCAGGAAGATGGGGCAACGCATTTTTGTGTTTGTCATAGGTGGGGCAACTCGATCTGAGGTAAGCTATCATTCCGACATGATCTTCATTTGGGGTTCCAATGCAAATCTCTGCTGCTGAATGGTCTGCCAGTAAGTGGTTTATTATCTTATGAGCTTTTTGATGGTCAAATTTTCAGCTAAGAGCTTGTCATAAGCTAACAACAAAATTAAGGAGGGAAGTCATCTTAGGTTCTACCAGTCTTGATGATCCCCCACAGTATCTGACGGTAATATTATCTGCCTCTCTTTTTATTATCGAACCATTTCCAGACAAAGTAATAGTGGATTCCAGGCAATTTTTGTGACATGGCAATTTCATTCATGCCTTTCCTGTACAGAATACATTTGCAGAAAAATCTGAAAATGCACTGCAAATTTTTTAATCTTCCTGACTCGTGTGGAATCAAATGAAAACTTCTTAGGCTCGTTAAGTTCCCTCTAATTTATCATCTGATAAGTGGTGCTTATAATTTGATTGATCCACCATGAGAACTCTGAAAGATTAAGGATGATGGAGACAACTATTATTTTGAAGACAGTGGCTTGTGCATGATGGTAGTTTTAGCAGATCCAGATGTGAAGTTTCAAATGAATATCAAGAGCAAAAGTGTTTAGTTATTGATCATTCTGAAAATCCTACGCTGCTTCTCATGATTTCTTGGTGTTACAGAAACTGAAGCTACTATCTGAAAGTGATCTCTCATTAGAAGGTGTCAGAATCGTGTAGACATGTTGAATCCCGACATTAGTTCTACCTTGTTCATGCCAGCAGGGAGGTAAATCTCAATGATTTGCTTCACTTGTTCAGAAAAGTATGTGCTAGTGTTTCAAAAATGAGGTCTCATGCATTACATGCTCCATATTTTTCTGTCCAGCCTGTAAAAGACATAAGGTACAGTTCGCAAGGAGTCAAGTTGGGGATCGATGTAGCAAAGCTTCATCTGGAATGTAAGTGAATATGGTTGCATGCAAGTATGACCATCGTGCCACCCTTTCTGAGTGGAAAATAATCCTTTCCTCGATGGATCCGGTGATGTTGGTTTCACTAACTGAGAGTTGATTGACTCATGGTACATGTTGAAGAGCACATGAGATCAGGTCATCGGCCTTTTTTAGCTCAGATGCATCTTGCTCTGGATTATACTTAGTCCATCAGATGCTGCATACTGAACTCACTTAGGGATCAAGCTGAAATCAATCAACAGAAATTCATCGTGAGCATCGGGGCTGTTGCCTCTACCATTTTGCTCATGAGTCTCCCACAAGCCAACCATTCTTCTGTGAAACCGTTCCCCAGAACCTCAAGTGCATGAGCATGTATATACCAGATTCACTAAATCTATAACATTATTCTGACCTTTTCAACATGGGTTTTGCTTGATAATAGTTGCTATTGCGGGTTCTTTGGCAGTAGCAAATACTTGATCATGCCTAAGTGGTCCTCCTCTTGATATATGATAGCTTCAAAGCGTGATTCCAATTTTCAAGCAATTTATTGTTGTGAACATGTTTATTAGGGACGGAAAAACAGTACTGTGAGATCCGATGCTTTTTTCTTCCATGAATCATAGAGTCACAGGGTAACTATCTCCATCAAGTTTTTATCTATTCGACCACGGGATGTCTCTATAAGAGCACGAGTCCGTGTGCTATTTGCATGGCTCTAGCTCCTGCTCCGAAAGCTTCACCCATGATTCTTGCCGTTGGACTCGTGAAGATGGATGCGAATTGTTTCCTAATGCAACGTCTTGCTCCGTTGTCTCAACATGCTTCACACAACATGGCCCGCAGCTCTTCGTTGCTTTGATTCAGAGGAAGTTATAATGATTCATCAGAGTTTATTGTCAATCACTTCCTTCGTTCAATTAACTAACAGTTTTTTTTTTTTTTTAACTTTCCCACCTAAATTTTAAATCCTCTTTAAATTTAAAATATTATGAAGACCTGATATGGGCCAAGGATTAGAAAGAAGAAGAAGAATCAAAAGTAAAATCTATTTCTTCCAGCTAAATTCTTGACCTTTATAACTAAAATAAGCAAATTCAAAAGAATGTATACATTTTGTAAATTCTATATTTTGGTCCGCGACCACATGCGGAAGCTTTTAGTAGTTATTTTACAGGGAAAAAAAAAAATCACACTTTGCCAAAGAGTGACAACGGCTACCCTAATTGGTTTTCCCTTTTTCTTTTTAACCATGAATGAATTTTATCTATTTTTTTAAATGAAAGACTTTTGTCATAAACTACATTTATTTACCAAGAATTCTTTATAAAAAAAAAAAAAAAATCGAGCAAAAACCCGGTCGCATAACTATGCTCGACCCATCTTTGAACACTTTCATAGCATGCGTCCCACAAGAAAAGGCATGACAAGTGATACCACGATTTAGTATTTCTACGGGCTAGAAAAAGAGTACAAGCTTTGCGTCTGAAAATAATTAGTGAAAAAAGCTGAGAAATTTAAGGAATAATCGACAATAATCTTCTTGATTATTGTAATCTATGATTTTTTTCCCATCAACAGTTTTGGCGTGAGTGCATGATTTTTAAAATGTATTAATGAGCTTATCATGAAATTTTCACAAACTTTTTTTATATTTGAACCAGTTGCAGAGCCTACTTAATTAATTTATAAGTTAACGAGGATCTTTTTGTCGCCAATCTTGATTCCTTACCATGTACTGAAAATTGCATAAAGATGAGTTTTATTATAAGAAGTCCATGCAGCTGGATTCCTCACAGACACCTCTTAGGTTCTACTAGTCTTGATGATCCCCCGCAGTATCTGACGGTAATATTATCTGCCTCTCTTTTTATTATCGAACCATCTTCAGACGAAGTAATAGTGGATTCCAGGCAATTTTTTTGTGACATGCCAATTTCATTCATGCCTTTCTTGTAGCGAATACCTTTGCAGAAAAATCTGAAATTCACTGCAAATTTTTAAATCTTTCTGACTAGTGTGGAATCAGATGAAAACTTCTTAGGCTCATTATAAGTTCCCTCTAATTTATCATCTGATAAGTAGTGCTTATAATTTGATTGATTTACCGTAAGAACTCTGAAAGATTAATGATGATGGAGACAACTATTATTTTGAAGACAGTGGCTTGTGCATGATGGTAGTTTTAGCAGATCCTGATGTGAAGTTTCGGATGAATATCAAGAGCAAAAATGTTTAGTTATTGATCATTCTGAAAAGCCTGCACTGCTTCTCATGATTTCTTGGTGTTACAGAAACTGAAGCTACTATCTGAAAGTGATCTCTCATTAGAAGGTGTCAGAATCATGTAGACGTGTTGAATCCTGACATTAATTCTACCTTGTTCATGCCAGCAGATAGGTAAATCCTAATGATTTGCTTCACTTGTTCAGACAAGTATGTGCTAGGGTTTCGAAAATGAGGTCTCATCAATTGCGTCCTCCATATTTTTCTATCCAGCCTGTAAAAGACATTAGGTACAGTTCGCAAGAAGTCAACTTTAGGATCGATGCAGCAAGGCTTCATCTGGAATTTAAGTGAATATGGTCCAGATGCAACTATGACCATCATGCCACCCTTTCTGAGTGGAAAATAATCCTTTCCTCGATGGATCCGGTGATGTTGGTTTCACCAACCGAGAGTTGATTGACTCATTGTACGCATTGAAGAGCACGTGAGATCAGGTCATCGGCCTTTTTTAGCTCCTAGATGCATCTTGCTCTGGGTTATATTTAGTCCAGCAGATGCTGCATACAGAACTCACTTAGGGATTAAGCCGAAATCAATCAACAGAAGTTTCTAGTGAGCATCGGGGCTGTTGCCTCTACCATTTTGCTTATGAGTCTCTCATAAGCCGACCATTCTTCTGTGAAACCGTTCCCTAAAACCTCGGGTGTATGAGCATGTATATACCAGATTCACTAAATCTATAACATTATTCTGACCATTTTAACAAAGGTTTTGCATGAAATAGTCGCTATTGCGGGTTCTTTGGCAGTAGCCAATACTCGATCATGCCTAAGTGGTCCTCCTTTGATCCATGATAGCTTAAAAGCGTGCTTTGAATTTTCAAGCAATTTATCGTTGTGAACATGTTTATTAGGGACAGAAAAACAATACTGCGAGATCCGATGCTTTTCTTCCGTGAATTATAGACTCGCAGGGTGATTGTCTCTGTCGAATTAACATCAATCCAACCATGGGATGCATGTTCCTGGTGCCATTTTCATGGCTCTGGCTCGGGCCTTACTCCGAAAGCATTGCACATGATTCATGCTGCCGGACTTGTTAAGATGGATGCGAATTGTTTTCTAACGGCAACGTCTTGCTCCATTGTCTCAAATATCATTCTTCACGCGGCCTGGTCGGCAGCTCTTCCATTGCTTTGATTCGGAGGGAGTTACATTGATTCATCAGAAATTACAAAACATCACTTTCCTCGTTCAAGTAACAACTTTTTCCCCCTTTCCCACCAAAATTTGATATACTATTAAAATTTTTAAAAAATCATGAAGATATTGTTTAAAAATTTACGTGATAATTGATATATTATGGGCCAAGGATTAGAAAGGAGTAAAAGAATCAATAGTAAAAGCTATTCCTTCCAGTCATATTTCTTGACCTTTATAGCTAAAATAAGCAAATTCAAAAGAATGTACACTTTTTGTAAATTCCTTATTTGGGTCCGCGACCACATGCGGACGCTTTTAGTAGTTACTAGCGGAAAACACATCACACGTTGCTAAAGAGTGACAACGGCTACCCTAATTTTTTTTTTTAATCATGAATGACATTTATTAAAATAAATAAATAAATTTACTAATAGTTCTTTTTAAAAAATGGGGCAAAAACTTCGCTGGTAACTGTGGTCAACCCATCTTTTGACCACTTCTCAGTGTGTTCCACACAAGAAAAGGCAAAACGAGTGATAATACAATTTAGTATTTCTATGAGCTAGAAAAAGAGCGAAAGCTTTGTGTTTAAAAGAATTAATGAAAATATAAAGCTAAAAAGCTGAGCAATCTTTGGAGTACTTGACAATAATCCTCTTGATTATCATAAATTACAACTTTTGTCCATGAACACTTTTAACTTCATTGTATGGTTTTTAAATGTGTCAATGAGTTTATCATGAAATTTCTTGTAAACATTTAAAATCGAACCGGCCAAAGAGTTTGCTTAATTAATTTATAGATCAACGAGGATTTTTTTGTCCCCAATAAAGATTCCTTAACATTAGTATGCAAAAATTTGGAAAGGCAACTAGATAACATCATAAAGAAAGTCCAAAGTTATTTTCTCAAAAAAGAGAGAAAAGCGAACTTTAGAGCCCAAAAAAAAACAAAGGAAAATAATAAAAAATTGAGCCTTCGCGCGCCTTAATCAGATGACGTCATCGTCCCTCCCTCTCACCCATTCCCTCCTTGTCCCGCCAAACCTCAAGCCCTAATTGAAAAAAAAAAATAGAAAAAGTCCCACCTTTCTCCCCTGTCGCTCCCAAAGGGTTCGAAGGACAGAGATCAACATCAACCGCCGCCATCGCCGTAGCCGTCGCCGTCGCTGTCGCCGACCGGCTTCGTCGCCTCCGCCCGCTCCTCCTCCTCCTCCGCCTCTAGGGTTCAGCCGCCGCGTCCGCCGGCGCTTCCCCCGTCTCGCCCGGCAAATGGCTTTCTGGGGTCCGTAGCTCTCTCCCTCCGCCCGCTTCCTCCTTCCCTTTTTCCTCTCTTTTTTCCCCTTTTCCTTCTTCCTCCTGTCGTCGCCTTTCTCTAAATTCCATCTGCTTCCTCGCGGGGACAGGATAGAACGGGGATTTTGCTTTTTCCGATTTTGGGTTTCTCTCTTGAAAGACTGAAATTTCTTAGTCGAAATGGAAGTCGCGAGTGAAAGCTACTCACGAGTGTGGCATCTTTTGGCTGTTCAGGTGTCGAGGTGAAACCCGGTAAGCCCTTCGTTCATCCCTCGAGCGGGGCCAGACAGCGGCTCCATATCTCGCAGGTATTGGCTGATAATCGTTGCTCTTTGCTCTGTTCTTGGGTTTATCGAAAAGTTTGTGTGCACTCGGTGTCGATAGCTGAGGGAAGAACCTTGGTTGGTTTTGTGTTTTTAGTTGTTTTGGATGATAAAGTTGCGTCATTTTCGGACAGGCGACGCTGGGGATCGGTTCCGCCACGAACAAAAGCATAGTTCAGTGTAATGTGGGGAACAAGAGTCCCGTTTTCCTCTGCTCTTTGTTCCCTGACGGGGCCGAATCGTCTCAACTGAATTTGGAATTTGAAGAAGCTGAGGAAGTCACCTTTTCTGTCGTTGGCCCTCGGAGCGTCCACCTCTCCGGTTTCTACCTGGGAAGTGGTCGACATTACGCCGGAGATGATGAGTCGTATCCTTTTGTTGAGCCTTTTAGGTTTCGTTCCATATTTTAATGTATTCCTCTCCAATCATCTTCCAATGAGATGTGTTCGTGACAAAAATGAAAACCTTATTTTAGAATGGACACGGAAGAAATTTTATTTGGTTCAGATGAGTTGTTTTAGTTGATGAAGGGGATATGTTTTCGTGTTCTTTTTTAACCGCATAGAAGAATGGAGTTAAAATGTTGTTTCACTCCATGCATTGTTCCTGAGGTCTTCCTCCTTTACAATGATCATTAGAGAATCATATGGTGAAGATATCGCAGGGACTGATACAGAGAGATCCAACGATGAAGATGACTATGAAGATAGTTTCATTGATGATGATGATAATCCAGAAATATTTTCACCTTCTCCTTCTCCTTCACTAAATGATGCTGGTACTTCATCATTTACCTCCATCTTTTTTATTTACACTCTACTTTGAGGGACTTATTGTTTCTTAATCAAAATGATACACATTATGTATTTCTGTGTATTTCTAATGATGGTTTGGTAGTTGTCTCCATTATGATCCTATATCTTAGTACCAATGCAACATAATGTGAGCAAAAGTATTGTGTGAAATAGTATCCAGCTAATTTTTAACTGATCAATTAGTGTCCTGGGATTTTCCCATTTCATCTCGTATGCAGGATTATATATTTGTAGCTTCTAGCATTTCATACGAAATGAAAAATATGGTTTGCTTCTCCTTTATGTTATTTTGCTTGGTCACATGCGTAGTTGTAGCTTATTTGCAGGGTTAGATACACAGAGACCCACTCAACTGGGGTTTTTAAACTCTTGGATGCTATTATTTATTAATCGCCTCCCAATTATTGGTTTTGGTTGATCGAGAGGGGCATGTCTTGTCAGTATAATTTTTAATATTCAGAAAATAGAATTTAGGAACTTTGTCATTGTTTACCCTCAAGAACTTAGTTGACTGAGTTTTGTAACGATTTTAGAAGTGCAGATGAAACACAAACTTTTCTCCTGCTTTGCCCTTCATTCTAATCTGCAATTCTGATCCTTATGTTATAAAATTACATCAAACTTACTGAGTCATTAGATCTGACAGGTTGAGGGACTTAAAATCTTTTAACTGAAGATAAGGGGATCTACTTTTTAATGTGGCGAAGTTTAATGGTTACCACATCTTTATCGTTTTTTTTCTTTTTATTGCTGTCTCATCCTTATCTTTTGTACTATATGCAAGATGTAGCAGCATCTTCCATTCATGGTATGCTCATTCTGTGGTGTCTTATGATATTTTAATTGCAGTACATGGGGAATCGGATAATGAAAAAGCTAGGGAGAGGAAAGGAAGAAAAAGAAGACTTAGAAAGAAATATCATCCCAGTGAACCTGATGAAAAAGGTAGTTTTGAACAGAATAACATTGTTGATGACAAGGCCAAGGCACAGGCATCAGAAAGTGAAGACGAAGAGGGCTTCTTTATATCTTCCTTGCTTAAGAAAAAGGATGTGGTGAAAGACTCCAAGATAGATGGACCAGAAGAGAAACCTCAAAGGTGACTAGTGTGGAGAATTAGTGATGTTTCATGCTACGTTTTCAAGCATTTTGAATGGATGCTAATTTGTTTGAAAGAGGTTCTTTGTTCATTATTCAGCTGTCCTTGTATATGATAGTGACTTTCTATCTCGTCTCTTGAATAGACATGTCTTTCCTTTAGTCCCTTCTGGAATGCAAAATGACTATTTTCTATTAATATGGTTATCTTCTGTGCATTTGACACCTTGTTACCTTCTCCAGTGAAATCCCTGAAGTTGGCACAAAGATGAAGAGGAAGAGAAAAGAAGAATTTATAGAGTCCCCTATGGAAGTTGACAAAGCTAATCCTCATGATAAGGTCAAGGAGAATCAAGCCTGGCAAGGTCAGGGGATCACGGGTGCTGATAAGTATGTCTCTTCTATGCTTTGTGTAACATCTAAATATACACTATTCAAGCCTCCAAGACTGCTTTATTTGCCATGTTCACTTTGAATCCTGCATGATGCTCGTTGTTTCTTCTTCTTTTTTTTTTTGGTGGGGGCTGAACTGGTCCGGTAATCTATTGTTTGAGCAGAGAAGCTGGTCAGGTCAATGGTTTCGTCCCAACATCTGATGAGGCCACCAATCAAAATGCTTTGAAAAAGAAAAAGAAGAAACATGCGAATGAGAAGTCTGAACCAGAAGAAGACATTGTTGAGAACAATATGAATCCAGTTGTCCCAGAGTGAGTACTTGTTGGTTCTTTAGGCCTTTGATTATCCAAACCCGCTGAATTCATGAACATGCAGCAAAAGTATAATCTTTGCTGGGTGTCTGTCTGAAATGTCATGCCACATGCAATGGAATCAGAACTATTGTGGCACATAATTATGAATTACTAACTTTAAGAATGAATCTGTAAAGAACAATTAATTTTCAGCTTTCATCTGCAAAGCATTTTGATCTATGCAGTTTTATGTTTAAGCCTTTTTCCCCTAATAGGATATCTTATATTTGTATATGGATGGTTCTTTTGTAGCAGCAAAAAAGTCATGCTTTATAACTGTTTTGATAAGCATAAAGCAATAGTTTATGTGCATGATGTATAGGAATTTGGCTCTTGATGCTCCACAAGTAACTGGCGGAGAAGATTCTGAGAAGAAAGACATAAAGAAGAAGAAAAAGAAGGATAGAGCCCAGCATAGTGAGGCAGATATAACAAACCAGGAGAATGTTTTACCAGCAGACGGAAAGGTGAGGTTTGACACCAAGATGAAAGACACAGACACTGATGATGCCTGCCAAGTTAGGAAGCTGCCAAATGGACTAACAATTGAGGAGCTTGAAATTGGAAATCCTGATGGTAAAGTCGCTGCTCCTGGTAAAAAAGTAAGCTGTGAAATAATTACTGGAGTTGATCTGATAGGAATTTTGTTTCTTTAATCATTTTGTGCACAATAATGGTTAAAGC
This sequence comes from Eucalyptus polyanthemos subsp. polyanthemos, assembly GCA_017140185.1. Classification (NCBI taxonomy): domain Eukaryota; kingdom Viridiplantae; phylum Streptophyta; class Magnoliopsida; order Myrtales; family Myrtaceae; genus Eucalyptus; species Eucalyptus polyanthemos. Next base: position 18,049,783 of record CM029460.1, on the reverse strand, counting down.
AGTGATTATTTAGATAAATTTTATTTGTTTTCAGATTAGTGTTCGCTATGTTGGCAAGTTTATGGAGAATGGGCTGGTATTTGATTCGAATATCAGTGGTAAACCCTTAAAACTCCGCCTAGGTATGTCGCTGATGGGATGGCAATATTTTCTTGATTTAATTCACCTTAATTAATTTTTGAGGATGGTCTTTAAAGTATAAGTGCAACTTTTCAAATTTCCAATCTTGTCTCATGGGTTTTGTTGCATCACTCAGGTTCTGGAGAAGTTATGAAGGGTTGGGATGATGGCCTTGATGGTATTACTTAGTCATAAATCTTTCTCTTCATTTCTCATTGGTAATGTTATACTTTGATAATTTATATCATATGCGTGGATGATTTTTGTTTCTCAGGCATGCGAATTGGTGGCAAAAGAAGGCTTACTATTCCACCCTCTCTGTGGTACTTAATATATTTTCTAGTCGGCATGTGTTTCCACTCTACCGTTTTCATTGCCTTAATGTGACTGTCTGATTCGATGCAGCTGTGTGAATAGTGGAACCAGTCATAAAGTTCCTCCTGATTCATGGTTGGTCTATGACATCGAAGTGGTTCGTGTCCGCTAGAGGAGCTGCTATTTGTCCTGGATATTTGGCAATGTGTAATTAGACACTCCTTTTGCGCAGAAATGGTAGATGCTCGCTGGTTGTATAATATCCCGTTGTGGGAATTTTGTGGCGAGTATCTGCTGAGAGTATACCGCCAATAGTTTTTATGGAGAGCATTGTTCTACAATGGTTTAATGTACAACTGTTAAAGACAGGATCATGTGACAGTGCCATTGTGCATTTTTGTATTTACATCAAGGCGGCTTCTATTACATTGGAAGTTCAAAATCACTGTATTTTCACACTTGCAAACTATAAGTCTGAGACTTGAATGAACCCACGAGATTTATACAATGAACTCAGTTTTTCTTACATGATAGTCGGAATGCTGGGCAAGTGCAGCATTCTTCAATAATCTCCCAAGTATAGCAACTTGAGTAGCAGAAGTTATAAGAGGCAAACTGATGGGCATGAAGTTTAGTCAAAGACGTAATCAACGTTTTCGGCTTTCATCTAAGTAAACGCCGGGTTTGGGTCCTCTTTCCTGGTCCGGCAAAGGAAATATGGCGGGGAACAGATTGCATTCCGTCATAACCATTCTCATCCATGCCACGCCTATGCTGAGCAGATGCTTTGGCCAAGAGGAATGGCTTCGCAATTCGGATTAAACCACCAAAGATCAACACGATGCCCCAGAGCATCATTTGCACCCTCGCCATGAAAACCCAGATGTGAACTACCTCGAAGGCGACTGCAACAGTAGCACCCATCACACCAATGTCCCACATTGCTCCTTTTCTAGCACAATATTCAGTTTATATTGCAGAGAAATCATCCAAGCTATCGCCGAGCTAACTCACGAGAGCTTGTAACCCAAGTGGGGGCGTTATAAGGTGGTGGAACGTTGGGCCCGTCAATTGGGCCGGGCCTTATGTGGCTATCCACTGGCCTGCCCGTTCCAAGCCCGGAGTTGGACGGCGGGGCTCGGACGAAGGTTCGGGCTTCGTGGGCCTTAGAGAGGAGGGGACTGCGCTAGGCTGGCTTCACAGAGCAGCGACGACCTCCCGCTCCCGGCAGTGGAAGGATAACAGGCCGGAGCTATACGGGTCCAATATGGCCCAGCGGGCTGGCCCTCAATTGAACCACCACTTTTTTTTTCTCCTTTTTATTTTGCGGTAAAAAATTTTAAAATTTCGGGGAGATTTTATTAATTTCTTTTTCGTTTAGAAACCGAGAGAAGCCTGAAATAATTGGCGAAGACGTTGGAAGAGAATAACCTTTTCAAGTTAGGGTCTATCAATTGACCCGTTATTTTTTCCTTTTCATTTTGCGGTAAAATTTCATATTTTGGGGAGATTTCATTAAGTTCTTTTTCATTTAGAAGCCAAGAGAAGCCTGAAATGACTGGCAAACATGTTGGAAGAGAATAACTCTTTCAACTTAAGGTCCTCTCAATTGACCTGCAGATTGGAATGCGCTCCTCATCTTTCAAGTGCTTTGCAATCTTTCAAAGGCAAACAACATGAATATAAAGAGCACATCGTGGCTACCAAAGTCGAAAAAGAAATCCACTTGAAAGAACCAAAATATGTTGGGAAACTAGCAACATCTGAGGATGTTACATGACAATAGTTACCAACCTGCTCTTTCTTACGAGCATCGTCGAACACAGCCACAAAACTAACTGGCCAGCATTAGTTCGATCCATGAACTTGACAGTCATTCACCTGCCTAACAATTATAGTATTTCCAATCATCCAAAGCTTCTCATGTTTTATGCCTAAGTCCAGTATAGGCAGATTATAAGCATATAACACTAACAAAACCATCAGTCCCTTCCCTTGCTTTCTTAAAGTTGCAGTTTTACACAGAACAATAGACCAATAATTTGAACTATATACAAGAGTTATACATATTAATCTGACCATTTTACAGATTAATATAAAAGTTAAAAGAGATTCATATCCAACAAGGCCTCTCTAAGCAAAGTGAACTCTCAGCTGTCTAAAAATTCTCAGGATCTCGATTTCCCTCTCCACCAGGCTGCAATGCAGAGAATTCCTAACTTGAATCGGTACTAACGTACCCGGTGTGAGATGGGGAGAGAAAGCACTGCGTTTACTTGACTAGTGCTTTAGCCAATAGTTCCGCAGCTGTGCCATGTGCAGCAATACCTCATCTCGACCCATACTTGATACACTGCTGGTCATAATCCATGGAGGAGCGGTTTCAAAGAAACCTCGTATCAACTCCTGGAAATCCTGAACATTTTCTTCAGGTCTCTTCCCTCCATTCTTTTTCTTTTTCCTCTTATCGCATTTGGTGAAGACTAACGTCATAGGTACCTAAGGAAGAAGCAAATCACAATTTATATATGCTCTGCATCCAAAAATAAATTTGTATGACATGTTTGACAAGATGCACCTTCTCCCACCATCTATGAAATAATTATGTACCTGATTTTGACCCAACCAGCTTGCATATTCAAGGTCAATTTTCTTTGCAGGAATGCTGGCATCTATGAGAAGGAAAACTCCAACTAGTGTGGAGCGATTTAGGAAATAGTCTTTGGTAAATTTGGTCCAATCTGTCCTCAGTTCTTGAGGTGCAGCAGCATAACTGTTTAGAACACACAATCACACAAGAATCTATAAAAACCTAAAATTCCATGGGTTAGAGAAAACTTCAAACAACTCATATATACACGCATTACCAGAGTAGCACAAGTTTCGCAACAGACTAAACAAAGCATTATAAAAACAACCTTACTTAATTATCACAAGGTTCACAAACTAACTAAAGAAACAACATTTGGAACTATAGCTTCAGCCCTTAAGTTTCAAATTAAAAGGGGGTGTCCAAAGTTAAAGCAAACATTCAGATTACCCAGACAGCTTCCAAAGAATATCGTCGGGCATATAAGTCTCCAACTACATTATTTTACACTTTGCCACCTGATGTGGCATGAGAAACATTTCTATGAGATGCAAACACACATTTCAAGTTTAGGGTCCATGTGACATTAAATAGAAGAAAATAGAAAGAAAGATGGACAGAACAATGTGAGGTTACAAGAGCATTACCAGCAAGTTCAACCAAACCATTGATGTTTTAGATAGTTCAGTCAAGAGAATAATATATTAAGGAAGAAAATAGAAAGAAAGATGCCATTTTTCCTTCAACAAAGAGGTTATGAAAGCATTCCATCTCACATTGGATGTCCTAGAAACTAGGAGTAGAATCAGTAGACAAGAACTTCAATAGATCATCCTGAAAAAGAAGTTAGTCAGACAGACAACATCTCATTGGAACTTGATAAAACAAGGATGTGACACTGAGTACAAAAACTAGACCTAATCACAACTAGAAGATCTGAATTCGAGGTCCCAAAACCTTAGATTTGCAATCAGTATCAGCAAATTATCTGAACGCTGCTCAATTTGCAACAGGTTTATATCATAAACAATGATCTCTTGATGAAATTGAAGGTAATAAAGAGAACAAGTAAATGAAGTTTCTAAGCCATACCCATATCCAGGCAAATCCACCAAATACCAGCTATCATTGATCCGGAAATGGTTAATGCACTGAGTCTTTCCTACACCAACATAAAAACAGAACCCACTCAAAAGATCAACACAAAATCCTCTGAATGAACCTCAAACAACATAAACTACACAGAACTGCAATTCCTCACTCGTCTGCAGCAACTCAAACATCTTCATATAAGAAAAGAATCCATAAAGCATGCGAATTTTCTCACTCTCGCAAGCAAAGGTCCTATTCCTCCAATCAAATCCAAGAAATGGATAAACTCCCACACCAACTCAACAAACAAGGGCGAGTTTCTTGCAAAAAGCACCAACATTTCTCTTCCTCCCTCACATAGGAATTAACACAAACACATACCGGGCTTCTTCGAAATGAGCGCCAGCCGCTTCCTCCGGACGAGCGAGTTGAGCAGCGACGACTTCCCAACATTGACCTCCCGACGAGCGCGAACTCGGGCAGCCCGTCGGACGGGCAGTCCTCCGTCCTCACGCTGCTCTTGACGAACTCGGCCTGCGCCACCTGCGCGTCCCTCGCGTACTTGCTCAGCACGATGTTCGAGCCCTTCAGGACCCGGGCGCTCAGGGCTGCGGCGGCGCCATCGCCGGCGGGCAACTCGGTCTCCGGCGGGACGAAGAGGCGGTCGGCGGGTATCTGAGGCACGGCGGCGGCGGCGAGGAGGTCGGCATCGTCGGCGTCTTCGAGAGATGGAGGAGGGGCGGCCGAGAGGGTGGACCTGAGGAGGGTGGCGAAGGGTCGCGACGGAGGGTTTAAGGCGGGTTTGGAGTTGAAGGGGTTGAGGAAGAAGAGAGTGGTGGTGGGTTTGGTGAGGATGGGGAGGTGAAGGAGCCGGGGAAGAAGAGACTGCACCACTGCCATTCTTGAGCTCAGCTCGATTCTCTCTCTACTTTCTCTCTCCTGTTATCATATATGTCAAATGGAGGTCAATATAAATACAACATAAAGGAAAATTCTAAGATATATATATATCTTATATATATATCCATGAATTTATAGCGGATTATTAATTATTCACTTTTTTTTTTTGTTGATGACGGCTGCCGGAGATCACCCTTCGATCACATGACCCTCAGGTATTCGGTAACACTGGTGAGGCTTCGCCGCAAGCGGTTATTTAAACGTAAACCCTCAGGGGTAAGCCTAGTAAATTATTTTTGAAACCCCCACTTAAGTCGCGAGCATCCGGAGATTCAAACTCGTTCTCTCGATAATAAAATAGTGAAACCCAACCATCATAACTATCTACAGATAGATAATTATTCACTTAATATATGCAAATGTCCAATTCAGGTCATGCAATGACATAGGTTTCCTCAGGCTTGCTCAATCATCTAGATAAATTGTGCAACAAAATTTTTTAGGAAAAAACTATTGACATCCGAATTTTTATTGACATTTTAAATAGTCGGTCATTTTACAAAGATATATATATAATAAAAAAAAAAATATATAAAAATTAATGAAAATGATAAAGAAAAAAAAAAATGATGAAATTGAGTTGACCGGCATGTTTGGCCCCACCCTCTCAGCCCTCTAACTCCTAACCCCCTCCTTTTGGTCCAATTTTCTTTATTTCTTTAAGCCCACAATCTGAGTCCAAAAAGAAAACACAGAAAAGCCCAGTTCCAGCTCTTCTCCTTCACTCTTCGCGCGCCCTGCCCCTTCCCCACATCTATGAATGAAGGAGAAGAGACAAACAAGTGACTGCAGCTAATCCACGACCTTCTGGAACTGCTGGCTAGCATATGGAGAGGGAGAGATAATGGAATAGATTCCTCAGGAGAGGCGAGGGATGTGTGCTTGAGCAGGGGCAGAGTAAGCGCTCGACCAAAGACGAAAAAAAGAGAGAAAAAAAGGTGGCTTAGGTGATTAAGAGAGGAAACTCAACAAGAGGGAACCGCATAGAGAAAGCCTCAGGCCATTAGAGAGAAAAGGAGTAACAAAGAGCTTGACGAAAGATGAGCTGGCCAAAAGAAGAGCAAGTTTCAGCCAGAAAGGACAAGAGCTAAGAGAGAAAGAAACGAGGCCGGCAGGAGAGGAAGGGAATCTTGCGTTCGCCAAAGTTCGCCGAAGCCAACCCGACAGTCATGTCCAGTTCCTTCCCGAATCAGTTAGGCCTCCTTGAGTGCTTTGTTCGTAGATCAAGATCTTCGAGAACATGGCAGATTTAAGAAACAAAGGACACGACATACAAACATGGTATTCTTCGTCAAATCAGCCCTATTCTCAAAAGTTGTGATCCACGATTTCATTATTTACACTCGCTTCTCTCGGTGAGAAATAGGGCGCTCGAGGAGGCAGGGACGGGACTGCCATGGACATGACCGTCGAGATGGCTCTGCCCAACGCAAGACTTCCTTTCTCTCTCTGAAGGTGCCCTCCACCGGCCTCCTTTCTTTCTCTCTAGCTCTTGTTTCTTCTAGGGCCGAAGCTTGCTCTTCTTTCGACCTGTTCATCTTTCAGCAACTCTCTGCAACTTTGTTAAAAAATATTTTGGATGTGTGCATTATGGAAGCATGATTTTGATATTAGTTATAGTTTTTGGTTAGTGGTGTGTGCAAGTGTATGGTATAATTTATGGAGGATGGGCAATGGACAAGGTAGAATAATTTGAAGGATAAAGTACATGAGATATGGGGGAAATAGTTTTATTAGTTAAACAAACTAGTTTGATAAAAGTACAATGGAGGTGTAAGACCTCTCATGTAGATAGTTCACCCCACACACAAGGTGGAGGTAACCTCTCACACACCTCAAATGATGAACTCATGTCTATTTATAGGCTGAATCACCGCCTTAGTACAACATTCTAGATTTCTATAGAATGTTGTCCATGTAGACTTCATCTAGAAAATTCTAGATTGTAGTTCTTCTATTCTTCTTCTAGAGATTTCTACTTACTTGCATTCCCACATGAATCTTCTAGATTCATTTAGCAACCTCCATTCTTAATAATTCTAGACAATATCAATCTTGAAGTTTCTAGAAAGTTTTTAGAGAAAATGGATCACAATTTCCAACACTCCTTCTCTCTATAATGGTTGAGGGCTTTCTCTCTCTCCGCTTCTCTCTCGTCGAGCTTCATCTCTCAATTACCAAAAGCATTTTCTCTTTCCTTTTCTTTTCCCTCTCTGGCAGAATGCTCACTCTACGTGCTCGAGCACACGCTGCTCGCCCTTCCCCCGAATGGAATCTTTTCCATTATCTCTCCCTCTCCATATGCTAGCTAGCAGTTCTAGAAGGTCCTATATCTACTTCGGTCACTTGTCCGTCTCTCCTCCCTCGTTCACAGACGTTCGACTGCAGCTTTGCTTGGTTACAATCATGGATACAGTCTTGGATTCATCTCCCTTTATTGCGTCACAAAGACATGCTCAATGGAAAGGGGCAGCGCGTGCGAAGAGCGAAGGAGAAGAGTTGGGGCTGGGCTTTTCTCTCTTTTTATTTTGGGCTCAAATTGTGGGCTTAAAGAAATAAAGAAAATTGGGCCAAAAGAGAGGGGTCAGGATTTAGAGGGTCGAAATCTTGTTGATATATATCCTTTTTTTTTTTAATCTTTTTATATATTTTTCATATTTTTGTAAAATGACGGTATCAACAGAAGTTTTGGGAGAGAATGGATCGTGTTGTTTAAGTGTCTGAATAAACAACACCCCTATTATACAATAGTTCATCAGTTTACAACTATTGATTGTTTTTTGATCTAATGGTGGTTATCGCATCTCCCCATTTACCACCTATCGGCATTTATGTCAAGAATACTCTAGAACTCGGCTCATTTATCATATTGCTATCCTTAGGATGTTCTAGAAACACGATCCTTTGGTCATTGGAGATCTCGAGATTGTGACACAAGCATTAACAACTAGTAAGATTTGTTTCTTTGTTACTTATAGCTTAATCCCAGGTAATATGGTAAATATCATTTTTATTTCACATATTTGAGCATTTGGCTTTTTTAAAGATGGTAAACCATGTAGATTAAGGGGGAAATTGTCCAAATTTTTTTAAATCTATTACATTTTTATCAATTTAATTATAAATTATTTTTTAAAGATGGTAAACCGGCAAACTTGATTGGCCACTAGGCGAGGGCTTTGCGATCCTCACTGGGCTTTAGAAAAATGGAAAAAGAAGAAAACAAAAAAAGTTAAAAGAAAAAATTCAGAATTTTTTATTAAAAAATCATAAAACTTGACCACATCATTATTGGTCATGTCACGTATGATGGCCAGCATTCATGTGGCCGATTTTCTTGCTAAAATTGATCGGATGAACTCGATTAGCAAAACGTAAAAAGGCTTTAGAACTTAATTGACTAAATTAAAATATTTAGAAACTGAATTGGTAATAATACAATAGGTTAAAAATTTTCGGATGATTTTCCCCAAATTAATATTACCATCATATAAAATCGGGTCTAATCCCTTAAAAAATTCAGCAACTTGTCCTCTTTCGAGCCAGAGCTGGGTTTGCGTTTTGGCTGATCCGGCGTCGCTTCAGGCGCCTTAATTCCACGTTGACAGGCACCACGAAAGTAGTATACGCATAAAATACCGCGTCAGGTCTTCGACTTCGCATTAGATTAGACGCTTGCTTGATTTTACTTCAATTTCTCTATCAATTCTTGTTATGTTTTCACGGTCATGCCTAAATTTTAATGTTTTCATGATCTAAATACTCAGTACCATCATGTGCTTCATTTCGCCTTCCATGCTCAACAGCTTCCAAAGCTCTTTTATCCAAAATCCATCGATTTACAGGAGGGTGTGGATACAATAAGTTCGTGCACGGGCAGCGCGTGCATGAAGACTTGGGACGAGAAGTTAAACTGAAACCCGACAAGCAAGGAGTGCAGAGAGAGATCGAGGGAGCTGAAAGAATGTTCGACTCGATTACACAATTTAAGTACCAGCGGGGAATAAACCTCTAGGGAGGCATGTAGGAAACCACCATCCACGCACCCCGGATAAGTCGCCAAGTGTCTCCACCTGCCTCCCTGCAACTTGCGTTGCAAGGGCTTCGAACTCTGGCCTCCAGCGTGGAAGTCCAGGAGCCTACCAACGGAGCCACCCTTGCGGGTGGTAGTTCAATACGATCTTGTCGCCTTCTATTTGCAATAATCTCGCCCGGCGGACAAAAATGATCGACGTGATCACGGGATTGAAACTACTTGTCATGACCATCAAAAGATGAAGCTAAAATTCTTGTTCCGGCTTCGGTTTTGTTTTCACCAAAAAGCTTCTCGCCTCTTCCTCTGCGGCGTCGCTGCTCTCGTAGAAAGAAAGGATGTATGAGCCATTGTACACGAGCCAAACGAACAGGATAAGAGGGAAACGAGAGTTGGGTCTCGACGGTACTTGTCTCCGGCTTCGGTCTTGGAGATCAACGTGATTCCTTTGGAGGCAAGGACATTGCAAAGCCTCCGAAAATTGTTTTACGTGCAGAATTTGCAACGTCCTCTCCGATGGGACGAAGAGGCGGTTGGGAATTTGAGGGACGGTGGTGGCAGTTAGAGTTGTTAAACGGGTGGGTCGGGTCGGGTTTGGGTCGGGTCATTAATGATCCGACCCAAATTAACCCATTAACCCATTTATGACCTATTTATGTTTAATGTAAAATTTTCGACCCAAACCCGACCCGACCCGACCCAACTCATATCGATAAAATATTTTCATATTTAACAAATTTAGAAAAACTTGTTCCTATGTTTTTTTAAAGATTATATTAATAAAATACTTCCAAGCTTTTATGTATATTATTTTTAAAAAAATTGTATTGCTAAAATATTTTTATACAATATAAATTTAATGGACAATTTTTATAAATTTTAAAATAATTATTTTAAAAAAATCGAAATTTAATTATTTTTTTTAAAATTAAAATTTTAATTATTTTTAATTTATTTTTAAAATATAAATTTCTTTTTCTCTTTTCTTTTTTCTTTTTCTTTCTCCTTCTTCTTCTTTTTGGCCGGCGGCCGGCCACGACGACGGCCGACGACCAGCCACAGGCGAGCCTTGAGCTCGCCGGCGTCAGCAAGCTCGAGGCTCGCCAGATCTCAACATGTTTGTTTGGTCATGTTGCACCAAGTTGTGAAAAATCTGAATTGTGGCCTTATTGTCAAAAAACAACCACATCTCTTACTTAGGTGGAAAGTCTAAGTTCTGTCATCAATTTCTTTAACCACAAAAGCTCACATAGTTCTTTAGTTATCCCTCAAAACTTGGCTTCAGCACTTGAAAAGCTACCACTTTTTCCTTCTTACTTTTCCATGTAACCAAGTTTCCTCCCACAAACGTAAAGTAGCCCGATGTCAATCTCCTATCTATTAGACACACAAAAAATCTCATATATGAGGTTTTGCCAGCCCAATCAACATTAGTAAATCCTTCCACCTCATGGTGATTATTTTTCACAAAGAATAGTCCTTTCCTTGGTGCTGAGTTTAAGCAGCGTAAAATCCGAACTACAACATTCATATACTCCTCAATAGGAGTGTGCATAAATTTGACTTACAACTCCTACAACATATGCAGTATAAGGCCAAGTGTGTGATAAATGAATCAGTCTCCCTACTAACCTTTGATATCAGTCCTTATTGGTCAGTACCTGATCCAAAAAGTCTCTAAGTTTATGATTATGTACTATGGGGATATTAGCAGGTTTGCAGTTCAACATCCCCACCTTAGTCAACAAGTCCAACACATACTTCTATTGAGACAAGAATATAACCTCCTTTCATTTGGCCACTTCAATACCCAAAAAATATTTCAGGCATCCCAAGTTCTTCATCTCGAACTCATTTTCTAGTTTCCTTTGATTTTATGCAATCACCTCAAGATCATGCCTTGTGATGATCATGTCATCTACATATATAATCAATGTTATCACTTTGTCATGCTGTCATTTCAAGAACGATGTATGGTCTAAATTACTTTGAGTGTATCCAGACATTTTCATTGCAAAGCTAAAGTGACCAAACCAAACCCGTGGTGATTGCTTTAACATGTACAATGACCGCTCAACTTTACACCACTTTTGATTTGTCACCATGTGCATATCCTAGTGGGATTTCCATGTAGATCTCTTCTTCCAAATCTCCTTGTAAGACCGCATTCTTTACATCAAATTGATGTAAAGGCCAATCCAAATTTGCTGCAAGTGATAACAATACCCACATAATATTTAGTTTTGCAACTAGAGAGAATGTTTTTTTAGTAGTCCACACCATAGGTCTAAGTATATCCCTTTACTACCAGACGTGCTTTATACCTCTCAACAGAACCATCTGCTTTCTATTTGATAATGAAGACCCATTTACATCCTACCGCCTTCTTTCCCTTTGGTAATACTACAAGTCTCCAAGTCTTGTTTTCTTGTAAAGCTTCCATCTCTTCTTGCATTGCTTGAACTCACTTGGGGTCCCTCAACGCCTCTTGTACTCCACCAGGAACTCTACTTACAGAGACATTTGATACAAATGCCTTCAAAGGTCCCAACAATCGCTCTGTCAAAACATAATTGATAATTGGATATTTCAACCTTCGTTCTTTCACATGTGATGAGTACCTATTTGGAGCCTTGCCATGATTATGTATGTCGGGCAATTTATAATCAACCATCACACCAATATCAACAAGCAAATTATGTATGTCAGAACCTACCTCAGGAGTATCCTCAGAAGAATCATTAGGTACTAAAAAGCGGGTACATTGAAGTGGAGAGGGTTGTTCCTTTATCTTCTGCACCACATCAAACTGATAATCAGATTTTTTTATGCACTACTGCTCATTTTCCTGTGTCCCACCACGATCCATGGCCATACCATTGCCCATCAATGTTGCTTGCTGCATCATGTGGACCTGTGTGTCGCCCTCCACCTCAACCCTCATGTCACCAGGTGTTTGGGCTGTTGGGTCATCTTTTTCCGAAGTAAAAATAGCCTCAACTCCTACCATCATGCCATCTTTTCATCAATCGGTCCTTTCACTAGACATCTCCCCCTAAAAGGGATGATTGGGCATAGGGAAAAAGAATTTAGACTCGCTGAAGGTGATGTCCATTGTGACATGGATTTTCTTGGTATTCGGATTGTAACAACGGTAGTCTTTCTAATTTCTAATGAGTGCCATAACCACTAAAAACACACTTCACCACACACGGATTGTGTTTTGTCCATCGGTTCTTATGGAGATGAACATATGCCACACACCCAAACACATTAGGGGGTAGCATCATGATTGAAGGAAGATAAACATGGGATGCAAGCGCTTGGAGTAGAGTCTGAAAGTTTAGCACATGAGAGGGTATTCTGTTCATCAAATGTACGGCTGTTACTACGATGGCATCCCAAAATCAAGACGGAACATGACCACCCACAAGGAGTGCCCATGCCATCTCGAGGATATGACAGTTCTTTCTCTCGGTGACACCATTCTTTTATGGTGTCCTAATGCAAGATATCTCATGTATGAGCCCGTGGTCTTGAAAGAAAGCTTCAAGATGCTGGTTAATATATTCCTTGCCATTGTCACTATGAAGGACTTGAATGTGAGTTCCAAATTGTGTTGCAATCATCCAATGAAACACACGAAATATTGCTATCATTTCATCTTTATGCTTCACTAAATAAACCCAGGACATCCTTGCACAATCATCCATGAATGTTATAAACCCACGAATGCTTGATAGAGTAATAAGTGGAGAAGCACCCCACACATCTGAATAAACCAAAGAAAATGGCCTAGTGCTCTTATTAAAACTTAAAGAAAAATGACACGATAGATCTTTGTCCAAATACATGTTTCACACTAAAATTCAATAACTGACAAATTATGAAACAAGTTTGGAAATAGATGCTTTAAATACTCAAAAGACAGGTGTCCTAAGCGACAATGCCATAACCAATTCGTTTTCTCTTTATTAGTAGACCTATTGCTTGTGTGATGTGTTTGGCCTGCATGGAAATTGTCAACATAGTACAACCCCCCCCCACCTTTTTAGTACCACGTCCAATAATCTCCTTCATGAGGATATCCTAAAAAAAAAAAGAAGACAGATACATAAGAACATAATACTTCAAAGCATCAGCAAGTTGGCCAATAGAGAGCAAACAGTTTGACATAGAGGGCACTAGTAAAGTATGAGACAATGACAAAGAAGGTGTAAGATCAACATTGCCAGCCCTAGTGATGGGATAGCTAGCACCATTCGCTTTATCGACACTCTATCTCCTCGAAGTGGTGCGGCATATAATATCATTTGCATTGGGTGTCATGTAATCAGTTGCCCCAGAATTAACAATCCACCTCTCTCCACCACCTTGAGAAGTACTAACAAGTGCCCACACCTAGTGTTACCTTCAAGAGTCGTGGTAGAAGTATTGGCGGCATCTACCTATGGCACCAACGAGAAATGTGAGGTCCCGGTAGCCAAAGATACTCGCCCTCGTTCCATAACATTTTCTGTCTTTTTTTCGGTCTACAACTCCAACCAACCTAGATGACAATGCAACTTAAAACATGTATCTTTGGTATGTCTACAATTACCACAATGAGCACAACCTCTTTGGTGTTGTGGTTTAGCCTTCGAACCAGTGTTAGTTCTCCCTCGCCCAGACACAACACTAGGATGGACTATCTAGAGAGTTTTGGGCTCATTGTTAGCCTCAACAAAGCATGAGACAGCCTTCCCTCCATGTGACACCAAAGTCACCACAATGTTAGGTGGTTCGATTAAAGACAGCAACAGCTTGGCGGACATCCTCCCGCCTCACCCTAGCATAGGCTTGAGCCATTATTGGGAAGAGATGCATCTACAAAACATCAACCTTGACATTGTCAAGGCAGTCATCAAGCCTATTAAGGAAGAGATATACACGATCTTCCTACACAAGAGTGTTGTAGTGCTCAATATCACAAGGACATGTCATGGGATTAGGCCATCAAAAATCAACCTCCCGCCATAAACCCTAGAGATCATTGTAATACTTTTCAATTGCGATGCCTGCCTACTTCAGTCGCAATAGACGTCACTTCAAATCATACACTTAGGAGACATCAGTTCCATCAAAGAATGTAATAGCCATCGAATCCCATACCACCTTCGCTGTTGGGAAATAAATAAAATTGCCAATCATTGCTTGATCCATGGAATTAACGAGCCATCATTTAACTATAGAGTTGTCAGACTTCCACTTCTAAAAACTCGAGTCGGTCAAAAGTGGTGGGGGCAGATCCCCATTGATATATCCCAATTTTTCTTTCCCAAAGATATACATCTCAACAACTTTGGATCAAAGGCCATAATTATGGCCATCCAACTTGACTACAATTGGTGGAGTGGGGGTTTCGGCATGAGAAGGTGCAGCTTGACAGTTGATCAAAATATATATCCACTTGGACGTCAAGGTTTCAATGAGTGCATCGGTAGTGAAAGTCCCTGAAGAATTTGCAACGCCCCTGTTGGAGCTAGAGGATCCATCTCGGTGGGTGGAATGTCATCCACCATGAGTCTTGGTAGTGGGTATAATCATAGTGACAATCGCACGAAACCACCATGCGGCTATAGTGAATTGGAGCGGTAAAAATTTGGATTCTAATTAGTATGAATACAAAATCCCTAGATCATGGCTCTTATATCATGTCAACTAGTAACCAAATCGATAAAAATGAATTCTCTCCTTTTTTCGTTCTTCTTCTGTATATCTTCAAGACTATAAACACACACACACACACACACACACACACATATATGCCCCCATGAGTTACCCTAAAATCTCCTACAAATCAGGAGATACACATATACAAGAGATCCTAAAATAGAAAGAATCCTATTTAGGCCCTAATTTATAGCTCATAATTGACAGCTCATGTTAACAATCACAACCATCAAAGGGACAAAGCTAAATTTTCATTCTGGCTTCAGCTTTGTTTTCACCAAAAAGATTCTCACGTTTTTTCTCTAACGCACCCCGAATTCTATAGGAATGGGATGATTCGACCATCCTTCCACCCAAAATATGTAACCTCAAACCATCAAAATCCAACTCTTGAAAGCCCCTGTCAAAATCGTTCACACTCTATTGTCCACTAACTGAGGAACCTAAAAAGATTTGGAATAAAAGGGTGAGCAACCACGAGAATAGAGGGGTAAGCAACCAAAAACTCACTGGTAGTACATATCGTCTAAGAAAATCAAGCCTCCACATTACACATTTCAAACTCAAAAACATGACTCATTTATGCCAATCCAAAATATAACAACTTACAAGAATTAAATGAGTTATATATTACTTCAACCTGGCTATATCAATAGTAGAATTTTCTATTCATCCATAATGTCAAAACAAGCATTGTTAGTTCAATTCAATAATCAAACTCGCCATATCTCATGTTAATGATCCATTCTATTTTCCAACCTCGTATCACATCACATTTCAAGACCCTAGAGGTGACTCTCACAAAATTCACGACACCATGTAACACTTAACCCTTGAGTAGTATAAGGCCCTAGAGGTAACTCCCACAAGATTCACATCACCATGTATCACTTAGCCCTTGACCAACACATGTTAATAGTACAAGGCTCTGGAAATGGTTCCCATAAAGTTACATTATTGTGGAACACTTAGTCCTTGAGTAATACAATGCCCTAGAGGTGGCGCCCACAAGATTCACATCACCATGTAATACTTAGCTCTTGACCAACACATGTCAATGATACAAGGCTCTAGAGTTGGCTCAACGAAATTACATTATCGCGTAGCATTTAGTCCTTTGGCAATCCACATCACAATTAGCTTCACCAATCAAAACATAACTTTTTACAAATCAATTCTCTGCACAAAGTTAATTCAGAATCCGTATCATAAATTGATTTCACATACCTAATTAAATCACATTTCATAAATCATACTCAAGTCAATGCAATTCTTTCTCAAAAAGGTTTCGCAAACCCAAACTATATCATTTTTCCTAACTCTGTTCATCAAACAAATTTATATATATATATATATATATATATATATTCATAATACATAATACATTTCTCACATCATTACGTAATTCATATCATAAGCCAATAACAATTGAAAACATCTTTCTCATTGAACATTTCCTAAATCATCAAAGAACACATTCCATAAATCAATTCTCATCGTAATATACACATTTAAACTTTCACTACATACATAAAACATTTCTCAAATCATTCTCAAATGAATAAAAAGTAGTAATTGCTCAGTCTATTACTTTTGCCTTTTAGCCAAATCATGATTTTCACAATATTCCTCATATTTTTCCTTTTCAAAATATGAGTTTGCAAATTTTTAAAACGAGTTAACATCACTCCCTTGGGAATGGCCATGACCAAACAATAAAGCTCATTCGAATCAACAAACTTACAATCCTATCATATAAGCGAGATATTACATCAAAATCAAGTAAAGCTATCTCAACTACGGCTCAGCTAAACTAAGTTTAAATGCTAACAAAATATCTCTTACGTGCTAACAAATCACATACTCAAAGCAATTATTCATATCATTTGCAATAATGGTATGCAACAGATTAGGAACCACTTGGACCGCCCGAAACCAGACTAGATCGGATCAAAATCGGTTGTTCTTATTGGGGGCTGGTCCGATTACTAGTTCCAATTTAGTATAACCAGTGAGTACTCGTTTGGTTCTTGGTTTTAGGTATGGAACCTCCCGCCCGCCCCTCTATCCACCCACCCGGACTAGACCTATTTAAAAAAAGAAATTTCATCTTTGATACTTAATTATTTTATAGTTTTTCGACCATACACACACACACATATATATATATATATATATATATATATGTATCTAATTTTATCTCTTGAATATGTAATAGAATTAACCCATTGCCTTTTTTTTTCCATCCTAATAATCAATTTACTTGTTTTCTTAATCAAAACAAAATAAACAAGCATGGAGGAAGGAGAGAACTGATTGGAGATGTCCATAGAGCCAACAACTCGTTTTAAGAGTATAATTAGGTCTCTTCTTAGCCATTCCCATGATTAGATTAGGTTGACATTGAAAATAGATGAATCAAACAATCAATGTTTTAACTTCTATGGAGGTTGAGACTTTTAACGTGGAATCTAATTCTCCACATGTTTCTGGTGTTGGGGAAACCTTAAGAGGACCACACTATAACCTTTGAAAAAATTAAGTTTTTATCTAATGAGTATTGTCTATTTGCTTTGCCTTATAATTTTCAATCGTTAATCAAATTTAATGGACTGGATTTGTGTCCGGGTCCAATTCTCGGGTAGATCCATGAAACCATCAAGTAGGTCTTGTTTACAATTTTTTGGAATCAATCCTTAGTGGGTGGTTCCCGATTTCAAGGAATGAACCACCCACTCGGATCATGCTCACCTCTCGTTTGCAATTTAAAACTTGAGTGCGAAATTTGGTCACAATATGATTCTTTTCATTGAATCTGTTTTAAACGTACTTAATAGTTAATAGAAAGACATTTCAACATGCTACTAGAACCCAAATTAGCCAACCCAAAATCAAGCCGAAAACCAATGAATTACAGCCTCGAAGTTGCTGGGTGCACATTGTTTATCACATGCGGAAAACTTTAAAATTTTGTTTCGGACAAATCATAAGTTTAAATCAAGTTCCATAAAATCTTAAGGCTCCACAACGTCTTAGACTACTATTTCCACAAAAATCATAGCTCCAAAAACTCCTTAATCGAACCTCAAAGCTCAAAATCATCTTAACCTTGAATTTGTGTTGCATTGCGTTCTGTAAGCGAGTTAGCTTAGTTTGAAGCATCCATGGCGAGAATGTGCGAAGTCCTCTCTCTCTCTCTCTCTCTCTCTCTCTGCGTGCACTCCTCTATCCTTTTATTACTCTCAAATATTACACCTTTCAGGACGTTGCTACTCGCGTATAAAGAACAATATATAGAGCATTGTGTACAAGTCTAACGTGGCGAGAATGCGCGAAGTCCACTCTCTCTCTCTCTTCTTCCTTTTTTTTTTGTCTTCTCTCCCAAATGCTCTCTCTCTCTCTCTCTCTCTCTCTCTCTCTCTCTCTCTCTCTCTCTCTCTCTCTCTCTCTCTGCGTACACTCCTCTGTCCTTTTATCTGAAAAAATATTGGGTGGTCCGGGACCGCCACGTCAGCGTGGTCCCGGACCACTCACACGGCGCCACGTGTATGGGGAAGCCCGACAAAGGACGAAAACCGGGGCCCACTTCTCTGACGCTCTCTCTCCTCTTTCTCTCTTTTGTCCCCTCCCCTCATATGTGGCGCCATATGAGTGGTCCGGGACCACGCTGACGTGGCAGTCCCGGACCACCCAATATTTTCTCCTTTAATCTAAGCCAAGCGTGACCTCTCTCCATCTTTGACTAATCAACCTTTCTTTTTTTTTTTTTCTCTTTTTTCTTTCTAAGTGGATCCCACCACCATTTCTTTGACCTACTCAAAACTCTCAAATATTACACCTTTTCTAACGTTGCTACTCGTGTATAAAGAACAATATATGAGCATTGTGTACAAGTCCAACGATCGTGATAAGAAGGAAACAAGAGTTGGGTCTCAACGATACCTGTCTATGGCTTTGGTCTTGGAGATCGACATGATTCCTTTGGAGGCAAGGGAATTGCAAAAGCTCAAAAGACCGTTTTCCATGCAGAAGTTGTGGCATTGTCTCCAGCAGGACAAAGAGGTGGTTGGCAGGACTTGAGGGACGGAGGCGGTGGCGCGCCATCGTTGGTGTCTTTGAGAGATGGAAGGGGTGGACCTTAGGAGGGTGGTAAAGGGCCGCGAAGAAGGAGGTGAAGGAGGAAAAGACTGCACCACCACCATTCTTGAGCTCAGCTCCATCCTCTCTCTCTCTCTCTCTCTCTCTCTCTCTCTCTCTCTCTCTCTATATATATATATATATGTCAAATGGAGGTCATGTAAATATATAAAATTAGTACTATGAAAAACTTCAATTTGATATATTTATGACAAATTTATCTAAAATTAATTTTTTTTATTACCAAAAACCCTAAATTGGTACAATTGCAAATTTGCTTAAAACTAATATTTTCACTAAAAAAATTCAAAAACATATACATTTATGACAGATTTACTCTCAATTGAATTTTCATTATATTGAATTAACATTTTCAAAAAACATCAAATCGGTACACTTGTCACTTAACACGTATTATGCAACACGGTCATTTGACCATAAAATTTAATAAAAATTGATGGATAATTAAATTATCAAAATGTACCAATTTAAGGGTTTTTATGTCAAAAAAATTAGTTTAAGGTAAATTTATCATAAGTGTATAAGTTTAGGGTTTTTCATGGTAATAACCTAAATATAAATTTTGAAAACTCATGTTTAATCTTTTTAGCAAAAAAGTAAAAATAAGCTTGATTCTAACCCTATTTTTGAGAGGAAAAGTACTAAAAATATCATAAACATATTGCATTGGTATTAATTCAGTTATAAGCCTTTCAATTAGTCTAACATAGCCATAAACTTTTTCACATTGGCACCAATTGAATCCATTTGGTCAATTTAAACCGGAAATTGTTGACGTGGACACCATCAATCATACGTGCCACGATTGGTAATGACATAGATAAAATTTATAATTTTTAAATATTTTTTAAGAATTTTTTCATTTTTTTCATTTTTTCATTTTTATTTTCTTTTTTTTTTTTCTTTTTCCTTACCCTTTGGCCAACACCGGCGAGGTCATTGGCCAACCATCGTCCACCAAAGGCTGGTCTGGGCGAGGGCTTATACGCCCTCACTAGCCACTAGCAAAGGTGTCAAGCCCCCGCCCAAATTCAAGCAATGGCCAAAACCCTCGCCAGCCACAAGCGAGGGTCTTCACACTCTCGCCGGCCACAAGTGAGGGCATGACCTTCATGCCCTCACCCGTGGCTAACAAGGGCACAAAGGCCCTCGCCCAAACTAGTTTGAGGTCGGCAACCTCGCTGACCAGTGAAAGGGTAAAGAAAAAGAAAATAAAAAATTCTAAAAATATATTAAAAACCTATAAATTTTGTTCACGTCAATGTCACCCATGCCATGTAGAACGCCGGCATCCACATCAGCAATTTCCAGCATAAATTAATCAAATGGACTCAATTGGTATCAATGTAAAAAAGTTTAGAATTAAATTAGTCCAATTGAAAGGTTTATGACTGAATTAATACTATTGCAATAGGTTTAGGATTTTTTTTTTATACTTTCCCAATTTTGAGAATGGGTTGGGTTTGCATTTTAATTCTTTGTGAGCAAGTGCCATGATAATAATGTACACTTTAAATCACCCATCCAATTTTTTATGGCAAAATTAGATGAAAAATAAATTGTACTATCAAAACCTTCAAATTGATACACTTATAACAAATTGATACCGAAATTAATTTTTCTGTGATAGATCTATTGCAAACTAATGTTTAGGTCACTAAGAACCCATACAACCGCAATGAACTTACCCTAAAATTCACATGGATTTTCACGTGGATGTGTTAGCGGTTCAACAATGTCATGGTGAAAGAAATTCAACGGAAGCTGACAAAGGGTAAACATAGCACTGGGTGTACCCAAAAAATCCATCATGGATGATTTCGTCAGAGACACACGCATCGGTAAGTTCGTCATGGATGTATAGTTTATGCTTTTCTTTTTTCGTATCGTCTTCCCATCTTCGCATGCGGCTGGTAGAAAAAAAAAACTTTAACAAGTATTTATTGATGTGACTCGTAATAAATAAATAAGTAAATAAAAGAAGAAGAAGGAAGATCTCTTTTTCCGTTTTGCTATTTCTCCGACTATATTAACAATTCAGAAAGGATACGTCACCATCATCATCTTCTTCTTCTTCTTCTTCTTCTTCAACCAATGTCGAGCATCCCCCCTACTACTACTCCTCCTCCTCCTCCTCCTCCTCCTCCTTCATCTCCATCTCCTCCGACAACGAGCTCGCTCCTTAGCGACCTCCTCCGCAATTCAGAAAGGATACATCGCCATCTTCTTCGTCAAGCAATGTCGACCATCCCCCATCGTCGTCATCGTCCTCCTCCTCCTCCTCCTCTTCCTCCTCCTCCTACTTCATCTCCATCTCCTCCGACAACGAGCTCGCTCCTTCGCGACCTCCTCCGCAATTCAGAAAGGATGCATCGCCATCTTCTTCTTCATGCAATGTCAAGCATCCCCCGTCGTCGTCGTCCTCCTCCTCCTCCTCCTACTTCATCTCCATCTCCTCCGACAACGAGCTCGCTCCCTCGCGACCTCCTCTGCAACGTCCTCTCTCGCCTACCTGGGATATCCCTCCTCAGGCTGAGGCCTGTCTGCCGGGAATGGCGCAACATCATCGACGACCCAGGCTTTGCCGAGGTGCATGCCACGAGCGGCATCGGGGGGCCCCGGATCCTGCTGCTCCTGCAGTCGCCGCTGCCTAGGCTTGCCGGCTGGATGGATCCCCGGTTCGTAGCCCCGTTCATAATGAGTGACGAGCTCCTAGTGACCTCACTCCCCGAACCAGTCGCGAGCTCGTGGCTCTACGGAGAGGGAGTTTCGTGCCACGGGTTGCTTTGCTTTGACGACCGCCGCCGTGGCGGCGGGACCCATCTCCTCAACCCTCTGACACGAGAAATCGCCTTAGTGGCGGGGCCGAGCGTCGCACCGCGCGAGCATGGGCACCGGCAACGGATCGCCTTCGGGTTGGACCGCCTGACTGGCCGGTACAAGATCCTGCGCGTGAGCTTGCTCTTCGGTGGAGACCACGCGATCCGCGGGACAAGGGCAGAGGTCCTCGATCAGGGCTCGAGGTCGTGGAGGGACATAGCGAGCGTCCCTCCCAGGCTCTTCCTCGGAGTCCCAGTGTACGCTGCCGGATCGTTCCACTTCAGTGTCGCCGGCATCGACGCAAACAACTGTGGCCTAAGGATCTTGTCCTTCGACCTCGCGAAGGAGGAGTTCGTGCCAACTCCATGCCCGGAGTTCCAGAACGCCCGCCTGATGGTCCTCCGGGGAGCGCTGGGGCTCGTCGACCTCTCACAGAACGAGAGCATAGACGTGTGGACGATGGAGGGGGAGGGCGGCAGGCGGTGGACAAAGGAGTACAGCATCCCGCTGAGGGTGCCGTGAGTGTTGAATACTAGTACCCGGTCCGTAGAGTTTCTGGGCTGCGGCGGCCAGAAGATAATGCTCAGGTTCAAGGGAAGCATCTTGAGCTACGATCCAGCGACTGGCAAGGTGAAGTATGCGCAGAGAGGTGGCGCATCGCTGGCCAGAGCGATGGGCAGCATCACTGTAAGCTTGCTGTCGTAGGCCAAATTGTGGAATATGGACAAGGTCGTCCTGCCTTTAACCGCGGTTATGAAAATGGGGAAAGGCGGATTGAGTTTAGGCGAAAAAGAGACTTGAGCTATGATCCAGCGGCGACCGAGGAGCCGGAGTACATGCAGCGAGCGGCACGTCGCCGGCGGCCAGAGTAACGAGTCGGTACCACTGTGAGTTTGCTTTCGCCGGCCAAATTGTGGAATGCAGACAAGTCGGTCCTAGCCTCGATTCGGTTTTGGGAGAAAAGCCGGGTCTTCTTGTGATCCAAAATTTAGTTAGGGACAAATCTATCACCATTCGACATCTTTTAGTTTGTAATAAATTTGTCGGTTGTGTAAACAGTTTGGAGTTTTTTTTACCAAAAAATTCATTTAGAATCAATTTTTTACGAATGCATTAATTTGAGGATTTTTTTATTGTATTAACCATAAAAGAAAATAAAAGTTGAGCTAGGATGGGAACTCGGAGTAAAAGTTAGTACTTTTTTTTAGGGTGCATTTAGCAACTTGTTTGAAAATTTCTATTATTTTGTTCTCAATAATAAATTTAGAACAGAATTCTGTTTAGTAAATTTTTTGTTTATGGAAATAGATTTGAGAGAATTCGGCCCCATGCATCTCCACTCCTCAAGGGACAAACACAATGCAAATAATCTGAGAATAAAGGGAAAAAAGAAAGAGTCTGACCCAAAAAAAAAAAAAAAAAATTAAAAATTAAAAAGAGGATGTATCCGGGCACTTACTTGATTTTACTTTCATTTTTTATTATCGGAATTTGTTTTCTTTTTCGCGGTCGTGCCTTAATTTTAAGGTTTTCATAATCTAATACCCGTTACTATCGTGCGCTTCATTTGACCTTCTTGACAGCTTTTCAAAGATCTTTATCCAAAATTCATTGATTCACAGGGAGAGTGTAGATCTGATAAGTAAAGATCTTTATCCAAAATTCATTGATTTACAGGGAGAGTGTAGATCTGATAAGTTTGCACGCCAGCCGCACGTGCATGAAGGCCGATGTATTTGCGCGATTTGAAGCGTGTATTGGCACGAGAAGCTGAACCGTAACCCAACATGGAAGGAGTGCGGAGAGATCCTTAGGGGGCTGAAAGAATGTTCAACTTGATTACACAATTTAAAGTACCAGCAGACCCCATCACCCTTGAGATTCAGCACAGGCAGAACAAACTGTACAAACAGCTAAACATCATCCAGCTAAATATGATCTCGTCGCCATCTATTTACAATAATCTTGCCTGACAGACAAAATGATCGACATGATCACGGGATTGAAACTACTTGTTGTGACCATTGAAGAGACGAAACTAAATTCTCATTCTGGCTTCGGCTCGCTTTTCACCAAAAAGCTTCTAGCCTCTTCCTCTGTGACGTCGCTGCACGTGTAGAAAGAATGATTTATGAGCCTTTGCATATGAACCAAACGAACAGGAAGGAGGGAAAAAGGAATTGGTCTCAACAATATCAAGAGAAGCATGATGTAGGAAGATCTGATACCTGTCCGCAGCTTCGGTCTTGGAGATCAACGTGATCCCTTTGGTGGCAAGGAAATCACAGAAACTCCGAAGATCATTTTGCAGGCAGAATTTGCAGAGCTGGTGCAAGAAATCATTGAACTGCTTCAGTTCCTGCGCAAGACGTACCATGAATCAAGCAGCAATCATCAACCATTGATGCCATAACCAGCCAGACAGGCAACAACGGTTCAAATTCTTCAGACCATACATGCTTAACAAAGGTGAAACGAACTTAAGATCATCTATGATGTATTATGGCGTGCCCAGATTGACACAAGGCATATTTAAGTTAGCACTGAAGATTTGCCCCAACATATATGGAAAAACCAGCTGACATGTCATTCGACAAAATGGTTACATTCTAAAACTATGAAGTGAGAGATAGAGAAAAGGGACGCAAAATTGCACTTCTTGGGGGTCCCATGAGCAAATTTCAGAAACGGCGAAGTTCACAATTGTTGGATAGAAGTCTGGGACGAAGAAACATATGCATGAGATCTTTCTCATAATGTTGAGAAAAAGAAAGGTCAAGTTGTCTCTAGATGCGAAAGGGGAGCATAAATTATCAAGAACATAGTTTTCCTTATTTTCCTCAAAATCAAAACAAAAGAACTCAAATGAAAAACAGTTGCATATTAAACAACTACAGGAGGGAGGGAGGGGGTGAGAGAGATAGTACTTGCTCAAGGATGCAACCCTTGCGAAGGGCAACCAGTAAATCCAGCGCTTTAGCATAATTATCTCCTTCATAAGAGTCCTCAATCAGGTCATGTATCTTGTTTTTCATTTCTGTTATAGCTCTATTGACCCATTCGGGGTTGTCCCTGCGTGACATCATTGCTTCGAAATCTTGGACTGGTGTCGAATCTCCAATTTTCTCAACTTTGCCACTGTTTTCAATGAGTTCGACTTCGGTTTTGCTGGAAATGCGTCTGTAGTTGTCTTCATCGTCGGATCCAGACGGTTTCTCTCGCATTCGCCTTGTTGATTTCTTCAGCTACAAACCAGGAAAGATATCGCCAAAATACATAAAAAGGCGAAATTGGACATTTCTGTTTCAGAGGAGATTCAATAAAACTAACCTTAGGCTTTTCCTTCACTTCAAAATGTCTAAGAAGTGAATCGATGGCAGATTTTTTTTGGGCAAGAAGTTCTGGATCAGGTTCAGTTATTCTCTTGAGAGTTTTATCAAGTGGCGGGACAGCTGCATCTGGGTGCTTAGACTTCAACTCAAGATAATTGTAGAAACGCTGACAACATGTAAACAGGGAAAATAGCTTAAAAGAAAGAAGATATAACCCAGAAACCCAACAAATAATGTTCAAGCCCCATGAATACAGGAAAAACCAACAACTTTCTACACATATCTACAACACTAGGTGCTTTTCTCACGATTTGACCCAGCATCAAACTGAAATCATTTTCTTTTATGAAGTTCGAGATAAGTTAGCAACAGCTAGTGGATTGAAAATGTAGCACCCATTGGGTTTAGTGAAAATAATTCACTCCTGCATTCACAATTCACTCATTGCAATATAACCAAATATAAATGCGAATCATAACCAATTAACCTCCATTTTACAAGACAAGGTCAGGCATTAAAACACTATTACGCTGTGCTGATGGAGATTAAATTTAGACAGAGTCTTTAAGAGATGCAAGTAAAACTTGTTCGGAAACCCAAATCTGAAGAAAGAAATGACTACCCATTCTTACTTTTGCTTGAGAAAATAAACCAATCCAACCACCTTCGAAGGCCATGTGGATTCTGAAGTAGTCCATCAGGTTTAAAATAAGCTACTGAAAGGTTTATCACAAAAGTGGGAAAAGTTGAAGCTCTGTACCCCTTGAATACAAATGTTATAGAAATCTACCAGTGACTATTCACATTAACACATACCTCTAATTGACAGAAGTTTGTAGCCAAATCTAGAAACATATTAAGCTATTTGTAAGCATTTGGAATTGTTACATAGGTTCATGGAAACCCACAAATTCCACACTGCGAAATTACTGTAAGTCAAACCAATGTTTGTAAATTGCAAGCAGGTTATCCATTCATTTGAAACCAAGATAAATGGTACAGAATTTAGCCTATCTGGAGTAGGTGAGTGACCTGTAGTTTAGCTATAAGGTTTTACGAAAAAACTAGACAAGTGATCACCTCACCTCCAAAACAGGATTCGGTGTAAAATCAGGCTGCAACATTTCCTTTCTATCAGAAGGTGTGAGATCCAGCATTTTCACAAAGTTATCTGCAGCCTCCTGTTGCTCTTCATCTGGCAGTAATGAGGCTGGAAGATTGCTGAAAGAGGGGAATTGAAATTCCCGAACATCCTCAGCAAAAGGAAGTATATTGAAATAAAATGA
Source organism: Eucalyptus polyanthemos subsp. polyanthemos (assembly GCA_017140185.1). Taxonomy (NCBI): domain Eukaryota; kingdom Viridiplantae; phylum Streptophyta; class Magnoliopsida; order Myrtales; family Myrtaceae; genus Eucalyptus; species Eucalyptus polyanthemos. The sequence continues at coordinate 18,023,365 of CM029460.1, read as the reverse complement.
ATCGGGCTGCACATAAAAGAGTATGTGCACGTTAGATGAAGCCTCACACAAACCAAAAAGGGGGAGAAGATCAAAGAACTATAAATAAATAACTCTATATTGAAACATACCACATGATCATTGTCAGAAACATTTGGTGTCAAAACCCCCACAACAACATTTCCTTGCCCTTGCCTCCACACACAGCGTAGAATGGCTACTTTATGCATTTCCTTCATTGCTCTAGCTAAAGCAGAAACTGCAACAATGGCATTCTGGTCACCAGGATCAGCGATGAAAATGTTTACATCCTTCATGTAATGGTGCCTAGTACATTTACAGAGCAATCATCAAAAAGGAAAAATGTGAGACTTCTGACTCATCATAATTTAAAACCAAAATAAACATATAAGAGAGGCAGCTACATTGTACCTCATGATATTTGAAGAATCTGTAAATCCCAAAAGCTTCACGCTCTTTTCAGGCTTGAATTTCACAGCATCCCATTCATCAGCAGATATTGGAACTACTTGAGGTCCATATCGATAACCTTTAATCCTTTGTTCTGGGGGCACAACTTTATTAGCATCTTCAACACTTTTGTACTCATAATCTACCTTGACTTCATGAGAGGCAAATTTATCAGTTGAAGGTGCTTTATCCGAATATTTCTTCAAAGTTGGAAACTTCTCCTCCGATGTTTTCTTGTAAACCCATACCTGATTACATTTCAAGTTAATAAGTCCGTCATAAATTATCTTATTTCCTAAGGAGTAGCAGAAATTGTAATAGCTTAACAGAAACAAGTGCAGATGATGAATCATTACACTAGTGGTGTCAACAAGCTGTGACACAAATTGCCCCTTCAAGAACAAAAAGTAGCAATTACATGGAAGCAATCAGAACATTAAATCTTAAGTCGAATTGTCAAACTTTAGATGTCATCTTGGAAAAAGGCCGAAGCAGGAACGTTGAGGAAAAATTATCCCCATGGTGCCTTCTCAAATGTCATATAATTGTGATCTTACAACTGTATATAAGCAACCAGCAGTTGTGCAGCTTCCAAAAGTAGAAAACATACAAAAAATTTTACCTGTTATATAATAATACTTTTTCCATAAAGATCATAAAACTCACCTTTATCTTGAGTTTGGGGCTGATTTCAAGATCCCCTCTAAATATTGTAACAGGGGATATATTTCGAGTTTTAAGTGCACCTAGTAAAGAGGTCGAGCTCTCAACAAAGATGGTCTTTGCACGGGATTTCTGTGGAAACAGGTTCAATATCCGATCATTTTCCTCCATCACAGATACATTTTCACCATGGACTACACTTTCCCTCACAACTACACATTCCAATTTCATGCCATGTGAAGTCATTTGCTCGGCAATGGCATTGACCTGGTCTTCTTTACCTCCCTCGTATGGATCCTTGATTGGAGATAAACCATTAGTCATTAGACACAGTCGTTTCTTCCCCTTGTTTGTCGAACTATATTTCTTTATCAGCATATCCATCCCAACCACAATTGCATCAAGAACTAGAGAGCAGTCAAGGCAACAAGGATGCAGGGTAATCAACAACATCAAACACAGCAAATAAAGACATTATCCAAGTCCTAGTATATTTTGTCCTGCAAATGATACTAGGAGGTTCTTTCAATTGCTGTAAAAGACATATCACTGTTACAGGGTACATATACAGAGAAAAATAATGATCCATGCAGAGATAAGCTTCTTTTGATATTATAGCAAAATAGTCCAGCCATATTTTGTTTTGAAAACTGTGTCTTCTAGAAATGAAGAGAGGACAACTAAGAAAGCTGTGAGAGGTAAGAATCCAAAATATTGAGAATAGTAGGTTCTCAAAGTAAACAGAAAAACTAAAATAGCGTTCTACAAGAACAAATACTCATAAAAGTTTGGATACAATCACCAGGTACAGTCCCTCGAGGAATTTGCCTCAAAGTTTCAACAAGATCTCCATCAACAACTTTAATATTTTGTAGAACGACGACATGTTCATAGCCACCCACTTCCATTGTCAACTCATTTTCAGTCTCTGAGCAAAATAGAGTTCGATGTTAGTAATTCTCAATCTTACAACTAGAGAACCTACATTATGAAAGTATTAAAAAATTCAGTTAATATATCTCTTCAAGCAAAATGATATGATTTTTTGCAGAGCGAAATATGCACTGGGCAGAAACCAAGGGTGGAGTTAGCCACTTCAAGAACCGCACAATAAATGATATGATTCGGAACTATGTCATCTCTTTCTGTCTACAAACTAAAGAATGAATCAGACAGCACAGAAATAGGTATAATACCTTCAGTTCCAAACAGGACAACCCCAACTTCATCATACTTGCTGTAAACTAACTGCACAGTTATTGGAAGGAATATTAGCTCCTTCAAAGTGAAAAAAAAATCACTCTTTCTTTTATAATCCTAATATTGGAGAAAGTCAGGGACATACAGATTGACTGAACACAATACAGGAGGAGGGAGACCAGTTTACTAGTATTTAGTAGTGAAAGAAGTCACAAAATTTCAGACTTTCTTTGGCTTCCATCCTCCTCTGCCGAGGTGCAAGAACATTCTCTGCCTTTACAGAAGGGATAGACAGACAAGCATACAGACAGAAGTTTACAAATTGATGTGCCTGTACCTTCTTCTGTACTATCATTGAGCAGATTTTTTCAACCTCAGGGAGAAGATGGTGCATCGATGGTCCTACATCAAGCAACAACACCAATGCTTCCTGACACCAAAGATTCAATATTATCATACGTTTGCAGGGACAACTAGAAATACCAATGTAGAAGAAAACTAACTGACTGAATGAACATTGATATGCATATTAACAAGGGAATGGCTTAGTGTATGATTGGCATAGCTGTAGTGGCGCTAAAGTTGCATCATGTTATACCATAGCTGTGCTGTAAAATCTTGTAACATATGTTTTTGGCAACATATTCATTGAAGTTGAAGCTCCTCAAAGTTGGATGAGGCAGCTTAAAGAAAGATGCCACAAGCTATTACAACTGTGAGGGTGCTGTAGTTACTAGGAGTTCCTCAAACACCTTATGAAAGCTATAACACCCTTTTCATAGCTATAACTGCTGGGGGAAAGTTGAACCAAACAGGTTTGTAGTTGTGAGGCTAAATTTTGAGTTACCAAAGGATGACGTTACTTGAGATTACATAAATGGATTGCCGAGATTGTTTCCTTATGCAAACAAAAGACTTCCTTTTACACCATCAGAACTCTTATACACACCAAATATTCTGAAAACTACAACACAGAACATGATCATTATATTACTCAAGATGCAAATAAAAGTATTCGTTGTGACCACATATTAAGAGAAGAAAGATCATATAGAAAATAACCCATCCAACATTTGCCATTTCCTTTGGTAAAACCAAATTTCAACATAAGGTAAGTCCAAGTAAAACTTGAATGATTACTAATGAACCTGGAAAAACTAAACAGGTTTCCCCCCCCCACGTAGCATACAATTGATAAGAACTTTGACTTCCTGCCAAAATTTTAGTCTCCATTGAGTTCATGGACCATAACATCTAAGGTCAATCTCACTATAAACTTCATGTAGAACAAGTTAAGGTGATTCAACCAACTATGATTTCGCCCAAGTCGAACACTATTCATTGCATGTACTTTTGCTCAAAATGCCTACTTTACTCCTCTTGTTAGAATAAATTGCATAACCCAACTGTCCGAATATCAGGATTTAAGGAATTGCAGGATTCATTTTCTAGGGAGAGCTTTTTCACTTTAAGAAAAAGTATACCAGTGAGCCTAGAAATGGCTGACTGCAGGGTGCATGCCACTTGTACAGAATGCCCTTTCATAAGCGGAATGTGATAAAGGCAAGCAATTTATCAACAGATTGTACTCTATTAGACGAACAACCATTAAGTATCGAGCAAATTTAAGGTCCTTTCAGAAGAAGCAGCTTGTCCCATTAGACAGATTAAGAATGTCTCACGGCAGGATAATGACATCAAGAAACTAGAGGAAGCATCTCAGCTCGCCACGAAAGTATATCGTGTGACACTCATGCCCTGTGGCAATGAGAAATGGAGAAGCCGGCTAATAAGAAGGGAGAGTTTCAAAAACTCAAATGCAAAAGTTGTTTGGATAAGTAACTGAATATGACTGGGTAATTTTGGTAAGCAATTGGTGTGGCAAAAGTAAGTGCTTGGCATCAACTCATGCACTGGAATATCGAAACCAGATACTTATGCAACACCCAATTGCATGCTGATATACTTGGCGGGGCTGAATTATGTCCTCTTTGTCAACCGCATTCCAATCAAATTGTATTAGTCTTTCATGATCCGATGACCAAAAGACTAGTACAGCGAAGCCCAGAAATGGGTAAATTCACCACTTGCAGATTGAACTCATTCGGAGGTTTCGTGCGAGGGTGATCATATAAAGAAGTACTATCCCCACCCAGCATCAAAGAAGCTGTTCTCGATTCAATCAACAGCAATTTTTCTCCTTTCGCCTTAAACACAACAGATATCTGAAAAGCGTAAGAAACCCAGAACATAAAACCTAGGAAACAGAACGATAGCGACAAAAAGCCGTCGCCTTTCGTCAGCACACGATGTGGGCATCACCGAATTTGAACCTAAAACGTAAAGAAAGCGAAGCAACCGAACCGAAACGAACACGGAAGCAACATTCGCACGGGAAGAAACAAAGGAAGCATGAACAAACACAGTCCAAGATTGATGAGAGTTGAGAAAGTACCTTGTTCCGAGCCATCGGAAGAGAGAGAGAGAGAGAGAGAGATGTAGCAGCTTGCGAGGGAAGCTCGAGTCTTTTGGGAGCAGAAGGGCCGGGAGACTCGTTCACTTTTTAGCGCTACTTTCTTTGTTCAAAATAAAAAATAATTAAGTTTTCAAGTTTTTTTTAGTTTGATAAATCTTAGGGGTAAAGGGGTCTTTTGAAACTAATTGTATCGACTCGTGGATAGGATAAGCGGATCAATTTGTGAAGCCATGATTTCGCAGTGTCCTAAACAGGCTGTTTACGACACAAATTCATTTATATGATATTCAGATTTGTTAAATTTCCCTTTATGCTTTGTGTTGTGCGAACCGATTATACTAAGAATTATTGGCCCTAACTAATGATCAAGAACAGATCTTCTCAAATCATGGAATTTAGGTTCTCTGGACTGTTTGATAGAGATGAGTGAATCAAGTTTCAAAACCGCTGGTTTAGGGCTGCTTGATTTCTTGCTGCGCACCATTGAACGGAAGACGAATGCCTAGCTGTTTTTTCTTCTTTTTTTTCTTTTTTTTTCAGTCTCATAATATATGAGTTATATATATATTACATTATATGTAACGATAAGACAATACTAGCTTAGATTTTAAAAGAAATGGAAAATAAACTATTCAAAGCAAATGGTTCTAAACGTGCTAAGATGACCGTCACGAATTCATTTTGTGAATCCGCCTTCCACATCAAAACATCATCAAATTGATCTTGGTTGAGCAATCGCATGCTATGGTATTGATCAATTTTCCAAATTATAACTATCTAATTAAGAAAAATGTATTGTAAAAAAACAAGAGTACAATATGATTTTTTTATTATTATAAATTAATAAGTTCTTAAGAATATTAATCATCATATATCAAGAAATAACCACGTGAATATCATTCTCCATAAGCATCATTGAACATCACGAATTCAATAGAGCTAAATCCATTATAACTTGGCAAACCATTGAAATTCAATCGCTCCAATTTCTAGAAATCACATCAATCGAGTCAAGTTATGTTGTAGGATCGAGTTATGCCTAAAGAAGAAATCAAGTGGTTGCATAACTAAAGCTTAGATGAAGACGTCTCAAACTCAAACTCAATTCAACCCAACTCACCCCAACCCAATTGGACCAAATTTACAATTGCTATTGGAAATGAGTATGGTTCATATAGATAGTTTCAATCCTAAAATCGAGAACCATTCATCAAAGATCGATTCCGAAATATTGAATTGAGAATCGTCCATTAATTCCAGAGGATTGGTCCTATAAAGCTTCCCTCGACAAATCAGAAAATGATAAGAGAAAGAAGCTTTGTTATATTGATCTCTTCTTGCCCTTTGCAACTTGTCAAGCTTCTGCACGAGTTGCCGCATTGAAGCTAACAAATTAAAATGAGCCTAAGACCCTCAGATGCAACGCCAAGTAACATCTCCCTGTTTTCTTTTCTTCGGGACAGTCACCAGAGTGTCATAACTAGGCTAAAATTTGTTTTGTTTCTTTGACTTTCACGTTTAATTTCTAAATTTAACGGTCCAACCAATTCCATTAAAACTGGATTTCAGTGAATTGGGTTGCATGTGGTAAAAAATATTTCAGCTCCCGGAACAAAAATTTTTGTTTTTTTCTTCAGGGGAATAAAAAAGAATGTAAACATCTTTGATAAAACTTTTGTTCTCAGAAATAGAAATAAAAAGTCGAAAAAAGTAATTTTTTGTTTCCGAAAATAATTTTGAGAATTTTTTTTTTGTTCTTTATTCTTATTCTCTTTTCTATCTTTCTTCTTTCTTTTGGCTGGCAGCGCCGAGCCTCGCTAGGCCAGGGCAAGGTCGACCTTGCGCCTCTGATGCCCTAGCAAGGCTTGGCCGCCACCGTGGCCAACCACTGGCCACAAAAGAGAAAGAATGAAAAATATAATAAAAATATTGAAAAATTAAAAGAAACAATAAAATTATATAAATTTACCAAACGTATTTCTATTTTCAAATATAAATTTTGTGTAGAAGCAAAGACGTTCTTATACTCAAATTACCTCGAATAGAAATTTCAAAAAAAAGTATATTTTTATTTAAAAATTATTCTTTAGAATATAAACGTTACTAAACCAGAAATTTGATTGGTCTATAGGAAAACCATCGGTTCGGTTCGGTCCAAATTCTGGACTGTCCGGGAAACTTTCCAGTTTTTTTTACACACGCTTGGTTAATGGTTACTGCCGACGCAAGCGCACGTGCTGCATGCGGATGGTGCTTTTTTACTTTTCTTCGTGTGTGTTTGGCAGGAGTTGGCGTGGCGCGTTGACCCGCCAAGCGCCCTTTCGGTCATCTTCTCCTGTGGCCCGATGGCGTGGACCGGTAGACCCCTCCCCCTCATCTGACTCCCCATTAAGAGAGCGAGAGAGAGAGACGAGCATTGGAGTTCATCAATGGCTTCAATGGCGGCGCCGCCGCCGACCACCATCATCTGCCGCCGCCGCCTCGCCGGAGCCAGCCGCCGCCGCAGCAGCAGCAGCAGCAGCAGCAGAGCGTCTCTCCCCGCATCGCTCTCTCCCTCGACCAGGACGACGAACCGACGCCGCAACCCGTTCCTCGCAGGTTCCCCTCTCTCTCTCTCTCTCTCTCTCTCTCTGCGCTATTGCTCCGGATTGATTCGGATTTCGGAGTGCGTGAGGTGAAATTTTTGCCTTTTTTTTTTTTTTTTTCCTTTTTTTTCTTAGGGAAATCATCCTGAGGAGCAGCGAATTGGCCGTGGTCGGAGCCATTTTCCAGTTCGGGTACCTTCCGCTCGTCCTTCTCATCGATGTGAATCGTTGGTCGAAACGAAAAAGACCAAATAATGGAAAAAAAAAAAAAAAAAAAAAAAAAAAAAGGAAAATTTTAGTTGCGTGCTGGTTTTTGCCTTGCTAAAAATCGGTGCTTGTCGAGTGTTACTCGTCTGGAATCAACGCAATTTTGACCGATGAGCCGTCGAGCTCGCTAATCCTCCGTTTCCGATGGCTTGTCGATGTTTCTGTTTGGATTCCCACTGCATAGACATTATTCGCGGCGATTTCAGGGTGATCTAGTTGGTAGAATTGGCTTAGCATGTAGGTGCTGATGATGATGTTGGAGATTATTGTTGAGAATTTTGGAATGAATGTGCTTTTGCTTGCTGGATTCAATGTAGTGGGAAGAAGCCAGAGTATCTGGGAGTGCAGAAGAGCACGCCGGCTCTAGCTCTGTGTCCGGCCACCAAGAACTGTGTTTCCACTTCAGAGAACATCGCCGATCCAAACCACTACGCCCCGCCTTGGTAAAGCTTCCGATATCTTCTCATTTTCTTTATATGATTACTCGGTCGAGAGCGAGATACGAGACTGGTGTGTACATAATGGTGTAGCTTCGTGATAATTAGCAAGGATATCTAGAGATGCGGTTGAGTAGCTTGCGATCATTTAGTTTGAAAGGGCACTTCCTTCTTCGGATGTTGAAACTTAAAAACAGAGGAGAAAGAAATGGGGAAAGAAAGCGATCTTCTTCGGGTTCCTCTGCTTTCTGCAGAAAAATTGTGGGTATATGAATTAGGAATTGGAAAACTTGAGCTGCATACCACGATTCCAATATCACCATTGAAGTTATGGAAAGGTTAAATTAGATTCTTATTTTCCTCCATGGCGAATGTGCAAGAAGGAGTAGAGTGTCTCAGCCTAATGGGTCATACTTTCGAAAGCAAAACTGACTTCACGACAAGCAATTCGCAGGCGAAACACTCGATCAGTCAGAAACACATGATTCTTGTTGTTGTGCAGTCATGTTCTGTGGCTCCTATTCGAAACAAGGAAAGGGACCTAACATTCAAGTCCCATTATGATTTCCACTCTTCTGAACAGTCATCACATTCCTTGACTTTGACATCTCAGAAGAAAAGAATGGTGCCTTTGTGGTTTTAAATGCTCGACACTGTAACATCAGTCTGGTCCCTGGCATATCAGACTCTATGGCAGACAAGACATGCAAAACGTGCATTTCGTTTTGAGGTGCACACACTAGCTGGTCCACTAATCTCTGCGTGTTTTCCCCGCTTTTGATGGCAGGAACTACAACCCCGAAGGAGGTCGTGGCAGGAAAAACCCGGTGAGCCGAGAAGTGGCCAAAGAGGAGCTTATAGAAGTGGTAAAAACTTGGACAGACTCAAATTATACAGCACCTCAAACACTGTTAGCGTAAAGCCTTTGCGTGCAGTATCTGGACGGTTTTCTCACTCATTTTTCTGATTCCCGAATTCATTGCGTGCCACACAGATAAAATCACTGAAGCCGGATAAGTTTACACCTCGGATAGTTGAAAACAAGAACGACTACCTTCGAGTGGAATACGAGAGCCCGATATTGGGGGTATACATCTTTTAAACTTGAAGCATTCTGGAGAACAAGTTCTCTATATTGGTCGTTTGAAAAGAACTGACATTGTGTTTCCTACAGTTTGTAGATGATGTCGAGTTTTGGTTCCCACCCGGAAAGAACTCGATTGTAGAATACCGATCGGCATCAAGAGTGGGAAACTTTGACTTCGATATCAATAGAAAGAGAATTAAGGTGAGTGCCTTTCTATCCATTGCTAACTCAGCTGATTATTCTTTAACTAGCGCGAAAACACCTGTTTGACGGTCGGGTCGCTTGTGTCTCAGGCTCTACGTTTAGAGCTAGAGAAGAAGGGATGGGCATCTCAAGACAGCTTCTGAAAAGGACATTCGTTCGTTTCTTGCATTGGCTTTCAACTAACATACCCAATATCAGCTGGCCGCCATTCTCGGTCACAACTTCTGGTGAGAATCGGAGGCTAAATTCAAATAACTATCTCCGATTCTTCGAGGGGCTTTTACCAATCGTGGAGCCTCATCGTTTGCTTCGGCTTCAAAAATCACATTGTATCAGCGAATCCTTTTGGCTTTGGAATCGCCTGTATAAGTAATTAATGATATATTTCCTTGTAATTCTGGTCTCTAGTCTCTCTGCCATGTGCTAATGAACCTCACTTGCAGAACAAGTTCCTGATCCTTAAGACATCAAAATTTGCTTCGGACAAACAAGGAAAACCACCATAGGAAGTTCCAACACAGAATGGAACTTGTATCGTTTGGATAAAACTACCCTGAAGTTTGGTTACTGCAAATAAAGCACCATCTAACGATGATATTCATCTCTCGCGCAAGCATCATAATCGCAATAATTTCCATAAACACGGCCAAAAACATGAGTTACAGCCATCGGAAGGCCAGATTTATTCCCTGAGAGTGCCATAAGAAGCCTAAGACAGCCGTGAAGGAAGGTTATGACCATTGGAAGCCTTTTTTCCTGGATTCTTTCGGTTCGTTTTTCGACCCGCGTCGCAGACCAAAAGCCCAAGGCCCAATAAGACTCGGTGTAGACCCTTTCTTTCCAGTATCGCTGAATAAGGCGGTGCAGCTAAGGATTTTCCCTTCATATGTACAGGCAAGAGAGAGAAATTGAATTATATATGGTTTTAAGAAAAGATGAGCGGTCAAATATTTGGTCAATGATTCTAACTTGGAATTGTATAATTTCTTCTTCTCGTGTTAAATGACACTGCTGGAATCCACGTTACATCACAACAGATTAAATTGAAAGGAACTTGACCGGGATGGTACCGGAGAGACGACAACTACGGAGACCGACAAGGTGACGGCTGAATTCGTCACACTCCTTACCCTCCCATCATCAACAATCTCTATTTCCACTAGTTACAGCTATGATTCATGCTTCGCATAAACACGATAAGAGTCCGCTTGGTAGATTCCGAGACTCCTCTTGAACCGTGTCGAGGCCCAGCTCTTGTCAACATGGCACATTGGATTATCAAAGCATGTTTTTACACCTAAAGTTAACTGACCTTCATTATCGACAAGTGACAAGCTTGGTCGAGTATTCAAGAGGTCACTTGTGAAGAAGGGGATTGATTTAAGGGTACTAATCGACAGCTCATTAGTAAGAATGTAGACAACAAACGAGAGAAATCGACAGGCCTCGTTGCCAAAGGAAAGAAAACCACCATAGGATGTTCGAACACAGAATGAAACTCGTATCCTTTCCATAGAACTACCATGAAGTTGGTTTAATGCAAATAAAGCACCGTCTAACAATGATATTCATCTCTCGCACAGGCATCATGATCGCAATAATTTCCATAAACAGGGCTAAAACATCAATTACAGTAACCGGAAGGCTGGATTTACTCCTGAGTGTGCTAAAAGAAGCCTAGGACAACCACCAAGGACAGTAATTGACCAACGCTTGCATTGGAAGCCTTCTTTCTTCAGCAAAACACTTACAAGGACCAAAGTTTCAATCCTTCCTCAGATCCATAAATTCCCGACGGAGACCCTCGGCATTCAAGATGACAATTTCCACCTTGTCTCCCTGCAGAATATCAACAACATAAGTGAATATTTATGAACCAGCTACTGCTACACACCTGCAAACTTCTGTTCGAACAATATCCCAATATCTGTTTGACTGTCTATACTTTTCCACTTCCCCCACTGGCAAGCCAAATTCCAAGAAAACCAACTAAACTACACTGTGAGTGGTCTACAGGTAATTCTATAGCAGTATCTTCCGAAGATTCAACAATCTGATGAATGCTTTTTCATGTGTCTCAGGCCCAAAAGTATTTTTCATTATCTTTTGATTTTCCCCAAGGTCTGACCCAGGCACAAAGAAGGGTGCATCAAAGTAATTAAAAGTCCGCCAATAAGTACACATTTCTCTGTCTCTCAAGATTAGTGGTGAGTATAAGATTAAGCACAATGTCAACTCACTTGTTGTGCCAACAAATTTCATACTCTAATCAAACGTAAGGAGTTTAAAGATAGATATGAAGAAAACACTAGAACTTACAGTATATATATCCCTTTCAGTTGCAGATACAAAAACAGTCTTGACCAAATCAATAGCTTCTAATTCTGAAAGTGGAGTAACGGCATCCTGCAAGAGTAAGAAAATAAATAAGATAAAAATGCAGAGAAAAGCCAAACTCCCATAAATATATGTAAATAGTTCTTGCCTGTGCAGGCAATAAGAGCGGGCTAGGAGACTTCAGTTGGTTATCTAGAAAAGGCATTATTAGAGTTGAACCAGATCCCTGTGCACTGTAGCCAACCCTCTCATAGGAACCCACAGCATCATATGTAAAGACGCAACCCTTTCCTGAGATTTCCAGTAAAAGTTGAGATTGTTCAGAAAGTCATATCGTAACTCAGCTCACAACTGGAAAGTTGTATTTGCATACCTTCACTATCAAGGCCACCTAGAACATTAAAAGCATAATAGGGGAAGAAGCGCTTGTAGTAGAGGGTATTAGAAAGCAGTTGAGCCATAGCAGGACAGCTCATTTGCTTGTTGTGCTGATGCTGATAGATCTGTTTTAAATACACAGAAAGACATTTCAATGAATAATAGAGCATCTTTATAGCATGTCTCTTATGAATTTTCAAGGACACAATAGCATTGATCCTTCAAATCCAATGGAAAAGGATTATCCACTAAAAATAATTAAATTGGTATCTGCTGAGAAATTCATGCTTTCAATTGATAAGTAAATATCTGTCCAGAAAGAAAAGAAAAAATCGACAGATGCACAGAACATCAACCAAACCACCCAGGAACACTGAATAATCCATCATCACAAATTGCAAAATCCTAACATCCAAGTTACAGAACAGAACATATACCTGTGAAGAAGGCATAAATCAACAATTTGAAAAACACCGAAAGATAGCTTACTGAGAAAACTGGAGCCTAATGAAAAACATGATGATAGACTCATTAAAGGTTCACTAACAAATGACATGCATCCTAATCTCTCATTTCCAATAGCATTAATTTCACTAAATTTCCTGTGTCATCTCATAGGAAATGGCCAGGAAAAAAAAAAAACCAACGTTTTTATATCTCCCAATGGGAATTAGATTCATACTCGACCAATATCCAGATGGTTTATTTTATCCAAGATGAATAATGTCAAATTTATGGAACCAGATATCAGAATGTGCATTCCAATTGTCTCAAATAGTAATGACGAAGTGAAACTGACTGAAACTTCATTCTGGACCACCTTTTGTAGAATCCATGTTATTTATACCAATTGTAAAAAGTTGAGAGTTGTTGTCTTAGCGACATCTCCCATCTGTGAATGGGAGGCCAAGAGTTCAAACTTTGGACCTTTGGGTGAGAAAACAGTGTAGTTTACAGGAGTCAATGAACCTTTCTCTTATATAACCAAAAAAATTCAGTCTTAACCCAAAAAAATAAGTAACCTATACAGATACTAGCATACTTGGCCCATTGTCCAATGAATATTTCCAAACTTTGCTTCAGCTATGAGAACCTAATGTTCTAGAACTCCTTGGGAAGAAAACAAATACACCAGTGCAAATATTTCCCTCATTTATTTTCAACCCACGCAAGTTCCTTGACCAAAGCACATCAAAACAAATCTCAAACAAAACATCAAAACCAAAATACATTAGAAACTTTTGAACATGGATAAACCCTTAACAAATGACCAAAAATACTGCCATGACCACCAGAAATAAAAGGGTGTAGCTCCCATATCCACCAGAAGACCCGAGTGTCTAAGAAAAATGACAAATAGGTGGCCCTTCCCACCAAAAGGAAAAAAAGCACGATACTGATTTTCTCCTTCTTACTCTTCGAGCCAGACCCAAACAAGGAGAGATTTTTCTGGATAGGTAGAGATAGTTATCATTTACTTAAAAACCTTCCAATGCCAATTTCAATTTATGTAAGCTAACTAGCTTATAGCATCAACATAACCATCCATTCATAGAAACTGAACCACAGATCAGTCTCAGCAACTCATACCACCGCACAACTGTTATGTGTTGATAACACGCTCCAATCATTGAAATGAAACATGCAGCAGAAGTAGGTCATATCAAACTTGGAACACCACATTAATGGCCAAGCAAGTCATAGACGAGAAAAAAGTTACAATAAAGTAAAATAAAATATCTATGCAAGTCCAGATACGTTTCTTCTTTATCAAGGAATCAGAGATGTATATGAAGTCCAATTGAAAGTCTCCAAATAACTCACCAAATGCCTAGCAGCTAAGTGCTTTTGTAAGGCTTTGATATCAGCTTGAAATCCAGAAGAGGCCAATACAGCTTTGTCAGCCCTGGAACATTAAAAAAAATAATGAAAAAGGACTATCAAGAATTTAAGCCCTCAAAGAGCCATATGTCCAGTGAAATATACACACAAAAACCAGAAATAACAGAAGTAAAGTAAGGTGACGCACGACTCCAACTCATTCTGCCACAGAGAATGAAATCGTCTTAAATATTCAATGAAGCTTTTCAAGTTCTAAAATGACTCATATGGCCATACGCTCAACTTATTTCCAATTTCTGATGAGAGAAGAAATCAATTTCAAGAACCTTTTGAACAGGACAACCTAATCTATTATCCCCCTTTCCAGGTATACCCAATGCCCTATTCAACCTATCTAGCAAGCCCGACAAGATATGCAGAATCAATCCACTAACGTGAAAGTTTCAACCTTGAAAGGAACCAGAGAGAGAGAGACAACAAGAAGCAGCAGCCCCCTCGGAGCCTATCAAGCCATTTGCATATAATTCCCTCCCAAGCATTCTAGGCAACATCCAGCAGTTCAAAAAGAAAGCATTTTGACACCCGGCTATGCAAAATAGCTGATTCGCCGAAATCCCAAAGCCCATCGCGTCACAAGAAAGAGCATCGAGCGCCGACATTCAGCTCAAAAAGCATCAGAAAAAAACTCGATGGAAAAAGGAAGGGGCGGCGCGCTTACAGTTTGGAGATTTTGGAGTAATCGCGGGTGAGGATGCTGTAGCCGGTCGACATCCGGGTGTCCGCCGCGATCACGCAGTAGTCCCTGCCGGCAATTGCCACGCAAGATCTGCGCAGAAAACAGTCGCGGAAGATTTCAACGGCCGAAGAACATCGAATCCCACCGCCATCAGACACAAGCGCGCAGAGAGAGAGAGAGAGAGAGAGAGAGAGAGAGGATACCCTCCATTGTTGTCGTAGGGGGACCAGTTCGCCTGCTGCTTCGTCATCGTCGGAGGTGGGGAGGAGACCGGAATCTGCCGGACGGAGGAGAGTTCGCGCTCGATTTCGTCGTCGTCGTCGGTCGTCTGGTTTCTCAGGGCTCGAATGGAATCCGATCGCGAGACAAGCTGCGAAGTAATGAAAGAGAACCCTTTTCTTGGGCGAGCGGCCAGTGAGCTGCGGTCCGAGTGACCAATTTGCCCCCGCTTGACTCCGTTTTTACGCATTTGCCACCGCCCCTGTCTGAGATTTTTGCATTTTTAATTTTTTTCGCTAGAATTTGGAGATTAATTTTTTTGCTTTTAGTATTTTTTAGCATAATTTGCAGCGTGCCCACTTTTGATATTTTTTCCCTAATCCAAAAGATTTGAGAATTCCATAACCAAGATGTGAGAATGAACATATAATTTCATAATGATAAGTCAAAATTCACAAAATACTTTTTAAAAGTTTTAATGGAATGATCATTTTTTCAACATATAGTTAAGCCTAATAATCGAGCCATAGCACAATTTTATTTTCAAGCTCTCTTTTCTTAAAGTTCTCATTGAACATCCAATATTTAAAAAATTCGTGCACTGCATATTCCAATCATATTGTTCCCAACAAATTGCACCTCATAACTCAATCCGAGTTCATAACTTTATACACGAATAGATATATTTAAATTTTTTGAATCATTGATTATGAAAATCTTGGCATATTTTGAGGGGGAATGATTGCGAGAAAGATTTGATTTTGGATTGCATTATAAGAAAAAAGATATACCAGAGTGAATGATGTGAAGTATCTAATTGGAGATGTGTACTTGCTTATGATATACCATGGGACGAAATTTAAAGTAGACGACTTTTTTAATTGTTGTAATATATTTAGTTCCATTTACCTTTAAATCATCTTGGGCTTTTAAGAAGAACCTGGGCCGAACCCAACAACTACTTATAATGAACAAGAACATCAAGCGTGACAAAGCCCAAACAATCCTAGCCTAATCCAACTAATCCATATTTAAAATATAGAAAAACAAATTGCAGAGACTTCTAAAATGACAAAAATATTTATACATTTTATTGGTCTAAGAAAAAAATATTTATATTTTTCTTGGTTAGAAAATAAAATTTTATTTTTTGGTCTAAGACAAATTTTTCCTTTACTTTACCAAAACAAAAGAGCCCATCAAAGGGGCACCAAAATAAAGTAAATTCCAAAAATCTTAAAAGGGATCGACAACCCAATTTGAGGGAAGGACATTTTGTCTTTGGGCTTTAGCCAATAAGTCGCGGCCCTCTAAGATAAGTCCAATGGCTTCCCATAAAGGCTGATTTGAATACTTGATGGTGTTGACTATTTCCACACAATCTAACTCAAATTCAAAGACTTCACTTTTTCTCTCTTGCACGAACTTTAATCCTTCGAGAAGAGCTAGGGCTTCTAGTTAAGCAAGGGATGAAGCTGGAAGAAATCTGGCAAAGCCGTCACGAATAACCCCCAAATTGTCTCGGATCAAGCACGGAATTGTTCCCATCGAGACCCCATCATGTAAGAAGCATCGGTGTTTATATTCAAGGTATTACGCCTCAAATGGGAGCCAAGCATGAGGTAAGTCCATGTTCATCGAGTTGGAAATCGTTTTTTGGGGCTCCATTTTCTGAAGTTTCCGACTATATTGAGGGCCGAGTCAACTATGGCTTCTAGATTTAGAGTTTGACGCCGAAATGCAAAGTTGTTTCTTGCCTTCTAGATGCACTAGAGAGTAGCGACGATTGTGTAAAAGGGAGATGAGTGGTTTTGTTATTCGAGAAAATTACAGAACCAACCCTCAATTCATGAAACACTTTAACTCAAAATCTGGAATTGGATGGTAGAGTTCGTCCAAACGGAACTTGTCCAGGGGCTGAGCAAAAAGAAGTGCTCGATCATCTTAACTTCATGGTGACAGAATGGGCGCTTGGGGCGCTTGGGCCAAGTAATATTCTTTGCCCAAATAAGTTGTCTTTAGTCAGCAGGACATTTTGGCGAACGCTCCACGAGAAGTTTTTGACTTGGGAGGAGGGTTCTTAATTACCAAATTTTGTTCCATAACTTGCGGGTGACTGGAGTGATGATGACGCTTGTGATGCTGATTGATTTCTCCTTTGTTATCGAATCCAGTCATATTGTGGCATCCCAAAATTCAAGACATCCTCTAGAGAAATTAAAGCCTATAATTAGGTAATGAAATTACCTATGGTCTATGTGCTAGCCATTAGTTTTCTTAAGGCTAGATGTTATTGTGCTTGTGTTTATGAATTTTGAATTTAGGACTATAGGATAAATTAATAATTTATGCTTGGCCATGTACTTTATAAATTAAATTTCAATGAACAAAATGTCCCAAGACTTTGGCCAAGATGAAAATGGAAATTTAAAAATATTTATAGAAGGAATTCAAAAAAAAAAGGGGGGGAAAAGTGGTTAATTTTCGAATAGGCCTTAAGCCCATTTGGCCTAAGCTTTTAATGGGCCAAGTTGGCTGGCCCAATAGAGGCCCAAAGGAGTGGTCGACCAGCCCATTTGCCGGCCCAATCCAAGCCCACAAGCCTTGCATGCGAGCTGCCAAGTGGCATGGGGGTTGTGCAAGGTGTGGCTGCCCCCATTGGCCATCTTGGGCGGCCACATGCAATATAAAAGCCACTAAAAAGAAAGAGAGAGAGAAAGGGAGTGGCTTGTTCAGCCAAGAGAGTGAGCTGAGAGATTGAGATGCGAGAGAGGAGGAGAAGGAACCGTCGCCGTGATCGTCGCCGGTGTGCCGTCCGTTCGTGCTGATCGTGAGGTCTAGAGGCAAGTTGGGAATCCACTTTCTACTCTTGCACCAATGTTTTCGCATGAACTGTTTGGAGTCAGAAACTTGTTTGAGCTTGCATGTGTGTTTAGAGTCCGATTTTGGTTTTTATTTCTTCATGAAAGTTGTAGCTAACATATTTTACTACAACATACTAAAATTTCGTGGAAAATGATGGATATTTGAGGGGTCAAACTCTCATCCTACGGAGATGCTAGATCTGGAATATTTTCGTATGAACTGTTTGAGTCAGAATGTTGTGAGAGCTTGCATGCATGTTTAGAGTTCGATTTTGGCTGTGATATCTTCATGGAAGTTGTAGCTAATGTCTTGAACTACAACATACTGAAATTTCGTGGAAAATTATGGAGATATGAGGGGTTAAAGTTCTATTATACGGAGACTTTAGATCTGCGAAATTTTCACTGACCTCTTGTTGATTTCTTGATTGCATGTTGATTTCTGTTGGAGATCTCACTTTTTTGTCTTCTTGAAAGTTGTAGGAAACACCTTAAAATACAACATACTCAAATTTGAAGCAAAAATAACAAGTGTAGTCTAGTAAATCGGCTAGATCTTTGAGATGATTGATTCTGGTGAGGTGTACCGAGATACCCGAGACTTCAAGGACTTAAATGGTGACCCTACTTTGGTTATTTGACCTAGATCCCTTCATGAAACTTGTAAAGGACACCTTGCTACATAACATACTCAAATTTCAGGAAAAAAAAACGAAAGAGAATAGATGGGTGAAATCTAAAAATTTCGGAGGAGTGTGTTCTGGACGACGTGGTCGTGGTTCCAAAAGCTTCGTAGGGTTGTAGAAATTAATCTAAAAAGAATTTGGCTTAGAGTTCTTCATGAAAAATGCACGAAAATGTGTTGGCTATCACCCTGTAAAATTTCGTAATTTTTTAAGGCCATATGAGTATTTTAATCAAATTTATTTGGAAACTGTGCAAGTCTGGCCATTACCCGAATATAAGGTGCTATTTCATGGAAATTGTGATTCTACTTGTTTGTTTAATGATTGTTTGAATATCATGATTTTGGGAAAATCATAGATATTAAATTTAATATTTATTTATGAAAATAAATAAATATAATAAAAAAAATAAAAAAATAATGGATTATTTTATTGGCCATAGATTCC
The DNA here is from genome assembly GCA_017140185.1 of Eucalyptus polyanthemos subsp. polyanthemos. Classification (NCBI taxonomy): domain Eukaryota; kingdom Viridiplantae; phylum Streptophyta; class Magnoliopsida; order Myrtales; family Myrtaceae; genus Eucalyptus; species Eucalyptus polyanthemos. The sequence goes on along the minus strand of CM029460.1, from coordinate 18,004,487 downwards.
ATTTAATTAATTCATGTTATTATGTGATAAAGTCTTGGTATGGGTGTGACATTGAATTGAGATGTATATGTGATGAAGTCTTGGTATGTGTATGACATGGAATTGAAATGTATGTACATATTCAATGTTGAGCATGATCTTGAATTGTCATCACATCATATGCCATGATGAATTGAATCATAATAATGTGAATTGAGAAAACCGTCGGAGGTGTGAGCCGATGATGCCCCGGGAGTATCGGGATGCCTGGCTAGAAGGGTACGGCCGGTTGCCCGGTGGTCATGAGTGGCCGAATGCCGGAGGGTCCTCGGGAGACTGAGTGGTGTCGAGATGCTCGGAGAGATGGGGAGCCGGAAACTCGGCATGATAATTATGTCGAGGGATACCTCGCGACGCCGGATTGGGTGCGAGATGCCTGGCCTGAAGGGTGCGGCCGGTTGCCTGATGGCCTTAAATGGCTGGATACCGGAGGGTCCTCGTGATGCTAGTTGGGGTACGAGATGCCCGGAGAGTAAAGGAAGCCGGATGATCTGAAATTGTATCTTGATGCATGGGGGACGCAAACATTGGTCTCGGGAATGAGAAATATGATGGTCCAAGATGAAATTGGAATTAAATCATGCATGATAATACATGATGATGACATATGTATGATGATATGCATGATGATATACATGATGATAATGACATATGCATGATGATGTGATATGATGATCACCCATGGTATGATATGCATGATGATATGCATGATGATATGCATGATGATGATGATGATAATATGTGATGTGATGATGTCATGATAAGGATGACATGTATGATATAATGATGCCATGATGATGATTATGATGATGACATATGATGATATGTTACGCATGATGATAAGGCATGATGATGCATGATAGTATTACGCATGGCTACAAGGTAAGTTATGCTTGCAATGCATGTATGATTTGTATGATGTATTGAGTGGTTATTGGATTCCTTTACCTGCTGAGTGGTTGTACTCACCCCTTTTGAGGACCAACATTTCAGATTAGTAGATGGTTTGAACGGTTGGATGTGACCGTGAGGAGGAGGATAGCAAGGGAAGGAGCTTTTGGACGCCGACACTAATCGATGGACTTAAAGTGTATGACTGTTTGAGGAAACATCGGTCATCTTTTGGAGTGTAGCCGAATATAAAAGACTACGGCATTTTGATGTACTGATGAATGATGTCCATCTGATTTAAGTAAATAAAAGTGTATGGCTTTTACTTATAAATATTTAGTAGGTGTGCATCGTTTTCTGAATATAGGGAATGAAGTTGTTGGATGTGCTTCCGCATATAAATTGCGCAAGGGACTGATCGAAAAAAAAAATGTAAACCCCCAAGTTGTATGGACCCGCTGCACTTAAAATGGTATCAGAGTGATATGTTAATAAGGAAAGTAAATGGTAAGCGAACTGTGGCGACCCTAATCGGATTGGGGGCCGTCGAGGGGTGTCACACATATGCACTCTTCATTGTAGAAATCCCTAATTTTGTAACAGTCTACACCAAATTGTCTTGTAGAGTTTGAATTTTTAAGGACACTGATAGGATGTCATTCACAAATTGTTCACATCCCATATGTTTTCCTAATGTAAAATCAATTCAGCAACTTTAGTTGGTTCTCTAAAGTTTGCTGGTTCGCCAATAAGTCCTCTCTTCATCCATCTATGCTCGCCAATGTTGATGTTTTTCCCCATTCCAATAGATCATTGAACTTAATTAACTATTATTTCTCTTCCCATCAACGTACTTTGCCAACCCAAGGAGGGTGGGACTTTTTCTCAACTTGCCAAAAATTTATTGTAGGAAAATACAGTCCTTTAAAGACTTAGCACCACAATGATGTTGGATTGTGAGATAGCCTGTAAGGTTGCTTCCCAAGCAAGGTTCTATTGAGGGATATCAAATCTTTGAAACCCATTCCACCCTCATCTTCTCAAGCCGCTAAAACCTCGTAGCTCCTCCAATAAAGTCTAGCTCCTATTTCATTGTTTTTCCACCAAAAGTTTGCCACTTTCGTTTCAATTGCTTGACATATCAAGACTGGAATTTTGAAAATAGACATAACCTAATGGGTTATAGCTTGGATCACTATCTTAATTAAAAATTATTTTCCGGTTTTGGATAATACGTTTTCCTTCCATCCCTCAAGCTTCATATTCACTTTAGCGCTTATCAAGGCAAATATATGTTTCTTTGATTCCCCCCAATCCAAAGAGATCCCCAAATTACTTTCCTATTTTCTCAATTTCATATACCATTAACACACCAGCCATATTACATCTCATTTTTTGTAGACAGCTTGTGCTGAAGTAAATCCCTAACTTATTCAAGTTCCCAAAAGCAAAACAACATTGGCTCGAGATTAGAGTGAGGTTCTCACATTTTGTGACCTTTCCGTCTAAGAAAAAAAAGGAGGTCATCCGCAAATAAAAGGTGAAAGAGAGTAGGGCAATACCCATTCAGCTTAATCCTCGTGATGGTATCTTTCCTTATTGCTTTTTTCATTTGAACTAAAAGGGTATTAACCACTAAGATGAACAAATAAGAAGATATTGGGTCGCCTTGTCTGATTCCTCATGATGGGTGAAAGAGAGAGAGTGGCTTGTCATTGAATTTCACGTTGAAAGAAACAATTTTAACACATTTCACTAGAAGTATAGCACAAGTGTTAAAACTTGACATAGGGGGACATTAAGTGCGAAAAGTTACTTAAGATATACTTACGTGCCACTTATTTTGAAAGTTGGGACACCTAAGTGCCAAGTCTGGCAACCCTAGCCAAAAATCCTACGTGGCTTTTTTTTTTTTTTAATAATATAGCTCGCCTATGTGGCTTTCCAAAGAGTTGAGTTAGCAAAGAAAAGCCAAAATGACGTTGTTTTGTCTCTTATTTGAATTTTAATATAAATATTAATTAAATTAAATTAAATTTAAAACTACATTATTATTATTATTATTTTTAAAAGTGAAGAAGAAGTTGTAGAAGATAGGCAAGGCCGTCAACCCATCCCCCACTACTGCCAACATGGCCACCATTGCCGGATCTAGGGGAAGGCCACAACCTTTGCTTGAGATTTAGGCAAGGGCTTGTAGGCCCTCACCATTGGTCTGCCAGGGTCATTGGTCCCTAGCCACGGCCCAACGACCCTGGTCAACCCTCCTCCCATGGTTGCTAGCTCTTCCTAGCAATAGTGTGGAGGCAGCGTGAGGGCTAAGTCCTCGCCATTCTATGAATCCATCTTTTTTATAAAAAAAAAAAAAAAAAATATATATATATATATATATATATATATAGTTTTAAATTAAATTAAATTAATATTTATATTAAAATTCAAATTTGAGGCAAAACAACATCTTTTTTGGCTTTTTTTTCCATGTTAGTGTACAAAACGACATTGTTTTACATTTATCTTGCCGTAAAAACACAATGTCAACATTTTGGCTAGATTTTCCCACTATTGGCACTTAACCGATTCATTTTGTTCTAATTTTGACACTTAAATATATATTTTGTCACTTCAGGGGTTCGGGTATCCTCTATTTACCCATTGATCGTAGAAGCCTAATCTTCACATACACCCTCCAAAAAGTCTCATTCAATTCTGTCATAAGCTTTCTTCATATCCAATTTGAGCACAACTTGGAATTTCCTCTTTCTTTTTCTTACCCTCGGGTGTAGCACTTGTTGTACAATGAGAATGTTATCCTGGATTTGCCTCCCTCCCATAAACACACTTTGTTAACTTCTATAAGATCAAGGAGTAATTGCTTCAATCTATTCGCCATCACATTTGAGATAATTTTGTATGCAAAATTGCACACTAATAAGACGAAATTTATTACAATCTTTCCAAGTTTTGAACTTTCAGAATCAAGGTAATTTGAGTTTTGTTCATATCATGATTGAGATTCCCTGAGTCGAAGAGACTTTTTACTTCATTAAAAACACTAAATTAAATTACCTCCCAATAATGCCGATAAAATTATCCATTTAGGCCAACAGTTGGAAAATAGCTTTCTATACTTCTTCCATCATTATCTTCGTTGTAAGGCTCATATTCATTTCTTCGAAAACAAGAGAGGGACATTGTTGTAGGATAGGTTCAAAGTTTCGATGTCCTACCAATATATGTGTCTTTAAAGAAGCTCATTGTCATGTCTTGTGGATCATTTGGATTTCAACACCATGTTTTATCCATTCTCTTTAACATAGGAAATTTGTTCCTCTGACGTCTTTGAATTGTCATAATGTGAAAAAGTTTGGTATTTTTGTGGCCCCATTTCAACCAATTATTTTTTTTTATTGTAATCCCCAATACATCTCATCTTGCCTCCATAAGTCATCAATTTCACTCTTCAGGGTTTGTTCCCCATTCTTCTTTGTTTGAAAGGTTTGAGCATTCACGAGAGTTTGCAAGTCATGTTTCAATTCATCTATAATTTTTTTGCCATTTGGGAATGCGTTCTTGCTCCGCATGGCCAAATCTATCGCCACTTTCTTTAACTTGTACACCATGTCACATCGACCAAGTTTGTGGAGTTCCAACTCTCTTTTATGATTAGAACCTATCCTAGGTAGTGCGAATGCTTTAGCTTCAGGATACATGATTCTCCACTCAAAGTTGCAATGTGACATCCCGATTTTCCAGTTCTATTTTCAATAAATTAAGACGGGCATTTCGTTGGCACGCATATAGTTCTTTTCCTTGAGTCGGCCACTCATGTGAAAACTAGTCTATCGGGTGAAGCCGTTAAGAGTTTCTAATGCATCTGACTCGAGAATTTGACCAGAAAGCGACCTTTCGACCGAGCTAATCTACAAGGGTCATTACGGCACAAATAAAAACCGATTAAAGGCCGGAGATAGGTCGACTCGACAGAGGCATGTGATCGAGTGTGGGTGATTCCACCGGATTGCACAATTCTTGTCGATCGACACTGGACCGACTTTTTCTATCGATTGGGTACCCTGTGTTCGTATTTGAAGCCTTGAGATTACCTCGACAACCGAAAGTCGTCAATGTTTCAAAGATGTATATTGTGGCTTGAGATGATCAACCACATGTCGAATGCATGAAAATTTCTAAAGGCTACCCGGTAGGTTGGGCCGTGCTAGTATCGTACCAAAGTGAAATTAACCGTGGAATTGAGATCGAATTCAGAAATTGGAAGTCTAGGTATGTCGCAAATCATTTCAAGATCATTGAATCATATTTGGAAGATTTTTCATGCAAGCCGAGCTCTTCAGCAAAATAATCAAGAAATGGTTAATTTGGCTCAAGAAATTAGTAGATCGCTTTTGGTCGCGCTTTTGGGACTTAAGTTGGCTCTACGGATAAATGAAGATGTGAATTGAAGTGTGGTGACATTGAATTAATTTTATGGGCTTTAATTTAATTCAATTAGAAGAGAATCAAGTGAAATTGAAGAAGTTATTGTACAAATAATTGGACCCCGGCGGAAATTGCAAGTGAACCTATTGGAATAAGGTTGTGAGAGATAGTGGAGTGTGATGTCATGCATGAGGTCATGGTGGGCCTTTTTGTGGACTAAAGAAAAAGAAAAAGAAAAAGAAAAGGGCCCCCCTTCTCTCTCCTCCCTCTCTTCTTCCTCCTCCCGTCGGCTCCCTCTCTCCCCAATTTCTTCTTGCTATTTGAAGCCCAGCAACCAGCGAAGTCGGAGAAGCCGCCGGACCTCACGCCGTTGCCCGTCCGCTTGATTGCTCGCTCGTCGCCGGAGCCGCTCGTTGCCGTCGCAACCACGCCTCGCCGCTCGGATCTCCGTCTCCCTCTCTCCTCTCTTCGCCATCTCCTTGTTGCTCGAAGGACCCAGCAGCGAACCGGAGAAGCCTTGTCCATCGCCGTTCGCCTTCCTGTCCCCGGAGCGGCCAAAGTCGCCGTCGCAAGCAAACGAAGCCAACAATCGTGCGCCTGCTCGTCCCTGCTGTTCCACGAGTCCAGCAGCGTTTCCAGATCTGGGGAAGCTCAGCCGGAGCCGTCAAGCTCACCTCCGGCCACCGTGAGGCCCCGCCGTTGGTCGCCCGAGCTACCGCCCCTCTCCCTCGCCGTTCCTCCGCCCGATTAGGCTCGGATCAGCCCTCCTCCGCCCATGATCAGAATCTGCAGAAAATGGGTATGCAGCGGGTGTTTGGCCCGTTTTGGCCGCCTTCCCGAGCCCGGATGCTCGGCCCGCTTTGAGGAAAGTCAATCCTCGCGTTGTCCCCGTCGTTTTGGTCCGCTCGGTTTGCTAATCCGGTGAGTTTAACTCACTAAACCTCGCTTAGAGGGTTAATTACGCTTTAGGTGTTCTTAGTTTATGTTAATTGTGATTAGGTGGTTAGTTTAATTTATTTAAGTATGGATTATATTAATGTGTTTAATTAGCTTAAAGTGAGTTTAATTTAAGGCTAAATGAAGGTTTATATTAATATAAGCCTTGATGTGACATAAATGAATTTACTTTTGATTTATCTAAATATCTCGAAATTATTTAATAATTTAATAATATATTATTATTCGAAATTATTAAAATATTATTATTTAATTATTTTCGGAATAAATTTAATTATTTATTAAATTCCAAAAATTTTGTCGGACCCTAAATTCTCAGAATTTCGTGCGGTCGCTGCTATGTATTCGGATTTTGAAATTAATGGTCGGATATTATAAATTTAATGTGGATTGTGAAAGATATGAATATTATTATTTAATTAATTTTCGGAATAAATTTAATTATTTAATAATCCGAAAAATTATTTTGGGACTCTAAATTCTCGAATTTCGTGCTGATCATCGCTTTGTGTATTTAGAATTTGAATTTGATGAATGAATGTGGCAAATTGAGTGTTGATTGTGATAAATATGGATTTTATTCATAAAAAACCCAAGTGTCGGGTTTTGATGCCAAATTTGGATTTTAATTATTATATTAAATAGTGGGATTTGAAAAAGTGAGATATTGGCTTTTGATTCAAAATTAGCGTGTCCCCACACACGCGAGTAATTTCTGGAATATTTTTAATATTGAGAAAAATGGCCGGGATCACTATTTTAAGTGGAAGCATTGATTGAATTATAAAGTGTCCTGAGGCCGAATATATTCTGGCTGTGTGATAACTAAGAAGAATTGTCCTGGGCTGTTGAGCCGGACTTGCCCCTATTAGGGATGCCCACGTGGTGGATGCGGGTCGCAGTTGATTCTGGGCCCATGCTCCTTCGGGAACGCCATCGACGTAGACGAAGCCGCACTCCATGGGGAGGCGATGCCTGGTTATATGCCGAGATAGCCGAACTGCGAGTAGGCTATGCCCTTGTGTGGCAGTGAATAATAATGGAATGCGTGCTAAGTGCGATTGTGATTATACGAAAGTGATGGCATTCCAATTGTTTGAGTTTCTATTACTATCTGTGATTGGGTGATTTGAATTGTGCTAATCTGCAGGAAGGAACTGAGGCGAGGTAAGTTCTCTTTGTGATGTGGCTAGGCCACCCTGGGGCGTATTTTCTTTCTAAAAGGGGTTTAGGGGGTTGAACTTGCTGAGACATCGTCTCATCCCGGTTGTGGGATTAAAATTTCAGGTCCCTAGATGGCGGTCGTGGAGGACCCGAAGCCCCAAGTCTGAAAAGGTGGATACTGAAGTGTCGGTGAACGTGTTCTGCTAGTTGGTTTAGGATAGTTCCCCTTTTGTCGAGCTGGTCTATTTTGTAGACGGTCCAGTGTTGTATTTAAACCATTTGTGTTTGTAAATGAGTGTTTGGTATTGTGATTGATTGTCTGCTTTTCTATCCCAAGTTAAATGTTGTCAGGGGATTTATTTCGCTTCCGCATGCGTAAAGAAAATGAATGGGTCGGCGACATATCCTAGGATGTTGCATATTTGATCGACCGCGGTGGGATGTGCACATGCTCGGGGTTCGGGGCGTGACATGCAAACCACCATATCAAGCCTCTTCTTTACATATTATTGCCCTTCACAGTTATAAGTCCATGTAAAAGCAAACCTTACTCTCCATGTTCGTCAATCCACAAGCATTCAAGAAGTCTTGAAATGCATGTAGTCTATAATTTTCAGTCATTCGTTTACCCATCTTTTCCGAATGATATAACACCTAGTTAAAGTCCCCTAAACACACCCAAGGGAAGTTATTTAGTAGACTCAAATGTTTCAGTTGCTCCCATAAGGTAAGTCTGCTTGGAATGTTGCTGGTGCATGCACAAAGATCGGTCTAAAAAAGCTTCCTTGCTTCGGTATCTTCCAAGTTTATTTTGAGGAATTTACTAGTGGCTAAATTTACCGAAATTAATGTCGTCTCATTCCAAAATAAGGCGAATCCCCCACCAATCCCTATTGAGTTCATCACAAACAGTTCCGAAATTGTAGTCTCCTTTTAAGCTGTTGAATAACTCTTCTGATTTTTTATTTCCATCAAAAACATCACATTGGACCTTTCTTGAGCCACAAGGGCTCTTAGGGCTTGAATTGTCAAGGATCGGGTGTCCAACCCTTGACAATTTCAACATAAAAGCCTCATTTGTAACATGGTGGTTTATTAGGGCTACCCACCAAATCCTTTTTTTTACTTCCTTTGCAAACTGAATTGGGGTATCTAAAAGCTTAGAATCATCTAACAAAGACATGCTTGAGTCCTATCCATTATATGGATTATATCTATGCACCTTTTTGGGTTTTCTAAATTTTGATTTGCAATTTTTCCTCTGTAGAGAGGTCCCTGTATTTTGCATTAAAGGGAGCTCTAAGCATAGTGTGGAAGGGACAACATGCTCATCCATTAAAGCCAGCTTTTGTGTGATCAATGTAGAGGGAAAGTGCTCATCCATTATCTTTTTTTTTGCCCCTTTCTTCATGCATCTCACTATTTTAGCCCTACGAATCCATGACATCCCCTTGACTCAAAACTAATTGTCTCAAGTCAACAGGGGTCTCAGGAAACATCTCTTCATCTCCTTCCTCTTCCATAATCTCACCATATAAGGCCATATAGAAAGGGCTGTTGGCATTAGATTCCGCTTTCAACCAGGATCCAAATAGGATATTATCATTTGTAGCAAAAAAAAAAACTTTCATCATAAGGCACCTCCTCATAATTCTTGGCATAGTGGCCAATTCTTCCTCGAGAATAGCAGAAATGTGGAAGTTTCTCATACTTTAAATATAGCCAGTGCTTTGTCCCCTTAAAGCTTGAGATCACTCCTGACATGAGAGGAAAGTTCAGTTTCAAAGCAACCCTCGCTTTCCGCATTGTGATTGAAGTATAGCCTCTTCACTTCGGGCACTTGCCCAATCTTTTCGGTAATGCTTGTAATGACTTTTTTGGTTCTTCCTTCTAATGGCAGCCCACGTATTTACATCTAGAAAAAAACATGAGTCAAAGGCGATACTATGCGAAGGTGTGCTCAGCTCTCACTCTTTTAGCACTAACAAATTGCTTGAGAAGGACCAGGGTCCAATGCTTAAAATTCTATACTTCTCTTCTATTGAAGGGAAATCAAAGGAGAATAATCCACGCTCAAGGTGCTTAAATACAACGCTTTGAGATTTCTGTGCCTTTTATTTATTGTGGATTGGAAGCCTTGGAAGTTGACATTTGTGGTGCAAAACAAGCGGCCAAGCAAGGTTCATTTACATTCTATCATTTTCTCCTTAGTCACCACTTCATCTAGTACCGCAATTTTCCTTTGTGACCACAAATGTCCCATTCTTTTGCATACGGTAGCCATGCGCCTATCTTGGTTGCTATCATCTCCTACTGTGAGAGTTGCAAGAGAAGAGCGAGAAGAGCCAAAAATTATAAACTACCAACCTTAATCATCAAAAATAGTTCCTTCCATTTCATTCCTTTTGGCAATAAATCAGTGCAAAAACTAAAAAGCACATGGAGCATGACCTGTGAATATGGAGGATGCAGCAAATCAGAGCAAAGACCTTGGAGTACCCATGAATAATGAAATTGTGAAGATCGAGGGCACAACAAATCAATGCAAAAACCTTGGAGTGCCCATTTAAAGAGAGATAGAAGGACCCAGAGTAGTTAGTTGGGGTTCGCTAGTTAGGTGAGATCCATGGCTTCTCCATCGTGGAGATGGAACAAAAAATAGGGTTTTAGTTAGGGTTAAGAGGGAGTGGGATGAGGCTACCCAGAGGTAGAATATTGCTTTCCAGGCAAGAGAGAAAGAGCTCTAGATTTGAACAGCACTAAATGGAGTTCTAAACCTTTCGGGAGGAATTGCAGCACAAGTCCGAAATTTTATGTATATGTGTGTAAAATCCTCGACTTTTCAATTCATCCAACCAAGTCCCAAATCTTTACCAAAAAGGCAATAGAGTTGTAAACCTTTGAATCAGTTCAATTAAGTCCAATATATTTCTTTATAATGAAATTAAGTCATTAAAATTATGTCCAAAATCACCACCTAAAGATGCCACAGAGGCAATTTGAAGCGACACTCAGACAAATTTTGAGTCTGGTCAAAAGAACTTGATTATAGGTTTTGAAAGATACTTATGATTTTATTGAAACCATCAAGGTTTTGGATCTTTCCATACCTTTTTTTCCCTAACAATTCGGGAACTTCAAGTGCAAAATGCCATACTCGGATGGAGATCCTCTAATCCTACACCGTGCTTCTTAATATACCTCCACAAATCTCAACCATTGATGACAATCTCATTTTCATAGATCGAGGATGAGACTGTACGCATCAGGGGATCCACGTTTGTCGCGATTAATCGTTAAAAAGCCCAAAAAATAAGATGGTCAAAAGCCAAAATTCCAATGATAAAAGACCCATTTTTTTTTTATTCATGCTTTTTTTTCCTTTCTACCCCAAAAAGCAATGACAAAGTGGAGCTGTTGCTTTTATCCTATCCAGCGCAAGCAAGGCTTATCGCGATTGAGGTAGTGGGATATATATTTCTTTTTATTTTTATTTTCTTTTAACTTAAAATGAGATGGTTAGAAGTCAAAAGTCAAAATAATAAAACACCCAAAGCACCATCAAGTGGAGCCGCCGTTGCTTTTGTTTTGTGCTCCTCTAGCATGAGCAAGACTTGCCGCGGATGAAGTCGTTGGGAAACATAACATCTTTCTTTTTACGCTAATTTAACTTATAAAATGTTAGCCTACATGCTTTGGCCAGTTGTTTGTCTAGGTTCCAAGACCTATACAAAATGAGAAAGGAACTTTCCTATTATACATATCGAGAGATGCCTCGCGAGAGTATGAGATTAGGAGTGTGCATCACCTCATGTCCAATTCAGGAAGCAAATAGAACCAACCAGTTTTGGATGGTTCTTGCGAAAATTGGTCCAATTTCTAGTTCTTGAGGAGGAATTAAACCTACCGGACTGAACCGACCCAAAGTACGATATAATTTGATTTAGCAAGGGCAAAAGGTAAAGTTGTTTATGGAACTAATATCTTCTTTTACTAGCAACTTCCCTATTATTAATAAATTCATTTTAATTAAAGTAACTTTCAATATATTTAAGAACTGTTGAGAAAGAAAAATCTCAACCATTGATAATAATTTCATTTTCACGGATCGACGGCGAGACTTTACGAATTAGGGATCCAAGTCTGTCGCGCTTGATAATTAAAAACTAAAAATAAGATGGTCAAAAGTCAAAATTCCAATAATAAACACCCATTTTTTATTTTATTTTTGCATGCCTTTTACTTTTTACCCCAAAAGCACTGACGAGTGGAGCTGTTGCTTTTATGCTCTCCAGCATCAGCAAAGCCTTATCACCATCGAAGGTCGTGAGAAATATATTTATTTATTTTTTTCGTTAATTTAAAATGACTTGTTCAAAAAGTCAAAAGTCAAAATAATAAAACACCCAAAGCACTAGCAAGTGGAGCCACCGTTGCTTTTGTGCTCCTCTAGCACATGCAAGACTTGCCGCGGGTGAAGTCGTTGGGAAACACCTTTCTTTTTTGACTGATGAAATCTTAGCCTACATGCTTTGGCCAATTGCTTGTCTAGGTTACGAGACGTATACAAAATGAGAAAGGAACCTCACGAGAGTCACCACTAGCACATTTTGTTAGGGATACGATTTACTTATCTGAATTTCTGAATTTCATTAGGTTATATGAGATTAGAAGTGTGCATCGACTCTTATCCAACTCATGAACCGGAACGAACTGGCCAATTTAGTTCGTTCTCGCAAAAATCAGTTTGATTCCTAATTCCTGAGAGGAATCAAACCTAACGGCCCGAAGTATGTTATTATTTTATCTAGGAAGGGCACAAAGAACAATTATTTATGGAAGTAATCTTTTCTTTTACTAGCAACTTCCCTATAATTAGAAATTTCATTTCATTTTATACAAAAGTAACTTTCAATATATTTAGGAACTTTTAAGAAAAAATGAGCTCTCGCTTCCAAGTTAGGAACACACCTATTCTGGAACCAATTACCCTTATACAAGATCATATAGCAAGGACCAAGTTTTTTAAGTCACTCGTAATGCACAATGGGCTTAGACAATCATGCAAGTTAGCATGGGTTCATAGCCTCCATAATGCACTCCTGAATCACGACAATGGCTCATGCATCAAGGTCCACGACAATAGTCACACAAGTTAGTGTTGGGAAAATATGGCTTCGGATTGGGTAGAACAATGAAAACGAATCTATCACCGCCTGTAATGGTCCAATTGGATAAGGCTCTCCAATGAAGCTAACGAAAGTGGAGGGGGTCGAATCCCGCTGGCTGCACGGGATCTTAAGCGCAACATCGGGGTGGTGGGTCCTCCGTTAGCGTCACTTCAGGGTTTATCCACCGGCTATCAACTGTACGAGATTCCCTGGGTACCCAAAAAAAAAAAAAAAAATGAAGACGAATCTTTAGAGTATTCAAGTTGGACTTGGATGTGTGATATCACTTTCTTTAAGGATTTATTTGCCCCACAATGATACTAATGGTCACCGGCAAATATCTTCCAAGATACAACAAAGTCTTAAAATGAGAATACTATATAGCAATTTTAATATTTCTCTAGGGTCTCTCTAGGAAACAATTGAAAGGATGGCTATAGTTTTCAGAAAGAGTGCTCGAAAAGATAAAAAAATGATCAATCTTTTTTTTTTTTCTAAAAACCAACATATATATATATATATATATATATAACACTCTTAAAACACAAGCAACTCTTTGTGAAAAATTGCAAAAAAAATGAACAAACGTGTCCTTTCAAAAAATCATCTAGATAAACAAAGGCGTCCATTCGGAAGAAGTTGAAAAACGAACAATTGCAACCATTCGGAAAAAGTTGCAAACTGAATAAATATCTTTTCCAAAGGCTGTCTTGAAAAAATACAAACAAAAATTTGGAATAATAATTTTTTTAAAATAAATAAAATTTCGAATTTTTTTTTAATAATTTCCGAAAATTCTCAAAACCAAAAAACAACATTTGAATTGATTAAAATTAATAAGATAACCGTATGAAAGAAAAAAATAAATAATAAAGGGGTTAGTGCTAATTAAACCGCGCAATTATTCGCGCACCTATACACGAGTATGGTGGGGTCTAGCCTCACATAATCATTCATTTAAATATACAAATGAAGCCCCACACTTATTAATTGGCCAACTTCCTCTCACTTTTTCTATGTGGGATAAGGAAAATGCACTTAATTTGTTTTCACAAACAAACTTCCAACAGTTAGCATGGGTTTGCAGCCTCCCAAACGACTAATAAATCCAGGGAAATTTTAAGGAAATAACGCTAAGACATACGTTAATGACCAAGACATCGAACACCGGTGCGAATGATCGATGTCGTAATCAAATTGATTCGGCTCGTGGAAGGTTTCGGAGCAATCGAATTCAGCCCCTCGACGAGTCTTCAAATGTGGCTGAGTCAATCTCCAGAACTCCCTTTTCTTATTTTGCCACGCAAGTGTAATTTTCCCCATAATTTCTCAATTAGGTCACGGATTGGTTCACGAATCCAAAGAATTGTTTCGGGGGGTTGAAATTTCCTTATTGGGTAAGTTACAAACATAGCCGTCAACTCGTCATCATATTGTTGCTCGAATTCAATTTTGGTCCCTCTATTATATTTTGTTATAATTCAGTCCTTTGAGTTATCTCCAGCGATAATTTAAGGACACGCTTCAAGTTCTTGTCCAAATGGGAATGGAACATGCTTAGTCTACACTAGCTAAGTGACTCCCGGCTCCTACTTGTTCAAATTTCTAAAAAATCTATACTTTTGGTTCTCGTACTTTTAGAAAAGTTCAAGTTCAATCCCCATATCTTGTTTTTCGCAACAATATTAGGCCTCGATACCCTTTTTTGGACATGTCCCTGTGACATTGAATGTAAAGACTAAGAATGTGAAACGATCATAAAATATTTATACAAGATTTAGGATAAAGATGTCACGAAAGAAATTAAATTTTCATAAAGACTAATGTAAGGACTAGTTTTGTAACTAAAACCAAAACACAAGGAGGACTAGAATCGAACACTCCTAAAGGCAAGAAGGTGAGGAGTGTAACTTTTTGAAGAAATTTTCATGCCAATTTGTCCATGCCAAAATTAGGAAGTTAAATCGTAACAAAATATAGTCTGGGGAACAAAACTGAATTCACACAAAAGTGCGAGGATGCTTTTTGGAATTTCCCCTAAGAAGTAGTAACCCTTCAGCGAAGTTGCCTAAGCAGAAATATTTGACTTTTATCTGAAGTTATCAGCATTGAGCTAAATAACGGCGCCGACAACGTGGACAAGGTCAGCTCCAAATCGACGTCTAAAAGTTGTAAAAATCTCTGAATAATACATGTCCCTACAAGCCATCCGGCTCATATTCCTTAGTTACGTAACGAGGCACACGTCACGAGGAAGGTATTTATGACGTCATTGATTTGCTAGCAATCTTCAGCCTCATCTATTGACTTTCGGAATTCATTCTAATTAATGAAAGACTAAAACCCAATGAAATAATAGTGAGTAGGTTATCAAAGAAAAGATTATGTCACCTTCATTCAAACATGCATGCATGCATGAATGCATGCATACATACATACATACATACATATAGAAAAGTTGTTGAATAGATTCTAAAACTAGTCACATCCAGTCATGTGTGCGCTTGATTGGGCATCATCGGCCTTGTTAAATTTCTCCCAAAATAATAGTCGATCATTAACTTATATCGAATTCCAACAAAAGCTTAATAGCTTTTACAATAATCCAATGAATTATTATTTTTGGCCATTAGTTAGATAGATCATTGACTTCCCATGTTGATGTATGATTTGAATTAGCCGGCCAGAAATTTTCTAATCTTATGATAAGATTTTTTTTGCAAGTGTTCGTACCCAAAAATCCATTGCATTAAAGCTTTGTTTAGTGACCTTAACATCATTTTCTGTCCTGACCTTGTAAGTCATATTAATTAACTTAATGGCAGATCCTTAACACCTCCCTCCTACGATGAGATAATGAAAACAACTGTTAAGACTCATTGAATAGGAGGACGACCGACTAAGGTCATTTTTTAAACATGTCACCTTAAGTTATGACATCGTTTAGTATATCTTTTTGTCTAGAAAGAGAAGAGACCAAAAAGTAGGAGGGGATTGGCATAATCCCGTAACTCACTAGATTATTTAAGCTCCATACAATCCTTTAACTTACTAGATTCAATCAATCGAAGCGGATTGGCGTAATTGATATAACAATTGGGCCATCCGCCTCAGGAAGCGAGAGGTCTTGAGCTAGACCCTATTGTTGGTTGAATATCTCATGTCCTTGATAACATCTTTGCGATTTGCGTCTGCCGATTATTTTATTGAAAAAATGAGCTAGGGTTGTTTATACGCTTGGTAAAACACTTGGTCATCCGCCTCAGGAACGGAGAGGTCCCGAGCTCGATCCCACAACCAGTTGATCGTGTCATGTACTTAATAACAACTTTGCAATTAATGATTATAAATCCTTCCATTATAAAAGGAGCTACGGGTTGTTTATAGATGACGATGTTCTCTTTGCCTTGATGAACGCATGAATATTCAAACATCAAACGACCTTTATTATAGCATCACACAGTATATTCACAGAAAACAAAGGTAACTCACATAAACAAACAACACGGTATCTGCTTCCTTCCTTCAAAACCATGGAAGGAGCGATTGAAACCTAGTTTAACTCAAATTCCTAAAGTGAATGCCACGGTATGTTCTACAAGAGCTCCAGTTTGGGAGCTGATGCATACACCATGCAAAGCTCCTCTCTCCATCTGCTATTCATCTTAGCAATGAACTCCTCGCTCCTCTTCTCCAAATCGCTATCTCCTTCTTCGGCTTCACTGTCCTCATCCTCTTCTTCTTCCATGTCATCGTCGTTATCTTCCTCGTAGCCATCATAACCATGGTACTCATCGTCTTCATCATAGTCGCTGTTGCCACTGTTCTCTTCCTCAATTAACATGATTTCATGGTCGATATTTTCCAGCAAAGGCGGCGCAAAGAAAATCCCATCAATATCTCCACTGGTTATCGGCTTCAAACTCCTGAGGGACCCCAGAAAGATCACGACCACGATGAAGTTAAACACGACGTAAACGATGGCCCGGTTTGATCTCACCGCGAGCATGAAGGCGGAAACAAAAACGTTGCGACAGGCGCCACCGATATCGAAGAGCAATATCGATGCCGCGACACTGATGCATAAGAGCACAAGCAAGAGAAAGCAAGAGGGACGTGCCAACCCCTTCATGCCAATTCTCAGGCCTCCCGAGTGATCGAAACGATTTTCTGTAAACTGGGATTGATGAGCACGGAAAGAATGCGTGATGTTCGTTGTTATAGCATCTCATGAACTCTTATTATATTGAAAAAAGGAGCAAGATCAAGTTCAGTTCCTGGAAATTCCCGAGGAACTTCGCAAAAGTCAGACGTTCTGGAAAAGCTGGAAACTTAAAATAATTGCTTGTTAAGAAAAAATTGCCATAGTGCAAGTATGGAGGTCACTCTTGTTGTGCGAGTAAATGAATTGACGTGCGGACAGGTTCTCAGTAGACATTATTGGCCTTAGAGAATTTTATGGACTATGTCGAGCTTGCGTGGTGATCGAAAGTTGACAAGACTTCATTATCAGGAGGATGTCTGAAAGCAACATGTCGATAGGGGGAGAGATTAAAAAAAATTGGGTTAATATTATAAAAAATCTTAAATTAATATATATTATATAAATTTATTTCAAATTAATTTTTTAACTATAAAAAAAACTCTAAACTGATGCGTTGATTAAAAACTTGAAATTGATATATTTGTGATAAATTTATTATATGTTAGTTTCAGATAGATTAGATTGATATCACGAAAAATTACATTTAGTATACATGTGATAAATGGATAGTAAAATCTCAAACCGATATATTCATTAACTGACACATGTTTTCCAACTCAATAATTTAATTGTAAAATTTAACAAACTAACGAAAGGTAAATTTACCACGAGTATACTAGTTTGGAGTTTTTAACGGTAAAAAAAGTAATAATAATAATAATAATAATAATAATAATAATAATAATAATAATAATAATATTATTATTATTATTATTATTATTATTATTATTATTATTATTATTATTATTATTCGGCCAACAAAGAGTCCCTTGACTTGAGATTATAAATAGTTGACGGGCTATAGCTTTTACATGATAGCTTAGTGAACACATCATAAGTTCATTAATTGACACGTCTTCCAACTCAATAATTTAATTGTAAAATTTAATAAACTAACGAAAGGTAAATTTATCACGTGTATACTAGTTTGGAGTTTTTAACGGTAAACAAATTAATTTAGGCTAAATTTGTCACAAATTAATAGTCGGTTCAAGAGTCTCCTGATTATTATTATTATTATTATTATTATTATTATTATTATTATTATTATTAGTTTGGTCGGCCAACAAAGAGTCTCTTGACTTGAGATTATAAATAGTTGACCGGCTGTAGCTTTTACATGATAGCTTAGTGAACGCATCATAAGTTCATAACCCCCCCCCCCCCCCCCCAAAAAAAAAAAAAAAAAAATCCCCCCAACACGGAGGTTATGCTATTGTACAGTGTAAACGTTTGCGAAAGCAGATTATAGTCCAGAACTAGAACATGTGACAACTATCTTAAATACACTAATGGTGTGTTTGATTCAAAAAAAAAAAATCGAGAAACAGTTTTTCGAACCTTCACAAGTTCAGTTCATGAAAAATCATTTAAGATCAGAAAAAATATATACCCTTAAAGTTAGGAAAATTAATTTTCTAAATCTGAAAAGTTGAAGCATTTTCTTAAAAAATGATTTTTCGAAAAATATTTTCCTTTATCATAAAATTTTCCTCGAAAGGTGTGTTTTTTTTTGGGGAAACCATTTTTTAATAAACCAAACAAAAAGTAATTTGCAGAGAATTTTTTCGCTCAGATAAATACAACCTAAGAATGCACATAGGTAATTATGGTATCGGCTCACTTTATCTTACCTAGCAAGGAGTAGAACATTCCCAATTTAAAATGAGAATCGATTGCCTTGTATGACTAACAAGAAAAGGTTAAAAGAATGGCCACATGTTGATGTCTTTTTTTCCTCCGGAATGTGAGATTTGTGTAAAAACTCGTTTCCATGAACTTTTAACTATCTATACTAGCGAGTTTTGAAGAAAATTCAGATTTAGAAGTTTCTCTCTCCCATTTCGGAGAGGTTTTTACCCGATCTAGTCTATATTTGGGTTTTTGTATGTATGATTTCAAGATTTCACTTTTCTCAAATTTCATTGGTGTGCAAGTCCAAATTCAAAAGAGATTGGAATCGTTGTGTGAAGGTTTCGCCCTCACAAGTGCCAAATTTATGCACGTTCAACCTTGTTACTTTGAAGCGTGATGGTCTTGGGGATGCCGCCAAAAGACAAAGCTGTAGCAACAAAAGAAGAACTCGATGTGTGCTCATTACTGAAAATAGATTCAATGATCAGCCATTGATTTTGGTTTGAAGAATTCACAAATCTGCTCTTTAAGCGTACGCCACATTTACATTGTTCTAATGATTCATCTTCTTATGTAGAGCTCGTTTTGTTTTGCAATTGTCTAGGATTTACCTTAATTTGCAATTGAAACACATTTTTCTATTTGTATATCCGAGGAAATAAATGAAATGTTTCTTTAATGAAAAAAAATACTAGCAAGCATTAAAGGGAAAATTGTCCAAAAAATCCTAAACCTGTTACACTTTTGCAAATCTAGTTTTAAACTTTTTAATTATGTCAATTGATTCGTAACCTGTTAATTTTAGTTGAAAATCATTGAAGTAGATTTCAATCATCATACGTGGCATAGTTGGCACTAATGTAGAAATTTTTTTATAACATTTTAATTTTTTTGAATTTATTTAGTATTTTCTTTTCTATCCTTTTTTTTTCTTCCATTCTTCCTCTAGCCAATCACTAAGCCTTAGCAATGGCTGACAACTAGGCAAGGGCGAGGGTAGGCGAGGTTAACCTCGCCAGCCATGGGCAAGCCTCACTTGTTATTAGCAAAGCTCGACTTTGCTGAATTTGGTGAGACTTACCCTTGCCGAGCACTGGTAATGCTAGCCTGGCAATGTCTAGCCTTGCTAGTGTAGACGAAGCGACCTTGCTTAGTGACAGCAAGCTTCGCCAAAGGTCAACCTTGGCCTTTGACAAGTCATTGGGTCAGTAGCTGGTTAGAGAAAGAAGGGAAGAAAAAAAAAGAGAAAGAGAAAAAAAGAAAAATAATCAAAAAAATGTAAAGTGTTAATTCTTTAAAAAATTGTACAGGTCAGCAATACTTTATTGGCAAAACATGAAAAAATTTAAGAGTCAATTGGCACAATTAAAAGAATTACAAATAAATTGGTGAAAATACAATAAATTTAGGATTTCTTTTTATTGGACAATTTTCCATGTTTTGGTAGTCCTTCACATGAACACATGCTTGAGTTGAAGATGTTTTTTCTATGCCCGTAATTTTGAATAAGAGATTGTGAGTATCAAAAACCCGCTCATAAGAAATAACGTCTATTAACTTATTTTTACAGAAAACTTGTTTGTTTGCAAATTAAACAGTTTTGGTACTAAATCGATACAGGATGGAAGTGAGTTTTGGAAGAAAGTTTAGAACCGTAAAAAGAAAAGGAAAACAATTAGCAAGGAATGAGAGGAAATTTAGACAAAAATTCACAGAGCAGAAGAGGAGCCCAGGAGGGAGCAACGACATTGCTTCGTACGACTTTTCTCAAAAGTCAAAACTTCTTCACCCATGAAAAATGATACTACAGCTTTTCTTCCCTAGGAGAACTACCAAGGAGAAGCTAATGGATTGCTAAACGAGAATGAAGGTTCTTCTTACAAGACCATCGCTTGCATTTAGCGTGGACCCTCTCAAGTCCTACTAATCACAACTCGGTACTTAATACTTATCTATTGGAGCCGTCACTAATTGATTATAGGTTGATTAGACATCCAAGTAAAATGAGTGAGTAACCAGATCCTCACACTAGAAGACCTTGAAGCACTTGAACAAAAGTATAATGAACATTGTCTAGCGACACTCCACAGCTTGCGAGTCAGATATTTATGGATATGAAGATCTAGTTACGCTAGATTAATCGAATACCTTTAAGTACCTTTTATCTTTATTTCAAAAATGTTTTGCATGCAATGTTTGCTGGTTTTTATATTATGCCGCTAACATGTAAGATATGACCATGGGAGTGCGCAAACAATGAAATAACATTCAATAATCAAAACCATGAATGGATTGTAAAAAAGAATTCAAGAACCTAAACGTACCCAGCAAAGAAATATGTTATTATTCATCATCAAAAAGTTACTACATTTGTGATTTAGAAAAATATGAATACGAAATGCATGCATGATTTCGTATGAAATTCTAATTAATTAACATGCCGTCTATACTGTTTCTTTTCATTTTTTAGTATCATGTCTAAATTAACAAAAACAAGGATAAGTCCTAGAGTCTTATATTAAAAGGAAATTGACTTATATGCACCAATTACCAAATGACAGTCAAGAATGATACGCATGCTATGAAACTAAACAACTTTAAACCCGCACGCAATCTACATGATTCTAATGACATTTTATTTGATTGATTTTTTTTTAATGAAAACTACGGATTACCCTAAATTTATATGTATTCTAATTAACATGTGTTGGCCTAACTATTAAAAAAAAAATCTTAAATCATGAATGCACTCTAAATTCTAAGCATGCGTAATATAGTTATGTGCAATGATGATGTACGAATAAATCACATATTAATAACATACTCAATCATAGGAATCCACACAAGACGATATTGGGTTAGACCTTAGTGTCCAAAGGTCCGAAAGCCGATTATGTCTTTGTTGATGCACAGAAACAATTAAAATATAGTAACCTAAGGCTTTATCAACTAATAAAATGCAATTGAAATTATTGAATGAACAAAATGTCCACAAAGCAAACCTTATCCTCACCTGGATTAGAGATAACTCGAGGCAATGAGGGCTAAAATGACACTGGGAAGAACTACAAGGGAGGTAGGCACAAAACGATGCTGCTGCGATCTACGTTTTGAAGTGAGCGAGATCAAAACCGTCAACGGAACCACAAGGAACCTGGCAAGGCTACTACAGCACGACTGGATGTTTAGGTACTGCATGAGAACATTTCTATTCCTAGGAATTTTTGTTATTTTGTTCTCCGGAACAAAAAAAGAACAGAAATCCATTTGGTAACGCCAAGTTGTTTTTCTATTCCCGGGAATAGAAAGTTAGCCCGGAAATAGATTTGGAGCAGAAATAAGAAGAAAAAAAAGTTGCTTCTTGTTCTCAGAAACAATTTCTAGAAATAAGTTCATTTTCTTTTTTATTTTTATTTTTATTTTTCTCTCTTGCCGCAGCCACCTTCAACCCGCCCGAAGCAGCCGCCGGTCCCTGCCGTCACCGCTACCGCTACACGATCGCCGGCCACCGACCGTCACTACCGACCACCGTCGCACAACCCATTGGCCACCCCCTTCGGCGGTCGTGCAACGGCGACGGTGGCCGGCGGTGACCGGCACCAGGCGGCGGTTGGCGGTCAACAATCCGTGAGCAAGAATAAAAGATAAACAAATACAAAAAAGAAACCGTTGCGTTACCAAACACATTTCTATTCTTTTTTTATTCTAAGAGTAAGAAATTTTATGTAGTTACCAAACATGTTCTTTACTCAGAAATTGTTTCCCGAAATAGAAATATAAAAGAACTATTTCTAAAAAAAAAAAAAAAAAAAAAACTCTTTCCCAACGAAGAAGCGTTCTCATTCGCACCCTTAATGTAGATCACTGTTTCACTAGGAACGATCCTGGACGTTGCAAGTGAAGCAGCTAGTTCTAACACTTGGCTACAGAGAGGGGGATGGGGGAGTTGAATAGGTATTTAAAGAAATCTTACCAAACAATTGCAGAATAAAATTAAATTGTCAACTAAGGGTCCGTTTGATAATGCTTTTGTTCCGGTGAATAATTTTTTTTTTTCAAAAAGTATTTTTCTATTTTTATTTCTCAAAATAATTTCTTAATAAAAAAAACGCATTTGATAACTATACAAAATTTCTACTCTGAGAATGGAAAATAAATAGGAGTGCATTTAGTACGATTCACAAATTTTTTTATAATATAGAATTTCTTTAAAAAATGTTCATATTTTTCCTTACCACCGCCGACCGTCGCCCGTTGCCGACCCCTGTTGCCGATGATGCCGCCCGCCACCACTAACCACCGTGGTTGACTGCCGATTGGCAGCAATCGGAGGCCGATTTTGGAATTTCCCCTAAGTAACCCTTGAGTGAAGTTGCCTAAGCAGCAATATTTGACTTCTATATGGAGTTATCGGCATTCAGCTAAGTAACGGGGCCGATAACATTGACAACTACAGCTCCAAATCAATGTCTAAAAATTGTAAAATTCACAGAATAATACATGTCCCTACAAGCCGTCCGGTTCATATTCCTTAAATACGTAACGAGGCACATGTCACGAGGAATGTCTTTATGACGTCATATTGATTTGCCAGCAATCTTCGGCCTCGTCTATTGACTTTTGGAATTTATTCTCGTTAATGAAAGGCTATAACCAAATGAAATAAGTAATGCTTTATACTCTTTTGAAACGGAAAATTACCAAAAAAAGTCATAAATCTATTACAATTGTATCAATTCTATCCTAAACAATTTTTTTTGCCAATTTAGTCATAAACTTTTTACAATTGTGCCAATTCAATCCATATGGCCAAAATTGGTCAGCCGGTGCTGATGTGGATGCCAGCCAAGAATAGCTGGTTGGCCAACGCTAATGTGGCAAATTTGAAGTATTTTTAGATATTTTTTTGGATTTTTTTTGAATTTTTTCTTCTTTTTTTCCCAGCCTTCTCCTTCCTCTGGCCGATTGGCCAGAGGCAAGGATCGGTGAGGCTGTCGTTGCCAGATCTGACGATGGCAGCCTCACCGTAGCTGGGCGAGCCTCGCCGATGGCGGGCGGGAAGAAGGAGAAGGTTGGGGAAAAAAATTTGAAAAAAAAAAATAATAAATATTTAAAAATTGTCACATCAATATTCGCCGGCCAGCAGTCCTGACCGGTGCCCACATTAGCGTCAACCAGCCAATTTTGGTCGGATTAACTGAATTGGTACAATTGTAAAAAGGTTTAGGACTAAATTAGCCAAAAAAAAAAAGTTTAGGACTGAATTGGCACAATTGTAATAGGTTTATGACTTTTTTGGTAATTCTCCCCTTTTGAAACTGATAGGTTTTATATACTTCGAGCCTAAGAAATTAGACCACTGATTTCATGTAGTCTAATGATCTCTAGAAGAATAAGTTCACCAAGTAAGACTAAAATAGTGAGGAGGTTATCAAAGAAAAGATTATGTCACCTTCATACATACATACATACATACATACAAACATACATACATATAGAAAAGTCGTTCAATAATTTCTAAATCTAGTCACATTCAGTCATGTGTGCCCTTGATTGGGCGTTATCGGACTTGTTAAATTTCTCCCAAAATAATAGTTTGTTAAATTGTATCGAATTCCATCAAAAGCTTAATAGCTTTTACGACAATCCCATGAATTATTATTTTTGGCCATCAGTTAGATAGATCATTGACTTCCCATGTTGACGGTTGATTTGAATTAGCCAGCCAGAAATTTTCTAATATTATGATATGATTTTTTTGAAAGTGTTCATACCCAAAAATCCATCGCATTAAAGTTTTGTTTAGTGACCTTAACATAATCTTCTTTCCTGACCTTGCAAGTCATATTAATTAACTTAATGGCAGATTCTTAACACCTCCTCCTACAAAAAGACAGACAAAAGGACGATGAGATAATGGAAACACCTGTTAAGACTCATTGAATAGAAGGACGAACGAATAAGGTCATTAATTAACATGTCACCTTAAGCTATGACATCGTTTAGTATGCCTTTTTGTCTAGAAAGAGAAGAGAGCAAAAAGTAGGAGAGGATTGGCGCAATCCTGTAACTTACTAGATTATTTAAGCCCCGTACAACCCTGTAACTTACTAGATTCAATCAGTCTTTCGTGCAGAAGCTACTCTATAAGAGCTCCAGTTTCGGAGCTGATGCATACACCATGCAAAGAAGCCTTTCGTGCAGAAGCTCCTCTCTCCATTTGCTATTCATCTTAGCAATGAACTCCTCACTCTTCTTCTCCAAATCGCTATCTCCTTCTTCGGCTTCACTGTCCTCATCCTCTTCCTCTTCCATGTCATCATCGTTATCTTCCTCGTAGCCATCATAACCATGGTACTCATCGTCTTCATCATCTGTCGCTGTTGCCACCTTTCTCTTCCTAAATTTACATGATTTCATGGTCGATATTTTCCAGCAAAGGCAGCAAAAAGAAAATCCCATCAATATCTCCACTGGTTAACGGCTTTAAACTCCTGAGGAACCCCAGAAAGATCATGACGCTGATGAAGTTAAACACGACATAAGCGACGGCCCTGTTTGATCTCACTGTAAGCATGAAGGTGGAAACAAAAACGTTGCGACAGGTGACACCAGTATCAAAGAGAAATATCGATGCGGCGACACTGATGCGTAAGAGAACAAGCAAGAGAAAGCGAGAAGGACGTGTCAACCCCTTCATGCCAATCCTCAGGCCTCCCGAGTGAACGAAACGATTTTCTGTAAACTGTGACTGATGAGTACGGAAAGAATGCGTGATGTTCGTTGTTATAGTGTCTCATGAACTCTTATTATATTGAAAAAACGAGCGTGATCAAGTTCAGTTCATGGAAATTTCCAAATAACTTCGCAAAAGTCAGACGTTCTAGAAGGGCAGGAAACTTAATCGCTTGTCAAGAAACAATTGCCAAATGAAGGTCACTCTTGCTGTGAAAGTATATGAATTGATGTGCAGACGGGTTCTCCGTAGACATCATTGGCCTTAGAGAATTTTATGGACTGCGTCAAGCTTGCGCGGAGACAGAATGTTAGCAATGACTTTATAATTAGGATGTCTGAAAGCAACATGCTGAGAGAGAGAGGGAGATTAAAAAAATCCAAATACGAGGGGATGGTTCGGGAGTCTATTGACTTGAGATTATAAATAGGAACAGAGAAAATACATATACCTAAAGTTAGACAAATGAATTTTCTAACCTAAAAGGTTGAAAGTACTTTCCTTGAAAATGATTTTTCAGAAAATATTATCCTTTATTGTGAAATTTTCCTCAAAATGTATGTTTGTGTCAAGGAAAATTTCACATTTTGTTTGATCAAAAATGATTTTCCGTTGACTAACTATTTTCAATGAACTAAATCAATGAAGGCTAAAGGCGAGGGTTAGAGAGATTGCCTTCGATGGCATTCAGCGAGCCTCACCTGCCCCTAGCAAGCCCACCCCAGTAGTGAGGCTCATCCTTGTCATCACTGGGTGAGGTTGGCCTCGCCATGTCTAGGTGAGGCTTGACCTTCGTGAATTTGGCAATCCTTGCCCTCATCGGCCATTAACGAAGTCGACCATGCCAACCAACCATGGTGGGCCTTCTTAGATCTAGCGAGGGTCAAGCCTTGCCAATGGCAAGGCGAGGTCTACGTTGCCCAACCATAGCAAGCTTTGCCAAAGGTCAACCTCATCGGTCAAAGGCAGAAAGGAAGAAAAAGAAAATTAAAGAAAAAAATTTATTATAAATTATTATAAATTATCAGCATCAATGATTTTTTGTCAAAATAAGCCAATAGACTCAATTGACAAAACATTAAAATGTTTAAAACTCAATTTGCACAATCAAAAGATTTATAAATAAATTAGCAAAAGTGTATTATATTTAGAATTTTGTGGATAATTTTCCCAACACAAATGTAAATATTCGTGTTTTGGTAATCTTTCACATGAACACTTGCTCAAGTTGAAGCTACTTTTTCCGAGCCAGTAATTTGAATAAGAGCTTGTGAGTATCAAAAAATTGCGGGAATCATGTCGAAAAAGTTCTAAACATATCGCACTTATGTCAATTTAGTCATGCCAACTAATTTTGATTGAATATGGTTGATAAAGGCGCTAGGAAGCTCGTGGCATAGCCGGCAATGACACAAACAATTTTAAATAATATTTCATTATTTTTTATTTTCTTTCTTTCTTTTTTCCTTCTTCTTCCTTCATTTTGCCAATGCAAGCGATGGCTAGCCTCACCGAGGGTCACCCTTGCCTAGGTGAGGATGATCCTCACCCATACTAGATTTGGCGAGGCCGACTGTCGCCTAAGCCAGGTTGACCTCATCGGGATTTGCCTTCAATCTAACGTAGGCGAGGGGAGCCCTCACTGGGGCTCGCCCTTGCCGAGGTGAGGGTAAGCCCTTGCCCAAGCTAGGGTGACCTTGTCAAGCGCCTTTTATCTGGAGAGAAAAGACCTTGCCAGGGCTCCCCCTCTCCTAGGCTAGATCGGGTGAGGCCGACCCTCGCCCAAGCTAGGGTGACCTCATCGAGCATCGTCTACCCAAGCAATGGTTGGCGAGGAAGCTCTCACTTGGCCAAGCCTCAATTGTGGTAGGCAATGGCGAGCCTCACCCAAGTGAGGCAACAAAAAGAAAGGTAAAAAAGAAGAGGAAAGAAGTCAGAAAAAAGTATAAAAATATATATATTTATTAAAAATTATCTACATCAATGCCAGCGGTGCCACATAGGTTGATAGCCGTTAGGGGTAAGCGCGGTTCTAGGTAGAACCGGGAACTAGAGAACCACACCGGAGGGTCCGGTTCGATTCCCGGTTCTAAAGAGACCGGTTCCAATTCCCGATTCCTTTTTTCTGGGAACTAGAAGGAAAAGTTATTGAGAAACACAAAAGAAAACCTATTGAGGAAAAACAATAAAAGAAAAGGGGAGGTCAGAAGACAGCTGCAAGAGAGAAAGTGACATGAAAGAGAGACGTGAGAGCAGAGGGAAAAAAAGGAAAAAGCAGAAAAGCAGAGAAGCAGAGAGACTCTGTTTATCTTCGTTGCGCTCCGCCCCGCAGCATCTCGAGGGCTCCATTATGCCGCCTGCTGCATGGCGTCGCGCTCGTCTACAACACCGCGCTGTGTCTTTGTGCCAAGCTTCACCGCGGGCAGCCTAGCCACCGGCCACCGCCGCTGTTGGTCTGTTGCTTCCCTATACCGAACCTCCGCACGAGCACCCTTCCACGACGCCAGAATCGGTCGCCGAGCCACTGCGCTCCTCCGCCTCTACTCTGACGCCCAGTAGCCCTCGCCTACGCTGCTCTTCGTCTGAAGTTCAGCCCCATCTCCGCGTAGCCCTACCAACGCTGCTACACCAGCAACTTGCGCTCTGCCCGACGCCATAACAGCTCGCCTTTATCGCCGGCGTCCCTGTTGTAGCACCTCTACACGCTGGACGCTACGTCGTTGCCACACCGGCACCACAGCTCAACGACCTAACGCCCCTTCTACTTGAGCATCTCTCCGTCTCACCACACCAGCCTCGCCTGCACTACCCTCTCTTTTTGTGTTTCTTTTTCCACAAGAACGAAGGAAAAATAAGGTACCATTTAGTTTTTATATTCTCTTCCTAAATGTTTGCCATGTGATTTTAATGTTAGTAGCAGTAGAGATTTCAATATCATTTTTTTTATGGGCAATTTATTTTTTTGATGGTCAAGACCAATTTGCTGCTAGTGCTAGTTGTTACTATGTAAAATGCTTGGATTTGCATTTTCATTCTATTGTACCCTTTTTTGTATATGGACAATGTCATCTAGATACACATATTACAGAATTTGTTTGGGTTGATGTCAACATCATCCTCTAGGTTAATGACAATGCTAAAGATTTTGCAACTTTACTGATCTTGATTGGCTGGTGTGTAGAAATTAGTCTAAATATTCTCTTTGTTTTGAAATTTCTAATTATATACTATTATAATTGTATAGTTCAAATCTAAAAATAAAAATGAAAAGAAAAAAAAAACATGTTGGAACCTAGAACCGACCCTGGAACCTGTGACAGGGTAGGTTCTAGGTTCTTGATTTTGACAAGTAGGTTCTAGGTTCCAAAAAATGAGAAACCCGTACCTGAAGGTAGGTTCCAGGTTCCAAGTTCCAAACGGAACCGAACTGGAACCTGGAACCGCTCACCCGCTCACCCCTAATAGCCGTCTACGTTAGCAATATTCAGTCAAAATTAGCTTGAAGGACTAAATTGGCACTAGATCAAAAAATTCAGGGTTAAATTGGTACCACAAAAAGATTTAAAATTAAATTGGCACAAATATAATAGGTTTAAAACTTTTAACACTTTTCCCCCAAAAAATTGCCTCTAAGAAATAACGTCTATTAACTTATTTTTCCGAATAATTTGTTTGTTTGCAAATTAAATAATTTTGGTACCTAACTGATACATGATTGAAATGAGTACTGGAAGAAAGTTTATAATTTTTAAAAGAAAAGGGAAACAATTAGCAAGAAATGGAAGGAAATTTAGACAAAATAGTCACGTAGTAGAAGAGAAGAGCTCAACAGGGAGCAACGAGATCGTTTGGTACAAATTTTCCTATAGCTTCTTTAGCTGTGAAAAATGATACTACAGCTTTTTCAAGGTGTTTGGCGAACGCATCAAGGACTGCAGCATCTTTCACAATAGTTTGCAGAAAGCTGCCTCACTCAACTTTCTAGTGTTGTGGCTTTAAAACGGGTATTATTAAACTTATAATTCACAACAGATAGTTACCGTTTAACCATGACTATATTAAACATGCTTTTTAATCAAACTACTCAAAATTACCAAACATACAGTTTACATCACTCACAACACAACTACAACAGAATACAACACGGTTATAGTTCAACTACGACTATAACAAACAGGCTAAAGTGTTCAATTGTGCAAAAGCTAAATGGAGAACATTGTAAAAATAAGTTTTTATGGAGTTACCAGCAGCTAAACCCTAATCCCAATGAATAACAATCTCCTAAAAAATGAAAATCGTATAAGAATTCCTAAACAAAATAGGAAATAAAACATATATTGGTCAGAATATTGCATTATATTAGATAAAAGGAACATTACAACCGGCTTGAAAGGAATCAAAGTCTATCATGTCTAACAAGGGAAAAAGGGGGAAAAGAAGCCCGAGAAGGCATCAAAAGACCATTGTTATGGGCCTTAGTAGCCCAGTCCGCAACCGCATTGGCTTGTCTTCGGCAAAACCTAATCCGCGACTTTATGAGACAAGGGAGGATGGCAGCAGCTTTGGCGATCAAGGGACGAACCTCCCATGGCGACAGTTGAGGATCATTCACCGCTTCCACCGTGAGAAGGCAGTCTGATTCGATGATGACGGGAATGGAGGTCTGGTTGGTGTTGATCAAGTGGTTGAGGGCAAAACACAGGGCTTGAGCCTCCACCTGCAAAGCATAAGATGCATGTACTGTCTTTGTAAATCCTTCAATGATATAGCCTTTATGATTTCGACAAAGGTAGGCTATTGATCCTTGATCACTTTCGGGCTTGAAAGCCCCATCAACATTTATCTTCAGAACATCGAGATCAGGGGGACGCCACAAACTCTCCAAATCTGGGCGATTACGAGCTACAGAAATAGAAGACATGACAGCAGTTCAGGCCTGATTTCGTGCTTTGGCTATGACATAAGATGGAGCTCGAATCCAAGTAACTTCTGTCCATTAGCAAAAATGGTAGCTAGCCAATCTTCTATGCAAGTAATTTCTGCTGGTAGAATGGGGATGTTGATTTGGGATTGGGACCAGACCCTGGGAGGTCCAAGGGCATAATAAAAAAAAAGGTGCTCTAAGGTTTCGGGTTGCTGGGTTGAACAAAGGGTGCATATGGGATTAGGGCAGAGTTTTCTTCAAAATAGGTTGTCCCTAGTGGGAAGGGCATTCTAGCATAACGACAAAAGAAAAATTTTAACTTTATGAGGCATTTGGAGTTTCTAGATTCTTTTACAGATGAGTTATGGTGGCTGATAAAAGGAAGATGGCTTAGATACAAGGGCTACTGAATGATCCTGCCTGAGAACAGAATATGCACTTTTGACAGTGTAATTTCCCTGAGTTGTACATGGCCAAATGATTTTGTCAGATACAAAACGAGGTCTAATACGGATCTTAATGATTTCTGCTATAGTATCACCATCAAAGAAACAACTCAATAAGCTCAAATTCCATAGGTGAGTATTAGAATCAATCAAGTCAGAGACCTTTTGAGGTTCCTGTTCAGCAGCAGATCCTCCTATTTTACCTTTAGGTAGCCACCGGTCCTCTCTAATTCGGATGTTGTATCCATTGTCCACTGACCATCGAAGCGAAGGTAAAATAGAATCCCATCCAACTAGAATACTCTGCCAACCCTAGGAAGAGCGAGTACCTTTTGGGGCTGTTAGGAAATCCCCTGAGTGAAAATACAACCCTTTGAACAGATTAGCTCATAACGTAGGAGGCTGAGTTAGGAGTCGCCAAGCCTATTTACCTAACATGGCTTTATTGAAAGCCACAAGGTCATGAAACCCCAGACCACCCATCTCTTTTTCAGTCTTTAATACTTCCCAACATTTCCAATGGATTCCAGACTCTTTGCTATCAATTTGCCACCAAAACCGTGCTATCTTTTTTTAAATAGATTTACAGAGCGAGACAGGGATCTTAAAGATAGACATAGCAAACTGAGGTATCGCCTGCACAACGCTTTTAATAAGAACTTCCTTACCACCCTTAGAAATGATACTCTCTTTCCATCCATCTAACTTGGCATTGACTTTCCATAATATCCAAGAAAACATATCTCGTTTAGATCTGGCCCAGTCCGACGGGATACCAAGGTATTTTCCTGTTTTAGCTAATACCGGGATTCAAAGTTCTTGAGCTAAGTTATCCTGCAGTTGGGAAGGGCAGCCTTTGCTATAGAAAATACCTGATTTATTCCGGTTGATTGCCTATCCCGTAGCCAAACAGTACTAATTGAGAATATTGGCTAGTTCGTGACATTCTTGTCTTGACCCATCTAAAAAGAATATCGCATCGTCGACAAAGAACAAATGAGTCAAAGTAGGGCACCATCTATTTAGTTGGATACCTTTAAGATTACCCATATCGAGAGCTTGATGGATGAGAGTACTTAACATGTTTGCCATTAGAATAAAGAGATATGATGATAAAGGATCTCCTTGTCGAATTCCTCGTGATGGTTGGAAATATTGTAGCTGAGTGCCATTAAATTTGACACTAATGGAAACGGTAGTAATGCACTGCATAGTCCACTAAACCCAAATGGGATGAAAACCTAACCTGGATAGGTAGTCTTTGAGAAAGTCCCACTCAATACAGTCATACGCTTTTGACATGTCCATCTTGACAACAGCCTGGAATTTTTTCTTCCTAGTTCGTGTCTTGAGCTAATGTAGAATCTCCTGCACGATTAAAATGTTGTCTTGAATTTGACGGCCACTAACAAATGCACTTTGTTCCATTGAAATGATATCAGGCAGGAAAGGCTTTAATCTGTTGGCTAACACCTTGGAAATAATCTTATAGGCAAAATTACAAAGGTTAATGGGTCGGTATTGATCTAGACATTCTGGATTAGGGACTTTCAATATGAGAGTGATGATAGTTTTGTTGAGATTAGGGGGTAACAAACCAGATTGAAAAAACTGCTTCACCGAGGAAAAGACGTCTTCTTTTAAGATTTCCCAATACTGTTCGTAAAACAGGCCATTAAAACCGTCGGGACCAAGGGCTCGAGATTTCCCTAGTTGAAAAATAGCGATACGAATTTCCTCTTGAGAAACATCATAAATAAGTTGCTGGTTCATAGCATCTGTCACAACACACTCACTTTTTTGTAGGACAGGCCCATAGTCACGATTGTGTTGTGATTTGTAGAGCTTAGAAAAAAATTCCAGTGTCATGTCTTTGAGAAGCTGATCATCGCGAACCCATCTTTGTTGTTCATCCATTAGCATCTTGATTCTATTTCTGTTTTGCCTTTGAATAGTAGTGGCATGAAAAAATTTTGTATTTTTATCACCCCACCGAAGCCAATTAATCCTTGATCACATTGCCCAATATTGTTCTTCATGCTGCCATGCACTATGGAGTAAACCTTTCAACTCAGTGACTTTCTGTTGATCTATTGTAGTGGTAGTCTGGTTAGTTAACATCATGAGTTGCTGCTGTAAAGAAATGATATGCTCGCTTGCTTTTGAAAAAGTGCTTCTACTCCACTTCAGAAGAGCTCAACTGACTTGTTTTAGCATTTTTGGCAGGTTATAGCCCTTTGCACAAGCTGAAGACCAAGCTGTGTCAATGACTCCTTGGCAGTCCTGATGTTGTAACCAGTAAGCTTCGAAATAGAAAGTCTTCCATTTTCTATGTATTATAGCGTCTGTTGAGAGAACCAGCGGACTATGATCCGAACCCACTGTTGGTAAAGCACATACTTCTGCCTCGGAGAAAGCAATCCTCCAGGTCCTAGTTACAAAGAACCCGGTCCAATCTCTCTTTAACCAGCTCATTCCCCTCACGGTAATTCATCCAGGTAAACACACATCCCTTGCTATCGATATCCATTAATGCACAGTCATGTATTACCTCTCTAAAGGATTGCATTCTAAAAAATCAGGGGGGCGTTTGCCTACTTTCTCCCAAGGATAGGCTATTTCGTTGAAGTCCCCGGCGCAGATCCAAGGTAATGAGTTGATGGATGCGATTCGACGAAGATCTGTCCAAAAGGGCTGACGTGATTGAGGAGTTGCTGGAGCATGTACACAGGTGAGTCTCATAGTTGTTCCTTTCCCATTTTCAGTGCATATAGAATCAATAAAGTCGGAAGTAGTAAGTTCCACCTAAAGTAATATGTGAGAATGCCAAAATATAGCCAATCCGCCAGCGATGCCTACTGGATTAACGATATGAGAAAAAGGAAACTGAAGTTGACGTTGCATTTTGGAAGGATACTGATCTCGGTTCTTGGTTTCCATAAAAAAAAAAAAAAAAAAAAGTACATCCAGCCTCTCTTTGGCCACTAGGGCCTTTAGTGCGTGAACTGTCAGGGAAGAGGCTAGACCCTGACAGTTCCATCATATAAGCTTCATTGTTCAACCGGTGGCTTTTTAGGGCAAACCACCTCAGCCCGATCCCTGACTTCTTCCTCCATTAAGACAGGAGTATCCAGTAACTTATTGTTATCAATAGAATCCATTCCGTGGGCACCAGCATCATATGTATTATATCGCTTCAATTTCTTTGATGTCCCTATTTTGGTTGCAACACGAGAAGGTTTAGTCTTCTTGGCATTCACAGGCCGTGGAAACATTTCTTGCTGGACATTGCATAGCATAGTTTGTAGAGCAGGGACCATGAGCAGAGCACCTCTGGTGGAAGCTGTCAAGGGAGGAGGGATAGTAGTGGAATCCTGATGCGGTCTGAAGGTGTTCCCTGTTTCTACAATCGGTAAGTATTGGCGCGTTGTCTCATTTCTATCCTTATGTAAATTCGGAATACTTGATTCATGCTTCTGATATACTGTTTGGATGAGCCTAGAATCATGTCGGTAGTGATTACCTTCCTGCTTTCATTAACTGCCTGATGGTTAGCCTTAGAGGTGATGACATCTAGTGGAGGTAGAGCAAGTACTTGTGATGTTATGAAGGGAGGAGTTTCTGGCACAATGTCATCTGTGTCATCAGAGAGAGGGCTGCCTTCATAGAAAGTGTTCCAATACGGACTATGCTGATTAACTTCAGCTCGCAACCAGTGACCGAAGGCCATCTTCTCCTTACCTTCCATCTTGGCTTCGATAAAAGGTATGGTTGGACAGTACATGGCATAGTGTCCCATTATTCCACATGAATAACAAAAGTGGGGAAGCCGTTCATAACGAAGTCTAACCATAGTGCTTTGCTTGCAATACGAATCAATTGGCCAGGTTTTAAAGGATCACTTGAGTTGAATTCTACTCTAACCCGACCAACTTTTGAAGTTGTTCCATCTTTAGTGTCAAATTGAACTTCCAGCATTCGTCCAATACTTCTGACTGCTTTGCTTAACATCTGAGTTGTGTACCATTCCAGGGGAAGGCCAAATACTTGGACCCAAGTTGCACATATAGAAAAATCATAACAGTGGAGAGGGGTGTTCGGCTTCTAGGGCTGAAGAATCGCCAAATTATTAGAGAAATGCCAAGGTCCTCCCTCTTCTATTCTCCTTTTATCACTTTCTAACTTGAATTTTGCGACATAGATATCCATTTCCTGTTGAGTGATTTGGACATAATCTGTACGCCATGCACGCTGCATTGCACTCTGGAATGCTGGTAGATTAATAGAGGAGTTTGATAAAACCTTACCGACTAAAATCCTTCGGCATTCTTCAAGTTTTTCCAGGGGAGGCGACTCATCCCAGGTGTCGATATCCTGCTCTGACCACAATCGACCCAATCTGGTACAAAGGGCAGCAATGCGAGCTTGCTCTTCCTTTGCGGGAAGTTCCATGAGGACAGTCGCAATTCAGAAAACAGAGGGGGTAAGGCCTATCATCCGCATGCAAAGGGTAGTAGAATGATGGGTATGTGATAGAAAATTAATGGATGTGATAGGGACATTGGGCTAATTCATCGAAGAGGTAACAATCTTAAATGTGCAGCGGAGAGGGAATGAAGCTAACGGAATTGATAGCTGAAAAGAGCGACAGAAGCAAAAGCAACGTCTTCATCGTGCAAAAGTAGAATCGTCAACATGCAATTCAGCAGGGAGATTGAGTGGGTCAAGATAATTCATCGCTGTTTAGAGAAGAAAACTCATCAAAGTCCCAAAATAAACAGAAAGACGAAAGCAAGATTTCGAAGGAGAGACGTAGACGACGAATTTCAAGGTGGCACAGATCAGAGATGGAGAGTGGAATAGTAAATTAGGGTTCTTGATTAGATAGAAGGAAAACTACCATTGATGGTAGAGGGAAACTCTGCATATCGAGAGAAGTTCAATAGCATTCATCACACTCTATATTTGAATGACGCAAATTTAACACTTTTGGCAATTCTCCATCAATATTTTGTCTTAAAGAATAGCAACAGCTCTAACACAATATAACTTGTATAACCTTTTCTTATTATGAGTCCTAAAATGTGTTGCGAAAATATAATTAAGTCTTAAAATTTTCAAAAAGTATAATCAAATTCTGAAATGTATCACAAAATTAGAATGAAATCCTAAAAATTTCAAAAAAAAACAATCAATTTTTGAAAGTTTTAAGACTCAATTATGCTTTTGTAATAAGTTTTAGGAACTAAATTGCGCATTTTTGATAAGTTTTAGGACTTTTTTTTTCCTCTTTTTGGCCAACGAAGCAAAGGTTAGTCTTCACGGTCAAAGATTCTTGAACTTATAAATGCCACGACCTTGTCCAAATTAAATTAGTTTAACATCACACAACGAACTACGAATGTGTAAATGATTCATCATTAGCAAATCAACTTATCAAATCCTTGGTTAATCAAAATTGCATATACCAAATGCCATCCTGCTATTAATATTCCATAAGGCTGAATTCTGCAATTGATCAAGATCTGAGAAGTATCTAAAAGTAGAAAGAAAAGCAAGAATCTCATTTTCTTTGGTTTTCTTGACAAGGGTTCACTTTGATTCTACTTGTATTTCTTATGATTCACCGCAAATCTGCAATATATAAAGAGTATTTATGAACATAATCTCTTCTTTTACTTGCATCTCTTATTAGTCATTTCATTCTATATTGAAGGAACTTTCAATATTTTTAGGAATTTTTGAAAAAGAAAATAAAACATTTAAAAAAGAAACACCACTGGTTCCGAAGGCAACTGGAGCAAGATCAGTCAATCCAGTTCTAGGGTGGATAGGGTCAATTCCCATTTCACAAACTAGGAATTAACCATGTCAGGTCCAACGTTCGATTTCAAGGGTAGAAACCAACTCATCATAGAACCAATCACCCATACATGAGACCATAGAGCAAGAATCACGTCGCTAAAGTCATTTAGGATGTGCAATGAGCTCAGACAGTCACACAAGTCAGTATAAGTTCACAGCCTTCATCACGCACGCTCGAATGACACTGGCTTATGCATCAAGGTCCACGACGACGATTTGAAAGACCCAAGTTCCCTTAAAGTTATCACTAGAGATTACAAATCCATTACTTGACTATTCAGGCTTGTCACCAACCAGCAATAATGCGTGCGATGCGGAACCCCAACATTTTCTTGTTCGGTCCATGCAACGCGTCGCTCTCGCTCCTAGTATCGTGCTCTCACGACGTCCGATACATCATGTATCGCAGGGGGAATTGTAAGGAAATATACGCTAAGACATACCTTAAGACCAAGATATCGAACGCCGGTGTGAATGATCGGTGTCGTGGTTGAATTCATTCGGCTCATGGAAGGTTTCGCAGCAATCGAGTTCAGCCCCTCGACGAGATACAAACTTTCAAATTGGCAGAGTCAATTGCCAGAACTTTCGTTTCGTCTTTCGCCACACAAAGTGTAATTTTCCCCATAATTTCTCAACTCGTGTCCTCTACTAATTAGTCACGGATTGGTTCAAGAATCCAACGAAGTTCCTTAAAGTTTAATTAAAGACTAGGGGAAATTACAGGCATAGTCGTCAACATATTGTTGCTCGAATTCAATTTTGATTCCTCTATTTTATTTCGTTATAAATTTGATTATTTGAGTTATCTCCAATGTTAATTTGAAGACAAAATTCAATTTCCCGTCTAAATGAGAATGAAATATGCTTAGCTTAGTCTACACTAGTAAAGCAACTCCTGGATCCTACTTTTAGAAACTTCTAAAAAAATTAATATTTTTGGTCCCCGTATTTTTAGAAAAGTTCAAATTCGAGCCCCATATTTCGTTCTTTGCAACAATATTAGTCTTAAATACCCTTTTTTGGACATGTGCTTGTGACATTGATTGTTAAGACTATTTAGTTATAGTCTTTTATATGTCCTTTCCAAATGAGACTTAAATGAAGCTGGCTATAATTTAACGTAATTATATGTATGTTAATAAGCCTTCATAGTCGATTTTGATAGCTTTATTTATAATGACATCCCCATATCAGGAACAAGACTTACAATCAATATTATGCGGACTTGTTGATAATACTAAAATTCAAAGATTTCTCATTAACCTATCTAAAATATCTTTCCTATAAAATAATGAGTTAAAATCGTGGTTCAAGTTTTTAAAAGTAATCTTCCTTTTTCCCCCCTAAAAGGAGTCTTAGATACTTCTATATAGATCTATACCGAAACTTAGGATGTTAAACGATTGGATAAGATGGAGTTAATTTTAATGGGACTTTTAATCAGATTAAGCACATTTGTGAAAGAAGAAATTACTAGTGAATATGATATTTTTATAAGATTTAGGATAAAGATGTCACAAAAGAAAACTCTTCATGAAAACTAATGTAAGGACTAGTTGTGTCACTAAAACCAAAGCACGAGAACTAAAATTGAACACCCCTGAAGGCACGAGGGTGAAGAGGGTAACTTCATGAAGAAACTTTCACGTCGATTTGTCGATGCCGAATCAGCATTTTATCCTTAAATTTTCGTCAGAGATAAAATAGGACGTTAAATCGTAACGAAATATAGTTTGGGATCAAAACTGAATACACACAAAAGTACGAGGACCGTTTTTTAGGATTTCCCTTAAGAAGTAACCCTCGAGCGAAGTTGCCTGAGCAGAAATTATTTGACTTCTATCTGAAGATATCAGCATTCAGCTAAGTTATATGGCCGATAACGTTGACAAGTCAGCTGCAAATCAACGTCCTAAAATTGGAAAATTCACAGAATAATACATGATGTAATGAGGTACACATCACTAGGAAGGTATTTATGACATCATATTTATTTGCTAGCAATCTCCGGCCTCGTCTATTGACTTTAGGAGGTCATTCTCATTAATGAAAGACTATAACCAAATCAAAGTATTGCTTTATACTCTTGTGGATCGAACCTTCGCCGTTTTATATACTTCGAGCCGGAGAAATTAGGCCTATTGATTTCATGTGGTCTATTGCTCTTTAGAAAAAAAAAAGTTCACGAAGCAGGATTAAAATAGGGAGTAGCTTATCAACGAAAAGATTATGTCGCTTTCATGCATGTATCTAGAAAAGTTGTTGAATAAATTATAAAACTTGTCACATTCAGTCATGTGTGCCCTTGATCGGGTGTTATCGGGCTTGTCCAGAATCATCAAATTGTATCAAATTCCATCAAAAGCTAAATAGTTTTTACAACAATCCGATAAATTATTATTTTTGGCCATCAATTAGATAGACCATTGATTTCTGATGTTGACATACGATTTGAATTAGCGGGCCAGAGATTTCCTAATCTTATGACATGATTTTTTTGAAAGTGTTCATATCCAATAATCCATCGCATTAAACTTTTTTCTAGTGACCTTAACATAATTTGCTTTCCTCACCTTAAAAGTCATATCAACGAACTTTAACGGCAGATTCTTAACACTTCCCCTCCTCCAAAAAGACAGACAAAAGGGCGATGAGACAATGAAGACGCGTGTTAAGACTCATTGAATAGAAGGACGACCTAGTAGTAAGGTCATTAATTAACATGCAGATTGAATTAACACGTGATTTAGTATTTTTTTTTCCTAAAAAAGAGAAGAGAGTTAGAGTAGAAGAGACCAAAAAAAAAATTCACAAACTGGTTAAGATGGGAATTACATTAGCTAAATGGAAGCATGATCGATTATTTAAGCTCCATACAATCCTGTAATTTACTAGATTCAATCAACCCGATTGGACTAGCGCAATTGATACAACACTTGGGCCATACGCCTCAAGAAGCATGAGGTCTTGAGCTTGTTGTCGGTCGATGATCTCATGTCCTTAATAACTATGCGATTAATGTCTGCCGATTATTTTATTGAAAAAATGAGCTAGGGTTATTTATACGCTTGGTAAAACACTTGGGCCGTCCGCCTTAAGAACAAAGAGGTCCCAAGCTTGATCTCACTATCAGTTGATCATCTCATGTACTTAATAACTACTTTACGATTAGTGTCTACAAATTATTTTATTGAAAAAATGAGCTAGGATTGTTTATATTTGGTAATACGCTTGGGTCCTCCACCTTAGGAACTTAGAGGTTTTGAGCTCGATCCCGCTATCAATTAATCATGTCATGTGTTTAATAATTATTTTGTGATTAACATTCATAAATTCTTCAATTATAAAAGGAGCTACGGATTGTGTTAAATTAATGTCTCGAGTTTAAATTTGGATAATAATTTGTTAAACTGAATTTGTCAATAAGGTTTTTTCTTCAAAGGATTGGAAATTGGATGAAGAAGAAGAAACAATTTCCTTTCTTGGACTTTCTCTTTTGGATGTGCAAAAGAAGACAAAAGAGGAAATAAGAGATAAAAGGAAAAGGAAGAAAGGGAAGGGAAGGTTTTCTTCTCCATCATGCAGTGTACGAATCCCTGGAAAGAAAAGTGGGGCCCATGGTCCAACTTTTGACTTTGGGCATAACACACGCCTAGGTTTTCTTCTCTTTTCTGCAAGTGATAGACGCATGCACAAGCCGCAGTAGAATCCGCAAGACAAGCTGAAGAGAGCCACGCACAAAGAGAGAAGAAGCATACGAGTTCTTCGTTCGGTACTGAGCTTGGATGTACAGTACTTTTGTGCCGTGAGTTTATGTTTAAGTGAATTATTTATTTATAAACACTTTAAATTTAAGGTTAAATCTAGGTAAAAAAACACTTAAGCGTGTAAGTGATTATAAACTCAAATTCTTCGATTATAATAAATTATTTACTGCTAACTCTCCTTGTGGAAGTAGGTATCGATACTCGGATCGAACAACATAAATTTCCAGTGTCCTTATTATTTCTCATTTATTTCTTTAATGATTTTCCGTAAATTGTAAGATCTTATCGTTTCCACATATTATATTCCAACAGGTTATTTATAGATGATATACTATTCACCTTGATGAATGCATACACATTCAAACATCAAACGATTATTACAGCATCACACGGTATCTTCACATAAAACAGAAGTAAATCAAACATAACAAAACAGCATGGTATCTGCTTCCTGTCTTCAAACCCGGGAAGAAGAAGTTGAAACCTAGTTGACTCAAATTCCTAAAGTTAATGCCATGGTATCTACAAGAACTCCAGTTTGGGAGCTGATGCGTACACCATGCAAAAAAAGCCTTTCATGCAGAAGCTCCTCTCTCCATTTGCCATTCATCTTAGCAATAAACTCCTCACTCCTCTTCTCCAAATCGCTGTCTCCTTCTTCATCTTCACTGTCCTCATCCTCTTCTTCTTCTTCCATTTCATCATCGTTATCTTCCTCGTAGCCATCATAACCGTGGTAGTGATCGTCTCCATTGTCGTCGCTGTAGCCACCTTGCTTGTTCTCATCTTCATATAAAATGATTTCATGGTTGATAGTTTCCGGCAAAGGTGGCACAAAGAAAATCCCATCAATATCTCCACTGGTCATCGGCTTAGCATTCCTGAGGAACCCAAGAAAGATCACGATGCTGATGATGTTAAACACTATGTAAGCGATGGTCCGGTTTGATCTTGCCACGAGCATGAGGGTAGAAACGAAAACATCGTGACAGGTGACACCGATACTGGAGAGCAATATTGATGCAGCGACACTCATGCATAGGAGAACAAGCAAGAGAGAGCAAGAAGGACGCGTTAACCTCTTCATGCCAATTCTCAGGCCTCCCGTGGGATCGAAACGATTTTCTGTAAACTGCGCAACCTTCTTGATTTTGATGAGTATGGAAAGACTCTGCGATGTTCCTTGTTATAGGGTGCTCTTTATTATATTAAAAGAAGAGGAGCAAGATCGAGTTCAGTTCCTGGAAATTCCCGGGGAAGTTCGCAGATGTCAGACGTTCTGGACGTGTAGCAAACTTAAATTAATTGCTAGTTAAGAAACAATCGCTATGGTGCAAGCATGAACGTCACTCGTTCTGTGTAAGCCAATGGAGCGATCGTCATCTGTTGCGTTAGGCTTGGTGAAGTTCTAGAAAGCGCACCGCGCAAGGCAGTTGCTCAGTAGACGGCAATGGCCTTGGGAGAATTAATGGACACATGTCAAGCTTGCGTGGATACAGAATGTTAACAACGAGTTTATTATCAGGAGGATGTCTGAAAGCAACATGTTGAGAGAGAGAGAGAGAGAGAGAGAGATTAAGGAAATCCAAATACAAAGGGTTGGTTTAGGAGTCTCGACTTGAGATTATAAATACTTGATCGACTGTAGTTTTTACATGATGCTTAAGTGAAACTCTTGGAGGATCATAACCCGCCAAAGTAGGTTATGTTATTGTACAGTGTAAGTGCTTAGAGCAGATTATAGTCCAGAACTTGAACCTGGGTGACAACTATCTATAATACATTAAGGGTGTGTTTGATTGAAAAAAAAAAATTGCGAATCAGTTTTTTGGACTTTTATGTGTTTGGTTTGCTCAAATGATCAATCAATAAAAAAATCATTTATAATCAAAGAATACATGCATACTTAAAGTTAGGAAAATGAATTTCCTAGCCTGAAAAGTTGAAAGCATTTTCCTAGAAAATGACTTTCCAAAAAAAATGTTTCCTTTATTATGAAGTTTTCTTCAAATGATGTATTTGTTTTGAGGAAAACTTTACATTTTCTTTGATCATAAATGATTCTTCATTAATTCATCATTTTTTAATAAACCAAATGTAAAGTAATTTGTGAAAAAGTTTTTTGCGCAAACAAATACACCCTAAAAATGCATACAGGTTATTACGGTATTGGTTCACTTTATCTTACCTAGCAAGGAATAGAACTTTCCCCATTTAAACTTGGAATTGATTGCTCTGTACAATTGACAAGAAAAGGTTAAACGAATGACCACATGTCCATGTCTTTTTTTCTCCAAAATGTAAGATTTGTCTAATCTCATCACTGTAAACTTTTAACTATTTATACTAGTGAGTTTTGAGGTGCTTTCCTCTTTCTGATGTAATTTAGATTAAGAATTTTCTCTTCCGTTATAGAGAGGTTCTTATCCCAAGATTTTGGGACTTCACTTCTCTCGAGTTTTGTTGGTGTGCAAGTCCAATTTCAAAAAGATCGGATAAGTTTCATGAAGGTTTCACTCTCACAAGTGTTAGATCTATACATATTCAACCTTATTACTCTAAAAGGTGATGGTGTTAGGGATGTTGCCAAAAGTCAAAACCGTAGCAACAAAAAGGAGATCTCAGTGTATGCGCTCATTACTAAATATGGATTTAGTGATTAGCCACTGATTTTTATTTGAAGCGATCATAGATTTGCTTTTTGAGTGTGTGACACATTTACCTTAATCTAATGATTCATATTCTTATCTACAGCTTGTTTTGTTTTGGATTTGTCTAGGATTTGTCTTAATTTATAGTTGAATTGTGTTTCTCTATTGTATATCCATGAAAATAAATGAAATGTTTCTCTAACGAAAAAAATACTAGCAAGTTTTAAGGGAAAAATAGTCCAAAAAATGCTAAATCTATTACACTTTGGTGAATCTAGTCTTAAGCCTTTTAATTGTGTCAATTGATTCCTCAACATTTTCGTATTTTGTTAATTGAGTCAATCTAGTTAATTTTGTCCAAAAATCACTAAAGTAGATATTAGTCATTCTACGGGGAACAATTGACGTTTACATTGACAATTGTTATCATATTTTAATATTTTTTTCAAATTTATTTATTTTTCTTTATTTTATTTTTTTCACCTAGACACGGCAAGGCTCAACCCCACTAGACTTGACCTCCCCAAGGGCTGATGAGGTTGCCTGCTCTCATTTGGCCAATGCTAGTGACCAACTAGAGGAAGAAGGAAAAAGAAAAGAAAAAGAAAAATAGAAAATTACTTGATTCTTGAGTTATTTTTTCTACTTCTTGATTTCCAAATCTATTCCAAAAAAAATAAAAATTTAGTTGACATTATCAAATGAATTTTTGTTCCCATTGTGGATTGTCTTCAATAGCCACTCTATCGTGGCATGTCAGATTTTCCCTTTTTGGGCTAACGAAGCAAAAGGTTATTCATGGTAAAAGATTTTTGAATCATAAATGCCACAACCTCATTTAAAATCAAATTAGTTTAACATCACACAACGAGTTACGATTGAGTAAAATGATTCATCATAAGCAAATCAACTTTTCAAAGGACTTTACTAACATAAAATCTTTAGCTACTGTGAAAAATAATAACTTA
The DNA here is from genome assembly GCA_017140185.1 of Eucalyptus polyanthemos subsp. polyanthemos. Taxonomy (NCBI): domain Eukaryota; kingdom Viridiplantae; phylum Streptophyta; class Magnoliopsida; order Myrtales; family Myrtaceae; genus Eucalyptus; species Eucalyptus polyanthemos. Next base: position 17,960,566 of record CM029460.1, on the reverse strand, counting down.
TTGTGAGTCATAAATTTTTGAAAGAGTAAGTTTCATAATAATTTATAATTATTTATTATTGAGTTTTTTGTAGTCCAAAATAAATTATTATTCTCAGAATAGATTAAATACTATCACACAAACATTTCTCTTTATAAAATCCTTAGTTAATCAGAATTGCATGTACTAAATGCCATCCTACTATTGATAGTCTATAAAGCACAATTCTGCAATTGATCAAGATCTGAGAAGTATCTTAAAGAGGAGAGAAGAGCAAGAATCTCATTTTCTTTGGTTTTCTTGACAAGGGTTCACTTTGATTCTACTCACATTTTTTATGGTTCATTGCGAATCTAAAATGTAAAAAGAATATTTATGAAAGTAATCCTAGCAATTTCCCCGTGATTATTCATTTCGTTCTACACTAAAATAACTTTCTATATTTATAGGAACTTTTGAGAAAGAAAATAAAACATTAAAAAAAAAAAAAACCAATAGTTACCGGGACAACTGGATCATAACCAACCGATCCGATTCTAGGGTGGATAAGGACAATTTTCCGTTCCACAAACTACGAAATAATCATGTCCAGTCCAGCTCTCGATTCTAGGGTGGCAATTGACCCATATTGAAACCAATCACCCTTATATGAGACCAAAGTCACTTAGGATGTGCAAAGGGCTTAGATGGCCACACAAGTCATCGTGGGTTCATAGCCTCCATCATGCATGCTCGAATCACCGGCTTACGTATCAAGGTCCACGACAACGATTTGAATACCCAAGTTCCCTTAAAGTCATCACTAGGGATTAGAAATCCATTCCATCACTTGACTATTTGGGCTCGTCGCCAATAGGCGATGATGCATGTGATGTCGAATCCCAATATTTTCCCGTTTGGTCCATTTGACGCGTCGCTTATCGTGTTCTCGTGACGATGGATACACCATGTATCATACCTGCCAGACGACTAATAAGTCTGGGGGAATTGTAAGGAAATATACGCTAAGACATACGTTAATGACCAAGCGATCGAACCCCCTTGTGAATGACCGATGTCGTAATCGAATTCATTCGGCTCGTGGAACGTTCCGCAGCAATCGAATTCAGCCGCTCGACAACATTGAAATCTTCAAAGTTCAAAGAGGGGGAGTTAATCGCCAGAACTTCCGTTTCGTCTTTTGCCACGGAAAGTGTAATTTTCCCCATAATTTCTCAAGTCGTGTCCTCTTTTGATAGGTCGCGGAATGGTTCATGAACCCAAAGAATTGTTTAGGCGAGTTGAAATTTCCTGATAATCTAATTAAAGACTAGGGAAATTACAAGGAAAACAAGGATTGCAGCCCTCATCTGGATCCAAGCAAGGGCTCAATGCCTTCACCTGTGGCCAGCGAGGGCCTCGATGGTCCATAGTTGGGAAAAAAAGAAGAGGAAAGTGGAAAAAGAAAACAAAGAATGGAAAAAAAAAAACAAAAACGTCTATGTTAGCGATTTCCGATCAAAATTAACTAGATGATATACATTGACAAATTATTAAAGGATTTAGTATTTATGTCCGATAATCCATCCCATGTCGACATATTATTTGAATTATATATATAATTTCAAATTTTTAAAAACCTTGTTTTTCCTTTAGTTTTTTGGTTTGTGGTCTAAGCATTATGAGACTTGTTTGAAATTTGCATTCATCTTTGTTTCATATTTGTCCCCTTAAATAAAATTTGATTTAGCAATGTCATAAGGGATACTAGATGGTAATTTCGGGTTTTCCTTTTGAAAATCGTAGAATGGACCGGTTTCATTGGATTGCCACAGAACTGGACCAGTCTTTGATTCCTCAAAGTGGGAACCGATTCCTCCAGTTCAATTCCCAATTCCTAGATGGAATTGGACTAGACTGGAAACCAATCATTCCTAACATAAACTTCTTTCCTTACCTTGAAGTCATGTCAATTAACTCAACGTAAGATTCTTAACACCTCCCCTCATATAAAAGACAGACAAAAGGACGATGAGATACTTAAAACAAACGTTAAGACACATTAAATAGGAAGACTACCTAGTAGAGTCATTAATTAACATGTCACGTTGAGCTATCACGTCGTTTAGTATACTGTTTTTAATAAAATCTCGATACATGTACCACCACCCTTTGTTTTCAGTAACGACAAAGTCAGTCTAAATTGCATATCCATACTCATAAGTTGACTTCACAGATCGGTTAAGATGGGAATTAAATTAACTAGATGGAAGCGCAATTGATTATTTAAGCTTCACACAATCATGTAACTTAGTAGGTTCAATCAACCCAAGTGGATTGGCACAGTTGATAATACGCTCCGGCCAATCGCCTCAGGACGTGCGAGGTCCCAAACTCGATCCCGAGGTCAGTCAATCATCTCGTATACTTAGGCCATGCATGGTAACACTTCTCATTTCTGTTCCTGGAACAGATTTTTTCTTTTTTTGTTCCCGGAACAAAATTGGAGCAAAAAAAAAAAACACAAAAAAGTTACTTCTTGTTTCAGAAACAATTTGGAGAAACACTTCCATCTTCTCTCTCCTCTTTTCTTCTTCTTTTCTTCTTCTTTTTTTCTTCTTTTTCCTTTGGCCGGTCGCCGGCCTCGGCCATGGCCGGCGACCAGCTGTCAAGGGTCGGCGACCTCGCCGGAGCGTCGCTAGCACCCGGAGCCTCGCCGGATGCGGGCGAGCCCGAGCCTCGCTGTGGTTGCGTGAGGCTGCCGACCCCATCGGCCGGTCGCCGAGGCCGAGGATCGGCCAAAAGAAGAAAAAAATAAAAAAGAAAGGAAAAATGAAAAATATTAAAAAATTAAAAGAAACAAAAAAAGAATAAAATTTACCAAACGTGTTTCTATTCATTTTTTATTCCCTGGAACAAACGTTACCAAACACGTTTTTTGTTCAAAAATTGTTCCCCATAACGAAACACTTTTTTTATTTCTGTTCCCGGAAATAGAAAAGGAACATAAATGTTTCCATGCGGGGCCTTAATAACTACTTGGCGATCAGTGTCTGATGATTAATTTATTGAAAAATGAGATAGGGTTGTTTTTACGCTAGGTTAATAGCTTGGGTCATATACCTCAGGAACTGAGAGGTCTTGAGCTTGATCCCACCATCAGTCGATCGTGTCATGTACTTAATAACTAATTTGCCCTTTGTGTCTACAAATTCTTCCATTATAAAAGGAGCGACAGGTTGTCGATGGATTGAACATCAAACGATCTTTATTACAACCTCACACAATATATTCACAAAAAACAAAAGTAACTCACATAACCAAAAACATCATATGTGCTTCCTTCCTTTAAAACCATGGAAGAAGCGATCGAAACCTAGTTTAACTCAAATTCCTAAAGTAACTGCATCGTATCTACAAGAGCTCCAAATTGGGAGCTGATGCTTACACCACGCAAAGAAGCCTTTCATGCTGAAGCTCCTCTCTCCATTTGCTATTCATCTTCGCAATGAACTCCTCGCTTCTCCTCTCCAAATCGCCATCTCCTTCTTCGGCTTCACTGTCCTCATCCTCTTCTGGTTCCATGTCAGCATCGTTATCTTCCTCATAGCCATCATAAATGCTATACTCATCATCTTCACCATCGTCGCTGTTGCCGCATTCCTTGTTCTCTTCTTCGACTAACGTGATTTCATGGTCGACATATTCTGGCGAAGGCGGCACAATGAACATCCCATCAATATCTCCACTGGTCATCTGCTTCGAACTCCTTCGGAACCCAAGAAAGATCACAACGCCCATGAAGCTAAACACAACTTTACCAATGGCCTGGTTCAATCTCGTAACGAGCATGAAGGTGGAAACGAAAACGTTGTGTCTGGTGACACTGACATTGAAGAGCAATATGGATGAGGCGACACTCGTGCATAAGAGAACAAGAAAGAGAAAGCAAGAAGGATGTGCCAACCTCTTCATGCCAACTCTCGGGACTCCTGTCTGATCAAAACGATGTTTTACAGAGTTTGATAAGCGCGGCAAGAATCTGTGATGTTGGTGTTTTCATAGCGTCCGATGAACTCTTAATTATATTTAGAAGCAGGCAAGATTCAAGTTCAGTTCCTGGAAACTCCCTGGGAAGTTCCCCGAAAGTCAGACATTCTGGAAGCGCAGGAAAATTTGAATTGATTGCTAGTTAGGGAACGCTTTGTTGTGAACGTCCCTGCCTTTCCTCGCGCAAGTCGTTGAATTGATCGTCGCCTGTCTCATTAGGCTTGGTGAAGTACCCAGAAAGTACGCTGTGGCAAGCGTTTTCTCAGGAGACAAAGGAGACATTATCAAACGTGGAGAATTTAGGGGCATTTGCCGAGCTTGCGTGGAGATGGAATGTTAAAAAGACCTTTATTGTGATGTCTGAAAGCATCATGCTGAGCGAGACAGATTATGAATATTCCAAATACAAGGGGTTGTTTCAGGAGTCTCTTGTGCCAACCAAGAGTCTCTTGACTTGGAGATCATAAATACCTGACCAGTCATAGCTTTTACTAAGTTATTGTAGCGCGTAAGGGTGCAAATGATAACCATTATGGTCAGAAATTGATTTATAGAAAAAAAATAGATTTTTCTATTTCTATTTTTATTTTTAGATGAGTTTCTAAGCAAAAATACCCGTTTGATAATGACATAACATTTCTACTCTAAAAATAGAAATTTGTTTGATAATGACACAAAACTTCTTCCTTTTGGATGGCAATGGACCGGCCGGACAGCGGGAGATCAAGGATCGGTAGTGATGGACGGCAGTAGCGGTGGGCGGCGGCGACAACAACTGATAACCGATAGACGGTGGTCGGCGGCGACAGATGAGGACCAATTCATAGCAAAGACGAATGATAAAAAGAATTTTTATTTTCCATTTTTGTTCCAGAAATAGAGAAGTAGAAAATTTTTACTTTTGAATTCTATTCCAAACCTATTTCTAGAACAAAAATCTATTTTAGAAATTAAAAAATTGAATAATTTTATCAAATGGATTTCTATTCCAAAATCAAGTCTGGAATAGAAAATTTGTTTCGGAACATAAATAGGGGTTGTCAAACATCTACAATAGATTAAAAGCGTAGGGAATCACGTTATTGGTTCCCTTCATTTTGCACAGCTACATAGAGTTTTTTTAACTTAGAATTAGAATTGATTGCATAAGTAATGCTGACAAAAAAAGGTGAATGAACGGCATATCCGGTGTAGACTTTTTGACTATTTATGCAAGCGGGTTTTAAAATCAAGATGCACATCATATTCATGTTTGGTAATCAATCGCATGAGGACATGTCTATTCAAAATTATTTTTTTCATGCTGGTAAATTCGAATAATTGCATTTTCCTATTCATGTTTGATTTTTAGAAAACTGTCTCAATCAAATTTGAGGTGTTGTGGCTGAAAAAAAAGGTAATACTAAATATATACTTCACAACACTTCACGGCACAATTATAGTTCAATCACGATTATACCAAACGGGCTTTCAAATCAAACTAAATAGAATTACCAAATATATAATTTACGACACTTTACAGCATATTACAATTACAGTTCAGTTACAGTTATACCAAAGCAAGTTAATGCGTGAAAAGCTAAATAGAGAACATTGTAGAGCCAATGTTTCATAAAGTTACCGGTAGCTACACCTTCATATTAATGAATAATTGTGTCCTGAAAAAAAATATTAAAATATAAGAAAGAAATGCCCAAACAACATAGGAAATAAAGAATAAGATCCTTAACTTAAATAACTAAAATCAAACAATTAATCAATCCTCTATCAATATCTGGTCTAACGGAATATCTACGACTCTAATACTATACAAGCTGCGTTTTTCTTTTTTCTTTTTGTGTCTTTTTTGGGGGGGGGGGGGTGGGTGGGGGGGGGAATTAAAAGTTTTGAGAAATTGAAAAGGTCAAAAAAGGCCGGCTGACTTCAAGAGATTTTGCCCAAAACAGATATTTTTTTAATATATAAATTAATCACCATGTAACTTGGTCTTCCTCCAATTTCTTTCCCATTTTAGATTTCTGCAGTTGGTACACATCAAGATTTGAGAAGTATCTTAAAGAGGAAAGAGGTACGTGACCGGCTAACAGTCACAAAAAAGGTACATACAGAAATCAAATAAGGTAAAAAAAAAAATCAAAGAAGAAAAATTGCAGGCGGGAAAATCTAGCAAGGTCAAGTTTTGAGAGAAGCAGGCAGTCTATAAGACCAGCAAGGATATCATTTTCTTCGGTTTTCTTGACAAGAGTTCAAATTTGGTTCTACTTGCATTTCTTAGGGCTCACCACCAAAGTCATCTCACTGTTCACCCCGAATCGAAAGTGTAAGAGTGGTAAATTGCCTGCATCGAGGGGAGCACACGAGCCGAACTTGCATGCATTGTCAGGTCAGGTGAGATCCATCGATAGATAAAGAAAAGACAGGAAAAATTTCTAAAATTTGTTGCCTTCAGTTTGTTCTTTCATTCCTAGAGTTTCTAAAGGTTACGTACAACGGAGTTATACATACAATTCAATCCCAAATGGCTCCAGAAAATACATTAATCAGCTTGCTAGGGCATGAACTAATGTGTACAAAATGCAAAATTCACAGCTAGAAGGCAACTTTTTTTCACAAGGGTTAGAAAATTTGTCATGACGGACACCCAGATTGCACCTTTCAATTTGGCAAAAGCTGGTAGTACAGGAAACATTGAGATTGCACCAATCCACTATGCTAATCATCCTATAAATTCTTGCCCGGACTCGAGCCGTCGAATCTCACCCCTGGAGGAGGCAAGTGTCGGGACGAAGAGATAAAAACCCTAGCCAATGAATGCAGTTGGCCATCTTCAAGCTCCCGTTCTTCAGCCAGATTCATGCGAAAGTTCTGCAGGCCAGCCAATGCACCATTTTGAAGCTGATAGGAGTTGAAGTACATGTTCGGCAGAGTCGGGTTGGGCACCACTTCCGAGAGCAATGCCGTGTCGGAGGAAGACTGGAGTTCAGACTGCGGCGGGCTTTGGGGAGGCAGTGGCTGTAGAGGGAAGTGCTGCAGCGAAGCGAGACGGGCTTGAACGTAGGCTAGCTCGGCTTGCAAATTAATCACCTGCAGTGAACGGATGCAACATACGTAGTTCTAGTTAAGCCAAAATCATAAGTCAATGCAAAACACTCGACTATTACAAGAACGATTTGTATGAGCTAGCCCTTCATCGGTTCCGATTTATGCAACAACCATTATGCGACTTCATTACTGCATATCTCTTTCTTTAACACTATCAATACGGAATGGAAAAGAAAAATGCTTAATTTGTGACCATCTGTTCATATAAACAACAAAATACCCATTACATATATAATAACAATTCCCGTTTCTTAAAAAGGCAGAAGTAAAAGGTAACTTCCAAAACGACAGTAGCAACCAGCATGCATAAAGAACGAACTATAGGTCATATTATAATCAATCTATGTGGCGATTAAATCAATTAAACATCTCTTACATAAGATGCTTAAATCATCTCTCTAACCCTAAAACACACCATGTGTGACAAAAAGAAGAGAACAAGAAAATAGGACAAGAACACAGGGTAAGTTCTAAGTCATTTCATTACAATAGGTCAAGAGAAGGGGAAGACATAGGTCAAATTCGAATCCACATATTCGATCGACTTTTAAATGAATAATCAATTCTGACGTGAGATACATATTAGCTACTTGTGCATTATTACTACAGGTATCGTCTCGGCAAATCAAAAGCACCTTTGCTCTCTGTCAAATACTCCCAAGAACGACACCTATCAAAGAGTAGTTTAACAAGGCCAGCGAGCTCATAATTGAGACCCGCATATTTTAAACCTAAGTAAAAGTAATTATTGGTACACCATACTAATATAATAACTATGATAATAGCTCAAATTAATGAGTTGGGGTCCTTTATGTGTCAGAGGAGATGTGACGGGGACCCCTGCAGTCTGCAGCTATCCATCAGATGGGCTTTTACCCACAGAAACCTAGGAAAAGGACCTTCTATTTGCTTTTGAACTGGAGACTATTAAAATTTGACCATGACCGCCAATCGAAACCCCTACGAAATTGGCAAAAAGGAGGGAAGCAATTAGACGATTTTGTTCTCTCAGAAATGTTTTAGCGATCGAAATTGACATGAACATGTTTTTCTCAGGTGGTCAATGTCAGATTCAGACAGCAGAGGCTGGCAGCAAAAGAGAGCAACATTCCGTGGCGTAAAAAGACGTAAATGCCAATGTCAGATCAGACCCATAAAAGCATAATCTTATCTACATTTCATTTAGAAAAATTCCAGTAGAGTAATTTATACATTGAAAATCGTAAAATTTTCTTAATTGATTATTAAACAAGGGCATTTGGACATTCATTAACATGACCCATCATTTGTTTTAGTAAAACATTGATTCCAAGCCATATTTTTTTCCCCACCGGAGGTATGAAATGGGAATGGAGGAATTCTAGAGAAAATTCATTTTCCAAAACTTGCCATTCATACGTATCTCGAGCTGCTATAAAGACTGCTTGGAAATCCGGGAAGCAAAACTTTGACTTCGTACCCGCTCATTCACTCTCTCTCTCTCTCGCACTCTCTCTCTCTCTTGCAGTCAGTGAGTGAAGTAAGTGGCCAAAACAAGGAAGTCAGTACGACTTTTGCGCGGATTTTTTGGAAGACCCGAGCGGCATTTATTAAGGTGCAGAGCCAGAAAAACCCTAATGAACAGGAGAAAGAAGGGTTTGCTATTTCGCTGCAAGAAAGAAAGACACATGCGACTCGAAAGAAACGGTGAAAAACTGCTGCTACTCGCCGACGCGAAAAAGAAGAGAGACTGTTCAAGAAGCTAATTTCAATGGATTTCAACCCGTGAATTATGAGGAGCCCCATCAAAAGCAGAACACCCGGCCCACGCCAGTCTCCGGAGCTGAAGCTGACGGCGGAGGAGGACGGCGGCGTAACCACCGAGTTCGACCATTGAAAGGATAATGGAGGAGACGTCACCGACGCCTAACCTACTATCTACATGTGGGTAGCTCATCAAAACGCGCCCGAAGGAGGAAACGGAAACCCTAAAGTCCGGGAGCCCGAAAATATGTGTTTTTTTTTTAGCGGTGAAGTTTGACTAGGTGCACACGTCACTGTCACAGCGACAGTCTCTTCGTTTTTGGCCCAAAATAAATTGATATTTGATAATTTCATTAGTAATAGAAATCGAAAGCAAACACAACGCGTAGATCTGGGGTCAGGACCCTACGGAATCCACATGCAGTCATGTTCTCGAAAGGAGAATTTTACCCTCGAGTCAATTGCTATCCTACAACTGAGCAACTTTCGCGATTTAGCATAGTTCTTGACATCTTACACACGCGATAATGATCAATCTTGTCCTGAACAATTTCACCACAACAAGCAAGAACCGCGAGTTTTTGGGGGTGAAGTGGAGCACCTAAAATTAGGTTTTCAGGAGACTAAATTTAACTCTCGGCTTGTTTTGAAAAGCGGAGTGATTTTCAATAAAATGAAAACAGAAACCAAGAACACCAAAGAGAAAGACCAAAGAGAAAGACCAAAAGTTCAGAAAGCTTCTGCAAGCAAGAACCGTCGATGTCCATGCCTAATTTACGCATAATTCCACAAGTGTCCAGCTTACGGACAACACTGTTCTAGGCAGACGACATACATGATACAGTTTCAAGGAGATTTTCCGTCACTGCAACAGCTCATCGATTCAGGCGTCGAAAGAGTGTACAGTAGAGTACAGCACAGTTACGGTGCGCTTACCTGCTGTTGGAGGGCGAAGATGTGGCCGACGCAGCCGTAGACGGGGTCGCGGGCCCGGGCGAGGGCCTCGTAGCAGAGGGTGACGACGGCGTCGAGGCGGCGGTGGGCGGGGACCCGGGCGAGGAGCTTGGAGGCGTTGCTCGCCCCGAACACCCGGTGCACGGCGGCGAAGTGGGCGGGGCCCTGGTCGGCGTCGAAGTAGGGCGCGAAAACGCAGCCCCTCACGCACTTCCTCCGCAGGAACTTGCACGCGCCGCACGGGCCGCCGCCGCCGCCGCCGCTTGCGGTGCTCGACGACGATGACCCGTTGGGATCGCTGTTGCTGGCGGTGTTATTGTCGTTTTTATTGCTCATCTTCGAGGGTTTCTCTCTCACCCTCCGCAGGCGATCGTGCTATGAAGTTCCTCCGCGTCGAGGGACTACGCAAAATCTCAGGGTGGGGAGAAAGAAATGGAGAGACATTTGGTGGTGGGTCATCACCTTTATATTTTGGTGGTGGGTCGTCAGTCTTAAACCATATTGTTTTATTATTGTTTTATTTATTCTTGCATAAATCATGATAAAATCTGTTGAAATCGATCTGTAAATTTATTATGTTAAGTGACGCTCGATTTTCTTATAATATGATCTACTTATTTAAATATTTAGATGGAATTGTCACATTAGATCATAGATACTGACTTTATATATTAACCATGAAAAATCTTAAACATTTAATATTTTCATATTTCTTCCATCCTGTGGAAACATGTGACTTTTTGATAAACATAGTGAAACAAATAGTATCGCATCTAAAAAGACTTATCACGATGACTATGATGTTTGATGGGTGCAAATCATGATTTTGTCGTTTGGATAAACTCCAACCCTCACTTACCAGTCCATTCTCAAGAAGCGACTTCTTACTCCATCTAAATCCTATTTCATGTGACTATAATGTCTAAGCTATTACTATTGACATACTCTTAACCAATAGTTCAAGGCACAAAAAACGAAAAAGAAAAAATTGTGGATCACTATTTGAGGTAATCTCTACATGTTTTCAGTAAATCTCTATCTTCATTAAATTTTACCATAATTTCTGCCTGTTTTGAAGTATGTAAAGGTTTTTTTTCTTTTTTTTGGTCAGAAAGTATGTAAAGGTATTGGGCAAATGCTAAATTTACACAAGCACGTGCAAAATGAATGCGTGAGTAGAGGTAAAAATAATCCTCAAGATGACTCAATTTCCATTTCAAATCTTGGGAGAGAGATCTTTGATGGCGACTCTCTCGACAAATGACCGTCTGGTTATTAAATTCCATTTTGGAATATTTTCAGATACTTGTTTGATCTTATAATAAATAAATATAAAGAAATAAAAAAAGATGATGGAGTGGGAGATTTGCAAATTGAACCTGCTTAATTTAAAGCTTTGAAGTCACGGCAAAGCGTGTGGGAAATCGTACAATAGCTGTGGGAAGCAGCTTGCGTGAAGCAAACATGATAAGAGAGAACCTAATTTTCTTTTTTCTTTTTCCCAATCAATGTTTTTCACATCTTCACAAGAAGATGACCGCCACGTGCGAGCCGCAAGTGGGGCTTTCAACCCATCTAATCTCCTTCAGTCTTTTCGATTGTCATCTCCCACACATCACTCAATCTCTCCTTCCTTCTCTCTCTCTCTCTTTCAAAAGAAGAAATTGATTATAAATCAAAAGATAAAAAAAAAATTAGGGTTTTTGCCATTTTCCGCCGAAGGAAGAGATGGGTAATTACAGTACATTTGATTTGACATTTTGAAAGGGTTACGATGCCCTAGAGTTCCTCAATAAAAAGTATAAGACGTTTAGCAAAATTTTTGAACAGTTTTGGGAAAATATAATTATATTTCTAAAGATTTTTAGCATAAGACAAATATGGAAGCATCTTAGAATCTGCAATTTTGAAATGCAAATGGGCCTTTTTTATTTTAATTTTACCTTAATTTTACTTTTTTAATTATTAAAGTGTTCTTCAAAACCGTTAACTTTATAATGAAACCACCGACTAGTGGTCAACAAGCTATCAATAACCTCACATGAGATTGTGCCACCGTAGGTGGCTATTGCCTAAGTTCGCACAACCTAGGCCAATGGTTGCACGACCAAGGCAACCATCCACCCAAGTTTATGTGAGTCAAGCCGACGATCACCTATGTTCACGCAACCTAGGTGATCGCATACCTAGATGGTGCAAATCAAGACATTGTCTAAGATTGAGCAACCTCAAGTGAGGCTCCCGTCGTTAAATCTAGCTCTTTAACAACCAAGTTTGGCATAGTTGGAGTCTTACTGAAGGCTTGCCAGCCACTAGTCCTTGGTCATTTTTTAGTTTTTTCTTCTTCTTCTTCTTTTTATATAAATAAAAGCAAAAGGGCTTTGCAAAATGTACATATAGCATTTGGAACAAAGTTGTATTTCAATGTGTTTTTAAATTACACTTTATTAAATACTACTTGCATTTCCTAAAACTCTTTTAGTTTAAAGATTTTTATATTTTTCCCAAGACATCCTCTCACAATTGAATCAAACACACCCTACGTAGTCATGTATATGTTTTTGGCTTCATGAAAAATGATGTAGTTCGGTAGGAGCTACCAATTTTTAGCTCAATTTACATGGACGACAGAGGAGATCATAGAGCAAGGTTCACGCAAGATCAAGTTCGAAGGTTGGTCATAATGTGCTGTCCAAATTTGCACGTATTATAAAAATTTGCATAGAAATGCTCGGGCGGGCGGGCGGACCAAAATTGGACAGGCCAGGCCTACATTACTCGAGCCCCCCATTTTTTTTTTCGGGCTTTTGGGATGTGATCGGGCCGCTACTCGTTAATCACCTCTTTAATGGCAAGCTTTCCTAAAGCTTTGCTCTCTGACTTAACGTTTGATTACCCTGCTATCATAAATGCTAGGGGAGATTTTGGCCAAAAAGTTCCCTCAAGTCTATTCACACTAATGGAATAGGTTCCATTCATAGTAAGTGATATCTGGTAGATTTGGCAATCGGGTCGCCTAACTTTGATTTCATCTACGACTACACCTTTAATTTTGCAATTGATGCATATGTTTTTTTAGAACTCCGACTAATTTTTGTCGAAGTGGAAAAAAAAGGTGCGCCATTTTTTGGACACCACGCCATTACTGCATGGATACCATATCAACATGTTAAAAATTGGCTAAACTCCTATCCAGCAAGTGCAAACAATGGAAAGCACTTCGATGCATTGGATAATCAAAATCAAAGATGGTGACCTGATTGAAAAATTGTTGCAATTTGATAACCATCAAATTTACGCAAATTTGTCAAATTAAAATTTGTTTGACCATATACTTATTGAAGAGCAACGTACATAGAAATCTTTTGTTACGGTACTAGTTTTTTTTTTTTTTTTCATAATGTTACGGTACTAGTTGAAACCGTAAGTATTGCACAGATGTGAAAATTAATTTCTTGAAGCTTTTGTGGTGCTATGATTCAGCAATTTTGACATTATGTAGATTGTTTCTTATCTTTATGATATTTCCATGACCGAAAAGACGTTTGCCAATCAAATCATATAATTTTCTAAATAATGAGATCTCATTTTTTCGCGAAAAAAATTGACATTAGTAAAAATAATTTTTTTAATGAAAATGGCAATATTTTCCTTTATTTTGGTGAAATCTAGAACTATAAATCATTTTCCATCATTTGGAAAGAAAAGATTGATTTAAATTTTTGTAAAAAAAGACATACATCATTTGTGTAATATAAGAGATACCCTACCATTGGGTCTTGATCACAAGAGTTAGGGTTTCTCAATCACCCCAAGTACGAGCATGGGGGAGTTAGGTTTGTAGTGACCTAAGCACAGCCATCAAGTACCCAAGCATGATTGTCAAGGGACTAGGGACGGGTATCATGGTCCTAGGCATGGCCATTGGGGACTCCGGCATGAGCTTTGGAGTCCCAAGTTCAACCTTATGGACGGTGAGTTGGGCAAGAAAGACGGGTACTCAAGCACAATCATCAAGGACTTGGCATTCACCGAGATCTTGGGTCCAACCTCAAGAGACCTAGGCCCCACCATTGAGATATCAAGCCTGGCCTCGGTGAACCCAAGCCTTGGCATTGGTGACTTTGGCATGGGAGTTGGGTACACCCAAGCATGTCATTGTGGGCCCACACGCCTAGACACTAGGGTCTCGAGCTCATCCTCTCAAGACCCAAGCCAAGTGTTGGACAGAGGTCCCAGTCTTGACATTGGCGAACATAGCCCCATGTGCCGATAACTTAGGCGCGAGAGCCAAGTCCTTGGGTAAGGCCACGAAGACTCGATCACTGGGATTGGGGTCTCAAGCCTAGCCTCAATGGACTTGGGCATAGGAATCATTTTCCCATCTCAATGTTTAAATTTTGTCACTTAAGCCAAAACTTAAGGCAACAAACCAGTATTTTGTTACTTTAGATTTAACATAATGTGACAAAATCATGATTTAATCACTTCAAGTCCAACAAGAAGTGAAAAAAAAATTATGTTTGTCGCCAAAGTTTCGAAATTGTCCCAAATTTGATCGAATCAACGGCGACCATGCTTATGCTTGACCTAGACGATACACGTCAGGATTAGTCGCCTTGGTCGATCCTAAGGCTTCATACTTTTTTTTGAACAGCTAAGGCTTCATACTTTGAGATGACAAAATTTTGTCCCGCTGTAGTTCTTTTCTTGTAGTGAAATGTGACGTGCCTACCCTTCAATTCAGAAAAGTCCACTCTTCTTCCCAAGGCACCTTTCGAAATACACACGACATCCACGAGCCATAATCTGACACGAAATGTACATGAAGCATTAATTCATTATTTACTTCAGCCTTGAATCTGCAGTCTCTAGACGAGTACTCGACTATTTAGAGCTCTGCACTTCAACGTTTGCTTCGTGTCGCTCTTTGGCGTCATTCGTGGACTGACAGAAAGAATTAGCAATGAACAGGAGAAAGGGAAAAGCAAAAACGAAGACGTACATATACGTATGTTGTACACTATGTCTGACAATTTATACGGTGGAGCAGAGAGAGAGAGAGAGAACAGTTGGAAAGAGAGAAATGGCCGCGCCGTTCGCCGTCATGTCTGGTGCGTGCGAGAAATTGAAGCAAACAAACTTAGGAAACAAGCAAAACGATCGACATCGGATTGTTACTGTTTCATTCCTTTCTTGTCCGACTGAAAGACTCGCCGTATCATTCGTTGTTTTCGGCAGCAGTGGATACATAAGCGACTCCGACTTTATTTATTGAGATTTTCTTTCAACGAGAACATCCAAGTTCCTTAAAACACCTAACTAATCTCGTCGAATCATGACGGTGGCTCATCTGACATAAAACCCGTTTGATTTATATGGATTATGGTGTTCCCGGGGGTGCCCTCGAATGAGTTTTCATCGGAACTCGAATTAATCACATGCACATGATTTTAGAAAGTGGTAAGGTAAAACATATAGTTAAATGATTCGAGGAAAATCACTTTCACAAATTTACGAGTTTCCTTCCTTTGCACATTACAATTGAGATATCCTTATGTCGCACAAGCTTAAGACTATATCTGTTACATTATTATAACATTGGTGTTGACGCGGATTCTCACAATAATCAAATTCTTCGCTAGAGTTTAAAGTAGAGAAATTTTATTACAAATGGGACGGAAGCTATCATTTAAGTTAATCCTCCAATAAAGGAAATAAGAGATATAAAATTGCGATATTGGTTGAATCATGATGTAGTATTGTTGGCACCCAAAAATAACCCTACAAACACGTATTGGGCACGAGGGACTTAAAACTATAAAATCACCGCATTGCCGCATGTAGGCTGTAATTTACATCGGCTCAACCCATAGTGGTTATGAAAACAAATGATAGCCAAGGATTTCGAGAATCCTTAGGCTAGATTTCAATGGAGATACAAATAAAGATATGTAATTATAAGATGAAGCAATTGGTTGCCATTTGTTGAAACCAAAAGATGCTATTGAAGATATAACATTGACAGTGAAATTAGGTGGGAATGGTTAAAAGAGCATCAAACTCAAGAAGAGCAGTTAATTCTTACTAAACAATCCATGAGAGCATTGTTTGAACAAGTCAGAAATCAAATGTGGATAAGGTGGTTCAACATAGAACATGGAGTGACTCTTGAGGAGGAAGCAACCGACTACCGACGTTTACCAAATTGCCCTATAATTACCACAAGCAATCCGACAGAAAGCCCCCTGAACAATACACAAAATTACTTTATCTTACTTTTATCTTTGCTTAGTCTACCTTAGCTATAGCTTAAAATTCCCGTCGTAGATTTAATTTTGGCGAATATCTATATCCTAGCTAGTACTATTGATTAGATTCTAGTGCCAACCCATTGTCTAACGTCATTGATTAATTTATGACGTTATGTCCTCTTACTCATCCAAGAACATTGTTTACTAGGTGTTGTCACATCTGTCCAACATCGTTTATTAGATTCTGATGTTGTGTCATCTTACTCATCTAGGAGCAGTGTTTACTAAATGTTGTCACCACTTTCCAACGTCATCAATTAGATTCCAACATTGTGTCCTTATATCCATCTAGGAGCAGTGTTTACTAGATGTTATTTTCATCATCTAACATTGTTGATTAGATTCCGACGTTGTGTCCTTGAACTTACTAGAAAGTAGTGTTTTTCAAACACTTTTATTAATATCCAGCATTGTTGAATCTTGTTTGATATCGTATAAACTACTTTAATTTTAATGGGTTTTCATTATTATGTTAAAATGAGTTTAGATAGCACCGTTGATTAGATTTCGACATTGATTATTGTTGGTATTAAGTTCATGCGTGTTAAGTGTATTAAACGACTTCTTTAGATTTGGAATTATATAGTAGATATAGTCTTGTTCGCATTTGACTATCTCTTTCAAAGCTAATATAGAACTTAAGTATCCTTTAATAAAAAGCAAAATATAACACTTGGTGAAAGATATTTTGTTGTGGGATCAAAAATTGGTGAACCAAATATGTGCAATATTTCAACCACACAAAATAATATGAATCCATTATAACATGAAACCGTAAAATAAGATTATAAATTCCTCTCTGTTGATAGCTTTGTTCCATCATCAAAAGCTCCACTTTTGTGATCTCAATGCGGTATGAAAAATAGTGAGCGAGCTATCTGTGTGGAATTTTCTCAAGAGTAAAATAAAATGATTTCTCTTCTCTTCTCCATATTTGCTCCTCTCTATTTATAGAGAATTAGAGGATTTCCATATATTTCACTTTCCTTTTAATTAAAATTCTCCGTTTTCATTTGGGAACTATTATTTGGCAAGAATGACTGGATATCTCATCATTTATTATAACGGATCGCAAAGTGAATTGATAATTAAAAGATAAATAAACAAGATAAATAATTCAAATGATAGTTGATAAATCAAAAGTAGTTTATAACTTAATTTATCATAGAAATGTTGGTAAGTCACTCTAATTAAAGTTAGCAATTTGTTTAAAAAAATAGTGCTTTTAAGGTGTTACTAAGACTATGTTGATAATAATTTTAAACAATAAGAAATCTTAGCTAATTAAAAGAAACCAAATAAATATGGACAAATAACCCAATTGTGAGTTGATGACACAATACTAGGTGAAAATATATATAATTGGAGGAAGGTTGACGTATCGCACTAATTTAAGTTGATAATCTCTAAAAAGAGTCAAAAGATCTTAAGGGTGTGTAATTGATGCGATCAAAATGTGATAACTCAATAGAAATATTGGTAAATGAACATACCTCAAATGAGAATCAGTAACCAAAAACCTATTGATAACTAATCTAACAAAAGTTGAAGAATCGCTCTAGTTAAGGTTGGTAATTTTCTACCCAAATTAATGAATTTGAAGCATTGATCAGTTACACAAATAAGAGTTGGTAAGTCTGAACAAACATTACTAGTTTGGAAGCTATACAAATAGTGACAATTTCATAAAAGTGGTGGTAAGTTACCGATAAGTTACATACAAAGAAAGTCACAAATATACTTGTTTTAACAAACGTTTTATCACAATTATCAACACATTGAAAGTTCTTGGCACGAAAAATGGATTTGTATTTTCGCTTGTAGAATGATGGAATATCACTTTATAATGACGTTGTACGCAGATGATGGCTCGAAAGCAATTTGTAATAAGTCCAATTAATTATTGGAAAAAAAATCTAATTAATAGACGTGTGACAAAAAATTCATTGAATTACCCCCCCCCCCCCCCCACCAGGAACTTTTTGCATATTATAAAATTCCATTTCTTAATATTTACGAAGAGAATGTGTCTCTTGTCGCACGATGAGCAAGTTCACTAAGTAATGCGATGAGTCATGCCTTTTATCGAAGCTATACTTCTTGAAAAATAAATAGTTGATTTTCCTGTCCGCCAAATTCATATTTCCAGATATGATTTACAGAAATTGAAAGAGAACGAGACATGACAAGTTCAAGCATTTCCCTAAAAGTACTATACTCGACAGGGTCCATGAGCTCCATGATCAAAATATTTTGAAAATTACAAGTTTAATTGCTAGACATTCTCAAATTGAAGCTCAGTACATGTATAATCTAGCGTTCAATTGCACTAGTTTCTTTTGCTTTAGAAGAGGATAAGCAAAATACAACCAGGCTACAAAGATTTAATTAGCTACTATTACTTGCCTCTAAGTATAACAAGAAAATCAAAGCTCCATTGCTATAGTATGTATCGTCGAACTGTCAATCCCGGGGCAAGTACTAGTATAGATTAGGGTTGTCAAGTCTCATTTTGAGAGAGACGATGGCGATGACATCGCGTCTATGCAGCCAGGAGGTGGAGATCCTTGCCGCCGTAGCAATTCCCGGGCCAGCGCATTAAGATCGCCGCCGCCTGCTGCTGATGACCCGCCGCCGCCACAGCTGCCTTCGAATTGGCGGAAATCGATCTGCCGTTGGGGCACCATCCACGCCGCTTGTGCCATTGGATCAAAAAGCGAGGACAAATCATAAGTAGCGGGGATCGACGAGGCGGATGGGAGATCAGCTATTGATAGCGGCGGCCCCACAGCTGAGGGCGGCGGCGGAGGCGGTAAAGGCACCGGGAGCTCCAACGTCGTCAGGTGGGCTTGTAAGTAAGAGAGCTCGGCTTGGAGGTTAACCACCTGCACCATCAATTCCCCAACGGACCAAAAAAAACTTGAGTTAGCCCAAAGAGACTTTGTCATTTTCCCACAGATGGTTTAAAGTGAGTTCCTAAAGTACGCTTAAACAAGGCAAGATAAGCGTCTAGATATATCGCTAATTCCCGGACAAACCCGTCTGCGATAAGAAAAATTCGGTCAATGGCAACGAAAACCCTAATGTCTCGATCTAAAACTTCGCTAAAAGAATCATTTCAACATAATTACTAAGGAAAAAACATCGTTCGACAACAAGAAAGGATGGTCCAAAAAAAGCAACATTGACCCATTGCATGAAGTGCTTCGTGTCAACTCATCCGTCACAACCGGGCATCAAAACGTCTCATTTCAAACCTTCAAAAAACAATGCATGTAACGTACAGATGTGCCTTAGCATAGATCATTAAGTAAATCGAAAAAACCAGAAGCATCGGCCATTGCATGCAGGCGCTTCGTATCAGCCCATCGTCTTCGTAACGTACGTCTCCCGTATCGTCTACACCATTAAGTAGATGAGAAGAAACTTCGCGAGACGCCAGCTTTGCTTGGCTGCCTCAAGCCTAGTAAGTCTCGCTTTGGCAGAAGACCGGACCGCATTAGACACGCTGAAAAACCAATTTAAACCCTCTCCATACAACCCCCAACCCACGCCACAGCACACCTCATTCCTCGCTGGAATCAATGCGTTGCCGACGCGGGACGCAAGGTCGACGGTTTTTCTATATGAAAGAGGCCGAACGAGCGACCCTAGGGAAAGGATTACTATACAGCCTCGCCTCGGTCGAAGCAAGCAACCTCCGGGAAATGATTAACTTACAATGATTTCGGGTGTGAAACATTTGACGAACTCGTCGTCGTGCGTGCGTGCGTGGTTGCGTGGCGCTTTCCCTTGCGCGGGCCGTGCGATGTGCTCGAAAAAGTGCGTGCTCGAACAGCGTGCATGGGGAACGTGGAGGAGTTGCCAACAATGCAAGGCTTAGGAATAAGCCCGGGGGGACAGGGGGATTAATTAAAATACCAAGAAAATTTCAACGTTTTCGCTTGCATAATTGCCCTTGGGATGAGCGTGCACTGAAGCCGGTGGTTGAATTCTCTCGGGTGGGTCCAGTTTTTTACATCTTTTTCAAGTGCCCTCGGAAACTAATATAATATATTAGCTTGTCACCAAATAATTGAGTGCATAAGCGGTCATATTATAATGCTAAATCCGAATGCTACACGTTGGTTCAAAGCATAATGTCTGACAAAACGGAAAGATCGTTGTACTACTCCTTGACAACAACATGGAAATTGGAATGTTAGCATCCAAAAGATCCAAGATTACCAAACTTTAGGGGCATCTATCATTCATTAATCAAAGAGTAAGAAGGAGAACTTTGGAACAAAGTCCCTAAAGTATTTTTCAATTAAAATGACAAAAATGCCCCATTCTGAGTGACACATTATTTGAAGAGAGGAGAAAAAAAGAATTTCGGACATTGCCCTAAATTAAAGAAAAAGCCACATTTTTTGTTTTTTGTTTGTTTGTTTTTTTTTTTTGCCTGCTATTTGAGAAGAGGAAGCAAACCGACCACTTCCTTAATAACAGCTAAAAACACGATTTCCGCCCACCCCCCATCATCATCATCATATGATATCAGAGAAAAGTTTTTCTAGAATTCAGTAAAGTTTAAAAAATAGAAAAATAAAATAAATAAGCCCTTGAAAACACTCACGTCATACCCTGCAATACATATCCGCTGCCTTTACAACCTATTTTTTTCAGAAAATTTTCCTTCTTTTTGGAATAATAAAGTTCCTTTTTTCTGTTTTTAATTATGAGGAAGGAGACAGTGAAGATTATACACATTTCAGGAAAAAAGAGAGGGAGAGAGACCCCTTGTGTATTTCTGGGGGGGTGCATCCACCTACCGCAAACAAGGCAGAAGATGATGAAGAACGAGACCAGATTTTTAACCATAGTCTTAAATGGGAAAAAAAAAAAAAATAGGAGTCGCTATTCATATTCATATTGATCAAACATTTTCATCACTTCGTTGGTAAATTTTTTCGTCGCTTTCAAGCAGGAAGATCATCATGAGTCATCAGACACGGTCGAAGCTTGTGGAAAACACAAAACGAGAAGGACATCTTTTCTTACGGTGCAAACAACTTACCAATAATGGAACCAGAATTAATTGGGGAGAGAAAGAGAGTAGAATAGGAAGAGCCTCAAGCTAAAGATGCCTTCTAATAAACAAGAATCGGGAGAATTTTCTCCGGTATCGATGATGATCTCACGAAATTTTACCGATGACTGTGACGATGAAGGCGATGAGGGAGCGTACCTGCTGCTGGAGGGCGAAGATGTGGGCCACGCAGCCGTAGACGGGGTCCCGGAGGCGGGCCTGCGCCTCGTAGCATATGGTGACCACCGCGTCGAGCCGCCTGTGGACGGGGATGTGGAGGAGGAGCTTCGACACGTTGCTCGCGCCGAACACCTTGTGCACTGCCGCGAAGTGCGCCGCCCCTTGCTCCGAGTCGAAGTAGGGCGCGAATATGCACCCGGGCACGCACTTCCTCCTCAGGAACTTGCACGCGCCGCATGGCCCTCCGCTCCCGCTCCCGCTCCCACTGCCCCCGCCGCTGCCGCTCCCCCCTCCGCCGCCTCCGCCTCCGCCGCTGGAGCTGGGGTTAGAACTCATGGTCTCAAACTAATGATCAAAACCCAAGACGTCTTCCATGATTAGGGTTTGATGGGCCATGAAGGAAGTAGAGAAAGAGAGAGAGAGAGAGAGAGAGAGGCTTGTTTGACTTAGGGTTTGGTGTGTTTCTTGGTTGGGCTTGAGAGGATGTTTTGCTCTCCCTGTAAGAAGAGGAGAGGAGGTGAAAAGGGCGAACGAGTGCGAGGGGTGTGTGCGGTGTGTTATTTTAAAAACGCCCAAAGGGGAAGAAGCCTTTAAAGCCACGCGAGGGAGCAAACACCATCTCTCTCTCTCTCTCTCTCTCTCTGTTTTTTAAGCTGCTTGCGTGAAGCAAACATGCGATAAGTCTTAGCTATCCTCAACTGCCCTTTTTTTTTCCCTTTTTCTTTTATTTTAATGTGTGAGTCGATTCATCTTCTCGTGAATCAATTCCCTCTCTCTCTAGACAACGTATATTTAATTAATTTATTAGCCAAAACAGCTCTCGAAAACCTCAACATGCCTTGGCCATAAACCATCTCTCCATCTCTCCATCTCTTTCTCGATGTGTATTTGTGTCGAATTGTCATATGGGTCTAATTAATCTCTCTTGGCTTAATTGTTTCTTCTGTGGACTATGGTTTTTTCGAGCAAGAAAAGATTGAGGAAAGATCGAACGCCGCGGATGATGGGGGGGTTTTCGTTTTAGCTAGCAAGCTGAAACGTGTCGGAGGGTGTCTCTATTTCTTTTGCCACTGCGTGTTTCAAGCTGCGTACAGGGCAAAAGACGCCATCTCTCTCTCTCTCTTCCTCACTCTTCTTGAGACGTTGAAAATGACTCGGCTTTCCACAAAACGGAAGGGCAAATATTGGGTGCTGAAAAAGACTCGAAATGCCCAAGTCATCGCACTCCCCATATACACGGCTATTCTTGGCAGTGCGTGATGAAAATCGTAGTACTTTCCTCCAAAACCCATCCAACAACAAATAAATACAGAAGAAAGAAGTGAACCAGGAGACTTCAAAGATGGGTGCTCGATGTCCATTTGCCACGCTATGGAACTTTTGGATCATATTGTTATTGAAATCCGAGAGTTTTATGATGTAATTTCACGGTGTATGGAGACAAAAGGCAGTCTTTGTTAAGATCAAGAGAAGGACCGTGTTGTGGGATAACATATTTGTCTCGAGTATCTATCAATCCATACCATAGACCCCTTACAGTACATATATATAAAAGAAAACGAGACCCATTACTTGGTTTCCCAAAATGGGTATAGAGAGATTGGTCTATCTTGTGATGATAAAAAACTATAATGCTTTTGTCATCTTCCTTTAGGCTAGCCCCCAAATGGAAAACCCATATCAATGTCAAGAAAAGTTGGCATCGCTTAGTAATTGCCATATGCGTCCCGTCCTTACGTAACCCTCGCTGGATTTTCATTCCTGATTTTCAGAGAATAAGTGTTCGCTTCGAATTATACAATCCATATTATAACAGGCACATCTACACACGTCGTACTCTGGTGTTCATAGTGCAATTGTGCGGTAGGTTTTGCAGCTCTGTACGTACGTTGGTGCGTCTACGTACACTCCTTAATGCCTGCCCAGTGGAGATGGAGAGGATAGCGTTCGATGCATTTCCTAAAGTTCGCTTTTGGGAATTTAATGTAGACGCTAAGGAGCTAGACACAAACCTCTGTGAATAGCTAGGTTGTTGTTTTTATCAATTGGCCGATCCTGTCATTTAATGGCGATAGTTTCCTCCACTAGCTAAATCGAAGCTTAACCCAACCCGAAGTTATGTAGTTAACCATCATTTTCCATGGAGGAGAGGGATATTGAATGAATAGATTGGTGAAGGAAAGAGAGCAATATATATAGAATTCAATTTTGCACACCTTCATGTAGATGGAAATTAAGGGGCATGTCGAATTGAAGGTCGGTTCGATGAATCAATTGGCATTGTAACGAAAGAAGTTGGTATAAGAGAACTTTGGTAAAGATAGCCGTCGTGTAAATGAATGTGTTTTTGGAACGACTTCTACCCGTGGCTAGAGTCTTATTTCCTCTAGTTAAACCGAGTCTTTGGTAGTAGAAGCCAACCGGCTTTGGTTAGCCTTTGGCTATATATCAAAAGCTTTTGGTCCCCAAAAGACTATATTAGTTATGTAATTCCTATGAGGGAATCGATCATTTTCGAGTATGTTGAGATAGTCGTTCTCTCGTCTATCATTGGTGGGACTTGCTAGTCAAGAGTCGGCCGAAAAATTATTTGAAAAGAAGACCTAACTCAACAGTATAATTGACTAAAAACAGTTGAGTGGTAAACCTAGCGAAAAAAATTATAATTTAATGATTATCTTACTCGAAAGTGGAAATAACTTTTTTTTTTCGTGGTCTGTAAAGTGGAAATGACTTGACTTGTGGTTATATGGATGTGATATAAGCACAGCAATAAATAGTATACCACCCCTGAAAAAAGTTTTTGAAGTGAAAATCACATATTCAATCTTAAATCTACTATACAAATACCAATTCAATTTTGATCTTTCTAATTTTATCAATTTAATCATACACCTTTAAATGAAATTCTAATATAATTCTTCTAGCCAATCTTCATCAGAACTAGCAAACTAGTCATTGCCGACCAACCTTTTTTATACACTACTACATTAGCAATTTCTCACTAAAATTGATTGAAATGACTATATTGAAATTTTGTGCAAAGATTCAAATTAATTTGGTAAAATTGAAAATTTTAAAACTGAATCAGCATTCATACAATAGTGTTAGGATTGATTGGACAATATTCTCATTTTTTGGAAGAGGTGTCAATTTATATGTATATGCATTTATGTATATGTATGGAAACTCAGTTCTATATTTAAAAATAAAGTAGAATATAGTCGGGCAATAGTTTCTAGTGCTTTTGCTCTGCATAATTCTGCTCGGAATAGAATTGGTCCACCTACAGTTTTTAGTGCTAGTAAACTCTATATTTAAATTAGACCAAAAAAAAAACACTATATTTAAGAAGAATATTTGTCATGTCATTAATGCATGTCACCTTTAATAAGTATTTCTTATTGAAATAAAGCTCTTTTTCTTTTTTATTTTTCATTCTAATACGAAATTTCATCTTTAAATGCGCAAATCCTAACTTGCAAAATATATGAATCTTGACTCGTGAAATATATACACTTTGAATATAAGTTTATTAAATTTATTCATATTGGTAGCTTGTGGAATCGAACTTATGTTTTACGTTGCAAACAAATCAAGATTTTCTTACATCATTCATGGCTAAATTAAGTAAAGTGGAAGACTAAGATGAATAACCTTTTCGAAAAAGAGACGAAACCCTCGCAATTCATGGACACAAGTTCATTTCTCAACTATTGAGCCAACCTCATTGGTTTATAGAGATAAATCTCATCAACCTTTAAAAAAAAGTATTTCTTTTAATAAGTGACTCAAATAAGAAAAGTCCGTGATTTTAAATGTATTACTTTGCTCATGTTACAAGTAATCAACACTACAAAAATCAATTTTTTTTAATTTATTATACATTCTCAATGAGTCTCTTCATTATGACAAGAAAAAAAAAAGTCTCTATATGGCCAACCTTAGAAAGACTCTTACGAAATAATAACTTCAAAATTAGAAGGATCGTGTTAACAAGTATGTTGCCATGTTTGTTCACAATACTTTATTATATGTTGTTTGATTTTCAACGCATCATTTATATGTGAAATTACAAAGAAAGCCAATTCATTTAAGATTTATAATATTTTTTTGTTTCTTATTTAATGAATGTTGTGTCCTAATTACAGACACCTTCCTAAGAATGCTATGGTTTGAAAAAACTTCAAATGTTGAAAAGTTATCAAAAGATTACATATGATTTTCCTTGTTGATATTCAAACATTTTATATATGACTGAATTTGAACGTGTGAGCCATAATTATACAAGCCTCGAAATCAAAATTATTTTAAAAAAAATTTACTTCCATCGAAAAAAATGAGTGCGGGTGGAGTCATCAGTTTCCGTGCCAAAAGTACCAAACTTTGATAATAAAATCCCGAGCGACGACCGAACCAATCAAAGAGGTCAAAAGGGCCGACGTTCGGCGTTCAAACTTCGAAGCACAGTGACGGCCCCCCGTCCAATCACATCCCGCCACGTCGGAGTCGGCGAGGTACGAACCGTAACGGCTCGGCGAGACTCGTCCTCCGCCCCGCAAAACCGGGGACCGTCCGCCGTTCGACCAAAAAAGGGACCGTAACGTCCCTCGGTTTTCCCAATCCTATTTTCCCCATCAATATCTTCTTCTTTTTTTTTGTATTTAGACGATATAATGCATCTTTGGAGTTCTCATGAGTTAAATTCGAGTAGATTGTTAAAGTACAAAAATTTTAATATTTGTTGGTGGTATAAACCAAGCTCATGATCGATAGATTTTTTTCAAAGAAAGAAAGCAAAAAACCAATACTATAATTGATGTCATCGATAAAGAATGTAATTCATGCATCCAATAATATATGTTAAGACCTGTCTTTCGAATCCCACAATGCACAAATTGAGTGGTGATAAAAGAATGTTGTGTAAAGATAATCAACATGGCCCATGACACCTTTAGTGCTTAATAAGATGTGAACCCACTGTATGTGAATCAATTTTTCAAGCTAAACTTATCCCATAACCTTTAAGACTCATTTAAGAAATTACTTAATTGATTCCACAAATTCGAGAGATATCATGTATTTTTCTCTTTTTTATACTAACTATATACTAGTGCTACTAATTGCTCTCTATTTCTTAGAAAAATAACTAGTTGTCATCCATTATGAATTTTGGAATTATTGTCAAAAGAATATGCATAAAGATATACATTATATATATATATATATCAGAAAATTTTTTTATTTATTTATTTATCAGAAAATTTTTTTTTTTTTTTTTTTTTTGGTCGACGGAAAATTTGGTATGAGATGGAAAAAGGAAAAATGAATGGAAATGGGGTAACAGTAGATGACGGCGCCTTTCCGCGCCGTCCGATTCTTGTCCGGTCGATGCGGAGTGAAGAGGAAGCAAGCACTGTAGCTTCAACCCCTCTATTCACCCGACACGTGTACTTCGATAAAGTGACAGCCTACGCGCTTCTATGACTAGGCGCTTACATCCTCCACAGCTCCAATTTCCATTTTTGTTCCCATTATTTCCATCAAATCTTCTCGAGGGGAGAGAGAAGATATATATATATTTTTTATTTTTTTTTAACAAGGGAGAGAGAAGATATTGATAATGGAAAAATTAGGCATAGGGATAGTAAAAATGAGAGAAGAAAATTACATGAGTTGTCTCAAAGGTAGTTTGATGGGTGATTAAATTTGTATTTTTAGAAAATTACCCTCAGTAGAGTGTTGCTTTGCATTTTGATTAATCGATGTAAGACAACTTTACATGTCTAGATTGATGTCTTTCCTATGCCCTGCAATATTTTAAAGTCGTACTAGTTGGAGATAAGAATTAATAACTGATTTTTGGTGTTAATCCATGTTGAACTTATTGAATTGACTAATAGGGGTGTCAATGCAAAGTTAGCAAAATACATATAAATTGTCGAAATCGTTAAAATTATAAAGAAATTGTCAAGATGCTAAAAAGAAGGAGAACATTGAATAGAGTCCACCCATTCACGTCTTCAATTAA
This sequence comes from Eucalyptus polyanthemos subsp. polyanthemos, assembly GCA_017140185.1. Classification (NCBI taxonomy): domain Eukaryota; kingdom Viridiplantae; phylum Streptophyta; class Magnoliopsida; order Myrtales; family Myrtaceae; genus Eucalyptus; species Eucalyptus polyanthemos. The sequence goes on along the minus strand of CM029460.1, from coordinate 17,933,163 downwards.
GATATGGTAAAATATTTTAGTCTATATATATGATATGGGCCGAATTAACAATTCAAGTCATTTATGATAATGTTAGTCTCTCCACATTTTAAAGTAAATTCAACATCATTATTCAATCTAAAAATTGAATTTGAAATTTGAATAATATCCTCTGATTCTTAAAGAGTGGAGGCATTGATAATTCAAAAGAACCAACATGACAATTATATGATCCCATTAGTATCTCAATTTGTTAAATATAAGATGTGTTCTTTTTGTGGGAAATGAATAAACAAAAAACATTTTAATTGCCTTTAAACATACTTATACATAAATTATTATCGATAATGAAAATATTTTCTGACCAATTATTAAAAACGATACAAGTGATTATTTTTAAGAAAATATCTGGTGAACTATACATTAGCTATGATCTTAAACAATGGACAAAGTGATAATTAAAAGGAATCAACATAACAATTATATAATCACATTAGTATCTCAACAGTTGGTAAATCATAAATTTTGATGATTTTTTTTTTCATTGACCAACCATTACAAGTGATCACCTTTAGGAAATTTTTTTTTTTTCAGTGAAATAGATGGAGCCTTAATTAAATCATTTTCGTCCTCCTTAAATTAAATTAATTTCGCAAAATAGGTCAAATCCAGTTTATATTTCCTCGTTAAATAATTTTTCCTTTTTAGTTTTCACTCGCATGGTAGTATGTGCCTATTTTGCTAATATATTAAAATCAAATTATATATTTCTGGAAATCTTTTGTAAAGCTTACATTTAGATGCTAATTTTCTCATCATCCGATTGATTGAATCAAGCCATGTTTGACTGTAACCCGGGGGCTAACTCTTTTATTCTATGAATGAGTTCGAAGTATGGAAAGTGATAAAATAAAATAATTAATTTTTAACATATTTCTGGATTTTTAAGGTGAGATTGCAGACAAAAAGTCCAATTCAGAAGCGTCAGTTTCACTTCTTCGTTTGAATGGTTTTTTGTCATTATTCACCTCGGATAGAACTAGAAATATTAATGAACAAAGATAAGAAATTCCGACCTTGGCTTTCAGTAAAAAACAAAACATCTTCATTATAAAAATCACAATTAATTATTTAATTCGTTTATCATGTTGGAAGTTCAATTGACAAAGCTCCCCCAAAACATTTTTGGGGACCCCACCCGTTGTGCGCCAACATGTTCACATTCTTTATTTTGATTTCGTCCCAAAAATTCTTCTGACCATTCCTTTCATTGATTAGATCATTTTTTTTATATATTTTATTTAACATTTTAATTCACATCTTTTAAATATGTATACGGCTTCTTGCCTTAACTTTTCCAAACTGAAACATTGGCTCATCTTTTCTTGGCTATGTTACTCAATTGTCTTCACAGGACCCACTCGTTTTTTCCCCCACACCCGTGCGGTCAACACCTAGAGATTATACAATAATTATTGCTTTTTTTTTTTGCACATATAATTTGTTTTAGCTGTCAATTCATGCAATAATAAAAAAATGGGTTTTATAATGGAGGGTGTCACCCTAACATGGGGACAAAAATGAGGTTGTTGGAGGTCGATTAGCATAGATTAGGAAACATTGACAAGAATGACTTTAGGAAGTGTACCGAGCTTTGGTGACATTTGCTTGAGATTAGTCAAAATAAAGAATTTGGACCCGTCTAATCATGAGGACTTAAGGTTCCCCCTTCCATGAATGACCTTTAAAGACGGACTGGCCAGTCAAGCAATCAATACATGGAGATGTACGTGCTTTGACTCTATTTTTGGCTTCTAATACATGTGTCACCTCAAACCGCCCGTGCATCACGAGGCATGACCTATATATGGAATAAAGGTATCATAAATCACATCAATTTCGTAGGACGCTCAAATCATTATACATCAAAAGCCATAATTTTTATGCGAAATTAAGGTACTACAAGTGACATAACTTTGTACAACGCTTCTTTAAGTATCATGACTTGCCAATCGATTGCTTAAGTGCCAAGGCTTTTGAAAAGCGTTCATTCAAATGTAGTAACTTCTTAATCGATTAAGTGAATGCTATATGAAAGTTATAACTTTGTACAACGCTTCCTTAAGTATCATGACTTGCTAATCGATTGCTTAAGTTTCAAGGCTTTTGAAAACCGTTCATTAGAGTGTTATAGCTTCTCAATCGATTAAGTGAATGTTGTGCATAAGTTATAACACTTGTGATTTTATTTTCTTAATCATATACATAGCAACACAATTAAAAAATGGCAAGAAGTGTGGAAAAACGGCATGTACTTATATATATCGATGCTCGCATGCATAAAACTTTGCATCTTTCATCTTTTGCTTATGTAAAGTTACATGGTTCATAAAATTTACCCTGAAGTGAACAAAGGATACACACATACATACATATTATATATGACGTATTGACTTAAAATGGAAAACGTATATTACTTGAATCAAAGGAGTAACCCGAGACGCATGATTCAAGCATAGTCGCGGGTAACATATAGAAAAACGAAGACCGAATTAATTAGCTGCTCACCTATTTGGAGGTAGTGATCGATAGAAATCAGCCAAATGCTTTTGGAGATATTCCATTGGCTTGACCTAGTGAGTAAGACTTTACTGTAAATTTGATTATATCGAGAAATCCAAGCATTGCATTTAATAATCGAGAACAATGTTGATCAAAGAGACAATTTTCAAAATTAATGGTGACTTTATTTTGCAAAAAATATATAATTTCAAAAATGATTTTTAAAAAATGATCGCTCAAAATTTTTAAAATAATTAATGAATAAAAATGTAATTGTTATGGATAATAATTTATGGTTTCTTACAATGAAAAAAATTCTTTCATTTTGTATGTTTTTAAGAAAATATTTTCTCAATCATTCATTTTCTACACAATACTTTCTCACATGAAAACTCATAATGAAAAAGTAAGTGAGTATGAATTTTCATTTTTTTTTTTATAGTTTTGATTATTAAGGAACCTAATTATACAATATTGGCTCCATTTATTTTGCAGAAAATTTGGTGTTTTTGGAAAATGTTTTCCAAAAAATACAAATGACAATTTTTTCTAGTATTTGGCTAAAATTTAAAAATGCAATAAAAAATATTTTCCTTCGTTCGGTAAAGAAAATATTTTCCTTCATACATTCCCTTTCAATAATTTTGTTAGTATTTTAGCTTTTAAATCAATTTTTTATTATTATTCATATTTATCTTTTTTTTCCCTTTTCCCACCAAAAGCTAATGAGGCTTTAACTCGCTAGAGTCTTGCTGACCTTGGGTGAAGCTTGAGCCCCAACTGGCTTACCCAACATTCTCAAGTGAGGCAATTGGTGACTGACTGAAAAAGAAGGAAAAAAAAAAAAAAAATTAAATAAATAAAAATTGGAATTTTGTTAAAAGAAAAAAAAAAAAAGGAAAGGTGATTGGTGAACCAAAGTGCTAGGTTAAGAAGTAAAAGAAAGAGGATGGAATTTTTTTTTTTTTTTTTGCTTTCTAAAAAGTGGAAAACATTTTCCCCTATTGTAGTTGTTTTTTTTTTCGTTGATGGAAAATTTTTTCTATAACCAATTCATTTTACGTGAAATGAATGCCGGAAAATTAGAAAAAACGTTTTCCTAAAATTTGTTCTCTATGAAACGAATGGAGCTGTTTATATTTTCCAAAAAATGATCATTTGTATTGTTTATGAAATTGAACGAAGGAAAAACACTTTTATCATGCACGAAAATATTTAAATATAAATTGTAGTCAATAATGAAATTATTTTTTTATCAAGTGATATAACCATTAAATTTTAGGAAAATATTTTTTGAATCTCCAATTTTTGTGAAACGAATGGACTCTTCCAATACTCATAGAACACCCGTCAACCGAATCCATATTAATTTATCAATTCCTCATCATTGATAGGCAATTTGAGAACTTGAAAAAGATGTTCTTAGTTCTGAACCGTCGCGTGTAAAATCGCAATTGAATTTGTACTCTTCATTGCAAAAAGAGAAAAACCTCCCCCGTTTCTGCAAAACGTTATGGTAACCAAGTAACCTTTGGGCTTTCCCAACGGAAAGCATGTGAATCAACGAGAAGCTCGAGCTCATAAAAAAATGTCGGTACGGGGAAAGGGCAAAGAAGCCAGGCGCAGCAGATCTCGGTGTTACCACGATCCGGCTTGCACCGCCGCTCGCTCTTGGTAATGTAGACGGCCTCAGCTGCCGCCGCTGCCGCTGCCGCCGTGCGTTACTCAATGGTCGCGAGCGGGACGGTTTACGTGCACTTCCGGGAATTAGCGGGCGATGTGATTTCTGAACAAGAGATTGTCTCTTAGGCCCCGTAGCCCAAATGGAATTGAAGATGGGGGTCTCGATTTGACTGGGTTCCGGCGAATTCGGCTCCTCTTTGACGGGATGTTTAGGCTTGGGCCGGGTTCAATCTTGGGCCCAAATCAATCCCCCTTTGCATGGCCTGGTTGCTGGATGGTTTGGCCCAACTAAAGATTTTATGTGCATAGGGGAAAACGACGTCGTTGCGACACTCACGGGTGCAAAAACTTTTTTTCGTTTTCTCTCTTCTTTAGTGAGGGGGAAGCCCTTATTATGTCGGTAAATTTCAAGCTCATGAGATGCTCCGCTTACCGGATGAGTAGATAAGACGAGAGCCAAAGCCTTGACGCGTAAGCAAGGAATGGTGCACGCTTTTACAAATTTACCAATTTCTCTTGTAGTTTTCAAATTAACAAGTTTGTACTAACTTTATTAGTTTTCTAGTTTTTTATTTGCATAGTTTAATAATGCATCCGACCAGCTAGCTTTTTATATGAAATTACCGGCCAAAGTTAGAGTCATTTCCTGGCTTTTGTTAGGTTGAATTACCAATTAGTAATTGAAAAAAAAATAGGTGGTTTGGTAAATCAGAGCATGGTTAAAAAAAGAAAAAAGGAAAATTGCAGTCATTGGAAGATAAAGATATTTGATAATTTGTAAATTGTCAAAAAGAATTAACAATTTCGTAAATGTGTTGTTAAGTTACTTATGGGTTACTAAAAAATAAGGCAATCCATAACTTTTTATGCTGACGGTTGACACTCGTTAATTCTTTTGGAAATCTACAGATATAGAAAAAAAAATAAAAATCCATTTCCTTGGAAAGGGAATGGTAGATTCATCCTTTAACTATGCCTACATTGTTAAGGCAACAATTGGTAATAGTAGCTTCCGATATAGTAAACATGAGGTTGGAATTGAAAATTGAATCGATGTTATAATGACAAAAGATCAAATTAATCTCCAAGTGCTTTCATTTGCACCAGTAAATTTGAATTTGTATCCAAATAATAATCGAACTTCCACTTACGTAACTTAAGATTATGATTTTAACTTGATTTTTGTTTGGTGCATGGCATATGATGTGTCATCTTATTCTTTATTAAGTCTTTTTTGTTATCTTGCCGTCAATTTTGATTTCTAGTAAATTCATAGGGAAAATGACATAAAACTTTTATGGACTTTGAGTGTAGTACACATTTGCCCCTAAACTTGTAACTGTTTGGGGGAAAATTACCAAAAAAGTCATAAATGTATTGCAATTGTGCTAATTCAATTCTATTTTTTTAATCAATTTAATCATAAACATTTTGCTTTTGTTCTAGTTCAGTCCATTCGGCTATGTATAATAAAAAAGTTTGATGTGGCATCCTACTCAATGCTGGTTGATGTTGCTAGCGTTGACATGGCACTGGAGAGGAAAATGACATTATTTTGGTTTTAGAAAACAAAAGCTAGAAACAAAGGGGCATGGGGTTGGTTGGTTCTTTCCCAAATCAAGTGGGGAACCCTAAATTGAGATCTTCCCCCCAAATTCATGGTCAATCAAAGCTGACTCTCGGTAGATGCCTCCGTTTGAGGCCTCTGTCTAACCCCTTCGGCCGACACTTGCTCGATGCCTTCATCCAATGCTCACTCGACACCTCCAGCCAACACTCTCCTGATGCATTCGTCTGCCTTTGCCCAGATTTGCTTAACGCTTCCTTGACGCTTACTCAATGCCTTCACCGTCTTCTTGAAATTGCAGTGCTTTATATTTACGTTGAGGTTTTAGCTATATTGATTTCACTTGAATTTTATTTTAGATTTTGTTGACATGGATTTGTGGTTGTTGAACTTGTTTGTTTAAAATGGCAGGGCAAATTGCTGATATGGGTTTGTGGATGGTTAGAGCTCCTTTGAGATTGTTGACTCGCCTAGAATGTCTCTATATCATTGATAGTGCATATGAAAAAGAGAGAAAATATTTCTCTTATATTTCTTCTTTGAATTATTCTTGGATTAAATATGGAAAAATCTATCATTATGTTTGATTCGATCCAATGTTAGCTTAAAAAGGCTTTGAAATGTTGTTTTGATATAAGAGTAGTTTAACTTTGCATTTGTGCTTCTTATACTGCAAGACAACCTTAAGATTTCAGCTAATTATTTGATTATTGCATGGTGAATTCTACTCTAAGAATACTTGTTGTTTATTCAAATTAATTTAGACATCGTCTTGTAGACCCTTAGGCAAGACTGATCTAGCTAGTTCAGCAAAGAGAGAAATTCTAGTATCTTTACTATCTTTGGTTCATTTAGGAAGAATATACTCATTTGAGTTGTTGTTTCTGATTCAAAATCAATAGAGTTTACCAGGTACAATAGAGTTCCTAATATACTCCTCGTTATGATTTCCTAAAGCTTGTCTGGATCACCTAAATCTCATAGCAATTGCAACAATCTTGGCTTGCCTATGTCTTAACCTTTATATTATACTTGGAGAGATTTTGTACATATCATCCATGAACACATCAATCTTTTTCTAAGACTTGAACTGAATATTATATGCATATCCCGAATTGTAACTTCAAAAAATTGATTCAAGATTGAAGCCTTTCATTTTGATTTGTTAAGATGCAATTCATGGAATGTAAGGTCCTTTTCCTAGGTTGACATATGTAACTTGCTGTTCTATGTTATTGTTTTGTGCATATGACATGCTTATCTTGCTGTTTTGTTGTTGGTCGCTCACGTATGGCGGGGTTGTGGATGGTTCCAAGTGCAATTGGTGAGCCACGAATGAATGATTAGCTGTGTTAGGTTTCAGCGAGAGTTGGCAATGGTTGTGTGGGTGTACATTGGTGCATGAATTCGTGAGGTTATAATCGGTTTATAGAAACTAACTATATTAGACCTACTAGATTTGTCGATTTTATAGTGTGGTTTATAGTGAGATTCTATAGAGGTCTCCTTCATGAAAGCTGCTCCAATTATCTTAGTCTATAACATATATTTAATTCAATTTTTTTTTTGAATTGACATAGTTGACATATACGCCTAATTCTCTATTGTAGCTATTCTGTCTAGAATAGAGATTTTTTTGACCTCAGTAGCTTCTCAATTTTATATAAAATGTTTTGAATAGAATCATGACATACTTCTTTCATAAAAGTTGTTTAACATCCATATGAAGAACATACTAAAATTTCAGGTTGATTGGTGGTGTTTTGGGTGTCGAAATGAGTTTTCTTTTATGATTAGTGATTCTGCCTTACGAGTCTAATTTTGTGCTATTTTTCATAAGTTGCTACTCTTTATACAGATAGAATTAGGCTTAAGTTCCTTCATAAAAGATGTTTATTAGATAAAAAATTCAGAATTTTTAGAGCTCATTAATATGGTTTTCAATTAAATTCCCAAAACTGTGCGACTCTAACTTTGCATGCCCTTATTCGGAATTTTATAGAATTCAATGAGATGATGATGGAATCTTGATTTGTGGTCTATAGATGGTGTGAACTCCATTCATTGTGCTATCTTAAGATGTATTTTAAAGATTATTGTGATGCCGATTACTCGTGGAAATCCAAGATATAGTGTGAGCACATATTCTGAAATTTGAGTCTTATGTGGTGTGAGAGTTGATTGGCGACTTGCTATGCTTGTAAATGTCATGAGAATTGGCTCTTTGTGTGATTGTGAATTCCATGAATGCTGGATATATTGGTGTGTGTGATTAATTTGAGGTGTGGAAGTATGAGCTATGTGAAATGAAATGAAAATAAATAATATTCATCGCCAGCATTTCGATGATGCCCTTAGGGAATGAAGATGCCATTGTTGTGTATCTAGGATGTGCGAGTTTAAAATCTCAAGGCTAGCGACCTCGAATACATGATGCCTTAAAGTAAGATGCCCATGGCCAGCGTCCCATGAAAGACCGACCGGCGACTCGGTGTTATTTTGTGAGTTTATGAATGGAATTGAGAAATTGGAAATAGTCAAGTTGAGCTTCGGTCATAAAGGTGGTGTCGGTGACTCAAAGATGGCTTTACATTTATGTTTTCAAATGCTTGGCATATTGTGATAGGTTACTTTAAATATACTACATCATATTGATTTATTTCGAAGCTAGCGTAGAAAGTTTATACATGCCTATCTTATAAAACAATATGCCTTATGAATTAACTTGAAATGTGTTTTAGATTATGGACTAGACTGTCTTTCGAGTTGTGAAAAGATTTTACATTCTAATATGTGATTTATTTTCTCACTTTTAATCTCTTTTTAGATAACTAGCAATGAATGTACCCCCAAGTAACTACTTATGGTGCTTTAGCATAGTGGAGATTGCCTTCCATGGTGTATATGGTGTCGACCATGGCTACACCTTCACCCCTTATGAAGCCACCTTATGAATCAACGATGTGTTGGGGTTTCATGAATCATGTATAAGAAAAATTAACAAAAAGAACGCAACGGAAACAAAGATATATTATATACATGATTCTCCTAAAGCGTTGTTCGTGCATTTTAATCAAAAAATCTAAACATAAAAAATGGAGTTAAACGAATTACCTTTCGAAGCGTGCTTTAAAACGAATCGGTTCGGATGTTCTTCAGTTTGAGTTCCACAAGCGTTGAATCTCTAGTTCAGACACACCAACAATTGACGTTGAACGGAAGAGAGAACTTTCGGATAATCACCACTTTGATCGTGCTAGCAATCTTGTGAAGCAATTCTCCGCATCCTTTACGTAATTAGCCACGGCCCAAATGAGAGAAAATTGTTTTCTTTCTTGCGTCTCGAAGACACAAGAATACACATGTTTTCTCTTCATTTCAGCAGCCCTTTCTTGTGTTTCTAAAACACAAAACACACGCCCCATTTTCTCTGTTTTTCAACCCTTTTTTTTTTGTTGGGTCGCAAAAACCAACTCTTTAAAACAAAAAATAAAATATAAATTGATCAGCAACGGTTTCTGATCGTCCCCGCTCATGCACGAATGATCATGCATGATGGTTAGCAACTGTTGACCATTCATGCACGATTTCGTGGATGATGGTCAACGGTTGCTGACCATTCCAGTTTCATGCATGTGCTTCGTGCACATGCGGGAAGTTATATATATATTAATTTATTATTAGTTATTAAAAGGTATTAATTAATTAATTAATTAAACTAACAAATAATTAATTAATCAATCCATTTTCAAAATAAAAAGAACATAATCTTTATATGTACATTTGGGAATACATTAAGATATATTTATATTGGGCATGTATGTGCATCATATGCAAATAGGCTCGTGATTATAAATTAAATTAAATCTCATTTAATTTAATTTCAAATCGACACAATTCGATTGCAATAATTACAAACACATTTGCAACAATATTTCTCTCTTGTTTGACGTTATCCTAATTGTTTATGATGTGTGACATCCCTAGGTTCATCATTAAGCTGGTAGTAAGAATTATACTAACACATTAGTACTCCCAAAAGAATTAATTGTCCCGATTAATCTTTTAGGTCTTACAAGCCATAATTGACATCTAGCAATATGTCATGATTATCCAAATAGTGTGAATATTTTAAGAACATAATGAACTTGTTCGGTTACAATGTAATTCAATCTCTCTATCTTACTATGTCCCGATCAAATAAAGACCATGAAATATTTGTCAAGTCACCAATTCAATCATATGCACAAATCTAATTGACATGCATTTTATTCGAGACATAAACAATTTATTCTCGGTTACAACCCCGGCCGAGGATTTCAATGCAGTGTTATAATTAGATCGCATATGACATCATTATTATACATTGCATGTAACAAGGAGACATATTCCATATTGCGCACATGTGCAACTTCGTATATGAACGAATTATGACCATCAGGTATAAAGACGATCAACGACCCGGCATTATGTGCACATGTGAACCATAGTCATTCAGTACACAAGTTAACACTGTGCCTCAAGTCTAAGAATTATTTACACAAGACCAAAGCATGAACAATTAGACATTGACCACGCTAAAAGCTTTTATGTCGCTAATCATTCCATATGCTCACGTTCAGTGAACTTGTTTAATACAAACACCTGTGTTCTAACTCATGCATCATAATACTTAATGACATGTGACTCATCATTCCCTTAAGTATCCAATACTTAATGGCGAAGTTAAGAACACATCGGTCTCAACAGGATTGTTAATATCCACTCCATAATCCATCGATCGGGAACGGTTTAAAGATTCAGTCTAATTATGAACCCGTCACATATATTGTTGACGTCTCAAGAATATGTCTAATTGCAACTGATTTTATGAAATCATTCATAAATATGAAATAATTAGACAAATGAATGAATACGTAATTGCCATTAATTAAATAATAATGAAAGTACAATTAAAATCCCTATATGTAACTATTACATAATAGCTTTAGGGCATACATCCAACACGATGGCCAGCCCTCTCGGTTCCCCATGTGGTTGGTATCTTGGTTTTTGAAACACGATAAGGACTTGAGAGGCCCGCTTCGTGGGAGATTGAATGGGGTTGGGGTTGGGATGGATGGGGCATAGATATATTGATTGGTGAAGAGTGACTTTTGTACCAACTTGGGACAACTTTGAGTGGGAAGTTAGGACACTTTTTCCACCCTCTCTCCTAGACATTTCATTGCTTATTTTTTTTTTTTGGTATTTTGTATTTTGATAAAGTGTAAATGTTGTGTATATAATATATTATACACACAAACACATTCGCAGGTGATAGCAAAACTTGTAAGTAACATGTATCTCAAACAGTTATCTCATGGAATGATATGAAAACACCTTTTTTTTTTCTCTATTTATACTTTTAAATTATGTGTTAATAGGTGAAATTTGAGATCATACTTCTACCGATGTGTATACTTGAAGTATTTGGAAGGATGGATTGATTGGAGTGGAATAGGCTATGGTTGCTAGTTTTGGCTTGGGCTGTGTGTGACTTAATTGCTATCAATTCTTGGGACTCATCTTTTAGTTGAAATTTATTTGCTTGTTGCATTCGAATGTAAAAGTGGCGCTACCAAGACACCACAATGGCAATATATCTTTCGATCAATCTTGATGGACTTCACGACCACCCACCGCGTAGCTCAACACTTACCGACAACACAATCAAACTGGGACCATCTCACTTGCTTGTGTTTGTTGTGGATGAATGAGTCAGGTCAACTTTTGGGCAAATTAGGTCTTTAGGTCTTTGCAGTTTGGGCGAATCAAGTTTTGGTAGCGATGAATAATGGCCTTGGGCGAAAGGGGGCTTTATTCACAAAGGATATTGATGGAAGAACGACTTGGCTTGAGGAAATCGCAAGAGGAGATCGAATCAACTAAAAATTTGCAAGAATTTTGGAGGAGATCCTGTTGGGGTTTGAAGATGATTTGGGCAAGAAGTAAGGAGTAGTCGCACAGCTCCTTTAGACAAACCCATGCGCTTTTGTTTTTGGCTTTTATTTTTTTTAAAGCAAAACGGTGTTGTTTTACTCTTTCGTGCCATGTTAGCATTGGCAATGCTGACTAGGATGCCACATTAAACTTTTTCGATTATACATAGCCGGATGGATTGAACTGGAACAAAAGTAAAATATTTAAGATTAAATTGGCTAAAAAAATTATGACTGAATTGGTACAATTGCAATAAATTTAGGATTTTTTTGATAATTTTCCCAAACTGCTTGTATATTATTTCATAAACCCTCTTTTCGTTACAAATGTTAACTCTCATTTAAATTGTCAGTTATCACGGGATAAATGTACATTTTCTATATATATATATATATTTTCATCTCAATCTCTAATTACCATGTGAATTACACATGCTCATGGATAAAGATTGGAGGGTCAACAACTGCAATAAAGTAAAAGCTAAGGAGATATGATGTAACTGTCGAAAGTTCAGTAGTTAAGCATGCATTATGCCAGAACATAAGGGCTTAGCTATTTATATGAAACTTGAAGAGGAATTGCTCAACGTTATCGTTAATATTAGCTGAGATCCTAAATTGGTTCATAAAACTCGTTACTTTGATTTGATCGGATATTGAACGTGACTTATATACTCTTTATGATGTAACTAGATATCTCAATTTATACTATACTAAATAAGATGATTAATCTGTCTATATAGCAAAACAAATCAAAAAGATGGTTACAGATCTCAAGCTTTGGACAACGACCTTCATGAAAAAGCACGTTACCTAGGCGAACAACACTAATTCAATTAAATAATCTCCTTAACTTATAAGTCAATAGTAAATTAAATTTTTAATGATGACTAAGATATCAAGATATCACTGAGTCTTCAAATCTCTAGCACGACCTAATAACCATCTTTCGGCAAATAGACTAATAAATTGTAAAATAATAATCTGAAAATTTGCACCGTTAGAGTGGATCATCGATTTTTGAAATGGAAAATTGAATAATAGACCCGTGTTTCTTATATTGGATTAATATATTGAAGTATTTTAGCAATATGAGTTAGGTTAGTTATGGATTATTAAATTGCATTATAAATAAATTGGTCATAAACATGTTAATGGATTAATTTGGATTAGATCATTTATGATATGATCAATTGACTTGTTCATTTGACATGTCTATCGAAGGGTTCCTTGGGAACTAGCTAAGAACCGACCTAGTTGATTCTAAGATCGATTTAGGAACCAAGGCTATTTTTTATTATTATTTCTAAACAAACTTTATGCAATACAAGTACCGTTGATAAAAACACTCATACTAATAATTCATAAAATGATATGGTCAAGACATCGATGAATTTCTTAATTTACTCCGATCCCCATGTCAAGACATCGATGAATTTCTTAATTTACTCCGATCCCCATGTCAATTGATCTGAAATCGGTCGAGCAAGGGGACCGGTTCGATTCGACTCCCGAATTGACCCGGCTGCTCCAAATAGCGGCGGCGGAGAAACGGCGGAGAAGCCAGAATCCCATCGCTTTCCTCGCTGAGGTCCACTTGTTGGTCTGAAAATCTGAATCTTCCTCTCCGCCTCAGCCAAGCCAACCGATTTTGATTATTAAGAAAATATTCTCCACCATCTCTCCCATCGGCTTAACGGCCGCACTTTCCCCGGAATAGCCCCCAATCCAACCCGTAATCACAGCCTCGCCACCCCCAACCACCCTCCATCCGCCGGGATCCAGGCGAGGGACGAGAGGGGCGATTTCGTCATTTCGGCCCCGATCTCGGGACTCCCCTGTAAAAAAAACCAAAACCCGATCTAAATCTCGAACGCGCAAAGCTCACTCCTTTCTTCTTCTTCTTCGAATCGCATTTCCACATCTCTCTCCAGGCGGATCGCAATCTCGCCGTCGCCGCCGTCGCCGCCGCCTTCCGACGACCGAGCCGATCCCGCGGGATCCGCGAGCCCGCCGGGTCAACTCGAAGAGGGGGATGGCTTCACCGGAAGCCGATTCCCTCTCCCGCTTGACCCTGGTGGTCGCGCCGGCCCTGGAGCGGATCGTCAAGAACGCCTCCTGGCGCAAGCACTCCAAGCTCGCCCACGAGTGCAAGTCCCTCCTCGAGAAGCTCACCCCGCCCACCAAATCCCTCCCCCCCCCGCCGCCGCCGACGGCGACGCCGGCTCCCCGGACTCCGCCGCCGAGCCCGACGCCTCCCTCCCCGGCCCGCTCTTCGACGGGCCCGTCCAGTTCTCCCTCGCCGACTCCGACTCCGTCCTCGGCCCCCTCATCAACGCCTGCCTCTCCGGCAACGTCAAGATCGCCGATCCCGCCGTCGACTGCGTGCAGAAGCTGATCGCCCACGGCTACCTCCGCGGCGAGGCCGATCCCGCCGGGGGCGGCCCCGAGGCGAAGTTGCTGGCGAGGCTGATCGAGGCCGTGTGCAAGTGCCACGAGCTGGGCGACGATGCGGTGGAATTGTTGGTTCTGAAGACCCTGCTGTCCTCGGTCACTTCAATGTCGCTGAGGATCCACGGCGATTGCTTGCTGCTGATCGTGAGGACTTGCTACGATATATACCTGGATAGTAAGAATGTGGTCAATCAGACGACAGCGAAGGCGTCGCTGGTGCAGATGCTCGTGATTGTGTTTAGGAGGATGGAGGCGGATAGCTCGACTGTCCCGGTACAGCCGATTGTGGTCGCGGAGTTGATGGAGCCAGTCGAGAAATCGGATGTGGATGGGTCGATGACCCAGTTTGTTCAAGGGTTCATAACCAAAATTATGCAGGACATTGATGTGGTGTTGAATCCAGTGACACCCGGTAAGAATCCGCTCGGTGGACATGATGGGGCGTTCGAGACTACCACAGTCGAGACAACTAACCCGGCAGACTTGTTGGATTCGACCGATAAGGATATGTTGGATGCGAAATATTGGGAGATTAGTATGTATAAGACGGCATTAGAGGGTAGGAAAGGGGAGTTAGCGGATGGAGAATTGGAGAGGGAAGATGATTTAGAGGTTCAGATTGGAAATAAGTTAAGGAGAGATGCATTTTTGGTGTTCAGAGCACTTTGCAAGTTATCTATGAAAACACCTCCAAAGGAGGCTGTGGCAGACCCGCAGTTGATGAAGGGAAAGATTGTGGCTTTGGAGTTGTTGAAAATTTTGTTGGAGAATGCGGGAGCTGTCTTTAGGACAAGTGACAGGTAATTAAGCCAAATCTAGAACAGATAACAATCTGAGTGCTTCAATTTGTACTCACCTGGTCCTGGAGGAGTTTCATGATGGCTGTCAACTTACTGTGCGGTAGTTTGTTTTAGTTTGATTTATCTTGATTTACTGGTCATGTCATGACTGCATAATAGTTTCGATACGGGAACCTGTTCTGTGATATATCTGCACATAAACAGCATACTAGAATATTTTTGACAACAGAAAATAAACATATTGAAATTGGAATCAGAGAGCGTGTTTTACTACTTAAGTACATGTTTGATACAAGGGCTGCTTCAAACCTGAAGTGTGACAATAAGAGTTGAGAAAGAGGTATGCTGATAAATTTTACTGATCTTGATGCTGAGAATAGCGTCTAGATGAGCTCACGCAGTGGGTATAATATGGTTCTCTGTATTTTGTTGGAGATACCAGTCCTTGCTTTGGGAGGCATGTGCAATTTAACTACCAAATTATGGATAAGGATATCTACTTGCTCTTTGGTATCTAAAGCATTTATTCAATGGAAGACCCTACATTGCTAGTAGAGTCTTTCTTTAGCTGTTGACTTATGGTTTGGAGGCTCCATTTCCATTACACTTGCTGGATGATTGATGTCTTAGACTCTCAGTTGATTGATTATTGTACCAGAGTTTGTTGATAATACTTGGCAAAATAGTCTTGAACATTATAAAGCCCAAGCTTTCTCAAGCTCTCTCCTTCCTTTGCCTCTATTCAAGCATTTGTTCTTCCTCTATGCTTTTGCTTGTTTTTTTTGGTGAAAGGTAATCATAATAAGCATTTGTTTTTTTTTGCTTGTTTAACACTTCTTAAGTCGAAGTTTCATGTCTTTGTTCAAGCATTTCTTCTTACCTTATTTGAACTGCCTTTTTCTTCTTCTTCTTCTTATTTATTTATTTTTATTCATTTTTATGTATATTCTTTTCTGGATACTGCAGTGGCCGGTGAGTTTTTAATTGCTGACCACAATCTTTCCCATATTTTGTTGACATCTATTCTTCTGTGGAATCTGCCTGCTGTACTTTCTTTGCCATTCGGGCTCTTTAACTTTGTGTCATATCCTATGATGTTGTAACAATGTACTTAAAACATTAAAGCTCTCAATGTTTAGGTTTCTCTTTGTTATCTTATAGGAAGTCATGTTCTTTTATTGATGTGACAAAATCTTCTATAAAGAAAGCTCTCAAATTAATGTTCTGTTTGACTGCTTTTGTTGTAACAGGTTTCTAGGTGCTATTAAGCAATATCTATGTCTGTCATTGTTGAAGAACAGTGCTTCCACACTTATGATTGTTTTCCAGCTTTCTTGCTCCATTTTCATCAGTCTGGTGGCCAGATTCAGAGCTGGATTGAAAGCTGAGATTGGAGTATTCTTTCCGATGATTGTGCTGAGAGTTTTGGAGAATGTTGCTCAACCTAATTTTCAACAGAAGATGATAGTGCTTCGGTTTTTGGATAAGCTCTGTTATGATTCACAGATTTTGGTAGACATCTTTACCAATTACGATTGTGATGTCAATTCATCTAACATATTTGAGAGGTATGTCTTTTTGTTTGGTGAAATTGGTCCCTTTTGATACTGCAGTGCAGCAAATGATGTAGCACAATGATGTAGCACATTTATCATTGAATTAAATATGTTCCAATCCATTCTACTCATTGCTTCAGAATGGTCAATGGACTTCTTAAAACTGCTCAAGGTGTTCCTCCTGGTACTGCTACTTCGCTGTTGCCGCCACAAGAGGCAACCATGAAACTTGAAGCTATGAAGTGCTTAGTGGGTATTCTAAAATCAATGGGAGACTGGATGAATAAGCAGTTGCGTATTCCAGATCGCCATTCTAATAAGCTTGAACCAGTGGAGAACAGTTCTGAAGTGGCAACTCCTATGGCAAATGGGAATGGAGATGAGCCTGTTGAAGGATCTGATGCTAATTCAGAAGCTTCAAGCGAAGCCTCTGAAGTTTTGACAATTGAGCAACGTCGGGCTTACAAACTTGAACTTCAGGTGTGTGATTGTCCAATTTCCTTAATGCAGGCAGAAATAATTTGTCTCCATTATTTGCTAATTCTTTTTTGGTGGAATCCCTGTGAATAATTTCTGCCAGGAAGGTATATCTCTTTTCAACAGGAAACCTAAGAAAGGAATTGAATTTCTTATCAATGCGAATAAGGTGGGGAATTCACCAGAGGAGATAGCAGAGTTTCTTAAGAATGCATCAGGCTTGAACAAGACTTTAATTGGTGATTATTTAGGTGAAAGGGAAGAAGTATCGCTGAAAGTGATGCATGCATATGTTGATTCTTTTGACTTCCAAGGAATGGAATTTGACGAAGCTATAAGGGTGTTCGTACGAGGATTTAGATTGCCCGGAGAAGCACAAAAGATTGACCGGATCATGGAGAAGTTTGCTGAACGTTATTGCAAGTGCAACCCAAAAGCATTTACCAGTGCCGACACAGCCTATGTTCTTGCTTACTCTGTCATACTGCTGAACACTGATGCTCATAATCCTATGGTGAAAAGCAAGGTATAATCCCTTCATTAGTTGATTGGGTGTTATATCATTGGAAGGTCTTCATATTTCTTTCTTCCTGTCTACTTTTAAACTGTGCAGATGTCAGCTGATGACTTCATAAGGAATAATCGTGGAATTGATGATGGGAAGGATCTACCTGAGGATTATCTGAGATCACTATATGACCGGATATCAAGAAATGAAATCAAAATGAAGGATGATGATCTGGCCCCTCAGCAGAAGCAGTCTTTGAACACTAACAGGTTTCTGGGTTTGGATGGCATCTTAAACATTGTGATTCGCAAGCGAGGGGAAGAAAATCATATGGGGACCAGTGATGATCTTATTAGACACATGCAAGAACAATTCAAAGAAAAGGCTCGCAAGTCCGAGTAAGATTAACTGTTTTTCCTTTGTTTTGAATAATTTGCAATTCTGAATTCATTGGGTAATCGTACTTTTTCATATTTCTTGTCAAACAGTCAATTTTTCCCGAATGGATGTTGCATTAGTTGTGCATAGATATACCCAATAAATTTTGCATGGCAGTATCCAAGAGAAATTAATTAAATTAACTTGGCAATCGACATTTTTGAGTGGCTTGGAATTTCGACAATTTCGATGTAATATTTCTGCTATGCCTGTGTTGAATGCAAAGGAAATTCGATGAATTTGACCATCTTCAAGCTCCATCTAAAGCTATAGAATTTGACGGTACTTCGTGGATTTCTAATCTGGTCATGCGAGGTTTCCGTTTTAGTGGTATGTTAGAAAGAAAATGCAGGCATTCTTTTTGATATATGTTTGTTGGAAATTGTAGGTCAGTCTACTATGCAGCTACAGATGTGGTGATTCTTAGATTCATGATTGAGGCATGCTGGGCTCCGATGTTGGCGGCCTTCAGCGTCCCACTTGACCAAAGTGATGACGAAGTAATTTTAGCTCTTTGCCTTGAAGGCTTCCGCTATGCCATCCATGTCACTGCAGTTATGTCAATGAAGACTCATAGAGATGCTTTTGTGACTTCATTAGCCAAGTTTACCTCCCTCCATTCACCTGCTGATATTAAACAGAAGAACATTGAGGCAATTAAGGTTGTTATCTGGCCCTAAATTCTGTCACTTTTAATTTTAATTTGTCAATTCATGTTTTCAGTTAATTGTTTTCAAGCGAAATCTTAATAGTTCTAGCATTATAAATCGGTGTCACACGTTTGGATTTGCTAATCTCTCTAGGTGTGCTCTGCATACATGCTCAATTGATGCATGCAACTACTGTAAAAGTATATTTCACAATTTAAAATCCAGTTTAATAATACCTTACTCTGGAACTGATGTTTCATGTACTGGATGGTGGTAGGCAATTGTAACCATTGCGGACGAGGATGGAAATTATCTTCAGGAAGCTTGGGAGCATGTCCTGACATGTGTTTCCCGGTTTGAGCATCTACACCTTTTGGGAGAGGGTGCTCCTCCAGACGCCACATTCTTTTCCTTCCCTCAAAATGAATCTGAAAAATCAAAACCAGCTAAATCAAATATCCTTCCTGTTCTTAAAAAGAAAGGACCCGGAAGAATTCAACATGCAGCTGCTTCTGTATTAAGGGGTTCATATGATGGTGGCAATGCTTCTGGGGCAGTCACATCTGAACAGATGAACAATTTAGTCTCCAACTTGAACATGTTGGAGCAAGTGGGAAGCTCAGAAATGAATCGGATTTTCACACGGAGTCAAAAATTGAACAGTGAGGCTATCATAGACTTTGTGAAGGCTCTCTGCAAAGTCTCTATGGATGAATTGAGATCTGCTTCTGATCCCCGTGTTTTCAGCCTAACAAAGATTGTAGAGATTGCGTATGCACTTTCCTTGCAATTTTTTGTCTTTTCCCCTCTGATTTTTGAAACTTGTTCTTAATGTGGAATGCTAGACTGTATATGTAATGTTTATCTCTTGTGACAGGCACTATAACATGAACCGCATCAGACTTGTGTGGTCAAGCATCTGGCACGTGCTTTCTGAGTTCTTCGTAACCATTGGTTGCTCTGAAAATCTATCAATTGCAATTTTTGCCATGGATTCTTTACGGCAATTGTCAATGAAATTTTTAGATCGAGAGGAGCTGGCAAATTATAACTTCCAGAATGAATTCATGAAACCTTTTGTCATTGTTATGCGTAAGAGCAGTGCCGTCGAAATCAGAGAGCTAATCATCAGATGTGTCTCACAAATGGTTTTGTCTCGAGTGACCAATGTTAAATCAGGGTGGAAGAGCATGTTCATGGTAAACATACTACTTCTGTGTCTTTGTTGTAAACTTCAAAAGAAGCTCAGTTAGTTTTGCTTGATATGATGCTGACTATTATCATTGGCTCTTGAACCCTTTTCAGGTTTTCACAACAGCAGCTTATGATGATCACAAAAACATTGTACTTTTGGCTTTTGAAATAATTGAGAAGATTATACGAGACTATTTCCCATACATTACGGAGACTGAAACCACCACTTTTACAGACTGTGTTAACTGCCTCATTGCATTCACCAATAGTAGATTCAACAAGGAAATTAGCCTGAATGCTATTGCTTTTCTCCGATTCTGTGCAACAAAACTTGCTGAAGGGGGTCTTGGGTCTTCATCACGGAATAAAGAAAAGGAAGCTTCAGGAATGATCTCTCCATCCCCTCGAAGGGGTAAAGATGGAAAGATGGAGAACGGAGAAATCATGGAGAAGGATGATCACCTGTACTTCTGGTTCCCACTGTTGGCTGGTAAGAGGATGCAATGCAACTTCCTTTTGCTGTACTTATTTTCCTATTGACTGGGAATGATTTACTGAGGGCACGATGGGATTGCTATCCCTGAAAAACTAATTAGGATAGAATAGTTGCATAAACCCTTGGAAGGCTTCTCAGTAAAAATTTGTGCCTAATGCTTAACGAAAGAGAGCTATTGGGCTTAGTTGTTTTTGTAGGATTTTCTTTGTTTGGAAAGGTCTCTGAAGTTTGATGGCCAAAATGGGGCCTTCGAGGTTTTCTCCTTCCAAACTAACTGGAAAATGTGAGGAATAAAAAGTAGGAAAAGTTAATCAGTTTGCATGCCTATATGTCCTTTATAGAACCAGTAGTCGTTTAAGGGAAATACTACTGTTTAATGTAGAAGAAAATGAAAACCTCTCTCAATATCTTCCTTTCCTTCTTTCTTATTTGATATATAATTAAGGCTTAGATGAAGAGTACCGAGGGGGGGGGGCAACCCATTACGAGGAGAAATATCCAACATCTATAGCGAAGAAACCGTCTCAAATGACTTACCACTATAAGACCAATAAAATAGTGGAGCACCATTTGTCCTTTACAACATGAACATGTGGGTTGTAGTGGGGATGCTTCCTTTATACTCAGATTCCCTGTCTGTTTTCTTTGCATGCTATCAGAAAAATGGATAGACATTAAAACAAATTATTTAAACCAGAAAACCAGATCATGATTGAAGCTTCTAAAACACAGAACAGAGCCATATCCATTGGTACTAGGACTGCTATTCTGATATGAAATCCTTCGTCGTTTATATTACCTCATTATTTTCTCCTGCATCACCTGCCATCTACCTCTCAATCCAAATCTACTCGATGCTGTTTATAGGGAAACAATTGCTCTTACTATTAGCCATGCAAAAGAGATATGGAAGTCCAAAATTGGTCTAACTAAATTAAAACTTATTGTGGAAAAGAGACTTTGTGCCTTCTCTGGTATTAGGTAAGGAAAAGCATTTGCTGTCCCCAGACAATCCCTCTCCACATTCTGGAACCCAGCCTTAAACCATCTGATTTTAGGATCTGATGCACCAGGGATGTGGGTTCTTAGTGCCTTGGCTTTTATAAGAAACTATCTTCCTCAGTCATGAATCTTCAGATTGATTTACTTATGAGCTTTGTTGTTGATGAGGAGAGATTTGTTGCAATACCATATGCATGGCTTACTCATGAGAGATTTTTTTTCCATCCCTTTATAGAACAATTGGCTTGAACTTTTAGCTATTTGCATATGACTTCTACAGGTTTGTCAGAACTAAGCTTCGATCCTAGGCCTGAAATCAGGAAAAGCGCCTTGCAAGTACTGTTTGAGACTTTACGCAATCATGGACACCATTTTTCGCTGCCTCTATGGGAGAGAGTATTTGAATCAGTTCTCTTCCCTATATTTGACTATGTGCGACATGCTATTGATCCTTCTGGAGGAAACTCACCTGGGCAAGAGCCAGATGGTGAGATGGGTGAGCTTGATCAAGATTCATGGCTCTATGAGACATGCACTCTGGCCCTCCAACTAGTTGTGGATCTTTTTGTCAAGTTTTATGGTACAGTGAATCCCCTACTAAGAAAAGTTCTAACACTTCTCGTAAGTTTCATTAAGCGTCCTCACCAAAGCCTTGCTGGCATTGGTATTGCTGCATTTGTCCGGTTGATGAGCAACTGTGGGGATCTCTTCTCTGATGAGAAGTGGTGGGAAGTGGTTCTGTCTTTCAAAGATGCAGCTAATGCAACACTCCCCGATTTCTCTTATGTTCTCAGTGGGGAAACCACAGTTGGGAGCTATGAACATACTATTGATAGACAAAGTATTGATGAGTCAGCTGAGTCTGGAACTCCTGATGATGATGCAGAGAATGCAAGGGCTCGGCATCTTTTTGCTTCTATATCTGATGCGAAGTGCAGAGCTGCTGTCCAACTTCTACTTATCCAGGTAGTTTCTTCATTTTCATGGTTCTCAACTAAGGATGACAATAAACTTATCAAAAAGATGTGAGGTCTGTATGTAGGGCAGATGGTAATACCAAATTTGCATCTGCATAATACCAAATTTGCATCTGCATTTCTGTTTTCCATGCTTATGCAGCTGAATACCGACCAGGAACACGAAGTTCATTCTTCTTAGGGAAGCTTAGTAGACTAGCCCTTAGATTTTAGGGCCATGTCTCTGTTGGAAACCCAACAATGTCTAGAGCTGAGACACTAAAGTTTATTTAATGAAAAGAAAATAAAAAATTCGACTCTCAGTCCCCTTCGGTTGGATCCCATAGCATATGCACTGCATCTTTCAAAAAATGGGAGTCATCCCGTAGGAGAAGTACATGATCATCTTAGTTCCGTTTTCAGTCAACTTTTAGTATGGTTTACACCCAATAATTACTGTACAAATGGAAGTTCTTTAATTTTTCTAGCATTAGGTATTCACTCCATATCATTTTCCTCTTAGGGGTTTGAAGTCTTTATTCACTTTTCCACATTACTTTTTGGTTTTGGGAGAAATACTGAGTTTTCTTCATTGACTGACAGGCGGTGATGGAGATCTACAGCATGTACCGTTCTCACCTTTCTGCCAAGAATATATTGGTCCTCTTTGATGCCCTGCGTGATGTGGCATCACATGCACACAAGATTAACACTGATGCTGCTCTGCGTTCAAAGTTGCAAGAATTTAGCTCGATGACACAAATGCAGGACCCTCCATTGTTACGTCTGGAGAATGAGTCCTACCAAATTTGCCTGACATTCTTACAGAATCTGATACTGGACAAGCCTTCAGATTACGATGAGGTCAAGGTGGAGAAGCACTTGGTTGACCTTTGTCAAGAGGTTTTACAGTTTTACATCTCGGCTTCCTCCTCTGGACTCGTAACCAAGTCTTCTTCAGGAGAGCAGCCACGTTGGCAAATTCCTTTAGGTTCTGGCAAGCGAAGAGAATTAGCTGCTCGTGCTCCTCTTATCGTGGCGACATTACAGACCATATGCAGTATGGGGGAAACTTCGTTTGAGAAGAACTTGGCTTGTTTTTTCCCACTGTTTTCAAGCTTGATATGCTGTGAACATGGCTCAAACGAAGTCCAGGTAGCTCTGAGTGAAGCGTTGAGCTCATCAGTAGGCCCTGTTTTGCTCAGATCCTGCTGATCTCCGGTAAAGACGAACTTCCTGTTTGATATGTATGATAGTTTTGCTCGTGTAACTTCTTACCTCTTTTTCTGTAATAGTTATTCTTTCTTTCGGAATTAGAAGTGAGAGAATATTGAGGAGATAGATATGTTTTTGCCTCTAGCAGTGGCTTTTTAAGTTTTCTTCAGTAGAATCCTCCCACCAATATTCACACAAGCTGCCAAGATCTTTCCCTCCTTTGCTTGAGTCAATTATTCATCAATTTTTCCAGAATGATCAAGAAAGTACATTGAATGAATGCTTGGATTTGGATTTTGGATTTGAGAGGCGTATTAGTTGGTTTCTCAGTCTGAAGGTCCTGTAAATCTTTTGCATATGATGTGTGGATTTCATAGGGAAATGACAATTGGCCCAATCCATCTCCTCTTTCATTTCTCAAATTCACTCAATTTTTACTGGGTTTAGCATATTTTAGAGTACACACAGAAATTATCATAATAAACTTTTTAATAATCTTATTTTTAAGAGTTCTTTGCCTTTTTGAGTTTTAAAGCAATTTCTTCAATGAATTACGTAAATACGATGATTAATCATGCTTTGCTTTCTAAGGTCCAACGCTAGTTAGTCCCATCAGCTGCAGTGTCAGCTAAATTACACGTAATGACTATTTGGCTAAGATTGATGGAAAAATAATGGTTTTGGATACCCTCAAATAAAAGTCAAAGTTGGATTTAATATAGATTGGTCACCATGGACGCGCTGCTACAGGCATTCCAAATTTTTATATTTTGTTCGATTCATTGCGAGACTCCTATGTTTTCTCTCCTCAAACTCTTTTGGGACATGAGGTTGTAATTGAATTGCGTTCATGTACATGGTACTAGGGATTAAATTCTACATTTTGATGATATGATCGGAATATGGATGGATGCCAAAGTTTGATTTTTTTTTTTTAATAATTAGTACAAGATCTAACTCACATGCTATGTGCGTGCGCTTATTTTCATTCTCTCGATAAGATTGAAAGGATGTGATGATGAATTATCCGCGCGATTACTCTTTTTGTATTTTAGAAAGAAAATTACTTAAAAAAGTAATGAAACTTGGTACTTTCTAGGAGGGAAGAGAGAAGTGGGTCATAAATGGAAAGTGGAACATTTATTTCTGTAATCATTAGCGGGAATGGATGCCATTTATTTTCCCATTCGGGCATTGCTTGATTATATTTTTCAAGGGTCAATAGTTTTTTATTTATTTAAAGAATTAGCTTTATATACAGGATAGATAGATAAATAATCAAAGAGTTGAGGCCTTCTTTATTTTATTTATGAAACTCGTATATAAAAAAAAATACTGAAAACTATATATTGAATATTAATTTTTAAATACTTTAAGTACTGAAAATAAAAATTAGAAGTTGTTTGATATAGATGAACATTATAATTAATTTATTATCTGTCTAACAAACATGGAATAGCGAGAATTATAGAAAGGTTTTCACAGATTATAATTATAAGATTCTAACTTCTATATAAAACAAGCCCTTCCAAGAAAATAGTAATTTTGACTTAGAACAATAAATTAAGTTAAAGAAAAAAATTATCCAAAAAATCTTAAATCTATTGCACTTTTGTTGATTCAATTATAAATCTTTTAATTTTGCCAATTGAATTATACAATTTTTTATATTTTACCAATTGAGTCAATTCGATCAATTTTGATAGAAATTCGTTAAGATTTAACCATCCAATGTTGCATGATTGATGTTGATATAGACAATTTTTAATTATATTTTAATATTTTAATATTTGGATTTATTTTAGTTTTTTTTTTTTCCTCTTCCTCAATTCATTCTTTATTTTTTTTTTCTTATTTACTAGTGGTCGACAAGGGTTGTCGGGCCCTCGCTAGCCATGGCTAGGAGCTCGAGATTTTGTGTCCATGTCTAGATCATGTGTCCATGTCTATGAGCCTTGAGGTCTCACCATTGCTACCATGATCTTGAAGCTCAAGTGGTGGGCGAGGCCACCTTCCCTATGGCCATAATGGTCTTGCTTGGACTTGGTTGAGGTCGGGTGAGGGCATTGCGACCCTCACCTAGTGGCCAGCAAGACCCTTGCTAGCTAGCAGTTAAAAAAAAGGAAAAGGGAAAAAAAAGAAGAAAAGGATTTAAAAAAAATATATTATTATGAATTATCTATGTCAACATTAGCTGTGCTAGATAGTTGGTCCAAAATTAAATGGATAGACTCAATTGATAAAATGTGAAAATGTTTATAATTCAATTGATAAAATTGAAATATTTAAAACTCAATTGACAAAAATGCAGTAGGCTAAGAACTTTTTGACCAAATTTTCCCTTTAAGTTATGCATAGTTAAAACTTATCAAATGCACTTAATAATGTTAATTATTGAAATATTTAATATTCTGTACTTAATGTGAGCCTTCAAATACTTAGAATAACCAAATTGCTGGGGAAAAATTAATGTTATAATGAGAGAGATAATTCTTAATAGTGTAAAGCAATCAATCACGTAAAGTCTATTGTCATGTTCAGCCCAAACCAACTTAGGCATAAGATAAATTTTAAAAAAAAAAGGTGCTTGAAACTCACTCTAGATCAATCCATGTGTCACGGATCGATCGATCTGCTCGCTCGCGGCCTTATGAATTTTTCCCAAGTCAGCCTTTCTCACGCTTACTCACGAGGATCGTAGAGAGAGAAACTCTGGATTGTATTTACTTGTGAAAATGAGATGATACAAATGAGGGGGAGGAGTCATCTATTTATACAAAAATAAGGCAAATCGTATCCATAGATCTTTCATCGATCTAATGGTGGATATTACATCTCCCCAACTACCAACTACCCACATTTATTACATACGAATACAATTACCGTATCGCCTGCCTCCAATAGTATTTTAGAAGACTCGAGAAAACCTTAGATCTCGGAGATACAAGTTGAGGGTCGCTTGATCCATAAGCATGCCACGGCCGTCCCGTAGGAACCTCTTGGATTGTCATTCTTTCGGGCTGTGACATTCTCCCCCATCTAATCAGGCGATGCCCTCGTTGTGTCTTCGGCATGGAAAGAGTTGATCTTCTTCTTGAACTACCAAAGACTCTTCGCGAGTTCCCAAATTGCTTCACTCTCCGGAAGACCCTTCCATCGGATCAAATATTCTCACTTGGGCACGCAATACCGCTTCCGTATGACTCGATCCGCCATGATGCTCTCGACTTCTTGATCATATGAGGTTTTTGCACCGAGTGGCGTCTGTTGAGACTCCCTTCGATCCGGATCTTCCTCATCAACTTGGAAAGACTTAAGCATACTCACATGGAAAACCAGATGTATCTTAAGTTTTGGTGGTAACTCCAGCTTGTATGCAACCTTTTTGACCCGTTGTAGCACACGAAATGACCCCTCGTAGCGACGGATTAATCCTTTGTGCACGTCCTTGTATCAAAGCACCATGTGCAGCTTGACCAACACTTGGTCCCCGACTTGGAGCTCCACATGCCGTCGCTTCTTGTTTGCCCGCTCCTTCATGTGCTTGGAGGTCTTATGTAGACATGCCCTTGCTAAGTTGGCCTGCTATTGCCAATCTTTGGCGAACTTATACGCGGGCAGACTACTCCCTTGATAACCTAAAGCAATGGCATTTAGGGTATTTGGTTGTTGCTCGGTCGTGATCTTGAACGGGCTTTGTCCGGTTGACTCGCTTTGCTGCAAGTTGTAGGAGAATTGGGCTACTTTGATTAACTTTGCCTAGTTCACTTGCATTGTGCTCACATAATGTCGGAGGTAAATCTCCAAGAGTGCATTGACCTGCTTTGTCTGACCTTCATTTTGGGGATGCAAACTCGTGAACATATTTAGCTCGACCCCGGCAGCTTGAACAACTCGGACCATAAATGCTTTGTGAAACAAGGATCACGATCGCTCACGATCATTTGTGGCACTCCCCAGTATTTGATCACGTGCTTCATGAATAGTTTGGCCGCCTCCTCGGCTGGACAATCCTTCATCGCAGGCACGAAAGTTGCATACTTCGAGAATTGGTCCACCATGACCATGAGAGTCTGACACCCTTTGGACTTCGGTAGATTGATGATGAAGTCCATGGAAACACTTTCCACTTTCCCATGGACGAGTTGGAATAGGAAGCGACTCCAACAAGCTTGGTGACGAACGTTGCTCCAGCTTATCTTGTTGGCATATCAAACAAGTCTTCACATAAGCCTCCATGTCGTCCCGCATTTGAGGCCAGTAATATCGATCTTCAACGAGGGCCAACGTGCGGTGGATCCCTAGATGACTCGCCCACTTTGAGTCGTGGCACTCGTGCGAGATCTCCTTCCTCAGCTTCCCATGGAAGGGCATGTATAGTTGCTTTCCTTTGGTGTAGAGGAGCTCGTCCTCACACCAAAACTGTCGGGTTTTGCTCTCATTTGCATACCCGATGAGGGCTTGAGCTCTTGGATCATGCTTCAACCCCTTCTTGATGCGGTTGACCCAGGGGCAACTCGGTTGACTCATCGTGTTGCTCATCAGCTCCATCTTTCGACTCATCATGTTTGCCATGGAGTTAGCCTTCCCGGCTTGTACTCCAACGTGTAGTCAAACTTTGCTAAGAAATCCTGCCATCGAGCTTGCTTTGGATTCAGCTTCTTTTGCGTTTGGAAATAGCTCGTGGCCACATTGTCCATCCTTACAATGAAGTTCGATCCCAGGAGATAATGCCTCCACGTCCAAAGGTAGTGGACTACCGTGGTCATCTCCTTCTCTTGAACGGTAAACCAACACTCGGTATCGTTCAACTTCCGAGACTCGTACACCATTAGATGGCCATCCTACATAAGCACACCACCGATAGTATAATCCGATGTGTTAGTCTCTACCTCATAAGGCTTGGTATGATCAAGCAACACCAAGATTGGCTCCTCGGTCATGGCTTTCTTCAATTGATCGAATAATCTTTGGCATTGATCCGTCCACTCCCACGGTTTCTCCTTCTTCAGCAGGTCCGTGACCAGCACGATGATGCTCGAATAACCCCGAATGAATCATCGGTAGTAGTTGGTGAGGCCAAGGAACAACTTCAACTCCATCACCTTCGTTGGCAGTTCCCATTTGACGATCGATTGAATCTTCACCTTGTCCATCCGTACTTATCCACCCCCGACGATGTGCTCCAAGGAAGAAACTTCCTTCTGAGCAAAGGCACACTTCTCATGCTTGACATACAAGTCATTTTCACGCAAGACTTGGAAGACTTGCCTTAAGTGCTCCACATGCTCTTCGAGCATCCGACTATAGACTACAATATCATCTAGGTAAACCACTACAAACCGATCTAGGAAAGGGTGGAGTACCTTGTTCATTAGCATGCAAAATGTAGCCGGAGTGTTGGTCAGGCTGAACGGCATCATGAGGAACTTGTAGGATCCATACTATGTCACACATGCGGTCTTCGACTCATCCCTTTCGGTGATCCAAACTTGGTAGTAACCCGATCGAATATCCAACTTGGTGAACCATTGAGCCCCATCGAGTTGATCGAAGAGATCCGCGATGAGCGGGATCGGATACTTGTTCTTCACCGTCAACTTGTTCAGCGCTCGGTAGTCGATGCACATCCGGAGTGATCCATCGTGTTTCTTTTGGAATAGGATTGGTGCACCAAACGGAGCCTTGGATAGCCGTATGTAACCCGTGTCAAGCAACTCCTTTAGCTGCTTCTCAATTCTTCCAATTCCGAGAGCGCCATGCAATATGACGCCATGGTAGGTGGTCGAGCATCAGGCACTATACGTACAGCCATATACATGACGATGATGACTTCATCTTGGTGGCAAGGTATTGATATTGATCATCTTCATTCCAAAAAGGCATCCTTCATGTTTCATTTTGCCTCCTCAGATTTACCATGCTCAGTAACGAAACTAGCTGGAACAAGAATCAAGGCGCATCACTTTGAATCTAAGAAGCATTATACGTACAGCCATATACATGACTTGCGTTCTGTCTTTTCCAGCAAAACATCGTTTTATAGATACTATCTAGGCCGTCTGCGAAATGCTTATCGGAATACCACAAAAACTAGGAGGAGAAAGAGGATCCAGAAAACCGCTGAAATGCTGAGATACCTAACTAATGGAGAACTATGAGAGATTATTGGAACGTATTAGCGGCAACATCTTCCTTCTCATTAACGTTGCCGAAATAAGCAATCTAGCGAAAAAGCAAGTATAACCTATGAAGCACCGACATTTTTCAAAAGCTTTCGTGTCATGTCGGACACTTCGACACGTGTCCGACACTCTCGGACACTCGGTCAATACGTGTCGGAAAATTTGACACCTGGTCAACTTTCTTGATACTCTTTGACACTTGAGTCGGAATTCTGACATATGAGTTTCCGACATGTGATTCTGATATTGAGGTCAATTTTAAAAATTAAATAAATGAGATGTCAAAAAATATATATGTGAAAAAATAAAACACTAATAAAAATAATAAATGGAGAAAGAAGAAAAACCTAGTTTTCTCTTCTCTTATGATTTTCACTTCCCGTGATACGTAATTTACTCCTTAGGCTTTTTTTTTCTCCTCTTCCAACATATCTAACATGCAAGTTCATAATATGGATTGCTTGTTTTTTTCTCCAAGTTTTATGAATTATTGAAATAGAGTTGAATTTGTCAAATTGAAACAATGAAATGATATTAATAAATTGCGGATTAATGTTTTTAGTGTATATTTATTCTAGGCTTTTTTAATTAATTATTTATTTATGAATTTGATTCAAATTAATTTGATTGAAATAATAAAAAAATGATAATTTATTATGTATATATAAAAATATATATTTAATATACAATGTGTCCCAACGTGTTGGAATTCTCTATCTTTTGAAAAACGACGTGTCGTGTCGTGTCGTGTTATGTATTGCGTGTCAGTGTTGGTTCTACTTAGAGTATAACAAGAAAGGCTTCATCAAGTTGCTTCCATGCTAAATTGACAGAGGCATTTTTAATCACATGGATGCTATTCGTACTTAAACCTACTTAAAACCTAATGTCACCCGGAGAGCTAGAGGAATCCACAAGCTTTGCTTTTCTTGATTTGCAAGCACATCAAAAGATAGAATGAAGTAAAGACCATCTCAATCGGAAACCAGTATTCACGCGAGTTGCCAAGATCTTTCCCTCCTCTGCATGAGTCAATCATTCATCTATTTTTCCAAAATGATCAAGAAAGTACATTGAATGAATGCTTGGATTTGGATTTTGGATTTGAGAAGCGTTTTAGTTGGTTTCTCAGTCTGAAGGTCCCGTAAATCTTTTGCATATGATGTGTGGATTTAATAGGGAAATTGACAAATTGCCTAATCCATCTCTCCTCTTTTATTTCTCAAATTCACTTGATTTTTACAGCGTTTAAGCATTTTTTAAAGTACTCAGAGGAATTATCATTTAAAACTTTGTACTAATCTGATTTTTAATTAAGAGTTCTTTGCCATTTTAATTTTTAAAACAATTTCTTCGATGAATTACGTTACTAGGATGATTAATTATGCTTTGCTTACTATGGTCCGAGTGTAGGTAGTCCCATCAGCTGCGATGTCAGCTAAATTACAAGGAACGACTAATTGGCTAGGATTGATAGAAAAATAATGGTTGGGGAAACTCTCAAATAAAAGTGAAAGTACAATTTAAGATAGACTAGTCTCCATGGACGCGCTACAGCAAGCATTCAAAATTTTTATATTTCGTTTGATTAATTGCGGGACTTCTATGTTTTCACTCTTCAAACTCTTTTGGGGACATGAGGTTGTAACTGAATTGCGTACATGTATATTATACTGGATTGGATTAAATTCTACATATAACAGTATGATAGGTGTCTGGGTGGACACCAAAGTTTGAAAATTTTTGTAAGCAGTACCAGATCTAACTCACGTGCTTTGCAGGTGCGCCACTTATTTTTGCTCTCTCGCTAAGATTGAGAGGACAGGATGAACGATTATTCGAGCAATTATTTTTTTAATTTTTATTTTTGTATTTTAGAAAGGAAATTACTTAAAAAGAGTAATGAAACTTGCTACTTTCTAGGAGGTAAGAGAGAAGTGGGTCATGAGTGGAGAGTGCAACATTTATTTATGTAATCATGAGCGGGAATGGTTGCCAAGCATTTTTCAAGGGTCAATAGTTTTTTTTGTTTTTTGTTTTTACAGGTTGGACACCATGTCAAATAATTAGCTTTATATATAGTATAGCTAGATAAAACATCCAGAGTTGAGGCCTTTTTTTTTTTTGGACTCGTTTATAAAAAAATAAGTACTGAAAACTATAAATTGACTATTAATTTTCAAATACTTTATATACTGAAAATAAAACTTAGAAGTTCTTCGATATAGATGAACATTATAATTAATTTATTATCTTTCTAACACACATGGAACGACAAGTATTATCGAAAGGTTTTGACAAATTATAATTAATAAGATTTTAACTTCCATTAAATGTTTTATCATTTAACCAAATAGGTAAGCCCTTTCAAGTAATTTTTGACTTAAGACACTCAATTAAGTTGTTGAAAGATTATCCAAAAAGTCTTAAATTTATTATACTTTTATAAATTCAATCTTAAACCTTTAATTTTGTCAATTGAGTCCTAAACCTTTTCACATTTTGTCAATTAAATATATTCAGTCAATTTTGGTAGGAATTCGCTAAGGTCCAACTATCTCGAATGGTATGGCCGATGTTGATATGGGCAATTTTTAATATTATTTAATATTTTAAATTTGATTTTTTAAAATATTTTTAAAAAAGCTTTTTTCCCTTAGTTCCTTCTTTATTTTTATTTACTAGTGGTTAGCAAGCTCATAGAGTCCTCATTGGCCATTGGTTGAGGCAGCCTCCCTGTGATCGCTCGAGCTCAATGGACCATGGCCAGGAGCTCAAAATTTAGCGATTGAGTGGCCAGCCATAACTTGAAACTCACTCTAGATCTTGTGTCCATGTCTGCGAGGCTCAAGCCCTCATGGTCGCTGCCATGAGCTTGAAGCTCAAGCAGTGGGCAAGTTTGCCTCGCCTGCAGCCCAAAAGGCCATCACGGGTGAGGCTACCTTGCTTGTGGCTGCGATGGCCTTGCACAGATTTGGACAAGGTTGGGCAAGAGCATCATGATCCCTCACCTAGCAGTTGGCAGACGCTTGCCGGCTAGTAGTAAAAAGAAAAAATAAAAGAAGGAAAAGAGAAGAATATGAAAAAAGAAAAAAAAATATTATTTAAAAATATTATTGAAAATTGTTCACGTTACCACTGACTGTGCCACGTAGTCGGTCCAAAATTAGAGAGATGGACTTAGTTGGCAAAATGTGAAATAGCTCTAGGACTTAATTGGCAAAATATGAAAAATGTTTAGATCTCAATTGGTAAAAGTATAGTAGGTTTGAAATTTTTTGAAAAATTTCCCACTTAAGTTATGTATAGTTAAAGGTTATCAAATGCACTTAATAACACTAATTGTTTAAATATTTAAGTTTCTGTACTTAATGCGAGACTTCAAATAATTAGAATAACCAAATTGTTGGGGAAAAACTTATTGTTACAATGAGAGAGATAATTTTTAATAGTGTAAAGCAATCAATCATGTAAAGTCCAATGTCATGTTCTGCCAACCCCAACTTAGGCATAAGATAAATAAAAAAATAGGTGCTTGAAACTCACTTTACATCTTGTGTTCATGCCTCCGAGCCTTGAGCTCTCATGGTTGCTGCCATAGGCTCAAAGCTCAAGTTGCAGTAGGAGTGTGCAAAACAAATTGTCTAAATCAAGAATCAACTGAATCGGACTAGATTGGCCGGTTTGGTTTAATTCCCGAGAGTGTTGGTTTGGTTCCCATTTTCAAAGGGGGAACTGGATTAGACAGCCTAATATGCTTTTATTTATTTATTTATTTCTTCAAAAAATAAAATAAAAAATGTGAACTAAACATTATTTCGGTTCTATTCCAAGCAATGGAAAATAAAGTAATGCGAAAAATTAAGTGATCGATTCCATTGAACCGAACTGGAACTAAATGGTCCCCAGTTCCAATTTTTGGGAACCGGTCTTTCCAATTTGATTCCTGGTTTCACCTTAGAATCGGATTAGATTGAGAATCAATCACCCGTGAGCAACGGGTGAGGTCGCCTTGTGCATGATTCAAAAGGCCACAATAGCCGCGAGCGAGGCTACCTTGCTCGAGGCCGCTATGGCCTTTCATAGATTTGGGCGAGGTCGGGGGAGGGCATTGCAGTCCACACCTAGCAGTTGGTGAGACCCTTGCCGGCTAGTAGTAAAAATAAATAAATAAATAATTTTAAAAAGGAAAAATAAAAAATAATTTTAAAAAAATATTATTAAGAATTGTCTACACTACCACTGGCCGTGCCATGAGCCAATCCAAAATTAGACAAATGGACTCAATTGGCAAAATGTAAAAATGCTTAGGACTCAATTGGCCAAATTAAAAGATTTATGACTCAATTGGAGGTTTAGAACTTTTTGGATAGTTTTTCCTTTAAGTTATGTAGAGGTAAAGGTTATCAAATGCACTCAATAACGTTAATTGTTGAAATGTTTAATTTTCTGTACTTAATATGACCCCTCAAATAATTAGAATAACCAAATTGTTGGGTAAAAAAGTTATTGTTACAATGAGAGAGGTAATTTTTAATAATGTAAAGCGATCGATCATGTAAAGACTAGTGTCATGTTTTGCTTACACCAACTTGGGCACAAGATAAATTATAAAAATAGGCACTTGAAACTCCCTTCAAATATCGCGTCCATGTTTGCGAGCCTTGAACCCTCATGGTCGCTGCCGTGAGCTCGAAGCTCAAGTAGTGGGTGAGGTTGCCTTGCTCATGGCCATGATGGCCTTGCTCAAATCTAGGCGAGGCCGAGCGAGGGCATTGTAGTTCTCACCTAGCGGTCAATGAAATCCTTGCTGGCCAATTGTTAAAAAAATAAAAATAAAGATGGAAAAGAGAAAAAAAAATATTTTTTAAAAATATTATTAGGATTGTCTACATCGCATCAACTGTGTCACGTAGCCGGTCCAAAAATAGATGGATGGACTCAATTAGAAAAATATGAAAAGATTTAGAACTCAATTTGTTAGAAAAGGAAGATGGAGATGATCGTATAAGGCAGAAGAAGAACGAAGAAGCAAATTGTCTTCTCCTTCATTGATGTAATTCTGTACATGTCTCATGTATTTAATTACAAGGAAGAAAAATAATAAAGGAAATGGAATATTTGCCTATCTTTCTCTATCCTAAAATACATTTGATTTCCTATCAATACATATTACAAAATTATATCTTCTAACATTCCCCCTCAAGTTGGTGGTCTGTATATATCCAAGACGCTTAGCTTGTTTAGAAGATATGTATGTTGTCTTTGACAAAGAGGTTTAGTAAATATATTAGCGAGCTGTTCCGAAGTCCTGATTCCTCTTGTTTCAACAATTCCTTCTTGAATATTTTCTCGAGTAAAATGACAATCGACTTCTATATGCTTTGTCCTCTCATGTAATACAGAATTTGCTGCAAGCTTGAGTGCTGAATCATTATCACAGAAGAGTAGAGTTGGTCCTTTAACAGGAGCTTCGAGATCCAGAAGTAAACCCCTTAACCAGACTATCTCACAAACAGTCTTGGCCATAGATCGATATTCAGCTTCAGTCGATGATAAAGATACGGTAGACTGTTTCTTTGTCTTCCATGAAATAAGTGATTCCCCAAATTTGATGCAGAAACTAGTAATAGACCTCCTGCTCATAGGGCATGTGGCATAATCTGCATCGCAATAGGCCGTCATCTCCATGTTGCACTTTCAAGAAAGAAGTATTCCCAAACCTGGACAGGTCTTTAAGTATCTCACAATCTTCAAGGCTGCGTTCATGTGAGACTGCTTTGGACTGTGCATAAATTGACTAAGAGTCTGAACTGAATAGCAAATATCCGGCCTAGTCATGGTGAGATATATCAATTTACCCACGAGTCTCTGATATCCTGAGGGATCTTGTAACAACGAATCATCAGAAGAGGAGGATACGCCAGTGTCATAGCCAACATAAGTCAATTTAGCATTTTGCTCAATAGGGATGACTGATGGTCTACAGCCTGATAATCCTGCTTGATATGATTTCCATCACAAATTTCCGTTGGCTTAATGAGATGCCCTGATCTGAGCGAGCTATCTCAATTCCAAGAAAATACTTAGGTGACCCTAAGTCTTTGATATGAAAAGTCAAATGCAGATACTCTTTAAGTTTCTTTACATCAGAATTATCATTCCCCATGATAAGAATGTCATCAACATAGATCATCAAGTAAATAGATGACATACCTTTTGTCCAGGTGAATAAGGCATAGTCATACTTGGATTGATTGAATCCAGCAGCCAAGAGTGCACTAGTGAACTTAGCATACCATTGTCTGGAAGCTTATTTCAATCCATAAAGAGATTTGCGGAGACAACATACCTTTGACTCCCCCTATCTCCGTAATTCGGGTGGAAGCTCCATATATATTTCTTCATCCAGATCGCCATGCAAGAAGGCATTATGGACATCCATTTGATGTAATGGCCAGTCACGAAAAATAGCAATAGACAGAAAAGTACGAACCGTGACATCCTTTGCTACATGAGAAAAGGTTTCATGATAGTCGAAACCTTCTCGATGGGTGAAGCCTTTTGCCACCAACCGGGCTTTGTATCTTTCCACAGAACCATTTGCTATATACCCACTTACATCCAATGGGTTTGCGATGATTAGGCATTGATACAACATCCCAAGTATGATTGTCTATTAATGCATATAATTCTGATTCCATGGCTTTTTGCCAACAAGGATCATCTTTGGCTTCATTATAACTAGTAGGTTCTTGATCTTCATAAATATGACTTATGCAACATAGATGTTTTGGCGACAATCTATCAAAGGAGACATAAGAGGAGATAGGGTAACGAGTACCTGATGATCTTGAAGAACCACATATATAATCTTTCGTCCAAGTTGGTGGTTGAGAGATTCGATGAGAACGCCTCTGTGGCACTTGTGGTGTGATGGATAATTCTTCAGTAGTAGTTGCTTCTGAAGTATCCTCCAACTGTGCTGGTTCTTCATGCAACAATCCTTCTACATGAGGATGCTTAATGGAATCTTCAGCCGTATTCTCAGGGGGTGTTGGAGGCAAGATATCAATTGCTCGTGGAAGAGTAGGAATAATGAGTGCTTCTCCATGTGATGAATCTTCTTCTAATAAGAATTGCCGATTTGTCTTTCCTTCTTCAGATAAAGACGTTAAGGAAAAAGGAAAAACATCTTCATGAAAGACAACATCCCTGCTGATAAAGAAATTCCCTGTAGACAGTGCATAAAGCCGATATCCCTTTTGCAAAGTGGGATAACCCATAAAAATGCATTGAGTAGCACGTGGCGCCATCTTATCTCTATGGCCCACTGTAGTGACATAGCACAGACACCCAAAGACTCTAAGATGGGTCAGATTCGGCTTTCTCCTATACAATAACTCAAAATGTGTCTTTCCCTTTAAAATGCGTGATGGCATGCGGTTGATCAAATATGCTGCAGTAATCACACAATCTCCCCAAAATTTTTCAGGGATAGAAGCTTGGAATTTAAGCACATGTGCCACTTCTAAAAGATGACGATGTTTTCTTTCAACAATGCCATTTTGCTGGGGTGTATAGGTACAAGAACTCTCATGCAATATCCCATTTACAGTGAACAAAGAAGCATATTCAGCATTAAAAAATTCTTTTCCATTATCAGTACGTGTCCTACGAATGGATTTTTGAAATTGAGTCTTAGACAAGAAATGAATGTCTTTAAATGAGAAAAGACCTGATTTTTGGATTGCACGAGAAAAATCCATGTGGCACGAGAGTAGTCATCCACAATTGTAAGAAAGAACCTAGACCCATCATGATTTAAAGTATGATAGGGTCCCCAAACATCAGTATGAATAAGAGAAAAGATATCATCTACTCAAGAAGTGCTATTCTGGAAAGGAGCATGTGTTTGCTTAGCCATGGGACAAATAGGACATTTAGGACAAAGAAATGATGCATTGTGGCCCAATCGTTTATGATTAAGGAAATTGATGCCATTGACAATAGCATTACAAAGAGATTTATTGAATTCAACAGGAGATAATTTAAAAAGATGCAGAAAATCTAACCAAAAATATAGTCCCTGGTTGACTTTACCCAAGCCCATCAGTTTCCCAGTCGAAAGGGCCTGAAAGAAACATTTATCAGAATGGAAAAGAATGTGACATGAATTTTCTTCACAGGCTTGAGCAATGGAGATTAGATTGAAATGGAAATTGGGTACGTAGAGCACGTTTTTAAGAGTAACAAGAGAACTAAGTGTTAGGGAAATCCCTTATGATGTTTTGAAGATGACAAAATAAATCAAAGGCTACTAACATGTTTGATGGTTGAGTAATAGACCATGCAGATGATAAAACATCTAAAGGATTTTATCAAAGTCGAGAAGATGACCGGAAGACTGAACGTAACATATGTCCGAGTATATTCTGAAGATTTCCAGACTTACGTGTCAAAGTCTCAAGACTCAAAGTCTCAAGACCGCCCTCTCAAGACTCAGATTGTAAAGTCTCAAGACTCATATCGTAAAGTCTCAAGACTCGGACTTTACATCTAGATTCGATGAATCGTAACTCAAGCCCAATCATACAACGGCTAGTGATCTGGTTTGGATTCCACATCAAGATTGATTTAATTGATTGACGATTGGATCTTGAAGACAAGAATTTTCTATACGAAGAAGCTTTACTTATGGAAACCAAGATTTCGTTTGTATGGGCGATCGGAATCAATTTGGGATTCTACCTTTGTCACTCAACGGCTACCAAATCTTCTAGATACAGAGCTGTCCAATGGGTATATTGGAAGACGATTCTCCGGGATGCTGTCCAACGGCTAGTTTGGAAGTGGGGGAGTATTTAAGGAGGTGAAGGACCGATGAGCAAGTAAGAGACGGAGCGTAGAATTTTTAATTCCAAAGTCTAAGCGACTTTAGATCATATACTTGTCTCTTGAGAGCTTAAACGTTTGTGATCATGAGAGAAATACCAAAAGAGTGTCTTAGTGAGATAGTGTGATCTACTACTAAGTGTTTGCACTCGAAGTTGTAATCTCTTGTTGATTGCATAGTGGAATCCAGCCAAGAAGGCTGTTATCGTGGGAGAGTGGACGTAGGCTTGGATTAAGCCGAACCACTATAATTTCTGTGTTCTTATTCTCTTCCCTAACTCCTTTATTTTTATTCATACTAGCTATATCAATTGGTATCAGAGCCAAGTGCTCGATTTATAAAAGTGTTTCACTTTTGAGCTAAAGATTCTTTATGGCTAGTATATTGGCACCAGGTCTTATGGAAGGGCAAAGCAACACAAGGCCACCATATTTCAATGGAAGAAAATACAAGCAGAATGGCCAGAAAAGAACAAGAAAAGGAAAAGAATCGTGATCATCTCAAAAAGGCAATAAATTGAGGGGGAGCTTTGATCAATTATGGAAAGATCTTTTTGGATTGATCGTGATCTTATTATGAATGGAAGGAAAGGTAAATGTGTCAGAATTTATTCTAAAAAATCCGGTTAATGCATCTTTTATTACCTTTTGTCATGAACAAATATTTTATTGATATTATCATTTTATTATGACAAAAATGGTACGTGCAAGTTATGATGCATCCGTGATTTTCATTGGATATTTCCTGATATATATATGATCGAAGTGAGCTATATTGCATATCCTTAATATTCGATTTACCTTATAAAAGCTGATTTTTGGAAATTGTGATTCATGCAAAATATTTGTTATCATTCTCTACGTGAATCCATTATTATCGCTTTTTGATTATGACAAAAAGGGGAGAAGAAATGAATATGCATATGTGCTGATTGGTTGATATTATTTATTGCATAATATTGAGCTGTGATTATTTTTCTATATATTCTTATGCTCAATCTATTTGTTATCTTCTGATATCCTTTGATTTAAAAGTATGTTTACAAATCTGCATATTCAGAGATTGTTTTGTCATCATCAAAAATGGGGAGATTGTTAGGGAAATCCCTTATGATGTTTTGAAGATGACAAAATAAATCAAAGGCTACTAACATGTTTGATGGTTGAGTAATAGACCATGCAGATGATAAAACATCTAAAGGATTTTATCAAAGTCAGAAGATGACCAGAAGACTGAACGTAACATATGTCCAGAGTATATTCTGAAGATTTCCAGACTTCTGTGTCAAAGTCTCAAGACTCAAAGTCTCAAGACTGCCAGTCTCAAGACTCAGATTGTAAAGTCTCAAGACTCATATCGTAAAGTCTCAAGACTCAGACTTTACATCTAGATTCGATGAATCGTAACTCAAGCCCAATCATACAACGGCTAGTGATCTGGTTTGGATTCCACATCAAGATTGATTGACGATTGGATCTTGAAGACAAGAATTTTCTATACGAAGAAGCTTTACTTATGGAAACCAAGATTTCGTTTGTATGGGCGATCGGAATCAATTTGGGATTCTACCTTTGTCACTCAACGGCTACCAAATCTTCTAGATACGAGCTGTCCAATGGGTATATTGGAAGACGATTCTCCGGGATGCTGTCCAACGGCTAGTTTGGAAGTGGGGGAGTATTTAAGGAGGTGAAGGACCGATGAGCAAGTAAGAGACGGAGCGTAGAATTTTTAATTCCAAAGTCTAAGCGACTTTAGATCATATACTTGTCTCTTGAGAGCTTAAACGTTTGTGATCATGAGAGAAATACCAAAAGAGTGTCTTAGTGAGATAGTGTGATCTACTACTAAGTGTTTGCACTCGAAGTTGTAATCTCTTGTTGATTGCATAGTGGAATCCAGCCAAGAAGGCTGTTATCGTGGGAGAGTGGACGTAGGCTTGGATTAAGCCGAACCACTATAATTTCTGTGTTCTTATTCTCTTCCCTAACTCCTTTATTTTTATTCATACTAGCTATATCACTAAGCTTTACAGTCCTAGTCATTATAACTTTGGTGGTATTTCTATTTGGAAGTTGTACTGATATAGGAAAAGATAATTTTGTAATGTTTAAAAGTAAATTCCTATCACAGACTATGTGATCACTTGCACCAGAATCAATAATCTATGCATCCTTGGAAATTGAGTTCATCAAACAATAGGATGTACCTGTGAAGCTGCCTCCTTTATCAGAAGGATCCAATTTCTTCAAAGTTTCCATCAGCTCGTGATATTGTTCATGGGTAATTGATTTTCCCATTTGCTGACCCGAGACCTGAAAAACTGAGGAAAATTTCCCTTTTTCTTTTTCTCCTGGCTTTCCATGCAATTTCCAGCAATTCTCAATTGTATGGTGCGAGCGCTTACAATAATCACAATACAATTTACCTTTTCCCTGTGGCCCATTAATTTTTGTATTTGAAGTGGGCCTGATGGTGGATTGAAAAGCCTGGGCTGAAATTGACCCATATGAACCGTTGGTCCCTCCTAGAAATGGGCCTCGCGAGCCATCCAGCCCATTTGTGCTGAGTGATCGTGAGCCGTCCGATCCGATTAAGTAGCTGCCTCGTGAGCCGTCGGATGGATTTAACAAGATAGCACGCGAGCCGTCGGATGCAGTGGAGAAGACGCCGCGCGAACCGTCCGATCCTATCGGCCCCTGGAATGATTGAGAGCCGTCCGATTGATGGTGGGAGTGATCTCCACCATCCATGCTTCTCCTTAAAAGTGGTCTAAGGTTTTCATTTTCGAAGAACAACCCTAGATCCGCCTCTCTCCTTCCCGAGCTTCTCTATGACGAGTGAAAATGGCTCTTGGCTACGAGAGCGATGCCGTCTCCTCCCTTGCCATGGTCCGTTGATCTTTGTTGGCTCTTCTCCTGTATGGCGAGTTAATAGATACGGCCGAGACTTGGCAGAGGCTCCATGGTGAGTATATGGGATCGGAATGGCAAGTATGCCTCGTTGAGGATGAGGAGAAATCTTGTCGCCTTCTCCCTCTCTCGCATTTGCTTGTATTGCTGTTGGATATGATCGGGCCAGTCGAATTTTTCCTTAGCTGCCTCTAACTCATTCCACAGACTGGAAAGCTTGTCGTATATTGTCGCGATGCTCATGTTCCCCTGTTTCAGATCGGAAATTTGTTGTGTGAGATAAAATTTTTTTAACTTGGTCGAGTTTTCCATACATCTCCCTTATGTTTTCCCACATCTTCTTCGGATCCTCCGTCGGGGGAATTCCGGCCGCAACTTCGGGCGCGATGCAGTTTCCAATCCAGGTTCTCACCAGTTGGCTGCATCTCCTCCAGAGCCGTGCCATTCTCTCGTTGGACGGAATTGGAAAAGATCCGTCGATGAAAACTTCTTTATCTTTCGTTATAAGGGCCCGCCGGAATTCGCGTGACTAACTTGAATAATTGTCTGCACCTGTCAATTGCTGACTTATGATTTTCAGTTCTGGTTTGTCGCCGTTTGTTGTATACAACGGGTCCCCAGGTTCCGGCCGGCCATTGGTAGCGAGAATCTGATATGGGAAGAAACCTGGTGCAGGAGTCGGGTAGGGATTTGTTCCCTAACCCGAACCGCCAAAGCTGAATCCGTAATCCGCATTTTGAAAACCTGAATAGGAATTGGTTCTCTGACTCGGTACATTTGATCCACCCGTCTGCTCCGGGCCGAAGCTAGGGTTTGCCCCGTCATTGGTTGGTGGACCCGCGCGTTGCTATAATAGCTAGGCGATGATGAGTTGGGGATAGGTCCAGGATACCATGGATACGGCATCCATTGGTAGGGTTGACCCATGAATGGTTGCCTTGTAATTGCCTGAGCTTGTTGTTGCCACTGCACGTGCGAATGTTGGCCCTGGATCTGTCTTTGCTATTCTGGTGCAGGGACTACGACGGACGAATCTTGATCTCCCAATGCTTGTATCGAAGCTTCTGTAATAGATTGATCGACGGGAGTAGAGGTAAGATCTTGTGGTGTTGACATGTTGAAGAAGAAGTTGATTCCTCTGTTAACCCTTTTTTTTTTTGGCAAATAAGGTTCCTTCAGGCAATCAAGGATTTTGATTCCTTTGGCAACACTCTTCTGGGATTCAAAGTTGGTTTATGAGGCAATCGGAGCGGAAGCAAAAAAGTTCAGAACCGGAATGGCTCTGATACCATGTCAGAAAAGGAAGATGGAGATGATTGTATAAGGCAGAAGAAGAACGAAGAAGCAAATTGTCTTCTCCTTCATTGATGTAATTCTGTACATGTCTCATGTATTTAATTACAAGGAAGAAAAATAATAAAGGAAATGGAATATTTGCCTATCTTTCTCTATCCCAAAATACATTTGATTTCCTATCAATACAGATTACAAAATCATATCTTCCAACACAATTGACAAAAATGCAATATGTTTAGAACTTTTTAGACGAGTTTCCAATTAAGCTATGTATAGTTAAATGTTATCAAATGTACTTAATAATGTTAGTTATTGAAATATTTAATTTTCTATACTTAATGCGAGCCTTCAAATAATTAGAATAACCAAATTGTTGAGGAAAAAAGTTATTGTTACAACATGAGAGATAAATTCCGATGGTGTAAAGCAATCAATCATGTAAAGTCACATTCTGCCTACCCCAACTTAGGCATAAGTTGGTGCTTGAAACTCACTCTAGATCTTGTGTCCATGCCAGCGAGCCTTGAGCTCTCATCATCATTGTCATAAGCTCAAGTAGCGAGCCAGGTTGCCTTGCCCGCGGCCCATCGCATTTGCGGGTGAGGCCGCCTTGCTTGTGGTCGTGATGGCCTTGCCTAGATTTGGGTGAGGCCAGGCCAAGGCGTTGTAGCCCTCACCTAGTAGTCGATGAGACCCTTACCAGCCAATAGTAAAAAAAATTAAAATAAATAAATAAACAAATAAATAAGGAAAAGAAAAAAAGAAAAAAATATATATTTTAAATATTACTAAAAATGTCTACACTAGCACCAATGTACCACGTAGTCAGTCCAAACTTATACAGATTGGACTTCATTAACAAAAT
This sequence comes from Eucalyptus polyanthemos subsp. polyanthemos, assembly GCA_017140185.1. Classification (NCBI taxonomy): domain Eukaryota; kingdom Viridiplantae; phylum Streptophyta; class Magnoliopsida; order Myrtales; family Myrtaceae; genus Eucalyptus; species Eucalyptus polyanthemos. The sequence goes on along the minus strand of CM029460.1, from coordinate 17,889,491 downwards.
GTGAAAATGTTTAGGTTCAATTGACAAAATAAAGATTTAGGAATAAATTAGTAAAAGTGTAGTAGGGTTAGAAGTTTTTGGACAAATTTTCAATTAAGTTATGTATAGTTAAAGGTTATCAAATGCACTTAATAACATTAATTGTTGAAATATTTAATTTCCTATGCTTAATGTGAGCCTTCAAATATTAGAAAAACCAAATTGTTGGGGGAAAAAGTCATTGTTTCAATAAGAGAGATAATTGAGCATGTAAAGTCTAGTGTCACATTCTACCTACCGCAACTTAGGCATAAGATAAATTTATAAAGTAGGCGCTTGAAACTCACCCTAGATCTCGTGTCCATGTCTATGAGCCTTGAGCTCTCACGGCTGCTACCATGAGCCTGAAGCTCAAGCAGTGGGCGAGGTCACCTTGCCCGCGACCTGAAAGGCCATTGCGGCTGCAAGCGAGGCTACCTTGCTTGTGGCCGTGATGGCCTTGCCTAGGTCTAAGCAAGGTTGGGCTAGGCATCATAGCCCTCACCTAATGGTTAGTGTGACCCTTGCCGGTTGGTATCAAATAAATATTAAAAAAAAAAAAAGGAAAAGAGAGAGAAAATGAAAAAAAGAAAAAGAAAAGGAAAATAATTTTTTAAAAAAAATATTATTAAGAATTGTTTGTGTTAGCATAGGTCGGGCCACATAGCTAGTCTAAAATTAGTCATATGGACTAAATTGACAAAATGTGAAAAATGTGTAGAACTCAATTGACAAAATTAAAAAGTTTATGACTAAATTGACAAATGTGTAATAGGTTTAGAACTTTTTAAATTATTTTTGTTGGAATATAATATGCCAAAACAACGGGATTTTGATATTGCAATTTACGTCAACACAAAATTACTAGAGAAATAAACGAGAAAATAAGGACACTAGAAATTTATGTGATTTGGTCCGAGTATTAGTACCTACGTTTATGAAGAGAGCCAGCAGTAAATAATTTACTATAATCGGACAATCAGAATTTACAATCACTCACACGCTCGAGTGTTTTTCACATCTAGATTTAATTTAAAAAATAACTCACTTAAGCATAAATTCACGACACAAAATCACTGTGCGTCTTAAAGTAAAACGCTTTATGTACATTGAAATGGAGAATTCATATGCTTGTTCTCCTCTTTCTGTACAGGTTTGCATTCTTCTCTCTTCGTGCACAGCTCTCTTCAGCTTGTCGTGCGGCTTCTCTCGTAGGGCTGCACTTTTCTTTTCCGCTGAAGACCACACCTTTTATTTTATGCGTGTGCCCAAAGTCAAAATATTGACTCCGGGCCCCACCCTTGATTCTTTTTCTCTAATATAGATTCTTTTTCTCTAATATAGATTCTTCTTCTGCCTTGTTCTGCACGTACAATAAAAAAAAAAAAAGAAAACCCTCACTTTTAAAAAAAAAATTATATTTTTATTTTATTTTCTCTTTTGTGTAACTTTAAGGAATCCAAGGGCTTTTTCATCTAATTTGAAATCTACTTGAAAAAATATTTCACAACAAAATTTAATTTAACAAATCGTTATCCGAATTCAAACTCGAGACATTATGTATAGTTAAAGATTATCAAATGCACTTAACAACATTAATTGTTGAAATATTTAATTTTCTGTATTTAATTTGAACGTTCAAATAATTAGAACAACCAAATTGTTGGGGAAAAAGTTATTGTTACAATGAGAGATAATTTTTAATAGTGCAAAGCAATCAATCATGTAAAGGCCGGTGACACGTTCTGCCTACACCAACCTACGCATAAGATAAATTAAAAAAATAGGAGATTGGTCCACAGTGAAACTTTGACCGTAGCCGCCTTGACCTGCATAGCGGTCATGTCATGATTGGGTAATTTTTTAAAAACATTTTCAAGACATTTAGACGCTGACAATCAATTTTTTTACATGGGATTAATTCTACCGATATTAAGGTTGATAGTATCTTGATGTAAAGGGTACTCTTTTTGCTTTCCTTTTTAAAATATCATCTAAATTTTCAAAAATTATAAAAAAAAATATATACGAATCTTCATGTCAATATTTATATATTATGAAAGTTTCAAATATTTAGAATTAAAAAAAGTCAACATGCGTGTCACAAAATTTACAATAAGCAGAAAATGAAAATAAAAGGCTAATTAGATACGCTCTTAATTAAAAATGGAAAGTGGTAATAATAATTTAGTAGATTCGACATCTTAATATTTCTAGCACTGCATCGGCTCGGATGCCATTCCTCTTTCTTTCCAATTTTTTTACACCAAAGCAAATTTTTACTAATTTTCCAGACATAAAAAAAACAATTCAACATAATCCAACGACTCAAATGAAGTGGGCTAGTAAAGATCTGAAGTACCTAACAATTTTCTCAAATATTGACAAATAAGACTCAATGACACCTCTTTTTGGTAGATCCAAACTAATATCTAAAGTTATTTGAATTTTCCCTAGGAAATTGTTAGAATAAGTTCACTCAAAATTTTCAATTTCACATAAGATCGCAATTTAATTTAAATATTTTAATTCGCACGATTCATTTTCAAGCCTTTCTAAGAAAAGTGCAATCAAAGTCTTTTGGATAAATAATGCCAACGTAAGCATCTATCTGGTGATAGTTGAAATTTTGCGTACTGACAATTTCGAATTACCTTTCTCAACACATATAAAGGACTAAAAATATACCTTTCAGAGAAGTTACTAGCTTAATTGCTTGAGTTGAGAATTTCACAACGTCATTGCTCACGACTTAACTGCTCCAATCGAAATGTTTAGAGCCAATCATATTTCATTAATAAACGTTATTCATTACTCTATTCTGGGATGATACCCCAAAATTGTCTTTACCGTGCGTCTCTTTCACTTCTATGTCATCATGTTAGGTGGTTCACTTCGACTGGAACTCCAGAGCTATTCATCAAGCCATAAAAGCAGCTGTAGTTGGTAAATAGATTCGTGAAGTATACAAACGTAAGTACCCTACAATTACATTACAAAAGTACTATATTCTCTCCTTCCCCTTGCTTCTGAAGATGGCTCAGCTGGACGTCCAGGGCATGTGCATGAGAGGGTCATCGCCAGAGCTCCGGTTACCGAGCAATGATCTCAAGAGGTTCTTCATTCTGTGCTTTCGCTCGACCAGTATGTGTGTAAATATGTATGTTTCCATGTGTTCTCACGTCTCGTACGAGCGCACATGTGAAGGTGAATTGTTTCCGGTCCTAGGGATGAAGTGTAGTAGTAAGTCGGTTCGATGAACAGTTCATGGGCTAATCACTAGGAAACACGAAACACCCTTTTGGCCTCGAGTTAAGTTCTTGCCGTCGAGTGCTTGTAAAAAGGTTGAATTGTTCATAATGATTGTTCAAACCCTCTTTTGAGAACCGGCGAGCTCAGGATGAATTTTTTCTACTGTTGCTTGCATCGGAAATAAGATCTGGTTCATGTCGCTTGTACAAGAAGGCTAGAGTTGTCAGCTGCTCTTGCAACTTCTCTTCCGTTACGACTTCTTTGTATGTTTATTTGTTTTCTGTTTCTTTTTGTGTGCTTGCTACCGATTCAGGAACAGAAGATTTGCGAATTGGTGGCCTCGAAAGGCAACTATAGTCCCTAATCTCTGTCTCCCAGGGCGAAGCAATGAAATCCGAAACAGGTGATCCATATAAAGTGTGTGCACGACCAGACATATTGGGAAATTCCTATTCATGGATGTTACATAGTTCATTGTGAATGCCTGTATAGGTCGCTACTGTGCTTTTTAACATCGGGTTCCAATAAATTTCTGTTCTATCCTACAAATTCTGTCATGACAAAGTCGGACAGTTTTCAATTTTGTTTCTACGCATTGCCTGCTGCTCCCCGCTGTGAAAATGCACTCATCAAGCAGTAGGCCTTGCAATGATTCGTCCCTTTGCTAATCCAGGACACCAGTCGAGGATATCAGATCACTCCGGCTGATCACAGCTATCAAGACCCCGTACCTACCCGATGGCAGATTGGACCTCGAAGCCTATGATGGCTTGATCGATATGCAGATCACGCAGGGTGTGAAAGGAGTCATTGTTGGCGCCACAGCCGGGGAAGGCCATTTGATGAGCTGGGACGAGCACATCATGCTCATTAGACACACCGTCGATCGCTTTGGTGCTTCACTCAAGGTGATTGGTAACACCGGAAGTAACTCCACCGCAGAAGCAATGGAGGCCACTGAGAAGGGCTTTGCTGTGGGAATGCATGCTTCCCTTCACATCAATCCTTATTATGGCAAAACATCGATACGCGGCTTGCTTGCTCACTTCAATAGTGTTCTACCTATGGGCCCGATGATAATATACAATGTGCCGGCAAGGACGGGTCAGGACATTCCTCCTAGCGTCATCCAAACCTTGGTCACAAGCCCAAACTTTGTCGGCATAAAGGAATGTGTTGGCAATGATCGGGTTAGGCACTATGCAGAGGAGGGGATCACCGTTTGGTGTGGGATGGATGATCAATGCCATGATGGTAGGTGGGATTTTGGGGCTATGGGATCAATGTCGGTCACCAGCAATTTGATTCCTGGCTTGATTGTGGAATTGGTCACAGGGAAGAAGAGTCCTTCTCTGAACGAAAAGCTCCTGCCTTTGGTTGAATGGCTCTTTCACGAGCCAAATCCAATGGGAGTGAACACTGCTCTGGCTCAACTTGGGGTGGTCCGGCCAGTTTTCAGGCTCCCTTACGTGCCCCTTCCTCTATCGAAGAGGCTGGAGTTCGTGGGCTTGGTGAAGGACATTGGAAGAAAGCATTTCGTGGGAGATGGAGAAGTTCAGGTCCTCGACGATGATGACTTCATCTTGGTGGGAAAGCATTGATACTGGTCATCTTCGTTCCGGAAAGACACCCTTCATGTTTCATTTTGCCTCCTCAGATCTACTATGTTGTTTCAGTGATGAAAATAAGCCAGAACAAGAACTAAGGTGCATCACTTTGAAATTAAGAAGCATTATACATGTTTCTGTCAACGTGATTTGTGTTCTTTTTCTTGTCCGCCATACTTCTTAATTCTACTTGTCTAGCAAGTAACATCTCGGAGGTGCGATTACTCTGTGAACAACTTATTTTATCATCAAATTGGAACCGGGGAAAGGGAATTCTAATCACACCCGGAGTGCATAAATTACTTCATCTTCAGGTTGATGAATGCGTAATTATGATAGGAAATCCTTGAAGAACCGAGAAATTTAACTGATGGAGAACTATGAGAGATTACTCACACGTATTAGTGGCAAAATCTTCCTTTTCATGAGGTTGCTGAAATGGGCAATCCGATGAAGGACGACGTTTTAACTAGAAAGGCGTCATGCTTCATCGAGTTGTTCCGACGACAGCTGACAGAAGCATTTTATATACATGGACGCGAGTCGCACTTGGATAAAGACCGCAGAAAACATAGCAATAAATTTAAACACAATGTCACCTGGAGAACCGCAAGCTTTGGTTTTCTTGATTCACAAGGAAATCAGAAGACAGTGTGAAGTACAGACCATCTCATTTTGAAAAAGCCAAGTTCCTGCAATAAACTGCAAACCCTTCATTCGAGCGGATCGCACCCTTCTTTTCACATATGATCTTACCAACTTCGTAGCCCGAACACTTTGAATTGAAGGATCCCGCGGAAAATGAAATAAGCAAATTACACCCACATTCATAGTTAGTTTTCTACAAAATTATAGCTCTGAGTGAAACGCTGAGCTTATCAGTCGGCCCTGTTCCGCTAAGATCCTGCTGATCCAAGGCAAAAACTAACTTCCTGTTTGATATGCATGACAGTTTAGCTCGTGCAGTAATTCCTCTTCTCTTTTTGTATAATAATTTTTGACTTTTCCGTCAAGAATTGATAGGATATGAAGAGATAGAGATGTTTTTGCCTTCAGCATTGGCTTTTTAATTTTTCTTTAGTAGAATCCTCCTCCCAGAATTCACCCATGTTGCCAACATTCTTGGCGTTGTCACGCCATTGCAAAGTCATCATCGTCCACGTGACCATTTTTTTTCCCCCGAAAGTAACATTTCATTTATTTCCATGAAAAAACAAGAGAGAAATAATACAGTCCAATTACAAATTAAGACAAACCTGGACAGTTTTAAAGCAAAACAAACTCCATATAACAAGATAAATCATTAGAACAAAGTTAGAAGTCACAAGCTCAAAGAGTAGATCTGTGACTTTTTCAAACCTAAATCAATGGCCGATCATTGAATTTTCAGTAAAGCTTTGTCTTTCGACAATGCATGCCTAGGTCAACATCCCCAAAATCATCATCATTTAGAGTAAAAAGGTTGACCGAGCATAGATATGACTATGAGAGTGAAACCTTCACGAAAATTTTTCTGATCTCTTGTGAAATTGGACTTGTATACCAATGAAATCCAAGGGAAGTGATACCTCAAAAACATATACATAAAAATCCCTAAATATAAACTAGATCAAGATAGAAACATTCTTGAAATGAGAGAGAAGCTGCTAAATCTAGATCTGAGACGAAAACAATGAAAGAAAATAGAGAACCAAATCACTCAAAGAAAAAAGAGAGGGGAGGGACAGATCTAGTTCACCGAATCGGATTTAATGCTGGACTTTTATGACAACGATACCAATATAGGGGACACCGAAATTCGAAAATTTTATGTTTAGTACAAGATTCTAACGCACTTATTTTCGTTCTCTTGATAAGACCGAGCGGATTTGATGAACGATCATTCAAGTGATCATTCTATTTTTATCTTAGAAAGGAAGTCACTTGAAAAATAAGGAACTTGCTACTTCTTAGGAGTGAAGAGAGAAGCAGGTAATATGAGAGTGAAGCCTTTCACTCCTCCAATCTTGAGGAAGGGAAAGTTGCCGTGTATCCACCATTCCGCCATTGATATCTTGCTTGATGATGACATTTTTAAGGCATTTTTCAAATTAGACACCAAGTTTGAAATTTGGCTATATACATAGTATGGATCAATAAAATGTCTGGAGTTGATGTCATTGGTATGAAACTCGTATGATAAAAGTGAAAAATAAGAGAACCGAAAATTCAAGTACTATATATCAAGCCCCGAAGGCTTTAATTAATGAAAATGGAAATGAAAATTTGTTCAATAATACATATTATTAATTGTTGAAACATGGAATGACGAGAAGTATGAAAGAGTTCTGACGCTATATACTTATTAAACATTTTGATTTCTTTTAAGTATCTTATCATCTGACTAATTAAGTAAGTTATGTGCGGTTAAAATAATCAATTAAACATATCCTAAGCCCTTCGCATGAAATCCTTGTACGATGTGTAAAGTCATCAACGAAGCTAATATCGTGGTGAGAACTAAAGTACGAAGTTAGTTGAGGATATTATTAGAATAAATCAAATTGTTGAAAATATATTATTGTTATCATGATAGAGATGATTTTCGTGGTGTAAAGTAATCAATTATATAAAAAGTTCGATGTGACGTTTTCCCTACCCTCACTTAAGAATAAGATTATTTTATAAAGGTATGGTCTCCACTAAACTTCAAGTTTAAAGAAATAATTTTGCCAAAGTTTAAAGTTTTATTCAAAATTTTGAAAATATATGTGAATTTAGAGGTCATCATTGATATATTGTGAAAGTTTCAACTGTGTGGGATTAAAGAAGTTAAAGTGCGACGTTACAAGATTTATATTAAGTAAAAATTTAATCGGACCTGCTCTTAATTAAAAAAAAATGATAATAAGAATCTCGGCATCATTTTTTTGAACCAACTTATTAAGGTCTTAATATTCCTAGCATTGTGTTGACCCAAGCGCTGTTATGATTTGGATGCAGTGTTTTTCTTACACCAATTTTTTAAATTATTTTTTCTTGTCTAGTTAGACATCAAACAATGGTTCAACATAATCTAATAGCTCATGTAAAGTGAATCAATAAAGACCTGGAGTACCTATAATTTTTTAAAATATTTGCACATGAGGCTCAATGGCTTCTCCATCCGCATTTTCCAGCTGGTGAATTTTCCGGTAGTGGGTAAATGATGCCAAAATTCTTTGTCAGAAAGTTCACACTAAACATATTAGAATAAGTTCACTTAGGGTGTGCATGGGAACGTTTCTTAGAAACGTTTCCGGAACACTTCTGTACGGATTTTGTTCCCGGGAACAAAAAAAGAACATAAACGTGTTTGGTTGCGTTTCTGTTCTTTTTTTGTTTTTTTGTTTTTGGAACGAAATAAGAACAAAAAAAAGAAACAACAATTTGTTGTTTCTTGCTCCAAAAACATTTCTTGAAGAAACATTTCTCTTCTTTCTCTTCTTCTTCTCTTTTTTTTTTTCTTCTTTTTTCTTTCGCCGGTCGCCGGCCTTGGCCATGGCTGGCAATCGGCCGTCGAGGCTCGGCCTCGCCCAGATCCGGCGAGGCCGAGCCTCACCTTGGCTGGGCGAGCTCGGGCTCGCCCAGATTCGGCGAGGCCGAGCCTCGCCGGCCCGAGCTCGCCCAACCAAGGCAAGGCTGAGGGCCGGTGAGCCTCGCGCCGTGGCCGGGCGAGGCTGCCTGGCCCCGTCGGCTGGTCGCGGAGGGCCGGTGACCGGCCGAAAAAAAAAAAAAAAAAAAGAAAAAAAAAATAAAAATAAAATAAATATGTTTAAAAAATTAAAAGAAACAAAAAAAGAATAAAATTTATCAAATGTGTTTCTATTCATTTTTTATTCCCGGACCAAACGTTACCAAACGCGTTCTTTTGTTCAAAAATTATTCTCCAGCGAAACACTTTTTTTGTTTCTATTCCACTTGGAACAAAAAAAGAACAAAACATTTTTTAAAGTCCTAATTTTTTCCATGGAACCCAATTTAATTTGTACAATTAAGTCCAATTTTTTTTTTTTAAATTACAATTGAATTCTTTTGATGAATAAATACATACAAAATTGTCTTTGTGATGATATTTGAAATTTCGCATACACGACAACTTTATGTTGCAGTTTTCAGTACACAGTTGTAGGACTTGATTATACATTTAAGCAAAGTTAACGAATTGATTCCACATTTGGAGCCCTATCATATTCCATTAATAAAATTTAGGACCTTTAAGCTAAAGTTTCCCCAAAATTGACTCCTTCCAGTTGCTTCACGTTGACCTCAACTCCATAGCTATTCATCAAAGCCATAAAATGCAGCTGCAGCTGGTAATGGATTTCTACAGACAAAACTACACACATCAAGTGCAAATTACTACACTCTCTCCTGCCGTCTGCTTCTAAAGATGGCTCAGCTGAAGTGCCACGGCATGTGCACGAGAGGGTCGACATTGCAGCTCCGGTTACTGAGCAATGATCAAGAGAGGTTCTTCATCCTGTGCTTTCCCTCGACCGATTTCAATCAATTATTGTCTTGTTCGATGTACTGTTACTTTCAAGTTTCAACAAGTATGTATGCATGTCTGTATGTGTTATGGACGCGAGTGCGAGCGCACAAGTTCAGATGAAGATTCATGGGCAAATCCCAAAGAACCACGAGACGCTCTTTGGGAATTGAGTCGAGTACTCGCGTGTCGATTGTTTAGGAAAAGATCGAATTGTTCATGATGATTGTTCGCTCAGGATGAATCTTTTTCGACCTTTACCCACATCCGGAGCAAGATCTGGTTTGTGTAGATTGTTAAGAAAGCCAGAGTTTGTCAAATGTTCTTGCTACTTCTCTTCCATCTGTTTCAACTTCTTATGTGTCTCCTTTGTTTTCCCTTTCTTTGCTGCTCGCTATGATTGTGGAACAGAAGGAGGCGAATTGGAGGCCTCGTAAAGGCGACTATAGTCCGTAATCTCTGTCTCCCTGTGCGAAACCAAGAAATCCAAAACAGGTGATCCATATAAAATATGTGCACGGCCAGACATATTGCAAAAGCCTACATTGCAGAAGTTACATACTCAGCTCGTTGTGAATGTCTATTACAGTCGCGAATGCGGTTTTCAACATTGCGTTCTAATGAAGTTCTTGTAGAAAATTTATTTACATATACAATTAATCAATCAAGGAAATAATGGATCCATATATGATTGTAAAACACCGATCAATAAATATAGCGGAATTAAAACGTACCTGTTTGAGCCATTATTTCGCTTGAAGAAAATAGGTCAGTGATCTATCGGTATGCCAGATCTTCCTCTCTATGATTTATTTCAGTATAGCAGCTTTCAATGGGATTAAAGCAACTAATAGGTATAACCTACCCTTTTATAGGCTAGAGAGGGGACCTAGCAAACCTTAATCAACAACGTGTCAACTGGGCTCTTCCTATTACGTACTTCAATCAAACACAATTGCCTACACTTTGCTGCCCAACTAGGCCCGTTATCAATAGATGCCAATATCCAATTCAATCGGATCACTTTAGGGTTCAACAAATATTGGAATATTCATTAACCTGATTATTTGAAATAGAAAACTAATTAATTAATGTAAGCCCACATTATAGAAAATTTCTAACATTCTCCCACTTGGGCTACATTAATTAACTTATTTTATTTTGTAAAAGGTTTTATAGTGAAAACGACACTATCGGGTTAATAACTGAAAATTTTGTTTTATGTGACCAAAACTTTTAAAAAATAATATTCCAATAATGGCATCTCAATACCAATCCAGTCCTATATAACCTCACTATAGGACTATGGAGATCAATGTGTTAAGAAAATACCGCAACATGACCTTCCATAATCACATATAATAAGTATTATATTTTCATGGATCATGGGCCTAATAGTGTAGTAAGAAATAGTGCCAACATGTGATCAAAATTTACACTATTTCTTATCGGTCCTCAATGCAATTTCTTAACAACATGAAACTGCATTAACGCAATTTCTAAACAACATGAAATTACCTCAGCGATTTCTAAACAACGTGAAATTGCACAAATATGTCACAATCCAACATGATATCTCATAATTTGTGATATCTAGTCATCTTTAAACTAAAATTTGTTTAAAGATATTGTTTTATACTTCCATTTTTCAGTCCACAAGAGAAATGATAACAATAGAATCAACAGTGATGATCATAAAAAAATAAATGCTTTAATAAAAATCGTAAAAGCATTATCAGTTTGCATATAACTACAATATCCAGAAAGACAAACTATACATAGCTCCCACTAACAAAAGAGATTAAAAGAGTCTAAAACATCCATACTCTTATACATGGCCTTTAAACAAAATGGGTCGTAAATCTTTTGTTAACGGATTAGCTAACATGGACTTGGTTCTAATATTATCAATCATAATATCTCACTTTTTGACCAAATCCTTAACAGTATAATATTTGATCTACATGTGTTTGGACGCATTGATAATCTTGTCATTTTAAAATAAAACACGGTTGTAGTGTTGTCACATATAATACAATAAGATCAATTATGGGCAATGAGCAATTCAACAAAATAATTAGCACATCACAAACTCCCCTTTGGGTATAGTGTATAATGTACAATTATTTTCCACAATATGAAGATTATGAAACGATAACAAGGAAAATTACACATAATTGTCAATGATTCATCCCCTTTGGGCAGACAAATCATTTAAATTATACATCTCCATGATATCAATATATAGAGATGATAAAAGAGAATTACATATAATCTTCAAGGATCAATTCCCTTTGGGCAGACAAATCCTTTAAATTATATATATCTCCATTATCTCAATAGAGGGGAATTATACATTAACTCTAAAAAATTTATCCCCTTTAGGTAGATAAACCTTTTGAGTCACACATCCCCATCATTCATCTCTAATATATCAATATAGAGGAGAATTACATATAACTTTAAAAAATTTATCTCCTTTGGGTAGATAAATCTTTTTGAGTCATACATCCCCATCTTTTAATTTTGGAATTTATCTTCATGCAATTTTCAAATTAATATACACAATAACCCCATTTAGGCAGGTAATTGTATATGCTAATTTTTTTTTGATGACCCAGGAAACCCCGAAAACCGGCAGCCGGCGGGAAGAACCTGGGGGCAGCACAGGTGAAACCACCACCCCATGCCACCGGGTAAATCACCACACAGAGTTTCAGCCTCCCTTCTTCGCAGGGGCTTCGAACCTTGGCCTCTCCCGGGGAGAGCAAAGGATCTACCTTCTACGTTGCAACAGTCGGTGGTTGTATATACTAATTTTTATCAATAGGAAACTCCAAAAGAAATATATGCCAAAAGTTCATCTAACAATATAAAGCACTTTACAACATGTGCTTCCCAAGATTATATTGCATTTATCAAACAACAAATTTTTTTTTAAACGAGCTTCAAAATTTCAGATACCCATGGCTGTTTGCAGTCTCTAAACGCAGTCTCTAATCTGTACAAGGTGTTGCTCACCATCATAACATCGCGTGACAACAAAGATAGGCAACGAGACTCTTAAGAGACTATCAGAGGAGAAAAAGTCCTCATTCTTATTATGGAATGCAACTTCATCGCAATATCATCGCTAACCAGGCATTGCTCCATCAAGATATTTTTCAATTAACGGAGGATCTCCAACCACAGATCAACGCCATTCGACATTGACAAGAACAACTATTCACATCACACAGCATTACCCAGAGGAACACCCACATCAAGAAAAAGAAAAAGAAAAACATTGGAAGTCTAGTCTCACCGCAACATCAACACATTATCATCAACTCACCTATTGAAGACCGGCAAAGATCAGTCAAGACCCCAAAACAGGAAAGTTCGTAAATTTATTGAAATTGCGGCACTTTGCAATCCATCTAACATTATGTTCATAACAACAAATATCAAATCAATCCCCAACATGCAAAAGGACATGTAACGCCCTAGTGAAACTAGCCCAAAAGGAAAAAAATACGTGATCGACATTGTTCAACGTCCTGGAAGTTTGATCACAACACAATGCCAGAGAAGTTGCTCAAAACATCAACGACCAACAAGAGCTCGTGTACTGAAAACAACGAATTGAAACTATGCTAAACGAAGCAACAATGCGGAACCTAGTTTCAGAATTTAGGAAATATTACGTGGGAAACTTAAAGAAAGTTGATCCTCATTTTTTTTTTTGGATAGGATATTGTTGAGGGCTTTTCTTAGGGCCGTGATTAATCACGGGGTTTTTCAGGGGAATTATCTGGAAACCTAAGTTGACCACGGTTCCCATCTCGATGGACACAATCTGCCTAGAGGGACGACGGGGAAACAATCCACTACGAACTATAGAATACACACATGAGAGCAAGCGAAAGAAAACACAGACTAGCATTTGAATCGTCATCTGCACAATGAAAATGGTCAGCCCAACGCACGCAACCCTAATTCGCTCCGACGGATCGTGGAAGATAGCAAGCACGCAGAGAGAGATATTACATGAACAACTAATTAATCAAGAGCAATCTAAGAATTCGACCATATTCAAGTTCAAGAAATTCAGGTCTAACACTCCCATGACTACAATCCAGATTTCCATAAATTTAAGCCCAAAAAAAAAACACTTACCTTAATGCAACAATTTACCACGAACATTAATCAATTGCAAGTAATTTGAAAATTCTAGAACTTTTTAATGCATAAACCCTAGAATTTCAAATTTAAAATTCTATCTCAATTCTTAACGAAATTATGCAAATTATATACAGTTGGAAAGATCTTTGACATGTAGCACAAAAATCCTATGATTTCGGGATCAATCGAGCAAAAAATCCACACGGAAAAGTAATGCTCATATTCGGCTCAAAGAGGAAGATTTCGAATTTGTCATGAATTTTTTTTTTTTGGTTGTACAATCATATATGACAAGCTCTGATACCACATGTAGAAAATTTATTCACATATACAATTAATTAATTAAGGAAATAACGGATCCATATATGATTGTAAAACACCGATCAATAAATACAACGGAATTAAAGCGTGCCTATTTGAGCCATTGCTTTGCTTGAAAAAAATATATCAACTTGATAATCAGTGATTTATCGGAATGCTAGATCTTCCTCTCTATGACCTATTTCAGTATAGCACCTTTTAATGGGATTAAAGCAACTAATAGGTATAAAAGACCATTTTATAGGCTAGAGATGGGATCTTTTTTTTAACTTGGTTCCCATTAGAAAACACAATTGTCTACACTCAATATAATTTTTCACCTTTAAATATTGAAATATCCATTAACCCACCAAATAGAAAACTAATTAATTAATGTAATAAAAAATTTCCAACAGTTCTATGTTACAAATTCTATCATGACAAAATGAGATGGTTTTTGATTTTGTTTCTATGCATTGCCCGGCTGCTGCACGTGGTGAATATGCACTCATTAAGCAGTTGGCCGTGCAATGATTTGTCGCTTTTCTGATCCAGGACTCCGTCGAGGATATCAGATCGCTCCAGCTGATCACAGGCATCAAAACCCCGTACCTACATGATGGCAGACTGGACCTCAAAGCTTATGATGGCTTGATCGATATGCAGATTGCACAGGGTGTGGACGGCGTCATTGTCGGTGGCACAGCCGGGGAAGGCCATTTGATGAGCTGGGACGAGCACATCACGCTCATTGGACACACTGTCACTCGCTCTGGTGCTTCGCTCAAGGTGATTGGCAACACTGGAAGTAACTCCACTGGTGAAGCAATGCAGGCTACAGAGCAGGGCTTTGCTGTTGGAATGCATGCTTCCCTTCAAATCAATCCTTACTATGGCAAAACGTCGATACCTGGTTTGCTTGCTCACTTCAATAGTGTTTTGCCTATGGGCCCGATGATAATATATAACATGCCATCAAGGACGGGTCAGGACATTCCGCCTAGTGTCGTTCAAAGCTTGGCTGCGAGCCCAAACTTTGTCGGCGTTAAGGAATGTGTTGGATATGATCGTGTCAGGTGGTATGCAGAGGAGGGGAAAACGGTTTGGTGCGGGATGGATCATGAATGCCATGATGCTAGGTGGGATTTGGGCGCTACGGGAGCGATGTCGGTCGCTAGCAATTTGATTCCTGGCTTGATGCGGGAATTGGTAGCGGGGAAGAAGAGTCCTTCGTTGAACAAAAAGCTCATGCCTTTGATCGAATGGCTCCTCCATGAGCCAGCCCCGATTGGACTGAACACTGCTCTGGCTCAACTCGGGGTGGTCCAGCCGATCTTCAAGCTTCCTTATGTACCGCTTACTCTATCGAAGAGGCAAGAATTTGTGGGCTTGGTGAAGGACATTGGAAGAGAGCATTTCGTGGGAGAAAGAGAAGTTCAGGTCCTTGACGACGACGACTTCATCTTGGTGGGAAGGTATTGATATTGGTCATCTTCATTCCAAAATGACATCCTTCATGTTCCATTTTGCTTCCTCAGATTTACCATGCTCAGTGGTCAAGTTATATATCAATTTGAAACTAAGAAGCATTATATGTATGAGATATTACATGATTTGCGTCCTGTCTTTTCCGTCTCTGAAATGCTTCTCGGAAGACAACAAGAACTAGGAGAAAAGAGGACAAAGAAAATCGCTTAAGTGCTGACTAATGGAGAGGTATGAGAATTACCCGAACTTATTAGCTGCATAATCTTCCTTCTCACGAATTTTGCCGAAACAACCGATCCAACTCAAAACAAAGTACAACCAGAAAGGCTTCATCAAGTTGCTCCCATGCCAAATCGACAGAAGCAATTTTTAACCATATCGATGCAATTCGCACTTGGATAAATAACATGGAAAAAATAGACACCAGTTTAAACCCAATGTCGCCCAGAGAACTAGAGCATTCCACGAGCTTTGGTTTTCTTCATTCGCAAGCACATCAGAAGATAGCATGAAGTGAAGACCATCTCAATTGAAAAGGAAAGTTCCTGCAATAAACTGTGAACCCTTCATTCGAGCGGATTGCACTTTCATATATGATCTTCCAACTTCATGGCACAAACACTATGAATAGAAGGATCAGACAGGAAATGTCATTAGCAAATAATAATTTCTATACATAATTTAGTTATTTACAAAAAGATACAGATTCCTGAGAAAAAGGAGAAGAGGGGGAAGAGGGAAGAATGTAGATACTTTCAGTGTCAAACATCGATAGAGACCTGATTCAAATACCACGTACAAAATTTCTAGCCAAGCGAGTCTTCTTGGGTATCTTCATCATTTTCATCCATCGGATCATCCAAATTTCGACCCTCATCCGCTCTGCTGCTCTCCTCGATCTCCGTATCTGAACTTGACTGCCCTTGGGCACTGCTGTTAGCATGATCACTTCCAGTGTAATCCTCCGTATCAGAGTCTGAAACAGAACCCTGGTTTTCTCTCCCCTCAGAGTGATCAATATTCATTGCACCAGCAAACTTCTCCTTCAGATCAGGGGCAACAATCCCAATCATCTCAGTCAAAGCACCTCGTTCTTGATTAAGTCTAGCCACAGCTGCATCGGATGATGGAGCACTTTGACTCTCGGCAACAAAGCCATTGGAATCGGGTAAAGGTGCCGCACCTATTTCATTTCACCTCTACTTCTAGGAGATTCATTCTCTCCATGGATAGAGGGAGCAGTGCTACAGGCCCAACTCCCAGCAACTTCGGAAGCTAAGAGGTCTGCTGTCCTGATTGTGCCCAGAGTTTCCGCTTCAATATCTTGCGTAGCTTTTAAGGTTTCTGGAGCATTGTTTGATTCATATTGCTGCAGAGTTTCCTGTTCCTGACTAAGTGTTTGAGCTTGATCAGCAGTTTCTTGCACATTTTCTCCCTCATCAAGTTCCATTGTGTCCCCGCCCAAAGTACTTACTCTATTCAGATCAATATTTCGCGCACCATCAATTCCAGGGCTCTCAGTCTCGAGAACTTGCTCAGTGTCAACAGGATCTCCATCCATAACTGGTTCCGTTCCAACACCATGAATCTCAGAGCCAAATCCACCTTTAACATTCTGACCAGCACTGGTGAAATCGGCCTCTTGTGTATTTTGAGCATCTTCTTGGCTTCTGATATCACATTCATGTTTCTCAGTGACACTATCTTCATCTGTAGATGCCACAACATGAACACTGTTGCATCTCTGTGCTGACATAGCAGAATTTTCCTTGGCATCGTTGTTACTGCGATTGCTGTTCTCCTCTTTCCTTCTGTTCAGGAAACAGTCAATATTCCCATAAGTTACATTGAGGTCAACATCAAGTGAAGTGTTTTCGTAATTCTCCTCATCCTCCAGGGTCCTCTGCATTGCTTTCAATTGTTCCTGCTGCTTCGAGAATAAGACCGTGATTTCTTCAGTTGTAGAATAAAATGCCCGTAACTGAGTCTCACTGCATGACCAATGAAGCCCCCAAAAATCATGAAGCAGAAGAGGAAACTTTAATGCAATGTGCACAGATTACAGTGGCAAATGTCAAATATTGCAGATTATCAATGAGTTTGAACATCTCACCGCAGCATCACTCTTTCCCGGGCACCTTTCAACCGTCTCCTCTCAAAATCAAGATCGCGGATTGCAGCACTAATCTCAAGCTCAAGTTTTGAAACCTTTGCCCATGCTTCTTCTCGAGCAGCCTGCTACCAAGGCCAGGGAATGCCTCAACTCAGATGCACTTAAAGGTGACAAATTCTCAAATTTCCAATTCAACATGCACGTTTTGATAAGAACAAGAAAAAAAAATATCAATCTACCCAATCTTTTAGAAAAACAAGATGGATTAGAGAACTATATGACTATCTCTTCTCCCACAAACCATGTACTTGAAAAGGATGTATTGATGTCCAAGCAACTTCAGGAAAAATCTCAAATAAACAAAAGGCACCAGTCCATAGAAAGATATCTTGGCTTCTTTTCAGATTAGCAAATCTGGCAAGATATAGTTAGGGCCATCTATCCTCATCCAAAGATCAATTGAAGCAAGCATTCTGGCAGCTACACAAACCAACGTGAGCGAATCCTTTTGCTGCCATTTGACCATTTTCAACACTTCAAGGAAAAAGTTTGTTCACTAGTAGATCTCTCCTAGATCATATAAAAGAAGCCCAAACTTAGTTGCAACTCTTTTAGTGCTTTCTCAGGGGAGCCAGCAGTTACAATCCACACTGAAAGTGCAGAGCAAATCCCCATTGAAATGATAGGGCTTGCAATAAATACAGCCATCATGAAAGAAGAGTTTTCTTACCAAGTTACTATACAGAAGTTGTCTTCAGGCATTGATAAAATGAGAAAAAATATGCATAACTATGCAGGCAAGAAAACTCATTTGGCTATTATTCTTATGTTCCACCTGACCATCAATTAAAGCCTTCTAAACTGTTGGACAAGGGTTTTTGTAGAGGCACAGCCCATCTTTGGTCAAGAGGTAATGGACTATGTCATGAGAGGAAGTTGCACTTCCCACTCTTTGAAAAAAATAAGGACGGAATACTAAATAGTGAAAATTCATACCTTTTCACTTTCAAGCTCTTTTCTCGATGTTCTGAGCTCAAGTTCAAGTTCTTCTACTCTCTGCCCCAACATGTGGCAGTAAGACAAGACAGATTAGATGCGTTGGAACTTGCATAAGTGTGCACCAACAAATTAGAAGTGGAAGATCATTTGTGGTATATGCTGAAACATCTTACTTTTCTTTTATCTAGACAGGCCTCCTGTTCTTCACAAAGTTGAGCTTCCAACTGCCGTACTTTATTGTCAGAGATGACCAAATTTTTCCTTGTATCCTCCTGTGCCAAAATCTTCTGATCAATCGTCTTAATTCCCACCCAACACCAAAAAAATAAAGAATCAAGTGAACCTAAGAAAAAGCTAATGCAGAAGTACCAATTTGATCCTCAAAGTATCCAGTAATGAGCACCTTTCCCTCTCTGTATCCTGAGGATCCAGTACCATATTTTCAATCAGATGCCCAAATAGTCTCTCTCATATTCTTCCCAGATAACCATCACAAACTTAAAGTTCATAATTTAGTCCTTCAAACCTGGAGCTTATTTATCAATCCTTGCTGCTCTTGCTCTCGTTTTGAGGCAGCATCCGAAAACCGCCTTAGCTCCTCCTGAGCCTCTGCATGAGCTCTTTGCACAGCAGCTTTTAGATCTGCTGCAGCCTTTTCACGTTCTTCTCTTCTTTGATCTCGCTCTTCCACCAACTGCTCTTTAAGTTTAGCTATGGATGCCTTTTGACTGAAAGCAAGTATTCAAGCCACTGTCACCTTCTCTAGGTCTACTAAGCCCATCATATGCAGATCAAACAACAAAAACAAGTCCATGCCATACCACACATAAAAAATTGTACATGGTTACTTTGCAGAAGTTAGGCCATAAGTAAAGCCACCCATGCCACCCATATCAAGGGAGTAATGGAACCCTTTAGAATGGCTTATATGAGGAGTACTAGAAAGAAAGAAATCAGAAACTAAACCATGAAACACTGCCAAACAGGCGCATACAAAATAAGAAAGATATAAATCAAAATGCAATTCCCACTGATCGGACAGCTATGAAGCCAAAATTTACATGCAATCCTCTTACCACATCTATTCCAGTGAAAAGCATCTATTGAAAAGTAAATCAGGTTATTATAGGGTAATAATTCTGGTAAGTTAGTGAAGGAAAAGAAATTTGTGCATTTGTGACTTACCTATCCATAATTTCATTTGCTTCAGCACATGACTGCAGAGAAGCATCCAGCCTTTCATTAAGATCTACAATCAAATGTTTTTGTTCAGCTGATGACTTGTGCAGTTCCTGAAGCTCCTTCTGTTTTGTGTCAACCATATCTTGCAACTCTTTAACCTGTTTGACATAGGACCTTGAAATTGATTCTTTCACCTCCTTCATTTCCTACATCATCAAATTTTAGTAACTACTACTTAAGGAACTTGTCAAATCTAGATCAAGAATTTGAAAATGTTCATCTAACCACATATGAGCCAATAAAACTCAAAAGGGTAAAAAAAAACCAAACAGAGGTCAACTTGAAGGATGAGCATACATTTTCATGACGTTCAACAGATGCATGATTCTTGTCCTGCAATGCATCAATTTGACGGACCTGATTTTCCAGTTGCTTCCTTAATTCCTATAGATAGCAAGTTCCAAGGTAGATCAATAATTTCTGGCGTTTAAGAGACAAATGCATATCAGAAATTAGCCATATCAGTCACTAAATTATGCAAGCAATTGAACATACTGTATTTGAACGCTGCAGACTTCGAAAATCATCAAGAGATATTGGACCTTCTAGAGAACCAATGCCGATGCCTTTAAGTCTCTTGATTTCAGGACCAATTTCCTCTGCCAAGTTCAGAGCCATGAGCGCAGAAAGTTTCGACAAAATTTATTGTGCCAAAGCATTTCAGAATAGTCTTGAAATGGTATCAATATTGACAATTCTTTTGCCACTTAAATCGTGCTCAGCATGCAAGACAGCACAAGTTTTTGTTGTGGAAGCACAAAAGGCATAATTGCACATGAAGGTCTCCCATCTAAAACTGCAGTACTTTTCTATTGCCCAGTATTAGTCAAAATTTGAACGCCATCCTTGCTACCACCTTTCAGATGATATGCTAGGCAAGCTCCACTGGCATCATTCAGCAGATGATAATTTCCATGATCTGACTAAAGTTTCATGCCAACAAAGGCAGGAATAAAAGATTGCCAATGCCAAAGCTTGAAGAGAATCCACAGATAAATCAGTCGCATAGAAGTCACAACCAAGAAAACAAGGATATCCTTCTAATTAGTTCATTGTATTAGGGCATCCACATTTTAATCCTAAATCTAATTGTGTTTGCCCAAAAGAAGAAGAATGGCCCATATAACGCATACATTATACCCAATGTCATGAATATATACCTCCTTTTCTTTTAGCAGATCCCCCAGCCGTGGATGAAGTGCACCTGCTGACTTCTCGAAATACAAATGCATATGCAGCTTCTGCAATAAGGATAGATTGATAAGATATCCGATTATGACCTAACTTCGCAGCATAAACACTTGGTAACTTGAATGGCTGTTCATTTATTTAACCACTCTTTGCTCAATTAATTGGAAAAGGACAAGAAAGAAGTCAATTCTTTATGGTTAATAACCCACATTCTTTTTAAAGGTACCACGGGGTATTGCCCCTAGCCCCATTCACAAAATTACAAAGAGTCTTCAAAGTCTAAGAACCTATCTATACCGAAAAGTAACTTTTCAGTAACTCAAAAACTCAAAACCCATAACCATCTGTTCTATACATCAACAAGATCGGACTCTTAACTCTTAAAAGCCCTCGCATTTCACTCCCTTCAAAATGGTATATATTCCAACTCAAGCCACATTTATGCAAGCCACATTTTGAAGCTAGATGTTTAGGTCGGGCACCCTTCTTAGTTTTACCATTAAAATCAAATCTGCCAACTGAAAATAACAATTCCACACTAGGCAGGCAATTTAAAAATGTGGAAGCAACACTTGAGCATGCATCACACGTAATACCTTGATGAGGAGGAGCAGCAAATGATATAATGTCTCCATGACTGATGTTGGCTTCAGGATCACTTTTCTTCAACTTTGTCCAGTTAACATATGTCCCATTAGTGCTGAACAAAGCTCAATGCATCCATCAGTAAAGAAGGAAGGTGAAATACAAAAGGAGAAAAAACTGCAAGATAAGAAATACAAAAATGATGCTATAGGCAATACCTAGTATCTTTCAAGAAAACTGATATCTGACCCTTAGAAGTTTCCAAAGCTTCAGCAGCAATTGTCTTCTTGTATATCATGCAATGATTCCCACTAACTGCTAGGGAGTCAATCCGAAAATGTGATTCCACTACCATTCTACCGATTTTGTGCACATCTGCCGTAAGAAGCATATTTGAGCCCTAAATTCAAATCTCTACCGTGTTAGGTTCACTAGCATTAATCAATCGGACAAATATTTAACTGAAATATTTAGACCACGAGGCAACAACATTAAAATTTTAATAATAGAAAGACACACACGAAACTTCTCGTTAGTCACATTTATCAATTGATACACTTTACTCCAGAACAACCAGAAAGCTAGCCTAACAGTCTGCCAAGTTACATCCAATGTCCTCCTTACTCAGTAAAGATAATTCATCTATTTCCACGACTAAGGAATTAAAAAAGCAATCCTTTCCAAGATGCTAACAACGAAACGACAATTCGCTTCCCAGCAACTCAACCATTGGGATGATCAAAATCAAATCTTGAACAGAAACAGTGACTCAGTTCCACCTCAAACTCGAATTACGAGCAAAAGCTCTAACTTTTCCCCACATCCGAGAGCAATGTACTAGCTTTTGACCATCCGCAGAGACTTTTTCAGGCGATCGACCACGCCATTATCCAGAACGGAAGGAAAGAAAAGAAAAGGAAAACGGCCAACCTGGTGCCTCTTGCGCGCGTTGTTTGAAATGGCGGTGAGCACGCCCCAGACTCGAGGGTCGCTGTTGCTCAGAGGCTGCGACGCCAATTTGGCGGCGACTTCCATGATGAACTCCGACGGACCCTGGGGCCTGCCCGGCTCCTCCTCCTTCGGCTGAGGAGGAGGAGGAGGATCGGAGGAGTTGCTCTGCGACACTTTCTCGCCGGGGCTCGCCGTCGTCTTCACGGCCGGCGGCGACGCCTCCGGCTGCTGCTTCTCCGCTTCTTCGATCGCATCGGAAAAAAAAATTCGAGATGGCGCGGGAGGAAACCCTAATCGAATGAAGAGGAACGAGCGCGGGAGCACGGGCCGCACTAACAGAAGTGACGGGGCGCAGTGAGATTAATTTGTTTAATTTGATTTCTAAATTTTAACTTAATATTCAATGTGATTATAAGTTTTTAATTTGTTTAATGTGATTGTTAGACTTTTTCAATGCACTATATATTGGACATTTTAATATAGTTCATGGATTATATTAAATATAAATAAAAAAATTTAATGATGACATTAAACAAATTAAAAATTAACGGACTACATTGTTTTTTTTTTTCTTTCAGCGCTTTCAAACCCAAAGAAAGTTTTGGAAAAAGAATTTGGTTCAAAGCATTTGGTGCCTCCATTCTCCAAACGACCTTTAACGACTAAATCTTTGGCTTGAAAAATGGTGGGCCATTTTCGGCATGCTGGTCCTTTATTAATGAAATTTTACTAATTGCCTATTTTACCCTCAAAATCTTATCAAAAGTCCAATTTTACCCATACTAAACAAAACCCTAACTCTTTTAACACTCTTTCAACGCTTTCTCCTCTGTTCTGCAGCGACAACGGCTCTCTTCTTCTTCGTCTCTCTCCCTACAACTCGTACCACTCCATCACGATTTGAATCCAACCACCACTCCATCAAGGCCGAAGTTTGTTGCGACGAGCGAGCGAATCCGAGATCTGGCTCTTCTACCCTCTTGACAAGCGAGTGAATCCGAGATCCGAGGTTGGTTTTGTTTCTTTTTGATCGTTTGCTTCCTCTCGCGGATTGGCGACGGCTCTGCTTCCTGCTCCTGCGACGGTGAAACCCTAGGGATGAAATGGGGGTTTATCTTGTCTTGTGTTGCTGACTTGAACTTGCCCTTTCGATTTGAATCGGTGGCAGCGAGGATCAAGATGCACGAGCTGAGGCAGAAGTCGAAGACTGACCTTCTAACCTAGCTGAAGGAACTCAAGGCTGAGCTCGCCCTCCTCCGCGTCACGAAGGTCACCGATGGCGCCCCGAACAAGCTCTCCAAGATGTACGTCGGTGTTCTTACTTGATTTTCGCGATTTCGATGGTCCACATTGGAGTTTTTTTATGTTTTTGGTAGATGGTAATGTTGGGTTTGGGATGACCATGAACTTTGGTTATGGTGGTTAAATTGGGTTTTCAGCACATATTGGATTTCTTGTTTGTGGAAGTCAGTCAGAGCATGCTGTATTTGTTGCTGTTTATATGTGAATGATCAATGTTTTGGTGATGGGTACTTTCTGGTAATGGGTGGCCGGAAGCATGGGATGGTTATATTATGTAAGGCATTGGAAATTCGGAAAAGCTCGATGGGTATAATTCCCTACTGGGCAGTTATGTTTGGCAGTGCGGTGTTTTTAATGTCAGGCTTGTAGAGTTAAAAAATTGCTTCTTGCCGATGAACTCGACCCCTCTGTTTTGCTGAGCATTATCGAGTCAATGTCGAAATCACATTGGTGGTTTTGGGAGTTGAATTGGCGTTGGACCCTTTCTTTTGCATGATGGGTTGTCCTACCGGCGGCGACTTGGTCTCCTCCTTTCCATTTGCTGAGATCAATTTGTTTGGTGAGCTGTTCGGTTGTTAGAGCTTTTGCAATTGATTGAGCAACGATGTAGGTTTGCTTACTGGGCTATGTGGCGGAAGACTTAAGACGACCTTGATCAATTTTCGTTTCGAGATTGGAAACTATCGGGAATGCCGGAATCGATGTCTTGTCTGTTTGAAATTCTCAATCGGAGTTGGTTTTGGGTTGGAAAAATGTGAATTCTGTAAATCGGTTCATAACGTGTCCAGCATTGTTATCCTTACACCATTCGATATTCAATTTTCTGGACACCATTTGATGTATCCATTTTTGGAGGGTGGAGAAGTTAAATTGTTTGAATAATGCCATAGGATAGTATTATGACAGATTAAGGTAGGTACGATGCTTTTGAGTTAATAATGGCTCATCATTGTCTAATTATCAAGCTGCCTTATTTCAAAGTTGCCAGCATTATACTTGAAAGCCTTCCGAGTTTGCATGATTCAAATTCAGCAGGGAGGATAAAGTTTCATTTTCGACATTTTGTACCTTATCTTGAAACGTGGTTCTAGTTATATTGACCTCAGCTGTTGGTTAATCTCTCCTGCTTTGCTGAGAAATGACGGATAGTAATTTGTCTTGACTAGAGAATGAGGCGCCGTTGACACCATCTGATTATTTCCACTGGATGTACCTCCAGAAATTATCTGAATAAAGCTGCAGGGCAGCAAGGGAAAACACTCGCATATAGTTAGATCTAGTGATTTGTCATGGAAGTTGAAGTGTCTTATTTTACTTAGCAGGTCTTTTCTGAGGTAATTTGATAGATGGATAATCTATTGGGCGACTGTTTTACCCAGGAGCAGTGCTCGCTAGAGGCACTAAAACTTCTTCTGGAAATTTCTTTGCAGTGTTTCTCTGATAAATCTTGATTTTTTAGAAACTAGTAGGGTGTTCAAGCTTTTGATGATTGATAATTGTTTGAATTTAAACATCAAATAGGGTCTGGTCATATCAATTGAGGATAAGTTTTAATAGGAGGTAAATCTGCCAAAATGACAACCCACTATATCAATTCGGATTTATTGTAATAGATTATCTATGGACCAACTCAAACTTGAAATATGGTAGCAACTCGAGAGTTGCTTGAGATGGCAAGACAGGCCTTAAGGTGGGAGGCACGTGACAGGACCATGTCCTCTTGGGTTGGAGTGAGGGGTTGTCGGCAAACAAGCCAGCAGAGGCCGCGCGGCAGTGAAGGCGGCAGTGGGGAGACTAACAACCAAAGTCACCGATCAACGTCGTTACAAACCAACACCGCCACCGCACAACACCATTGCCGACCATCTCCATTCACTAATTACAGCCACAATCTCAAGGAAATGATTAGGATATGAACAAAATGCATATTTCTAGAAATTATATAACCCAACACCATCTCCAGCCATTGACCACTTTCGTCAGCCACCATCACCGAATGGAACCACCATCACAACAATTGCCCAAGACTTTTGCCAGTTATCATCCGCCCCAAAATTGACATCTTTTGTCACTGTCGGTCACCGGCATCTCACATTCAGAGCACGAAACAGCAAATATATCAAGAGTACAGATTGGAGAGAAAAATTGATATAGAATATCTTATAGGATTGACATTATAGGATTGACATTACTGATGTAGACTCCGAACACTCCCTCATCGACAAGCACATACCGCAAGGAGACACGCAAAAGGAAGTAAAAGAAAGGAACAATTGTATGCTCAGTCTTGGTCTCATGATAAAAGTAACACTCCAGAAAAAAGGGGTTTCCAGTTGTACTAATGATCATTAATTAACGAAGATGATTAATATTATAATAATTAAAAAAATTATTCAAAGTTGAAAACAAACATAAAAGAACTCTAGGCCAAAAGTTGAGCTTTGCATCTAATCTATAATCAAATTTTTTAAATATAATTTTTAAATAAATTTACTAATATGTATATTTTACATTATTCTCAACATAAAAAATGTAAAAGATTATATAGCTATTGTTTCTTTTATGAAATTTTAAAAATACTAAAATTAAAAAATTTAATTTGGTCACACCAAAGGGCTTTTCAAATATATGTTAATAACAGTCTTGCATTTCCTTAAAGCACTTTTTTTTCAAGGATAGTTTACAAACAAATAGCATTTTGGAAAACCTCTTTATCTCAAAGGTATTTGCATTCTCCTAAGGACATTAAATATAAGGCTAAAGTTCATAGATTAAGTTAAAAGTCCAAAAACTACATTGTACGTTAAGTTAAAGACTTATTCATATCATTTTCTTGCGAAATTTTGACAAGAAAGGCAAATGCTTGGTAGTACGAAAAAAAAATTACATTTGAAAAATATTTTATTAAAAATAATTGTATGTACAAAGATTGATTGAAGTATAATTTCGTCGAATTATAATCTTTTGTTGAAAATAATTTTTTATTAACTAATTATTTAAAATGATACATGCAATCATTTTAAGAAAATATATATTAAATGCTAATTTAACAAAATACAAATCAACGTTTAAATATATCCAACATATTCTTTAAGTTCAATAAGAGGTTGTTGTACATGTCGTTTTGGGAATCGATATAAAGTAAAAGTCGAGGAACTTGCAAAGTAAACGTTTTTGTTTATATGAACAATCATATTGTATTTGATCGAGCAATATCTTCTTATATTTGATATTTACCAGGTTTTTTCTTTTCCTGGCCAAAATGATTGTAATTGCTTTTAGAGAACTAGAAAATCGTTTCCAAGAGCATCCATAATTTGCCCATTCTAACGAATTGGGCATTATTCTAACAATATTGAACAGTGCCTTTAAAGACATGGCAACGAGTTTTTTTACCTCATTAATCATATATCAAAAATGAATTTTCCATTTCTTGCGATGTTCATTTGGAAAATTCCAAATATCGCGTCGTGCAACTTTAATCAATTTTAGTTCGCCAATGACGGACCCATACGCATCATGAACACAAGCATGTCTTGCATATGTTAGCCCAGCTCACATTCACTGTCACATGCCATGGCAGGATCAGCCTATTCAAAGTACAAATATAGCCTACCTTTAAAAAGCAAAATGTATGCGAAAAAGAACCTCAGACCCAGACCCCAAAAACTTGTGATAATCAAATTCTGATTAGGGCGGATAAGATTCATATTTAGTTCGCAACAACTTGAGGACCGATCACTGAGATGAATGGCGAATACATCGCAAACAAAGACCGCCATGCAACCAGCACAACAGATGAGCCACCGGCACATATCAACAAGCATCTTTCGATCTTTTGTATTTGGAATGCTCCAACACAAGGTTTGAAGTAGTTCGATGTAACTGAATCTTACAACTACCATCTCCAACATCTATCATCAGATTACAGGGATCCCTAACCTAAAGCAAAACTGTAAAAGAGTCCTATCAAGATAAGAAAAAACCCAATAAGAAAGGCTACCCAGCAAGAGGATTTGCATGAATTGTGACACGATTGAGTCTGATCTCCGCAAGAGGTCTGTCCCCTGGCCCTGTTTGAGTCTGTCAAACCAAAAAAACGAAGCACAGATTATTGTCGCTTGCTGGAGGAAGCATGGATAAGAACGTTTTTGGAAAAATTCTTAAGGACGAAAACAGCATGGCTATCTCTTTTCAAGAGTTTACTCGCCCAACAGACATTCCTGGGCACCCTACAGACGCCCTATTTGCCAAACTTTGTTTAGGGGGGATTGCCATACTAACAGAAAATGAGGGTTCCCAATTGATGAAATCAATTTTCAATGAGAATAAGAGGACTTGCATTAAATAATCATCCAGGGATTCAATAATAAATAATACTATCAAGCAGCCCATATACCTTTTCCATGATATCTAGGACCTCAAACCCGTGAATCACTCTGCCAAAGATGGTGTATAATCCATTCAGATGTGGTTGTTTTGCATATGCGATGAAAAATTGACTTCCATTGGTGTTAGGCCCGCTATTAGCCATTGAGAGTATTCCCCTTGCATTGTGCTGCAAAAAAAGAGACATCACTGAATTAGGATGATGAGTGATAGGTAGATAAATGTTAGACAAAATAAATAATTGCCAGCTAATCATACAGGGATAAAAGGCCTTGATCATGGTTTCTTCAACATAGAGTCAACCTCATGAGGGAAAAAAGAAGTTTGCTTTACTTTTACATGGCAGAAATTATTTGATGATCATTTATAGTTAGGTATTTCTCAACTCACCATGTAGAGGGGAGGGAGCATGAGTTAACTACAAAGAATAATACCCCCTAAACAATAGGTGGTTAACTAAGACCACTCTAAAAAGAGAGTTGGGCAATAAAATCCAAAGCACTACTGGAACATTTCAAATTGACAAAACAGTCCATACACTCTCTAAATGGAGGAATAACCAATTCCAAGACAAAAGAGAAGCCAGTTAATCTTGAGATCAGCAGATGTAATCCTTCAAAATGAATGGTAACAAAAGAAAAGAGGCAATGCAAAGGTTGTGGTATGAATGCTTCCAGCAAAAGATTACATGGTAAATAATTACCTTCAGAGACTCTCTTATCTCATCATTAAATTTTTTGCCCCAGATGCTGGTTCCACCTTTGCCAGTTCCAGTTGGGTCACCACCTTGAATCATAAAACCCTTGATATTTCGGTGAAATATGGTGCCATCATAATACCCGCTGGCACACAGTGCCAAAAAGTTCTGCAATCAAACACTTTCTTTTTCTTAACAGAATGCCAAAAATACAAACTGAGACAAAGAAACTAAAGGCAGAAAGTACCCATGCTCTAATATTACCCAATAGTCGCACTATATTTTGAGCACAACAAGCCCTGATTCAATCTATCTTCTTGATAAATGTTTTTCCTCAACTCTGGAATTTAAGTAGCTGAACTAGTTTGCTCAAGATAATGTAAGGGCTGCTGCATGCTTTGAACTCAGTTTCTAATCAACAGCCAAGAGTAAGGGACAAAACTACAATTATTTAGGCATTTTTGCCATTTTCCTCTTGAGAACCATATAATTCACTCAGCTTTAGCCAGACAGGAGGAAGATAATAAGATAAAAAGCATTAACAAGATATTCACATCACAGCACTACTCAACTGGGTATCTTAAAGTTAGTGAAAACAAACTTATCAGTGGGAAAAGAATGATGTGCACCTTCACACTGAATCCTTTAGTTTGAGAAGCAGACATCATAAAAACATCAGTTATGTGGATATGGTAAGGTTGTAACCCTCCTCATGTCCAATATGTGCAACCAGTACTCAATTACCAGCACCACAGTCCAAGTTTCAAATATAAACTACCCATTAAGATCAGAGGGCTAAAGCTGCATTAAATATGCAGATTGACAAAACAACAGAGGAACATGGTTCAGTGTTGCTGAACTTTTTTGGGTGCACATATCCATCAAGTTAAACGCCATTTCACCTCAAATTTTTAGCCTGCCAACAAACTGAAGGCATAAATCCCAAAAGACAACGATCTATGTTAATCCGCCCATCTAGTCTAATATACTAGTTTGACCAACATGATACATCTGTATAGATTTCAACTCATGTTTGTTGGACACTCAAATGCAACAGCAAAGCAGAAGAACCGAGACCAGCTGTCTGTGCAACAACCAACTGAAGTCCAACCCATTTATTCTTTAAAATGCTGGAAAATCATGAGAATGAACAGAAGCCCACAAAATAATACTTACACAGAAATTGCTCAAAGATTTGAATGACAAATTTGAGCCTCTTTAACTCACTCTCAGGAAGTATAATAAAACAAAGGAGAAATTTAAAAATATTGAAAAGAAAAATGTCAGCAATCACGAAAAACCACCACAACACAATCAAATTCCCTCGACCCAGATCATCATCCAAGCTTCCTTGCACACAAAACATAGCAAATTTCAATCTTAAAGTCAAACTGTAGTTGTTTATATCACAACCATCATAAAGGCCACAAATTCCACAGCAAGCCTAAAACTTGCATTCTCGACCGGCACGGGCGACCAAAATTCGCAACATCCACACAAACAGCACCCGACAAACTCCAAAAGGAGCACATAAACCACCATTCAACCTTCCTTGGAAGTTTTCACCCGGGAACCACCCACTCCTTTGCATAACCAAAGAAAAAAGGAGACAACAAGTGGGAATGGAAGTCACTGACCTCGGCAGCTTTGGGGACCTCGTCGCAGAAGATCTCGCACTTGATGTCGCCGAGATTCGTGTGCAGAGTGACGGCCTGCGACGGAACAGAGAGATGGGTGTGAGAGGGGAGGAAGGCAGGGACGCAGGGCAAGTGTTCGACAAAATTATCCCGAGAAAAAAACTCACCATCTCGACTGCTGCTGCTGCTGCGGCGGCGGCGGCGGCGGCGGGAGGAGGAGGAGGAGGAGGAGAGATTCTTTGCTCGTTTGGACGAGCTGAGCTTCGCCGGCGACTCGTCGAGAGGGAACGAACGGCGTTCGGGTTTCCACCGGACGGGATTCTTCTAGAGAGCCCTGCCTTTTGTCTTTTTTGGCCCAAAATGATCTTCGCCCTATAGAAAAATAAAATTAATAATGTCAGGTGCAATTTATATTTTTTGGGCGAAATTAGGAATTATTTGTCTATTTCTCCTTTTCTTTATTCAAAATAATTATATTTTCTTTTTTTCAAAAAACTCTTTAAATTAGTCTAAAGATGACGAGTCAGACGACTGCAAAGTACATGTCACATTTTCATTTGTAAATGCCATATTGATATGACTTGGGTGTTGTCAAATAGCCATCGAGTCAATAATCTAAAAAAACAAGAGATAGAGAGAGAGAATGCTTGCTTTTCAGAAAAGAAACATGTCAACGGAAGCCAAGACAAACGCACCGGGTGCGTTTGTTTCTCGTGCACAAAAATTTCTATTTTTTTTTTTTCTAACAAAAAAGGAATAAAAAATTTGCTTTTTATTTTTTTTTCGTTCTTTTGTTTTAAACAAAAAAAAAAATGCGAAATAAAAAACAACAAATTTGTATTTCTTAAACACATTTGAAAAACACTTTTTTATTTTCTTTTTATTTTCTTTCTTTTCTCTTATGCCGGTCGCCAGCCTTGGCCATGGCCGGCGACCAGCAGACGAGGGCCATAGAAAAAATAAAAGAAATAAAAAAATTATACAAATTTACTAAACGTGTTTCTGTTTATTTTTTATTCCCGGAACAAGTTTACCAAACTCATTTTTTTGTTCAAAAATTGTTCCCCGAAACAGAAATACTTTTTTCTATTTCTGTTCCTTGAACAATTTTTAAACAGAAACGCAAACAAACGCACCCTAAGTACATACAATGTTGTCACTGTGTGGCCTTAAGACCACGTTGCTATGGTCGCTTGAGATTGTACACTAATCAATTTAAGGTAATCTTAATTGACACAGACATCAAAAAAATTTGTAGCACTTGGGATAACACAAATCTAAATTTGCTATTATTGTGCCTTGATGGAAATTTACTCACATAACCATCCTATATAAAGTAAATCAAAGAACATGAAAATACAAATTTTCTTATGTACATAAAATAGATATAATTAATGTAATTTAGTCACTGATTTGGATGTTGAGATCAAACTTTCTTATCATCTTGGGTCATGAATGGTTTATTGTTTTGAAAATCGCACCATGACGTGATGTTCTATTAAATACACGCAACTCATTAAATGTTTTCATTAGAATTGCATACCTTCTTAGAGATTATTATGCATATTAAAATATGCTTCCCAAATAATTCGATTTAATTATTTAAGTTTGATGTTTTTGTAAGGCGAGAAATGTGAGGAAATTTATGTATCGACCAGAATTAGGCATCTACAATATCAATGAGGCGTGTAGGGAGCCCTTTTCTGCTCAACCGACATCCTATTATGTGGTGTAGTCCATCAATAAATAAAAATGAAAATAAATAAATAAATGAAGGGCTAAATAATTGAGGTTTATAAAGAAAAGGGTAAGATAAAGGACAACGCATGAGAGAATATATTTTTACTCCATTTTGCCAAATTTTGGGTCACTATATTCAGCTTATCTACAATATTGCTCCTTGTAGAGTTTGCTGAAATCCAAGCATTCTTTACTATTTGTCCGCATTCCTCATTCTCCACCCAGAAAGCTTCATATTTCATATTTGAACATTCTCCTTTTGCGATCATTCCTTGGGAAAAGTGATAAAATTAGTGGGCTATGATCAAGTCAATAGTTGGTAAGGCTAGGCATTCTGCATTAGGATATGCTAATCTCTACTCCATTGTACAAACTACTTTATCCAACTTTTCATTAACAAAAACATCCCCTTCTCTATTATTTGTCTAGGTAAACGCACAACCCTTGCTCTTCAAATCTATTAAAGAACAATCATGCAAAAAATCCCGAAAGGCTATCATTCGGTAATGCTCAGCCATCCTTCTTCCTTCTCTCTCCCAATGATATAGGACTTCATTAAAATCGCCTAGACATAGCCAAGGAAGCCGATTTGTAATACTTTCTTTATGGATCGACTCTCATAATAAAACTCTTTCTCTGAAATCGTTGGGGGCATGTAGAAATGTGATTCTCATGAGTTGTCTTAGTTCTAAGATTTGACAATGGACATTTATATGAGTCTTGGAATACCCCTCAATTGTTAAATTAAGCCGGTCATCCCAGAAAATAGCCAATCCTCCCACTAAACCCTCTAGATCTACCAAAAAATAGTTCTGAAATTTGAGTTGCCTTCTAACGCATTGCACCATTTGCTTTTGATTTTTTGTTTCCATTAAAAACACCAAATTGGGTCTTTCTTGAGTCATTAAGACTTTTAATGCTTGAATTGTCAAGGGTGTGCCCAACCCTTGACAATTCCAACTTAGAAACTTCATGGATGACCTAGTAGCTTATTAGGGCTAGCCACCAAAACCCAATGAATTGACTTCTTCTCTACCTCAATGGGAGTCTCAACAAGCTGTGAGTTGTCTAATATTGGAGTTTTTGAGGATCGAGCGCCATAAAGGTAGAATCTATTTTCTTTCTTAGCTGAGGAAAGCTTAGTACTTCAGGATTTAGTTCTTGTACCTCCTTTAGTAGCTTCTAAAATTTCCAACGTGTTAAGTTCTAATTCCTTTAGTGGCTCTTTATAGCACACCAATGAAGATTCCTCATCCAGGCAGCTACTACCCCTCTTCTGTTTTCATTTATCTTCAATAACTATTAAGGCTAAAGATGATGAAGAATGAGTGTATGTTTGTTGTGCTACACTCGCCTCAGGCTGCTTTTCACAAATAGACAAGATTGATTTCCTTGACACCTTAGGTTTAGGGGATGAAGGGGTCTCTATCACCATATTCTCTTCCTCCTCAATAAAATCCTATTTGCCATAGAAAATTTTCCCATACGAACTTAGTTCCTTCATCTCCGCTCGCAACCATTGCCCAAACTTTCTAGGTAAATTGTCCTCAAGGCATGAATCTTTATATGGTATCTTAATACAAAAAGTGGCATAGTGGCCAATTCTTCCATAAGAGTAGCAATAGTGTATGAGTCTTTTGTATTTAAATTCCACCCAAACCTTTTTCTTGCCCAAGTTAATAGTGACTGCAGTCTTTAGAGGGGCAGCCAAGTTCAAGTTAATTCTTGCTTTGCCTACCTTGTGATTACTATTTCCTTTTGCTTTCAATTTCACCTCCACCACTTCTCCAATTTTCGATGCCACATCCTTTATAATTTCGTGAGTAACTTGACCAAATAGGAGACCATAAAGATGTACCCAAAAAGCACAATGGGAAAACTCATAGCATAATTCAGGAGTATTTGAATGACATTGCTGCAACACTAACAAATTGCTGGAAAATGACCAGGGTCCTGAGTTTAAAACTCTCTGTTTATCAGCTTCGGAGGCAAATGAAAACGAGAAAAAATAATAAAGTACAATCTACATTTTTAGTCTTCCAAGCTCTTTTCGTAGTGTTAAGGAAAGCTTGAAAATTAACATTGGGCTTAGAGTATAGCTTCATAAACAAAATCAGCTTGCATTCTTGCAGTTTTTCTTCAGAAATTCCATCTTTCACATCAACAATATCATCTTTGGACCATCAATTGTCAAGACTTTTACACAAAGCTGCCATTCTTCTTTCATCATTATGCTCATTATCCATTTTGACTTCTCTTATATAGGGCAATAAAGAGATAATCAATCTATAACTGCTTTCCGAGAAGATTAAAGAAATAAAATTATCCTGAGGAGGATCTATGAAGCTAAGCTTTGGAGAATAGACTATTTGGCGTGGCAAAGGTAGCTTGAAGGGAGCTCTTATGCTAGTGTCGATTTGCTAGAGTGAAGCGCCAAGTGATGTGGTTAGAGATTGGAATAGTAATAATCAAAAAGTGAAGGGTGGAAGCATCATATGAGTGAAAATGGATTTAGTTGTAATGGTTCTAGGTCTTCTTGGATATGGGATGAAAACCCAGAATGATGGAGCGGCAAAACCCAGATGGGTGGAATGTCGATATAGTATTAGGATTTTATGGGTATTCTTCAAACTAGGTTTTGTGGGTTTTGTGGAATGTTGAAAGATGGAGGATAAAAGGGATGGATGGGTGGAAGAGGTGGCTATGAGGGATTAAACACACTGGATTTGGGGGGGGGGGGAGGGATTTCGGGATTATTAGTGGAGGGGCAGCCATTTCTACACCGAAGGTAGATGATTCTATACATATGGTAGAGAGGAGCTCCAATGGACGGAGAGGCTAGGAGTGAGCTCCAAGTGATGATGAATAATCCTAAGGGGGGGGGGTGGAATGATCATGTTAAAATCCAAAAGATAAACCAAGAAATTAAGAGTCTATGATGACAATAAGAGTTATATTAGGGGATGAGATCAAGAATTAGCTGGCTTAAATGGGGGGATAGAAACACCAAATTTTTTCATGCTATTACTATCCAAAGAAGAAGCTAAACAAAATCACCATGTTGAAAAATTCAAAAGGGTGGTGGATGAGAGGCAAAAATGTTATAAAGGAAATAATAGGAGAATACTTTAATGATCTGTTTAAATTGGGGGGTTTAAATCGCGGGGGGGGGGGGGGGGGGACAAAAATTTTCAGCCAATTTTAGATCAGATTCCAAGCTTAGTTGATGCAGATATGAATCAACAATTGACACAGCCCGTCACAATAGATGAAATTACAGCTGCAGTATATTAATTAGGAGTTGCTAAAGCTCCTAGGCCCGAAAGGTTTAATGGTTTATTCTTTCAACATAATTAGAATGACTTAAATCAAGAGATTTTCTACGAGATACAACAGTTTTTTGAAACGGGATACTTAAACCCTGAGCTTAACAGAATATCAATAACCCTCATTCCAGAAACCCAAAATCTAGAGAAGTTAGAACAATTCTGCCCTATAAGCCTATGTAGTTTCATCTACAAGATCATTTCCAAGACGCTGACGAATAGGCTGAAACTTTTACTCCCCAAACCTAATTGAAGTATAACATAATGCATTTGTAGGAGGACACCGGATTCAAGACAATATCTTGATCGTACAAGAGGTGTTACATAGACTAAGAACACGAGAGATGAAAAAAAAAAAAAAAGGTTCCCACCTTTAAAGCTAGACATGCAAAAGGCCTATGATCGAATAGAATGTGACTTTCTCCAAAAGTGCCTAATTAAGATCGGTTTTTGTGGAAGCTAGGTTAACTAGGTAATGCAATGTGTTTCTACGGTATCTTACAACATCAAAATTAACAAGGAGCCCATGCCTTATTTCAAACCCACTAGAGGAATTCGACAAGGTGCCCGTTATCTCCTTATCTCTTCATTCTAGTGGCCAACGTACTTTCTATTTTGATAAAGGAAGTAGTTTCAGTAGGTACTATTCGAGAAATCAAATTGAGTCATAACTGCCATACTCTATCACATTTTTTATTTGCGAATGACTCAATTTTTTTCCTATATGGAACTATAATAGGATGTCAAAATCTAGTGGCTATTCTTCATCAATACTGCTTTGCTTTTGGTCAGGTTATTAACCTAAACAAATCCAAGATATATTTTAGTAAAGGTTGCCTAAAGAGTTTGAAGAGGAATATGGCTTTTGAATTACGAGCTAGGTAGCATCAACACGGACACGCGACACATGACACGACATAACACGACATGCCAATACGTTAAATATTAAATAAATATTATCAATGCATAAATAACTCAATAATAATAATAATAATAATAATAATAATAATAATAATAATAATAATAATAATAATAATAATAATAATAGCCTAGAATTTTTTTTTTCGTATCCGGGAACTGCCGTATAACGTAAACCCGGGGGGCACTAATGCAATAACTCACCTCCCACGGTACCCCCACTTAAGTTGCGCAACGTGACGAGTTAGGGAATCGATCCCTGACTAGCAGTGTGGTCAACGTACGCCCAAACCAACTCGCCCGTCATGGGGTGGGTAAAAGAATTATTAATTATTATAGTTTGGCCTATGCAGGTCTTGAACTTGCGACCTTTGCGTTATTAGCACGATGCTATAACCAACTGAGCTAATAGGCCAACACAAAAGAGCCTAGAATTAATCTATGCTAAAAACATCAATCCTATATTTGTTAATATCATTCATTCTTTTAATTTGACAAATTCAACTACATTTTATTATAATAATCCATAAAACTTGAAGGAAAAAAATAAGTAATCCACATCCCACTATTAAATTTAAAATTCAACAATAAGCAAAAAAAAAAAAAAAAAACAATCAACATTCCATCAAGTAATATAACAAAAAGTCATTTATCAACATTATTCACTTCTTCTGAAAAAAAAAATAAAAAATAAAAAGACTAAATCTCCGGCTCATCAACTAAAAGATTTGCAACTTCAATCACCCAAATATTTTCAAATGGGTCAAATGTATCTTTGCCAATATCCCACATATTAGTCTCTTCTTTTGTGTATTGTGGGCTTTTCTTTTATAGAAGACAAAGATTGTTATGAATAAAAACCAAATCTGCTGCATATTTTTGGGACATCTTATTTTTTCTTACCGAGTGCACAAATGAGTAAGTACTCCAATTTCTCTTAACACATGATGAAGAAGAAAGTTGTGCAAGAAGCTTTAAGGCTATGCTTTGAAGTATCGGTGCATATGCGCCATGATTTACCCACTAAGCCTTAGGATCCATAGAATATCGATTTTGAATAGAATCAAAATCTCTAAAATCCTCATTTTTACTCGTAAAATCTACATACTCCAAATTCATTTTGTTGCGTTAATTCAAGTTAGGAAAATATTTCTTGAAACATTTCAACTTTTCTTAGTCGATCTCCTTATTCTTGTATGGAGAAATTTGAATAGGATCTACGTTAAGCCACTAATCACTATAATACCTTCATTTAATAAAATAAAATAAAATAATAAAATAATAATAAATAAGAGTATTATATATAGCTTTCTTCACTTTTTTGATTATCGAATCCCATATATCATAAATTAAGTGAAGACAAGGCTTATCAGTGTTACAAATTTTAAACATATCATAAATAGGAGCTGCAAAGGAAAGTATATAATCAATCAAATCTCACAAAAAATCATCCAACACCTCATTGACAAACTTAGCTTTCTCTTTATTAACATCTCGATAGATATTCCATTTGTCACAAATCACAATGTTTTGAAGACCACTTTTTATTAACTTGAATCTCCTAAGTTTCATAATCATCAAAACAAAATGTGTATCCGTTATAGAAAATAACTTCAAGTTAACAAACTCATTGTATATTGCTAATTTTTTAAAATGGTTCACAATGAAATGTTTGATTTGCATAACTTTCTTAATAATATCTGAAATCCAACTACATTTCTCGTAAATTATTTGATTGCTTTTTCATATTTTTTGTGGCATAAATGTTCTTCAAAGCTAGATTAAGGATATGCACCATATAAGGCGTTCACGTAATGGATGAAAATTCTTGCTCAATGAGTTGTCCCACGCTCTTACAATTTGAAGTATTATCCGTAATTATTTGAACCATATTCTCATGCCTAATTTCATTGATAACTTTTTTCAGCAAATTAAAAATAAAATGCATATCTTTTGTTTCTTCTTAGCAATCAACCGATTTTATAAACATTGGTTCTCCATTTGATACTGCCATGAAATTAATAAGTGGTTTTCTTTGTGAGTCAATTCATCAATCACTCACAATATTTACAACATTTTCTTTCCACATGATTTTGATAGGTGCACACAATCCATCAATATTTGCATTCTCCTTTTGCAACAAAGTAGTCATTAACAAATTATATTTTGATAGTACATAACCCGTAATATTATGATTAGTGGCATAAGTAAAAGCGGATTGAAAATAAAGATTTCTTGCTAGGTTAAGTGGCAAGCTCGCCGAATAAAATATCCTAGTAATCTTACAATCTAGATGTTCCCGTTAAGTCATGTTAAATGCATTTTCAAGTGATTTTCCACTCCCACTTTCACCTTTCATTTTTTTGGAGTTAAATGATAAATCCATTCCGTTACCACCACCACCACTAAGTGAATAATTAACAAGAGAGAAAGGTACATTTCTAGGTATAATATTCATTAATTTAGTATTGACATATTTATCTAATCTTTCCATTTCCAAAAGATCTTTTTTTTTTCCTACTTTTATGCATTTTTCAATTCATTTTTCACTTATCATCATCAAATGGCCCCTCACTCTTGTGTATGAACTCTTAAAATCTTTTTGACAAAAGTTGCATCTCCGATACAAATTTCCCCCCGCATTAGTATGATTAACTAATTTAGTAACATACCCCCATAATAGTTGTTTTACAACTTCATTGCTAGAGGTAGGTGGTTGTGTGCTTGAAGTACTACTAGTCATGTTTGAACTTGAAGATATTCTGCAAAAAAATAAAAAAAATAAATAAACATATTATTATCAATTGCTATAAGGTTTCTTAGTTAAAATTAACTAAGAAAGATTGGATACCAATCGGAAGCATGTTACAGGAAGCCATAACTAGTAGTAGACAGCAACAAAATAGCGACAGACAACAATGAACCACAATAAATGATAGCAAGTAGCAACAGACAGTAGCGATACATCATCAAATGGCAGAGAACAATAACAAATGGTAGAGAATAGCAACGAACAATAGCAAATAACAATGAACAATAGCAGCCAAATTTCCATCCTCAATTCCCAACCATCACACATATACGACCAAAGCCATTATGAGTATTCACAATACAAAAGTGGAAAGGAAATAAAAATAGAAAAAATCATAGCAA
Source organism: Eucalyptus polyanthemos subsp. polyanthemos (assembly GCA_017140185.1). Lineage (NCBI taxonomy): Eukaryota > Viridiplantae > Streptophyta > Magnoliopsida > Myrtales > Myrtaceae > Eucalyptus > Eucalyptus polyanthemos. Next base: position 17,849,909 of record CM029460.1, on the reverse strand, counting down.
AACTGATATGCCCTTCTAATTTTCAATTTTCAATGCCGCATATTAGAAGTGATGTTAATTATTCAGGAGTTTGTTTGCAAAAATACACTAATTTTTCCTAAGTTATATTCCCATAAACAATTCAGTAGAAAATACTAATGTGCAATAACTTTATTATTAGTTCAGTGTGCAAATTAATAATTTCTACATTAGTAATTTGTATAGAAAAAAATATATGCCGACATGAATTCGGATGAATAAGTATAGGGTTTGCCAAAAAATGAGTAGATTATCAATTTGGTGTGCAAATTAATAATTCCTACATTAATAACTTTACTTGGTGATTGCTGATTGGTTCTTGGATCAATAAGAATGAGCAGACAAGGCTCACAAAATGAGGTCTTGAGCTGATTAGTGAAGGTTCTTGGAGTGTGCCTTCCAGTAATTGCTTGAGTGCCCGTGTATTGGGCAAACTTCAAAATGGCCTTCAACCATATGGTCGAGCAGATTGAACAATGATATCTTGTGGGTTCTTAATCGCCACAATAACTCTAACTACCAGCTGAAGTTTCTTCCAAGTTTTACCAAGATTGATAATGTATATATACTTGAGAACCTAAGAGTGAGATAGTTGCTGAAAATAATGAAAAGCCTATTCTTTAAGCATACCCAAAAATGATTACCATTCACATTGCAAGTGAACTCCTTGTACATGCATCTATCTAAAGCATAGGATTGCATAATCTGGGGAAAAAAATCTCCAGCAAGCCAATTTTCGACAAAGCATGATGTGACAAAATGTCGTGCTATGAAAGAATTGGAGCTCTAATTTCAACATAAAAAAATGTAGCCAACAGCTGAGTTCCATTGTTTTATTCAATTTTGGAACTTTTAAGTTGAGAAGTATATAACAAAACATGTCGAATTTGCACCTAACGATCGAGGGTGTAGAATGGGATGGGAAGGTCTAATTTTTTTTTTTTTTTTTTTTTGGGTGGGGGACTCAAGCAAGCTGATTCTCGACAAAACACGATGCTACATAACGTCTTGCTATGAAAGAACTGGAGCTCCAATTTTTCGACATCAACAACCGTAGCCAATAATGAGCTCCATCTGTTTTATTCAATTTTGAAACTTTCAAGTTGAGAAGTATCTAACAAAACATTCACTAATCCCCCTTTCCCCGAACTAACTCTAGGGTTTGCCAAAAAATCCCAAATCACATTATCAAGAAATCCAATATGTTAACCTGAGATGAGCAAAAATATGAAATTGCAAGATGAAGAAGAGCAACGCGGCAATGTTTGTGAGAGGCAGAGGTGATGGCTCACCATCGGGGCGACGACTCCATGCTTGCAAGAGACAAAGACGAGGTTGGAGGCAACTGTGGCGACGGGTGGGGTTGAGGCTCAGGGGACTATGGCGAGTTGGTGACTGGTTGGGTGGGCCACACGGCCGGCAAAGCAACATTGGCGACACTCACGGCAAAAGAAGAGAACAAAGTGCTTAGGTGCATGCAATTGAAGAGAAGAGTCTAGAACCCCGTGCGTGCGACTAAAGTTTTAGCTTTGTTATTTTATTTATTTTCATATATTTATATTTAGACCCTAGAAGTTTTGGAAATTTGTAAAAATAACCCCGTGCATGTTAGAGTCATGTGTCGGAATTTTCGACTCGCGTGTTGAAGACAGTTGACTATGTGTTAGACATGTGTCGGAGTGTCAGACACGACACGAAGGGTCCCGGAGAGTGTCTGTGCTTCTTAGTTACAAGTTCCTATAATTGACAAAACAGGAAAATATCTTGGCATTCCATCGGATTGGGGGATCGAAAAAAGAGCTATTTTCTTGGATTCTTGCTAGAGTCAATATGAAATTGGAGAGCTGGAAAGAGAACTTATTGTCAAAAGTCGGGAAGGAAATATTGATAAAGGCTGTGGTGCAGGCTATTCCTCAATATGCCATGTTCATTTTCAAAATTCCACTTTAAAGTTATCGAGAGGAAAATTGCCAATTTTTGGTGGAGAACAAGTAACAAAACAGCTGATTTGCACTGGAAAAAATGGGACAGTTTAAAGCTTAGAAAGGAGGAAGGAGACCTTGGATTAAAATATTTAGGGGTATTTAATAAAGCTATGTTAGGGAAACAAGCTTGAAAATTAGCTCAATAGCCAAATACACTTTGTGGTCAATTATGAAATGATTATATTTCTCACAAGGGGATTTTTTGAATGTTGGAAGAGGGTATCGGTCTTCGTGGCGTTGATAAAGTCTCATAATGGGGAGGGATGTTATATCTCCCAGAATCATGTGGGCGGTTAGGAATGGAAAGAAAATCTCCATTAGAAATGATAGATGGCTAAAGAAAGGTTTGCTTGGTGGTCCGGCAATAAGGAACAAGCCAATTAAAGTGGCTAAATTGATAGACATCGAGGAGGGAAAGTGGAATGAATCCTTAATTGAGACTCTATTTGATGAACAAACAATAACATAAATCCACACCATTCCTATAGGTTTACCAACTACAAAGGATAAATTAGTTTGGGCTGACAATAAATCAGAGAAATACATGGTTAAAAGTAGATACTTCAGCTACATGAGCCATACAACCAATGCTCTCACTACAAAAGCATCATCCTTCTATCAGGCTAAACTAGATTTGTGGAAATACATTTAGAAAGTAGGAACAACCCCTAAAGTTAAAATCTTTCTATGGAATGCATGTCATGATGCCCTGCCTACTTTGGAGAACTTATAAAGAAGGAATATCATACTAGCACCAATTTGTTTGCAATGTAAACAGGAACTTGCGACGGTTGAACACACCCTGCTACTCTGTCCTTGACATCACTACTGTGGCGTCAGCATCCTCTGCAAATTTGTATGAAAAGAACGGGTCTTACTCGGTTTGATGAGTGGGTAATTAATTTAAGGGAGGATCCACGAACCTCGCCCAATTTGACCTCGTATTGATGACCCTATGGTCTATTTGGAAGGATTGAAACAACACAATCTTTTGGAAAATGCCCCTAAATCCGCAACAAACTTTAGACGGAGTAATTGTCCATAACGACAGCTTTTAGACTTGGAATGGAAACAAAAATATAGCAAGCAAAATAGTAGAACATACTCGCAAGTGACAAAAACTGAGATATGGTTTTTTTTAAGATTAATGTCGATGCTTCTTTCTTTCTTGAATTTGATGATCCTTCCCAAGTCGAGAACAATATAAAGGTGGACAGAGGAGGGTTTCGAGCGGTTGTTCCCTTTGTGCAAGACCTTGAAATCCCACCACGAACCAAGATGAACAAGGGTGAAAACATAAGACGAGTTGTAATCGTAACAATGGCTAACGGTGGAGGAACTCCAGCAGTCATCTCTCTATTTCGAACCTCTGCTACTTCGACCCGACTCAAGCCTAACAAGGGATTGAACAAAGGAGATCCAACGTCGAGGAGTGAGATGAACAGAGCAGAATCTTTAGAGGAGGCCTCATTTGTCCAAGATCTTGCAGATACCCCTCACCGAGCTGAGCATAGACGTGAATAGTGGAGACTCTTGACCAGATGTAGATCTACCCCTCATTGAGCCAAGCATAGACGACATGAACAATGGATACTCTCGACTAGAGGCTTCGCTTGATGGAGACTCGAATGAATGACTCCAAGATGAGAAGAATAGAAGACGGAATTGTGCGGCCATAGCATGTGTTGTCCTAGATGCGTTCGAGAGGATGCTCGATGGCTTCTCCAAAGCAATTGTAGTGAGCTCACCCAACAAGCAGAATCTGTGGCGTTGGTTGAAACCTTAAGCTTTCTTCTTCCCAGATATGCAAAGACTTTGGAGCTTGAATCTGACTATAATGTACTTGTACACTGTGTAAACTCTTCTGATAAGTTGAATTGGGAAGTACAATCCTTGGTGGACCGGGCTAAGGAGCTGAAGAGTAAATTTTCGGGCCTCTCCATAGCCCATTGTAGCTAGGACTCGAACAAGATCACGTATTGGTTAGCCAAATCACAACGGTTAAATGTTTTACCTAAGAATTGGGTCACCCACCCTCCCTCTACTCTCTTCAATATGTTATGTTCTGATGCTCTTAATGTACTTTCACCGAACTTTGTTAAGTAATGAATATCATGCGTAGACAAAAAGAAAAAAAAAGGACAATGCATGAACTAGGCCCAAGATGACACTCAAAAGCTTTGTCCATAGAAGAGAGTATGAGTTTGGCCCAAAGGGCCCTAGCCTCCACTCCACTACTTGGGCCTAACTCTGACTGATCATGCAAGTTGACTTGAAGGTTTTTTTTCTTGGTTGAAAAGACGACTCATTTCATTCATCCAACGATAATACGCATCAAACAATGAAAGCAAAATTCAAAACATAAAAGGCCCTAGAGGGGTTGGGGGGCTTGGAAAGCCATTTAGAGGGAAGGGTTCCATTTCGATGGACTTTAGCTATCCAATCTACAACTTGGTTGGTTTTACATGGACAATGGGCTAAAGACACATCCTTCTATTGGGCAAGAAGACTCTTACACTCCAAAAAGAGCTGCCAGATGACATAGGGGCTTTGGTTCACTTCTCTAAGCCCAATCAATTTGTAAGTAGATGTGTAGATCATTTCGGGAGTGCAGAGTACGTGCCTCCCACAGAGTCGACAATGTGTGCTTCATCATTAGAATTTTGAGTTCCAAAACTAAAATGATTTCTACTCCTAGTCTCGAAAAACTCCTGCAATCGAGCTTTCTAGGTCACCGTTGAGCTAGGAGCAATCAACGTTGAATTTCCAACTGCCTTGATGTAGTGGCAACCATTGCCCAAGTGAGTCTTTTTCTTTCTCTCACTGATTCTTTATATGTGGGAGCCATTGATTGTAATTTCTATTTAACAAAGAAGTGTTATTAACAATTGGCTTTGGTTTGGGCCAACGGTTCTGGAAAACAAAGCCATTTTGCCTTTTCCAAATAAGCCACATAACATTTGAGATTAGTTTGTGAGCTAAGGAATTAGGACTAGGGGTAAGTACTAGGGTTGTCAAATGAATGGGTCAGATTGAGTTTGGGTCGGATAAAAAATGGTTTGACCCATATTGACACATTTAACCAATTTTAACCTATTTTCATGCAATGTAAATTTAATGACCCATACTTGATCCAACCTACTAATACCCGACCCATATTATCAAGACACATTAACATTTTAGGAAAACCGTTTTCTAGGAAAACAATCATATTTTTCGATAGTTGGCTAAACCTTGAAAATAAATTAGAAGATATTTTATGTTGTTTGGGAAGGATATTCTTTTATTTATGCACCCCTTTCAATAAATTTTTTTATTGTTATATATACTTTAATATTTATCTTTTTTTTTTTTTTCTTTCATTTTTTTTTGTTTTCTTCCTCATTGGCTAGTTGCTAGCCATGGCAGTGGTTGGTGGTCGACGACTAGTCACGGGTGAGGTTGACTTGTGGTGAGGCTTTGCCTCGCCTACTCAGATGAGGCAGAGCTTGGCCAATGCCGGTGAGCTTGGGCCTCACTAGATTTGGTGACCTAGGCAAGGCAAGGTTGCCGGATTGGGTGGGGCTCGAGCTTGCCGACTTATGGCGAGGCTCGAGCTCACCTGTGACTGGTCGTTGGCCGTCACCAATGAAGAAGAAAAAGAAAAATAATGAAAAGGAAAAAAAAGAAAAAGAAAAAGAAAAGGAAATTGAAAAGTAATATGTCTATTATATGAATTGAGGAAGCTTTGTGTTAGATTACTGACTTAATAATGAAAATTTTGTAGGCCCATTTTAGCTAGGCTTGTACATTTTTATAACTTAAATGTAACCCATTAATATAAAATATGAGTTAGAAAATGGGTCATGGATCTATTTTGCCACCCCAAGTGAGTACCTCCTTTACCCATTTGTCGATTCTTGTAATGCTCAAAGGGATACTACAACATTGATTCTTTTATTTACTCAAATGTTTGTGGTTTAGTCATAGAGAAGAAAGATGTGTTTGATGGTCTTTGGGTCTTTCTACATAAAGGACATAGTAGTATAGGTGCTATCTTTCTCTCATACAAGTTTTCCTTTGAGGATAAAGCATTTTGGCACACACTTCTCAGACTTTAGGAAGAATATTTAGCTGTCAGATCTTTATCCAGAGGCTCCAAGGAGGCTGATATAATATTGATGCTAGTTTGTGCTTGGCTATGGCAATTTAAAGAGAATTCTATCATATCCCCTCTTGGCTGAGTATGCACCCTATTTATTGTTTGTCCAAATCAACTTGTTGCCATCTAAACATGGGTTGATTGGGGTAGACAATATCGCTTGAACTATGCTTTAATCAAATAGCCCTTCACCTTTTGATCATTCCGCCTGTCTGTTTCTATTACAACACATTTCCATTGATTTGCTAGTTCCCCGAGCACTTTAGTGGGTAGCCATTTGTCTTCTCTAATCTTAATGCTCTTCCTCTCTGATAGCCCACCTAACTTTAGATTTAATTGCATCTCTCCCCACAATTATGCTTTGCCATCCCCAAGAAAGTCTAAAGACTTTTTTTCCTTCCACAAGTCACAGTATGAGAAATAACCTCTTTCAAGAGCCGACTCCATAGAGCTAAGGGATTTTGTGCGAGTCGCCACACTTGCTTTCCCAACATAGCATTGTTAAAGGAAATGAGGTCTTTTAAGCTCAATCCTCCCTCAACTTTTCTAGTTTTCAAAGCTTCTTATTTCTTCCAATGTGTGCTTTACTTCAATGAATTTTGTTTATGCTATAAGTTTGCAATATTTTGCTCAAAAGCATATAGAGGTAGGAATCTTGAATATCGACATTGCATATTATGGTAAGACATGTACTATATTCTTTATGAAGATTTCCTTGCCTATTTTGGATATTATTTTTTACTCCAGTCCTCCATTTTTGTATTCACTCTCATTATAGTCTATGCAAACAATTGCTTCTTTGTTTGGCCCCAAACAGAAGGAACGCCCAAGTATTTTCCTGTTTTCTCTATGATTGGTACCCTCAACTCATTTCCCATATTCCTTGTGAGACCATTTTACCACCCCCCCCATAAATTTGTGGAGGGTGTTGGTTTAATGACCTTCTATCTTTTATATCAGAAAAGGTTTTTCGATCGAGTAAGTTACTCGACCAAGAAGCCGTGCGATGGATGAGCCCGCTACTATGGCTTCCAAATGGGATTTGCGAACAGTCTGGATATCTCTGTTGCCCCGGCCCAAATAGGCAGAATAAAACCCTCGATTTTGCATATTCTTAATCCAAAATTAGTTTCTTTACATGGGTTGTGTAGCTTTTGGTAAATTGCAGTTCCTTATTCTCTGCATCATTTGAACCATGGACGCTTCTAACAATAAATTTTTACCCTTTTGCCTTTTCTTATCAGTCAATTTGTTTGCTCGAATCGACGAGATGCTCCAACATTTACATGATTCATTCAATGATTCGTTTGACTTGTATATCTTTCTAGATATTACTATGCTGATTAAATTATGTTTGCTGAATAATTCAATGTAAATTATGGAATCTATGTTGGAGTCCCCATCTATATATATTGATGAATAATTCAAGTCCATAATAAAAGGTGAGATGAGAAAATGCATTAGCTAGGCCCACGACCCGCAAAGGCCGTGTCTACGGAGTAGAATAAAGCTAAACTCTTAAAAGAGCCCATCAGCTCCATTTTTCGAGATTCATATGTCAAAACACTCCAAATTTTAGAATTAGGAGTCTAATGTCATGGTATGGCTTTGCTCAATATGCCATTACCTCTAACTTATGACGTGGGCCTAACGTCGGTCGATTGTGCAAGGTTTGATATCCGACACGAGGTCGGTCCTGCTCAATTTTTCTTTCCAGGCTCGAGCTTGCTCGACACTATCGATGCAGCCGAGCTCGACTGGGATTGGTTGTCGGTGAGTTAATTTCTTTAAGCCCAAGCTTGAACTGGTCGGTCCAGATCGGTGCACGATCTCTACCTCGAGCTTGAAACTCGAGCTCCGATGATATGGAGTTGAAGTGCATGTTCATGCTGTTTGATGATATTCCCGCGAGGTGCTCAAGCTAACAATTTTCAATGTTATTCAGTCTGATTTTTTCCTATTGATACCAATTATAGATTAATAAAATTTGTCATTTATAGAATCTTCTATATAAACATTTGTATGAATAGTTTTAAAAAAAAAAGTTATTCTACATTATGGGAAGCGTGATTCTCTCATGTCCACCGACGTTTTTGACAGGGCGTAGGCTTCTGCTTATCAGACAAGTTTTCCCCAAAATTCCACTCCATCATATGTATTTTAGTCCATGAGCGTGTACTAAACGTGTGCTTTTCAAGAAAAAAGAGCATCAGTAAGTGATTTTAAATGCATTTACTAAGGGAGAAATTCTTGAGATTTCTTATTAAACTATGTAATAAGATTCTTGCTATATAATGAACGTGAGGTACGGGAGAGTCCATCATACGCAAAACCATGTCATTCACGTCGAAATTTAGTTATTTTCAATTTACGAAAAGATGATGACCATCATCATCATTATTAAGATTATTAAATTATAAATGGTTGGCCAAGATAGACTTTCAAATGTCTTCGTCTTCGTGACAAAAATCTAATGGCTGTTGGGACCCCTATGTGTGTTCAAAGATATTCGAAACATATATGTAATCATCCTTCAAATCACTATGTTTGTTAAAGATATTCAAAGGATTATATGCAATAGTCATAATTATAAAGTCTAAATATGAGTATCCCAACATGTTAACATATCAATATAGTGTACTCTCTTTGCATGAAATGACCCATTTCGACAAGAGTAGGAGGCAATCATTAGGACAAGAGGGTCTAAATAAGGAATGACTCTCGGCAGACTTCCCAAATGGCTAATGGGGTAGGGAATTGTCTAAATTGCATATTAAATAGGGCAAGCTAGTTCATAAATTATATATGTGAAACTGAAATTAACTTATAAAAATGCATATTTTGATATAATGGTGATGCACTAGGGTGGGGTATTTTCAGGGAAATTGTCCACTTACACGTCAAATGACAAAATTGCGAGGCAAAGAAATCAATATCATTCAACTTTCCATTTGTCTTGGATGTGTATATAATCATTGTCCTAACAATGAAAATTAAATCATAATCAATTTCACAAAATTAAAGTTACCGAGAGTGAACATCTCAAGAGTCATATAAAACAAATTTTACTCACCTGTATCATTTCGTTGTCATAATGGTCAATCATATTGGATATAATAAGATGATATGATTATCGAGAAATTTTTATTTATTTTCCGAGGGATTTATTATGCGGAGATCAAACATCAGATCACGCCCGTGCCGATGCCTGTCACATCCGGATGAAGACGTTTAACGAGACAACTTGCCCGTGACGTCAAAATCGGATGTTCCGTTTCGTTCACGAACAGAGTCAACGCCACAGCTACGAAGACGGTTCTTGTTCAGTTTTCTCCCCACGTTTTTAAGGTATGCCCTCTAACTTTTATGATTTTTTTCTCTAATTAGGACAGGCAATATGTACGTAAGGGACGGTGCATTTTTAGAATTTTTTTAAGGCCATATTAGATTTTTTTATTGTCATTTTGTAGCACAACATATTTAAATCATTCGGATTAACTTGTTCGGTACATTGAATCTCTATATAAAGTCTCGCATTCTTAACCTCCCATTTGACCTCTAAGTCATTGTAGTATAAATTTGTAGATACTGTACAGATTTGACATGGCTGATCTTTTATGGGGTCAGTAGCAATTCTGAGCATTTACCATATATCCTAAACCTACGTGATTTTGCAAGGGTATGATATCTACTACTGGATATACAAAATTGCAGGAGCGACTTTACGTTAGTGACTTTATATTCTTCACAAAGAGAAATATTTTGGTAAAACGGCCCATATCGGATGCAAATTTCAAGTCACCTGCAAGACACATCTTCAATCAGTCCCAACCCTATAAGAGTTCGCAATATGAATTCCAAACCCATTCCGCAATCCGGAATAGAAACTTATGTAAGCCTTATTAGGGATTGGGAGGGGTCTGGAACTCTAATAGACATTGGCCCACCGCCAATCCTCATGATAATTTGACCAAACATTGAAACCTCAAAAATCGAATTATTATCTATTATAGTTGTATTTAGAAAGAAAGTTACAAAAAATTCCAAACTATACCAGTCATGACACATTTATCATGAACTTTTTTTTTTGTGTGTAACTTTTCTTTGTGACATAACAAATACAAAACTACTATTCTAATTTTTCTTTTGTGACATAAAATACCCAAAACTTGTACCTATATGACAAATTTACCATTTGTCAATATTTCATAGATTTTTAAGCCAAAATAATGTCCTTATTTTTTGCACTTAAGTCATGTGGGGTTAAATATGTCCAAAAAAGTTGAGGATAAATGTATCATAGTGGATATAGTTTGGATTTTTTGATGGCTTTTTCCCTTGTATTTAAAACCATATCACACATCAATCAAAAGATTAAATCCATTATTAGATTGCGGTGTAAATAATTTGAGCTTCCATTCCGTCATTTGACTGCAGAAAATAATGAGTTTTTGTCCTAGATAGACATCACATGCAAAAACTCCAAAAAGATCTTCACCGGAAAAAATTACCCTCAAAATTTTATTTCTCATGTTATGCCCCGATGTAATTTATTTTGTCCACCCTAACTTTTCAACATGCGGTAGGTTTAATGATCTTAAATCTTATCTTTCTAAGTAGGATTTTCAATTGAGTAAGTCACTCAGTCGAGAAGTCACGCGATCTATGACCCTGGAACTATGGCTCCGACACCGGGTGTGCGAACAATCCAACCAAGCCTTTCTTCATCCCCTATCGTGGCATTCGTGTATTCGCACTGCTGGCGTGCTCCTAGACTCGATGGTAGCTGACGTTCGAAATTCCTCCGACACTAGTCTTAGTCGTTGTGCTGTGGTTCCTCCCCGCTGAAATGATTTCGTATTTTCAATTGCTTTCCCAACTAGGACCACGACTCCCTTTATATTAACCCATCAATGCCTGCTAAATTTATTCATTCTTTTTCAAGTTAATTGCTTTCCAACTAGGGCCACTACTCCCTTTATATTAACCCATCAATGCTGGCTAAATTTATTCCTTCTTTTTCAAGTTAATTGCTTTCCAACTAGGGCCACTACTCCCTTTATATTAACCCATCAATGCTTTGCTAAATTTATTCGTTCTTTTTCAAGTTAATTGCTTTCCAACTAGGACCACTACCCCTTTGGATTGACCCATCAATGGCTGCTAAAGTTGTTCTTTCTTTTTTAAGTTAATTGCACAGGGTTGCTTCGTACTTTGTCGGGTCAATTTAGAAAAATAAAAGAAACGGTGGATTCTAGTCGTCTTGCTTTGATTGCCAAGTCAATTTATAATAACTAAAAGAGAATATGACGATGACTGAAGTTCGAACGGGAAAAGACATTGCTTCAACGTCTCTGCGGAATTTTCTCAGCTCTTGCCACATGGTGGGCCATCTTCTGTGCTTTAAGGGGCCTAAGAATGCTTTACAAGGTCCTCATTTCTTACATCTTTTTCTTAGAACATTAGTATTTATGTGAAATTCTAATTTGAGGCAAAGTGCACCTTGCGCAAAGGAGAAAATATCGGGTCAATGTGGAAAGTTATAACTGTGTCAATGACCTTTCCAATTCTGGTCCGAATTGAGAGAATTCTGTTCTTTATTGTGAAATAGCAGTAGTTAATATCCATTTGATTAGATGGGAGAGAAACTTCAAGGTTCATGGAGTCCAACATCTACTTGTGAAATTGGAATTCAACTAAATGAATTAAATAGCATAATTGCCATAACTTTTTGGATGTTCGAATCGGCAGAAATCCAACATTCAATCTAGAAAATTCGCACGACGGGTGGCAAAGCGGTAGTAACTTTTGATTCGAGAGGAGTTACAAGGACTATAATATCAATATGAAAAACTTGTTTAGAGCTCTATACCATTATCAATCGAGGGTTCTTTTCTATATATGTTTAAGTTTTAAATTTTTGTTCATTTTTTCAGACTTATTCTTCTTGCTTATGGTTATTTTAGAGTTTTTTTTTTTTTTTCATGTCATATAGGGTTTGGAGAGTACTTTCTAGACAACTCAGGGGCATGGGTAAATCCAGTAAATTCCATGAATTGGTCAAATTTAGGCATTGGGTCCATGTAGGTAATCCTTATCCAGAGTAGTTTGCATGCAATTCATTGATTTGAGAGGGTGACCTTTAATTTTCAACGTGAGATTCAACATCTTAATGGTCAATCGTTAGCGATTGCTTATGCTTGAGACGACTTGGCTCCGCAAAATTTCTAGAGAAGTTACTCCGCTCTTGCCCCATGGAGGGCCACCTTCTATGCTTTGGTGGGCCAAGAATGTTTTACAAGGTCTCCATTTCACACTCCTTTCTTCTTTGAATCTTAATTTTTATGTGAAATTATACTTTTGAGGCAAAGTGCATCTTTGTGCAAAGGAGAAAAAAGCCACTCAGCATGAAAAAGAAACGAAGTTCACGATAAAAAGTCATGACTCTTTCATGTATCTAGTCTCTCTCAAATGACCCTTCAACAATGGTTGTCAAGTGGTAAATATGTTGTGATAGTGAACCTAGTCTCTCTTAGATGACCCTTTCAACCATGGTTGTCGAGTGGTGAATACATCGTGATTGTGAACCTAGTCTCTCTCAAATGACCCTTTCAACCATGGTTGTCAAGTGGTGAATACATCATGATTGTGAACTTTTATTGGGTTATTTACATGTACGAATGGGAATAAATTACACAAAATTTGAAACGGTTACATAAGATCTGCCCTATGGAATACGTCAGGTTTTGGCGTACAATATCTACATGAGAAGCTACGTGGGGGCGCATGGACTCATGCTATGTAATATAGGAACTCAATTAAATGATTTAAATTTCGATAAAAAAATACTAAATGAATTAAGTAGCTTGTTTTTGGATGCAAACGTGGCTACCTAAACTTTTTGAAGAGTCCGGAGCTACGGGTCAAAAGCACCTACTCAGAAAACTCGTTCCGAGCTCTATGCTGTGGCCAAGCGATGGCTGATATATTTATTACATGCCTATTCCCCTGTTATTTTAGACTTTTGTTGATTTTTCCAAACTTCTTTACTGTTTAGGGTTATTTTCGGGTTTTCTCATGTCACCCAAGATTTGGAGCATATTTTTTTTAATAATTCTAGTTATGCAAAACGAGCAAAGTATGGAATGATCATATCAATAATCACATAATCACGGTTTAATCCATTTTCTCCTACTTTTAATGTATATACATCATGTGGCTATAGACCATTGTCCATCGATTGACCAATCCTTTTCCCTTAATCTTTTATATCCTTATCTTTATTTCACTTTTCTTTTGCCATATTAAGTCCGCTCCCCACAGATGCCCCTCCTGTCGTCAGCCGAGGACAGACGTTGCAGTATCCGAACACGGCACGCATGATTCAGACCCATGTGAAATCGTGTTTAGGTTGTCGTTGGCTTGACCTTGACTTTGCTATGGTCCTACTAGGTGGCTTTAAGGTAAAGTTCTCTGACTACGAACCCGTATTGACGTTTCTAGGTCAAGTTAAGAAGGACTCATGCAAATTTGTTTATTACGTGTAACACGGGCATGGAGTGCAAAAGGCTCGACAATCTAGAGGTCTATAAAAGCTCTTTTATAAGCCTGGTCGAGGGTCTTCGTCAATGCAAGTAGCATTACTCAGAAAAGCATGCGGAAAGCGGAAGATGGACATGCGACTCCGACTCCCAGTTTTTGAGTTGAAAACCCGTCCGATGACCAAACAACTAGGGCAACACTGGAGGACTCGATATTTGTCTGATTTATTTTCGTTTTAAGAGGGGAAAATGTCAAGAAGTAGGATCGTACAAGATTGATTTGCATTGACTTAGGGAGCGAATGGTAATTATTCTGGCCATAAATTGATTTATGAAAAAGAAATAGATTTTTTCAATTTCTATTTTTAGATGAGTTTCTAAGCAAAAATACACGTTTGATAACAATATAAAAATTTTACTATAAAAATAGAAATTTGTTTGATAACGTTACAAAATTTTTCCCTTTTGAATGGTGGTGACTAGCGGACAGCAACGATCGGTGATTGGCGATAGGTGACGGCCGACGGATGGTGGCGAGCGATTGGTAGACGGTGGTAGGAGGTGATAGATGGATGACCGATTCATAGTGAGGACAAACGATGAGAATAATTTTTATTTTTTATTTCTGTTTCAGAAATAGAAAAGTATAAAATTGTTACTTCGATTTTATTCAAACCTATTTTTAGAACAAAAATTTATTTTAGAAATAGAAAAATGAAATAATTTTATCAAACGGTTGTTTATTCTAGAAACAAATTTGGAATTGAAAAATTGTTTTTGGAACAGTGATTTGGGATAGAAGGAAAAAAAAGATCATTGCAAAAAATCTACGCTTTTTGAAGAATTGAGGTTTGTCATGCACCCCCTTAAAGCACTCGAAGAAGACCACGCTCCGCAAGCGATGCGGAGAACTCCATGTTTACCTATGAGTTAATTAAGCTAGAATGCTGTCGATGAAAAATTCTAGTGAAAAAAGAGTACACGTCCATGAGTAAATTTACTGTAAAAGACCAAGGATGAAATTCGAAAGACAAAAGAATGAGTAGAGCTCTAATCACTATAGATTCTGTGTTCGATTTACAACGGTTCCATCTTGGCTTGTGGTTTTAGAGTTTATCATTGTCATTTTGTGAACGGAGCCTCATCTGGAGTGTAGGGCGATTTGCATACATTGGTAATTGGGAAGTTGATCATCAAAAGATTTTAGACATTGTATTATGACAAGGCGCGGAGTATTAATTAATTATCACTTGATTTGGCTCCAGCAGTCATTATTTCGAGAATGTTGAGATATTATAATTTTGAAATTTTACATCGATTGTATAAAACAAAAAATAAAGTATTAAATAGACACGGACCACCAAGTCGGACGGCTCGAGCAGGGCATTTTGGACTCGTTGATTGATTGCATCCACAGTTTTGAGCCAAAACCATGGAATGAAGGAAATTCTGAAAGGAAATTTTTCTTTCTTCTTCTTATATATTCCAAGTCCTTCGATAACATGTCTAGAAATTTCTTTGCCAAGACCAAATGACCATTAAACCGTCTATTTTTTCTGTTATAATCGCATCAGTTTTACGTGCCACTGCCAATGCCCGCATGCCTCGCATCTTTAATTGGGTTAGTATCTTTATCGAGCTCTAACCCCAACTCTACCCTCTAAATGCTTTACATCCTGGAGATTCCGAGGTTCGAACAAGTTCGGGATGAAGTCTTTTAACGACTCGCTTAGGTCAAAATGAAGGAACCTTTGAAAGTAATTGTTTCTTTTCTTCTTATTTACAAGTCCATCGATGAAATGTCTGGATATTTAGACCCTATTTGATAACACTCTTGGAAATAACTAATTCTATACTTTGTTCTCCGGAACAAAAAAAAAAAAAAACATAAATCCATTCGATAAAATTTTTGTCCTTGGGAACAAAAAATTGTTTTTTCATTCTTGATAATGGATTTAGAACATAATCAATAATTAAAAAAAAAGTAGATTTTTGTTCATGGGAATAATTTTAGAATCAAGTCTAACTTTTTCTTTTCTCTTTTTTTCTTCTACTCTCCTTTTGTCTTCTTCTTCCTCCACCGGCCACTGTTGACCATCGGCTGACAAGGTTCAACAAGCTTGCCGGAGTCTCACCAAACTAGGGTGAGGTTTGGCAATCTTGCCAAAGCTCACTTGGCTACCGCAAGCCTCAACCTCGTAGATCTAGGCAAGGCTAAGCCTCATTGGGCTGGATGAGCCTCTCTTGACCACTAGCAAGGCTCCAACAAGCTCACTGGACCTCGCCCAGCTAGTTGTCGTCCACCACCATGGCCGGTGACCAGCCACAAAGGAGGAAGAAGAAGAGAAAAAGAAAAAAAAAAAAAAAATAAAAGTACTAAAAATTAAAGAAAACAAAAAAATAAGATATCTACCAAACATATTTGAAAACTCAGAAATTGTTCCCGGAAACAAAATGAAAAAAAGAAATATTTCTGAATAAAAATTATTTCCAAGAATAGAATAATTATCAAACACGCCTTTATTCGCAAAGACAAAATAACCATTAAGCCATCTATATTTTTGGTTAGAATTGTGCTGGTTTCACGCTTCTACGACCCTAATAATCTTTATTGATAGTTATATTTATGGGGTTAAAAGTCGAGAATTTTCTAAAATAATTTTCAGAATGTAAAATTTTTGTCCGATTAATTTTAAGGAATCATTTTGCAATTTTATTCAACGTTGACCCCAAATCTCTAGTCCTCTCCACAACCAATGTAGTGAAAATAGGTATAAAGTTGAGATGTAAATTCCTACACACAAAGATAATCTTTTCCCATATTACTTTTATAGGCTCAGACAATCAATAAATACTACCGTCGGTCTTGTTATATATTTTCTTATTAGAGGTTGCTCCAACAAGGTAAGTTTGTCGGCTCCTAGATTGCTCCTAAGTTTGGAGGCGTATGGTCCAAGAGGGTAGTTGCATATAGTAATTAAACAATCTTCACGTTACTGACAATCAATAAATACTACCGTCGGTCTTGTTATATGTTTTCTTATTAGGTTAACGAGGTTTTCGATATTATGTACAGACACCAAATGCAAACGACAAGCACAAAGCATGAGGTGGTGCAACAAGGTAATTAACTACGCATATCAAGAGGGTTATGAGCAAATTGTTGATAAAACTCCAAAATGGCATTTTCTTTTTGACCGCTTTCACGATTATGATCCATCGATCTATCCAATTTGACATGTATCAAATAGTAAACTATATTAATATGGCTAAAATATAAATATAATATACACATTAAGATAATTTTCTCTAAAATTAATATAATTCCTAATCCACTATTTCCACATACTATTACTTTCTGTAGCCGTTTTCAAGGGGACAGAAAAGACATGCCCAAGTTAGCCAAAAGCGAAAAGGCCGCAACTTATGCTCTTGAAATATATTTTGTACTTAAAAAATTCGTCAAATTAGACCAAAATGCGTCATCTCAATCCCATCCTCTCCTATATAAGGGACCCCGATCCTGGTGGTTTTTCTCAATCCCATCGCCTTGCTCTAGCCTCTTTAGGTGTTATTACTTCCCTGTCCAATCTTTATATAGGACCCCGATCTCTTCTTCTTCTTCTTCTTCTTCTTCTTCTCAGTTTAGCGTTTGCGTTCTGAGAAGGAGAATAGGAATGGATTTCTATTCCCAGCTGTTCCTTTACCTCTCCATCCTCTACGTCTCTCTTTACATTCTCTTCCTCGTCTTCCGAAAGAAATCCTCCGCGCCTAACCTGCCGCCTGGCAAAAAGGGATGGCCCATCATCGGCGAGTCCTTGGAGTTCGTCGGCACAGCCAAAAGCGGCTGCCCCGAGAAGTTCATAAATGACCGCACGGCCAAGTACTCCTCGGAGGTCTTCCGTACCTCGCTGCTCGGGGAAGACATGGCCGTGTTCTGCGGTGCCGCCGGCAACAAGTTCTTGTTCTCAGGCCAGAACAAGTACGTCACCACCTGGTGGCCCACCTCCATGAAGAAGGTCACCATCTTCCCCGAAACCATGGAGAAGTTCAACAAGGACGACCCCAAGAAAATGCGCAGCTTCTTGCCGGAGTTTCTGAAGCCCGAGGCGCTCCAATGTTACATACCTATTATGGACGCAATGACTAGGGAGCACCTGGAGAGTGACTGGTCTCCTTATAAGGAAGTGAAGGTATCTCCTTTGACAAAGAACTACACCTTTGCTTTGGCATGCCGTTTGTTCATGAATATTAAGGACCCTAAGGTCGTGTCGAAATTCGCCGACCCATTTGCTCGTATCGCTCCGGGATTCACTTCAGTGCCTATCAATATTCCCGGCACGCCATTCAACAAAGCAGTTGGAGGAGGAAAACTAATAAGGCAAGAGCTTCTCAACATTATTAGACAAAGGAAGCAGGAGATTTCGGAGGGAAAAGATGCAAACGCGAGGGACTTGTTGACTCGATTGCTAACCGAAGCAGATGACGACGGTAGTGTCTTTTATGAGATGAATGTCTCCAACAAGATCGTTGGATTGCTCATTGCAAGTCATGACACCACTAGTACGTCTATCACTGTAACAGTGAACTATCTAGCTTCGTTACCCCACATCTATGAGAGAGTTTACAAAGGTAACCGTCCTGTTCTTATTTCCATTGACAAGATGGCAACATCAATATGCTCACTTGGTTCATGTCAACAGAGCAAATGGAGATTGCAAAGTCTAAAGCCCCGGGTGAATTACTAAACTGGAATGATATCCAAAAGATGAAGTATTCTTGGAACGTGGCTTGCGAGTCAATGAGGCTAACTCCACCCGCACAAGGGGCATACAGAGAGGCAATTACCGACTTTAGTTTTGCCGGTTACACAATTCCAAAGGGATGGAAGGTAACTGTTTACTTATGACCCTATTTTCGACATGGTTTTTCAATGAGATAGAATCCTCAAGCAATGACAATATGTGTTTTGCTTGCAGGCATTTTGGACAGTTTATACAACTCACAAGAACCCCAAGTATTTCCCTGATCCTGAAAAGTTTGATCCCTCAAGATTTGAAGGAAATGGACCTGCACCTTTCACCTACGTTCCCTTTGGAGGCGGCCCTCGCATGTGCCCTGGAAAAGAGTATGCTCGGCTTGAAATACTTGTTTTCATCCATAATCTTGTGACCAAATTCAAACTTGAGAAGGTCATTCCGGATGAAAAGATTATCTACAATCCATCACCTGTCCCCGCCAATGGTCTTCTTATTCGCCTCCAACCCCTTAACCAATAGCGCTCATATATGGATACTCTCGTTGTAAACTTAAAATTTTGTTAATGTTTTCTATTGAAGTCTTTTTATTATATTTTTGCCAGTGTAATAATGTCACGTCCATAATATAAATGACATTTTGCATAATTTGTTTTAGATAATATCTATATTTTCTCTTATATATATAAAAATGTTGAAAATATACTTTGAGTTTGAGATCTTCTAATAAATATGGTCCAAGTTAAAGCATGTAACTCTCTAACGAACGTCCAAGCTTTGTTTTTGACTTTGTTTGGTCGTCCATTAATTTCTTTGCCCGCGTCACAGACGGTTTTTTTTTTTTAGTTCTTGCGACCGCTGCAAGTGAAAGAAATGAATGGTTTGGACGGTTCACTTTGGGGTTGTCAGACGCCTCATTAAATGAAGGAATGCGAGAAGAAGGCTTTTTATGTTGTCGCACATGGAAGATCTGACATGTTAGGTGCAAGAGAAATTGAAGAAGATAAAAGGACTGTAGGTTTTGTTTATCTTTTTCTACTTTGCATTAGATGCGGAAAGAGCAAAGGAGAGCCACGAGCTCTCCGTGCATCAAAGGACACAGAAAAGGGACACCACGAGCAGAGGGAGAAAAAAAGAGCGAAGGAGACTTCTCACGCTGCAATTGACAGGGACTTCTCTTGGTTATAAATAGAGGAGCCATTGAAGTACAAGTGCACCACCGTCCATTCGGTGGTCAAGGGAACAAAGAGTTCTTCTCGTGAGGAGATTTTTCTCGTTATAATTATATCCGAGTATTTTAATTAGTTAAATCCTTATGATTAAAATTTAATTTAATTTCTTAAGTAAGATTTCATTAGAAATTATGAAGAGTTAAATATTGCATAAGTTATTAGGTGTAATTTTTTTTTTTTTTGGTAAGGGTAAGAGATATATTAGCTATTGCAAAATGCAAGATAATTGTATAGCAAGGGGGCGCCTGCACCAACTTGCACTGAGAGAGAAACGCAATGAGTGGAGGGGTGCTAGGGGGGAGAGAAAAAAGCTGCGAAAAGGATATAGAGCATGGGGAAACACAAGCAGCAGAGAGTACACAAACAACTGCGGCCTGCACAAGGAGAGAACTACAAAAGCAGGACATCACAAAGGACCCAGGAGCCTTAGCTAGGCAGGACATCAGGAAGGAGGATGCCAAGGCACCCCTTTAGCCACAAGGGAGTGCACAACGAAAGTCTATAGAAGCCCGGCAACAGAAAAACCAAATCGACAATCTCAATTAAATAAGGAAGGGTGAAGGCCCCAGCTCAATTGAAGTTATTAGGTGTAATTGAGGTTCGGAAATACCGAAAAAGAGCATTTGAGTACTCGAGTGATTGAAATCTCTTTCTTGTAGAGTAGTTTTTGATATTCAGACAAAATCGCATAAATTCGATGTCCAATTTCCTTTTCTTTTTTCTACTAATTTTATCTGATTTGCTGATCTATATTCACAACAATATATGTGTGTGATTTTTTTCATTTATCTTTTTGTTTCCATTGTGTTGATTTTTTTGTCTTACATTATTTATTATTAATATTCCTTTTTTGTAACGACTGTTTATTATTAATACGAAGATGTGAGTTTCCTCTTTTTCATGGTTCTCTACAAAATTAAAGAAGTACCTTTTATATATAATAATAGGAAAAATAACATTACCCTAACCTTTGACCAAATTTGTACCAACTTTAGACTTTCTATCATTTTAATATGATGCTTGAATTATTACTAAATATGCAATGTAGTCTTTAAACTATTAAGAAATTCAATGTCATCCTTTCGTTAGCAATATTTGCTGACATGTCCTTTAATCTATCAAAAAATTGATGGCAAAATATAATTCCTGGTCTCATGTTCTTGCATTGTATTGACTCATCATTTTAGAAGTTCAACTCACTATTTAATATTTTAGGGAAAGTTACCTAAAATTTTCTAAATCTATTGTACTTTTATTAATTTAGTTGTAAACATTTCAATTATATCAAACAAGTCTTAAACCTTTTTAGTTTTGTCAATCAAATCTATTTGACCAATTTTAATAAGAAATCATTGACATGAATGTCAGTTGTCTTATATGATATGATCAGTACTAACATGGATATTTTTTAACAATATTTTAATATATATTTTTATTTTTTTTATAATTTTTTTGGAATTTTTTTCTTTTTTTTCTTTCATTTTCTTTGGACTTGGGTTAGCAAGGGCTGCCACACCCTCACTGGATGTGGCTGAGGGCCATTGCCTTGTCTGAATCTAGTGATAGCAATGTGGCCCTCTCTTGTGGCTGATGAGGGTCAAGAAAAGAAATGATAAAAAAAAATAAAAAAATTAAAAATTTCTAAAATTATTAATAAAAAAATATCCACTTCCTTATCCATTGTGCTATATGAGATAATTAATGTCCATGTCAGCGATTTCTAGTCAAATTGGCTAGATGAACTCAATTAATAAAATATGAAAAAAATTCAAAATTCAATTGTTATATTGAAATGTTTTTCCGATATTTCATTTCATCGAATAACGTCTAACTTGTTATTTGTTCAAAAAGTAGTACATTGACTTTATATAAATAGTTAAGGTTGAATATGAATGTTGCAGTTAAAAGACAAGTTGCTAGATATGTGTGAAGTCCTTATTGTTGATAAAATGTGCGTCGTTTTTGTTCCCCGTCACGAAAGATTCGCCGTAAATTTTTTGCACCACTTTCAAATACACTTTCAAAGAGGTTTTTTTTTTTAATGTTAATTGCGACTTATTTCAGCAAGTCTTGCTTTGATACTGGACCCGATCATAAGATTGACAATGAAAATATTATACTTCATTTTTTTTTTTTGTGTATTAGAAATGGGAAAAGTCAGCCAGATCTGAATCTATCCAACTTTACATAGACAATCTATTAAAATACGGTCATGTGATAAAAGTGTAATGTCAAATAATATCTCTTCCACCCATCTCTCTTTCATGCTCGATCCTGCCCTTCTCCCAAAAGAAAAGATATAAATTGACGTTGACCCCCACCATGACAAAAGTCGTTGTGACTGCCGCCTTCACCGTGACGGCCTTTCCTTCCCCTCTTCGGCCGATCTTGACGCACACGTTGGGTGCACACTTTGGAATTTGAAACCCCATTAGGCTCTCTCTCCCCGACCAAAGGTGGTGACATAATCGGAATGGATAGACGTGAATTGCAATTCACAACATGATTGAGCACTCACGACACGCACGTAGAGGAAATACTTTCAAAGTGTGTTTGGTTCAACATTTTGAAAACTTTTTGGGTTTCCAAAACTACTCAATGAAAATTTGGAGTGGTTGGCAATCATTTTCAATGGGTTTTGAGATGAAAGCTAGCCTTGAACCTTCAGCATTTTCGAAATGCTGAAGCGATAGATTAATGAAATTTGGTCAGTTTCCTATTTTTCCCTAAAAAGCTTATAAAAAGTCCAATTTTGCCCCTTTTGAAAAATGAAACCCTCAGTTATGCCTTGCCTCTTTCTTTTGTTTCGCTGGTTCTCTCTTCGCTCGACTGCTCCGTTCTTTGTATGTGCCGACTCACTCAACCAGACTGGATTATCCCCCGATTCCCACCATCAATCGGTTGAAGAAAACGAGTTTTTGGGTGTTGGAGGCAGGACCTTAGCTTGCCCATGGCGGTTGCCCTTGTGAGAATAGTAATCAATTATGGATCACAAAAATTTAAATCACAAATAATTATAAATTGTTGCAAGATCCATTTTCTCAAGAATTTATGACTCAAAATGTTTAAGCTGGAATTAAATAAAGTCTATCGCTTTTATCCTGCTCTGGTTCGGTGCTTATATCTCTTCCTTGGAGCTGAAGGGTCATGTGAGCTTAGATGAGACTCGTTTCCAGTGCTTATTATGATCATGTTCAACTAAAGGGTGATGAGACTTTTTCAGGACTCGACTACCTTGTACAGAGGATGTTCACTAGATGAGTGGACTGTATTGACTTGTCTTCCTCTTGCTTGATGCAAGCCAGTAGAATGAGATGCTGCTACAGATACAACATTAAAGATTTGCCCGTGGTAACCTATAGAGATAAGAGGTGTCAAATTATTTGATTATTTTGGGCATCGACTAGAAATCTCACTCTCGAGCAGTCATCCTAGATTTATGTTGTTTCACATCATCCTCAAATGCAGTCCATCATTTGTTAAAGCTCTATTTAACTTCTGCCGTTGCTGCTATATCACTTCCCATTACGGAAGCCTTGCGACATATCCTTCCTTCTGCTAGTGCCTTGTTCGGAAGACAAATCGTTATAAAAGAGGGCTTGAAGACTCAAGAAGAGGCCAGTGAGGGCCTGAAAAACCAAGAAGCCTGAAAAAGGAAGCCCAACAATTTCCTTGCACAGGAGCATAAGAGCAATGAAAGTCAAGTACTCTGCCATATTCAACTTGAAAACTTCTTCAAGGCATGATCTTGCCCTGGTTATGCAAGGTGTGTGAAACGAGATCATTGAAGACAGCTTGTCGTGATTCGTACGAGAAGGGCGTAGTTGTGGTTAGATGCGGCGGTTCCCTCATATATATGTGATTTTTTTTCATTTATCTTTTTATTTCCATTGTGTTGGTTATTATTATTTTTTTGTCTTACATTAACTGATTATTAATATCCCATTTTGTAATGAGTGCTTCTCATTTCATGATAAAAAAAGTCAATGCTTTGTGTGATTAATCATATGAAGATGTGAGTTTTCCTCTCTTTTTTTTCATGGTTCTCTACTAAATTAAAGAAGCACCTTTTGTATATAAAAATTGGAAAAATAACACAACTTCTAAACTTTGGCCCAATTTGCACGGTCAACTTTAGATTTTTAATTATTTAATATAATTCTTGAATTATTAGTGAATATTCAATGAGTCCTTAAATTACGTTAAGAAGTTCAGTATCGTTTAGTTCGAAGAAGAAAAAATATAACACTACCCCCGGATATGTAGGAAGCAATTATTCCTGATGTAACGTGTACGTCGGTTCTGTTCCACGTCACGTAGGATCCGGCAGATGATTCATTGAATTTAGTAGAGCGCAATTCAATGGAGAGCGACCTTAATGGGAGGAAGACCAGGCCTCTAATCTAGAATCCCTAGCTCATCTAGGCGCACCATGAACTTCTAAATCGGTTTCAAATGCAATTTCAAAGAGGTACTTTTTCTTTTTAATGTTAACTGTGATAGTTCTTTGTTATTTTTCAATCCGCAATAATTGATAGTGGGAATATCATACTTGATTAGAGAGCAGTGCATGGTATTTTGTCTTTTGTTCCTTGGTGTTCCATTTCAGAAAGGTTCTCTAAGTTATTTGAGTTTATTTTAACCCTCACGTGATTTTGTGGATAGTTTGGATAGTTTTATGTGGATAGTTTTATTTTAACCCTCAATTGATAATGGGAATATCAAATAATCGATTCGTGAATAAAATAAGACCATCAATATATAAGTTATTGTGGGTAGTTTTAATTTAACCCTCACGTGATTTTTGGATAATGCACATTAACTTAAGGTGATAAAAGAGCTAATTTAAGCCTTCAAGAAATGCAATCCTAAAGATTAATGTAATTAATTAACCACGTTTCTAGGATGTGGAAATGCTGTACACAATCTATTTTGCTTTTCTGTTTTTTATGCAAAATTTATAAGTTGGCATTATGGAAATTTTCATACAAGTCTTTATTTGCACCTACTCAGCATAAGAGGGAACTCTCTCAAATAAATATAATTTCGGATTCAGATCCATCTTCCCATATGTAGGCCCCATTTAATACAGTGATGTTATGACGTATTACTTATAGAATGTATTTCAATCAAAATCCAAATTTTCTTTTTTGTAGGAAATTATAGATGAAAAAGAGCGTGCGAAGACTTGACTTAGCTCGTGCCTCGTAGCTTCAAAAATTCAGAAGAAAATAAACATGACTGAAGTCAAAAGTAACAGAAGACTTGGCTCCAAAAATTTTAGAAAATTGATCAGCGCGTGCCACGTGGTAGGCCATCTTCTATACGTTGGGGGTCTAGAATGTTTTACAAGCTCCTCATTTCTATATTTTTTCTTTTTGAAAAATAAATTACGTTAAATTCTACTTTGAGGCTAAGCAAAAAATGCAAGTCAACGAGGGAAGTTATGATTGTGTCATATGACAATTCTCTTGATGACCCTTTCAAATTGCAGTCGGGATCAAGAGAATTCTATTCTCTATTGTGAAATAGTAGGTTATTAACATCCATTTGATTAGACGGCGGAGACCTTCGAGGTTCAAGGTTGTTAGGAATATCGGATTCCCAAAAATCGGATTCGACACTAAATCAAATCCCTAAAATAAGTGCGGAAGATGAGCTCGGGAAAATCACATGTATCACCGATCCTAAGGCACATCACATAATCGAACGTACTTTGTTGGCCACAAATTAAACACTGACGCTGATATGAGGAAGAAAAACTGATTCCGTTTGATCCGATGATGTCAATTTGCCTTGAAGGGAAGAGAGTGTCATCTCTTTTGTTACTGTTTTTCTTTTGGAGGGAGAGAGGGAGGAGGAACGTACGTACTGTCAAAAGGTGCGTTCCTCCCTCTCTTTTCCCCCTTAAATACGTCATCTCCAAAGGACGTGTCCTTTCGGTAAAAGACGTTCCCCCAAAAGTTACAACCCTTCAACATATCCCTCCATCCATGGGCCCTAATCTTGTGGGTCAAGCTTTTAGGCCCAACATGGGCGGACGGGCCAACTTAAGCCTATCATAATTAATTAATAAATAAAACCATCATCTCCCACTCGCATATGATGGGCCGAACAGGATCCTCTTTACCTCTCTTAAACATTCATACTGGTGAATAATCTGTGCGACCAGTATACTTTGAGAGCTCATTGCTATACATCTGTTAGGAATATATAGTAACTCATAATGGGCATCACACTTTAAGTAGATTTAGTATGCAGTACCCTATATCGATTATCAATCGATTACATTTATATCTCTCTTGATCTCTTTTAAATAATGATATATATATATTGTATTTACAATTATGATTATCCCAAAGACAGTCATAATTGGTCGACCAGTGAATACAAAATTACAATGTGATTCTCCAAATTCGATCTTTCTCTTTCCTTCAAACTCTCAATTTCAGTTCAGCTTGCTTTTCTAGAAATGTCCCATTAGATCGAATCAACTCATGACCATTGGCAACATCCTAAGATAGTAAACACTAAATAGAAATATTGAGAATAAGTAAAAGTCATGAGGGCACTAAAATTGAGGAACTATTTTCCTCAAGAGTCTCACACGGCATAAAAGTTGAGATCAAACTTTTGCCACTCTTATTGGTCGTCTCATGCATATGTAGTATGAAATACGTATTACGGTATTAACTCATTTCCCATTGAGCGTATGTCTACACCTTCAATACCGTACATATGATAGTTCAGACATATCCAATGTCTAACTTGAGTTTACGTATCTACTCATTCACAAAATTTATCAGAATTTACATCTGGCATTTTAGACAGATAAAGTAAAATATGTGGGGTATTTTACTTTCGGACATAGTACATATCATGTCTTCATATTAACACTTAGTTAAGGCAACATATATATTTTAAACTTGAGCTCTCGATTATCACCTAGATAATAAGCTTAAAAACCGTCTCATCTCTATTTATTATAGTAAATAGAGGCAATTACCCGTGTGAGTGGACTAATCTTATATCTGTCCAACATACTTTCTCAACTTAATGTAATGCACTGAATATTAAGATGCATAAAGGTTAAATAAAGATTTATAGGCATTAATAAATGTGAACAACTCATGGAAATTACAATATCCAATACGTTAGACTCTACGCAATCTTAGAGATTTTACATGACCACAAAACACATCTCTAGGTATTGGCTTTGTCATAGGATCTGCTACCATTCTATGCGTAGATATGTACTGTAAGTTCACATCCTTTCGTACAATCATATCTTTGACAAAGTTATACTTTGTATTTGTATGTTTGGTTTTGCCATGATATTTTAGATCTTTGGTGTACACTGTAGCTGCTTAGCTATCATAGTTAACTAATAATGGATTTGTAGCTTTCTCAATAACACCTAAATGATCCAAAAATCTCTTAAGCCAAACTCCTTCTTGTATTCTGCTGATAATACCATGAACTTAGCTTTCATCATGGACAAGGCTATACACGTTTGCTTCTTACTGTTTCATGATATGGCACCATTGTTCAGTAAGAAAGCAAAACAAGAGGTAGATTTCCTTTCATCTAAATCTCCTTCCCAATTAGCATCTGAATAGCTTTTAAGTCGCAGATCATTTCCTTAGTAATTCAGCTTGTAATCAGCAGTTCTCTTCAGATACCTCAATATTCTCTTAACGGCTTTTCAATGTGTTTGACCTAAATTGGATTAGTATCTACTCACCATTCCAACTGCAAAACATATGTCAGGTCTTGTACACATCATAACGTACATCAAGCTCCCAATAGCACTAACATAAGGAACATATTTCATTTGTTTATTCTCTTGTGGAGTCCTTGGACACAGTTTATGGCTCAATCATTCACCTTTTGCAATAGGAGTGTCTATGAGTTTACAATTTTGCATACGAAATCGTTCAAGAACCTTATTTATATATGTTTCTTGCAAAAGAGATAACGACCTTTTCAAATGATCTCTTGAAATCTTAACTCCAAGAATGTATGCAGCCTTACCCATATCTTTTATCTCAAAGTTGGAAGATAACCAACTTTTGATGGTATTAACAAACTCAATATTGCTTCCGGCAATTAGTATATTATCAACATATAATGATATGATCATAAATTGATCTTTGGATCTTTTGATATATACACAATGATCCTCATCAATCATTGTAAAATCATATGCCATTATGGCATTATGAAAACGTATATACTACTGTCTTGATGACTACTTAAGACCATATATCAATTTCAAAAGTCGACATACTTTTTCTTCTTGGCCTTTTCTAATGAAACCAACTGGTTGTTCCATATATATTTCCTCATCCAATTCTCTATTGAGAAAAGCAATCTTTACATCCATTTGATGTAATTCAAGATCTATACTTGCCACTATTGCCAGAATAATGCGAATCAAGGTAAATCTCACAATAGGAGAAAATGTTTCTCATAATCAATTCCTTCCTGTTGATTATACCTTTCTGCCACAAGGCGAGCTTTATATTTCTCTATCGAGCCATCAGCTTTATGCTTTATTTTGAGAACCCACTTGTTCCCAATAGCTTTGCGTCCTTTTGGAAGATCAACCAGTTCCCAAACATGGTTTGACTTCATTGACTCAATTTCCTTTCCCATTGCATGCATCCATTTTTCCTTACTAGGGCAACTTAAAGCCTCATGTATATTTCTTGACTCATCCTCATCTTGTGGGACAATCATAAAAGTTCCCCTTCAATGCCAAAACGTTGACGAGGAATACTTTTGTGACTTGTTCGCTGTATGGGAGATTGTACACTTTGCACATCATTCCCCATTATGCTCCCACTAGGATTAGATAATGATGATGCCGTCTCATCATGTGGTTGTAATTGAGAATGAGTTGAATTTAATTCATTACTTCTCATATTACTCCCATTTGGACGAACTCCACTAACATCATTATCTTGATTCAAGGTTTCAAATAGAGAGTAATTTTCACCTATTTCGCTCTTCTTAGGAAATTCATTCTCTAAGAATGTGACATTCCGTGATTTAAATTCAGTTATACTCCCATTTTTCTACTAATCTATGAACACATACCCTTTCGAGTGTTTAGAGTATCTTATGAAAATACTCTTATTTCCTCTAGGACCTAATTTCCCAAACTTGTGAGAGGGTTAATGAGTATAGGCAGCACAACCCCATGGCTTAAGAAAAATTAAGTCTGGTTTTCTACCTGTCCATAACTCATATGGAGTGGAAGTAACTGATTTGGAAGGCACTAAGTTAGTATATATGCAGCAGTCAACAATGCATCACTCTAAAAAGTGATAGGTAAGTTAGCATGCGCCATCATAGACCTAACCATTTCTAGTAGGGTTCTGTTTCTTCTCTCCGCAATACCATTTTGTTGAGGAGTATATGGAATAGACGACTATCTTTCTATTCCTTTCTCATCACATAATTTTCTGAACTCATCAAATAAATATTTTCGACCTCGATCGGATCTCAATGCTTTTATTTTCTTGTCTAATTAATTTTCTACCAAGTTCATAAACCTTTTGAAACAACTTAATGCTTCAGATTTATGAGAAATCAAATAGACATATCCGAATCGAGTATAATCATCTATAAAAGTGATGAAATAAACAGTCACATACCTTCCTCTCATATTCATTGGACCACAGACATCAGAATGGATTAAATGTAGAGAAAATTCAGCTCTTTTACCTTTTCCAAATGGTTTTCTTGTCGTTTTCCCTACTAAGTAATGCTTACATATAGGCAAATCGACTTTTTCAATGTTGCCTAACAAGCCCTTTTTGGCTAGTCTATTCATACGTTGTTGGCCAATGTGACCAAGTCTAGCATGTCACACACTCACATCATTATCATATGAATTAGGAGACGTGAAAAGGGAATAACAAACATTGGCATTATTATAGTCAACATTTGATACAATAAAATCATCTAGAAAATTACCACAACCATAGTAATTTGTATCTAAATACAAATCAACACCACTATTATGGAAGTTCATATTAAAACAAAGTTTAACCAACACTAAAATAGATACAAAATTCCGATGAATCTCCGGAGCATACAACACATCATGTAGGAACAAAGTGTGTCCACCATGCATGTTCAATTGACAGATGTCAATCCCTTTTACTTCTACTCTAGAGTTGTTTCCTACATAAATCCACTTAGTTCTAATCGGTATTTGTCGGAATTCCACGAAGGATTCTCTATCCTTCGCTACATGGTCTGTCGCTCCTGAATCCACAGTCCACAATGGATTAGACTCAGTTAAGAATACATAACTCGACATATAAGCAAAGTTCTGAAAAGTACAAGGGATGTATACCTTCTTTGGCTTACAAAAGTCGCGAGCATAATGACCCCTCTTGTTACAATTGTAACATTTCACCCTTGTAAGCTTCTTCATTCGATGACGCTTTCCTCTTTCATGTTGATCAAGCTTAGGTTTCTTCACTAAAGGACCTGCTTCCTTACCTTTCCCTTTATCGAACCAGTTAGGACGTTTGCGCTTGGAGCTCGAAGCTCCATGTGAGCTAGAACCAGCATGATAGATTTCAGTTTTCGGCTTAGCCGCCAAGAGGCGGTTCTCTTCCAGCTCAAGATGACGCACTGCATCCTCAAAGGTTTTGATAATCTCATTATGGGTTAGGTGCACCTTCATATGCTCCTAACTCTAAGGTAAGGAACGAATCACTGCTTACACTCGCTGCTCATCAGTCAGGACATGGCCAGCATCTTTCAACTCATTAATCATGTTTGACATCTTTCTAAGATGTTGCTTTATGGTTTGATCATGAGGCTTCTTATAAGAGTCAAACTTAATAGTGAGCTGCCTTAGTCCGGTCACCGAAATATGACCAAATCTTGCTGTCAACGCTTCCCACATTTCCTTGGCAGTCTCAAAACGCCTAAACTCTTGCATGATGTCATTTTCCATGCTACTCAGCAACGTAATGCGAGCAAGAGAGTTCTTTATTTTCCATGCAACCAATGCTTCCTTATCTCTCTTGTGTTGTGCAGTGTTTCCTTCTTCAGATTCTACCATAGTCATGTTAAGAGCTTCTATTGCCTCTTGCTCTTTCAGCACATATTAGATTTTCATGTGCCATATTTCATAGTTATCACAATTGAGCTTCTCACATTTGTTCAGCTTAGCAACTATGCTCTTTGTGGCTGAAGCCATTGATCTGAACATATCAGACATATATGCACGAATTATTAATGCCTATCATTTATGCACTATTTTGGACAAAACCATCATATTAATGAATAATTTCAAGTAAGGTTTTAGAATTAAAAAGTCATTATGTTTCCAATCATCATCAAAAATCTTAACTTGGAGTTATTATTAATATAACATTCTATGCAAAATAAATTCTTTGAAATTACAAAAATTTCTATGAACTTTCTACAACACTTAATAATAACAGAAAGTAAATAGTACTTGATATCAAACAATGATATAATAATAATGCTTTCATATAATACAACTAACATATTAGTTGCTACACTAACAATAACTAGGTAGATAACATTACATAGGATGTCCACAAAGCACAATAAATAAAGACCAACCAAAACATCTAGCACCAAGTCAATATACGAACTGGGAAAGATCAGCCAAAACATCTAGCACCAAGTCAATATACGAACTAGGAAAGATCAGCCAAAACATCTAGCACCAAGTCAACATACGAATAGATAATAATCATCTATAAAAGCCATCACAATATTCCTATATGAAGCGGCTTTGTTGACATTCCAAATGCGATTCAACACTCCTTGCCATTCTAGTGGAAGAGTGTTCATGAAAAATCGCACAATTTCAGATTGTGACATGGGACGACCATTCCATATGACCTTTTAAATTTTCCCGTTGACTTCAAGAACATGATCTATTATGTCCCCGCTCTCCCATCGATAATTATTCAAATCGGCTATCAACTTTGAAAACCTTTCCTTTTCTTCGTCGGTAATTGCGCGAATAGGTGTGCGCAATTTAAGGGGAGGGATTGTTCCTGCAACAAATATAGAACAAAAAGGGATTACATATAATCCATATAGACATAATTGAAAAAGAAACACATTCTTTTCCTCTTTTTTTTGGTCAACGGTCAACGGTCGTCAACGGTTAATGGTTAGTTGGTTAAGGTCAATCGGGACGGATGGACCGACTTGGTATGTGCGGCACGCTTGCGCAGCTAACGCGTGCTGCGCACGTGCGTCGCACGTGCGCGCGTCGGGCCTGCGCGCGTGTGTGATGCACGCGCCTACGTGTTTGGATCGGCGCGTGCGAAAACCGCATACAGAATTTCCTCTCTGCAGAACTCTCTCGGGTTGGGGACTTGTTGCTCTATATGCAGTCTTCAAAAAGAAAGGTTTGCAGAGAGGAAACAAAGGATGGCCTAGAATAAAGTACTAATGAGATGAAATGATGTACATTTTTGTCATTTTCTTCGGAGATTAATTGTGGGAAAATAATGCTTAGATGTCGAGAAGCTTTTAGTACGAGTATTTAGACATATGTTTAATTTGGAAAAATAATTATAATTTAGGTAACATCGTGAGATCAAGATCAGCCTTCAAATTTTGACACCCCTAGTGAGTATTATGCTCTCTGTTTTATCTTTTCAACGAAGCAGGAAGTTAAAACAGCTCCTCAACCCGAGGCAATCTATTCATCGATAGAACGGGATAGAACGAAACACACCTGATGGAAGTATCTGAACTCGGCACCTACAGCAACAAGTCCCCACACTGAGAAGCTTTGGCGCCCTGTTATTGGATCCACATGTGAGTTCACCTGTCTCATCTCATGAAAGGTTTGAGGTTCGTTTAGGAAGACGAAATGGACGCCGTCCAAGCTTTCCCCAAGAATGCCAACCAAATTGACGGAGGAGGTTGGCCCATAAAAGCTAAGCGCAACCTCATCACAATGAAAATCGAAAGAAAGATAATATTGGCCTGAGAAATGCGCGGCCATCTCACCGGCGTTCATTGTGCGAGTGAGTGAGGGGTTCATCCTGCAAGCGGGTGAGGGGCGATGAGGGAGAGTTGCAGAGAAAAAAAAAACCTAATGCGATCGAGGCTCTGCACGTCGTTCTTTAGAGTAGGAATTCATCGAAACGAAGAAAGAAGCTAAATGGAGGGGGCGGGGTGATTTTTGGTAAGATTCGCATGTGTAAACACACCAAGGAGATGGCAACATGGGCAAGCAAGGACGATTATGGCAACATTGGCAAGCAAGAAAAGATTAAGTTTGAGGTCACATCATTATGAGCTGAAGTCAGCTAGCGCGTGCCGCGCACGTGCGACGCACGTGCGTGGGTCAGCCTTGCGCGCGCGTGCGACGCACGCGCCTGCATCTTTGGATCCGCGCGTGCGTTGCACGCATCGAAGATCACATATAGAATTTCCTCTCTGTAGACCTCTCTCGGGTTGGGGACTTGTTGCTCTGTATGCGGTCTTAAAAAAAAAAATTATGCAGAGAGGAAACAAAGGATGGCCTAGAATAAAGTACTAATGAGATGAAATGATGTACATTTTTGTCATTTTCTTCGGAGATTAATTGTGGGAAAATTATGCTTAGATGTCGAGAAGCTTTTAGTACGAGTATTTAGACATATGTTTAATTTGGAAAAATAATTATAATTTAGGTAATATCGTGAGGTCAAGATCAGCCTTCAAATTTTGACACCCCTAGTGAGTATTATGCTCTATGTTTTATCTTTTCAACGAAGCAGGAAGTTAAAACAACTCCTCAACCCGAGGCAATCTATTCACCGATAGAACGGGATAGAACGAAACACACCTGATGGAAGTATCTGAGCTCGGCACCTAGAGCAAAAAGTCCCCAGATTGAGAAGCTTTGGCGCCCTGTTATTGGATCCACATGTGAGTTCACCTGTCTCGTCTCATGAAAGGTTTGAGGTACGTTCAGGAAGACGAAATGGACGCCGTGCAAGCTTTCCCCAAGAATGCCAACCAAATTCATGGAGGAGGTTGGCCCATAAAAGCTAAGCGCAACCTCATCACGATGAAAGTCGAAAGAAAGATAATATTGACCAGAGAAATGCGCGGCCATCTCACCGGCGTTCATTGTGCGAGTGAGTGAGGGGAACATCCTACAAGCGGGTGAGGGGTGACGAGGGAGAGTTGCAGAGAAAAAAAAACCTAATGCGATCGAGGCTCTGCATGTCGTTCTTTGGAGCAGGAATTCATCGAAACGAAGTCAGAAGCTAAATTGAGGGGGCGGGGTGATTTTTGGTAACATTCGCATGTGTAAACACGCCAAGGAGATGGCAACATGGGCAAGCAAGGACGATTATGGCAACATTGGCGAGCAAGGAAAGATTAAGTTTGAGGTCACATCATTATGAGCTGAAGTCAACTAGCGCGTGCCGCACACGTGCGACGCACGTGCAACGGACGTGCGTGCGTCGGCCTTGCGCACGCGTGCGACGCACGCGCCTGTGCCTTTGGATCGGCGCGAGCGTTGCACGCATCTAAGATCGCATATAGAATTTCCTCTCTGTAGACCTCTCTCGGGTTGGGGACTTGTTGCTCTGTATGCGGTCTTAAAAAAACAATTCTGCAGAGAGGAAACAAAGGATGGCCTAGAATAAAGTACTAATGAGATGAAATGATTTACATTTTTGTCATTTTCCTTGGAGATTAATTGTTGGAAAATTATGCTTCGATGTCGAGAAGCTTTTAGTACGAGTATTTAGACATATGTTTAATTTGGAAAAATAATTATAATTTAGGTAACATCGTGAGGTCAAGATCAACCTTCAAATTTTGACACCCCTAGTGAGTATTATGCTCTCTGTTTTATCTTTTCAACGAAGCAGGAAGTTAAAACAGCTCCTCAACCCGAGGCAATCTATTCACCGATAGAACGGGATAGAACGAAACACACCTGATGGAAGTATCTGAGCTCGGCACCTAGAGCAAAAAGTCCCCAGACTGAGAAGCTTTGGCGCCCTGTTATTGGATCCACATGCGAGTTCACCTATCTTGTCTCATGAAACGTTTGAGGTACGTTCAGGAAGACGAAATTGACGCCGTCCAAGCCTTCCCCAAGAATGCACACCAAATTGACGGAGAAGGTTGGCCCATAAAAGCTAAGCGCAACCTCATCACAATGAAAATCGAAAGAAAGATAATATTGGCCTGAGAAATGCGCGGCCATCTCACCGGTGTTCATTGTACGAGCGAGTGAGGGGTTCATCCTGCAAGCGAATCAGGGGCGAAGAGGGAGAGTTGCAGAGAAAAAAAAAACCTAATGCGATCGAGGCTCTGCACGTCGTTCTTTGGAGTAGGAATTCATCGAAACGAAGAAAGAAGCTAAATGGAGGGGGCGGGGTGATTTTTGGTAAGATTCGCATGTGTAAACACACCAAGGAGATGGCAACATGGGCAAGCAAGGACGATTATGGCAACATTGGCGAGCAAGGAAAGATTAAGTTTGAGGTCACATCATTATGAGCTGAAGTTAGCTAGCGCATGCCGCGCACGTGCGAAGCACGTGCAACGCACATGCACGAGACGGCCTTGCGTGCGCATGCGATGCACGTGCCTGCGTCTTTGCATCGGCGCATGCGTTGCACACATCGAAGATCACATATAGAATTTCCTCTCTGTAGACCTCTCTCGGGCTGGGGCCTTGTTGCTCTGTATGCGGTCTTAAAAAAAAAAATTCTGCAGAGAGGAAACAAAGGATGGCCTAGAATAAAGTACTAATGAGATGAAATGATGTAAAGTTTTGTCATTTTCTTAGGAGATTAATTGTGGGAAAATTATGCTTAGATGACGAGAAGCATTTAGTATGAGCATTTAGACATATGTTTAATTTGGAAAAATAATTAGAATTTAGGCAACACCATGAGGTCAAGATCCGCCTTCAAATTTTGACACCCCTAGTGAGTATTATGCTCTCTGTTTTATCTTTTCAACGTAGCAGGAAGTTAAAATAGCTCCTCAACCCGATGCAATATATTGACCGATAGAACGGGATAGAACGAAACACACTTGATGGAAGTATCTGAACTCGGCACCTAGAGCAACAAGTCCCCAGACTGAGAAGCTTTGGCGCCCTGTTATTGGATCCACATGCGAGTTCACCTATCTCGTCTCATGAAACGTTTGAGGTACGTTCAGGCAGACGAAATTGACGCCGTCCAAGCCTTCCCCAAGCATGCCATCGAAATTGACGGAGGAGGTTGGCCCATAAAAGTTGAGCACAACCTCATCACGATGAAAATAAAAAAAAAGATAATATTGGCCTGAGAAATGCGCGGCCATCTCACCGGCGTTCATTGTGCGAGCGAGTGAGGGGTTCATCCTGCAAGCGGGTGAGGGGCAATGAGGGAGAGTTGCAGAAAAAAAAAATAACCTAATGCGATCGAGGCTCTGCATGTCGTTCTTTGGAGCAGGAATTCATCGAAACAAAGTCAAAAGCTAAATGGAGGGGGCGGCGTGATTTTTGGTAAGATTCGCATGTGTAAACGCGCCAAGGAGATGGCAACATGGGCAAGCAAGGACGATTATGGCAACATTGGCGAGCAAGGAAAGATTAAGTTTGAGGT
Organism: Eucalyptus polyanthemos subsp. polyanthemos; assembly: GCA_017140185.1. Classification (NCBI taxonomy): domain Eukaryota; kingdom Viridiplantae; phylum Streptophyta; class Magnoliopsida; order Myrtales; family Myrtaceae; genus Eucalyptus; species Eucalyptus polyanthemos. The sequence continues at coordinate 17,813,601 of CM029460.1, read as the reverse complement.
CACATCATTATGAGCTGAAGTGAGCTTGCATGTGCTGCGCACGTGCGACGCACGTGCGCGCGTCGGAACTGCACGCGCGTGCGGCGCTCGCGCCTGCGCCTTTGGATCGGCGCGTGCGTTGCACGCATCGAAGATCGCATACATAATTTCCTCTTTGCAGACCTCTCTCGGGTTGGGGACTTGTTGCTCTGTATGCGGTCTTCAAAAAGAAAGGTCTGCAGAGAGGAAACAAAGGATGGCCTAGAATAAAGTACTAATAAGATGAAATGATGTACATTTTTGTCATTTTCTTCGGAGATTAATTGTGGGAAAATTATGCTTAGATGTCGAGAACCTTTTAGTACGAGCATTTAGACATATGTTTAATTTGGAAAAATAATTAGAATTTAGGCAACACCGTGAGGTCAAGATCAGCCTTCAAATTTTGACACCCCTAGTGAGTATTATGCTCTCTGTTTTATCTTTTCAACGAAGCAGGAAGTTAAAACAGCTACTCAACCCGAGGCAATGTATTCACCGATAGAACGGGATAGAACGAAAAACACCTGATGGAAGTATCCGAGCTCGGCACCTAGAGCACCAAGTCCCCAGACTGAGAAGCTTTGGCGCCTTGTTATTGGATCCACATGCGAGTTCACCTGTCTCGTCTCATGAAAGGTTTGAGGTACGTTCAGGAAGATGAAATGGACGCCGTCCAAGCCTCCCCCAAGCATGCCATCGAAATTGACGGAGGAGGTTGGCCCATAAAAGCTGAGCGCAACCTCATCACGATGAAAATCGAAAGAAAGATAATATTGGCTTGAGAAATGCGCGGCCATCTCACCGGCGTTCATTGTGCGCGCGAGTGACGGGTTCATCCTACAAGCGGGTGAGGGGCGACGAGGGAGAGTTGCAGAGAAAAAAAAAACCTAATGCGATCGAGGCTCTGCACGTTGTTCTTTGGAGTAGGAATTCATCGAAACGAAGTCAGAAGCTAAATCGAGGGGGCGGGGTGATTTTTGGGAAGATTTGCTTGTGTAAACGCGCCAAGGAGATGGCAACATGGGCAAGCGAGGACGATTATGGCAACATTGGCGAGCAAGGAAATATTAAGTTTGAGGTCACATTATTATGAGCTGAAGTCAGCTGGCGAGTGCTGCGCACGCGCGACGCACTTGCGACGCGCGTGCGCGCGTCGGGCGTGCGCGCGCGTGCGACACACGCGCTTGCGTCTTTGGATCGGCGTGTGCATTGCATGCATCGAAGATTGCATACAGAATTTCCTCTCTGCAGACCTCTCTTGGGTTGGGGACTTGTTGCTCTGTATTCAGTCTTCAAAAAGAAAGGTCTGCAGAGAGGAAAGAAAGGATGGCCTAGAATAAAGTACTAATAAGATGAAATGATGTACATTTTTGTCATTTTTTCTTCGGAGATTAATTGTGGGAAAATTATGCTTAGATGTGAGAACCATTTAGTACGAGCATTTAGACATATGTTTAATTTGGAAAAATAATTAGAATTTAGGCAACACCCTGAGGTCAAGATCAGCCTTCAAATTTTGACACCCCTAGTGAGTATTATGGTGTCAATTTTATCTTTTCAAGGAAGCAGGAAGTTAAAACAACTCCTCAACCCGAGGCAATCTATTCACCGATAGAACGGGATAGAACGAAACACACCTGATGGAAGTATCTAAACTGGGCACCTAGAGCAACAAATCCCCAGACTGAGAAGCTGTGGTGCCCTATTATTGGATCCACATGCGAGTTCACCTGTCTCGTCTCATGAGAGGTTTGAGGTACGTTCAGCAAGACGAAATGGACGCCGTCCAAGCCTTCCCCAAGAATGCCATCGAAATTGATGGAGGAGGTTGGCCCATTAAAGCTGAGCGCAACCTCATCTTGATGAAAATTGAAAGAAAGATAATATATGCCTAGGAAATGCGCGGCCATCTCACCGGCGTTCATTGTGCGAGTGAGTGAGGGGTTCATCCTGCAAGCGGGTGAGGGGCAACGTGGGACAGTTGCAGAGAAAAAAAAAACTTAATGCGATCGAGGCTCTGCACGTCATTCCTTGGAACAGGAATTCATCGAAACAAAGTTAGAAGCTAAATGGAGCGGGCGGGGTGATTTTTTGTAAGATTCGCATGTGTAAACGCTCCAAGGAGATAGCAACATGGGCAAGCTATGACGATTATGGCAACATTGGCGAGCAAGGAAAGATTAAGTTTGAGGTCACATCATTATGAGTTGACGTCAGTTGGCAAGTTCCGCGCACGTGCGACGCACGTGGGACGCGCGTGCAATGCACGTGTGTGCGTCGGCCGTGCGCGCGCGTGCGACGCACGCGCCTGCGTCTTTGGATCGGCGCATGCGTTGCACGCATCAAAGATCGCATACAGAATTTCCTCTCTGCAGACCTCTTTGGGGTTGGGGACTTGTTGCTCTGTATGCGGTCTTCAAAAAGAAAGGTCTGCAGAGAGGAAACAAAGGATGGCTTAGAATAAAGTACTAATCAGATGAAATGATGTACATTTTTGTCATTTTCTTCGGAGATTAATTGTTTGAAAATTATGCTTAGATGTCGAGAAGCATTTAGTATGAGCATTTAGACATATGTTTAATTTGGAAAAATAATTAGGATTTAGGAAACACCGTGAGGTCAAGATCAGCCTTCAAATTTTGACACCCCTAGTGAGTATTATGCTCTCTGTTTTATCTTTCCAACGAAGCATGAAGTTAAAACAACTCCTCAACCCGAGGCAATCTATTCACCGATAGAACGGGATAGAACGAAACACACCTGATGGAAGTATCTGAACTCGGCACTTAAAGCAACAAGTCCCCAGACTGAGAAGCTTTGGCGCCCTGTTATTGGATCCACATGCGAGTTCACCTGTCTCGTCTCATGAAAGGTTTGAGGTACGTTCAGGAAGATGAAATGGACGCCGTCCAAGCCTTCCCCAAGCATGCCATCGAAATTGACGGAGGAGGTTGGCCCATAAAAGTTGAGCGCAACCTCATCACGATGAAAATCGAAAGAAAGATAATTTTGGCCTGAGAAATGCGCGGCCATCTCACCGGCGTTCATTGTGCGAGCGAGTGAGGGGTTCATCCTGCAAGTGGGTGAGGGGCGACGAGGGAGAGTTGCAGAGAAAAAAAAACCTAATGCGATCGAGGCTCTGCACGCTGTTCTTTGGAGCAGGAATTCATCTAAACAAAGTAAGAAGCTAAATGGAGGGGGCAGGGTGATTTTTGGTAAAATTCGCATGTGTAAACACGCCAACGAGATGGCAACATGGGCAAGCAAGGACGATTATGGCAACATTGGCGAGCAAGGAAAGATTAAGTTTGAGGTCACATCATTATGAGCTGAAGTCAACTGGCGCGTGCCGTGCACGTGCGACGCACGTGCAAAGCACGTGCGCGCGTCGGCATTGCGCGCGTGGCGACGCACGCGCCTGCGTCTTTGGATCGGCGCGTGCGTTGCTTGCATGAAAGATTGCATACAGAATTTCCTCTCTGCAGACCTCTCTCGGGTTGGGGACTTGTTTCTCTATATGCGGTCTTCAAAAAGAAAGGTCTGTAGAGAGGAAACAAAGGATGGCCTAGAATAAAGTACTAATGAGATGAAATGATGTACATTTTTGTCATTTTCTTCGGAGATTAATCGTGGGAAAATTATGCTTAGATGTCGAGAAGCATTTAGTATGAGCATTTAGACATATGTTTAATTTGGAAAAATAATTAGAATTTAGGCAACACCGTGAGGTCAAGATCAGCCTTCAAATTTTGACACCCCTAGTGAGTATTATGGTCTCTGTTTTATCTTCTCAACGAAGCAGGAAGTTAAAACAGCTCGTCAACCCGAGGCAATCTATTAGCCGATAAAACGGGATAGAACGAAACACACTTGATGGAAGTATCTGAACCCGGCACCTAGAGCAACAAGTCCCCAGACTGAGAAGCTTTGGCGCCCTGTTATTGGATCCACATGCGAGTTCACGTGTCTCGTCTCTTGAAAGGTTTGAGGTACGTTCAGGAAGACGAAATGGACGCCGTCCAAGCCTTCACCAAGCATGTCATCGAAATTGACGGAGGAGGTTGGCCCATAAATGTTGAGCGCAACCTCATCACGATGAAAATCGAAAGAAAGCTAATTTTGGCCTGAGAAATGCGCGGCCATCTCACCGGCGTTCATTGTGCGAGCGAGTGAGGGGTTCATCCTGCAAGCGGGTGAGGGGCGACGAGGGAGAGTTGCAGAGGAAAAAAAAACCTAATGCGATCGAGGCTCTGCACGTTGTTCTTTGGAGCAGGAATTCATCGAAACGAAGTCAGAAGCTAAATGGAGGGGGCGGGGTGATTTTTGGTAAGATTCACATGTGTAAACGCGCCAAGGAGATGGCAACATGGGCAAGCAAGGACGATTATGGCAACATTGGCGAGCAAGGAAAGATTAAGTTTGAGGTCACATCATTATGAGCTGAAGTCAGCTGGCGCGTGCCGCACACGTGCGACGCACGTGCGCGCGTCGGCATTGCGCGCGCGTGCGACGCACGCGCCTGCGTCTTTGGATTGGCGCGTGCGTTGCTCGCATCAAAGATTGCATACAGAATTTCCTCTTTGCAGACCTCTCTCGGGTTGGGGACTTGTTGCTCTGTATACGGTCTTCAAAAAGAAAGGTCTGCAGAGAGGAAACAAAGGATGGCCTAGAATAAAGTACTAATGAGATGAAATGATGTACATTTTTGTCATTTTCTTCGGAGATTAATTGTGGGAAAATTATGCTTAGATGTGGAGAAGCATTTAGTACGAGCATTTAGACATATGTTTAATTTGGAAAAATAATTAGAATTTAGGCAACACCGTGAGGTCAAGATCAGCCTTCAAATTTTGACACCCCTAGTGAGTATTATGCTCTCTGTTTTATCTTTTCAACGAAGCAGGAAGTTAAAACAGCTCATCAACCCGAGGCGATATATTCACCGATAGAATGGGATAGAACGAAACACACATGATGGAAGTATTTGAGCACGGCACCTAGAGCAACAAGTCCCCAGACTGAGAAGCTTTGGTGCCCTGTTATTGGATCCACATGCGAGTTCACCTGTCTCGTCTCATGAGAGGTTTGAGGTACGTTCAGGAAGACGAAATGGACGCCGTCCAAGCCTTCCCCAAGCATGCCATCGAAATTGACGGAGGAGGTTGGCCCATAAAAGTTGAGCGCAACCTCATCACGACGAAAATCGAAAGAAAGATAATATTGGCCTGAGAAATGCGCAGCCATCTCACCGGCGTTCACTGTGCGAGCGAGTGAGGTGTTCATCCTCAAAGCGGTTGAGCGACAACGAGGGACAGTTGCAGATAAAACAAAAACCTAATGCGATCGAGCCTCTGCACGTCGTTCTTTGGAGCAGCAATTCATCGAAACGAAGTCAGAAGCTAAATGGAGGGGGCGGGGTGATTTTTGGTAAGATTCACATGTGTAAACGTGCCAAGGATATGGCAACATGGGCAAGCAAGGACGATTATGGCAACATTGGCGAGCAAGGAAAGATTAAGTTTGAGGTCACATCATTATGAGCTGAAGCTGAAGTGCGACGCGAGCAACAACCGTGCGCGTCGGCCTGCCGCGATGTGCGACGCGCCTGCGTCTTTGGATCGGCGTGTGCATTGCATGCATCGAAGATTGCATACAGAATTTCCTCTCTGCAAACCTCTGTCGCGTTGGGTACTTGTTGCTCTGTATGCGGTCTTCATAAAGAAAAGTCTGCAGAGAGGCAAGGAAGGACGGCCTAGAATAAAGTACTAATAAGATGAAATGATGTACATTTTTGATGTTTTCTTCGGAGATTAATTGAGGGAAAATTATGCTTAGATGTCGAGAAGCATTTAGTACGAGCATTTAGACATATGTTTAATTTGGAAAAATAATTAGAATTTAGAAAACACCGTGAGGTCAAGATCAGCCTTCAAATTTTGACACCCCTAGTGAGTATTATGCTCTCTGTTTTATCTTTTCAACGAAGCAGGAAGTTAAAACAGCTCATCAACCCGAGGCGATATATTCACCGATAGAATGGGATAGAACGAAACACACATGATGGAAGTATCTGAGCACGGCACCTAGAGCAACAAGTCCCCAGACTGAGAAGCTTTGGCGCCCTGTTATTGGATCCACATGCGAGTTCACCTGTCTCGTCTCATGAAAGGTTTGAGGTACGTTCAGGAAGACGAAATGGACGCCGTCCAAGCCTTCCACAACCATGCCATCGAAATTGACGGAGGAGGTTGGCCCATAAAAGTTTAGCGCAACCTCAACACGATGAAAATCGAAAGAAAGATAATATTGGCCTTAGAAATGCGCCGCCATCTCATCGGCGTTCATTGTGCGAGCGAGTGAGGGGTTCATCCTGCAAGCGGGTGAGAGGCGACAAGGAAGAGTTGCAGAGAAAAAAAAAACCTAACGTGATCGAGGCTCTGCACGACGTTCTTTGGAGCAGGAATTCATCGAAACGAAGTCATAAGCTAAATGGAGGGGGCGGGGTGATTTTTGGTAAGATTCGCATGTGTAAACGTGCCAAGGAGATGGCAACATGGGCAAGCAAGGACGATTATGGCAACATTGGCGAGCAAGGAAAGATTAAGTTTGAGGTCACATCATTATGAGCTGAAGTCAGTTGGCGCGTGCCGCGTACATGCGACACGTGCGACGCGCGTTCGCGCGTCGGCCCTGCGCGCGCGTGCGACACACGTGCGACGCGCGTTCGCGCGTCAGCCCTGCGCGCGACGCACGTGCCTGCATCTTTGGATCGGCGTGTGCATCGCATGCATCGAAGATTGCATACAGAATTTCCTCTCTACAGACCTCTCTCGGGTTGGGGACTTGTTGCTCTGTATGCGGTCTTCAAAAATATAGGTCTGCAGAGAGGCAAGAAAGGATGGCCTCGAATAAAGTACTAATAAGATGAAATGACGTACATTTTTGTCATGTTCTTTGGAGATTAATTGTTGGAAAATTATCCTTAGATGTCGAGAAGCTTTTAGTACGAGCATTTATACATATGTTTAATTTGGAAAAATAATTAGAATTTAGAAAACACTGTGAGGTCAAGATCAGCCTTCAAATTTTGACACCCCTAGTGAGTATTATGCTCTCTGTTTTATCTTTCCAACGAAGCAGGAAGTTAAAACAACTCCTCAACCCGAGGCAATCTATTCACCGATAGAACGGGATAGAACGAAACACACATGATGGAAGTATTTGAGCTTGGCACCTAGAGCAACAAGTCCCCAGACTGAGAAGCTTTGGCGCCCTGTTATTGGATCGAGATGCGAGTTCACCTATCTCGTCTCATGAAAGGTTTGAGGTACATTCAGGAAGCCAAAATGGACGCCGTCCAACCCTTCCCCAAGAACGCCATTGAAATTGACGGAGGAGGTTGGCCCATAAAAGCTGAGCGCAACCTCATCACGATGAAAATCGAAAGAAAGATAATATTGGCCTGAGAAAAGCTCGGCCATCTCACCGGCGTTCATTGTGCGAGCGAGTGAGGGGCGACGAGGGAGAGCTGCAGAGAAAAAAAAAACCGAATGCGATCGAGGCTCTGCACGTCGTTCTTTGGAGCAGGAATTCATCGGAACAAAGTAAGAAGCTAAATGGAGGGGGCAGGGTGATTTTTGGTAAAATTCGCATGTGTAAACACGCCAAGGAGATGGCAACATGGGCAAGCAAGGACGATTATGGCAACATTGGCAAGCAAGGAAAGATTAAGTTTGAGGTCACATGATTATGAGCTGACGTCAGCTGGCGCGTGTCGCGGACGTGCGACGCACGTTCAACGCACGTGCGCGCGTCGGCCCTGCGCGTGCGTGCGACGCACGCGCCTGCGTCTTTGGATCGGCGCGTGCGTTGCACGCATCAAAGATCGCATATAGAATTTCCTATCTGCAGACCTCTCTCGGGTTGGGGACTTGTGGCTCTGTATGCGGTCTTCAAAAAGAAAGGTCTGCAGAGAGGAAACAAAGGATGTCCTAGAATAAAGTACTAATCAGATGAAATGATGTACATTTTCGTCATTTTCTTCGGAGATTAATTGCCGGAATATTATGCTTAGATGTCGAGAAGCATTTAGTACGAGCATTTAGACATATGTTTATTTTGGAAAAATAATTAGAATTTAGAAAAAACCGTGTGGTCAAGATCAGCCTTCAAATTTTGACACCCCTAGTGAGTATTATGGTCTCTGTTTTATCTTTTCAACGAAGCAGGAAGTTAAAACAGCTCCTCAACCCGAGGCAATCTATTCACCGATAGAACGGGACAGAACGAAACGCACTTGATGGAAGTATCTGAACTTGGCACCTAGAGCAACAAGTCGTTAGACTGAGAAGCTTTGGCGCCCTGTTATTGGATCCACATGTGAGTTCACCTGTCTCGTCTGATGAGAGGTTCGAGGTACGTTTAGGAAGACGAAATGGACGCCGTCCAAGCCTTCACCAAGCATGTCATCGAAATTGATGGAGGAGGTTGGCCCATAAAAGTTGAGCGCAACCTCATCACGATGAAAATCGAAAGAATTATAATTTTTGCCTGAGAAATGCGCGGCCATCTCACCGGTGTTCATTGTGCGACGAGTGAGGGGTTTATCCTGCAAGCGGGTGAGGGGCGACGAGGGAGAGTTGCAGAGAAAAAAAAAACCTCATGCGATCGAGGCTCTGCACGTTGTTCTTCGGAGCAGGAATTCATCGAAACGAAGTCAATAGCTAAATGGAGGGGGCGGGGTGATTTTTGGTAAGATTCGTATGTGTAAACGCGCCAAGGAGATGGCAACATGGGCAAGCAAGGACGATTATGGCAACATTGGCGAGCAAGGAAAGATTAAGTTTGAGGTCACATCATTATGAGCTGAAGTCAGCTGGCGCGTGCCGCGCACGTCCGACGCACGTGCGACGCGCGAGCAACGCACGTGCGCGCGTCGGCCCTGCGCGCGCGTGCCATGTACGCGCCTGCGTCTTTGGATCGGCGTGTGCATTGCATGCATCGAGGATTGTATACAGAATTTCCTCTCTGCAGACCTCTCTCGGGTTGGGGACTTGTTGCTCTGTTTGCGATCTTGAAAAAGAAAGGTCTGCAGAAAGGAAAGAAAGGATGGCCTAGAATAAAGTACTAATAAGATGAAATGATGTACATTTTTGTCATATTCTTCGGAGATTAATTGTGGGAAAATTATGCTTAGATGTCGAGAAGCTTTTAGTATGAGCATTTAGACATATGTTTAATTTGGAAAAATAATTAGAATTTAGGAAACACCGTGAGGTCAAGAACAGCCTTCAAATTTTGACACCCCTAGTGAGTATTATGGTCTCTGTTTTTTCTTTTCAACGAAGCAGGAAGTTAAAACAGCTCCTCAACCCGAGGCAATCTATTCACCGATAGAACGGGATAGAACGAAACACACCTGATGGAAGTATCTGAACTCGGCACCTAAGCAACAAGTCCCTAGAAAGAGAAGCTTTGGCGCCCTGTTATTGGATCGACATGCGAGTTCACCTGTCTCGTCTCATGAAAGGTTTGAGGTACATTCATGAAGATGAAATGGACGCCGTCCAAGCCTTCCCCAAGAATGCCATGGAAATTGACGGAGGAGGTTGGCCCATAAAAGCTGAGCGCAACCTCATCACGATGAAAATCGAAAGAAAGATAATATTGGCCTAAGAAATTCGCGGCCATCTCACCGTTGTTCATTGTGCAAGCGAGTGAGGGGTTCGTCCTGCAAGCGGGTGAGTGGCGACGAGGGAGAGTTGCAGAGAAAAAAAAAACCTAATGCGATCGAGGCTCTGCACGTCGTTCTTTGGAGCAGGAATTCATCGAAACGATGTCAGAAGCTAAATGGAGGGGGCGGGGTGATTTTGGGTAAGATTCGCATGTGTAAACGCGCCAAGGAGATGGCAACATGGGCAAGCAAGGACGATTATGGCAACATTGGCGAGCAATGAAAGATTAAGTTTGAGGTCACATCATTATGAGCTGAAGTCAGCTGGCGCGTGCCGCGCACGAGCGACGCACGTGCGACGCGCGTGCAACACACGTGCGCGCGTTGGCCCTGCGCGTGCGTGCCACGTACGCGCCTACGTCTTTGGATCGGCGTGTGCATTGCATGCATCGAAGATTGCATACAGAATTTCCTCTCTGCAGACCTCTCTCGGGTTGGGGACTTGTCGCTCTGTATGCGGTCTTCAAAAAGAAAGGTCAGCAGAGAGGAAACAAAGGATGACCTAGAATAAAGTACTAATAAGATGAAATGATGTACATTTTCGTCATTTTCGTCGGAGATTAATTGTGGGAAAATTATGCTCAGATGTCGAGAAGCATTTAGTACGAGCATTTAGACATATGTTTAATTTGGAAAAATAATTAGAATTTAGGCAACACCGTGAGGTCAAGATTAGCCTTCAAATTTTGACACCCTTAGTGAGTATTATGCTCTCTTTTTAATCTTTTCAACGAAGCAGGAAGTTAAAACAGCTCCTCAACCCGAGGCAATCTATTGACCGATAGAATGGGATAGAACGAAACACACCTAATGGAAGTATCTGAACTCGGCACATAGAGCAACAAGCCCCAAACTGAGAAGCTTTCGCACCCTGTTATTGGATCCACATGCGAGTTCACCAGTCTCGTCTCATGAAAGGTTTAAGGTACATTCGGGAAGACGAAATGGACGCCATCCAAGCCTTCCCCAAGAATACCATCGAAATTGACGGAGGAGGTTGGCCTATAAAAGATGAGCGCAACCTCATCACGATGAAAATCGAAATAAAGATAATATTGGCCTGAGAAATGCGCGGCCATCTTATCGGCGTTCACTGTGCGAGCGAGTGAGGGGTTAATCCTACAAGCGGGTGAGGGGCGACGAGGGAGAGTTGCAGAGAAAAAAAAAAACCTAATGCGATCGAGGCTCTGCACATCGTTCTTTGGAGCAGCAATTCATCGAAACGAAGTCAGAAGCTAAATGGAGGGGGCGGGGTGATTTTTGGTAACATTCGCATGTGTAAACGCGCCAAGGATATGGTAACATGGGCAAGCAAGGACGATTATGGCAACATTGGCGATCAAGGAAAGATTAAGTTTGAGGTCACATCATTATGAGCTGAAGTCAGCTGGCGCGTGCCGCGCACCTGCAACGCACGTGCGACGCGCGTGCGACGCCTGCGTCTTTGGATCGGCGCGTGCATTGCATGCATCGAAGATTGCATACAGAATTTCCTCTCTGCAGACCTCTCTCGCGTTGGGGACTTGTTGCTCTGTATGCGGTCTTCAAAAAGAAAAGTCTGCAGAGAGGCAAGAAAGGATGGCCTAGAATAAAGTACTAATAAGATGAAATGATGTACATTTTTGTCATTTTCTTCGGAGATTAATTGTGGGAAAATTATGCTCAGATGTCGAGAAGCATTTAGTACGAGCATTTAGACATATGTTTAAATTGGAAAAATAATTAGAATTTAGGCAACACCGTGAGGTCAAGATCAGCCTTCAAATTTTGACACCCCTAGTGAGTATTATGCTCTCTTTTTTATCTTTTCAACGAAACAGGAAGATAAAATAGCTCCTCAACCCGAGGCAATCTATTAGCCGATAGAACGGGATAGAACGAAACACACCTGATGGAAGTATCTGAACTCGGCACCTAGAGCAATAAGTCCCCAGACTGAGAAGCTTTGGCGCCTTGTTATTGGATCGACATGCGAGTCCACCTGTCTCGTCTCATGAAAGGTTTGAGGTACATTCAGGAAGACGAAATGGACGCCGTCCAAGCCTTCCCCAAGAATGCCATCGAAATTGACGGAGGAGGTTGGCCCATAAAAGCTGAGCGACACCTCATCACGATGAAAATCGAAAGAAAGATAATATTGGCTTGAGAAATGCGCGGCCATCTCACCGGCGTTCACTGTGCGAGCGAGTGAGGGGTTCATCCTACAAGCGGGTGAGGGGCGACGAGGGAGAGTTGCAGAGAAAAAAAAAAACCTAATGCGATCGAGGCTCTGCACGTCGTTCTTTGGAGCAGCAATTCATCGAAACGAAGTCAGAAGCTAAATGGAGGGGGCGGGGTGATTTTTGGTAACATTCGCATGTGTAAACGCGCCAAGGATATGGCAACATGGGCAAGCAAAGACGATTATGGCAACATTGGCGATCAAGGAAAGATTAAGTTTGAGGTCACATCATTATGAGCTGAAGTCAGCTGGCGCGTGCCGCGCACCTGCGACGCACGTGCGACGCCTGCGTCTTTGGATCGGCGCGTGCATTGCATGCATCGAAGATTGCATACAGAATTTCCTCTCTGCAGACCTCTCTCGCGTTGGGGACTTGTTGCTCTGAATGCGGTTTTCAAAAAGAAAAGTCTGCAGAGAGGCAAGAAAGGATGGCCTAGAATAAAGTACTAATAAGATGAAATGATGTACATTTTTGTCATTTTCTTCGGAGATTAATTGTGGGAAAATTATGCTTAGATGTCGAGAAGCATTTAGTACGAGCATTTAGACATATGTTTAATTTGGAAAAATAATTAGAATTTAGGCAACACCGTGAGGTCAAGATCAGCCTTCAAATTTTGACACCCCTAGTGAGTATTATGCTCCCTTTTTTATCTTTTCAATGAAGCAGGAAGTTAAAACAGCTCCTCAACCCGAGGCAATCTATTGACCGATAGAATGGGATAGAACGAAACACACCTAATGGAAGTATCTGAACTCGGCACCTAGAGCAACAAGTCCCCAGACTGAGAAGCTTTGGCGCCCTGTTATTGGATCCACATGCGAGTTCACCTGTCTCGTCTCATGAGAGGTTTGAGGTACGTTCAGGAAGACGAAATGGACGCCGTCCAAGCATTCCACAAGCATGCCTTCGAAATTGACGGAGGAGGTTGGCCCATAAAAGTTGAGCGCAACCTCATCACGACGAAAATCGAAAGAAAGATAATATTGGCCTGAGAAATGCGCGGCCATCTCACCGGCGTTCACTGTGCGAGCGAGTGAGGGGTTCATCCTACAATCGGGTGAGGGGCGACGAGGGAGAGCTGCAGAGAAAAAAAAAACCTAATGCGATCGAGGCTCTGCACGTCGTTCTTTGGAGCAGCAATTCATCGAAATGAAGTCAGAACCTAAATGGAGGGGACGGGGTGATTTTTGGTAAGATTCGCATGTGTAAACGCGCCAAGGATATGGCAACATGGGGAAGCAAGGACGATTATGGTAACATTAGCGAGCAAGGAAAGATTAAGTTTGAGGTCACATCATTATGAGCTGAAGTCAGCTGGCGCGTGCCGCGCACGTGTGACGCGCGTGTGACGCACGGGCGACGCGCGTGCGACGCCTGCGTCTTCGGATCGGTGTGTGCATTGCATGCATCGAAGATTGCATACAAAATTTCCTCTCTGCAGACCTCTCTCGCGTTGGGGACTTGTTGCTCTGTATGCGGTCTTCAAAAAGAAAAGTCTTCAGAGAGGCAAGAAAGGATGGCCTAGAATAAAGTACTAATAAGATGAAATGATGTACATTTTTGTCATTTTCTTCGGAGATTAATTGTTGGAAAATTATGCTTAGATGTCGAGAAGCTTTTAGTACGAGCATTTAGACATATGTTTAATTTGGAAAAATAACTATAATTTAGAAAACACCGTGAGGTCAAGATCAGCCTTCAAATTTTGACACCCCTAGTGAGTATTATGCTCTCTGTTTTATCTTTTCAACGAAGCAGGAAGTTAAAACAGATCCTCAACCCGAGGCGATCTATTCACCGATAGAATGGGATAGAACGAAACACACATGATGGAAGTATCTGAGTACGGCACTTAGAGCAAAAAGTCCCCAGACTGATAAGCTTTGGCGCCCTGTTATTGGATCCACATGCGAGTTCACCTGTCTCGTCTCATGAAAGGTTTGAGGTAAGTTCAGGTAGACGAAATGGACGCCGTCCAAGCCTTCCCCAAGCATGGCATCGAAATTGACGGAGGAGGTTGGCCCATAAAAGTTGAGCGCAACCTCATCACGATGAAAATCGAAGGAAAGATAATATTGGCCTGAGAAATGCGCGGCCATCTCACCGGCGTTCATTGTGCGAACGAGTGAGGGGTTCTTCCTGCAAGCGGGTGAGGGGCGACGAGGTAGAGTTGCAGAGAAAAAAAAACCTAATGCGATCGAGGCTCTGCACGTCGTACTTTGGAGCAGGAATTCATCGAAACGAAGTCAGAAGCTAAATGGAGGGTGGCATGTGTAAACGCGCCAAGGAGATGGCAACATGGGCAAGCAAGGACGATTATGGCAACATTGTCGAGCAAGGAAAGATTAAGTTTGAGGTCACATCATTATGAGCTGAAGTCAGCTGGCGCGTGCCGCGCACGTGCGACGCGCGTGCAACGCACGTTCGCGCGTAGGCCCTGCGCGCGCGTGCGACGCATGCGCCTGCGTCTTTGGATCGGCGTGTTCATTGCATGCATCGAAGATTGCATACAGAATTTCCTCTCTACAGACCTCTCTCGGGTTGGGGAATTGTTGCTCTGTATGCGGTCTTCAAAAAGATAGGTCTGCCGAGAGGCAAGAAAGGATGGCCTAGAATAAAGTACTAATAAGATGAAATGATGTACATTTTTGTCATTTTCTTCGGAGATTAATTGTGGGAAAATTATGCTTAGATGTCGAGAAGCTTTTAGTACGAGCATTTAGACATATGTTTAATTTGGAAAAATAATTAGAATTTAGGCAACACCGTGAGGTCATCATCAGCCTTCAAATTTTGACACCCCTAGTGAGTATTATGGTCTCTGTTTTATCTTTTCAACGAAGCAGGAAGTTAAAACAACTCCTCAACCCGAGGCAATCTATTCACCGATAGAACGAGATAGAACGAAACACACCTGATGGAAGTATCTGAACTCGGCACCTAGAGCAACAAGTCCCCAGACTGAGAAGCTTTGGCGCCCTATTATTGGATCCACATGCGAGTTCACCTGTCTCGTCTCATGAAAGGTTTGAGGTATGTTCAGGAAGACGAAATGGACGCCGTCCAAGCCTTCCCAAAGAATGCCATCGAAATTGACGGAGGAGGTTGGCTTATAAAAGATGAGTGCAACCTCATCACGATGAAAATCGAAAGAAAGATAATATTGGCCTGAGAAATGCGCAGCCATCTCACCGGCGTTCACTGTGCGAGCGAGTGAGGGGTTCATCCTCAAAGCGGTTGAGCGACAACGAGGGACAGTTGCAGATAAAACAAAAACCTAATGCGATCGAGGGCTGCACGTCGTTCTTTGGAGCAGGAATTCATCGAAACGAAGTCAGAAGCTAAATGGAGGGGGCAGGGTGATTTTTGGTAAGATTCGCATGTGTAAACGCGCCAAGGAGATGGCAACATGGGCAAGCAAAGACGATTATGGCAACATTGGCGAGCAAGGAAAGATTAAGTTTGAGGTCACATCATTATGAGCTGTAGTCAGCTGGCGCGTGCCACGCACATGCGACGCACCTACGACGCACGTGCAACGCGCGTGCGTGCGTCGGCCCTTCGCGCGCGTGTGACGCACGCGCCTGCGTCTTTGGATCGGCGTGTGCATTGCATTCATCGAAGATTGCATACAGAATTTCCTCTCTACAGACCTCTCTCGGGTTGGGGACTTGTTGCTCTGTATGCGGTCTTCAAAAAGAAAGGTCTGCAGAGAGGAAACAAAGGATGGCCTAGAATAAAGTACTAATAAGATGAAATGATGTACATTTTCATCATTTTCTTCGGAGATTAATTGTTGGAAAATTATGCTTAGATGTCGAGAAGCATTTAGTACGAGCATTTAGACATATGTTTAATTTGGAAAAATAATTAGAATTTAGGAAACACCGTGAGGTCAAGATCACCCTTCAAATTTTGACACCCGTAGTGAGTATTATGTCTCTGTTTTATCTTTTCAACGAAGCAGGAAGTTAAAACAGCTCCTCAACCCCAGGCAGTCTATTCACCGATAGAATGGGATAGAATGAAACACACATGATGGAAGTATGTGAGCTCGGCACCTAGAGCAACAAGTCCCCAGACTGAGAAGCTTTGGCGCCCTCTTATTGGATCCACATGCAAGTTCAGCTGTCTCGTCTCATGAGAGTTTTGAGGTACGTTCAGGAAGACGAAATGGACGCCGTCCAAGCCTTCCCAAAGAATGCCATCGAAATTGACGGAGAAGGTTGGCCCATAAAAGCTGAGCGCAACCTCATCACGATGAAAATCGAAAGGAAGATAATACTGGCCTGGGAAATGCGCGGCCATCTCACCGGTGTTCATTGTGCGAGCGAGTGAGGGGTTCATCGTGCAAGCGAGTGAGGGGCAACAAGGGAGAGTGTGAGAGAAAAACAAAAATCTAATGCGATCGAGGCTCTGCACGTCGTTCTTTGGAGCAAGAATTCATCGAAATGAAGTCAGAAGTTAAATGGAGGGGGCGGGGTTATTTTTGGCAAGATTTGCATGTGCAAACGCGCCAAGGAGATGGCAACATGGGCAAGCAAGGACGATTATGGCAACATTGGCGAGCAAGGAAAGATTAAGTTTGAGGTCACATCATTTTCAACTGACGTCAGCTGGCGCGTGCCGCGCACGTGCGACGCACGTGCGCGCGTCGGTCCTGCGCTCGCGTGCGACGCACGCACCTGCATCTTTGTATCGGCGCGTGCATTGCACGCATCGAAAACCGCATACAGAATTTCCTCTCTGCAGACCTCTCTCGGGTTGGGGACTTGTTGCTCTGTATGCGGTCTTCAAAAAGAAAGGTCTGCAGAGAGGAAACAAAGGATGGCCTAGAATAAAGTACTAATGAGATGAAATGATGTACATTTTTGTCATTTTCTTTGGAGATTAATTGTTGGAAAATTATGCTTAGATGTGGAGAAGCATTTAGTACGAGCATTTAGACATATGTTTAATTTGGAAAAATAATTAGAATTTAGGCAACACCGTGAGGTCAAGATCACCCTTCAAATTTTGACACCCCTAGTGAGTATTATGCTCTCCATTTTATCTTTTCAACGAAGCAGGAAGTTAAAACAGCTCCTCAACCCGAGGCAATCTATTCACCGATAGAACGGGATAGAACGAAACACACCTGATGGAAGTATTTGAGCTCGGCACCTAGAGCAACAAGTCCCCACACTGAGAAGCTTTAGCGCCCTGTTATTGGATCCGCATGCGAGTTCACATGTCTCGTCTCATGAAAGGTTTGAGGTACATTCAGGAAGACGAAATGGACACCGTCCAAGCCTTCCCCAAGAATGCCATCGAAATTGACGGAGGAGGTTGGCCCATAAAAGCTGAGCGCAACTTCATCACGATGAAAATCGAAAGAAAGATAATACTGGCCTGAGAAATGCGGGGCCATCTCACCGGCATTCATTATGCGAGCGAGTGAGGGGTTCATCGTGCAAGCGGGTGAGGGGCGACGAGGGAGAGTTGCAGAGAAAAAAAAAAAAACTTAATGCGATCGAGGCTCTGCACGTCGTTCTTTGGAGCAGGAATTCATCGAAACGAAGTCAGAAGCTAAATGGAGGGGGCAGGGTGATTTTTGGTAAGATTCGCATGTGTAAACGCGCCAAGGAGATGGCAACATGGGCAAGCAAGGACGATTATGGCAACATTGGCGAGCAAGGAAAGATTAAGTTTGAGGTCACATCATTATGAGCTGACGTCAGCTGTCGACGTGCGCGGGTCGGCCCTATGCGTGTGTGCGACGCATGCGCCTGCGTCTTTGGATCGGCGCGTGCGTTGCACGCACCGAAGATCGCATATAGATCTTGCTCTCTGCAGACCTCTCTCGGGTTGGGGACTTGTTTCTCAGTATGCGGTCTTCAAAAAGAAAGGTCTGTAGAGAGAAAACAAAGGATGGCCTAGAATAAAGTACTAATGAGATGAAATGATGTACATTTTTGTCATTTTCTTTGGAGATTAATTGTGGGAAAATTATGCTTAGATGTCGAGAAGCATTTAGTACGAGCATTTAGACATATGTTTAATTTGGAAAAATAATTAGAATTTAGGAAACACCGTGAGGTCAAGATCACCCTTCAAATTTTGACACCCGTAGTGAGTATTATGCTCTCTGTTTTATCTTTTCAACGAAGCAGGAAGTTAAAACAGCTCCTCAACCCCAGGCAGTCTATTCACCGATAGAATGGGATAGAACGAAACACACATGATGGAAGTATCTGAGCTCGGCACCTAGAGCAACAAGTCCCCAGACTGAGAAGCTTTGGCGCCCTCTTATTGGATCCACATTCGAGTTCAGCTGTCTCGTCTCATGAGAGGTTTGAGGTACGTTCAGGAAGACGAAATGGACGCCGTCCAAGCCTTCCCAAAGAATGCCATCGAAATTGACGGAGAAGGTTGGCCCATAAAAGTTGAGCGCAACCTCATCACGATGAAAATCGAAAGGAAGATAATACTGGCCTGGGAAATGCGCGGCCATCTCACCGGTGTTCATTGTGCGAGCGAGTGAGGGGTTCATCGTGCAAGCGGGTGAGGGGCAACGAGGGAGAGTTGCAGAGAAAAACAAAAATCTAATGCGATCGAGGCTCTGCACGTCGTTCTTTGGAGCAAGAATTCATCGAAACGAAGTCAAAAGTTAAATGGAGGGGGCGGGTGATTTTTGGTAAGATTCGCATGTGCAAACGCGCCAAGGAGATGGCAACATGGGCAAGCAAGGACGATTATGGCAACATTGGCGAGCATTTAGACATATGTTTAATTTGGAAAAATAATTAGAATTTAGGAAACACCGTGAGGTCAAGATCACCCTTCAAATTTTGACACCCTTTGGAGAGTGAGTATTATGCTACTTTAGACATATGTTTAATTTGGAAAAATAATTAGAATTTTATCTTTTCAATGAAGCAGGAAGTTAAAACAGCTCCTCAACCCGAGGCAATCTATTCACCGATAGAACGGGATAGAACGAAACACACCTGATGGAACTATTTAAGCTCGGCACCTAGAGCAACAAGTCCCCATACTTAAAGAAGTTGGATGCTTCTAACAAGGCAGGGAGTTTCACAGGTATTTCTTATTTTATGATGAACTCAATTGCAATGGATGCGTGGATTATTGATATTGGAGCTAGTGATCACATTGTCTGCAATCATAAATTTTTTTCCACCATCGAGAAGTTATCCTTTCCTATATCCGTGCAACTCCCGAATGGAGACACCACAAATGTTGATTTGACCGGGACTGTAAATCTTAGCCCATTCATCAGTCTTAAAAATGTCCTTTATGTCCCTAGTTTCCAATTTAATCTCATATCCGTTTCTCGAGGCTATCAAGTCAACACCTGTCGTGCCTTGTTTGACTCTGATAAATGTCTATTTCAGTCCCTTTCGACGGCAATCTGATGGGCTTGGGTACAATCTATCAAGGATTATATTTTTGGATCGATCTTCCAAGGAATTTTAAATCATCTTCTGTTGCTTTCAATAAATCAATGTGCAATATTGCCAGCAATAAAAATTTCCTTCATCATCAAAGATTGGGTCACACTACATCTTTCCCTTGTCCTCAGTGCCCTATTTGTCCTTTAGCGAAACAAACTCGTTCCCCTTTTCAAAGTAGTAATACTCGCGTTGACAGCATTTTTTCTTTAATGCATGCTGATGTCTGGGGACCATATCATACCTTAAATCATGACGGTTCACGGTTCTTTCTCACAATTGTGGATGATTTCTCACGTGCCACCTGGGTCTTTCTCATACAATCCAAAAATCAAGTTTTATCTCACCTTAGAATTTTGATTTCTTTATCCAAAACTCAGTTTGGAAAGTCAATTCGTCGAATCCGTACTGATAATGGAAATGAATTCTTCAGTGGTGAATGTGCTTCGTTCTTTAGCTCAAAAGGGATTTTGCATGAAAGTACTTGCACCTATACACCACACCAGAATGGAGTAGTTGAGAGAAAACACCGTCATCTTTTGGAAGTGGCGCGGGCCCTTAAATTCCAGGCATCTATCCTAGAGAATTTCTGGGGAGACTGTGTGGTCACTGCAGCATATCTAATAAATCGTATGCCATCTAGAATTTTGAAGGGAAGAACTCCATTTGAACTTTTATATGGGAAGAAACCAGATTTGAGTCATCTTTGTGTGTTTGGTTGTCTTTGTTACGTGACTACAGTAGGGCCTCGGGATAAAATGAGCCCTCGTGCTCGGTAGTGCATATTCATGGGGTATGCCAATCTCAAAAAGGGTTATCGAGTTTATGACAAATCTAATGGGGATTTCTTTATCAGTAGAGATGTGGTCTTTCATGAAGATACTTTCCCTTTCCGGGATTTTGCTTCTACACCTGGAGATGATGTAGACACTAATCATAGATTTCTGCCAGAAGAAGATTTATCTTCTAGAGGATCCTATGTTATTACTTCTCCTCCAAGACAGCAGATATTAGATGTAGTATCACCTTCACCACCTGATGAGCACTCCACTGGAGATTCAATTGAGGAGGATTTCATAGAAGAGGAACCTCAAGTGATCAATTCCATCGAATTAGCAAATATTCAAGAAACATCTTCAGACGTTGCATGAGCCACCTCGACGATCTAGTCGAGTCACTCGTCCACCAGCTTGGACAAAAGATTATGTCTGTTCTTCGTCAAAATCCTCAGGTACTCGTTACCCTATATCCTCCTATGTGTCTTTTAATTAGTTGTCATCAGAACATTTTTGCTGCATTAGTCGCATTTTTGAGGAACAAGAACCATCTAGTTATCATGAGGCGGTACATGATCCACGCTGGTAAAAGGCCATGGAAGTAGAACTTAAGGCGTTGATTGACAATCACACCTGGGATATCGTATCATTACCTCCTCATCGTAAGCCCATTGGCTGTAAATGGGTATATAAGATTAAATATAAAGCAGATGGTTCTGTGGAAAGATACAAGGCCCGGTTGGTGGCCAAGGGGCTTACACAGCGAGAAGGATTTGACTACCATGAGACTTTTTCTCCAGTAGCCAAGGATGTCACGATTCGCTCCTTCTTGTTGGTTGCTGCTTTTCACAACTGGTCATTACATCAGATGGACATCCATAATGCCTTTCTTCATGGTGATTTGGAAGAGGAGATTTATATGGATCTTCCACAAGGATTACGGAGACAGGGGGAGTCTAAGGTATGTCGTCTCCGCAAATCTCTTTATGGTTTAAAACAGGCCTCTCGGCAGTGGTATGCCAAGTTTACTAATGCACTCATGGGTGCCGGATACAAGCAGTCCAAGTATGATTATGCTCTCTTCACTTGGACAAAAGGTACGTCGTCTATCTACTTGATGATTTATGTTGACGATATACTTATTATGGGAAATGATGATTCCGCTGTGAGGAAGCTTGAGGAATATCTACATTCCTCTTTTCATATCAAAGATTTAGGGCCACTTAAATACTTTCTTGGAATAGAGATAGCTTGTTCTGATAAGGGGATTTCTCTTAGCCAAAGGAAATTTGTGATGGAGATTGTATCAGAAGCGGGATTATCGGGGTGCAAACCGGCAGTCATTCCCATTGAAAATAATGCAAAGTTAACCAGTGTTGATTATGACGCTGGGATGTCTTCCTCTAACGATCCATTACTGAAGGATCCGACAAGCTATCAGAGACTTGTTGGAAAACTTATCTACCTCACCTTGACTAGGCCAGATATCTACTATGCTGTACAGACTCTTAGTCAGTTCATGCATAGTCCAAAGCAATCCCACATGAATGCAGCCCTGAAGGTGGTAAAATATCTCAAGAAATGTCCAGGGCTAGGGATACTTCTTTCTCGAAAGTGCAATATGGAGATGACGGCCTATTGTGATTCGGATTATGCTACATGTCCCATAAGTAGGAGATCCATCACTGTTTTCTGTATTAAGGTTGGGGAGTCACTGCTTTCATGGAAGACGAAGAAGCAATCCACGGTATCATTATCATCAGCAGAAGCTGAATATCGATCCATGGCAAAGACTGTTTGTGAGGTGGTATGGTTACGAGATCTACTTCGGCATCTTGGGATACAAGTTAGAGGTCCGACACTACTCTCTTGTGACAATGATTCAGCAATCAAACTTGCAGCAAATCCCATATTACATGAGAGGACGAAACATATAGAAGTTGATTGCCATTTTACACGAGAGAAGATCAAAGAAGGTATCATCGAAACAAGAGGGATTAGAACCACGGAGCAACCTGCGGATATATTTACTAAACCTCTTTGCCAAAGACAACATACATATCTTCTAAACAAGCTTGGCGTCTTGGATATATACAAGCCACCAGCTTGAGGGGGAGTGTTGAAAGAAGATATGTTTTGAAGATATAAAATCGGGCTGAAGATTGTAATTGATTGGGATTGTAATTATTTTAGGACTAGGAATATTTTCCTCTTGGGAATATTTTCTTTACTTTTTTTATTGAATCTTATTGTATGATATATACATCTCTGTAATAGTGTACAATTCAATAGAGTAAATACAATTCATACACTTCTACTTGAGTTTCTTACACATCCATACATCTCAAGACCACCGAAACCTTCTCCAGCAATCTCTTCGTGCACTTCGAAAACTCGTGCCCTTTCGCTTTAGACCCCTCCTCTACTCTCTCTAAATTCAGCTCCGTCGCCACGGCCGCCGCCGCCACTGCCACCGCCGCCGCAAGGGCCTGAACACGGCGAAACGGAGCGAAACCTACCGCTATGAAGAACACCGCGCAAGCCAACGGCTTCACCGCGCATTGGATCACTTGACCCAAGCTCTTGGAAGCTTCTTCCGAAACCGGTGCCGCCTCCTCTCCCCCGCCGCCGCATTTCGAGCCTCGGAAAGGCTCGGCGAGCCGGAGCTCCTGCAGGCGGGCGGCGAATCTCGGAGGCCGCCGCCGCCTCCCGACCGGCTTCGAGGCGAAGGCAGAGCCGAAGCGGAAGAGTGTCGGGGGAGGAGACGGCCGCCAGGATTGCGGCGAGAGGAGTGGAGTGGTGATGGAGGAGGCGACGGAGTTCATGGCTCTAAGCAGCGGAATGCGCAGCGTGCGAGTGCATTGCGATGAAGAGAGAGAGAGAGAGAGCTCTTCGGGAGTGCCAGAATGGAGCTGAAAGTGGTTTTTCTCTCTCCGGGAGTGCCGGAACGGAGCTGAAAGTGGTTTTTCTGGGATTTCGGAGAGAGCCGGGAAGAAACGGCGGAGGGTGAAATGTAATTACCGAGCGTTTAAGCTGAGGAGCGTGTATTTTTTTCGGGTTTTTTTTTTTTCGTTAATATTGGAATTGATGTGTGAATATTTTCTCTATCATACTCTAAATCTATTAATTTTCAAAGTATGTATTTCAATATTAGTACATAAAAGTATGGGTGAACATGATTTTAGGGTCGAAACGATAAACGAATAACCAGTTGATTCTAGGTTCTAGGATACTGAGGACGGGTTTCGATTTTTAGAAATTTGGGAATATGTTCCAATGGGTGGAATGCGTAACTAAAATCTATAATTACTAAGAACTTGAAATAAGTTTCTTTTTATCTTTCTTATTCTATGTCTTTGCTCAATCTTATAATATTAAATGGCATACGATGATGAGTATATAATTTGAAACTAGGAGTGTGCAAAGGAAGCAGGACTCGTCCGAACCTACCCGGAACCGATGGTTCTTACGGGAATAGGTCCACTTCCTAATTCCAATTTATGAGAACTGGCGGATACCGGTCCAGTTCCTGATTCATTGGACGGATCCATTCACATGGACTGAATCGGTTATATTATAATATATTAATTTTTTAAATATTAATAAAGTCAAAATCAATAAATCTAAAATTTAGGAATTGCATTATTCTCTCTTAGTTCTCCATCTCGTCTCTCCCAAAATTGCTCAAGCTCTCACAGTCTCTGTTTAGGGCTCCCATTATGGTATTACCTTATTTGCATGCTTCTCAAGTGGAAGGTAGCAACATTCTTGGGGTGGATAGAGAATTTCTTTGCTTTGTGGTTGAGATATGAGAAGTCGCGTTGCTAGTTTGAGTTAGTACTGCAGCTTTTCAATTGCTTTGACTTGAATAAAAGAGATGAGCATGATTGGATTGTTATCTAGCTTAATCAAGTAAAACAAGTAATTGTCTAAATTTATTTGTTATGCTTTTCCTCTAGAGGGTTCCAAAACTTCTTATCTTTAAATCAAAGACCTTCATCTTAGTTGAGAAAATGTTATTATGAGTGAATCATGAATAAGAAACGCGGATGAATTTTTTCTTGCGCATCCTCATCGTGGTACTAAAGTGCCAAATTTGCCCACTTGTTCCTTGCAACATCATTAAGTGCACAAATTTGTCCTCATTACCTTGCCAGTTTTGGTTTCTCATTCTCTTTGCGCAAGTCTAGATTGGCAACATTTAGTTGATGTTTGTCGATCCACCTGGATACCGAAAGGGGTGGTTCTCAATTCTAATTTTTCGGAACCGGTCTTTAGTGGGAGATTCTTGATTCTAGGGCATGCACACCCCTATTTGAAACCACTATTCTAAGCTTTCATTTCCTACTTAAACTTGATCAAGGCTTTTACTTGTCGATGTTTTATATTCTTCGTATGTCTTAAATATAAATTATGATTAATGGGTTGAAATGGCAAAAAATTATTTTAAAGGTAATGATTCAATGCAATTGTTCAATTATAAATGCAGGTGAAACTTGGAACGAAATAGGCTTAAGCAAGTAGGATAGGTTCTAAGTTCCAAAAATTTGAAAATCAATTGTGATGAATAAGTTTAAAGTTCTAAGTGGAACACTAGTTACAACCCTCGAGCTACTCACCTCTATGTACCAGCACTTAAATCAAAATCTTATCCAAAAGACCATACAAAGAGGATGGTGTATAGAATTTGCATGAAAAAAACTTTGTTCTTTAATATTATGAAAAACACTAAATTAGTACATATGTAAAAAATTTATTCAAAACTAATTTTTTTATCTTAAAAAACCCCCAATTGATACAAAAATTTCCCCGCCATTAGTTTCCATTAAATTTTACTATAAAATTACTGAGTTATGTGACATACGGATTGACGAGTGTATCGGTTTGGAATTTTATCTTTCGTCTGTTATAGGTGTACCATCTTCTCTTTCAAATTCTTACGGATGCATGCAGAGGACTTCTTTCTTCGGACGTTTGTTTGTTGACTTTTGGGCCCCACAGGAATATTGGATAATTTCGTATAGAGAGTGGTCAAGCCGTTACTGTTAATCATACTAAGTCAACACGATAATCTGCTCAGTCATTACTCGAAATAGAGTAATATCTGGGGAGAATGTTGGTACAATCCTTCTATCACTTGTCATATAAAATAAAAATAAAAAGATTTACATTTTCTAATCACAACAAGTGACTCACTTTCACGCCATGAATTACATTTGCACAGAGAATAATTTATATATAAGTCTAAGACAAATGCTACCTTCACAAGATCAGCATGCAACGGGATAATACTAATGAGAAACCTGATGACTTTCCGCATTTACAGGTGCTTTTGACTCTCAAATAATCTAAATCCTCTGTCCCAACATGAAAAAAGGTGAAAAGCTTCTTTCTATCTGCTTTGTTCCTCATAAAGGTCCACCAAGTTCAATTATCATATCTGACGTCTCGATATAGCATGACATGCAGCATGTTATAAAAAAAAAAAAAAACCAGGAGCTGCCACATCAAGTAGCAATAACAAAGAGGCCTGATTAGGTTTGAAACTTCTTGGCCCAACTATATCCATTTCAAGGGGAGCAGACTATAATCTCGTTGGCTGAAAAAGGAACGAGAAGGATAAGACAGGCTCCCTAGTCCCTGACGAACAGTACCTGGGCTGTGGGCATGATGAATAAAGTTACTGTCTCACCAGCAGATATAAGAAGTATATACACTGATCTTTTTAGTAACAAGCATACTTATAATAGATCCATTAGATAAATTGTGATGGTAGCCTCCTTTATATCACCGTAACATATAACTATTCTCACGTAGATCCAGAGTAGGAATAGATTGAGGATAACGCTTTGAACCATGGCTCAGTTAGTTAGAAGTTTCTCATCTACAGGTAGGATTTATGAGTTGATTCTTCCGTAACACTAACAATAGAAGGGTCTTTGGTTTCTCAATCAGTTGCTCATAACACCAACTCTAAGAGTCAGTCGGAACCTCGTGGTCTCCGCTACATTTTTCTTGGGTACTCAACCACTCAAAAGGGTCATATTCATGCTTGTTCCCCATGCTCAAAGCTGCAACCTAGTGAAACAGAAACATACAAACTGAGTTAATGTAAAGCACATAAAAGATTCCCAGCTGGAATATGAACCTTCAATATATAACGGTGTTGAGATTGATCATCAATGTTCCATTTTTACGATCATAAAGTGCATGCAAAATGGACCAGAGAAGTACCGCATTACTGTGGTAGTAAATTGCAGGACTGTCGTCAGGCCCCCAACCATACTGAAGGACGATTCTTGTCGCTACCTGTCACAGGTTATGTATATTAATATATACATCTGCATGTATTCACCTTTAACTGTGAGAGTTTTCTCTCGAAAGGTAAACTAAGGTAGAGAACATCAACATACTTCTCAAAGCATAATGTTACAGGACCGACCTCTTGAGTTTGCTTCAGATCAGAGAAGAGAGAAAATTTTCTTCCCCAAAAGGAAGTAGAAGCTGTGAAGCAAAACACGAACCAAAGCAAAATACAAGTGAGCTTGACTCTGAGTTGGCATTAACAGAACCTTCACTCCATGCCTTGGTGATCTTTGTACAGCCAATTCCCCGCAAGAAAGGGGCCAAAGTGAACATCTTTATAAGACTAAGGGCACTAAATCCCATAAGACATGCACCTGCAAATAACAGCCCCCGCGAAGACGAGAACAAGAACAACCCAGGACACAAGTGTATACACTTTGCACAGCACAATGATTAAATTAAGTCTGCCAAAATGCTCCAATAACAGATAAAGCCATAAATAGACATCTCATGTCACTGTGTTCCACTGTTTTGCTGGAAGCCCAGAGTCCATTGAACTAATCTGAGATCTATTCTGCTAACCAACCAGCTGAACAAACCAATGCCATGTCTATGCCGGCTGAAGCCAAAACCTTCACACATTCCTCATTCCGACATCTTGCAGCAATCATTAACGCAGTCTCTCCACATTCTCTCTGTGAATTCAGATTGCAGCCAGCAGAGATCAAGCAACTGAAAAACTTTAGGATACCCGAGGCACACTGCCAAACAAACGGGTCATATTCCAGTTTTAGGATAATGAGGAGAGATGACTTAGAGGATTGAAGCAATGCCCTATCACTTCCATTGACATCCACACCTTACCGCATTAAGCGATATTGCAATCTTAGTTGACATCTCATATTCATCGAATAGAACGAGATTGGTGTGTTTCGCTCAGAAGAAACGGGTAATTCGCTCAAAGAGTCATGTACAACTTGGAGCAACACAACTAAACTTTCCCTGGTATGAATAGCTAAGGTTATTGCACTCAGTTATGGCTATCAAGTCGAGAACCTATTCATTTTATCTGCGACTTCGAAACTGGTAATATACATCTCGCGTAATTGTCAAGCCAAATGATGGATAAAGCTTGATTTCACAAAATTCAATTTTGCTTTGAGTCTTAGTTAGGGTTAATATTTCCTGATTCTGCTTGTAAATCTCTGGGGTTACTAGAGTCCACAGAAGATGAAAAAGACTTCTTCTCGTGACTGACCAGCCATACCTTGATGAGTGCATCAACAACCGCAACGAATCCAATGTAGCACGCGAGGACAAGAGCACGAACAACAGCATGTGGGCTGATCATTTTCCAGCTCTACTACTTTATTTTTACCAATGAAAAAAGTCAGAAGAGAGGAGAGAAAAAACAAGGTTTGCTATCCAATTGATGAACCGAGGTCAACATGTAAGGCTCAGTATAATTACTTTGTTATGTTCCAGAAACAGCATAATGTTATAATGTTATAATATGGGGTCAGATGCTGCACTATAGACATCACCAAGAAAATGGATGCACTAGTGTCGGCTTAAAAAGCATATGATAAGCAATGTATGAGGTTAACCATAGATTAAAATAGGTACAAGCATATAAAACTCAATTAAGGAGCCGAGACTAATATTTTCAGATTAAAATCCATACAAGCATATAATTAAGGAGCCAGGACAAATAATTAAGTCATAGAAATAAGAAGACTACTGGTAGATCCATTAGATAAATTGTTGTTGTTGTTGTTGTTGTTGTTGTTATTATTATTTCTTTTGAGTTTAGAAGTTAGCTCTTTTGTTTAGGTTTCTTCTTCTTCTTCGGTTGGAAGTGGTGAATATGGGCATGGCTTCCTATTAAGCTTCCTGTCTTGAAAATGGTGTAGGAGGAGAAGGGGATAAGGAAGGGAAAAACAAAAAAAAAAAAATTGTTTCTTGTTCCGAGAGAGAAACACTCCTTCTTCTCTCTCTTCTCTTTTCTTCTTCTTTTTTCTTTGAGGGGAGAGGAGGCTTTTTTCTTTTTTTGCACTTGTTTTTAAAATTTTAAAAATTAAAAGAAAAAAATTTACCAAACGTGTTTTGATTCATCTTTGTAGTCGACCTCTCACATTACTCGAAAACCATCATGAGGTGACCCTGATGGCCTGTCTATCCAAGAGATCTAGCAAGATCCATTGTACCCATCAGGTCGAATTGGATTTGAATTGAGTCGGGTATGGGTTATAAGAAGTCCACTGAAGTTTTTGCATTTAATTTCTTTTGTCAAAAAAGTTAAGTAATTGAGACCTCTTTTGGTAGATAGATATCCGTAGACATACTGGAGCAATACTTCTTATCTAGATCGAAATTTAATCAAGATTGAAATAGAAATTCTAAATATCACAGTTTAAGTTTTAACTTTGTGAATTGACAAATTTAGAAGCATTTTAGAAGAGTGCTTATAAGCAAATGTTACTTTCATGTCTTACAATTTTTTATTTTATTTAATAATTTTTTTGTTTAATTAACTTTTTTTAATTTGAAAATGAAATTTTTATCCAAGTAATATATACACAAAAAAGGCTTAAAGTGGGTTAAATTGGTTCTCTTAGATTACATTAACCATTAATGGGATTTGGTAAATTGGCTAGGGAAATTTACATTGCATGAAAATATATCAAAACAAGTTAAATGGGTCAATATGGGTTGGATCATTTTCGACTTGAGCCAAATCCCACCCAACCCACCCATTTGATGGCCCTATCTTTAATATACCTTTGTCGATGATAGGCAATGTAGACTCTTAAATGCAAAAATTGTATATACAACCTACACTAGTGTTGTGCATGTGAAAAGTTGGGCTAACAAGTCTCCTGGCATAAAATATATAATTTTCACCTATGCATTGTTTCTACATGGCTAAAAGGTCCAACACCAAGAATCTGTCTTTTCAAAGCTATCGCCCCAATAAAAAAAATATTCTTGTGATAGGTCTTGTTTCTAGTCAAAAATGCATCCTCAATTGTTTTACATGGATGTATTTCTAGTAAATTCCTCAAATTTGAACACTCAATCATGTAGTTGCTAGGTTAGCAATAAGTAAATAACTAAATTGGGCACGTATATTAGTTAATAATATAGCTACCTTGTTATTCTTTGTTTCATCATAGCATTCTTCTAAATTGGTGTAGATATGTGCACACATAATTCAATTGCATTTCCAATATCAAGATTTTGATAGTAGTTAGTGATGGCCTTAGTCGCAAGCACACTATTCGGAAATATTATTTTCTGGTTATCGTATCTCAATAAAACAGTTGTTACAATGTTTATCTCTTCCACCAACATCTGAAACACAATATATCATGGTTTAGAAACATATATTTTGAATATCTATTGAAAACATAGAGTCGTATATGCTTGTGTACCTAGACCCCATCGACTTCACAATAATCGCCAACATGAAATGGATGCATCACAAACAAGAAAATAATCACTTCAAATGTCATCTTTCAAGAATTTTCAAGTATGAATACCACAGGTAGCAATTGGGAGCTAATGGGAAGTATAAACTTTTTTTGTGGCAATTCCTATTATAAAGATCCATATAACGGCTATAAGGATGCAAACTAGAATGTTCACGATCCAATGGAGTTTGTTCATAACATTCTTAATATAATCTGGAGTCAAAGTTAGTGCTCTTCATTCTTTGAAAGCATTAACTGCATTACATCCAATGCAAACTTAAAGCTCAATTAATGGACACAGCAATTATGTAAGTTCATTAGATGCAGAAAGACATTATAAATACTTTATTGGGATAACTTCAATTTGAAAATATTGCATTTACAAGCCTAGTGCAATCAATTGGTTTCATTATGTCTACATTTTTTTTTTTCAAAAGCACCAACTAGTTTACTTACTATTTGAGCTATTGAAAACATTCTCATTTTGCATCTAAGTTAAGCCTAGGGAGTACTTCTACTTAACTCTAAAAATATTCATTTAGTAAAAAAAAAAATTTCACAACTATCCCCCTCGCATGAAGAGCAAGATCTATTATGTTAACCTCCGCTAAACTTTCAAGAGATTAATATGTTGAACTATGGTTCAGCAAGTTATATCAACATCTATTTCATAACCCCCTTTGTGACCCTAGAAAACACCAGTTGTTTTAGATAAATTTTACAAATGTTGATCTAACTTGTCGAGCCAAACTTCAACATATTAACCTCCTCTAGAAAGTTTTGTCAATTTTAACGTAAAAGTACTTGCTCTTCATGCAAGTGGGACAGTTGTAAAGCAAAACTTCATTTTGATAATCCCCAATTTTAATTTAGATGCAAAATGAGACCGTATTGTATAGCTCAAATAGCCAAAAAAAAAAAAAAAACTAGTTGGTGCTTCTTAAAAATTGTGGACATAATGAAACCAATTGATTGCACTAATGATCTTCTCGAATTGAAGTTACCCCGATAAAGTGATTACATTATCTATTGACATATGTTGAAATTATATAGTTGCAGTGTCCACTAATTGAGCTTTACGTTTGCATTTGGATGTAATGCAATTTAATCATTTCAAAAAATGAAGTTGGATGACACTAAGATGACTATTAACAAGCTCCATTGGAGATGAACATTCTAGTTAGCATCCTCATAGCCATTATATGGTTTTATGTGTTAGGAATTGTTGCAAAAATGTTTCTGCTTCTCATAAGCTCCCAATTACTACTTATGATGTTCATATTTGGAAACTCCTACAAGATGACATTCGAAGCAATTATCTTCTTGTTCGCAATGCATCCATTTGACAAGAGCGATCATTGTGAAGTCACTATGGTTTAGGTAGACAAGCAAATACAACTTTGTGCTTTCAACAGATGTTCAAAACATATGTTTCTAAACCATGATACATTGTGTTTTAGATGGTGGTGAAAGAGCAAAACATCTTAACTACTGTTTTCTTGAGAAATGACAATCAGAAGATAATAATTCCAAATAGTGTGCTAGATACTAAGGCCATCACTAACTACTATCGAAAGCCTCATATGGGAGATATAGTTGAATTCTGTGTGCACATGTCTACACCAACTAAGAAGATTGCCATGATGAAATAGAGAATAACAAAGTGAGTAACTATACTATTAGCTAATCTACTTTACCCCTCTCGTTATTTACTTCCTGTTTTCTTAATGACTAGAGAATTGAAAGTCAAGATTTGAGGAATTTACTAGAAAATTGTCCATTTAAAACAATTGATGATGTTGTCTTGATTTTGGATCTCTGGCCATGTAGAATTGATGCATAAGTAAAAATTATTTGGTTTATGTAGCTGTTTCAAATGTAGAGGGTCCCTCACTAATTATGTGCAATTCGTCCTAACACCGAACTTATTATTACATAAATGATCGAATCTCTTATTTGCTAATGTACTTATTCTTACAATTGGAGACCCCATAAAACAAAAAAAAAAAATGTTTTTGTTGCAGATCTCATATGTGTTTGTAATGTTATATAACAATTTTGGCAAATCTTTCATTACAAAATCATGTCGAGTTAGTTTATTTTACTATTTTAAATGAATTGATTTGGTAAAATGCATGTGCATTGCACAAAAGAGGGACATTTAATGCATGAAGTCACTAGTAGGCCAAATTTTCGGTACCGACAAGCCCGTGCATCAAACATGCATCTTTCATACAGTGGGATGGGCGGGGGGTGGTTTCATGCCTTTTACAATATACTTGCAGTTTCATTGATTGATTAATATAATTCTACCCATTAATATAATTCTACCCACCAATCTTTCGCAACTCCGTTTGGCTCTAACAATTCTCTTCCTCCTTCATTTGTTGCTTTGCTCTACGTCCTCTTCTTCCCATGGCATCAGAATCATTATCTTTGTTTCTCTTAGAGTCGCCTTGCGTTCTCTCTTGTCACTCCCACACCTTCCATTTATCATTGTCCAATGCAAAGCAGCTCTTTGTCCCAATCCTCAACCTCAAGCCCCTCGCCTTCCCTTTTCCTTTCAAACCTACCATCTCCTCCTCCTTTGCCCTGTATAGATTGTACTTGAAGAGAGTTAGTGCGTGCGCCATCGCTTCTTCTTCATGTTTGGAGGACACCGCTATGAGGCTCTATATTGGAAACATCTTTAGAGATGTCAAAAACTCCTAACTCACCCAAATCATTGGACAAAATGGCGCCACTGAATGCAATTCTATAGTGATTACAGCTCGACAATTTGGTTCTGGGATGGATCCATGGGATCAACAAGTAGTATCCAATTCCAATTTTTTGGAACCGATTCTTAGTGAACAATTCCCAATTTCATGGTGTGAATCGCCCAACTTGGAGCCAATCACCCCTAATGAGAAGCAACATAGAACAACTCCAACGAAACTAAAGCAACAATAATCTAAAAGTCTAGTACAACATGGTTTGGCAAGCATTTTTTATGGTAATGCTTGGGGATCGTCTGCATACAGAAATTTGCAGATCATGTTCCTACTTATTTTCTATTTGATTGCAAAGGCAATATTCATGTGCAGGACATGTGGAACTTTCTCCTGCAGCTTAGGTTTTTTCTATAGCAACTTCATCTTTGTGATGGAACAATTTTGCTACATAGTGAGGATGGTAGAAGTGGCTACAAGTAGCACAAACAAATTGGAATACCCAATATTGTCGAGGGAGCGGTATAGCTCTCTCCCCAAGCAACGCTGACTAACTTTGAAAGCCAAGCTTGGTCATATCAAATTGACTAGTTTACCGAGTTAAACCCAATTGTGTTTATTAAAATGAGTTGAATATGAAAATGGACTATGATCATGGCTGGTTCCATATTGCCATTGCCACTATAAGGAACACACTCATACGGATCTGTCATAGGAACTAAAATGATACAATAGCACCAAAACAATTGAAAGACTTTGATCACTAAAAGAAAAACTACAATTTTGGTCCAAGTATTTTAAACGTTCTTTGGTCCTCATACCTTCATTTTCTAATTATAGTCCTTAAACAAGTACTTTAAGACCATTTTCACCCCTCTAAAACCAAAATAGTACATTGGAATGCCATCTAGGGGATGAAAATAGTAGCAAAGTAGTCGTTGAGGGACTAAAATGAGAACAGGGATCAAAATGAAGAATGCCCAAAATAATTGGAACCAATAATATTCTAATCACTAAATTTCCAGAAATTAACATACTGAAAAAAAGTACATATCAGGAAAAGAATGCTGAAGGAGGAAGACATGTAACATAAAAGATTACCTCCATTATCGCGTAGAGCACAAACAGAATTAGAACAATCATCCTCCTCGGCTATCCCATCTTCAACATCTTCCATCCCAACATTTTCAGTATCATCCACAATAAAACTAGACTTTGCAACATTCTAAAAAATTATTGTGTCAAAAGCCAAGCTTGGTGAGAACCAGATTGACCAATTTACCAGGTCAAATGTGATTGTGTCAGAGTTACTAAAACCAGCTGAATATAGATTGATCTACGCTCATCGTAAGTTAGGTATCCATGTGATGTTTTTATTTTTATTATAATCCTAGTATAAAACCTAACCACTAAACTTTGAAAAGAAAATACAACTTAGAAAAACAACATAAAAGAGTCACAATCAATTCAATCAAAGATGGTAATGAAAGAACGAGTGAAAAAAAATGAAGTGTAGTAAAGTAACTTGGTACGAGTCGCACAAAGAATATAACATAGTCCTATCATTAAGTTTCATAATAGCAACCCCATGAGCTTAATTCAATTTGAGTCCAATATCCTAGAGAAACTAATTTTCTTCTATCTAAACTAGAGAAAGTTTTGACTTTTCCTAAACTACGTGTATTATCTAACAAAATTAAACTAATTCTTACATCTAAACATGAGCTTAATTCTATGTGAGCCCAATTTCCTAAAGAAACAAATTTTCTTATGTGTAAAGGAGAGACAATCATGAATTTTTCCTAAACTATATTTATTATCTGCATAAAACTAGACTAACTCTATAACCAAAATCTAACAACCTAATCATGGACTATTTTCCTAACCAATTTTCCACGTTTTTTTTTTCGAAATTTATTATTATTTTTTATTAGTTTTCCCTTCAATCCATAGTCTCTGGGTCCTCTCACCCAGCACCCGAACTCTCATCTTTTTTCTTGGTATTCACTTTCGCTCTTCTAACTGCATGCTTGTTTAGGATTGGATTAAATGATAACATGCCTAAACCTTATGCAGAGAACCACCCGGTATTACACTATCAATTACTTCTCATCATCACCGGGGCACCATCATCAGCCGCTGGAACATGACTATCAACTGCCACCATTGTCCCTGGCCACAGCAGTCAACATCGCCGATGGTCGATTAACACGCATACCCAGGAAGAGCAAAGAAGTTTATAATTGATACCCTAGAAGCACAAACCTTAAACATCAACAGGAGCGAGCATTCAAGTCAAGGACTGCACCTCACGTCTTCAACCGTCTATACCACAGACCATCCTCAGAAAATACGAACATCACAGAACCCAGAGGCAGAACAGCGAGTCAGAGAGGCAAATTTCGGTAAGCGTGACTTACCTCATCTAATAACCGATAACCTGATTTATAATCATTCAAAAGTAATCATCACATAATCAAATCAACGAACAACAGAAATTACTTCGCAAAAGCTTCTTAGAAACAGTTCGTTGAGCAGGCCATGTGCATCACCAGAACAAAGGAGAATCATGGAAGTAAGGCAATTTGTCTTCCAAAATTCATACAACAACAACAGTTTGAGTCACTAGAACTAGTTAAGTTTTCGAGTAATGCTCGTAACCCTAATCATGGATCTCGGTTTCAAAACAAGGTAGAACAGAGGGGCTTTCGTTTCGTTCGTAACAGACAGAGACAGAGCACTATGCAATTTACCTTAACGAGGAAGCATCCAGATCTCGACCGGTTGTAAACTGGTAAGAGGAAGTCCGGGAAAGATCGACGGTGAGGATCGACGCTAGCGAAAGAGCTTCAACCGAGAACTAGGAACCTCGAGCTTCTTGGCCAGAAAACAGAGCCGAACGAAATCATACAGACGAGTCCAGACGGCAATGGAAAAGAAAGCCGATGAAGAATCGGTCATACTAATTGCGACTTGGGAAGTCGCAAGTCGAGCAAAAGGAATCGCTTCTGAAGAGCATTGTCTTGCCCTCAGCGATCCGTTTCTGAAGTCTGGATCGAGTTTCATCAGAGAATTGACTGCTCCGAGCGTCGCGCTTCTCGGCCAATATACAGGGCAGAACAGAGCGAGATGTGGAGCCTCGGCGACTGGCATCGACCGGCGGCGGCCGGCACGACGTCGGAAGGCGACGGAAGAGCAAAACCGTCCGGGAAACTCCCCACCCCCCCCCGGCGCAAAATCCGTTCGTTTTACATGGGAGATCCAGTTGGTTGAAACGAGAGAAGAGAGAGAGAGAGAGGGAGGGAGGTTACGATCCCGTTCGTCACGTCGAGAAAATATTGCATGCAAATTGTATGCCACGTCATGCGAACGTCCATCGGATCACGACACGTTTCATTCGTGGGACCCACTCTCCGGCGAGGACACGCGTGTCATCCTTTCTCCTTTCCAAATTCTTTTGAACGAATCCGACTTGGGCTCAGTTCCGGCGCGGGAGACGGGCCGAGCGTGGCCTGTATGGATTGTTATCTTGATTGGGCTAACGGATTGAGTTCAAACGGAGTAGTGGGGGCATGAATCGATTTTAATGGGCCGAAGCCTTTTTCGTTTTCTTATTGATTATTATCATTTTTTATTTGCTTTTGATATTTTTTTTTTTATTTCCTTACCTAGAAAATTGCATATTTGAATTATTGACAAAAATTTTGGTATCCACAATCATATTTTAAAGGCATCTCCTTGTCTTATCGAGATTCACAGTTTGAGGAGAGAAATCGGCAAAAAGTGGGAAGCAAGTTGAAGAGCAGCTATTAGTGAGGGTGTAGAGTGAAAAAAAAAAAAATATTTCTTTTTATTTCTTCCGTTGGTTGCTCTTCCTTTTCCAGTTCATTGTGTAGGTGAATGATTTCTTGTCACGTAAAGGGTGAAAAAGAGAGGAGGCAGGCAGAGGGAAACAATTGAAAAAAGGACCGAAAGAGACAAAATTAGGAACAGTGCATAGGAGATCACAAATCCCGAATTGAATCCAGTCAAGTGATATAGGATAATACTTTAATACTCCTTCTCATGATGCAAATCATTTGCAAGTCAAACTTCTCTCACATGTAAATTATGTGCAAATCACATGAAAATTCATGACCTTTTTAGATTACTCATAAGCTTAAGATGAACATGCCATACATACTCAAAGAAACTCACATTGCTTTTAGGTTTAAAAGAACAGGCAGCATCCAAGATGCCATTACCTTCCGAGCATAGTCATATTTCGAAACCAAAGAAAAAACAAAGGTTGCTAATGTCAGCTCCACAATTTTTTGCCCTTAGTGATGGTAGCTAGACAATATAGATTGGTGTATGTGGGCCCCCACCGGAAATTAGCATCCTCATTGTACTTATGGCGACATGATTGCAGGTGAGGGTCAGTAATCTTTGGACGTTCATTAATTAGTCCCTAAATGATTATGAGGTCATGAGTAATTCAATTGTACGCTGACATCCAAAATCCCGAATCAAACCTGATTAAATGATGCAAAATGATACATCAACACCCTTTCTCACGTGCAAATCATGTGTGAGTCAAATTTCTCTTATATGAATGTTATATGCAAGTCACATGTAAGCTCATGAGGTTTGAGATTATTCACAAACTTATAATATCATCGATGTAATATTTTTACTTTGAAAGAAAATATATTTATCTCATACATTTTAAGATTGCATTAATTCGTTTAATGATATCGAGAATTTCCCTCAGCCCAAATGAGCAAAGGAGAGAGGAAGATGAATATGCCATACATGCCCACCTAAGGTAACTCTCATTGCTTTTATGATTAGAAGAACAAGTAGGATACAAGAAGCCATACCTTTCGAGCATAGTCATCCCGACACCAACAAAATTACAAGGCAACTTTTATCACCTCCACAATCTTTTGCATTAACTCCTAGTGATGCTAGCTAGACAGTATAGATGGGAGAAAATATTACATAGGCCAGTTTTACCAGGTTAGCAAAAGGTCTGTCCAGTTGAATCTTGCCATGAGAACCATGCAGGTCCCACTTTGCAGAAATTTTGAAACACTCTCTCTCCTTTTTCCTTTTGTTACTTTTCCATCATCTCCTTGACATTATGTGCCCTCCCTCTCTCCCTGCTTACAAAACTTCATCCTCCTCTTTAGGTTTCCTAAAAATTCAAAGGAGAAAGGCCTCTCTCTTCCCTAACATGCTCTCTACTAAAGGCCTCTCTCTTCCCTCCCATGCTCTCTTCTCCCCCTCCTTCTTGAGAAAACTTCATCTTCCTCTTTATTTTTTCTAAAAAATTTCAGAAAAGAAGGCCTCTTTCTCTCTCTCTTCCCTCGGGCTTCTCTCTATTTGTTGGACGAGCCATGTCACCGCCTCCGCCATTGCCTCCGCCATTGCCTTCTAGGGCCCATTACTATGTTGAAGGAGTTTGGAATGGAATTAAAGGTAAGGGCCATCAGCC
Organism: Eucalyptus polyanthemos subsp. polyanthemos; assembly: GCA_017140185.1. NCBI lineage: Eukaryota > Viridiplantae > Streptophyta > Magnoliopsida > Myrtales > Myrtaceae > Eucalyptus > Eucalyptus polyanthemos. The sequence goes on along the minus strand of CM029460.1, from coordinate 17,775,426 downwards.
TACCTTTTTGGGCATTACCTCTAAACCCGTCTCCCCAACCGTGACATGATCGGGATAGTTATTGGGAATGAAATGAAATTTGAGAATTTGAAAGCAAAAGGCCCATTTAACTTTTGATCAAAAAGAGTTATGACAACCATATTATCAGTTTGAAAACCTCGTTCGGGACTTTTTGGAGCATTTGTGTTACCAAAAATCCAACAAGTGGACTCGAAAAATTTGCCAAAAAAAAAACTAAAATGACCATAACTTTTGATTCAAAAATAGTTACAAGTTTGATATACACATACGAAAAATTCATTTTGAGCCCTATGCCATGACCAAATGGGGGCCATGACCAAATGGGGGCACGTTTTGATTTTTTATGCCTGTTTCCGTTGTTTTAGATTTTGTCTTCTTTCTTACTTAGGGTTATTTTGGGTATTCTTATATCATCTAGCATTTTCATAGTTTCTTTTTCTTGATGATTCAATGACATAACATACTTTGCGAGCCTTGTGAACCAATAAAGTCTAGACCTTTTAGCCTGTGCAAGTTACTCTTACTCACGATAGTTTGCACACATTTGATAAGATTCAACTAGTAACATCCAATTCCTAAATTAGAAATATCTCAATGCCCCCAACTAATTATGCCAAATTGAGGGAATGAATTTGTCAAGTTAGTTGTTTACTCAATATAAAATTATATATATTTATATATTTATTCTTTTTTATGTTTCGGACAACTTTGATCACTTTTTCAATAATATGGGCATGGGATCTCTCTAAATTTTCACTTGAAAGAACTTTTTGTGCCTGAGTGTGTTTAGCAAATTTACTCCTGCTAATAACCTTTTTTTGTTGCGCCATTTGAAAAATGTAATTGTTGAGCCTTCTAAAAATGTAAAATTTGTGTGTTTTCATGCTACCATAAATTCATGGGGAAAATACCGAAAAAGTCATAAGCCTATTATATTTGTACCAATCCAATCATAAACTTATTTTTTGGCCAATTAAGTCCTAAATCTTTTGCATTTATTTCAGTCTATTTAGCCAAATTTGGCCAGTTAGCGCTAACATGGATGCCAATTGACAATTTTTTAATAATATATATTTTTATTTTTTATTAGTTTGTTCCCACTTTTTTTTCCTCCTTCCTCCTTCTTCCTCTTACTTTGGCAGCCAGCCAAAGGCGAGGGCGGGGCACCAAACTGAGGTAGCCGGCTAGTGGTAAGCTCATTGTGAGCTTGCCCAATCACTAACAAGGCAAGTCCTTGCCAGATCTGGCAAGGTGAGCCTCCCTAGTGGATCAGCGAGCTCGACCTTGCTGTCGTTGCCCCGTTGGATTTGGTAAGGGCTTGCCTCATTAGTGGCTAAGCAAGCTCACCCTTGCCCAGCTTGCCATTGGCCGGCTACCTTAGTTCGACGACTTGCCCTCACCTTTAGTCGGTTGCTGGAGCAAGACGAAGGAGGAAGGAGGAAAAAAAAAAGAGGAAAAAATTAATAAAAATCAAAAAGAAAATATTATTAAAAAATTGTCGATCGTGAGCCCACGTTAGCACCGCCTAGTTAAATTTGGCCGAATGAACTGTATTAGCACAATTACAAAAGGTTTATGATTTAATTGGCAATAAAAAGTTTAGGGCTGAATTGGTACAATTGTAATATATTTAGAAGTTTTTTGGTAATTTTTCCTAAATTCATGATGTGCAAGATAGTTGTAGTCACATGATATGACAAGTGCCCCTCGTATACTCTACTTGTTCACCTATCGATTAGGAGTAATTGCATTTGATGACCGTCGTCAAAACACTAAAACATGTTAAATACGACATAATCATGTGTTAGTTACGTCAGGAAAGAAATGGTTATTATTGAAAATAAAACATTGTTAAAATACTTTTAAGAGAAGGTTTTAAATTCCGGGATAGCTGTTATTTAGTCAATTGTTTATCGATTACTTTATTATGTAAGTGATTCCTTTTTCCTTTTTAATATTTTTTTATTCAGATATTTAGTTCATATTCTTCTGTAAGTCCGCCCATCTTCGTTGATGATACGTAATGAATGACTATTGACCATATGTGCTTTGTGAACTGATGCCCCTCCTGTCGTCAGCTGATGACCAGGTTGCAGCTTATCGAACATGACGTACGTTTTTCAGAACCGTGTAAAATGAGTTCTAAGTTGTTGTTGGCTTGACTTTGACTTACTATGGTGCTGCTAGCTGGCTTTGAGGAAAGATGGGTAACTGCAAAACCGAGGTTGACATTAATAGGTGAAGTTAAGGACTCGTACAAAGTTGTTGTCACAAATAGAAATTGTCCTCACATATATATCTTTTAAAAGTACTTGTAATCTAATCCTAAACCATGACAATCCATTTTCTCTTCTATTATTATTATAAACCAACAGTCTGACTGAATGCAGAGACTTGGTTATCCATGAAACCGTTTGTGAATCCAGTCGGAACAGTTTTCTAGTGCAAACTTTTCATGAATGAAGGAACCTTCTTTTGAGTGCAGGACGATTTGCATACCTCAAAGAATGATAGTTCAACTAAACATTTAGACAATTGTGTTAAGATCAGGTGCTGTGAGTTATGAAGTTATGAAAATAAAACGATATTAGATATAACTACAACTCAATCAACGCTGCAGATGGATACAATCTTTTTTTTCCCTAATTACATGGATAGACTAGAAACTAATCTAAAATAGCAAAATTTGGTGACCAGGAGAAGACTAATCTATAAATGCTCCGTTGCGGTAATATCATCGCCCAACTTGGCTCCAGAAGTAATCAATTCAAGATAATTGACATAATATAATTTTGAAGTCCACATCAACGAGCGAATAATAGAGCTGTTTTTGTGCTTGCAATTAATCAAATAGGCACTGCATCCTCTTTTCTTTTAGACAATCTCCTATTAAAGTTAAAATATTGTATTAATAGAGTTTTCTTTTATTTATTGTTCTAATATAAGTGTTCATCCAGTTTGCAATGTGTTCTCTGAAATGAAAATTTTACTTCTAGCCAAAAAAGGGGCATTATTAGTTAAATTCGCCTTTCCATCGTAAATCGCTGCGGTTCTTTCCTCAAACTTGACAACAACAGCAAAGGCGAAGCATTAAATAGACATAGAATACCAAGTAGGGCGACTTAAGCTGGGCATTTCCGAATCTTTCATTCATATTGTGGAATTGACGCATTTTTGATCGGAATAGTTTTTTTTTTTCTTATTCTCTTTTTTTATTCCAAGTCCATCGATGGAATCCGAAAATTTCTTCGCAAAGACCAGAGGACCGTTAAATGATGAATCGTGTCGGCTTTACGTTTCTGTTGCCCTAAAAATCCTCGGTAGTTATATTTACGAATTAAACGTCGAGAATTTCCTAAAATAATTTTGACCCAAATTAATTCTCTCGTGGATCGAGACGTCTTATATTCAATCTCTACATGGTCAGTTTCTTAAAATCGCCCATAAAATGTATTGATTGTTGTGTTGTAATGATTCGATACCGAGCAATAGTTAATATTCAAAAACCGTATCCTGTCCGGGCAATGGATAGATCGAACACGGACAAACCTGAAATATAAGAAGCTGATGATGATCTTAATCGGGATGATGCAAGGTTTGCTAGTATCTCCCAAGAATCCAAAATCAGTATCATTCCTGTTGCCCAATCACGTCAATGAAGATACATTCATCCACATAAAATTTGGTAGGACATCGCTTTGAAAGGGGAACTAGTCCCATGTCTTTTTGAGATTACTTTGATTCTATCAATTGGTTTCAGTCCAGATTCAATTCTCATGTAGGTTTTGCTGGTTATAAAACGAGGAACACAAAAGCTCCATGTCAATCCATTGACGTTGGAGTTTGTAAAGTTCACCATCACCGTACATATGATAGCCTATTGGTAAAAGAACTGTATGTATATCACAAGATTGAAAGTTCAAAGACAAAATTACCAACAAAGTCCTAAATCTATAGTATGGATATAAATTAAATCATAAACTTTTCAGTTTGACCAATTTAATCATAAACCATTTGACAATTTCCCAATGTAATCTTTTTGGCCAATGGGAGTTAGAAATCGTGAATTTCTACAGTTTTTGCAATTATTTTTTTTTTTTATAGATTTTTTAGATTGTTTTATGAAACTATGATTTTTTTAACCCTTCAAATATAGGAAAAAACTGTAAGTGATGATATTTTCAATAATGCAATGAAAATATTATAATAATTGACATTACAATAATCACTCCCAATCACGTAGTCACGGAGGGCAAGCGGGGGCGCTGTTCAATGCTTAAATCTTTTACCATTCTTCTACATTATAATAGAAATTAATGCTTCCTTTTATTGAATTCAAGGCAACCAAAGTCTTTTAAAATATTTCTTCTTCTATTCGTTTTTAAATAAGGTAGATATACTTTTATATCTATATAATTTGGCATGAGCAATTTTAGTAAATCTCCGATGAACTTGAGTTCCTAATCTAATGCATAACAAGATATATTTTAGTTTTAAGTGCATTTAAAATATAGAAGTTCATAAAATAGATCCGAAACATTGTACGAACCGAACATAACCTTATGATACTCTCTTTTCATTTTTTATTTGCTTAGTTTAAATTTGATTTTCCCTTTTCATAGGTACACGGTCTTACTATTTTATTGCATTTTAGTCAAATATATTTCCTTAAAAATTTAGTTCTCTTTTGCATTATCAATCAATTAATTAATTTGATACCACATAATTCCATCGTTATCAAAATTTTGGACTAATAAATTATGCTGGAAATGTCATGGAAGAAAAATATTACATGGACTTGCTCAATTAATTAATGGCGAGCGAAGCAATTTTAATGCATATGAAAGAAAAGAACAGAAGTGATAAATTTCCCCTTATAGACAAGATACATGAAACCTTAGATTATTTCGAGATAGAATTTAAATAAATATTTTACGAGGAAAATTTTCTTTTAACGAGAATGTTTGAGAGGTTAAGGGATAACTCGTTTGTTAAGTTGGTCTTGTTAATTTAGGAACCATCCATATTACAACAGAAGAAGATTATACTCAATTTAATTGTACCAATCCGGGAAAGTTACCCGATTAGCCTTAGACCTATTACACAAATATCAATTTGATAATACATTTCTCGATTTTGCTAAATGATTCCTAAACTTTTGCATGAAATTTCACTTATTTTTCCAACCAAAATTGTGAACATGGTGGTCTAATTATCTTTGGTGTCCTATATGGCTCATGGTCACGTGGGCGATTTTCAATGAAAATAAGTTGGAAAGACTTCATTTAGAAGTTAGTTGGCAAAATTAGAAAATTATGACTAAATTGATATATGGATGATAGATTTATGAATCATTGAATAATTCACCCATACTAATCATTATTGAGATCACATCCATACTAATCATTATTGAGATCACATACTAGAAATAATTAAAAATGCTGGCTAACTACTAGAACTCGGAAACAATCTATTTCCTAAAAGAACTAGGGTTAATTCCATTTTCTTCCTTCTTATTATTTATTTATTTTAGGGTCAAATGGGTTAGTTCCGCCTTCAACATGCCACTAACTATATCCGTAACGCATTAATTAGATGCTCTTTATTCTCACGCTTTCTTCGCTTCAACTTGTTTACGACTGGCTTGCTTGCATGTACATATGTGTGTGTCTTCCATTTAATTATATGCTGATTATTCACCATTCAAGAAACATGCATGATTTTTATCGTTTTCCAGAAAACCCAAAATATAAGTGGAACCAACTAAATTTGATAAACATGTCTGATATCATCTGCAAAGATTTTGCCCTTTCATTTGCCAGAATCTCTACGTTTATATGTCATGTGATCCAGGTTCAATTCAAACATTGATGCAGATGTTGACCAGAAGAATTACAGTCGGTCTAGGCAATAATGCAGAGGAATAATTAGAAAAGATATTTGGTGCCGAGTAAGGCTACGATCATATGTGTTCTTAGGAAGCTGATAATTAATATATACTCCCAGGAAAATAATAATGACAATAAAATTATTTGCTCTTTCTCAAGGGTTGATTGTGAAACGATCTTTGCACGAATGCGAGCACATTCCAAGATGAAAATAATGATAAAACGAAGATTGGTCCTGCACAAAATTCAAAACTGAACAACTTATTCCTGGCAGCAGCTATTTTTTTACCATACTATTTATCACATGACCATCAGCTACTAAGTTTTAAAAATAAAGACATAATTAAGCATATTCTCTCCCACATCAAATCCTTTAAATTTTTCAAGAGTTGTGATGACTAACATCTATGTTGGATGCCTCTAGACGCTTTGCACACTTAAGACATTTTCATAGTGAAATTTATTTAATTTGTCATTAGCATTATACGCGATGAATTTCCCTTTTTCCAATACATACATAAATAAATCGAAGACTGTCCAAAAAGTTAGAAAATTGCTTCTACTTTTACCAGCCATATGTCAATTCAACCTTCATGTCCGACGTGATCTTCAAGCTGATTATTGACTGGACTACACCAAGGAAATTAGAAGTGAAGGCTAATAAAATTGCTTCTACTTTTAGCTACCATGTATCAATTCAACCTTTATGCTCGACGTGATCTTCAAGCTGACTATCGATTGGACTACACCAAGAAGATTAGATGAGAAGAATAACATCATCGAGGAGATTTTTTTTGGGAGGCCTATTTCTAATCTTGAAATGTGAAAATAATCATAAACTTAATGCATTAATGCCAAATTAATCTTAACTTATTTTTTAGTCTTAACCTTTTTGATTTAGTACCAATTCAGTCATTCTAACTAATTCTAACCAGATATTGTTTGACATGGGCGCCGCCTAGCTTACGTGACACTACCGGCGTTGACAATTTTTAATAATATATTTATTAAAATTTTGAATATTTTATTATTTTTTCTCTCATTTTTTTTTATTTTTACCGATGATTGGCCATCGGCCACATGTGATGGCCGAGCCGGTTGGCCTCACCTAGCCATGGCAAGGCCAAGCTTCATGAGGATTGGCCTTGCCAAATCTAGCCTTGGCAAGGCCAACCCTCATGGGGCGTCGCCTGGTCGAGGGTGAGCCTGGCGAGGGCTCCCCTTGCCCAAGCTAGATTTGGTGAGGCCAACCCTCACTCATGCTCAACCTCACCATGGCTAGGTGAGGCTAGCCCACTTGGTCATGGCTGGTGTTTAGTCACCTACAAAAAGAAGAAGAAAAGAGAGAAAAACAGAAAGAGAAAATCATTAAAAATTGTCAACGATAGCACAAACGGTACCACATAAATCGCCTGGCATTCACATTAGCAATATTCAACAAAAATTAGCTAGAATGACCGAATTGACATTAGGTCAAAAGGTTTATAACTAAATTAACAGTAGATAAAAAAGTTTAGGACTAAAATAGCACAATTAAAAAGTTCATGACTAAATTGGTATTAATGCAATAAGATTATGACTTTATAACACTTTTCCTTTCCAATTTTATATGACTAAATCTACCAAATTTTCATCAAAAAGGCAAAATTACCCTTAATCATTCAATTGTAATTTAAAGCAGTAGCTCTAAATTTTGTTACTTTCCTTCTTTTTAAGCTTTTCTCTTTTTACAAGGGATTTAGTTGCCATAATCTAGAACTTCACATGTTTTTGTTTTGTTTATTATGAGCACTATGTTTTCTTATTAATGTTAGAGTTTACTTTTGCAAAAATTAGTTTTGTTGAAAAGAAGAATTTTGAAAATGTTTAATTTTTCTACATTGTCTAGCAAATTAATGGATCAACAATCTAGAAAATTATGATATAGACTATTTTAAAACACCATCATTGTGCATATCACCATCGAACCTTTTTCTAATCAATTGTCTTTTGTACACGATAATGGGATGATAGGATGAAACAAAAAAGGAAAAAAAAAAAAATCTTTGTTGCATTCTCCAATGTGAAATTTTAAAAAATGAAATTTAGTTAAAACAAGATTTATTTTGTAAATGTCAGTGAAATTTCATCATTTTTTTTTTGGTAAAAGGTAAGTATTATATTGACTTTTGAACCAAGAGGCTATACGACTGTACAGCTAAGGACCCCAGAACCAAAAAGCTTAAACTCAGAAGACAAGGTAGTCAAAAGAGTGGAAGGGTATCGGGGGTAAAGCTGCAGAACAGGGAAAGAAAGAACAGCAACAAAGAAAAGGCTAAAACAACAGCCACATCAGAGGAGAGAATGGCCAAACAAGGCAGCCTGCACACGAGACAGAGAAACAAGGGAGAAACAAAAAACAGCAAGACAGCGAAACACCAAGGTGGAGCCATCTATTGCTAAGGAGAAGCTGGACGCCGCATCACACGAGAGGGCAACACCCGCATCAACGAAGCAGCAAGTGGGCCATCATCTTGAAAGCACCAGAGACAAATAGCAAACCAGCAACGAGCAAAATAGGACCAACCAAGAAAGGAGAACCTCAAAGGGAGAAAGGGACAAGGAAAGGGGTGTCCAAGAACTTAGGTCGAAAAGGATCCGCAATAAACAACCAACCAAGAGCATAAAAGAGGCACCGACCAGCATAAACAACCATCATTTTGGATTGACAAAAATTAATATCATCCATAAACTATTTGTGAAAAAATAGCAAAATGCTTCATTATGCATAACTTTTTAACGTAACTTTATTGAATATATTTATCAATACTCCTATAATGTCTTATATACTCTATGTAAATATATCTTGGCAAGAGTAATGAAAAAAGGCAAATTCTTTGATGTAGTAAATTAAGAGAGTTGTTGACCCAAAAAAAGTATAAAATAATAAGAGAGTTGATATATATTTTTTTGAAAATTTCTTTTTTCGACATAATTTATTTCTGCAAAAGTAAAATCTAAAAATAAAAAAAGAAAACATAGCGTCTTTAATATTCATGGAGTACCCACAATATACAAAAGTAAATCATGGATACTTGGTCTTACTATTTTATCATTTTAATAGTACCCATCATTGAGATTTTTTCTTTGGTCGAAACACCAATCATTGAGATCACATACTATAAATAAATAAGAAAACGCTGGCTGACTGCTGTAACTCAAAAACCATCTCTTTCCTAGAAAAACTGGGAATCTTTAGTTCCTAGAAAAACTATATGCTGGTCACGATTATTTCGGCTTTCAACTACCATTAAACTAAAAAAACTACCATTAAACTATATGCTTGACAAGTTGATTATTTCTTTTCGGTCATAGCTTGACACATTAAATTAAATGCTCTTCATTTTCGCGCTTTTTTCACTTCAGCTGGTTTCCAACTGGACTAGTTGATTTTTTTTTTTCCTTGACACATTAAATTAAATGCATTTTCCTTTTTCACTTCAGCTGGTTTCACACACACGCACGCACATATATATATACACTGATCATTCACCTCAAAGAAGATTCATATCATTTTCCAGAGAACCCCAAACACAAGTGAAGCTAAATAAATTTGAGAGAGAGAGAGAGAGGCTGATTATTTTTGGGCATATTTGTACTTGTATTTTGTTTTTTAAATTACCATGTAATATATGTATTTATCCAATAAAATCCGCACAAAATGGGAAATAATTCACCGTCTTTTTCATGGTCACAATCAGATATCTAAATAAATTTGAGGAAGCTGGTGATTTTTAAAAAAAAATTTATATATGTATTTATCCAATAAAATCTGAAAATTATAATTCACGGCAAAGATATCAATTATTAATATATAGTCCCAAGAAAATTATAATGGCAAAGCAATTATTTGCTCTTTCTCAAAAGGTTGATTGCGAAGTGATCTTTGAACCCATGTGAGCACATTTGTATATTAAAATAATGATAAAATGAAGATTAGTCCTGCAAAAATTCAAAACTGAACTACTTATTCCTATTGGCAGCTATATTTTGACCATCCTATTTATCACATGACCATTTGGAGTCAAGTTTTAGAAATAAAGGCCTAAATAAACATATTTTATCCCGCATAAAATCATTATATTTTCAAGGAGTAATGATGAGTAACATCTACGCGAGATGCTTCAAAACGCTTTGCATGCCTCGGATATTTTCATAGTGAAATTTATTTAATTAGTCATTAGCGATATATATGAAGAATTCCCCTTTTCCTAACCACATACATAAATAAATCAAATTCCTAAGGTGGTTTCTGGCAGCCATGGGTCGATTCCACCTTAATGTCCACCGTCATCTTCAAGTTGATTATAGACTAGACTAGGTCAAGAAGTTTACTGACAAGAATTTTATTTAATTTTCCGGGGAAAATTGCATTCAACCCTCAAAGTGGGGCGATTTTCGCAGAAAACCCCTAGTAGGGTTCCAAGAAAACTCCATGAAGCTGGCGATTCATCTCAATCGACCACACATGACATACCGTGGGTAGCAAAAGTCTTCGCACCCGTACTTGTCACTCTACGTGGACCACGCGGGTTATGATGGCACGATTTACAAGAACTTTCTCGCGTGCTATAATTTCATCAGTGTCACATTTAATGATGGTAATCGCCTTATCAATCCTCTCCATGTTACTTTAGCAAGTTGGGATTTCATCTTTATCCCTTTCGGGTGAAGAATTGGTATCAAGTGATTGGGTTTTTTTTTTTTTTGGTCGCACTCAAGGGTTTTTCTTTTTCTTTTTTTTTTTTTGAAAAATTTTCACTTTTTAGGTTGAAAAGTTGTCTTTTTTTTACGTCGATGCCAGATCTTTAAGCAATATGAAATCACGTTCCTCTCCAAAGCCAATGATCTAAAAGAGGACGGCATCTAATCACCATGTGAAACTACATATGCACGTCATTTTTGACTTGCGATCGTAAACAACAAAAAAGGTTCTCTGGGTGTTGACGCTCATCTTGATGCTCATCTGCCCGAGGATTTCCTAGGCCATCAGCATAGAAATTTGTAATAAAATATTAAATGAATTACAAATAGAAGATTACGATATAGACCGCATCTTAATTAATTGAGAGTGGATTTGCTTAATTTATCTAGTTTCAAACCTCTAAATTAGTACACAGTCAAGATGTAAATTACTACAAACAAATGTAATCTTTTCACACACACACACACACACACACACACACACACATATATATTTTGCCTACTATATCTCCTCCTAAATTTAGAGGATTTAAATTAAGATGGCCAAGTTATGACCATGCAAATGGAGGTGAATTAAGCTATCTTCACGTTACAAACAATTAACAAGTACTCCTGTCAGTCTTGATATTATATTTTCAGTTAGGGTTAATGAGGCTAACTGAATTACGCACGTAGGCCTAATACAAATGACCAACACAATGCATAATATGGTCTGATAAGGTCATTTTTGGACAATAGCCGTGGCGCTAGTCTCCGTTTGTAATTGTGAATTTTGAGTACTGGAGTCCTCACTCTTTTGACGATAGAAAAATGTTTATGTCATCAAAGTGAAAATTGAAGACGTGCAACCCCTCTTCTTCCATCTTTGTATTATTTCTTTAGTATTAACTCAGGTCGATCAGTATATGTACTCCCATTCTCCATTATATGGGCATATATGGAACTCACTTAAATGCAGAAGTGGTCAAAGCACGCAATTGACGGTCTAGAAATATATTTATTACTTAAAAAATTCGTCAAATTAGACCAAATGCGTGGTGACCTCATTCCCCTCCTCCTATATATATGATCCCAATCGTGGTGGTTTTTCTCCATCCTAGACCTTAGCCATCTTTTTCTTCTTCTCAGTATTTGTGTCTGCATTCTGAGAAGGAGAAGAAGAAGATGGATTTCTATTACCAGCTGTTTCTTTACCTCTCCATCTTCTACATCTCTCTTTACCTCCTATTCCTCGTCTTCCGAAAGAAATCCTCCGCTCCTAACCTGCCGCCTGGCAAAAAGGGATGGCCCATCATCGGCGAATCCCTAGACTTTGTCGGTGCTGCGAAGAGCGGCTGCCCCGAGAAGTTCATAAACGATCGCACGGCCAAATACTCACCGGAGGTCTTCCGTACCTCGCTGCTCGGGGAAGAAATGGCCGTGTTCTGCGGTGCCTCCGGCAACAAGTTCTTGTTCTCTGGCCAGGACAAGTACATCACCACCTGGTGGCCCTCCTCCATGGAGAAGGTCACCATCTTTCCCGAAACCATGGAGAAGTTCAACAAAGATGACCCCAAGAAAATGCGCAGCTTCTTGCCGGAGTTCCTAAAACCCGAGGCCCTCCAGCATTACATTCCTATCATGGACTCCATGGCTAGGGAGTACTTGGAGAGTGACTGGTCTCCTCATAAGGAAGTGAAGGTGTTCCCTTTGACAAAGAACTACACCTTTGCTTTGGCATGCCGTTTGTTCATGAACATCAAGGACCCTCAGGTTGTGTCGAAATTCGCCGACCCATTTGCTCGTATTGCTCCGGGATTCACTTCGGTACCTATCAATATTCCGGGGACGCCATGTCGAGTAATCAAGTGGATGTGCAAGTAAAATAATTACTTTATTTTATATAAGCAATATTGCAAAACTCTTTTACACACACACCACTCTCATATAAGTCTCACACACCTCACCACTACACACACTTTTTCACGCCACCTACTCCACCCACTCACTCACTCAAGTACACACACCACACTTTACGTACACGCTCCACTCACATCACACACTCCTCACACTTTTCACACACTCACACAAGGGGCAAGAACCCCTATTTATAGGGTGTAAAAGTCGGTCAGAAAATTCTGGAGAGAGGGAGAAAAATCTGGTGCAGCAGAGAAAGGGGGAGAAATCTGGAAAAATCCAGAGAGAGAGAGAGAGAGGCGGTGCTCCTCTTTTTCTGACACTCCCCCTCACCGACTACTCTCTCTTAGCATGGACATTGAGGTCATACCAAGTTGCCTTCGAAACTCTTCGAATTTTATAGCTCCAAGACCTTTGGTGAAGATATCTGCAACTTGATCATTTGTTTTGGCATACTCCATCTTTATCTCGTCTTGTAATACTTTTTCTCGTAGGAAATGATAGTGCACTTCTACATGCTTGGTCCTCGCATGGAAAACTGGATTCTCCGCTAAGCTTATGGCTGACAGATTATCACAATATATCCGTGTAGGTTGATTTATTGGTTGATGGAGATCCTCCATTAGCTGTACCAGCCATGTACTTTCTTGTGCTGCCATTGCTGCTGCTCTATACTCAGCTTCGTCGTAGATAGTGACACAAGTTGCCTGTCTTTTGCTACACCATGACACTACCGCTGATCCGAGGCTAAACATATATCCAAAGTAGTTGATCGTCGCGTGTCACGATCTCCAGCAAAGTCAGCATCGCAATGGCCTACAACTTCACATGATGCTTCTTTCCTATACATAAGCCCAAAATCAAATGTACCCTTTACATACCTTAGTATGCGCCTGACTGCATCTAAGTGGGGCCTTCGTGGCTTCTCCATGAATCGGCTTGCTACTCCCACTGCAAAGGCAATATCAGGCCGTGTTATGGTTAGGTAAAGAAGGCTACCCACCAATTGCCTGTACATAGTTGAGTCTTCCAATTCTCGTCCTTCAATTGCACATAACTTTACATTTCCATCAATTGGAGTAGAAATAGGTTTGCAATCAAGCATCCCGAACTTGTCTAGAAGGTCTCGTGCATACTTCTGCTGACATAGGAATAATCCTTCATTGGTCTTCTCAATCTCAAGTCCCAAGAAATGTTTTAATTCTCCAAGCTCTTTCATTTGGAACCGCACTAAGAGGTTGGTTCTGATTTGGCATATCTCCTTTTCATTATCTCCAGTGATGATTAGATCATCCACGTAGATTAATACTATCGCAAGCTTGCCATCTTCTACCTTTACAAACAAGCTCGAGTCAGCCGGGGCTACAAAGTAGCCACTTTGCACCAGAAATTCAGCAATCTTCCCATACCATGCTCTCGGGGCTTGTTTTAAGCCATAGAGGGCTTTCTTTAACTTACAAACATAATCTGGATGAAACTTACTTTTGAAACCATCTGGTTGCTCCATGTATATATCTCGATCTAGTTCTCCATGTAAAAAGGCATTCTTCACATCCATTTGCCATAATTTCCACGACTTGCTTGCTGCAAGTGCTAGTAAGACTCGAACTGTAGTAATCTTTGCCACTGGACTAAAGGTCTCATCATAATCTAAGCCATACTTTTGAGAGAATCCTCGAGCAACTAGTCGTGCCTTATATCTTTCTATCGACCCATCTGGTCGAGTTTTAAGTTTATAGACCCATTTGCAAGATATAGGACGTACCTCTTTAGGTCTCGGTACTAGGTCCCATGTTTCGTTCTTTCTTAGTGCTTGTATCTCTTCCTCCATGGCTTTCCTCCATTCCATGTCTTGCAAAGCTTCCTCATATGTGGACGGCTCGACTACTCCGACATCTTCGGTCAACGCCGCATTTGCATATTTGGGATTTGGTCTTCTTTGTCTTGTTGATCTCCTTAGTTGAGATTCCTCCTCTTCAGGTTCTTCCATCTGACTTGGTCGGAACTCTTCTGTAGTTCTTGGATGTACACCAGTTCGCCATGGGCTCTTTGATTTTTCTGGTGACTGTGTTCTGACTTCTTTTCTTCCAATTACATTATCATTTCCTTCTTCAATTGGCTGGCCCTTATCAATCTTGTCATTTTCTTCCATTCCTTCACGAATCTCTTCAACTTGTTTTGAATTAGGTTGTGATGTCCACCAAGATGATAGTTCGTCGAACACCACATTTCTGGAAGTGTAACACCTCCCTGTTTTAGGGTCACAACACTTCCATCCTTTTCTTTGATCATCGTAGCCCACGAATATGCAACGAACTGCCTTCTTATCGAACTTGTTACGAAGATGGTCTGGCACGAATGCATAACATACACACCCAAATATTCTAAAGTGACTTACCGTGGGCTTGCGATTCCATAACTTCTCATAAGGTGACATAAAGCCAAGCCTTGCTTGAGGTAGTCTGTTGATCACGTGTGCTGCCGTCTTCATACACTCAGCCCAAAACTTGGGTGGAACACTCTTCGCATGCAACATACTCCTGCATGTCTCCGCCAAATGTCGATTCTTTCTTTCGGCAACTCCATTTTGTTGTGGCGTATTTGGGCAAGTAAATTGTCGACGTATCTTCCATTTTTGAAGAAATTTTGTAAAGTCATCTGATGTGTATTCTCCCCCATTATCCGTGCGAAGGCATAGTATTTTCTTGCCTACTTCATATTCTACTTTTGCTTTAAACTCCTTAAATTTGTTTAATGCTTCGGATTTTTCTTTCATGAAGTCGACCCAGACGTACCTGGAGAAATCGTCAATGAATGTTATCATGTACTTTGATCCTCTGACTGATGGTTGCTTCACTGGTCCAAATACATCTGAGTGGACAAGCTCGAGAGGCATCTTAGCTCTGAATTTAGACTCTTCATATGGAAGCTGATGTGCCTTCCCATACTGGCATCCAGCACAGATGACATCTTCTTGTACTTCCAAGTGGGGGAGACCTTTTAGCATACCTTTCTTCATCATCACCTTTAATTTATGGTAGCTCACGTGCCCAAGCCGTGCATGCCACAAATCAGGTGTTTCACTCTTTCGAGTTTTGTCCACGTATGCCGTCTGAGCTGACATCACGTAGACGTACTCTAATCGACGCCTCCATGATTGGTGTACCGGTTGGTTTCAAATTGCGGTACACCCTAACGTCTCTAGGACCAAACACCACATAATTGCCTGAGTCTGTAAGTTGTGCCACGGACAGTAGATTCTTCTTCATTCCTGGCACATGGTACACATTTTTCAGTTTGACTTGATGCGAACTGAATCGGGGTGTCATCACCGTTTGGCCCACATGGGTAATCGGCAACCTTGAGTTGTCTGCGGTGACAACTACTCGTCCACCTTTGTACTCGCACATGTTTGATAGCTTGCCTTGATCTCCGGTCATGTGATTTGAGCACCCCGAGTCGACTATCCAATCTTCTTCATAATCAATCAATTTATCACTTACCGTGATGAGGGCCATCGCATCTTCTTGTTCCTCCATTGCAAAGGATGCTTGGAAATCCCACTCTTCTTCGCTATCATTTTCCTTGGATGCTGCGACATTTCCTTCAACTCTTTTGAACCGACAATCCCCGGCAAAGTGACCTACTTTGCCACACGTGTAACACCGTCCATTACGCCTTCTATTCTTCTTTTCTTCATTTTCGTCCTTATCGCGGTCTCGACGAGCTCCCCGGCCGAGGTCGAGTTCCTTCTATTCGCTTTTGCCATTCTCCATGACTTTTCCAAGGTTTGCCATCTCTTGCACTTGATCCATTTCTATTTTGGCCCTTGAACCCTCTTTTATTACTAAAGAGGGCATTTTCATCCTCCTTAATTGAGACCTTAGAAATTTGTTTATCTAAGGCTTCTTGGTTGGCCAATATATTCTCCAACTCTATTAGAGTTGGCTCATTTGCCCATCCACGAGTGGCCGTAACAATACCATTATATTCCGGCCTTAACCCATGAATTATGATTCTTCTCATTCTTGTCTCGGAGATGGCATTCTCAGGATCTAATTTTGAAATTTCTTCGCAAATAGATTTAACTTTGGAAAAGTATTGACTCACCGTCATATTTTGTTGCGAGATTGAGAGGAGCTCGTTCTCCGGCATTGTAACTTGGCATCGCTTTGTCCTTGCAAACAGCGTCGCCAAGTTATCCCAGGCCTCCTTCGGGTCGTCGCACTTTTATGTGTTGCAGTAATTCATCTTCAACAGTCACGGCAAGCACATAAAGAGCCTTACCCGATTTTATATTCCATTTTCTTAATTCACTATCATTCGTGGGTGGGGTGGTGTTGCTCCCCGCCAACAATATCCCACAAATCTTGTCCTAGCAAGTAATATTGTATGCGGGTACTCCAATTATTATAATTTGAGTTGTTGAGCTTCGATACCACTTACCGAACTCGAGAAATCCGCCATCGTGACTTGAGTATAATGCCCCGCACTATACCAAGTAAGCCTGGTCCCGGACCAACCGACTTCACAATCCCAGATTGTGCACGGCAGAACTTTGACGTCCTTCGCTTCTTCGCTCCTTGGCTCGACGATCCCTAATCGCCTTGCTCACTTACAATGGTCCCCGACCACTGTCTTCGCACGGCCTCCGATGACCTGCTCTGATACCACTTGTCGAGTAATCAAGTGGATGTGCAAGTAAAATAATTACTTTATTTTATATAAGCAATATTGCAAAACTCTTTTACACACACACCACTCTCATATAAGTCTCACACACCTCACCACTACACACACTTTTTCACGCCACCTACTCCACCCACTCACTCACTCAAGTACACACACCACACTTTACGTACACACTTCACTCACGCTTCACACACTCCTCACAAATCACACACTCACACAAGGGGCAAGAACCCCTATTTATAGGGTGTAAAAGTCGGTCAGAAAAATTCTGGAGAGAAGGGGAAGAGAAAATTCTGGAGAGAGGGAGAAAAATCTGGTGCAGCAGAGAAAGGGGGAGAAATCTGGAAAAATCCAGAGAGAGAGAGAGAGAGGCGGTGCTCCTCTTTTTCTGACACGCCATTCAATAAAGCTGTTGAAGGAGGAAAAGTAATAAGGCAAGAGCTTCTCAATATTATCAGACAAAGGAAGAAGGAGATCTCAGAGGGAAAAGATGCAAAGTCGAGGGACTTGCTGTCTCGATTGCTTACCGAAGCAGATGATGACGGTAGTGTTTATTACGAAATGGATGTATCCAACAAGATCATTGGATTGCTTATCGCAAGTCATGACACCACTAGTACATCTATCACTGTAACAGTGAATTATCTAGCTTCGTTGCCCCACATTTATGAGAAAGTTTACAAAGGTAACCGTTCTAGCTGTATTTTGATAAACAAGATGACCACCTAAATATGTTCTTTTGAAGCAAAATCAATGTAGTTTGCATATATTTAACTCATCTACTTCACGTCAACAGAGCAAATGGAGATTGCAAAGTCTAAAGCCCCAGGTGAATTACTGAATTGGGATGATATCCAGAAGATGAAGTATTCATGGAACGTGACTTGTGAGTCAATGAGGCTAACTCCACCTGCACAAGGGGCATTTAGAGAGGCAATCACCGACTTCACTTTTGCCGGTTACACGATTCCAAAGGGATGGAAGGTAAATGTTTCACATTTGAGCCTTCTTCTTGGCTAGGTTATCCAATGAACTCATACATTGAATCCACAAGCAATGACAATGCACATCAATCTTCTTCAACTTTTTCCTCGCAGACATTTTGGACCGTGTATACAACTCATAAGAATCCCAAATACTTCCCTGATCCGGAGAAATTTGACCCCTCAAGGTTTGAAGGAAATGGACCTACACCTTTCACCTACGTTCCCTTTGGAGGCGGACCTCGTATGTGCCCTGGAAAAGAATATGCTCGGCTCGAAATACTTATTTTTATGCACAATCTAGTGACCAAATTCAAGCTTGAGAAGGTCATTCCAGATGAAAAGATAATCTATAATCCATCGCCGGTCCCCGCCAATGGTCTTCTTATTCGCCTCCGACCCCTAAACTAATAGCCTAGTGTACTTAATAATTTAAAAAGCTTTAAGACCTCATATATAAATACTCTTGTTGTACACTCAGCATTCTACTGGAGTCTGTTTATTTTAGTTTCCCCCGTGTAATTCGATCAAAAATAAGATTTTCAGTTAGTCCCTCCAGATATCTTTCCTCATTTGTTTTGTATAATTGTCTTTATGTGTGTGTGTATATATATTTTAAGAGCACGAGTGTTGATGCCATTTTGCATAATTTGTTGCAGACTATAGTCGATAGCAAGTGATTTCCCAATGTGAAAGAACATTATCAACTTCATTGATCATGTCTTGATCCAAAACCTTGAAGTAGAACCACGTCATAATCCAGGGATGTTTATTCAGCCACCATTTAAAAATGCAGAATTTTCCTCCTTTTAACCCTCCAAAAAATGCACAAATTTGATACTCGCTACGATAAAATGGCAACTTCAGTATTAATATTAACTTTTGGTTGTATTTTCTCACTTATTTGAGAATAATATTAAAGAAAATTCTCAATGAAATGAAGTTCTATTAGTTGTGGATTCAATCTAGACAAATTTGGCTCGCACTTTCTGCGGGCATATATTAGTAGATGCACTTTAAATATATTTTATCTTATTTTGTTGTTAATGTCAACAATTCTTAAACGTTTATAATTCTTAGGGTTGTTATCCATTGAATACCAAGTAAAAAATCGTCAATCAGACATACAAAATGCTGCCTCAAAGTCTCAATTCAAAATTGACCAACATAGACATATATAGAAAACTTATAAATAAAAAAAAGAGTTTGAATATTGTCAGCTTCTTCACAAATTCGGATCTATTTCCATTTGTAGAGTATGTGAATTTTATATTATGTTATTGCGTATCAGATTCTCCAAACGACATTTTGATTCAATCTCAATGAAAATGTTAAAACTAGAGGCAATCTCTTCTTATCCCTAGTTTAGGTTCTATTTGACATGTAAAAATGAAGGCAAAAGCTACCAGTCAAATATTTTTTGTTGAGTTAAATATATTATACCAACTATATTTTAATTTTTACCATTCAAGAACATAAATCTAGCTGGGAGTGGAAATTGTTTTATTTTATCATGGAATGACTCGGTCCTTTCTATTTTAGTGTCCGATAAAATTTCTCTGCTTTCAATTTCAAAGAGCTCCTTTTTTTCAGATATTGTATTTTCGAATTTCACATAACTTAATCTTATAAATACACCAGCAGCCCCCACCCCCCACCAACAAACACAGAAAAATAACAAAAACACAGACCACCAAGTAGGACGACTTTCGGACTCTTTGATTCATTGCATCCACAGGTTGAGCTAAAACCATGGAAATCAGGAACTTCTGAAAGGAATGGTGTGTTATTTTCCTTCTATTTTTTTTTAATTCGAAGTCCATCAATGGAATGTCCGGAAATTTCTTTGCGGAGATGGAAAAGACCATTGAACCAAAATCATTATTAGGAATTTGATGCTGCCTTTTATTACGTTCAAGTTATCCAAAATCATTTTATGGTTTTAGTTTTGTTTAATAAGATAGATATATTTTTAAATCTTTATAATTGGCACGAGCAATATTTTTAAACTTCAATAAATATGGATTCATGTTTTTAACGAGTTTAACAAAATATTAGGCGGTTTTCAGGATATTCAGAAAGTGAAAGTCCATAAAATAGATCCAAAACGTTGTATCCACTGATCATAAATTTTTAATGATACCATTTGTTCATTTTATTCACTTAGTTTTAAACTGATTTTATTCCTTCATGAATAGTGAAATTTGAAATTAAGGAATTTAAAATTTTTCTCATATTAGAATATGAAAGTTTTTGCCGCCGATGAGATTGCGGGGACAATTGAGATGAAGTCGCCAAGTTTGAAGGGTTTTTTCCCCCGAAATCTTCACTTATTTTAGGTATTGAAAATTGTCTTCATGTGTTCGATGTTGACGCCTCATCTCCAAAGCGTATGAAATGGCATTCCTCTCCGCGGTCAATGCGCTAAAAGGGGGCCGGCATAAATTCCCACATGAAATTATATATATGCACTTCTTCTTTGACTTGCAGATTAGTGAGCATAGTGACGGTCCCCTCATTTACATCAAAATAACAAAGAAAGGTTCTCGAGATATTGGTGCTCATTTGTACTTAGGAGAAATTATAGAGATTATGCTTCATTTATTTCACCAAAAATGAATAATTTGAAAAATATTTTTTTAAACATAATTGCTTGTATTGTATATAAAAATGAATGAATGAAAATTGTCCACGAAAATATTTAGATATAAGTTGTTGAAAATGAAAATATTTTTTATTGGCTAATATTTAGAGTGATATGACCAATTATTTTTAAAAATATATTTTTTAAATTATTCATTTTTCTTGAAATAAACTCACCCCAGAAATAAACCGCATGCTACCTTACATAAGCTCGGATAATCAAAGTCAAAATTGATGACTTGATCACCTCCTTCTTCCAACTTTGTATATGATTGCTTACAATGCATAGCACAGATACATTTCGATCATTTACCTGAGGTAAGATGATATCCATGGTACATATTGAGTTAATTTTTTCCTAAATCGAGATGATTTCTAATCCACTATTTCCGAAAACGGTTACTTTTCTATAGCCATTTTTATGGGGATATGGGGATATATTAGAAAAACGAAATTATAGTTAGCCAAAAGTGAAAAGCTATATATTGACTATGACGACCTAGCATTTCCACGCACTTTCTCCATCAGTGGGCATTCATGGAACTCAGATAAATGCAAACGTGGTCAACCCGCAAGGTGCCCTCCTTACATACATACATACATACATACATACATACATACATACATATGTATAGATTTTAAAAGTACGTAAAATTAGACCGAAGTACGTTAAATGCAGAAGTGGTCATCGCGCACGGTACCCTCAATCCCATCCTCTCCTATATATATCACTCCAATCCTGCTGGTCTTTCTCCATCCTAGACCTTGGCCATCTTTTCTCTTCTCAGTATCAGCGTTTGCTTTCTGAGAAGGAGAAGAAGATGGATTTCCATTCCCAGCTGTTTCTCTACCTGGCCATCCTCTACGTCTCTCTTTGCCTTCTCTTCCTCGTCTTCCGAAAGAAACCCTCCGTTCCTAACCTGCCGCCTGACAAAAAGGGATGGCCCATCATCGGCGAATCACTCGATTTTGTCGGTGCTGCAAAGAGCGGCTGCCCTGAGAAGTTTATAAACGACCGCACGGCCAAACACTCCCCGGAGGTCTTCCGTACCTCGCTGCAGACTGCTCGGGATAGACATGCCCGTGTTCTGCAGCGCCTCCGGCAACAAGTCCTTGTTCTCTAGCCAGAATAAGAGCGTCACCACCTGGTGGCCCACCTCCATGAAGAAGGTCGTCATCTTCCCCGAAACCATGGAGAAGTTCAACAAGGATGACCCAAGAAAATGCGCAGCTTCTTGCCGGAGTTTTTGAAACCAGGGGTTCTCCAACATTACATACCTATCATGGACTCCATGACTAGGGAGCACTTGGAGAGCGACTGGTCTCCTTATAAGGAAGTGAAGGTGTCCCCTATGACAAAGGACTATACCTTTGCTTTGGCGTGTCGCTTGTTCATGAACAGTGAGGACCCTAAGGTCGTGTCCAAATTCGCCGACCCATTTGCTCGTATCGCTCCGGGATTCACTTCGGTGCCCATCAATGTTCCTGGCACGCCATTCGACAAAGCAGTTGAAGGAGGAAAAGTAATAAGGCAAGAGCTTCTGAACATTATCAGACAAAGGAAGGAGCAGATTTCGTAAGGAAAAGTTGCAAACGCGAGGGACTTGTTGTCTCGATTACTTACCGAAGCAGATGATGACTGAAGTGTTTATTACGAAATGGATGTATCCAACAAGATCATTGGATTGCTCATTGCAAGTCATGACACCACCAGTACAGCTATCACTGTTATAGTAAACTATCTAGCTTCCTTGCCCCACCTCTATGAGAAAATTTACAAAGGTAACTGCTCTTGGTCCTAGTTTCATAAACAAGAACTTCGCAGTCTGGAGGAGAGAGGAACGGTGTTTTCCTACAATGCTTTCGAGCGTCATCGACTCTGATTCCGGCGATTTCACCTCACCGAACGAACCAGGTGAAAACTTCATCTAGTTTTGCCCTGTTTTCCCCTACCGAACCGAAGCTTGAAGCGTTGGGTTCGCCGACAAAATTCTGAACGAATTTCGCGAATTGGGACTGACCCGTGAGGGATAGTGATGATTTAGAGCGTCATATATGGTGTCGAGGATGTGAATGATACTGAAATTGAATCTGAAATAGTCATATTCAAGCGCATATCACTTGTTTGTTGTTCTGCCTAAATGAGATGTCGAAATCAGTTTCCAGAAAGTCAGTGTCCGAGGCTAGGCGCGAAGCACGTTTGTCTGATTTAGTTATTGAACTATGTCTGATTAGTATCTTTTCCTAGATTTTGTGGCATGTTCATGGAATTCCGGCATCGGTCATGGATAAACATTCGAGCTGGAGACGTCCCTCCTTTCCAGCGATGCCCACGGTTTGAGTCCGCTACAGTGAAATCCCTGTTTCCCTCTCGTCGCTGTGTGTACGTGTGTTCATTGTATCTCTTGAGAAATTTTAATCGATAATGATGTTTTAGCCGGAAATTTTTAGCCATTTGAGAATAAACTTGTCCTAGTCATCGTTTGTAATAGACCGGTGATGGCGGGAGTAGTAGGCTGACGGGATGGCTCCAGTGGTAGATGGTGACGTCAGCTGTCAACGTCGGGCTGGCTGGAGTTCAAGCGAGAGTTCGTCTGAAAATGGCAGACTCTCGGCGAAGACTTCGTTGCTGAAGTCTCGGTGAAGAAATTGGGGAAGAAGGCAGAAAATAAAAGTATAAAAATAAAATAAAAAATAGAATATAAATGCGCATTAAGGATTAGAGGTGTTAAAATGGGTCACTTGTTTATAACAAAATATGGTTAAATGGGTTTCACAATTAAAGGTTTAAGATATGTGGGTTTTAAGTGGGTTTTTAAATGGGTTGGGTTGAAAACTCATTTTCAACAAAAACATTATAATCCCTCCCTTCTCTCTTTAATTTTATAAAAATTGAAATTATAATTTTTTATATTTTTTCTTTTCTTTTCTTCCTTTTTTTTTTATCTTTTTATTTTTTATTTCTTTCTCCTTCCTCCTTCCGGCCGCCGGCACGGCGAGGGCCGGCGACCGGCTAGGCAAGCCTTGAGCTCGCCGGCATTGGGCGAGCTCAAGCTCGCCGGATCTGGTGAGACTCGAGCCCGCCGGCGTTAGGCAAGGCTCGAGCCTCGCCGATCTGGCGAGCCTCAAGCTCGCCGGCGTCAGGCGAGCCTTGAGCTCGCCGGATCTGGCGAGGCGGAGGCCTCACCGGTGTTGGGCGAGCTCGAGGCTCGCCAGATCTGGCGAGACTCGAGCTTGCCGGCATTGGACGAGGCTCAAGCCTTGCTGATCTGATGAGCCTCGAGCTCGTCGGCGTTTGGCAAGCTCAAGCTCCGCCAGATTGGCGAGCCTCGAGCTCGCCGATGCCGGGGAGCTCGAGGCTAGCCTGTGGCCGGTCGCTGGCCAAAGAAGAAGAAGGAGGAGAAGAAAAAAGAGAAAAATTAAAGAGAAAAAAAAAAAGAAAAAGAAAATTATATTTTAAAAATAAAATTAATTAAAATTTTAATTTTAAAAATAATTAAATTTCGAGTTTTTAAAAATAATTACTTTAAAATTTATAAAAATTGTCCATTAAATTTGTGTTGTATAAAACTATTTTAGCAATACAATTTAAAAAAATAATATATATAAAAGCTTGGAACTATTTTAATAATATAATCTTTAAAAAAACCATAGGAATAAGTTTTTCTAAATTTGTTATATATGAAAATATTTTATTAATATGAGTTGGGTTGGGTCGGGTATAGGTTGGGTATGAGTCGGGTCGGGTTTGGGTCAAAAAATTTACATTAAGCATAAATGGGTCATAAATGGGTTAATGGGTCAATTTGGGTCGGACCATTAATGACCCGACCCAAACCCGACCCAACCCACCCGTTTAACGGCTCTATTAAGGATATAAGACGTGAATAAAACAAGACGATGATGATAAAAGTTACTGCGGATAGTTTTATTTTCACCCTTACGTGATTTTCAGATAATGTGCATTAACTTAAGGTGATAGAAGAGCAAAGTCTACGCTTTCAAGAAATGCAATCCTAAAGATTAATATAATTAATTAACACGTTTCTTAGATGTGGAAATGCTGTGCACAATTTCCTTTTTTTTTTTTATGCAAAATTTAGAAGTCGGCATTATCGAAATGTTCGTACCACGTCTTGATTTGCACCTTACTCAGATTAAGAAGGAACTCTCTCAAATGGTTATAATTTCGGATTCAGATCCATCTTTCCATATCGACGCTTTAATTATAGAATGTATTTCAATCAAATTCCCTTTTTTTTTTGGTAAGAAATTATAGATGGGAAAAGAGCGTGCGCGAAGACTTTGACTCAGCTCGTTTCCTCGTAGCTCCAAAAATTTCAGAAGAATATATAAACATGACTGAAGTCAAAAGCGAGAGAAGACTTGTCTCCAAAAATTTATAGAAAATTACTCAGATATTCACATACTTTGCGAGCAGCTAGCAACGATTTCCAACACGTTAGCAGCCGTACTGAATTCCGGGGCGTCCATCGTCACGGAGTCCTTTCGCCGCTTGTCCAGCAAGCTCTAAGCGAATGTCCAGCAAGCCGGTTCCAACGCGGCCGCTGCATCGCTGTCCCTGTTCCGGCGTCAAGCTGCTGTTCCGATCTGCGCCACGAAACTTGGTCGTCTCTCCCCCTATTGAACTCTGCAGTTGATTTCACGTTGGATATTTGTCCCTTGCATTTACTTTGTATAGTTCCGATGTTGTCATTGTAGTCAACTGGATGCTGTGCTTGAGTTGGTGGCCGCGAGCCTCGCGACCTCCACGGCTGTCCATCATCCCTCGCCGACAGTGCCTCTCTACCGATACACCACCAGCTTGCTGGCCGAGCAACACTGCCGTCCACCGCAAACCAAGCACTCCCGTCAGTCCCGAGCCAACTGATTTGTGTTCGTCGAATTCGATTTGGAAACGGTATCCGAGCAATATTTCGAATTTGGTAAGAATTTTATCTAATTTGATTTTCGAATATTTTACTTTCTTATTTGAAATATTGCGATCTTAATTGATTCTTGAATGATATGTCTATCCACGATTTTTCTTAACCTACGTGCATATGGATGGCAATTTGATCTCAATCCACGAGATTTTGTCAATTTATTTTGTTTCCAAATTTAAATAGGAAAATCTTCTATTCTATCTATAATCACTTGAATATGATCGATGATTTATTTTGTCCCCAAATTTAAATGGATGAGATATCCTTTGCGGATTGTGTGGATATCGTCTAGTGATGGGTGCTTATCTTTTATCTTATTGGTTCTACAAATGAAAATATAATAAGATTAGGTAGAATTTAAATAGATTCTTTTAGATTGTGTTGCATGTTTAGAATAGATTCAATTGCTTTTCCTAAAATAGATTAGCATAGATAGTGTTTACTTTAATTCTATAAGATTAAAGTTGTATTGAAATTTAAATTGGAATTTATCGTAGATTACATCCTAGTTCAAGTTAGATATTATTCTAATCTTGATATTTAATTTAGAGTAATTTTTAATTTCGAATTTCTGTGAAAAATACCAAAATATCTTCTTCAATGGATTAGATTCCTTTCTATAGATAACATTGCATGTTTAAATAATGGGTATTTTTAATTATAAATAATAATAAAAATACATCACGTGCATGTCATATAGAATTATGTTCACAAACTACAAGTCATTTAATAATTACATGTTTAGGGTCATTCAATTAAAATGCATGACATGTTAGAATAATTGCATATTAATTTGATCCTTATTTGGAAATTGCATGTTGAAGATTGCATGCCATATTAGAGTAGTTAAATATTCATTATTGCCTGTCATTAGAGTTAGGTCATACATTTAGAATCGCATGTCATATAGCTTGTATGTTAGGTTTATTTAATTAGAAATTGCATGTTATGTTGATTTTCTAGCTAACATTACTATTGTTAACATTACTTTGAGGTATGTAATTCATCCATTTCTTTACAATTTATTTAACGCATTGATTATTGAGTTTCAAATAATAGTTGTGTACCTGCATAATCACCTGTAAAACATTTTTTTGAAATGAAAAAAAGGTATCAAAAGGAAGTTAGAATAATCTCGCATAATCAAGTTCCCAAATCCATAACCTCTAATACGTTGGAGCTAAAGTATATCTCTTGATACTTGGGTTTCTAATTGACCCTCTAAGAAGTAGATTAGTGGTGACTCCAAAATGAAATCAATTTGTATGTCTAAGAGCTTGAATATGGACTTGACAGAGTCAAGCTAAGTCTAGGTTTAGTATTCTATTAGCCGAACCCTTATGGTGGTGCACTGTTTTGGGTAGGTCATGACACAACACAACATCAAAGAAGTTCTCATTGTAGCCATCAATGGACATGATCAAAATCCAAGGGGTGACATAACCAAACATGCCCTAATATGTACCTAGCCATGGGTGCGGCGGTTGTGAATCCTATCGATATTTTAAAAAAATTATTTTCGTTACCTACTTCTATTGTCAAAAGATTAAGACTTCATTCATTTCATGGAAAACAATTTTTAAGAAATGGTTTTTTGGATTTTTCGTCATTTACTTCACAGAAAATAAACTAGTCAAAAAAAAAAAAAATTCGATCAATGGAAAAAAACACCTTCAAAATTATTGTAATCTACCTTTAGAGACAGTAAATTACCTCAAGTTATCATAAACTCAAAGGTCTTCATAACTGAAACTTCATTTTCCCTACTCTTAGGGTGCATTTGGTAATGCTTCTATTCCCGAGAACAATTTCTAATCGAAATGATTTTTTTTTTATTCTATTCCCATAAACAATTTCTAAGCATTTTAAGTTGTTTTGTAACTATTTAAAATTTCAAGTCTTGAAATAGAATTGTGTTTGGTACCGTCTTCAAAATTTCTACACCAAATCATTTTCTTTTAATTTTTAAATAATTTTATTACTTTTTTTCCTTTTTTCTTCTTTTCTTTTTTCCCTTTTCTTTCTCATATTCTTCTTCTTCAAGTGGCCAATTATTGGCCCTCGGAGCGTCGCCAGCCGTTATCGATAGCTGGGTGAGGCTCGGCGGTGGCCAGGTAGGCCTTGTCGGGGCTGGGCGAAGCCTGGCCATCGCTGAGCCTAGCCTTGCTGAGGCTCGCCCTCACCAGATCTGGCGAGGCTGGGCAAGCTTTGCCAGGGTTGGGCGAGGCCCGCCTGGCCACTGGCGAGGCTGTGCCTCACCAGATCTGGCAAGGTTGAGTCTCGCTGGTGGTTGGGTTTGCCTTTGGCGAGCCTCCAGTGAGCTCGCTGGTTGTCAGTGACCGATGGTGGAAGGCAATTGCAGCGATGATGTTAGATGAAGAAGAAGAAAAGGGAAGAAAAAAAAATATGGGTTTGATTCTAGAATTGTTCCCGGGAACAAAAATCAATTTTTTTTAATTCTTGATTCTTTTCTAAATCTACTTCTGGGAACAAAAAAAAAAAAAATTGTTCCCGAGAATAAAAATTTTACCAAACATGATTCTATTTCAAAATTACTCCCGGGAACTAAAGAATAGAAATTTTTACTATTTGGCCGGTTACCAAACAAGGCCTTAGTAACTTTACTTAAGCAATCAAATTTTCTTGCTAAGTCCGTAATCAAGAGAGCCTATGCATTAGTAATAATCATTATTTGTCATAATTTCCCTATATTAATCACGAAAATTACAATTCTATTTGAATAAACTTCCTTAACATCAATAAATTACCACTTTAATATGCTCAGTTACACAAAATTGATTCCATGGTTGAGAATTTTTTACTTTAAATCCAATGTGATATCCTACCACCATAGCATTTTCTTTAGTGGTAACTACCATAGATCAAGTCTAGTAAAAATCCATTCATTATATATGTAAGCCCCATCCTTTACATAAATTCAACATGCTTAAAACTATGGGGGAGAATTGGGGACTAACTCACCACAAGCCAAACAAATCCATGATTAATTTCTCCCCCGAAACTAAATTAATCGAAATTCTCTTAACCCTTAGCAACAATTAGCAATATATTTCGTCACAATATGCAAATATAATGCCGAAATAATGTGGAAAATCCAATGTAGGAAAAATCAAGGGCCGCCCAAAAACATCAATTTCTTACTAAGAATAGCATGATGCACAAAGTATTCTTCTCTAGTTACACACTACAAGCTCAACATTAATATTACAACCATATTTTCTCACCCTCTAGGTAGATAAACAAATTCGAATCAAGAAAACCCTAATTGCAATTGGAGAATTTGGAGGCGATTCTCAACGAATGAAAACCATCAACTTGTAGTCCTCAGTCTCATGAACAACATATTCGAATTTAAGCTAATTGTGTTAACGTTTGGCCATTGAATTGGTAGTTTCTATTTTTTTCTCTTCCTCTCCTCACTTTTTGGGCGCACACATGGACGAAGCCACCACTCTTTCTTTTTGTTCTGTTTTTTAATTTTTTACTTACGATTGACTGGGCCCCACAAATGAGGTGGACTTAGCTAACAAATCTCCCCTCCGCCTCATGTGAGAAGATCTATCACGACTGGTTTTCTCCTATAAGAGTTAAGCTTCATCATGGGCAATACTTTGGTCATCATGTTGGATCCATTGTTGTTGGTGTGAACTTTCTCAAGTAGGAAGAACTTCTCTTCTAATTTCTCTCGGATTCAATGATATTTGACATCAACATGCTTGAATCTTGAATGCAGTACCAGACTCTTAAATAGCACTCATGTTATCACAATATAGAACAAACTTCTCTTATTTCAAACCCAACTTTAATAGGAATTTTTGCAACACCAAGAGTTTTTTTCCTCCTTTGATAATAGTAATATACTCTACTTCTGTTGTAAACAAAGTAATTCATTTTTGCAATCTTGATTGTCATGAAACATCTCTTCTTGCAAAAATCATCATGTAACCTAGTGTGACCTTTTGAGAATCAACATCACCGGCATAATTCACACCCAAGTAGTCACTTAACAAAGGCTTCACATTTCCATAACACAAGCAAAGTGCAGAAGTACCTCTAAGATATCTTAAAATCCATTTAACAACGATCCAATGCTCCTTACCTAGATTTAAGAGAAATTTACTTACAACACCAATTGCATGAGCAATATCAGGTCTTTAACAAACCACGATGTACATCAAACTACCTATAGCCAAATCATAAGGAATTTCCTTCATCTCTTCCTTCTCTTCCTCATTTGAAGAACACTTATTACTATTCAACTTGCAATGACCTGCAAATGGAGTACTTATTGGTTTACATGTACTCATGTTAAATCTTTCAAGCACCTTTTCAATATATCTCTCTTAAGATAATTAAGGTTTCTTATTCTTCCAATCACGAGTAATTCATATGTCTAAGATTTGCTTGGCCCAGCCTAAGTCCTTTATTGCAAAAACTTAACTCATTTTTCAAGCTCTTGATTTTCTTTGCATCAAGCTTAATAACCAACATGTCATCCACATAAAGTAGGAGTATAATAAATCATTATAGGAAAATCTTTGTATAAAGACACAAGAATCATAGTTTTCTTACCATATCCTTATTCTTCCATGAATGATTCAAATTTCCTTGGCGTTTGCTTGAGATCATATAAGTTTTTTCACAATCTACATACAAGGCGCTCATTGCCTTCAACTTCAAAACCCTCCAGTTGCTTCATATATATTTTTTCTTAAGGTCTCCATGAAGAAAAACTATCTTTACATCAAGTTGTTCAATTTCTAAATTCAAATTGGCGGCTAACCTAACAACGGCTCGAATGGAAGACATCTTTACAACTGGTGAAAAAATCTCCTTAAAGTCAATGCGTTTCTTTTGACGAAAGCCCTTTACAACAAGCCTAGCCTTATATCATGATTGCAAACTTTTCTTTTGTCTTCAACTTGTATACCCATTTATTTGTGAGTGTTCTCTTACCTTAGGCAATTTCACCAATTCAAATATGTGGTTCTCATGTAAGGATTTAAGCTCCTCTTGCATGACTTCATGCCACTCATTCTTTTTTTCACATGACATAGCCTCTTCATAAGTTTCTAGCTTTCCTGCATCAATGAGTAGCAAATATATACTCATACGGCAAATATTTTTAAGAAGGTCTATGTTTTCTTTCAGATCTTCTAACTTGAAATAGGATAAGTAGCTCTTGCTCAACTGGCTCAACTGATTCAATGGGATGCTCTTGCTCAACTATTTCACCTTTCTCAACTGGATCAACATTATGTGATGATTCACCATCTTCACGATTTCCATGCATTTCCCCATAATTTCCACCAGTAGTAAGGGGATTTGGGTTGAAATTAATCGAACATTGAGCTATATTCTTTAGTCTCTCCGCCTTATCAATGTTTTCAATAATTTGATACTCAAATAACATCACATCTCGGCTTTTAATGACTTTATTTGCAACTAGATCCCATAAGCTGTAACCAAACTCTTCATGTCCAAAACCTAAGAAGATATATTGTTTAGACTTATTATCAAGTTTGGATCTTCATCTCTTGGAATATGCACAAATGCCCGACAATTGAACATTTTTAGATGGTTGTAGGAAATATCTTTGTGATTCCAAACTTTTTTGCGGAATATCCTCCTTTAGAGGAAATGATGGAGAAAGATTGATTAAGTCTATTGTCGTTCTCAACGCTTCACCCCAAAAATGGATTAGGCAACCTCGCATGAGAGCATACACAAAATGCAATCATTTATTGTTTAGCTCATTCTCTCTGCTACTCCATTTTGTTGTGGTATCTTCAAAATAGTTTTCTTAAACTTGATATCATAATCCCTACGATAATATTCAAATGGGTCTCTATATTCACCATCGTTGTCAGCTCAAAGACATTTAAGCTTCTTCATGGTTTCTCTTTTTACATTGACATGAAATTGTTTGAAAGCTTCAAGCACCTGATCTTTAGATTTCAAACTAATAGTCCACATTTTTCTAGAGTAGTCATAAATAAATGTCACAAAATATAATGCACCCATAAGTGTTCTAGCATTCATGCAACAAACATTAGTATGAACTAAATCAAGTACATTTGATTTTGTGTGTGGAGAGAAACTATGAAATGATAATCTATGTCGCTTACCTGTAAGGCAATAAGTGCATCCTTCAAATTCCTCTCTTTCAATGGTAGAAGATTCTTCCTAGCAAGAGCGTTATGCCCTTTCTCGCTAATATGATCAAGCCTCATATGCCATAAATCAATTGATGAATCCTCTATTGCATTTACCTCTCCTTTAATCAAGTTAGTTTGCATGGTATAGAGAAAGCTCATCTTCTTACCCATTGCCACTAATATGGAATCTTTAGTCATCAAAGAAGGAATTACAATAACCATTATCATCTAAGGCATCTGTGGAGATCAAGTGATGTCGAATATCTAGAATATGTCTCACATTTTTTAAAAGCAAATTACATTTGACATTGATTTCCAAATAAACATCTCCCATACTAATAACCTTGGAAACACCATTATTTCCCATTTTAACACAACCAAAATCACCACCGTAATAAGAAGTAAAGTAATCACGTCATGAGGTGACATGAAAAGAATCCGAGGAATCAACAACTCATGTAATGTCTAGGCATGCAAAGTTCATACATCTGTCGTCACATACGAACACAATATCGTCATCAGATGCAACTGCCGTTGTAACTTGTTTCTCTTATTTCTTTCAATCTCCATTTCTATCATGGGATTTATCTTTCTTTGGCAACCAAAACTTGTTTGCATAATATCTTATCTTACTGTAATTGTAACACTTCATACTCCTCCTCAATCTTGATTTCAGCCTTCCTCTTGACTTGCTGTAGTTATCATTTCTTTAAAACCTTCCTGATTGACTACTCACCCTATTTTCTATGACAAGTAGAAGCATAATTATTGAACAAGCTTTCTTTAACCATAGTCATAGGATGCACACCATAAGGAGCTAAATTATTTTAATGCCACAACCAAGATGTCCTAACTATTGGGAAGAGTACCAAATAATAAGCATGCTTGTAATTTATCATCTAGATCAATCTCAAGATTTGTTAATTGATTTACAACATCTTGAAATTTACTCAAGTGTTACAACATGCTACTCCCCTTCTTATATCTCAAATTTACAAGTTATTTAACTAGAAAAACTTTATTTTGTGGAGTTTTCCTCTTATAGAGATCCTGTAATTTCTTCCACAAAATATCCACTTTCGTTTCTTGAGCAATATGATGGAACATACTATCATCAATCCATTGTCAAATAAACCCAACTATTTTCCAATTTATTCTCTCATATTCTTTATCTTCTTATCTCCTTTGACTTCATCACCCTCAATCGGATCAAACAAGTCCTTACAATATAACATGTCTTCCATTCGAGGCTTTCAAATAGAATAATTCGGTAACTTAAACATAGTGTTGCTAGTTTCCTCCATTAATAACTAGTTTCTCAACTCTAGCTTTGAAACCACTTTATTGGGGAGAATTAGAGATAATAATTCACCACAAGCCAAACACATTCTAGGATCAATTTCTCCCTTGATACTAAATCAACCGAAATTCTCTTAATCCCCAGTAACAACTAGCAATATATATCCTCATAATATGCGAATATAATGCCGAAATGATAAGTAAACAAAGTACATAATGATACCAAGGATTTAATGTGGAAAGCCCAATGCGGGAAAAACCACAGAACGTCCAAAAACATCAATTAATCACCAAGAATAGTATGATACACAAAATATTATTCTCTAGTCACACATTAGAGACTCAACAACAACATTACAATCATATTTTCTCACCACATAGGTGGATAAACAAATTTAGAGTAAGAAAATCCTAACCACAATTGGAGAATTTGGAGGTAGTTCTTGACGAGCGAAAACCATCAACTCATAGCCCTTGGTTTCATGAACCACATATTCAAATTTGAGTCGATTCCGTCAACGTTTGGCCTTTGAATCGGGATCACAAAATTACAGCTCTCTTCTTTTCTTCTCTTCTCCCTTTTTCAGTGGTTTATGTTCTCTCCCCCCCCCCCCTTTTTGGGCACACACGCATGAAGTCACCACTCTTTCTTTTTGTTTTTTTATTTTTTTTTTATTTACATAGTGGCTAGGCCCATAAATGAGGCAGACCTAGCCAACAAAAACATTTATTGTTTTCACAAGCATGTACACACATACGTGCATTCTCAAATGTATCATTATTGCTTTGTATGGTTGGCGTGCTGAATGATGCATGCTATGTACCATCTAACCTTGCATGGTCTTATGGCTCAATGCACTTCTATTAGGACAAACACTTGTAGCAATATAAAACCACTAAATTATAAGGTCCTCCCGTTTCTGTTTCTTCAAGGCATTATAGATGAACTTTAGGACTTTGAGTATCAATTTCGGGAATTTGCGTAACAATTTTAGGATTAATCATACAAGATGGCATAGGAAAACAAGAGCCATCAATAAAGCCCATGCCAGCCCTGCCAACCCAACTATTTCATATGCAGTATTCCTTGTGCTATCTAGTGTGAAAATAAAGATGGCATAAGTTGCTGCCGTGAAAGTCATCGCAACCCACATGGTCAACATTGCAATCTCATGAAGATTTGACCCTGCTTTAAAGGAAGACCACTTATAAGAATCATAATGATGCTAAGCGATGCAATGAAGCTTAAGGTGGAACTTATACTCATATGGGTACCTAAGGGCCATTCAAAGTTGCTTGCAAAATGTGCTGTATAACTGTTATTAGCCTTTAAATCATCTTGTCAAATGCCGCTAGATGGGGTCATACCTGCTTGAAATGCCATGTCAACTAGCAATATCGTCACCCCCATTAGTGTCTTAAACTTATTGTTTTGCCACTTTCTCTTTCTTTCCCTTTTTGTTTTCTTCTCTTACAAGTGGATGGAAGGCAGCATGTTATTTGCATGGACCATTCGTTCGAATGATTCCTGATTCGTTAAAGTTTAAGGAACACAATCCTCAATTTTTTAGGCTTTTTCCACGCTTTTCACCTTGTGTTAATAGGGTGAGTGCTGTGAAACCTCTAGAGTAAACCAGAACATTACGAACTCTATAGGTTTGACATCACTTGGCCTATTAGCACAAGGCGAAAGCGAGGGAAGAGCCCCAAAGATTAAGGATTCCGTTCATCAAATTTCAAGGAATCTAGACTCGCCCGCACGAACAGTTGGTGCCAATAACTTAGTCGCCATCTCTTATCGACCTATCGGAGAAGAGAAAGAAAGGGACAGAAAGAAAGAGGATGCATGAGACATTATTGGTGGTAGCAACATTCATAGCTACCATGGCATTCCAACTCAGTATTGCCTTGCGCGGTGGCATTTGGCAAGATGATTTCCTGGGCAACGGAAAGAAAGCAACACATATTGCCGGTGAATCTATAATGGTAGATAAGTAATTGGATCAAGTATTTTGTAGCATGTAACACAATAAGCTTGACGCGTCGCTTAGCATCACTATGCTTCTCATAAATGGTCTTCCTCTAAAACGGCATTAGATCTCCATGTGGATTGCAATGCCGACTATGTGGGTCGCGATAACCTCCACACTAGTGACTTATGCCATCTCCATAGTTGTCTTCTCATGGGAGAGCAAACTGAATTCTATAAATGGAATAGTTAGGTGAGCAGTGCTAGCATGGGTTGGATTTATGGCTCTTCTTTTTTTGTGTCACGTTGTTCGCTTAATCTCGAAGTTGGTACCCAAAGTCCTGAAACTCGTCTGCAAAGCCTGGACAAAATGGAAGCTGGAGGATCTTATAGCTTAGTGGTTGTATATTGCTGCAAATGTGTTTGTCCAAGAAGAAGTGCCCTTAGCCCTAAGGCCATGCAAAGAGGAGATGCTGTACAACGTGTTTAGTGTGCCGATTAGACGACTTAGCTATGATACATTTGAGCATGCATGCATTTGTGTATTTGCTGGTGAAAATTATAAATGGTTTATTAAGCATGTTGAACCTATGTGAAAGATGGAATTTAGATGTATTATGGATGGTTGTTTAATTTGACTCGATTTTAATTGTGGTGGTGAGAATATAACTTTTTGGATTTAAAGTCTGAAAATTTCAGCCATGGGATCAAATTTAATAAGTGCAACCAAAACATATTAAAGCAATAATTTATTGATAACTAAGGAAGTTTGTTCCAGTAGAATTGTAAGTTTTATGATTAATTAAGAAAAATTACAACAACCAAAAGGATTATTACTTATGGATGGGCTCCATTTTTCGAATTTGAGGAGAATGCAAGGATCATTTACATAAATTTACTAAGAATAGGGAAAGAGAAAGTTACAATACCTTTAGGCTGCTTAATACTAAAAAAATTATGATGAATAAAACCTTCAGGCTTACGATGACTTGAGGTTATTTACTATCTAAAAAGGTGGAGTGCTAACTACCATTTACACGTACTTATGAAAGGTTTACGATTATTGTGGTCAGTTATTTATCATAAGCAGTGTCTTTTATGACAATTTCAAGTGCCTTTTTATTCCATTAGTTAATTGCTAAGTGGTAGGAATTTCTTGTTTCGAACTGTATCACTCAATTACCACACAAAAAAAGAAGGTACTAACCAGAAGTGTAGTTGAGATCGTGAGGATTTCGAACAAATTATATTTGTCGGAGGTATAATTATATGGGACGGGAACTACAAGTTATGACCTGACGAGTTACGAAGTATAGAAGCAAGTTATTGTTAATAATGGAAAAATAATGAACTACCGATTTTGACTAATTGAAGAAAATTATAATATGACTGGATAACTAGTGACAAAATCCCCGAGTTGAGTGGTGTATATGAATTTTACAATTTTAATACAATTTTAAGAATAATAGGTGCGATCAGATTAAGAGGAATTATAATTACCAAATAATATATCACACGCCATGGTTTGAGGTGATCTTGCAAGGAAATTACAATTTTAATACAATTGTAAGCATTCTCACGTTACAAAATAAATAACCTACTATCAAAGTAATAACATCTTTTAAGACGGTAATTTACCATCAAAGCATTCTTGTTACAAACTGTATAGTAAATTACTATGCAAAAAATGAATGTAGTAACTACTGGTACAATTAAGATGATGGCGATTTCAGTAAAATTACAATTGTTGGAGATATAATTATTAAGGACAGGAACAACGAGTTATGGCATGTTGAGAAAAATTACACCATTGTAGCACAGTTACTCAGGAATATTATTGTCGAGTTGTGAAATATAAAGGGAATTCACTATTGATAATGGAAAAATACAAAAAATAACGAACTACCAATTATGACTATATAAAGTAATTACATTAATATTAGATAATTTCTAGTGAAAACATCCCCAGCAAACGAAGTATAAAGGAATGTTTCTATTTTTAATAAAATATTACGAACCATAAGTGCAATCAATTGGTGAGGAGTTCAGCCACTCACCATAGCTTTAGGTCAACCAACTAATATATCACATGCAATGGTTTGAGGTAATTTACTATGTTTTAAGGAAATTACTAAGTGTAAGCATTCTCAAGTTACAAACTGTGTAATTTACCTTAAAAGTAGTAACATTTCTTAAGACAGTATTCTACTTTATAATAAATAATTCCAAACAGTAATTTATCATATAGGAAATAATTCACCTTTCAACCTGTAATTTCCCTTATAATTAGTAAATTGAGCGAGTGCTAATCCTTGATGATCTTAATTATACTCATTCTTAGTAAATTGTTTTTTTTTTTTGTGTCAAAATTCTTGGTAAATTGTCAACAAAACCTAATCGTAGTAACGTACCTTATTGTATCATAAATGCCAAATGATGTTTGTAAGTTATATGCCATGTTCACAAAATTAGTTTCGTCATCGTTAAATTACCCTTATGTTTTTAGATATTTGCAAATTAAAAAATTATCTTACAATTCATAAATTCCCTTTTGAATTCACAACATTGTCTACAACCAAAGTAAACTACAAATAACTGGCTATAGCCAGTCAATATTGCACATGGGATGGAGGTCCTTTTCTTCATATGGGACCCCAGAATCGCCCCCAATAAGCTTAAGACCAAAGTAGAGGATCCTAGAACGTAGAATCATTGAAGTAGATGTTTTATGATAATGAGGGCAATTTAGCGCAAGGACTTCCAAACAACTCATGATTCGCTTTAACAAAATACAAAGCTAAAGATTGAATGTTCAAATAATAATAAAAAAAATAAAACTACGTGCCCACAAATTTTCTACATCAGTCGTGGAGGAAGAATCGAAACTTTCTCAAGAATTCTTTGCAATGTTCTCTGAATGCAGTGGAGCAAGTAATCTGATTATGTAACGTACTTAATTTAGTCGCATGACCTGGTTTTCATGCTCTTTCGTCTCTTTCATTCCGGGAAGAAACTTAACAGGTTAAATTGATTCGGACTATCTTGGCTTTCCCTTCTTCAATTTATGATCATTTTGTTTTTGCCGATCATCCCTTCAAAGAAAATTAGTCTTTGCACAAAAGCACACTGGGGTTTGAACAAAAATGGGCAGTCAAATGTGTAGCAACACTGCTGCTTGCTCATTTTGCTTAAATTATTTGCTAGCTCGAAATTATTTGCTACTGTTTTGGCGGAAAGACTAACCGTAAATGCGCTTACAACACCACTGCTCGTTTCAAGCATCTGTGGGTGCACACTTTGGAGTTTGGAACCCAACGGTCCCTCCCTCCCTCCCTCCCCTACCAAAGGTGGCGCCTCCATGACGATGACAACGTTGAGGATAGCAGCCACAGTTGCCCCTCGCATCGCCAGGATCGACCCACAATGGCGTCTCTCTTTATGGCTGAGTCACCGAGTCTGGCTCGTGCCCTCGAATCGGTCGCAGCGGGATTGCACCTACCTGTGACGGAAGAGGTGACGCAATCTGTCGGTCACCGCTTGGATACAGTATTACTTAATTCACACGGATAGGATGGTTTTCTCGTGTTGTGCTAATTAATTGAATCGAAAGGTAGAGCGTGTATCACGAAAGATAAAACAAATATGTAATGATTCGTGTGTATGGGGTTATGGGGTTCCGTCTAACAGACGTCACACCCTCATAATTGATAAATTGATGACTTCAGAGAAGATAGCCAACTGAAAAATTGATTAACGTATGGACAACACGCAAAGTTAGGGCAATATACGCATTAAAAAATATTGTTTAAAAATATTTTTTTCTTAGAAAAAAAGAAACATGTTTTCATTCGGTTTATAATGTTAAATTACCCTAAGCCGATCCACTTTGAATTGAAGCTTCCACGCCCACCAATAGACGAGACTAGAGATGAATACCTCCAGACGTTTTCGAGTTGTCAACATTGACAAATCTTGGTTATAAGATGGTACATTACGTTTAACAAGGGGAATTTACAGAAAGGTTAACGCAAAATTTTATAATAATTTTCACGAAACAAAAGAACATGAAATATATAACTTTTCCACAATGCTTGCCTCCTCAAATGCATATAAGAAAGGAGAATGGAAAGAAGAGCAAAATATTTTGACCGATATTATTACTGCTCATTCGCCGTAATATCATCACTGCTTTGGCTTTAAAATTGCATAAGCTGTAACATCAATGAGCCGGGAATTAGAATTTTAAAATGCACATAATTAACTTTATCATATAGAACCAAAAGTAACATCTAAACGAGAAAGGAGAAAGATGGAGACCTCCAATTTGGATATCAGCAGTCAAATTTTCAACTCTCATTCAGTTCAGAATCCAAGTTCATCATCAACAGAATTTCCAGAAAATGGGACGAAACACACTCTTGGGAACTTGAAGTTCAATTTGCCATGCTTAGTAGAGAAAAATAATTTGGGTGGAAAATTTTGAGAAAAAACATAAGAATTATGCGAGCATAATTAGGAGGGAAAATTTAAATCAACAGAGAAGAATTATGCCACAAGCTACCGTATACCTTTTTCAGTTTTCTCTTATTTTTATTTTTTTAAAAAGTGATTTTATGGGCGAAATGCTTCTCAGGTGTTCTAAATCTAAAAACTGTCAGATGATATCCATCTCTTGCAAAATGTTGAAAAAGAATAATCTCATAAAACATCACAAACCAAACTATAAGCGATCTAAAAAGTTTCTTAAATATTTTTGCTTATGTCTTCTCTTTTTATACAAACCGACTAGTGATGTCTATTTGCAAGACGTTCTTATCATATGGTTCAAACTACTCAAGCTGACCTTCGCTTGAAGAATTATAGTTAGTCAAGGCAATAAGGCGATTCAATGGTTAGGATTTTCGATT
Organism: Eucalyptus polyanthemos subsp. polyanthemos; assembly: GCA_017140185.1. NCBI lineage: Eukaryota > Viridiplantae > Streptophyta > Magnoliopsida > Myrtales > Myrtaceae > Eucalyptus > Eucalyptus polyanthemos. Next base: position 17,735,260 of record CM029460.1, on the reverse strand, counting down.
TCAAAACCGTGTTTTAATTACACAATTCGATTCAATGCGATGATAACACAGCATGACTTATAGAATGTTTCCCAACAAATTCTGTATTTTAGGGAACGGTTGACGGGGCACGAGTGATGAATTAAAGAATGCCAGATACCATAAGTGATAAAATTTGACACAATTGGATATTTAAGTGCCAACAGTTCCAAAAGATATATTTAAATATCAAAATTGAAAAAAGAATGGATCATTTAAGTGTTAATTGCAAGAAATTTTGACTAAATTGTTGATGTGGCATTTTCTAACAACCTTTTTTACTAACGTGGCAATTTTCTTAAAAAAAATTATCCACATGACAATTCTTTAAAAAAAAATTATCCACGTTGCAATATTTTTAAGGCAAACTATCCACGAGGCTCTTTAAGCCCCATAATTGATTTTTTATATAAATATTAATTAAAATAAATTAAAATAACAAAGGGAGGCAACAGCATTCGGCAAGGGCATCCACAGCGCTCGTTGAACCCTGCTGCCTACCCTTTTTAATAATTCAATTTTTAATTTATTTTTAATTAATATTAGATTAATAAATTTGGGGGCAAAATGATGTTATTTTGCATGTTCATTGCTGATTTTTTTTTGAATAATTTTTTTTAGTTTAACTTTAATCAATATTAAACTAATTTGGGGGCAAACCAATGTAGTTTTGTATGTTCATTGTTGAGTAAGTATTTTGGCGAGCCACATAAACCACTTATATTATTCAAAATAAGCTACGTTGGATTTTCAGCTATCTTTGCCAGTGTTGGCACTTAAGTGTCCAATTTTATTTTTTATCTTTTATTTTTTGAAAAAAGTGGTACTCATGTATACATTTTGGAAGTTTTGGCATTTAAGGATGTGAATGATAACCATTTTGATTAGAAATTGTTTTTGGAACAAAAATATATTTTTTTTATTTATTTCCATTTCTAGATGAATTTATGAGCAAAAATATGTTGATAACAATACAAAATTTTTATTCCAAAAATAGAAATTCGTTTGATAACGATATAAAATTTCTCCCTCTAGTTGATGACGAACAACGTGGGTGGCCAATGGCAACTGGCAAGGGGGCAGTTAGTGGACAGCGACAACGGTGAACAGTGAACAGCTGTTGTTAATTGGGTGGCTAGCTAGTGACGAGGACTAGCAATGAGAAGAGTCTTTATTTCTTATTTCTATTTCAAAATTTTAAAAAAAATAGAAATTTTTAATTCTCATTTATGTTCTAAATCTATTTCTAGACTAAAAATTTGTTCTAGGAATAAAAAAATGAAATTACATTGCTTAATGGATTTCTAATCCAAAAACAAGTCTGAAATAGAAAATAAGTTCTACAACTAAAATAGAATAGTTGATATGCATGCCCTAAGTGTTCACTCGTTCTGAGTTTTGGCACTTGTGATATATTTTAGCTTGAATTAAACTAATTTAACTCAAGATTAGAGAAATCATATATTACGCTAACGTGTTGTAAAAAAAAATAGTGGAGAAAATTTTATTAAATAATAATAAAAAACTTAATTACACCTAAAATATAATTATATATAGTTGATAGTATGTCAGGTCACATCAATAGTATTAAAAAATTTTAGCCAAGCTAGCCGACAGGGGAAAAGACAGCCTCAACAACTCTTGGGGTCACCGACCCAAAAAAAAAATAAAAAAATTCCTTGGGGTCAAAGCACGTGACTTAATGTGTGTATACACACTTACATTTTTCCAAGGACGTGGAAAGAGAGCGAAATGAGATTATAGCAACTTCGTACGAATCTCGTCTATAAATAGCCACAATCTTGCTGTCTTATCTTCATCCTCAAACCTGGCTTCTTTTCTCTTTTCAGTGTTAGTAACAGCATTCGGAGTAGAGAAAGAAGATGGATTTCTATTCCCAGCTGCTTCTTTACCTCGCCGTCCTTTACATCTCTCTCTACCTTCTCTTCCTCGTCTTCAGAAAGAAATCCTCCGCTCTTAACCTACCGCCTGGCAAAAAGGGATGGCCCATCATCGGCGAGTCCCTGGATTTTGTCGGCACGGCGAAGAGCGGATGCCCTGAGAAGTTCATAAATGACCGCACGGCCAAGTACTCCCCGGAGGTCTTCCGTACCTCACTGCTTGGGGAAGACATGGCCGTGTTCTGTGGCGTCCCCGGCAACAAGTTCTTGTTCTCTGGCCAGAACAAGTACATCACCACCTGGTGGCCCACCTCCATGAAGAAGGTCATTGTCTTCCCCGAAACCATGGAGAAGCTCAACAAGGATGACCCCAAGAAAATGCGCAGCTTCCTGCCGGAGTTTTTGAAACCAGAGGCTCTCCAACATTACATACCTATCATGGACTCCATGACTAGGGATCACCTGGAGAGTGACTGGTCTCCACATAAGGAGGTGAAGGTCTTTCCTTTGACAAAGAACTATACCTTTGCTTTGGCGTGTCGCTTGTTCATGAATATTAAAGACCCTGAGGTCGTGTCGAAATTCGCCGATCCATTTGCTCGTATTGCTCCGGGATTCACTTCGGTGCCTATCAATATTCCTGGCACGCCATTCAACAGAGCAGTTGAAGGAGGAAAAGTAATAAGGCAAAAGCTTCTGAACATCATTAGACAAAGGAAGCAAGAGATTTTGGAGGGAAAAGACGCGAACGCGAGGGACTTGTTGTCTCGATTGCTAACCGAAGTAGATGATGACAGTAGTGTTTATTACGAGATGGATGTGTCTAACAAGATCTTTGGATTGCTCATTGCAAGTCATGACACCACTAGTACGTCTATCACTGTAATAGTGAACTATCTAGCTTCGTTGCCCCACATCTATGAGAAAGTTTACAAAGGTAATAGTCCTATGCGTATTTCCATAGAAAAGAAGGCAACTTCAATATGCCTTTTTGGATTTAGATTGCATATATCTAACTCACTTGCTTCGCGTCAATAGAGCAAATGGAGATTGCAAAGTCTAAAGCCCTCGGCGAATTACTGAACTGGGATGACATCCAGAAGATGAAGTATTCTTGGAACGTGGCTTGCGAGTCTATGAGGCTAATGCCACCTGCACAAGGGGCATTTAGAGAGGCGATTACTGACTTCACTTTTGCTGGTTACACAATTCCAAAGGGATGGAAGGTAAATCTCTAGCTTTTGATCCTTCTCCTTGGCATGGTTATCCAGTGATTTAATACATGAAGTCTCCAAGTAATGATCATACGCATTGATCATCTCAAACTTTTTTCTCTCAGACATTTTGGACCGTGTACACAACTCACAAAAATCCCAAGTACTTCCCTGATCCGGAGAAATTTGACCCCTCAAGGTTTGAAGGAAATGGACCTGCGCCTTTCACCTATGTTCCCTTTGGAGGTGGACCTCGCATGTGCCCCGGAAAAGAGTATGCTCGGCTCGAAATACTTGTTTTCATACACAATCTGGTGAATAAATTCAAGCTCCAGAAGGTCATCCCAGATGAAAAGATCATCTACAATCCCTCTCCGGTCCCCGCCAATGGTCTTCTTATTCGCCTCCGAGCCCATAACTAAGAATTAAGAATTAAGCTTACTTATGCAATCTTCATACAGTGGAAGAACTTGTATACGAATCTATATGTGTGCTGCAAGCACACCATCGTTTTTCTAGTTGAGTTTTTTCTTCTTCATCCCTAGACTAATAAATGCTCGGTCGATCTAGTAAAAGTTAATGGAAGTGATGTACAATGTGGATATGTAATTCTCAATTATATGAAATCAGTCGAAACTTTCTATAGTAACTTTCGTTGAGCACATATATCTTCTCTTGTCCGTTTGACCCAGAAGTAATAAAATGAGCGGCCAGTATGAGGCTATGAGCACATATATTTCATGCATATGAATACGAAACTCTTCGTAAAAAATAACAGAAAAGAAGAAGAATATGTCGGGGAATACTCATTCAGAAGGGACATCTATTTCGATTTTAAGAAAATGATTATCTTATCTACCAAATCATTGGATATCATAATTAGAATTAAGAATTCCATGTACAAATACAAGCATTCCTTAACTACTTACATAGATATTATATCGGATCATACTCAACCAAGCAAACACAAGTATAAGAAAAATGCAGTAATTTTCAGGGCCGAATTGAACCCGGTCGGCTTGAGAGAAAATCATGTAGTTCCAGGGTTTTCTATGTAAAAACCAATTCCTAAGTCTCCAGATTATCTGGTATACTTGTGGGAGTTTGCTCTTCCCTCACCTTACTGTTTTTTTTTTTTCTTTGCCTGACTTTGCTTCGTTGCATTGCCATATAGTAGTCTTTAAACTATCTAATTAATGAATTTTTATGAACTGTTAAATATATCTAACTATTAAATATCTTGACTCACCTCTTCACTCTTTTCTTTCTTGTTACCTGTGCCTATCTATTAAATTATTTTAATTAAATTAAGGCTAATTAGTTCTTTGACAATTGGTGAAAGCTCAAATGTTTGTATTTAACTTCACTCTAGGTTTACCAATGTACGTTGAACCTAAATGCCCCTTTGGTGTTAGTTTCAACGCACGGTGGTTGTATGCTTCTTGGCCAAAACAATCGTTGTGATATTGAAAAAAAAGTATGTTGTTAACATGTTTAAATACAACAGCAATTTAAATGCATATTTGTCAATTCCTAAATTTCGGGAGAAGGACCACCAATTAGTTGCATCAATTTTCCAACTTTTTTTTTTTTTTGTTTTTTTGTTCATTTTTTTTTGCTTTTCAACTTGATCATTTTATTGAGCCTGAAGTTCTAACTTCGACCGGAAGGAAGCTCCAATTTCTTATTATCTTTCTATTCTAGCGAGATTTTTTCTCGGTCTTGTTCCAATTATATCCTTAGTTAGAAAATTTCCCAATAAAATTTTTCACTAGGGTGGTTCCGGTCAAATCAATTTTTTACTCTTTGGGTTTCTCGTATTTCACATCAAATGTTTCTCAGGATAAATGTCGACCACATTCCAAATTGTCACATCCATCAATTTGGATTTATGATGGTCGCCTCTGTCATCTTGGATCTTGACCATTAGTCCATCACCAATCCTAGAGGCCTCAAAATTCAAATCGTGCGAAATGGTAGCTTCTGTGACGCTTGCTGTCAATCAGGCAAGTACTTGTTTTCCTTTTAAAAGATTTAGAGAAAACTTCAAAGAATTGTCAGAAATGAGGTCATTTTCTTAAGACAATAACCTAAAGTGGAATTTGTGTTAAATAAAGCTTTAAAGTTGTTTATTTATAATGCGTTTGGTAAACATTCTATTCTAGCAAATAAAATAAATGCATTCGGTAACCATTCTATTCCCACAAATAATTTTTGACAAGAAATAATTCATTTTTATTTTATTCCCAAAAATAATTTCTAAGCATTTTAAAAAGTTTGATAATTGTCCAAATTTTTATTCTCAAAATAGAATTGTGTTTAGTACAATTCTAAAAATTTCTAATACAAATCATTTTCTTTTAATTTTTTAAATAATTTTATTTATTTTTTCTCTTTTCTTATTTTCATTTTTTCTTGTCTCTCTCTTCTTCTTCTTCTTCAAGCTTTGTTGGTCGCTGGCTTCACCAGTCAACCGGCTAGACGAGGGCCATGACCATGCTGGAGCATTGCTGGCCCTCAGTGAGGCCACGCCTCGTCTATCTTGCCTCCCCAGCAACTGGTCGAGGCTCAACCGAGTTTGCCTAATTGCTGGCTAGGCTTGACCTTGCCTAGCCATCGGGAGATTAGCCTCGCCTTGGCAAGGCGATATCGACCTCGTGGTGACCCGATGAGGTTGAGCCTTGCTAGTGGTGGGGCAAGCTTGGCCTCATTAGATTTGGGTGAGGTTGGGCTTTGCCTAGCTAGGCAAAGCTAGCTAGTGGCTTGGAGAGGCTTAGGCGAGGCTCGCCTAGCTATCGGTGAGGGTCAACCTCGCCGATGATTGGGTGAGCCACTAGTGAGCTTGCCAGACCTCACCTTGGCTCGTCAGACATCGCCTAACTAGTCGCTGGCGACCAACGGTGGTAGATGGTGGTGGTGGTGACGGCTAGTGGTGATGGTGGTTAAAGAAAAAGAGAAAGGGAAGAAGAACAAGAAGAAAAGAAGAGAAAAGAGAAAAGAAAATTGGATTTACTTGATTTTGGAATTGTTTTTGGAAACAAAAAATCAATTTTTTTTTTTTAACTTCTCGATTCTATTCCAAATCTATTATCGAGAACAAAAAATTACCAAATAAATTTCTATTCTAAATTTACTATTGGGAACAAAAGAATAGAAATTTCTACTATTTGGCAAGTTGCCAAATGCAGCTTTAGTCTCAAATAAGGTATTGAGCTCACTGGGTGACAAAATTTGGGTAAGGCGTCCTGTACCTCACCTATGATGGACAATCCTTGCTGGCCCTAAATCCGAGGAAAAATAAAGTAGAGAAAACAAAAAAGAAAACAATTATAAAAAAATTTAAAATATTATTAAAATATTATTAGAAAAGATCTACTACAGCGCTAATTGTGCCATATAGGATTGCTAGCATCCACGTCAACGATTTTTGGCTAAAACTAATCGAATTCACTCAACTGATAAAATGTGATAAAGTTTGACACTCAATTAACATAATTAAAAGATTTAGGACTTAGTGGGTATAATTATAATAGATTTAAGACTTTTTTTTTTTGATAATTCTCTCAAATTTTGTAGTATCATGCTTGTTTTCTTTCTTACAAGTTTGGATGAAGTGATTAGGACGGATTAGAGAGCAAGATAAAATATTAAATAATTATTTCCTTTGTGGTAGAAGGGATTGAGATGAAGTGATTTGGAGTGAATTTGCGGGATTACGATCCCAAAATTCCTTACTTTTTCTAATCCCCTTGAATAACTCTAAATCTGGAGGGATTGTAGGAGGAACAATTTTTTTTTGCTCTCTCTCTTCCATGTATGCCCTATGTTATATCTACAAAATAAAATAAACTTGTCATTGGAACATGCGTTCCCTTTTAACAAGCAAAACGCACTTCTAGCCCAAAATAAATAAATAAAAGAACACGAAGAGTAAACAACAATTTCCCTTGTTAATTTTCATTTTCTTTCATGTTTTTCTTCTTTAAACTTGCGATGTTGTGATCCTTAAATTATCTTGTTATAGACGATGTATCTCCAATAACTTTGTCCATATCTTTTAATCATTTTCAAATAAGTCACAGTATACTCTGCCTTTTCATTTGTTTGATTAAATAAGTACTCTTATAATAAATTTTTAGACCGTAAATATTAAACATGACATTTGTTTTAATGATTGTTGTTAATGTGTGCTTTTTCATTTTTCATACTGATCACTTGAAATTAATGTGTACTTTAATCGTTCACAGTACACATATTTTCCCGCTGCATATTTTCACAAAACTAATATTAACTCTGCACTGCATCGCAAGTAACCTATAATTTTACAAAAACATATATTTATCATGATATTTACTACCATGGCGCGTGGAGAATTCTTATTAGAATTTTCTCAATAATAAAGGTGAACAATTTTGAAAATATTACATATGGATATGCCCATTGTATTTTATTTTATGTTGTTAATATGAATGTGTAAGGTTTTTAATGTCTTTTTCTGTATGCTAGTCATAAAGATATAATTAGATGCCTTTCTTTTTTAACCAAACAAGAAGTTACTATATTTCCCTTTCATTTCCTTTCTCTTCTCTTCACCCGTCGGCCTTATCACTTCCACCCTCGACCATCACCACGATTCCTCGATGCTTCTGGCTCCTTGAGCACGGCCCAGTGACCTTGGATTGAGGCCATTCGAGGTGGTCGTCCTCAAATCGACCGCAGATAAGCAAGAAAGCACAGATCAAGATGCTGATCGAGATAAAATGGACTGGATCAGACATAAATTTGGCATTTGCCACAAGATGCGAAAGTTGTGACATCAAATACAATGAAGTATTAGATGAAAGGCAACGCACGACATCATCGATTCGAAGGGTTTAGTGACCCGCATGCTCGCTCTCCCCACTTCTCTTCCACGTTTCTGAACATAAGCTTTGCCATCCTTTCATATTCGCGCATAACGTCAACCAATGATGCAGAGCATGACGGAAACATGTCCCGCTTTCTCAATCACGTCACGCCCGTAGGTGAGATTCAGTCCACTGCGTCGTTTTCTTCATGCGCTTATAATAGACTAAGCTTTATAATAGATAGCAAACTGACAAAACTGAATAGACGCATGCTTATATTTGTCCTTGAAAATAGTGTTGAATATGAGTTCATACCTCATGAAATCAATTGTCAACTTTGGCTTGATGATTGAAGAGCAACGCACGAGTTCACACATTAGGCAGGTTCTAGCTAATTAGGTTTAGTTATTTCTAGCAAAAAATAATTCCTGAATAACATAAGAAAATCGCATATGACTCTAATGGAGACGAGTGATTGAGAAACAAGTTATGACAGATGGCTTTTATTTTCAACCCTTACATGATCTTTGGGTAACGTATGATATATGCCTTCCAGAAATGCAGCCCTAAAAATTGATGCAATTAATCAGCCACGTTTTCCGTTTGATGTGGAGATGCATGTATCCAAAATCTGCATTTTCTGGGAAATTTTGTAAGGTAAAAACTCAGGCAGCATTGTCAAATTTTGAGGATTTTCAAAGTTTATGGCTTGCAAATATTGACCTAATACCTTATGAACACACACAAGCACATGGTTTTAGTCCTTTTCTTTTGAATTTTATACTCACCAGGGGCGCCTCCCAGATCGTTGAACAGACAGTGACCTTCTCATTGGCGACAGCTGTGCAATCACATAAACCATATTATTATCTTTTACAGAAATAAATAATTTCCGTGATATTAAAATTCTATATGTAGTCTCAACTCACGATGGAACCCCTTCCTTTTCCCACTATTTTTCCGTTGTCGTACTACGAGGCAGTTTTTGTTTAATCATTTTCTCATCTTAAAAATGTAATCGCTTAAAAAAATGTGATCGCCCCACACGTATGCGAAAATTAAATTCCATGATTACGTGCATGTGACAAGGAACAACTAGAGATATTGTACGATTAATTATTTCATACAACTAAAATTTTCATGCTACATCTTGATTTGCATGAAGTCATGATTAAGATGAATCTGTTAAAACATTTAAATATTAAATTTTTAAAGCAGTTAGCAGTTGTCTATAAAATTTTATAAGATCTCTTTTAAATAATTATAATTTTCGGATATGGATCCAGCTTTTAAGTACAAAACTCAATTTAATACGGTGATCAAATGATATATCACCTAGAGAATGAGTCTCCACCAAATTCTATTTTTTTCAGGAAACGATACATGGCGCATGAGGCATGGATTGAACAAATTCACGTCCAAGTTAGAGAAAGTATGTATTACTTCAATAAAGTGTCATTGGAAAAAGTGAGGGTAGTTTTTCAAAATTTTAATTAAGAAACTTAATTTCACCTAGATAAGATTTCATTTAATTAATCAAATGTTATTGACCTGCTACGTCAAGTCGGGTCAACAAAAGGGTATTATTTTATTCTGGTTAAAAGCAAAATTCTGGACCACTTCAATTCGCATTCCAATTTGCAACCATGCAAAAAGTCTCAAGCCTGGAAACAGAATCCGACTAATTAGGTTAACGTCTAAAGTTGCCACACGACCATTATTTAAGAAATTATTCGGGTCCTCATTATAAGTGGCCTATTCTACAATATTTTAGGAGCTATTTTTTTTTTTATAAATGACAATGGCCGCTAAAATAGGCAAACAATTCAATAATTTTTTATGTACTACAACAAATATATTACACTTTGAAACATGGAGAGACCAATTGAGTAAGAAATCTTACGAAGTAAAAGAGTGAGACAAAGCAGGTCTTCTTTCACCCAGCCAAAAGAATCCAGTGGTATACAATGTGGAAAATTAGATCATAAAATATTATATTATCTAATATTCTTCTTGGTCAAGTCCTATTTTTCTTGGTCATGAGAGCGATCTGCGGCCAAAGATAAGGTTGGAGAGATTGAAAGGCGACTTGTTAGCTACAAGCCAGGCTTTGACTTTTTCAGTCTTCATCGTTTACTTTTCACTTCAATACGAAAAGAAAAAAATGACGAATTCGGTAAGTCCTGTCCACAATCATTTCAGGAAAGTTTGGACATCAGGTTTGAATTGAAGATAAGACGCAGAGCATTCGAATTCATCCATAAGGTGGTGCGTTCATTAAATTCGTGTGTGGAATTGCTACCCTAGAACTATGTGCATGTGCCCAATGTCTAAGCTCTTCGTGTATGAATCTCTACCATGAAATATTGTTAGGAATTTCATGATTAAGTGATGCCACTCTTACGGACAATCTTTGAGATCCTCTTGAATACTTGGATAATAATCTCACGGCATAACGTTTTTACGGAGCGTGCATAATCACTCTTCAGAAGATCGTTACTTTCTCATTATGTGAAGACCCAGCACATTCCACGTGGATCAAATCCCCAAATTTTGAGTACTCTGTATGGCCACGTGAGACAGAGACCATTTAATGAGCTAGCAACCAAAAGAGAGATTTTTTAATGGGCTAGCAAGAAGAATTTAAGGAATTGAATATAAAACATCGCGATTTTGTTTTCACATTATATAAAGTGGGCAATTGATTACTTAAGGAGGGTAATTAATTGTCTAATAAATGACATGAAACACACTTGAGTTCTTAACATTCTAAATTGTGGATGTATTTATATATATATATATATATAAATTGTGGATATATATATATATTTAGGTCCGACCCATTGGGCGGGTTCACCAAGGCTCATTGTTGACATGTTATTTTGTGCCGACATGTCAAATATACTTTTTTGTAAAAAAATGAAAAAAAAGGTAATAATAGTAAAAGGGCAAAAAAAATGAAAATGAAAGAATATAATTGCTCTTGGAAAGCTGAAGAATTGTAGCTCCTAACTTTCTTACACTTTACAGTCGCTTGGCCGCCGAAAGAAATAGGTGAACTAACAGAGTTGAAATTTTTGAACTTGACAATGTGCACCAGGCTCAAAGTTATTGAACCCAGCATTCTCAAAAGCTTGGTTGAAGAACTGTACATGGAAGATGGTATTGATTAGTGGGAAACCGAGGATGAAGCACTGCAAAGGAACTTGGCTTGGCTCAGTTGAAGAACATGAAAAAGTTAAGCACTTTGTCTATATCGTCAATCTGTCAAGAGACCTGCCGTTTGGGAAACTAAACAAACATAAAATCCAACTTGGGGATGTTTGGAATCGGTTGGGCTAATTCAAAGGATCCACAAAAGCTCCAACTTTATGTAGGCAAACCTTCTTCATGAATAGTTAGTGTAGAGATGCTTGGAGAGAACACAAGAGGTCTCTCCACAAGGATGGCGTTGACACCTCAATTTTGCTGAGCATACACTTTTGCAAAAAGATAACAATAATAGCAAAAAGAACACATAATGAAACAAACAAACAAACAAATAAATGTAAAAGAAATGAGGAAGAAAGAAAAGACAGACTTACTTCAGTCCAATTAGGAATCAGACCGGCCCATCTTACTTGAGGCCACATGCGAGGCCCAAAAAAATACAAGCCCAGTCCTCTCTCTTCTCTCTCTCTCGACCCCTCTCCCGCCGTCCACAACTCCTATATTCCAGTAAAATTAAATGACATTATCAACTTTAATTTATATTTAAATTGAATGTGAGAAACGAAAAATTCAGGGAAAGTTAGAATCAGAGTTCTGAAGACCATGATTGATCTGGAAAGATGATGGAATTTTTATTTTATTTTTTACTCTAATAATGAGATGGAGAGATGTTTTAATACTACCGTGCACCCCGATCTATCGAAATGAGATTTAGTTACTATTAGCGGCAGCATATTGGCCATTGCTCTTATCAAATTACCTTGACTCTAGATTCTAAAAGAATTCAAAATGCTTTCTGCAAATTACCATCTAATTTATTTGAATTCTAGACATTAAATCTATCTATCTGATATACATTAAAGACATAGTGTAATATGTGGATAGTCCTATTATAAAATACATATAATGTAGTCGTCTGACAAGAAGAAATGGGAATGAGTACACTATCAGTGCCAAAAGTTGTGTATGACGCTCACTTTAGTGCCAAAAATTTATTTTGGATTACTTAAGTGCCAAAAAGTTAAAAAAAAATGATTATTTTAGTGCTAACTCCAATCCGATTGACCAGAAATCTGGCATGACACTTTTTTATTAATTTTTGAAGTTGATGTGGTTTGCTGGAGAGTACAATTAGCATCTAAAGCACAAAACGACGTCGTTTAGTGTCTTTTCCCCAAGTTAAAACCCTAAATCCCCAAATTGAGAGAGAGAGAGAGAGAGAGAGAGAGAGAGAGAGAGAGAAGGCATGGCAGGGCTTCCCCATCGTCTTCTTCCTCGAAGAACAACACTGGCACTAGCACTAGCAGCGACACCTACAGCGGCACCGACACTAGCACCAGCACAACTCCACCTCTGGTTTGTCCAATATTGTTGACAAGCCCAAGTTCCTCTCCTCCTCCTTCTCCTTCCCCTTTTAGAAGGACCCACTTCAGCTGCTCCTTGAGCAGAGCCCAATCCACCATCTCCATCTGCACCCTTCTTGTTTCCCTCGCCCTCCTCATCTTCTCTCTCTCCACCTTCGACTCCCCTTCTTCCTCCTCCTCCTCTGCCCTCGCCTCCTATTCTTCCTGTCGCTTCTTGCCCGAGAAACAACCTCAGCCTCTCCTTACTCACCTAGTCAAGCAACTACGATAGAGGCCAAGCAACGATGGCCAAGCACGGTGGTTGAGCGACGGTGGCCAAGCGAGCTAGGTTGGTGTTGGGCGAGGATCGAACAAAAAAACCCTAATTTCAATCCCATATGAGCTGTGTGCGGTATCGTTTTTGTGAGGCCATCCACATATGACGGCAAAACGATGTCGTTTCCTTAAGGATGATGGAAAACGACATCATTTAAAAGCCATGTCGATTTTTTTAAAAAAATATAAAAGCTATGTAATCATTTTGGCCGAAATCTCTCGCCAATGGCACCAAAGTGAGCGCTGTACACAACTTTTGACACTTATAGTTACCCTAGAAGAAATGTTATATTCCTTTTACAATTAATCCGATATAATCGAGCACTTCTTGTACTTTTCATTATATTATACATCGATGAAAATTAATTTCTTTCATAAATTATTAATGTGAATTACAATGAAAATGCCAAATTAATACCAAGTATTATCTGGTAATTCCTATGTCTACCAATAAGATTAATTCCATGATATGCAATAATATTAACATCCTCATTTTCAATATAGATCTATAAAGAAGTATCCTCAACTACTTTTGGAGAAAAAAGTAGTAGATAACTTTTTAAGTTTTCGAATTACTACGTTAAGTAGCTATTTTATATCAAAATATGTTAGGCCGGCTAGAAGAAATGTTCAAATTATAGAATTATAACAAGTTTGCATCATATCGATAGTAAGGAATTATGCTTTAACTCGCCGAGGACGAAGCTGGGCTTTAAGGTTGGACGACCTTGCCTTCTTCAGGTGTTCGATGTTGACGATGTACCTCCAAGATCACGAAATGTTGTTCTTGTCCACGGTCAATGCTAAAACTAACTTGATGCTGAAACAACGACGTCATGTAGCATTAGATTTTATATGCACATCGACTTTTTTTTTTGGTCGAAGAAGAAAAGCTTTCATTCAAGTAATGTAACCATTACAACCAGTAGCTTTAGCGTCCGAAACTAGAAGATCTAACAAACAGGAAGGGGGCTCTTCGGCCCAGTTAGCAACTAGGGTTCTATTCTGGTGGGCCTTCGCAGCCCAGTCGGCTACAAAATTTGCTTTGCGTTTGCAATGCCGCACGCGAAGGCTAGAGAACCTGCGCGAGAGAACGGCAGCTTCAGCAAGCAGGGATTGCACCTCCCATGGCGTCGTGCAGTTGTCAATCACAGCATTAACCAGCAATAAGCAGTCGGATTCAACCACAATCGGATCCTCCATTCATTCGCATTGGATCAAGTACTGTAAAGTGAACAAAAAGGCAAAGGTTTCAGCCTGCAGAGGTGAGGAGGCAGCGAAATCCCGAGTAAATCCTTCTATTAGCTTTCCGGTGTGATCTCGGCATAGACATGCCATTGAGCCTAGGTTGCTTTCAAGCTTGAAAGCCCCATCAATGTTGCATTTCAGGACACCAGGATTGGGAGGTTGCCAGACTTGGGAAGACAGGGTTGATGGTCATCCATCTGCAGTAGAACGAAGTTGTAAATTCTGAGCTATGTGAACCTATGTGGAGACGACACTCAGCAGATGTAGTGGATCAGGATGATGGCTGCTGAAAACAAAGTTGTTCCTTGCCTTCCAGATTTGCCATATGAGCGTAGCTATTGTGTCGAAATCAGGTAAGCTCTGTTTCTGAGTAGCTCTATCTGCTAGCCATTGATCTAAGCGAGGGACGTCTTGAGGGGTTAAAGAAATACCAACTGTGGGATGAGACCAGATCTTTGTTGTCCACGGGCAAAATAGGAAGAGGTGTTCAAGGGTTTCCGGGCTATTGTTATTGCATAGATTGCATACTATATCTATGTTGATATGACGGCGAAAGAGATTTGCCTTTGTCGCAAAAGCATTATGGCAGAGGGACTAAATAAAGGTCCGGATTTTAGGCGATAGATGTAGTTGCCAAATGCTTTTCCCTGTCTTAGTCCCCGAGATGGATGGAAATACTCTAGTTGTTCACCATTAAAAGTGATACTAAAAGACACTATTGTAATACATTGCATTATCCATTGAACCCAAGTGACATGGAAACCCAATTTGATCATATAATCTCTAAGAAAGTCCCATTCCACCCTGTCATAGGCCTTTTGTATATACACTTTTAAGACTGCTTGAAAATTTCATTTGCGTTTCCGAACCCGCAGCTTATGAAGTACTTCTTGGACAACAATAATATTATCCTGGATTTGTCGGCCACTTACGAAAGCAGATTGCTCAGTAGATATTAAATCAGGTAGAAAGGGCTTAAGACGATTAGCTAAGACTTTGGAGATGATTTTATAGATGTAGTTACAAAGGCTAATTGGTCGGTATTGGTCGAGACTCTTCGGCTGAGCAACTTTTGGAATCAAGGTAATGCTAGTTTTGTTCAGAGAAGTGGATAGATTACCTGTTGTAAAAAATTCTTGCACAGCCATAAAAATATCCTCTTGTAAAAGATTCCAATGCTTCTAGTAAAAAAGGCCATTCATTCCGTCAGGTCTTGGTGCTTAGGTGGCACCCATTTGGAAAGTGGCCTGCCATACCTCATCTCGAGTAACCTAGGCCGTTAATATATTGTTCATTTCCAGAGTAACAGTAGGTGGGCATTTTGCCAGAATAGGACCATAATTCCGATTGCCCTCTGATGTGTATAGTACTGAAAAGAAATTCCTTGTCATGTCTTTCAAACGATCATCTTCCCTAATCCATGTGAGATCGGCATCTTTCAACATTCTTATTCGATTTCAAATTCGCCTTTGTAATGTTGTCGCATGGAAGAATTTAGTATTCTTATCCCCCAAAGTAAGCCAGTTAACCCTGGATCTCATAGCCCAATGCTATTCTTCCTGTTGCCATAATTTTTGAATGTCCATCTTCAAATTGATAATCTGCTGCTCATTGCCATAGTTATCGGAGGAATTGATATGTGTTTGAAGTTGTTGCTACAGATGTAATATTTGATTAGTTGCCTTTGAGAATTTAGATCGACTCCATTTTGTTAGTGCTTGAGCTACCTGCTGTAGTCTTCATGGTAGATTAAAAGTTATAGCACGTGGGGAATTCCATGATCTTTCAATCACTTCGCCACAATCCTTTTCCTGCAACCAATAGGCCTCAAAGATAAATCATTTGTGCTGTCTCCTTGGTCTGGCCTCAGTATTCAACAAAAGAGGGCTATGATCATAGCCCACTGGTGGAAGTGCATACACCTCAGCCTCAGGGTAAGTAAGACGTCATTCCATAGTACACAATACTCGATCCAACCTTTCTTTAACTAGGTCGTCACCAAGACGGTTGTTCATCCATGTGTAGGCGCATCCCTTACTGCCCATATCCATTAAGCAACAATCCTGTAAAACTTCTCGGAAGGAATACATCCGATGTGGTTCAGCCATTGGACCACCCACTTTTTCCATGGAAACAGAACTTCATTAAAGTCACCCGCACATACCCAGGGTATAACATTTAAGGAAGCTATTAGTTGAAGATCTGTCTAGAGTTGTTGGCGTAGTTGATAGGTTGCTGGAGCGGGAACACAAGTTAGACGTATAGAAGTCCCCACTCGAACCTTTGTACAGGTTGTATCAAAAATGCTGAGTAGCTCTTTCTATATGGATTATAATATCTTCATTCCAAAGCATAGCTAGTCCACCAGCCAGTCCAATAGGGTCGCAAACCTGGTAGTTGTTGAATTTCAAAAGCCGTTGCATCTTGAGAATGATCGCCTCTTGATTCTTAGTGTCCGCCAAAAAAGGACATCAGGCTTTTCTGTGGCCACTAAGGCCTTTAGAGCACGAACTGTCAGGGGAGAGCCCAACCCCTGATAGTTAGAGTAAGAGAGAATATGTTGCGATGGATTTTTGGTTGTCTTTTTGTCTTGTTGTCCCAATATACATTCGGTCCTCTGAGTTACTCTATATATATATATATATATATATATATATATATATTGGGACAACAAGACAAAATATTGACCAAATAATACTATTACGACCAGCACAAGCGCTAGGGCAGTCCTCCATAAGTTCTCCCTTCACCAGGTATGCCTCCAATTTATTTATCGACGAAACTGTAGTGGTTGTTGGGCTTTCTCAATTATTAATGTTTCTTTTACCAGGTCCAGGAAACGAAGGTTGTGTTCTTAGGGCAACTTCACCTTTGGGGACCGATCCCTGTTTGTTACACCAAGTCATGAAACTTTATAATGCAGAGAAGGTCAAAGCACCTAACTTAAGCTCAAGAATTATTATTATTATTATTATTATTATTATTATTATTATTATTATTATTATTATTATTATTATTATTATTACTATTACTATTACTATTACTATTACTATTACTATTACTATTACTATTACTATTATTATTATTATTATTATTATTATTATTATTATTATTATTATTATTTTGAAGTGACTGCATGACAATGCCACTTCCCTTATAAATAGTGACAATCCCTAGTGGCCTCTCTCCATCATCATCCTCAGCCATCTTTCCTCTCAGCATAAGCTTTGTGTCTACTTTATTGAGAAGAAGATGGAGTTCTATTCCCAACTGTACCTTCTCTTTCTTGGCTGCCGAAAGAAATCCTCCGCTCTTAACCTGCCGCCTGCCAAAAAGGGATGGCCCATCATCACTTGGACATTGAATTTTAGTAAGGCAATCGCAAAAAAAGAACACAAGGATTACAAGGTTTAGCAATGTGTCTACATTCTTGGACAAAACTCTCAACTTTCTTATTTTTTTGTCATGACATTCTTTTGAAATTTGTACAAAAGGGTTACATGCAAACTCGAAAAGTAGGAAACTTCGAAAAATAGGAAAACTATTAATATATAGATTAGCCTACAATCTCTCCTTTCCTTGAATGGGAGCGCAATGTAAGAGTTTTCCTAATGTGGACTAAATTAATTGATATTGTAATTTACTGTTTTTATGGTTATCGTAAAATAGGGTTGGTCTAAGGTGAGATAAAAGATTTCTTAATTAGTCTAATATGGGGTTGGCTAGTGTGGGCCGAGTTGAGCTTGGCTCGTAATGAGGGGGATTGGCTGGAAACTCTATAAATAGTGCTCAAGTTTCTCCTCTGACCCTAATTCTCACATGTATCCTCACCTAAGGGGCGTTTACCTAATGCTACACGTGAGGGGGCCGCCTCATTGAGCCAGTGATACGGAGGGCAATATAGGAGAATGACTTGATGCGTGGATCCCCTTTATATGTGGGTAATCCCTTTTTCTACTTCCGCTTCAAGATCGATGGATCTAGGTGCATTAATCTTTCTACTCAATTATGCATATTCTTGTTCTGGTTATGGAGATCCTGGGGTTGCGCAATTTGCGTCCAACATGTGGTATCAGAGCAACCATAACCCTAGAACTTGAACGCAATTGATTTTGCCTTAATTTGTACGGATTAGCCCTAATTAGTATGGATCTTGTCCTAATTTGTGATTTTTGAGACTTTTTTGTTCAATAAAAATTAAATTAAATCACAAATTCGGACTGGGCTCGACGAGACGAGCAAGACGGTCGGCGGCGAGTCACTGGAGGAGGCCGCACGCCCCCCCACGCGTGGCCACGCGCTGCCTGGGCGTCGAACGCGTGCCCACGTGAGCTCCACGCGTCGCGCACTCAGGTGGCGTGTGTGGGCACGTGGAGACTCCGATTGGCGCGTGTCTGGCGGCGTTGGACTCGTATGGTGATTTCCTATCTCGTGATATATTTATTGTATATGTTTGATGGTTTTATTGATGTGAAATTGCATATGAAACCCTAAATACGTGTATTTTAAATGAATTGTTGTGTATTTTTCTTTGTATTTTTCTATGATTTTGGAAATATAAGTGTTGGGTTATAGGTATATTATCACATAATCATTATAAATGTGTGATTCATCAATAAAAATCAAACTTTATTGTGAACTGAAGCTGGCTTGATGAGATACAATCATTATGGGATAGTATTTAAGCTATGTATTGAGCTGATGAAAAACAGTAAAGGTTATGAAACTTTTGTTGCTCATGCATACTCCTTGACACGCTGGTAATCTTTAAATGATGGATGTCTTAAGAACTCGTGACCAAATTGATTGTACTGATTAATGTATCTGCTATATATAGGTAATGCATGTCGATTAAGTTACTGCATATTGTACATGAACTCATCTGATCACTTGTTAATGTCTATCAAGTTGAATATTTTTATGGTTAAGGAGTATGACAATATTTATGCAGAGCAAGAGTATTTACTGTTATAGTTTAGATATTTAGTTCTATGGTTGGACTCAATTTATAGGCCACTGGTTGAAATAATGATATTTGTTACCTAAAATTGATTAATAAATCAGTTGTTAGCTTTGGAGTCATGTTTTGCTATATGAAACTCATGAGCAATAGTTGATTAGTTATCAAGCTTATCAATCTGGAGTACCCTGTATTGTTATTGATGTTAACTTGTGAGAAATCCTTTGGATCGGCATTCTTTTAATGTTGTTTCAGTTTTTAGTAATCGAGGTGCACAAGATGCTTGCTTCTATGAGAATTCTCTTATGTTACTATAATCAGTGATCTTATTGGAATCTGTTTTTCAGGTTCACTATATATATAATTAATTAATAAAGCAATGTAATTAGCATGATATGTGATTTTGGTGATATGCTGCCCCTATCACTAAAGTTAAAATCACATGTATATGATGTATGTGAGGAGTAAAATTTATATCCCTGGTATGAAAGAATTTCAATGATTCAATTGAGTAGCGACCGCCAAAGTGGCACGCTTGATTGGGTTTAAAAAATTTCGATCTCATATGATGATTGAAATGTCTTCTAGTCGAATGCGTAGTCATACTCCCAAAGGAGGTGATTGTATATTAGTTCATGGAGGGATACATGATAATGTAGTGGAGGAGTGACTGATTCTAGTGATTCATATGCCCAAAGATGATGAATTCACGAAAAATTGGAATATATTCTCATAACTGCTATCATGTGGGGAGTGTACAACTGCATGTCATATATTCTGCCCAAAGATGATTATATGATTATGCGTGTAACTCTCTGGATGTGTACTTATACGTCAAGTTACACGGTACTCACCTGATGCTAATTATATACATTGCTTGTTTTTCAGTCACATTTTCTGTAATTAACAACTCCAATATTATTGAAGTTTTTATTGCTTCAAATTTTAAGTTATGGACATATAATTTGTTGCTTGAGAAAAGAGCAATTGAATTTTGCTTACTGTCCATGAAGCGTTCCATTCTTGAACACTTGAAAAGAGTTTTGCCTGCGGACTACACTACTATAAGATTACGGAAGCCTTAGTTGCTTGAAATTATGTCTTGTCTGATATTGAAATTAGGACACATCTGCAAAGATTGTGTTTAAATCCTAATGACATATACATCTCATATATGATTATAAGGTTGTTTCAAAAAGTTTTTCTTTTAAAGAAAATGACCGAGATAAATGTCTTAAAAGGTTGTCAGGCTTAACAGTAGTCGTGAGTATTTTGGCAAGTATGCCAATGCGAAATAGCTTAAATGGTCATTTATTAAATATTTGGTAGATTCTGGGGTGATAACTTAATTACTATGCCTAAAAATCTTAACAAAAGATTCACTCGAAATTATTTTGTATCTTACCTAGATTATTCAAAAGGGCATTGATTTTATGACCCTAAAGAAGGTATAAGAATTATGGAATCACATGCTATAAAATTTCTACAGTTCGACGTAATTGTAGAGGATAGCTACTCTCAGACTATTAAGGATAATAGTGTGATGGAAGATCACTGTGTCTTTGTCTTTGCCTATACAGACAATTGTGGTACAGACAATTGTAGAATCTCCTATACCATAAATTAAACTTGTTGAGGTTCAATGTATTATTCTTGATATAGTTATAATAATTTTTTTTTTTAAAACCTCTCAAGTATAGAATAAAGTTGTGGTAACTTTATTAAGGAGATTTATTAGGGAAAGACGATCAGTTATATCATCATACTATATAGTCTATTTGTGAAAGCATGATTATAATATCCACTACATTATTGTTTTAGCAACTTATATAAATATCATTTCTTGTTGTCAATTAAGTATGTGATTAGATGTCATAAAATACGGTATACAATCTATGAAACAAGTTTGGAAACTTACTACTTGTCTAAAGATCACAAGTTTATTAGTTGTAAATTAGCATACAAAACTAAAAGATTTCAAAGAAAGATAGAGGACATTTAAAGCCAAGCTGGTAGCTAAAGTTTTCACTCTGAAAGAGGGGTGGATTGTTTATAGTGGAGAAATAACTATTTCTTTAAAAGATTCTTTCAGAGTGAATGTGGCATTAATAATTTATTTATTTATTTATTTATATATGAAGTTACACCAAATAGATACAAAATCTATATTGTGTAATTGGAGAATTTTGCAATAAATGTTTCGAATAAACTTGTGTGTAGATTGAAAAAATCTTATTTATAGTCTTAAGCAAGTTTCCAGACAATATTATTAAAGTTTCATTGTGTTGTTATTTATTGTTCAATTGGGAACAAAGTAATTCAATATACTGTAAGGTCAGTGGGAGGAAATTTATTTTTTCTCATACTTTATGTATATAATATTTTGCTTACAAGTTGTGACCTTGAGACATCTTATATCCTTTGTACTAATGTTTGTAAGGATTGTTTTTGCGATATTATATTAGATTTTCTCGGAGGACATTTGCTGATTGTATATTGAAAATATTTAATATACATTATTGCAAGCCAGGAATTGCTCATGTTGTTAAGGGTGATGGACTAAATCTATCACATTGTCCTTATTTCGATATTGAGAAAATCTAATTAAAGGGAGTACCTTGTGTCAGTGCACTTAAAAGTATAATGTATACTCGAATTTGCACTAGACTAGATATTGTCTTTGTGACGGGACTTCTAGGCAGATATCGGTCAAATCCAGGACATGATCACTGGGTTGTTGTCAAGAAGGTTTTAAGGTACTTAAAGAAGATAAGAGATTATATGCTAATTTACAGACATGTTCAATTTTTGCAGTTAGTAGGGTATTTAGATGTAAACTTTGATGGCTGTTGGGATGATATAATATCAATAACAAGATACAGATTTATGTTAGTAGAAAGTGCAGTAAATAAAATTTTATGTCATTTTCTACTATGTAAGCAGTATTAGTAACATTCTTTTAGGCTGTTACTTGGGCTTTTAGGCTCCAGAACCTCATGAAAGAGTTGATCGTTTTAACTTTATGGATAGATCCATACGGTTGTATTGAGATAACAAATTTGTAGTATTATTTATTTACTACAGAGGTCTTAGTGGATCTAAATATATGGTGGTCAAAATTTTTTACCAAAAGAAAACGGTACAGAAATGTGACGTTTTAATATAATATATTTTCACAAATGATGTGATTGTAGATCCACTAACTAAAAGCTTACGCCCATGTGTATTTGAGTGACATGTCATTAGCATGGGCCTAAGAGTATCTTCGGATACTGTTATTTAGTGGGAGCTATTTTGGCTTTACTCTGATAAATGTTTCATCCGTGTTCGTTACACTTTATAACGGTTTGATATGTATCAACTTTTGCATTCAATAAAATATTTTTGAATGTATTGTTATTATGTTAAATACATATTGATAAAGTCTCAAGAGATTGTATAAACCTTGAGTGAAGGCTAGGGGCATTCGGGCATCTAGTTATTAGCCTTATGCATATGTCTTGCGATACATAAAGAAATGTTAACCATAAGGACAAGACATATGTGGGTTCATTGGAACCATAAAGTATTCTCTAGTGGCACAAGTTTTTTGTGACACCTAAAGTAAGAGAATGGTGACTGACAAATGGGATCTCTCTATGAGAGATGTTATCCATTTGACACACTACTATATTGAATTTACATCAATAAAATTGAGAACATTCGTGACCATGGAAGGGTCTGTGTGTATACATGTAGTTACCGCCATGATTCGGTGTTTGAGACTCTATGGAATATGATTGACTATTAAGAATTATCTCTGGACCAATGTGCGCGCATAAGGTACGATTTCAATTAATATAGTCCAAGTGGGAGAATGTAAGATTTTTCCTAATGTCGACTAAATTAATTGATATTATAATTTACTATTTTTACGGTTATCGTAAAATAGGGCTGGTCTAAGGTGAGATAAAAGGTTTCTTAATTAGTCTAATATGGGGCTAGCTAGTGTGGATCGAGTTGAGCCTGACCCGTAATGAAGGGGACTGGCTGGAATCTCTATAAATAGTGCTCAAGTCTCTCCTCTAACCCTAATTCTCACATGTATCCTCACCTAAGGGGCGTTTACCTAACGCTACACGTGAGAGGGCTGCCTCATTGAGCCAGTGATACGGAGGGCAATAGAGGAGAATGACTTGATGCGTGGATCCCCTTTATATGTGGGTAATCCCTTTTTTTGCTTCCGCTTCAAGATCGATGGATCCAGGTGTGTTAATCTTTCTACTCAATTATGCGTGTTCTTGTTCTGGTTATGGAGATCCTGGGGTTGCGCAATTTGCGTCCAACACGCAAATCTTGCCAATATCACCAATACTCCCCCTCAAGTTGAAGCGAAGACATTGTCAGATGTCAACCTATTCACCATATCCTGAAATACTCCCTTAGATAAAGCTTTGGTGAATACATTGACAAGTTGATCCTCACTACGAATATATGGTGTCTCTATCGTTTTGTCTTGAACCTTTTTCCCTTACAAAGTGATAATTGACCATTATGTGTTTGGTTCTCTCATAAAAGATTGGATTTGAAGCAATGTGTGTTGTCGCCTAATTATCACATAATAGCTTCGTAGATTTCGACATGGCATCACAACCCAATTCTTGAAGTAATAGATGGAGCCATACGATCTCACTAGTGGCGGTAGCCATGGCTCGATACTCAGCCTTTGCATTAGATATAGCCACAACGGTTTGCTTCTTACTATTCCAAGTAACAATGTTTCCACCAGCAAAGGTACAAGAAATTATGGTAGATTTTTTATCCATGGGGTTCTCGGCCCAATAAGCATCAGTAAATCCCACAATCTCTATATTACCATTATTCTTCAATAATATTCATCTTCTTGGAGAAGCTCTTAGATATCAAAGGAGTTGGTTTAACAACTCCATATGCCCTTGTGTAGGTCTCTACATAAATTGGCTCACATAACTAACAAAATAAGTAATGTCAGGTTAATAAAGGTCAGGTAAATCAATCTCCCTACCAAATGCTGAAATTGCGCAATATCTTGTGAGGGTGATTCCTTAGACACGGTCTTACTGTTGTAATTCATAAGAGTGCTACCAGGTTTAACATCAAACTTACTACTCCTTTAGTAGATCTAGGACATATTTCCTCTGAGTCAAGAACATACCTTTATCAAAATTGCTACCTCTATGCCAAAAAAATACCTCAATTTTCCAAGATCTTTAATGTCAAACTCATTGCTCAACAACTATTTAAGTTCTACAATACTCGTTAAGTTACTGCCAGTAATAATAAGATCATCAACATAAATGAGAATAACAATAATACCTTCACCGACTGCTTTAGTAAACATCAAAGAATCGGCTATGCTCCTTTTGAAACCAAATCTAATGAGTGCGGAACTCAGTTTTGCCATACCATGCTCTAGGCGACTGTTTGAGACCATATATTGCCTTTTTTAATTTGCAAATCATTCCCTTATTATTCTCTAAAGGATGTCTTGAAAGGAGATCCATGTAGACCTCTTCTTGCAAGTCTCCTTGGAGGAAGGCATTATTTACATCCATTTGAAACAACGGCCAGCTACAATTAACTGCCATAGATAGAAGGACACAAATAGCTTTCATCTTCACTACAATAGCAAATATTTCCTTGCATTCTATCCCATAGGTTTGAGTATACCTTTTTGCGACAAGCCGAACTTTGTACCTCTCAATCGAACCATCACTATTATATTTGATCTTGTAAATCCACTGGCATCCAACTATTTTTTTTCTCGTTTGGCAATTTAACAAGTGCTCAAGTATGTTTATGGTCCAATGCCTTAAGCTCATCTTTCATGGTATTCACCCACACACTGCTTTTACATGCTTCTAAGAAAGGTTTGGGTTCCTATTAATTTTCAATGGCAGATAAAAAACTTAAATAATTATAAGAAATTCTATCATACCCAATAAAATCCTAAATGGGATGCTAAGCATTACGATACATCGAAAAATCATGGAGCCGTGTTGAAGGCCTTAGAATGTGTGATAACCAGCGAGTTGAGGCTAAGATAATGGGTGTTGCATCTATTGGAGCTACCTCTATTGCATTTTCAGCCCCCAACTTCCAAATCACCTACATCTATTGTAATGACAATTGTATCATGAATGGCAACACATTGGGGATAGGCTAACTCCCTTGAACAGCTGTTGTTCAAATTTCCTCTTAATCCAACATTGAATTCCCGATAGGTAGGATATGAAGCAAAAATTCAGAATAGTCATCTTGCTCCTCTTGAATTTGATTTCTAGCAAAATACTTGTGTGCCTCATCAAAGACAATATCACGAGAAATATAAACACATATAGTACTTGGTTCATAGCATTTTTATCCCTTCTTGACATTTCAGTATCCCACAAACTCACATTTTTGAGTCGGTGGATCCAGCTTGTCACCAAATTGAGAATGCACATATCACACATATCCAAAAATTCTTAGGTGGGAGATACCAAATTTTTGGTCATATAGACTTTCAATTGGAACTTTATACCCCAAAACCTTACTAGGCAAATGGTTGATTAAGTAGCTGTTAGTAAGGATTGCACCTGCCCAATATGTCTTGGGAAAATTTCCCAGGAATAACATGCTCAAGTAACCTCAAGTAGATGCCTATTTTTCCTTTTTGTAACTCCATTTTGCTGTGAAGTTCCCATGCAGGAGGTTTGGCGAATTACTCCTAGGCCATGCATGAAAATTTGAAAAGCCTGATTGGTATATTCAGTTTCATTGTCTATACAAAAAGTCTTCACCAGAGTGTTAAATTGATTTTTCACAATATTGCAAAAATCTTGAGACACGGTCATATTTCACTATTAGATTTAAGCAAACAAAGACATGTAACTCAAGATTTATCATCAATAAATGTAACAAAATACTTGAACCCCTCCTTAGAATAAATAGGAGAAGCGCCCCCCCCCCCCAAACATCCAATTGAACTAAATAAAAAACTTGTTTTGATTTATGTGTGCTATGTGGAAAACGTAACCTATGCTGCTTAGAATAATGATAAGGATCACAATAATTGGAATCATAACTTAAAATTATAACAAGAACATGTAACACTCAAATAGAGGGATGATCGAGATGCCAATGCCACAACCAAGAAGTGTCAATAGTCTTCCTTGGCACCATTGACACTTCGTAGTTAAGGTCCACCTTATACAGCCCATTCTACAACTACCCTTCACCAATCATCCTCCTAGGGATTCAATTTTGAAAAAACAACTTTTGAGGAGTAAAAATAACATTGCAATTTCACTGATTATAATATATGCTAACTAACATCAAATTTGAGGATAATTCAAGTACCAATAATGCTTTAGAATTATTTGAGAAAAAATTAATTTCTCCAACACCACTAGTTGGAACCTGCCGACCATTAGCTATAGGAATAGGTGGATACAACACACCTTAAGTAATATTTGATAGCAACTTTGGAGAACTACACATGTGGTCCGTAGCCTTAGAGTCAATAATAAAATGAGGTTTTTATAAAGCTAAGAAAGCATGAACATTACCAGATGTCATAGCCAAATTTTCAGTTTTAGTGCCAAAAGTGTTCGTTCCATTGCCATGTATTTGAAGTAATTGTTGAACTCGTTAAGACAAAGCCTCTAGCTTGGATTGAAAACCATTCGGATTGTCTTGGATTGCCACCTTAGCTTCCAAACCCTTGTCTTTAGAAAGATGCAAATGCAGATGAAGAACCCAACACCTCTCTTTGGAATGGCCATCGTGATTGCAATGGGCACAATGGAACAGTGCTAGTTTCTTAGATTTTCCTTTGGCAAACCAAGTAGTGGAGTCTCCTTGCTTCGTGTTGATAGCATTATGAGCTGATTGTTCATTAAGCTCTCCTGATGCAATTGGAGCTGAAGGCATGACACCTCTCCTTATTTCCTCACTTTACATTATGGCACAAACTTCATTAAAGGTAGGCAGTTGAGGATTCATAAGAATTTGAAGTTCGGTGTCCTCAAATTCAGGCCCGATGCTTGCTAACAGCTAAAAGATTTTATCTTGTTCTTCTCAATTGACATAATCCATCACATTATGGGTTGCAAGTCTATACTAACGAAGCTCATCCCATTGCTTCTTCATTTTTGCCAGGTGTTCAGGGAAAGATTGTGTTGCACCTTGCTTAGAACAAGCAAGTCCTTTATGCAACTCAAAGTTCCGAAATGCATTTTTGGCTTGACCATACATCTTGTATACCAAACCCCACAATGCCTTGGCTAACTTTGAATATGCAAATATCTCGTAGATCTTTGGTTCCATGGAATTGAATATCCAAGACATTAGATTGTGGTCATTTGCTAGCCATTCATCAAATCTGGGATTTGTCGCGAGAAGGGCTCTAATCTTCCCCTTGACGTGACCAAGCTTTGATCTACCCACGAGAGCAACTGTTACGGCTCGTGAACAAAGAAGGTAATTTCTTTCTTTTAACAACAACAAAGTTAACCACTGGTTGTTTGTCTCATGCACCTTTGTTGCGTTGGATGCATCTCTTAACTTCTTTGACCCTATGATGACACTTTATGATTTTAATAAAATATCACTTCGAAACATAAGTGTTTGAACGATATAATTTATATATGGAAAACATTTAGTGCTTCCATCGCTTTGGGGATGTGTTATCAGCTAATATATGGGTCAAAAAACCTAATTCGAAATATAAATTCAATGACGTTCTATCATGTTGAAATGCCGGCAAAAAAACCGCAGCTTCTGTGGAAAATCATAAGTATTCTTGTCAATACGGTCGTGTTTTATTCTTTAGCTATTACGAGTTTTTTTTTTTTTTTTTTTTTGGGTCGAAATAAACTCATGTAATCATATTAATGGAAACTTACAACCCGAAGCCAAAGCATCCGCATAAACTCGATCAAGCATTACACCAGGAGGGTTAAGGATCCAGTTGTGGGCTGAAAATTCTGTGCGTTGGGCCTTTGTGGCCCAATCGGCTACCAAATTCGCCTCACGCCTATAGTGATGCATCGTTAGGTTAGGGAAATGGGAAAGCAAAATGACGGCCTCCGCGAGCAAAGGACGAAGCTCCCATGGCGGCGATCTCCCATCTCGTACAGCTTCAACGAGGGTGAGGCAATCGGATTCAATCACAAGTTTAGCACCATGGAGTCCTTGCTGCAGCAGATGTTGAAGGGTGAAGGTAAGCGCTTGGATCTCTGCCTCAAGAGCCGACTTCACTGAAATCTGCTCGAAAAGTAATCCGTAAGTTGACCTTAGTAATCTTTGCAAATACAGGCCATCGAACCTATTGCAATTAGGGCGAGTGATCGAACAAAATATAGACGGAAGAAGAAAATAAATCGGACGCCAAATTTATATGGTTCAGTCGTAAAAACCTACTTCCACGGGGAGAGCAGTAGCGAATTTCACTATAGATCAAGCAATACAAGGAGATTACACACTCGAGTCACTCAAACACTCTCTCGGTGTTTCCCAAACCCCAATTACATTAAATACACAATTTTGTTTGGATGTAAATCACGAATAAATTTTGCTGCACGAGAAACATGAAGACCCGCTATCAAGCACCCAGCGCCTACGGACGTCTCTTGCAAATAGAGAACATCCACGGCACTCAAAGTAAACGGCGCTTCAATATGTGACTTCGCTCAACACATACGTAGGGTTCGGCGGCTTCTTTGAACAGCACACTAGAAAAGAAGACCTCAATAATACTTCCTTTTATACGTGTGCCCATGAGGTCAAAACTTTGAGCAGGGGCCCACCTTCGTTTCCTTTTTTGGCTTCACCAAGGGATGCTGCAGAGGCTTCTTTCTTCGGCATCAATATGTGTGTGTGCCTTGGGCCCACGAAGCTAACGTCTTCAACTTATTCAGCCTTTTTATTCTTTTTTTAATTATTTGAAATTCAGCTTTTCACTTTTGGCTTAAACTCGAGACATATTTTAACAGAACCTTCTATGCTTCCCGGCTAATAGTGAATTCCATGCAGTAGTGATAACCTCGCAACATTCTTCATCATCATTCCAATAAGCCTCATATATAAAAGGCTTCCTTCTTTTTCTATAAGGTGCTGAAGTGTGAATAAGTAGAGGACTATGGTCGAATCCCACAGCAGGTAGAGCAAAGACTTCTGCCCTAGGAAATAGTAAACGCCAATCCATCGTGCACAACACCCGATCCAAATATCGACCAAATAATACTAATATGACTAGCACAAACCGCAGGGCAGTCCTCAATAAGATCTCCCTTCACCGGGTACACCTCCGAGTCATCCTCAACGACGCAGCAGTAATTCTTGGACTTCTTGGATTATTAATGTTTCTTTTACCTGGTCCAGAAAACGAAGGACATGTTTCCAGGTAGTTTCAACTTTGGAGACCGATCACTGTCTGTTACATCAAGTCATGAAAATATATCATGCGGAAGAGGACAAAGCACGTACCCTAAGCTCAATAATTATTTTTTTTTTATCGAAAAAGCCCCCATGAATTGACTGCATGGGAATGCCATCTTCCTCTATAAAAAGGGACAAATCCGTGGTGGTCTTTCTCCATCGCATCCTTGGCCATCTTTCCTCTCAGTATTAGCTTTGTGTCTGCCTGACTGAGAAGAAGATGGAGTTCTATCCCCAACTGTTTCTTAACCTCGCCGTCCTCTATGTTTCTCTGTACTTTCTCTTCCTCGTCTTCCGAAAGAAAACCTCCGCTCCTAACCTGCTGCCCAGCAAAAGAGGATGGCCGATCATCGGCAAGTCCCTAGATTTTGTTGGTGCTGCGAAGAGTGGTCGTCCCGAGAAATTTATAAATGACCGAACTACCAAGTACTCGTCGGATGTCTTCCGTACCTCGTTGCTCGGCGAGGACATGGCCATGTTCTGCGGGGCCACCGGCAATAAGTTCTTGTTCTCTGGCCAGAACAAGTACATCGCCACCTGGTGGCCCACCTCCATGAAGAAGGTGACCATCTTCCCCGAGACCATGGAGAAGTTCAACAAGGATGATCACAAGAAAATGCGCAGCTTCTTGCTGGAATTCCTAAAACCCGAGGCACTCTAACATTGCATACCTATCATAGACTCCATGACTAGGGAGCACTTGGAGAGTGATTGGTCTCCTTATAAGAAAGTGAAGGACTTCCCTTGACAAAGAGCTACACCTTTGCTTTGGCATGCCGTTTGTTCATGAACATTAAGGACCCTAAAGTCGTGTCGAAATTCGGCGACCCATTTGCTCGTATTGCTCCGGGATTCACTTCGGTGCCTATCAATGTTCCTGGCACGCCATCCAACAAAGCAGTTGAAGAAGGAAAAGTCATAAGGCGAGAGCTTCTCAACATTAACAGACAAAGGAAGAAGGAGATTTGGGAGGGAAAAGATGCAAAGTCAAGGAACTTGTTGTCTCGATTGCTTACTGAAGCGGATGACGACGGTAGTGTCTATTACAAAATGGATGTCTCCAACAAGATCATCGGATAACTTATTGCAAGCCATTACACCACCAGTACATCCATCACTGTGATAGTGAACTATTTAGCTTCCTTACCCCACATTTATGAGAAAATTTACAAGGTAAGTATTCTAGTTGTGGTGTTCTTTTCAAGCAAAACCAACATTGTTTACATCTATTTAACTCACTTGCGTCACACCAACAGAGCAAATGGAGATTGCAAAGTCTAAAGTCCCGGGTGAATTACTGAATTGGGATGATATCCAAAAGACGAAATATTCATGGAACGTGGCTTGTGAGTCAATGAGGCAAAGTCCTCCTGCGCAAGGGGCATTTAGAGAGGCAATTACTGACTTTATTTTTGCCGGTTACACAATTCCAAAGGGATGGAAGGTAATTGTTTACTTTCTACCCCTTTTCCTTGCATGGTTACCCAATACATAGGGTCAACTAGTGATAATATGCATTGATCTTCTTCAACTTTTTTTCTCAGACATTTTGGACGGTACATACATCTCACAAGAACCCTAAAGTACTTCCTTGATCCTGAAAAATTCGATCCCTCAAGATTCGAAGGAACTCGACCCACACCTTTTACTTATGTTCCTTTCGGAGGCAGACCTCGCATGCGTCCTGGGAAAGAGTATGCTCGGCTTGAATACTTGTTTTCATACATAATCTTTCGACAAAATTCAAGCTTGAGAAAGTCATTCCGGATGAGAAGATCATCTACAATCCCTCACCGGTCCCTGCCAGCGGTCTTCTAATTCTTCTCCAAGCACTCAACTAATAGCCTAGCTTCCTCATATGATCTCAAAATCTTTTGGAGTTCATATACGCATACTCACATTGTACACGCGATAGTTTAAATTTATTTTACTGAAGTATTTTAATTTATTTTCCCCGGTGTAATAATGTTCTGTCGATCAAAAATAATATTTCCATTCAGTTCCTGCAGAATATCTCTAGCTTAACTTATTTATTTTCCATAATATGTTTCTTTTATAATTTAAGGGCACGAGTGCAGAATGCAGAAGAACATATTTATCTACATTGATCACCTTGAATTTTAACCACATCATACGTCATAACCAGCGCCACAAAAAGGATAATCGGGGTGGTGATGATGATATCACAACTTGCGTCATACATATATTTTTACACTTTTATAATATTCACGTTTACAATGACTTTTAATTACTCTAAGCTTTTGTAGGTTGATTGCTTTAGATCTGAGTAAAGTTCGACAGTCCTCTAATTCTGGGATCCTTGTTTAACTACCATTTTAAAATGCACAATATTGGTTTTTTGTTGTATTTTCTCTGACGTATGAGAATTACTATTAAAGAAAAGTTTTGGTGAAATGAAGTGGTATTATTTATGGATTACATTGGTTCGCTAAAAAGGTTTAAGATTCGGTTGATGTTTTCACAGTAGCTTTAGGATTGAATATGTAATTTTCCCTTGTTTTGAATGTATTTTCTTTTCTGTCTCCAAGAGTCAATTTTAAAGAAAAAAATCCACTGTAATGAACTTGTATTAATTTTGGAAAATTTTTATTATATACAATAATATGACGTGCGGTATTTCTAGTTATTTCTCGTGACATGTACTAGCGCAAATTAATTTTGGCATATGACCCAGGCAATAGTGGGAAAGGAAGGTATTCCATCGTGACTTGAGACTACAAAATAGCATTTTAATTTCACCTTTTTAGATGAAATTATTATTTCTGTAATAGATATTAATATGTTCATTAATTGCACGGCTATCGTCAATGAGAAGATCACAGCCTGTTCGGCGATCTGGAGATTAAAATTGAAATAGGACTAGAACCATGTGCTTTTGTGGGTTCATCCACTATGCTTTGTCCATATTTGCAAGCTATATATTTTGAAAATCTGAAAATATGGCAATGCTGACTGGATTAGTGATCATAAATTTTCCATAAAATGCAGATTGGGTACAACATTTCCACATGACAGAAAAAACGTGGTCAATTGATTAAATTGATCTTTTATGCTTTCATTGCTTGATGGCCGACGTGGCCAATTATCTGAAATCATGCGAGGGTTGTAATAAAACAATCCGCAATTACTTATTTTTCGGTCACTCATCTCCATCGTAGTCACATGTGATTTTCTTGTTTTGTTGAAGAATTGATTTTTTGCTAGTAATAATTAAACTCAAATAACTTAGGGAACCATTCAAGAAGGGATCACCACGGTTCTCTAGTCCACAGGTCAAAGTTGACGAGCATAAATAACAACAACAATAATAACAACAATAATAACAACAACAACAACAACAACAACAACAACAACAACAATAATAATAACTGTAATCATCATCATTGTTTAGACTAACTGTAATTCTTGCAGTCAAGGTCAGCTTGAATGGTTTGAACTAGAAAAATCGTTAAATTAGTTTTTATATAAAGATGACGTACGCAAAACCTTTTGAGAATTTTTTAGATGGCCTATAGTTGGTTTGTAATATTTTATGAGATAATATCTCTTTTTAATATTTTGCGAAAGATGAATGTCATTTGATATTTTTAAAGTTAGAACACTTCATTAAGTATTTCCTATATAAAAGTATAGATATGCGGAAAAAAAAGTTGTGTAATTCATGTGTGTTTATGTGTGTTTCCTAATGAACAGTATATGAGCTATTTTATAGGTTATATGAGATAACTAACCAATATATTAAAATTGTAGATAATCAATCAGTGATGAGCATGATTAATGAAGATATATGAAATCACGGGAGATATGAAGAATCTCTTAGATATATCTCTAATGAGTTCTTTTCAAAATAAAAATAAAATAAAATAAGACTGAAGAAGTCCTAAAGATGTTGAGTATATGTCTTCCAATGTCTTAGAGTCTATTAGAATGAATCCCATTTACATGAATCATTTACACATCCGACATATTTATTTTACTTCATAAAATGACATATTTAGACCTTTTGATTCTCACGGTACAGAAACAAATCCATCCCATCAATGTGAACTAAGTAAGAGAGAGAGAGAGAGAGAGAGAGAGAGAGAGAGAGAGAGAGAGATATATGGGTGGGTAAGAATATTCTTTGATGTAAAACACATTTTCACGTGTCAATATTTTAATTAAAGGGTCTGTAAAGTTAGGTAGGTTCAGGTCCTACCAACTCTTTTCCACATTTAATAAAAAAAGTTATATTTGATTATAACATTCACAATGAAAAACAGTCCAACTCTAAACATACAAGTCACTAATCCAATGATGAATGTATACAAATCTACACTGGTGGGGATATGATATTAATCCTTAAAAAAAATCAAAATGGGGTTGAAATATAAGTGACAATATTTAATTGGGGTAGAAGAATTTATGGACTATGATGTACTAAGCGATTCTAGATACTCAAGCTCGGTCTTGATTTGATTAACTCCAATCAATATTGGAGACTAAATATAGAACCAACCATATCCCTCATGATTAAATTAGACTAAGTTCATTCAAAATGAATTAAAAATTCCACTCCCAGCTACATTACGCATGAAGGTCACTATCCATCGAATCGGCCCGGTGTGGCTACTAAATCTTAATTCTTAAATAATTACTAAACAAATTATCAATTAATACCAACTGTCACTGCGCACAAAGACACGGAACTTTGATCTGATACGGACTTACTCGAGTGAATCAGATTAAAAAAAAAAAAAAAAAAGACTTTATATACTATTATTTGCAGGCACATAAATCAAATTTCCTTAGGCATTTAAGTAATTTATAGGGATAATGACACGAATGATCCTTAAATTTTCACCAAATATGCAATGTGGTCCATGAAATTTTAGTTTATTCAAGGTAGCTCATGAAAATTTGATACATGTTCATTTAGTACCTAAACTATGTAAAAATGTTAATTGCTGCCCTTTTGTTAGTTCAAGTTTATGGATAACATTGAACATTTTCATGTTGTTTAGGAACTAAATTGAATATATATCAAAAGTTCAGGTGCCATATTAAACAAAAAGTTCATGAACCACATTGTCCATTGGATTTAAGTTAATCAATCATTTATGTCATTTTCTCTTATTTATATCACCCACCAAATTGTATTATCATTATAGCTAATCCTAGATCAAGACCTCCATCAAAGTACTGTATTGCTGTCTTGAGGTGAATTAAGTTAATTAGTACCCCTGAATTAGGACATATTCCACATTCCAACTTCCTTTTTTCTTTATATCCGAATTATTTTATGGTATAAATTAAATGTGCATGACTCAGAGAACCTTTGTAGAAAGGAACATCAATCAACCCAATGTCGCGACCTCTTTTTTTCGGCGCCCGCAATCGGGTACGAGCGCCTAAGGAGGCTAATGGCTCGGCTAAAATTATTAAAGCTCGGACTCTCCCAAGTCCACCAATTCACGACTTTAATAGTCTGAGTTTTTACCCTGTAAATTAATTTTTAAAATGGAGTCGCCACTAATCGATTTGGGGTGGGTTGATTAGAAACCCAAGCGAAGTATCGGGAGAAGTACTCGCTCCTGCGCAACCAGAGAAATTAGGATCGGGGACTTGATTACACTAGTTAATCACTAATGCCCTTTCGGTACCTAATCTTGTTTAAACTTTGAGGTTTTTTTGGATGTTTGAGAGATTTTCCATGCATTTTTTAGGGGAAAAACATGTTTTTTTTTGGGCATTTTCTCATTTTTTGGACAAAAAAGCATTTTTTGGAGTTTTTATCTTTTTTTGAAAATATAAATCACTTTTTTTGGCTTTTTCTAACTTTTTTGGCTTTTTCATGAATTTTTGGCTTTTTTTTGGATTTTTGACATTTTTTGGAAAATATGAAATATTTTTAATTTTTTTTTTATTTTTTGATTTTTCGGAAAATAAAATATTTTTATCATTTTTTATTATTTTTCGATTTTCTGGAAATTAAAACATTTTTTAAATATTTTTTGGAAAATAAAATATTTTTTTGGATATTTTTGATTTTTCGAAAAATAAAATATTTATTATTTATTTATTTAAAATAATATTTTTATATTAAAATAATATAAAAACTGACTTGGGTCGGATCCGCGGGTTGGGTCCGACCCGGACCAACGATCCGAATGAGGACGGGCCCGCAACGCGGGCCCAACTTGGATTTTTTTGCCTTTTTTTTCTTTTTTTAAGAAAATAACTTCAAGCCCAAAAATTTCTTTTAAGAAAATAACTCCAGGCCCAAAACCAAAATAGGCCCACTTTTATAAAAACTTCAGCCTGAAGACTATCCGGCCCGCACGCACAACCCGACCCAGGCGAAACCCTACCCGGTTACTGGGAAACCGGGTCGGACGAACCTGCGAGCTAACCCGATTCCCAACCTCCTCCCTCCTTCGCTCCCTTGCGGCGCTAGTGAGGGGGGAGAAGCATCACCAGCGAGGACAGCAACGACAACGGCCACTACAGTGGCGACGACAGCAGCAACGACAGCCACCACGGCGGTGACCACGGGCTAGACGGTGACGACACGACCGAAGGCGGCGACAAAACGATTACGACGAGGATGGGTCTGTTCGCGACGAGATGCGCGAGTCGGCTTCAAAAAAAAAAAGGGGGGTGCAACGGCGACTATGCGACCGAAGGCAGCGGATCTGAGTGCCATTACCTGTCCGCGACGAGATGCGCGAGTCGGCTTCAAGGCTCCGGTTTGCACAGCACGGCGGCGACGCGTGAGGACGGCGGCACGACAAGATCTGGGGCAGTAGAGGCGTCGGGACGAGGAACAGCAATGGCGGAGCAATGGTCGCAAGTGGCGAAGAGCTTCTGGCTTCCCAGATCTGGCCCTCCCTCCTCCGGCTGGCCTCGTTCAGCCCTTATTTCACAGATCTAGGTGCTCAAATTTATCTTCCTCGGGCTCGCTTGCCGCCGGCCTCCCCCGAAGTCTCTCGAAGGGAGGTCGTTCGACCTTCGCGACCCGATCTCTCGCGTGCTCGCTCGTTGAATCAACCCTGAAGTCTCTCAAGGGAAGATCTCCAAGTTTGCCGTGGTTTCGACGGAGATGGTGCCTCGCTATTTATAGGCGTGGGGGGCGGCTGGTCGACGGGGATTCGACCGCCGGTCTTCGTACGCCGAACGGATGCCTGCGGCCGAACCGGCGTCCCATCCTCGCTCCTCCAACAAAGCGTGCTCGGCATTGAAGGCAGCCATTAATGGCGCCTAAGATCCATCATCTCCGGCCGACGTCGGCCTACCCTCCTCGGCCATAGGTTGTCTTCGAGCGCGTGAGTTGCAGAGGCGTAGGGGGAAGAAGGGAGAAGAAGGAAGAAGGAGGGGGAAGGGTTAGGTCGTCCGGGCCGGGCCATGAGGGCCTACGCGAGAGAGAGAGAAGGGAGGGGCTGGGCTTGAAGGCCCAGCCCCAGCAGCTGCAATTTTTTGTTTTTTCTTGTCTTTACTAATTTTTTGTTGTTGTTTTTGTTATTTATTATTTATTATATTAAAACCTAATTAATAACCTAATCAAAATTTTAGGTGTCAACAACTGCCCCTCTTTGAAGGTGAGTTCGCAAAGGTTGCATTCAAAGACAAACATGATACCTAAATTTTGTCTATACATATGCAATAGATTATATTTTATTTGGCACCTATTGTTCTATGCAGAAAATGAGCAATATAACATTACATATACTAAGAAAGATAAGAAGATACTTGTAGTTACTTACCGGGAGTGAGTGAGATAGGGTGTGAACCCGAGTTTTGGCAAGTATCAAGGCGTCATCTTACCTTTCTTCGGTCACCTTTGATGGAGAATTGCCTCCCCAGGACCCGAACCTTTCTTCGGTCGCCTGTTAGAGCAATAAGTTGGTTTGTCTAGGACCCGAACCTTTCTTCGGTTGCCTTGACGGGGAATTGCTTTTCCAGGACCCGAACCTTTCTTCGGTCGCCTGTTAAAACAATCAATGGTTTGTCTAGGACCCGAACCTTTCTTCGATCGCCTTGACGGAGAATTGCTTTTCCAGGACTCGAACCTTTCTTCGGTTGCCTGTTAGAGCAATAAGTTGTTTGTCTAGGACTCGAACCTTTCTTCGGTTGCCTTGACAGAGATGCGCCGACCTTTCTTAGGGCATCTGTTTGTGGGTGCCTGATTTGTATCGAGGACACCAGTTGGTACCCAACCTTTCTCGGGAGATGTGCCGATCTTTCTTAGAGCATCATATTTGTTGGGGTGTCTGACTTCTGTCAAAGACACTGGTAGGAAGCCGACCTTTCTCGGGAGGATGCGCCGACCTTTCTCAGGGCATCGATTTGCGGGGTGTCTGACTTCTGTCGAAGACACCAGTTGGAACCCGACCTTTCTCGGGAGGATGCACCGACCTTTCTCAGGGCATCAATTTGTTGGGGGTGCTTGGACATTCACAAGCATTGAAAGAGTACTTGGATATTCACAAGTACTAACCTGGAGGATATTTGGGCCTTTGCAGGCGTCGAAGGGGTACTTGGATGATCGCAAGTATAAACCCTTGGAGGGTGCCTGGATTTTCGCAGACGTTGAAAGAGTACCTGATTGCTTGCAGGTGTCGAACGAGTACTTGGATAATTACAAGTACAAACTCTTGAAGGATACCTGGCGTTCGCAGGTATCGAAGGAGTACCTGGGATATTCATGAAGGTCCCTCATCTTTTGCTAATTGGGAATATCGAGGACGTGCCTCGCAGATTCGTGAAGGTCTCCCACCTCCTGGCAATTGGGGAATATCGAGGACGTACCTCGCATATTTGTGAAGGTCTCCCATCTCCTAGTAATGGGAATATCGAGGACGTACCTTGGATATTCATGAAGGTCTCTCACCTCCTGGTAATTGGGAATATCGAGGACGTGCCCTAAATATTCATGAAGGTCTCTCACCTCCTGGTAATGGGAATATTGAGGACATGCCTTGCATATTCATGAAGGTTTCTCACCTCTTGGTATTATAAACTTGAATGTGGTATGAGGCTTACCTAGATTGCTGCAGGCACTTAAAGGGGTGAAACACCTGGATAACCACAGGTGGATGAACACAAGTATTTAATGATATGATCTGGGACCACTCAGGCTGGTCCAAGTATTAGAAAACATACCTGGGCGGCGGTGCCAAGCAAAGCAATGGAATGCTTGAACAGCTGTTATATTATTTGGGGACAACTCGAGCGGTTGAGTGTCATGAAAAGGAAGTACCTGGACAACGGTGGGTACTTGACGATATGGGGATATCTAGACAGCAGTAGGTATTCAAAGATAAAATGATACTTGATCAGTCACAAGTATCAATACTCTGGGGACAACTCGAACAGGTCGAGTGTTAGGAAAAGGGAGTGTCCGAACGGTGGCCGATACTCAAAGACAATAGGGATACCTAGATAGCAGTAGGTATTCAAACTCAAGGGACGACTCAAATAAGTTGAGTGTCAATAAGAGAGTACCTGGACAGTGGTAGGTACTTTAAAACAAATGGGGATAGAGATATGCTTTCCTGGCAATATCTCTACTCTTTGAGAATATGTTTGCTATTTGCACAATATGCACACATGATTGTATATACTGTAAATTCATGACTTTAAATGAGATTCATGATAATTTTGTCAGTTTTGCATCATTTGATTTCCACCGGGGAAGATTTTGAAAGACAACCTTCATTTAGAATGTAGATGTCTTGAGCATGCCAGATGAGGGACTTTCAGTCTGAAGGGACTTTTCGCTCACTCTCATGGAAAAGGCTATCCTGACCATTGATGCAGGATTTATAAGGACCACACTATCTCACTGTCATCATGTCAGCAGGGGTCCGAATATTCTCGCAAACAGTACGATTTTACCAATGTGAGAGGTCTTTGTTGAAACTATGATGAAATCTTGGCCAATGGCTCATCGAAGGGGATCGTTGAGGTCAAGGCTCATGAACGAAGTGCCACACGATCATCTCCAGGTTTGCAAGTCAAGAGTCCTGCGAAAAGAGATAGAATAGTCTTGCTCGTACTTCTTTGAGCGATGCTTATGCACATATGAAATCCTACTTTAATTGAAGTGCCCCTATTCTGAAGAGACTTTTACAATGGGATACAATGTAGGCTTGATTCGTGTGTAAAAAGGTGAGAGCTAGTGATTGTCTTGGCATTTGTCACCAGTCTTTCTTCTCACTGTCAAATGGAGGTTCTATGGACCATAACAGCAACATTTTCTTGGCTGTATTTTTGACTGAGGGATATTGGCCTTGCTTTTACCAAGCATACTGCTTTTTCATGCCCCTATTTTATTCAAGCTCTTCATTTATGGGCATTGACCTTGCTTTTACCAGGTACACTGCTTTTTTATGCCCATGTTTTTTTTTTTTTTTCATTCTTGTTGCTTGAGAGCTGAGCTTGATAAGTTCAAGCAAACGCCTTTGTTAGACTATTGAGTCTTCATCTTTTGCCGGCGTTTTTGATTATGCTGCTCAAACGGCAATAGCTTCTGCTTTGCCTCCATGTGAGGGTAAACTTACAGACTCAATTGAGTTGTACAATAGATACAAGTGCGTAAAGAAAGAATTGCTCTTCATGACTCTAGGGCACTTAAATTAATGTGAGTGTTCATATACAATAAAGACACCCAAAGATTGATGTAAGTACGAGCAAGAAAATTTCTATCTCTCTTCTCACCTTGTGATGCTGCTTCGCTTCTAATCTGCCCTAGTATAGGGGTTGTTCTTGACAAGGATATGAGAGAAGCTTCACCGGTGTAAGGAGCTCAAAGGGGTGAGCAATGAAACGCCTCTCACTATTTTGGTTATCGTACCATTCGCGAGAGAACTCTTTACCCTGCAGTCATGGAATTTTCTGCACTCATCTCACAAGTGTATAGATGGGGGGGATTGTGTGTAGGATATGGCTTGTCTTTCATTATTCTGACGTACCTCATCCAGCATGCTCAATCAATCTTGTATTTTTCACTTAGCTGTCTTTTCTAATAATCCTTAGTGGAATCAGTGACTTAGACAGGCAAAATCATCATGCAGATTCATCTGGAAATGACATGCAACATTTCGAATATGATGGAGTTTGAACTCTCAAAATGAATGGTTTTGACTCAAAAAAGACCCTATGGACAACTTTAGGGGCTAACATAATGGTGTTTCCAAATATGTTAGATTTTGAATATCAAAAGGGTCATTCGCAAATGAGTGTCGCCGGTTGTCCCTATTGATTAGGGATATGACACATGAATGATCAGCCGACGATTGGGAATTCGATCGGGCATCTCTGCTTTTGCCCTACAGGAGAGAAGATGTACTAGTAGATCAATTAGTTTGGCCAAAATGAAATGTGAGTTGAGGCCTGAAGATTTTCTGTCATTTGCTTTGGTGATTACTCAAGATGTCATTTCGCTTAGGAGAGCTTATCAGAGTTTGACATGTCTTTCCTTGATTTGTTATCCGCATTTTTTACGGTCAGGTGATCCTGCAATAGATAAAAGGGGTCATGTTAGTCGGAATCTCTTTCAAGAGTCGAATAACTTGGGAGCGATACAACATTACCCTTCATTGGATTGGATGGACCTGAAGTGCAAGTGGGACACGAAGTCCTATGTCTTTTGCTTCGTTAGGTCACCTGCTCTCTCGTAATTTGCAAGTGCAAGAGAAGCAAACATTTTTATTATTTTTTTACCAAGCGGCTAACTGCTGCGTCGGGGATTTGAACCCCCGACTTCGGACTTTTTGCTTCTTCCCGGATACCACTCGGCTAGAGGCGCCGATGGTGTCCGTAGGGTGCTGCTTTTTTCACTTTAACTAAACCGGCTCATGGATGAAACGTCATTTTATACCCAGTTAGGTAAATCGATATGGGTCACTTGATTTGCCCAAATTAACCATTCACGATTGATGATTTGCAATGCCTTCCTTCTGTGGAATTTTGTCTTTGACCATATGACCATTAGCAGCATTGAGCAAAGTCATGGACTTCAAGCTTCTATGGAATCTGATATGGACAATCAAAACCTCCAATTCTCTGATGGCAATTACTTCTTGCAAGAGCATGCGTCTGAAACAAAAAGCGAGGTTTCCAGATTCTAAGATTGTTGACTGGGACAGAAAGCTCCTTTTAACCAGACTGGTTCTTGGATGACGCTTCCTTTACACCGAGCTGGGCAAAATTGACAGGGATTACTCTTATGCTTCTACCTAGGTAATGTCGATTTGCTCAAATTATGCCATCGAGTTTGCTTCTTGATTTTGACACTTCCTTAAAGGCTGATGATTACCATTCATTTTTCTTTATTGAGTCAACCCAAATACACGTTTTTTTATGATGGTGTAAATACATCACTCATATACAAAGGTGCATAGGCATTTTCATTATGATAGAAAAGTGCTTGGCAATGCCAGACATTGAACATCTTTCAAGGGTAGTATTTTTTTACAGCATCGAAATTAACTGGTTTGGAGAATTCCCGCCCATCCATTTCGGTCATAATCAAGGCTCCTCCGGGAAGTATCTTCTTTATTACATAGGGACCCTTGTAGTTTGGGGCAAACTTGCCTCCAGGCTCTGGAAAGATTGGCAGTGTCTTTCTCAAGACTAGCTCGTTTACCTCAAAGTGCTTGGGTCGCACCTTTTGATTGAACGATCGAGCTACCCTCTGCTGGTAACACTGACCATGACAGAGGGCTTTCAGTCGTTTTTCGTCTATCATATTCAATTGCTCAAGCCTTTGTTGTGTCCATTCTTCCTTGGACAATCCTGCCTGGGATAAAATTCGCAAGGAAGGGATTTCTACTTCTATAGGCAAAACCGCCTCCATGCTGTAAACCAAGGAAAAAGGCGTTGCCCCAGTGGAAGTTCGATATGCTGTTAGTGCGAAGGGTAACCTCTCATGCCAGTCGCGGTAGTTTTCAGCTGTCTTGGATAGAATTCTCTTGATGTTCTTGTTGGCGGCTTCCACGGCTCCATTCATTTGTGGACGATAAGGGGACGAGTTCAGATGTTGGATTTTGAACTCATAAAACAATTGATCAATCAACTTGTTGTTTAGGTTTGACCCATTGTCGGTGACAATAGCTTCCGGTACGCCATAACGAGCGATTATGTCACGTCTGATGAATTTCATAACGTTTCGTGCAGTTACGCTCGCATAAGATGTGGCCTCGATCCATTTTGAGAAGTAGTCGATTGCGACCAAAATGAATCGGTGCCCATTTGACGCCTTCGGATTGATTGGGCCAATTACATCAATTCCCCACATTGAAAATGGCCACGGCTCAGATAACTGATGCAATTCAGTTGGAGGGACATTTATCTTGTCCCCGTGAATCTGACAACGATGACAGCTTCGCACATGCTGAGCACAATCACTCTCTAAGGGGAACCAGTAATAACCCAATCTCATTATTTTCTTGGCCAACATATGTCCATTCATGTGAGGGCCACATACTCCCTCATGTATTTCTTGCAATATTTGTGTGGCTTCATTTGCATCCACACACCTTAGCAGGACTGAGTTATATGATCTTTTGTACAAATTTTCACCGCTGACGAAAAACCTCGAAGCCATTTTCATTAGGTATTTTCGATCATAGGGAGTGCTTTCTTTAGGGAATTCCTGCTTCTGGATGTACCTCATGATGTCATAATACCAGGGTTTTCCGTCGGGCTCTTCAGTTATAGTCATGCAATGGGCCTGTCTTGTCAGGACTTCAATCTTCAAAGGCTCTACTTCTAACCCTTTTGTTACTTGTAACATAGATGATAGTGTTGCTAGTGCATCAGCAAACTGGTTATGAATTCTAGGTAGGTATTCAAACGAGACGTCCTAGAATTCTCCTACCAATTCTTCCAAATAGTCGTGATAAGGTACTAGTTTGGCATCTCTTGTTTTCCACTCGCCCACAGTTTGGAGGATAATTAAGGTGGAGTCACCGAACACTTTTAGTTTTGACACCTCCATTCCAATAGCTGCTTGTAGGCCGAGGATGCATGCTTCATATTCAGCTATATTGTTGGTGCATGGAAACATCAATTTTGCAGCCACAGGATAATGTTGCCCATTTGGGGATATCAAGACCGCCCCGGTGCCTGAACCTAACAAATTTACAGCTCCGTCAAAGAACATAGTCCATGTGTCCTCTTCTACTGTTGAAATTCAGTCGTCTGGGGAATGATCCTCGCATACTTCTTTAGGGCAATCTGCTAACATATCAGCAATCACCCGACCTTTAACTGATTTTTGCGACATCACCTGGATGTCGAATTCGAGATCGGGATTTGCCATTTGGCCAATTTTCCCACCAAGGCCGGACAACCAAGCAAATACTTGATTGGGTCACTCTCAGTTACAAGGAATGTCTGGTAATGCAAGATATACTGCCGGAGTCTGTGCAACACCCATACCAATGCAGCGCATGTTTTTTCTGATTTGGAGTAATTTTGTTCTGATGTGGTGAACTTTTTACTCAAATAGTAAATGGCTCGTTCCTTCCCATCATGGGGTCCTTTTTGTGCCAACATTGCACCTAGGGATTCACTGTTGATGGTAAGGTAGAGGGTCAAAGGGTGTCCTGGAGTCGGGGGTACTAAAACAGGGGTTTCATCGTGCACGCTTTAAATTTTCAAACGCCAGTTGGCAATCATCATCCCATTTGATTTGTGCATCTTTCCCGAGAAGTTTAAAGAAAGGCTTTGCGTTTCGGAAAGCTGGGAAATGAATCGCGCAATGTAATTTAATCTTCCCAAGAGACTCCGGAACTTCTTTTACGTCGAGGAGGAGGTATTTCAAATATCGCTTTAGTTTTTGACGGGTCCACTTCTATCCCTTCACAGCTCACAATGAATCCAAGTAATTTGCCAGAAGTTGCCCCGAACACACATTTCGCTGGATTCAATCGCAACTTAAACTGGCGAAGTCACTCAAATAGCTTCTCCAGGGTCTTCACATGGTTTTCTCCATGTTTGGTTTTTAGCGATCATGTCATCGACATATACTTCAATTTCTTTGTGCATCATGTCATGGAAAAGGGTAACCATGGCTCGCTGGTAAGTTGCTCCAGCATTTTTCAGGCCAAAAGGCATGACCTTATAATGGAAAGTTCCCCATGGAGTAATGAAC
The DNA here is from genome assembly GCA_017140185.1 of Eucalyptus polyanthemos subsp. polyanthemos. Classification (NCBI taxonomy): domain Eukaryota; kingdom Viridiplantae; phylum Streptophyta; class Magnoliopsida; order Myrtales; family Myrtaceae; genus Eucalyptus; species Eucalyptus polyanthemos. The sequence continues at coordinate 17,690,583 of CM029460.1, read as the reverse complement.
GCCATTTTTTCCTTGTCTTCCTCCTTCATCTTTATTTGGTTGTATCCCGAGAATCCATCCATAAAAGAGAACAATTTGAACCCTGCAGTAGTATCTACCAGGACATCTATGTGGGGTAATGGGAAATCATCTTTCGGGCTTGCTTGGTTCAAGTCACGATAGTCGACACAAACACGTATTCGACCATCCTTCTCCACTGGCACAATGTTTGCTACCCAACTGGGGTATTGCGAGACTTCGAGGAAACCCACTTCAAGGAGCTTCATTACCTCTTCTTCAATCTTTTTTGACAATTCTGGCTTGGTTCTTCTTAGCCGTTGCTTCTTGAGGGCCATATCAGGGTTGGTTGGCAAACTATGCTCCACGATCATTGGATCAAGGCCTGGCATATCCGTGTATGACCATGCGAATACGTCTTGATACCTCTTTAAAAGAGCAATCAGATCTGTAGCTTCTTCTTCAGGAAGGCTGGCGCCAATCTTTATCTCTCTTGGAACTTCTATGCTGCCTAAATTGACAGTGACGGTGTCTTCAGTGGTAGAGGGCCTTGCTTCTTCATGACGCTCCCCGTCTCATTGAATTTCATCGAAATTATCAAAGTCATCATCTGAGCTATCAGAACTGCTATCATGGCTATTCATGATGTTGGTTTGGACTGTTCCCATACCCTCGCCTACCGCTAGATTATTCCTGTGTCATAGAGTAGATAGGCTAAGGGAACAAATAAGGCTAACAACATGAATGCTTCTTTCTTTTGAAAAGGTGATAAATTGTTCTTGAAGATTTAGGATAAGGAAACATGAGGAGACTCGGGCCTCAGATTTCTTCTTTCATTTGACGGCTGGCTATCATCAACGGGCCGGTTTGGTGTGTCTCCTCATACCCTCAAAATGTTTTCAACTTTATTTATTAGTAGACGGATTTACAAAGTGATTTCAAAAAATAGTTCCTTGAGTGAAACTGATGTTGAAAACAAAACAAGCCAGACTTTAAGAAATATGTACGGGCTCCCACGTAGGGGAGTATGCAAAGGAATTAAAAAAAGGGTTCTACTCGAGCGGGCCTGCACCCATCTCCCCTGACGATCCTTCGTTGATAGCGCCCACGAAGAAGTCTTCATACCAGTCTCCAGTCACGCCTCTTTGTGCTCCCAACTTTGTGAATTTCATATCGTCCATGCCTCCCCATCCATCAGGGACGATGCTTTGATGATGGTCATAGAAACCTTGGGGAATTGAATAGTTGATATAATAGTCGAATTTACCACTTGGTTGGCCCAAAGTGTCCATGATTGACTTTCCTCTATGCGTTTCCTTAGCATGCTCAGGGAGCATGGTATGGGTGCTAGGTACCACGAGAAGGTCATCTTTGCCATAACATAGCCACGGGGAGCGGAACGTGAATACCCCAGAATCCAAAAGATCCTGAATCTTGTCTCTCAGGATGGTACAGTCATCTAGTGAGTGTCCTAATTCCCCCGAATGATAGTCACAGTACTTGGATGGATCATAATCAAGAAAGTACTATGGAGTAGGACGCCTCAGTTCCCTAGAGATTATTCCTTGCTCTAGGAGGATGGGGAAAATAGTGACCATCGATTTAGGAAGAGGCGAATATGGCCGCGTGCTTCTTGAGGACTGTGGTAGCCGAGCTCCTTGCCAAATTGTGTCAGTAGGGTCTTCTTCACTTACTTTGGCTATCAACTCCTCATTGTGACAAGAGTGGAATGTACGGGCAGCTTGAACAAAATTTTCTGTCAAGCGGTATATGCTATCGCGTAGTTCATCGACTTGACGCTGAAGCTGGGTGAATGAAAAGTTATCGCTTATTTCTTCTAGCTGTTCCTCCTCAATGGCACCTACGAAAAGGTCCCCAAACATGGTGGTCACGTCATCTGGCCCTTCTTTCTTTGTAAGTACGGGCTGAGTTATGCTCTTCTGACCCATGCCCAAATAAATGGGAAACTTCACGCTTTCATGGTTGAATCGTTTTGGAACGCCGATCATTTCTTCTTCCTCATGCATCATCCTGGCTGGGCCTAGGAAAGTGTCCTCGAGACGAGGATATACAAGGCCGATTTTTTTCTTCGCTTTTTTATTTGGGGAATATCCTAAACCGATAGTATAGGGTCTCCTCAGGGCTTCAATGGGCTGACGGATGCCCTGACTTCTCCTACCAATTCCTTGTCCTGGAATAAAATCATGTCCAACCATGATTTTTCCTACCATGATTGCAGCGCTTGATACCTCGGGGACGAGGGGCAAAGTCCCTCGAGTTTCGTGTATAGCAGACACGAGCTCAAACGATTGATAGCTGGCTTCGCTTTTGTCACTAGGTTCAACATAAGGGATGGCCGTCTCATGGTAGATGCGGTGATCTTCCTCCCCTCGGACCGTGATTAGTTTTCCTCCAACCACAAACTTCACATTTTGGTGGAGGCTCGAAGGTACTGCTCCTGCGACATGGATCCATGGGCGCCCTAAAAGGAAATTAAATGTAGTAGGGATATCCATCACCTGGAACAAAATTTTGAATGTGGTTGGGCCAATTTGAATGTCGAGCTCGATCTCTCCTACTGTTTCCTTCTTTGTTCCATCAAACGCTCGAACGGAAGTTTTGGGTACCTGGATCCATGATCTCTCTATTTTAAGGCGACAGAGTGTCGCTAGTAGACATATGTTAAAGAGCAGATCCGTTGTCAATCAGTACTCGAGCGACATGAGATGCGTAGCATTTGACTGATATGTAGAGGCCCTTGGTGTGTCCTCTACCCTCCTCAGGAATTTCTTCATCAGAAAATGCCATTTGATCTTTTAGAAGGATAGTACTGACAAATTCCTCAAGTTTGTCATGTTCAATCGTTTCAGGGACATGTACCTCACTTAATACTTTCATGAGGGGTTTTTGGTGCTTGACAGATGTCTGAAGCAATTCCAGCAGAGAGATCTGCGCTGGTGATTTTCGTAACTGTTCCACCACATTATATTCGCTGGCCTTAACCACGGCTAAAAACTCATTGGCTTCTTCGTCAGTGACAGGCTTAGCAGACTGAGTATTTGCTTGAGCATAGGCTCGCCCGGATCGTGTGACTAAACCAACATCAAGGTCATAAGACCATGGTACTGCATTGTTGTATTCGTATTTGTAAGGCTGGGGAATCTCGATGACTATGGCTGTTTCCGCTGTTGATTCTTGAACAATGGCTCCTTTCCTTTCAAAGACGCTCTCAAGTGAGGTGGAATCCTTCTTCTCCTTTTCCGCATTTAGCGCAGCAAATTCTTCATCCCAGTTGATGAGGACTTGTGATATGGTAGAAACTATGCTGGCGTGGCCGGTGTACACGATGATTCCGGCCTCTATCATTCTTAATACCCTTTTCCTCCATTATTGCAAAGGGTGCTATTTCATCACTTGGATAATACCCAGTTTCTATCAGCCCTTGATAGATGTCAACAATATGTGCATTGACATTTCTGATTTGACTTGCTTCAGAACTGAATATCATGTTTACTTTGTCAGCATGATCAGGGAGCGGATTGCTTTAGATATTTGGCTTTGCAGTTTGGAATGAGAAGGCCTTAGTATCCAGCAGGTTCTGGATCCGATGCTTAAGGATGAAACACTCATTAGTTGAATGACCTACTTCTCCCATATGATAGTCACATTTTTTGGACGGGTCATAACTAGAGAAGTTTTCAGCGTTGGGTCATCTTGGCTTAGTTGAAAGGAGGCTCTTGTTTCGGAGGATTGCCAAAACCTGGGAGGGGGATCCTGGAAGCGGAGTGAATTGTCTTCGGTTGTTGTAGCGCTAGGGTGGACGACTATTGGTCTGTTGTTGGCCTGTGCTTGTCTGAACGGTCGGGAGGTGACCGGTATTTGCAGTGTAGGTTGCATTAACATCTACCAGGGGTTCTTTGTCTTTTTTTAGGTTGAGCCTTCTGCTGACGGGTGCAGGTTCAGTGAACCAGCCATCCCTTAACCCTATCTCAATCTGCTCTCCTACGGGAATGAGTTGATTGAATGATTCAGCGATCGTAGTCACCATTCGGTTGCGGTATTCATAGGGGAGGGTTTTGATGAACATTTTTCTTAGTTCAAAATCAGTTGGTTCGGGACTGATCTGAGCGGCTAGATTTCTCCATCTAATAGCATATTCTTTGAAAGATTCATGCCTTTTCTTTTCCGTGCGCTTGAGATCTTCACAAGAAGGGGTAATATCCATTATGAACTTGTACTGCTTGAAGAATGCCTCACTTGCTTCACTCCATGTTTCAAGGAGGTTTATATTTTTTGTGATGTACCATCTCAGGGCGGGACCTACTAGACTTGACTGGAACAACTGGATCATTAGAGGCACATTATTAATGTACTAGGTCATTCGAACCAAGTACATTTGCAAATGAGCCCTTGGGCAAGTCGTGCCATCGTATTTCTCAAACTCAGGCATTTTGAATTTTTCCGGCATTTTGACCTTAGAGTAGATGGAGAGGTCTGCTGGAGTAGGGTCTTGGAGGCCCTGCAATTGTTTTAGCCTTTCTTCAAGTTTCTCAAGGCGTTTGTCATGCTCAGTCTTAGACAAACTGTTGGGCTTTGCTTTCTCAACTATGATTTGGTGTGTATCATCCTCCAATTCGGGCATGTTATCATCGGTATCTCTTCCTTGATCACCTCGGGTAGACGATTGCGGTAACAATACTTCGATTGAGGCTGGGGCGGGAGCCAATTTGCCTTGGATGGAATCTATCTGCTTTGAGAGTTGTTGAAGCACATTGAAGACTTGCTTCATTTCACTTTCCATAATTTCGACACGGCTTGGTACATTTTCTTCAGCCATTCTAGCTTTTGGATTTGGCAAATACGACTATGATGTGACTACCTGTCAGCATAGAAAGTGGAGAAAACGTAAACAAGGGAAACACATAGAAAACTGGCTCATAGCAAGGGTCGAGTCATTCTTATTTATTAATAGGAGATTTATACAATGCCAAAAGGGCTTTTTACACAAGTCAGAACGACCCTAGATATTCACATTAGAGATATTCACATCAAAAGTCTTGCCGCCCATTTTTATATGCGATGGGAAGTTCCAGTCTTGTGAAGCCGCTTGCTTCTTCGTACTAGCTTCGATACGTGTCTCCTGCTGGTCTCCAAGCTCTTTTCAAGAGATTCGATTTGCCCTTGCAGGGTAAGTTTATCAACTACATCGGGGATTACTAGTTGTAGCTCATTGGGAATTATATGGTTGAGGATGTAGAATGTTGATGCATGATGAACTTTTTCTTGTCCTTTTAACCTTCTGGGCACGACGATCTTTTCAGTGTGACATCTACTCCATGTGTTATGGATTATGCGGATCTCCTCTAAGTAGTTGTAGTCTGTACGGGTGAAAAAGATTCGGAACAATCCTGATTTGAGCGGTGGCGGGATTTCTTGGAGGACCCTGTATTGACGAGCCACCCTATATGGATAATATGAGGTAGCTCCGAAGAGGCCCAGTAATGGGATGGGGTTGTAATAATTAAGCGCAAAGCGCGCCTCTCCTGCAAAGAACCATTTAGCTCGCCATAAGAATGTCTAAGGGACCGGGTTTTTTAGCAAGTTAATCCACCGAGAATACTTTTCGTTGGGAGAATATTTTTCCAAGGTTTGAAACTTTTGTAATGGGTGTTTAAACTCGTTGATTTCAAATATTTGCATGAGGTGCCCAAATCCTTTGATATGGGAAAAGAACCACATTTGTAAAATTTCTGGAGCGACCCTCATGATTTTTTCTTTCTTTTCTTTAAAACGATTAAGGGATAAAAACGTTTCGGCTAAAACCATGTTCACATATCCTACTCCAAAAATGACTTGATTTATCACCCATGTGATTGAAGGATTTATAGCATTCTTTCGATGGGGAAAGATAATAAAACCAAAGAATGCTAAGAGGAAAATCTTGGCTTTTTGGGTCATTGACTGTTTTTCAAAGCATTTAGTTAAAGATGATAGTGGAAAAGCATTGTTGTTTGCTTGAACAATTTCTCTTACCGAATGATTTTTTAGAAACCGTGATAGACTAACCACAGGGTCAATGCCAATTGGTGGCGTGGCAAGCTCGCTTCCCAGGGGCATTCCTATGGCGAGACTGTACTCTTCTAGAGTCGGAGTCAGTTCAAATCTGCCGAACATGAAGGTGGATGCTTCAAGGCACCAGAAATGTGGTAGTGCTTGCATGACCCCAGAGTGGATATTGATTTGGAGCAATGGGAGGAGATGACCGATTCTTGTTTTGACGCACTCTTGGCCGAGTTGATCTAACTGCTTCCACCATCTGAGAAGCTCTCTCTTGGGGGTAGGAATGAACTGGATATCAATTCTTCCCATCGCATATGAGAACGGGAAATACACGACCTGACCCTATTTTGCCATGAGCCAAAAAAGACTGAGTAAAAGTAAATAAATTACTTTGCTTTTAAAGAAAATGGCAAGCACAAAGACATACAAATGGGACGTGTGGCTCGATTTCTAACTCAGAAGGCTTGGTGAGATTAAAAGGATATCCGCCCGTCGCAGTCTCGCGTTAGGAGCATACCCTCCTAATCTCGGTTAAGAAATTCGGGGAAAAGAAAGGCAACCTCTATATCGTAGTCTCGCGTTCGAGGTCGTATCTTTCTTAACACCATCCTAGAAATCCTATGGCGGCCCAGGTCCGGTGGCCGGGTTGTGTGTGCCATGTGTAGTGTTTAAAACAGTAAAGCATGCACAACAGTTTATAATCACAAGATAATCTATTTTAAGCAAAAATAAAATAAATTTCTAAGCTTTTCACCTGCGTAAAGAAAAAAACCTAAGTCAGTAAAGAATTTAAACAAGACAAAAATGGCATAAGTCTTCAAAGTCCCTAGCGGAGTCGCCAAGCTGTCGCGACCTCTTTTTTTCGGCGCCCGCAATCGGTACGAGCGCCTAAGGAGGCTAATGGCTCGGCTAAAATTATTAAAGCTCGGACTCTCCCAAGTCCACCAATTCACGACTTTAATAGTTTGAGTTTTTAACCTGTAAATTAATTTTTAAAATGGAGTCGCCACTAATCGATTTGGGGTGGGTTGATTATAAACCCAAGCGAATATCGGGAGAAGTACTCGCTCTGCGCAACCGAGAAATTAGGATCGGGACTTGATTACACTAGTTAATCACTAATGCCCTTTCGGTACCTAATCTTGTTTAAATTTGAGGTTTTTTTGGATGTTTGAGAGATTTTCCATGCATTTTTTAGGGGAAAAACATGTTTTTTTTGGGATTTTCTCATTTTTTTTTTTTTGACATAAAAAGCATTTTTTGGAGTTTTTATCTTTTTTTGAAAATATAAATCACTTTTTTTTGGCTTTTTCTAACTTTTTTGGCTTTTTCTAACTTTTTTGGCTTTTTCATGAATTTTTGGCTTTTTTTGGATTTTTGATATTTTTTGGAAAATATGAAATATTTTTAATTTTTTTTTTATTTTTTGATTTTTTGGAAAATAAAATATTTTTATCATTTTTTATTATTTTTCGATTTTCTGGAAATTAAAACATTTTTTAATATTTTTTGGAAATAAAATATTTTTTGGATATTTTTTATTTTTCGAAAAATAAAATATTTATTATTTATTTATTTAAAATTATATTTTTATATTAAAATAATATAAAAACTGACCCGGTCGGATCCGCGGGTTGGGTCCGACCGGCGGGCCAGCAATCCGAATGAGGGCGGGCCCGACTCGGATTTTTTTGGCTTTTTTTTTTCTTTTTTTAAGAAAATAACTTCAAGCCCAAAAATTTCTTTTAAGAAAATAACTCCAAGCCCAAGACTTCTTTTAAGAAAATAACTCCAGGCCCAAAAACCAAAATAGGCCCACTTTTATAAAAACTTCAGCCTGAAGACTATCCGGCCCGCACGCACAACCCGGCCCAGGCGAAACCCTACCCGGTTACTGGGAAACCGGGTCGGACGAACCTGCGAACTAACCCGATTCCCAACCTCCTCTCTCCTTCGCTCCCTTGCGGCGCTGGTGAGGGGGGAGAAGCATCACCGGCGAGGACAGCAACGACAATGGCCACTACGGTGGCGACGACATCAGCAACGACGGCCACCACAGCGGTGACGACGGGCTAGATGGTGACGACACGACCGAAGGCGGCAACAAAACGATTGCGACGAGGATGGGTCTGTCTACGACGAGATGCGCGAGTCGGCTTCAAAAAAAAAAGGGGGGTGCAACGGCGACTATGCGACCAAAGGCAGCAGATCCAAGTGCCATTACCTGTCCGCGACGAGATGCGCGAGTCGGCTTCACGGCTCCGGTTTGCACAGCACGGCAGCGACGCGTGAGGACGGCGGCACGGCAAGATCTGGGGCAGTAGAGGCGTTGGGACGAGGAACAGCAACGGCGAAGTAGCGGTCGCAAGTGGCGGAGAGCTTCTGGCTTCCCAGATCTGGCCCTCCCTCCTCCGGCTGGCCTCGTTCAGCCCTTATTTCACAGATCTAGGCACTCAAATTTATCTTCCTCGGGCTCGCTTGCCGCCGGCCTCCCCCGAAGTCTCTCGGAGGGAGGTCGTTCGAGCTTCGCGACCCGATCTCTCGCGTGCTCGCTCGTTGAATCAACCCTGAAGTCTCTCAAGGGAAGATCTCCGAGTTCGCCGTGTCCTTCGACAGAGATGGTGCCTCGCTATTTATAGGCGAGGGGGGCGGCCGGTCGACGAGGATTCGACCGCCGGTCTTCGTACGCCGAACGGATGCCTGCGGCCGAACCGGCGTCCCATCCTCGCTCCTCCAACAAAGCGTGCTCGGCATTGAAGGCAGCCATTAATGGCGCCTGAGATCCGTCATCTCCGGCCGACATCGGCCTACCCTCCTCGGCCATAGGTTGTCTTCGAGCGCGTGAGTTGCAGAGGCGTAGGGGGAAGAAGGGAGAAGAAGGAAGAAGGAGGGGGAAGGGTTAGGTCGTCCGGGCCGGGCCATGAGGGCCTACGCGAGAGAGAGAGAAGGGAGGGGCTGGGCCTAGGCCCAGCCCCAGCAGCTGCAATTTTTTGTTTTTTCTTGTCTTTACTAATTTTTTGTTGTTGTTTTTGTTATTTATTATTTATTATATTAAAACCTAATTAATAACCTAATCAAAATTTTAGGTGTCAACACCCAAAAAAAAAAAGTGATTGTCCAAGCTCTCTAATCTGCAGAAGATAATTGCCTGCTATGAACTCATTGTTAAATTTTTTTTATCAAATAGGAGAATGTCATTTCATATTGTAGAGCCACATCGTCAACGTGGAACACCTGAAGTCGTGAGGACTTACACAACCAAAGATGGCATTCAACCTTGAAAGTCCAACGTTATCCTCGGCCGGTTTCAAAGAATGAACAAGAAAACTAATTTGGTTTACCAAAACGATTCTTCTCTTTTTGAATTTCCTTCTTGGGATTTATGTCACAAACAATATAGACGAAGTAACAGACATTAAATGGTGGGAGAAACACAGTAGGTATTTTATTTTGTAGGACTCTACATATAACTCTTTATTTAGTTTCCCATTGTTAATTTTTAATATTCTATGAGTTTATAAGGTTTTGCAGTCTATACAATTTTTATATTATCATTAAGAAAAACTGCTCAACCTTGGAATATTGATAACATTGAGAGTTTTTCAGCCAGATTTGTGTGCATCAGGATCTCCTAGAGAAGGGAAGGAGATGTTGTCACAGTGCTGGCTGTGTTGGCAATTATCATCAGGGAGGGTCACTCCAAGTTTATTTTAGAAAAATGAATACAAATAAATTAAATATTAAATTGATCGTGGTGGACTTTCTCATAGTTAATTATTCAATAGTGGGGAAAAATAATACTATAGTACCATAATTTGCGTACAATGCTCACTTTGATGTCATAACATTTGGATCGATCATTTAAGTATTATAATCTAAAAAAAAAATGCTAAAATGGTGCGGGGGATACAATGCGTTGTCATTGATTCACTATGGTGTTCATAGGAATTATGGATGAATTATGAGGAAAGCTTGGGAGACAATAGAGTACAAACGCTTTGTATAATGTCCTGTTATTATAGTTACTCGTTATTTTCTCTAAGATAAAAGATATCTGTGGTATGAAGATTGCAATTGGTTCGGAATCTGTAAATAAAATGATAGATTTGATTTTTGGATATTTGAAATGATGAAATAGATAGCTCCACAAACAGAAAATGACTTTTACCCTCTCGGTATACTGTTCACCTTCTCCTCTCTTGCTGGGCGAATTGGTTACTGTTCATCTGTGCGGCTGTTTTGCTGAGCCCGATTGATCCGCTGGACCGATTGCTCTGATTTTTCGGTGGGGGGATGCGCCTGGAGCCTTCCTCCATCTTCACCGAAGCCTTTTCAGTGGCGTGCTCTCTTCAGGTAACTATGGTCATCTCCAAGTAGGGTTTCCGTTTTCCTTCTTCGCTGGTGTGCTGGGCTCGACCTGGGTATGGACACGCCTACGACAGAGAAAGGGAGAGCAATGGAGGCCCAACAAGTTGGGTTTCGGGGTCGGAGTCGAGGTAGAAGATCCCGTCCCCCTACGGATAGGGGGAAGTCTATAGTTGAAGCTGAAAACTCGAACCCTTCGGGTTCTGCTCTGGACTCGACTGTCGTTGCTGCTCGCTCTTTGAAATCCCAGACCCAAAGACAGCAGGCAAGAGGCTCAAAGCCCCCTCCAACTCGGTCGTGGGCCAATGTTGCCAAGGTTGCGGCTAAAGGGTACAATCTCTCTTGTGTAGCTCCTTCTCTGGTTGATAGGAAACCGGTGGTTGTTCTTTCGGATGATATCCTGCACGCCATAGATCCAAAGTGGAATGAATGTCTTGTGGGTTATTTTGTGGGAAAGAGACTCCATTTAAACTTGTTGAAGTTGCTCTAAAAGACACTTGGGGACATCATCTCCATGATTTCATGGCCAATGACCAAGGCCTTTTCTTTTTTCACATTCCATACCAAGATTTTAGAAGGAAAGTCCTTGAAGATGGACCTCTGACTGTTGCTATAGTCCCACTCATTCTTCAACAATGGCATCCGCTCCTTGAGCTAAAAAAGGATGACCACTCTTCCGTCCCGGTGTGGGTAAGATTGAAAAACATCCCTTATGCTTTCTAGTCAGCTCTTGGGATAAGCACTATTGCTAGTGTCATTGGGAAACCTTTATATGTTGATCATAGGACTGAGCAGATGAAAATGATTTCATTTGTAAGGGTTTGCGTAGAGATATTTGCAAAGGATGAACGTTGCGATTCAGTGGATATTATTGTTAATGGGGAGCCTTGATCTGTTGTTGTTGAATATGAATGGCGTCCTATGTCCTTTCTTAAATGTGGCACCTTTGGCCACAAGTGTCCCTCCCAAGACCCCCCGGCTCCTGAGATTCCTTAACAGACAGAGGCTGACCATGGTGCCCATGCTCCTGAAGTTAACCCTGTTTAGGTCCCTCTACAAGCCTTATCGGGAGCTGCTCCTTTGCCGGTGAATGATCCAGCTCCTGCTGCGTCGGTCCCGATTGCTATAGAGGAGGGATGGCAACTAGCACTTACCAAAAAGAAGAAGCACCTATCAAAGGAAGCAGGCCCTTCTCTCCCTGAGGGAAAAGCGCCTTGCTCGGGTCAACGCCCAGCCTCCAAGGTGATCCAGAAGAAGCAAATCTTGTCCCAGCTTGATGAAGTCTTGGCACTGCTTGCTTCTTCCAGTGATGCTCTTCGAACAGAATCAACCATCCCAGTCTCTTCACCAAGCTTGGTCGAAGATTCTATAGAAGAAGCTAGCAATGCTAGTAGTTCGGATGAGGAGGTTGAGGAGGACCCTAGACTGGACCTCAGTCTCAATCTTCTAAGAAGTCAACTGATGCATCAAAGGCTTCCAACCAGTTGCCTGGCTTGTCTCAGGGCCATTCCCTGGTGTCCTCTGTTCCCAAATCCTCTTCAAAGATGGCTACCAGTAGGAAGCGGGTGGCTAAGAGGCGGTAAAGCCCTTCTCCTTCCTTGTATATATTAACATATGAATGTAGGAGTTTGGAATATGAGGGGTCTTATGGGCCCTCTTAGACAAGCTGAATTAAGAAGCTTTGTTAGTACCAATAACATTTGTTGTGTCGGTATTTTGGAAACCAAAGTTCCTGAGTCTCTATTCCCCTCCATCTCGGCGTGTCTTTTGGTGGGCTGGAATTGGATTTCAAACTATGGATACTTCCCCAGGGGTAGAATATAGGTTGGCTGGAACCCAAGTCTGGTGAGATTTATTCTCTCCTCCTCTAATGCCTAGGCGATACATGATAATCTTAGATTTTTAAACACTGATTCGGAATGTTGTTTATCTTTCATTTATGGGGAACACACTTTTGTTGCTCAGCGGCCGCTTTGGGAGGAGTTGATTCAACTCAGTTCCAGCTGGTTGGATCATCCTTGGGTGGTGGCCGGGGATTTTAACGCCATCAGGGACCCTTCGGATTGCGTAGGTAGCTCTACCTCATGGATTCCTTCTTTTGATGAGTTTGGGCATTGTCTAGCCCATGCGAAGCTTGAAGACTTGAGGTATGTTGGCTTTCGTTACTCTTGGTCATCTTCCTCGGGTGCTAACAGAAAATTGAGGAAAATAGACAAGGTGCTAGTTAACACTAAATGGTCCCAAGTTTTCTCTTATTCGGAGGCTTCATTTCTAGCTCCAGGCATTTCAGACCATACTCCTATGGTTCTTAAAGTTGCAGCTTATTCTTCTTCAAGGAAACCTTTTAAGTTTTTTAATTTCTGGATGAAGCATCCGGAATTCAGCAATATTCTTGCTCATGTGTGGGACATTTGGGGATCTAGCACGCCCATGTTTAAGCTTTGCTACAAGCTTCATAATCTAAAAGGCCACCTGAGGCAGTTTAGTAGAGAATCCTTCTCGGATATTTTCATTAGAACGGCGAATGTGAGACAAGCATTACAGATCACTTAGGAGGCTCTAATTCTTGATCCGACCAAGCAGTCGCTTGCGGATCTGAAAAAGAGTCAGCTCCGGAACTTCTCGGATCTTAGGATGCAGGAGGAGTCTTTTTACAAACAAAAGTCGAGAGTAAGGTGGCTGAAAGAGGGTGATCAAAATACTAAATTCTTCTATCACTTTGTCAATAAAAGGCACCTCAGGAATAGAATTCTCTCGGTAATGGACAATTCGGGCAATCTTGTGAATGTACAATAGTTTTTTGTGTCTTACTTTCAGAATCTCTTGGCCTCTTCGTACTCTACTTCTTGCCCCTCTGTCCAGGAGATTCGAGGGATTGTGCGCCAGTCTTTGAGCAACGAGCAGGTTAGCTCTCTTGCCCGTCTAGTTTCAGAGATGGAAATACGTGACATCCTCTTCTCTTTAGCCACGGGGAAGGCCCCTGATCTTGATGGTTTTAATGTCGACTTCTTCAAGCTTAATTGGGATGTAGTCGGGCCATCGTGTTGCAAGCGGTTAAGGATTTTTTCAGCTCTGGGAATCTTTTGCATGAGGTGAATAATACTATTATTGCCTTAATGCCTAAGACTCCTAATGCATCATCAGTTTCTGATTTTAGGCCAATTCCTTGTTGTAACACCATTTACAAAGTCATTACTAAGATTATAGCTAGCAGATTGGTGGCCTTATTACCGTCTTTGATCAGCTCCTCTTAGAATGCCTTTGTCAAGGCAGAAGAATCACCGACAACATTCTCCTAGCTCAAGAGCTATTTAATGGGTTCCATGTTGATCCGTATTTGCCGAAGTGTGTCATAAAGGTTGACTTCCAGAAAGCCTATGACACCGTTGATTGGGCCTTTTTGGAAGCAACACTCCAAGCTTTTGGCTTTCCTAAGCACTTGATTAGCCTGATTATGATTTATGTTTGAACTCCTGAGTTCTCTATCTCAATAAATGGGGAGCTCAATGGCTTCTTTCTAGTGGACGGGGCCTTCGCCAAGGAGATCTGATGTCACCTTATTTGTTTACTCTAGTGATGGAGGTATTCTCCGGGATTCTCTATTGTCAATCTAGACAACAAGGGTTTAAATATTTTTGGAGGTGTAAGCTTACTTGCCTTTCCCACCTATTTTTTCCCGATGATGTTTTCCTCTTTTGCGAAGCTGATATGGCTTCAATAGCTTCTCTTAAAGAAGGACTTCTCACTCTCTCCTCTTGGGGCGGGGGGAGCGAAAGTAGCTTGGGTAGATGTTTGTCTCCTAAAACAAGGAGGCGGCCTTGGCATCCGCAATCTCCAAGATTGTAATACAACAGCAATATTGAAACATATATGGATCTTATTTACAGATAAGAAATCCCTTTGGTGCAAATGAATACAATCAACCTTTCTAGAACTTCTGGATAGTTAAAAAGCATACCTATTGTTCCTGGGCATGGAGGAAATTATTGGATCTTAGAAGTGACTTCCAACAATATTTTAAATGGCGGGTGGGGGATAGCTGGTCCATCTCTCTTTGGTTTGATCCCTGGCATCCTTGTGGTCCTCTAAATTTGTTCGTCACGGACTCCTTTATTTATTGATCAGGGCTCCCCAAGCATGTGAAACTAGCAGACTTATTCTCCGCCTTTGGCCGAGAGACCAAAGAGTTTCTCCAATTGTGGATGCACCCCTTACCTATCCTCAGTCAGGCTCCTAACAGGCTAATATGGCTCCAGCACTCATTGGGTACTTTCTCGATCTCTTTGGCTTGGGAAGCCATTCGCCAGAAGAGCAATGTGGTGCCTTGGTTCTCTTTTGTTTGGCATCAAACACTTATCCCCCGGTATCGATTCCATTTATGGCTCATCTCTAGGAACAGGTTACCTACTCAGGCTTTGCTGCTGTCCTATGGTCAAATTGCCATTGTCTCTTGTGGGCTTGCAACTCCACTCCAGATTCTAGAGACCACTAATTTTTTGAGTGCCATATCTCTTCTGGCCTGGCAACTTTTTGGGCTTCCTGTTGCAACCTCCTGTGGACGAATAGATCATGGGTGGAGAATTTTAGTTGGGCCATTAAATTCCTCTCAGGTGATGATTTCTACCATACTATTGCTCGGTTCACTTTTGCTGCTCTTTGTCATATAATTTGGAAGGCTAGGAATAATATATTGTTCCGTGGGTAAACTTTGGTCATGCCAACTTTAAAGTATTACCGTACCAAAGTTGTTAAGGACAAGGCTCTCACTTTCAAGCATGTGGCAGACACTCTGAGGAATAGAAGATTACTAAGAAGTTGGGTACTGATCCCTCTGTTTTTTCTTCATAGGTGTCAGTTTTTGTTTGTTCTTGCTAGAGGATTGTTGTTCCTTTAGTCCTTCCTCTTTGTTTTACTCTTGGTGCCCTTCCACTCATGGTGACCTGTTGTTTGTAAGTTTTTGGTGCTGAGTCTTACTTTTTGTAAAGTTCTGTTGGTAAAAGTTAATATATATCTTATCTTATCAAAAAAAAGAAAAAAAAATTAGATAGCTCCATGTATGAAGAGAGGCCTTCTATATAATTTTGGGAAACAGCAAGCAACTGACTAAAGGGTAAAAAGTTGATTCCGCGTCCTTGGATTCCACGAACAGTTCCGTGCTTGGAATGGACATGACATGTTTCAGGAGACATGTGATAGGGTTTTTCCCCACCGACGGAGTACATGTCTTTCCCTGCCGGGACGGTGAAGAAGACAAAGACATTGTCAACAAGCACTCATCCGCATTCACTGCCAACAAAGATCCCACGACACAAAAGACCCACCAAACCTCATCAAACACGCAAAAGATCCCCCAAATTATCCCGAAACCAATCGTAAATTCACAAATACACGTAGCGCTGAGTGAAATTGATGGTTGATATGCATTAGTGTGGTCAGGTCGTGTAAATGCATCCGAAAGCCGTTCACTTTGATGTCATAACATTACAATCGATCACCTCAATATTATAATATTTGAAAAAAAATAAAGGTACTAAAATGGTGCAAAAGAAAACTCTGATCACTTCACGTTTTTCTATTGTGTATATGTAGTAATATATGAAATGTTTCTTTGATTGAAAAAAAAATGATTAAAATCTAAATTTTGGCAGGCGAGTGTAAAAAGTCTATTAAATTCAAACAAACAAGCAATTACACGTATTTGTAAGTGGGAATTAGGAGGCAAGAAAAATGGAACTAAAAGCATAATCGCATTTGGATGAAGGGAAACAAACGGAGGTTAAAGATTAAAAGAATTATGAGATATTAGGAAGAATTGGTTTGGTTAAATATATGTGTGTGTGTATATATTCTCTAAATCTATTCAAATCTCTCCAAATATGGGGCAATTCGAAAGGATTTGGAGGGATTTATCTATTAATAAACACAATTATTCTTCTTTCTCACTTAAACCCTTATTTTACATCTATGGATAAATAAGTAAAAGAAGCATTTGTGCCACAATACATTCTTTTCCTCTATTTTTTCTCGCGATCATCCAAATAACTCAATAACTCAATCCCTTGAAATCCTTTCTCCTCTTTTCTCTCTTAATTATATTATTTTTCGTTACTAACCACTACATCCACGTTGAGTGTCAGTCTTTTGAGTGATGAGTGAGTATCAATGTTCACGTGGTACTTCCTCACTAAAGCTATAAACAAGTTACGATAAATAAATATGATGCTAAACAATCCCACAACATTTATTTATGGGGTTTATATGACTTTTAAATACTTATAATCTCCCTTTAACTGAAAGAATTGATTAAAAAAATCCTAACCTTATTATATGGTGGTTATTTTAGTCCTCAACCTGTCAATTATGTCAATTTAGTCCTTAACCTTTCGACAATTTATCAATTTAATTATAAACCTTTTAATTTTGTTAATTCAGCCCTAAACATTTTATAAATTTATGATATAACCTTAAACCATTTAATGAATTACCAATCTATTCGTTCCAGCTAATCTTAGTTGGAAATAGTTGATGTGAAAATCCATTTATTGTCAACCATTGTATGTGATGCTATTCGCACTAGCATGGAAAATTTTTATTAAATTTTCTTTTTTTTATTTTTATTTTTTCTCTTTTTCTCTCTCTCTCTCTCTCTCTCTCTCTCTCTCTCTCTCTCTCTCTGTTTTTTTTTTTTTCCCTTCACAATGGCAAGCGAGGTTGCAAACCATTGGCCGAGTGTTGGCAACCCTTGTCGGCCCAAAGGTGAGGATTGCAAAGCCCTTGCCGATCACAAGCAATGGTTGTGGTCCCACTCGGATCTAGTGAGGGCTCGTGAGCCTTGCTATGGTTGGCGAGGGTGCCAAGACACTCGCCCAATTCTTGCCAACCATAGCAAGGGTGAGCAAGGGCCACAAAGCCCTTGCTTAAATCCCATGAGGGTAGCATCCCTTGCTCACAATTGGTGAGGACTTCCTGATCCTTGCCCAGGGTCGATAAGGCTTGGTAACCCTCGACCAGTTGCCTTGCTGACCTTGCAAAGGAAAAAATGAAATTTAATAAAATAATTAAAAAATTGAAATTTTTTTTTTTTAAAATTGTGAAAATTTGTCAACGTCAGTGGGAATAGATGTTGAATGGACCGCCACATTAGTGATTTCCAATTTAAAATTATCAGAAAAATTACATTATTAATTTGTTCTTGTCGTGATTTGCTCTATGGTCTTCAAGTGTGATGCTCAACTCTTGCCACCAGATGAAGGTACGTGAGAATAACTCAGCCCTTTCCTTTAATGGTACTTAGTCAAAATTTAGGTGTCAAAAAAAGGCTGTTCAAGTTTTTCTTTTTGACCCTTTGTTTTTGGGATATTTGCTTTGTGAGTTCTAATCGTGAATCACTTTCTTGCTCCTCTGTTGAGGGATGACAAGTTAGTCATTATCTGTTTCGTCCTCACCTCTCATATCTCAGGGTGAGCAAATGACTCCTTGAGGCTTTAACTTGTTTGATTTTTATTTTATTTTTTTGACATTAACCTATGATCGTTTTTGGCTTTGACTCAAGAATACAGAACCATTGCTAGAGTGAAATACTGTACTGATGCGGTAGTAATCAATCTGAAAAGAATAGCGACTGAAACGACTACACTATGACGTTACTTCCTTAAAGATGATCCGATGTTTCACCTTTTAGTTACTATTGGCACGCTGAGTCTTGAACTCGACAAGGACCGCCAAGTCAACCATGCAACAAAGGGACCATCTTTGGCCAATGGTAATGTTCTTCGACAAGAAACGTGCATGCATGCATTGACTACGGAAGTCTATGGAGACAATTATTGGTTCCTGCCGACACTGAGAACCCAACCTCCATGATTTGGCAATTTGCTTTTGCGTTCACACTCCAGAAGGCATAATTTATGCTGTTGAACTTCTTTGAATTTTCCATGTCCCTCTTTTTTTCTTGTGATAGGAAACTTTCCACAAGCACGTTTCATCATGTTCACAAGAAATGTCGATCTTCACATCTACATGATGATTTCATTAATGTCTTTCACACATTACACTGTGAATTGATGGGTACAGGCATTAATGTAGTTGAGAGTTGATTCAGACACCAATGAGAGTAAGTGTGGGTTGGGTCGAAGATATTCATTACTGGCAAGTGTGTCAAATGCAAGAAAATTACCATATTGGGATGGCAAAATATGATTTTCAGCATATAAATAACATGAGTTGAAGCGTCTAATGTGATCCATCTTAAATTTTGAGATGACTAGTACGTATTTAAATTCTCTATTCCTTTCTTATATTCCAGTTCAATTTACATGTTCCTAATCTTAATATTTTCTAATTTATTTTGATCTTAAATGCACATGTCATCATCCCATGACAAGGATTAAAAGACAATATGAATAGATGAGGTCCACCACTTATTTTGAGGAAGAATTACCAAAAAAGTCCTGAACTCTTTTTTTTAGCCAATTTAATTCTAAACATTTTGCATTTATGTTAATTTAGTCTATTTGGCTAGTTTTAACTAGCCAGCATTGGCGGTTTGGCCAATACTGACATGAACAATTTTTTAAATAATATTTTATTTTTTTATTATTCCATTTCTTTTTTTTTTCTTTTCTTTTTCCTTTTTTTCCTTTCTTTCCCACCTTCTTTCTTCATTTGGTTGGTCGCTGCTGGCCAATTGTGAGGCTGGCTTTCGCCGGCCAGTGGCGAGGGAATTGAGGTCGGAGTTGGGTCGGTGTCGCGTGTGCAGGTGTAAGCAGAAGTTAACGACGGGGGAGCCTCTGGGTTCCGTTTCCGGAGATATTGACTGCATTGTTCTTGTCGTGATTTGCTCTACAATCTTTAAGTGTAATGCTCAACTCTTGCCACCAGATGAAGGTATGCAAGAATAACTCAACCCTTTCCTTTAATGGTACTTAGTCAAAATTTAGGTGTCAACAAATGGCTGTTCAAGTTTTTTTTTAGACCCTTTGTTTTTTGGGATACTTGCTTTGTGAGTTCTGATCGTGAATAACTTTCTTGCTCCTCTGTTGAGGGATGACAAATTAGTCATTATCCGTTTCGTCCCCACCTCTCATATCTCCGGGTGAGCAAATGACCCCTTGAGGCTTTGACTTGTTTGATTTTATTTTATTTTTTTGACATTAACCTATGATCGTTTTTGGCTTTGACTCAAGAATACAGAACCATTGCTAGAGTGAAATACTGTGCTGATGAGGTAGCAATCCATCTGAAAAGAATAGTGATGAAACGACTACACTATGACATTACTTTCTTAAAGATGATATGATGTTTCACCTTTTAGTTACTATTGGCACGCTGAGTCTTGAACTCGACAAGGACCGCCAAGTCAACCATGCAACTAGGGGACCATCTTTGGCCAATGGTAATGTTCTACGATAAGAAACATGCATGCATGCATTGACTACAGAAGTCTCTTGAGAACCCGATCTCTATGATTTGGCAATTTGCTTTTGCAGTCACACTCCATAAGGCGAAATTTATGCTATTGAACTTCTTTGAATTTTCCATGTCCCTCATTTTTTCTTGTGATGGAAAACTTTCCACTTGCACGTTTCATCGTGTTCACAAGAAATGTCAATCTTCATATCTGCACGATGATTTCATTAATGTCTTCACACATTACACTGTGAATCGATGGGTACATGCATTAATGTAGCTGAGAGTTGATTCAGACACCAATGAGAGTAAGTGCGGGTTGGGTCGAAGATATTCATTCAAATGGCAAATGTGTCAAATGCAGGAAAATTACCATATTGGGATGGCAGAATATTATTTTTAAAATAATTAAAAATTTCAAATATCCAAAAATTGTAGGGTTTGGTTAGAAATTGCTATGTATTGCCATTTTAGTGTAATTAGGCTTTTATTTGCTTGTATGCCGATTATATTGCACGTGTAATTTGCATATCTAATTATGTTTAATTGCACGTGTTTAATTTTGTTACAATTAGGATTTGGGTAGCTATGATTATTATGTTAATGATTGCACACTCACATGATTACCTCACATGTTAGTGGATAGGTATAAAATCAACCCAAACTCCTTGACAAAAATCATTTTTTCTTTTAAATTGAACAAGATTAGGTACCGAAAGGGCACTAATTGGTCAATTAGTGTAATCAAGTCCCCGACCCTAGATTCTCTAGTTTCGTAGGAAACGAGGCATACTCTCATGTCCTGCTTGGTTTCTAGCTGACCCTAATAGACTAGTGGCAACTCATTTTGTGTAAAATTCCTAAAAAATATCTCAATGTCACACGAGATATGGGCTTGGAAGAGCCCGTGCTTAATCAAGGGCCATAAGCCCATCCTTTAGGCAATACCGCTAAACTTACTCCCTCCTCCCCGAGGGTGTCGCAACAGCTTAGCGACTCCACTGGGGACTTGGTTTTAGACTTTAAAGGACTTAGGCCGAAATTGATCTTGTTCAAAAATATTATTGTTTGGTAGTGATGATCCAAGTATATCCCTCACAGGTTGATTGTTTAATGTTCATGCTGAATGAGAGGTGTAAGGGGAAGTGTTTGCTCACATTTGTCTTGTAGGGAACTTTAGGAATGTATGATTTATTTTTATGTACGGAGTGCTAATTGCTAATCAATTGTTATGCGTGCTTCCCCTGCATTACACTATACTGTAGCACACATTATCTGCCACCAAACCTAAGTCGCATAGGATCACTTAGGATGGTATTGAGGTGGATACCACTCTGACTACAACCGTGTAGTATGAGTCGCCCATCTCTACCCCGAAATTTCTTTCTTCATGTCAAAGGTACCCACCCTAATCTGCAACTGCGCGACACGGGTCAGTTCTTTGATAAAAACGGAGTCATGAGTAACACGACATAACCGCAATCTTGTTGGTTAAGTCCAGTGATCCTATGACTTTATTTTGAGCCGTCTAGAGTAGAAATCGAACCACCGCCCATGCGCATGTTTATGTCATTAGCATTGCTACTCAATGAATATGGTAAGTTTTTCAAATCATTTTCTGCGGAATTTATTTATTCGCTTTCTTTTTGGTCGGTCCATGACAAATTAGGTTTGTCATAACTTTGGTTAGCATACGATGGGGTAACCCGAGCTTCACATCATTTCCGTTCCAAAAGCCGAGCTCTACACGTGGTGGGATAGACTGGATCTAACTGGCCGTGACTGGGTGTGATCTTACATCGGACAATCACTCCTCTTTTTGGAGATAAAGACTCATTATGGTGTTGTGCGAGCGTTAGCACATATTTGATGCCCCGCAACTTGCATGTTCATATTCGGTGATCACGAACTCCCTCCAATCTTGGAGGAATACAATATTACCATTGGAAAGCCCTTAGTGTCAGAGTTAGTTAGCCATCAACCTTATTTGAGTTCCTTAAAGTTAAGGGAGAGGACGTGAGAAAAGTTTTGAAAGCTAATCGCAAAATCTGTCCATTCTCATTTCTAAATGAATTTTTTCAAAATCCCTAATCTTTTCAAAATAATAGGATCTTCCTACTAGCTTTCTTTGGGTTTGTGATATTCCCGCACTGTAGGAATGTTATTAGCCCTTCCGTAGCATAGGTAGTTTGTGAAGTATGTATGAGAAAGGGCTTTGTTAATGCTATCTTGACTGAAACATTTATTTCCCTTACTCGTTTTAAATAAAATAAAGATAAAGCTTTCCATGCTCCTCCCGCACTCTTACAAATCTGGTTCTTCTCTCACATTAAGGGGAAGGGGTTCGGTGGCTTGATGACTGTAAGCGACATTTATGACTTTAGCCACCCCATCCTGAAGTTTAGAGATAGGAAAACGTTTGTCCTTGATTATCATTATTTTGAGTGGTTAGTTTTCATGACCAACCTTGGACCTGAGGATTTCTAGTAGCATGCCAAATGGCTTCGAGTTCAAGAAGCGCAGTTTGTGTGTGGGCTTACTGGACTAATTCCTTTGTTGGGAATCATTGAAGTCATCGAATATTACCAGACTTGAGTCACCTGTCAATTTCAAGAGGCTCAACAGCTTCCGCCGATGATTCAGGAAGACCCTCTTATGATAGACTTCCCTGACAGATACCAAGATCACGAAGACTCCATTGCGTTGGTCAAATCGATGCGGGATATGTGCCACCCTTGGATGTTGATATAGCCTGAGGAAGAGTTGGAGGGGCAAGATAAGACTTACTATGCCTCGAAAGAATACATCCTTAGGCATAAGATCCTGGAGAGCCTATGCTCGAAGATTCCTAAAGTGCCATTGAAGATCACTCACCGAGCTGAGATCAAGCGTCTCAAAAAGGAGCTCGAGGAGGTCGAAGAGCATGTTTTGAAGTTAACCAGAGTTAGTGGAGCTACCACGAACGGAAGTTGTCCTCATTAGTTAGATTGACTCAAATGCGATTTGTAGCGGGACCATACTCACATGCGTTACAATGTTAAAAGAATTTGTCTCGAGTCTCGATGTTGGGAGTTAAGAGAATGTCTTTCCGTCTTCAAAGTAGCTTCGTTGTTCAAGGGTTTTCTCTCATGTTTTTTTATTGCATTATATGGCAACCTGGATTTCAATGAAACGAACAAATTTGGGTGATTATATCTTTGTCGTGGACCGACCGCTTGATTATTACTTGTACTTATATATGTTTATTTACCCTTGCATCATGTACTAGCCGATCGATTGTCTTCTGTCGATCGTCGACATGGCCAAGCGAAGATCTCCGATTCGCACACGTGTTAAAGTCAGGATGGAGAACGAGGACACCAACATGCGCATGCCCAAGATGGAGGACCAGCTAGCCAACTCACCACAATGATGCTTGAAATAAGCCATAAACTTAAGGAGCCCCTCGTTGTAGCTATCACTGGAACATCTACTCCTATGTCATCAGGACATGCTCCCCCGTCGACGGGAGGCATGCACATTGCTAATCTCCTTGAGCAAGAAACTATTAGAGAGGCTCCTTTTGTCATGCCAATCATTGTCAATTTGGACCCTCCTCCAAAGGAAGACCCAACACCCCATCTAAGTGAAGAGAGTGAAAAACGCTTGGCAAAAATGGAGAAGTGATTGTGTGCCTTGCAAAGTTACGTGCTAAAAGGAGTTGATAGGTTTTCTTCATATACCAAGACAAACTTCCTTGAGATTTTCCAAGAGTCTGGGTTCACAAAAAAGTATGACAGAACGGATGCCCCACGACCCACCTTAGGTATTACCTAAGGAAAATGGCTCGTTACGTTGACAACGTGTCTTTCCTCATACACACATTACACGATAGCTTGGGAAATATTGCCCTAACGTGGTTCATCGCACTAGGCATTGAAAAATTCACCGATTGGGAAGATTTAGCTAATGAGTTCTTGCAGCAATACCGGTTTAATATCGAGCTCGCCCTCACAAGAGAAGAGTTGACCCGTATTGAGAAGAAGATGAATGAGTTATTTAAGGCCTTTGCGCAAAGGTGGAGGACTATGGCCTCACAAGTGAACCGGGCTTGAATGAGAGGGAGATGAAGCAGCTATTCCTCAAGACATTGCCCCCTGAATACTTCTAAGGGTTAGTGTTCTCGGGTTGTCAGATGTTTTCACAACTAATTGAGGTAGGTGAAGGAGTCGAATGGGCAATTGTTGAGGGAAAAATATCTACTAGGGGCACGAAGAAATTCACAATGAGAAAAGATAAGGAAGCCACAGTCAAAGTGGCGCTTGTGCAAGAGCCATTTCTCCCTCAGCCGGTTGCCACACCTATGCACAAGCCTATAGTGGTTCAAGGTAGCTCGTCATGAGCATATGATAAATGGCAAGAGGCCAATTCAAAAGGGATTTTCCCCACTATCACGTCCGCTATCAAAGCTGTTGCCCATACTTCTCAAAAAGAGGATGGTCATGAAGGAGGTACCTAGAGACAATCCTCTGAGGTTCGCCAGGTTCAATATGACCAAAACCTGTGAATACCACCTGGGAGAAAGGGGGCATAATGTAGATGATTGTAACGTGCTGAGATATAAAATTCAATAGCTTCTAGACAAGAACATCTTGACTTTCAAGGAGGCTCGGTTTAACGTGCAACAGAACCCTCTACCAAATCATGCATGGGGAGTGAACTTAATTTCCGAGGAGACGTGGGCAAATCAACAGCCTCTAGTGGTGAATGCTTCCAAGTTGTATGAGTCCTTAATGCTGGCGGGATACTATGGAGGTTAGGAGAATGTGACCTTAGAAGAGAAACTGAACCACATCCACAGGATGGTAGCCATGGGGGTAATTTGACGTGGAGAAAAGGGAGAGAGCTTTTAGGATCCAAGGAGGAGGTGACGTTGGCTGATGCCGTCCGAGCTGTCGCCCTCCGAGCCCAAAGCCGTTTGAGCCACCGTCGTTTGACACCCCTGCACTCGACACTACTGCTGCCGATGCCAACAGCCGTAGCACTCGCCACCGCTGCTCCTGATGCCGAGCCAAATGAGACTAGAGAGAGTGGGAAGACGAACTCGAAAACTTTTAGGTCTGAAGATCTGAGGTAGGGGGTCGGCCAAAGGCCCAGATCTGATTGTGCTTGATCAGATCTGAGAGTAGATTGAGCCCCGCCGCATCACCAGGCCGACCACCTTCGCCGTTCAGTCATCGTTGACATTGCCAGGCCACGCCTTTCCAAAATCGTCGCTGCTCACCAAGCCACCGCCCTTCGACCTCGACTACGGTAACACCTGGGCCCGACGTTGTCACTGCCCATCCTCCCGATGCTATGTCGAGTTGCTTGTCGCCACGTTCGTTGGCCTTCAACACGAGTCCCGCCGTGCTGCTCATTGGCCCGTCAATGTCGCCTCCGTCTCGTCTCCATCCCCAACGCAGTTGCCTTTGTTGCTACTCGACTCTGTTGATGTCGCCTATGCTGCAATTGCCGCGTAGACCCTGATGACGTCGTTGCCTTTCGCTATCTACGGCCGTCGCCCGCTACATTGTCGTTACCGCCCACCATGTCGCCACTTACGAGTCACCGTTGCCGCCCACGGCATCGCCACCGCCGAGTCGCCAACGTCCCTTGTTGTCCCCCAGCGTCGTAAAGAAGCCTTGGAGAAGAAGGCGCGAACTGGGTCAAAAGAGTCAAGCTGGGTGCAAGTTCTCGGGTAGGGTTTTTGGATAATTCGGGCCATCTAACTTTTGAGCTTGTGGGCTTGGGCTAGTGTAGTGTGGGCTTGTGGGCCTAGTTTGTTTTAAAAAGAGAGGAGGGAACTCTTGTGCTAGGCCCAAGCTTTAGGCCCATTTTGGCCTGCCGGACCCGACCCGCGCCAACCGAGCCAAACCTAGGTCTGGTCAAACCGAACTCGACTCGATCCGACCCCAAAAAATAGAAAAAAATTATTATCTTATTATTATTTAAAGAAATTTTAAAAAAAAAAAAATTCGAAAATCCAAAAATAATGGGGTTTGGTTAGGAATTGTCATATATTGCCTTCATAGTGTAATTAGGCATTTATTTGCTTGTATTTTGATTATATCGTATGTTTAATTTGCATGACTCATTTTTGCAAAATTCCTAAAAATATCCTAATGTCGTACCCGCATGATCACCTCACATGTTAGTGGATAGGTATAAAATCAATCCAAGCTGCTTGACAAAAATCATTTCGTTTAAAATGAACAAGATTAGGTATAAGGCTTTAGTTAATTAGGAGAGCTCATGCCTAATCATAGACCTTAGGTCCGTCATTTTTTTAGGCAATATTCCTAAACCCGTTTTCAAAATCCCCCAATATCACGCGGGGTCCCCCCAAGGGTAGGTCGTGACAATGTCAGAAGGTTAGTGGGAGCAAAATTTTTTCCTTGTGTTATATGTAGATGATATTCTACTTGCAACCAATGATAAGGGGCTACTACATGAGGTGAAATAATTTATCTCTAAGAATTTTGACATTAAGGATATGGGTGAAGCATCTTATGTCACTAGCATTAAGATTTATAAAGATAGACTTCGACAAATTTTAGTATTATCTCAAGAAATTTATATCAATAAGGTCCTAGAGAGACTTTGGATGAAATATTGTTCACCAAGTATAGCATCCCTTATGAAGGGTGGCATGTTTAATTTGAACTAGTGCCCGAAGAATGATCTAGAAAGGGAACAAATGAATAACGTTCCAAATGTTTCTATTGTCGGAAGCTTGATGTATGCTCAGGTTTGTACTTGACCTAACATTGCCTTTGCCATGGGAATGTTGAAGATATCAAAATAATTCAAGTATGGACAACTAGAGAGCTGTAAATAAAGTGATGAAATACATTCAAGGTACCAAAAGCTACATTCTTATGTATAGACGGATTGACAACCTAAAAGTAATCGTTTATTCTGACGCGGACTTTGCGAGTTGCGTTGATTCTTAAAAATCAACATCTGGATATATTTTTATGTTAGTTGGTAGAGTCGTATCATTGAGGAGTGCAAAGTAGACTTTGACTGCTATGTCCATTATAGAGGCTGAGTTTGTTTCTTATATTGAGGCTACCTCACATGGTGTATGGTTGAAGAGTTTCATTTTTAGGTTTAGAATTGTTTATTCTATTTCTAAGCCATTAAGAATATATTGTGACAATTAAACTACAATTTTTATGGCTAAAAATGTCAAAAGTGGCAATCAAAGTAAGCATATTGATATCAAGTATTTAGCCTTAAGGGAACGTATTAAGGAGAATAAAATAATCATATAACATATTAGTACTAAATTGATGATAGCCGATCCTTTAACTAAAGGCATGCCACTAATGAAATATAAGGATTGTGTAACTAATATGAGAATAAGTCCCATTATGTGATTTGTTGTCATATGGATGATTTTTGTTGTATGAAACTCTTATTCTATTGTGATGTTGATTCTCAATTTTTGATGTACACATTTTGTTGTTTCTGAGAATAACATTTATCCTTGGTTCTTGAATAAATATAGGGTTTATTCATTAAGATGTGTTGTCACATATAGGCTGGCATTAAAGAAATAAGATGCATTGTGATACATGGAAGATATTACTTGTTCTTAGAGAACATGTCGCCATGATTCATGCGTTTTGTTTCTTTTCTTTAAGCATAAAGTTTTAGTGGATTTGCTCGGATAATCCGTATGATGAAAATATTGGAATCAAGGGGAGAACATTTTATACACACACACACAAACACACACACACACACACACACACACACACACACACACACACACACACACACACACATATGATCCCACATTTTCGGACTCACATTCTCTCTTTAAAGTAGCGATTATTCCACATGCAGTTTATCCACACTTCATATCTTTTCGTGACAACTGCCCATTTGATAATCACTTTGATGGGAGACGGTATATAAAATGAATGATTGTTCATTTCTAAAGGGTAATCACAAGATCTAATACAAATCCTCTAATTTAAAATACACCATTAGTATGCGAGGGGATTGGGTTAGTAGAGTATACCCATAATTTCACTGAATTTCCGTGAATTTCCTACGAACATTTGCTAGAGGTTTATTTACTTTTGATCGTGTTTTTTCCGTATATAATTTTTACTCTAACAGAGAAACCATATTGCCAAAGTGATGATTAAGATTGATCATATTATCTGTGTTTGTCTTGCCATAGATAATTTGCAATTTCAATATTTTGCCTAAGTCCGCATGTTCCCCCTCCCCAAAAAAAAAGTAATGTCAAAAGTTATAAGCAAATATAGGCATAAATTTTTCAAAAGAGAAAAAAATGGTCACACACCCACAAGGGACAAATGAGGTCAGGTTTATATGCATGTCGTGAATAATCATCCATGCTCTGTCAAAATTGCATAGTCGATACTCTTCAATATCTTCTCATGTTTTTTTTTTTTTTTTTTTCTAAGAAAAGACCAAACTTGAGAGGCTGGCCAACGGTCCTTTGGCCCCTCTTTCACGTTGGCGTGCAAGAGTCGTTCTCATTTCCCGTATATTTATTCCACAGTCTAAAATACTTTCCAAAGTCATTTCAAGTTAGCTTCCCCGGCATTCTATATATACCTCCTACACTAGAGAAACGATAAACGGAAAAAAAATCTGAAGCTCTCGATCATGGACACAAGAGCATCCTTTTTCCTCCTCCTGCCTTTCCTAGTCCTCCTCGCAAGTAAGCACATTGTCATCATAATCTATCTATTTTCAACTATTACAAATTTCTACATTAACATTACCTTCTTACCAAACTAGAAAATAAGATCCTAAGTTTAATTTTTTGTTTTTTGGGATACGGAAGTTCAAGTCCTGTGTTAAAATTTCCATCTTTGTTATGGAGATTCCCGCGCTGATAAACCCCAGGAGGAAAAATAATTAATCCGCGTACATCAATTTTATGGCTTGCATGCATGCTTGCAGGAGGAGCCGGCGCAGCCACACTCAACTTCACCAACAACTGCCCCTACACAGTCTGGCCAGGGACACTCACCGGCGGGGCCGGCACGCAGCTATCCACAACCGGGTTCGAGCTTGCCAAAGGTACATTCTTCTCGATCAATGATGTCCCGGACACGTGGACAGCCGGCCGGGTTTGGGGCCGAACGGGTTGTGCCTATGATGCCACCGGCAAATTCAGCTGCACCACCGCCGACTGTGGGTCTGGCCAGGTGATCTGCAACGGTACAGGGGCGATCCCGCCGGCCTCCTTGGCGGAGTTCACTCTCAAGGCACCGGGCTCTGGCCAGAACGACATCTACGACATCAGCCTCGTGGACGGCTTCAACCTGCCCCTCTCTGCAACCCCACAGGGTAGCGGCAGTACGTGCAGCACGACCAGCTGCGAAGGCAACGTCAACTCCGTGTGCCCGTCAGAGCTGGCGGTGAAGGGGTCGGACGGGAGCATCGTGGCGTGCAAGAGCGCGTGCCTGGCGTTAAACCAGCCGCAGTACTGCTGCACTGGGGCGTACAACACGTCGGAGACATGCCCGCCGACGGAATACTCGAAGATTTTCAAGGCCCAGTGCCCTCAAGCTTACAGCTACGCTTACGACGACAAGAGCAGCACTTTTAGTTGCGCCGGCGGGGCTAGTTACCTCATTACGTTCTGTCCGTGACATATTCCCTCTTCTTACGAACTTAAATGGACCATTTTCCCATACAAGGTGAAAATATGAGGTCCACAGGTTGTCTCGGTTGGCCTAAAAACCATTTGTATCCTCGTCTCTGGATTGAGCGATCATGCAAGTAGTTTCATTTTCCACTAGGAAAATTAAATGTAATCTGCCGAGAGAATAATGGATTATACAAAATATGCAATGTATTCCATAGTATATTTGAATATTAAATCACGTTTTTATCTAAGAGCATAAACTTTTATAATAGTTGGCAGTAATTCCATAAATATATTTCATCAAAACTAGATCTCTTGAGTTCAAAATTGTTTAGGCCTCATTTGTTTTCCCAATTAAATATGTCCACTTTTTAGTTCTAGGTAAATAAATATTAGACTAAATGTGAGAGAGAGTGATAGAATATTCAAATATTAAACCATGCTCTTATCTAAAAGTTTAAGCTCTTTAGACAGTTGGCATTGATTTTACCTCTGCAATCCTATATTAAATGATTTACATGTGCCTAAAGCATAATCTTTCACCTAACTTTCATGCTTGCTTGTCTATTCGAATTGATTAGTAAGTGATTGATACAAGGACAAAGCACAAATCAAAAGCGAATCCAATTGTGTCTTTGGAATTACCATCATTCTTTAACTCAACTTTCATGCTTACTTCTCAATTCGAATTGATTCTGGTAAGTCTGTAAAGGAAAGAGATTCGAAAAATCACACTCAAAGTCAATCGGATTTGAGGAATTTTCTTTTTCCTTTTTTCCCTTTGCTCCTATGAGAATCTTCTCCCCTAAGAGAAAACTTTAGCTCTACCATAATAGCCGTTACCATAGAAATTTTTCTGTGTTTATCAAGAATGCCATATACATTTGAAGAAGCCAACAAAAAGATTTAGTTGCCCGTTAATGATTCGGCTGGAACCAGGAATAAGGCGCATACCCTATATAATTCAACTCAAGCACTCTATATTTCAACTTAGCTTCCCCGGCATCCTTCATATATCTCCTCGAATTTGAGAGACAACAGCTAACAAAACAAATCTCAAGCTTTCGATCATGGATGCAAGATAATCTTATATTGTCTAGCAGCAAAATTCTATTTTGACTTTGATATGTTCTTTTAGTATCAATACAAGTAGTCACTGCAACTTAAAACTTGAAGTCATTTATTTCCTAATTGGCAAAGCATGTATGGAACACCAAGATAAAAGATGATCCAAGTATGAAGCATGAACACTAATGAAGGTGACATGATATTGACTTGGCTGTGCTATGACCTACGTGCTCTAATAACGACCACGAAAATAAAAATACAAAAACAAATAAAGGACAATATCACGCCATTTTCATTAGTGTATAAGCTTTATACTTGGGTCGTTTTGATCTCGGTGTTTCGTACACACATTGTCGGCCTCGACCTTAGTAGCATAACTTCTTCTGGTTTTTAATCTAATCTGGTGTGAAGAGAAATCAGTTAAGGTGGGGAAGACGAGAAATGTGAGGATGAAATTCCAAAATCTAGTTTTTTTTTTTTTCAATCACAACTTCTAATGAAATATGCAGTTTTAGTGTCAATGACCTACCTCCAATCAGATCAAAGAGGCAAATGCATTATGTACACGACTTGAGATATCGCCTAATACAAACAACCAAAAAAAAAATAAATATCTTATGTAAAAATAACAGGCACCTTCTATTGGTCCAACCACTCGACTCCTAAATAGCTCAACATTCCCATAGCTTCATATAAATGAATCAACAACCAACATGGGAAACCTTACTATTTGTGTATGTCTTAAGATATTTTACATCTCAACATATTGCTTAAGTCTCTCGGCTTTTTTTTTTTCCTTCTTTTTACCTAAAGTAATGTTAAAAGTTATAAGCAAATAGGCATCAGTTTTCAAAAGGGAAAAAAATGGTCACACGTCAAGAGACAAATTAGGTGGCATTATGATACATGTCGTGATTAATGGTTCATGCACAGTCATAATTGCGTAGTCGGCCCTCTCATAAAAAGTCCAATTTGAGAGGCCACCGAAAAAGTCTTTTGCCCGTCTTTCACGCGGACGAACGGGAGTCATTCTCTATTCCGAGGAGTATTCCTAGCCCTTGAATCACAAAAACAAAAGATGGTAATCATCCTCTGAAAAGATTTCAGATTTTATATATCATTACCTCGCTTTATATAAAAATAATGATACAATATACGTGATTACCATTAATTACGTATAAGCATAAATCCCATGGGAGTTATAGAAGTTCCAACAGAATGGTGAGCACAACAAAGTAGATTAAAAAGACTAGTGGTACTAGAGAGATAAATGCTACCGAGGTCTAGGCCAATGATGCAACCGCTGAATTCGTCACTTGAGCACTAATCTCCATTTCCACCCAACGACGAGCATGACATGAGTAGTTTAGGATAAACACAAGAAGAATATGCTTTGATTGATTCCGAGAGACTCCTCTTAAATCATTTCAAGGCCGAGCTCTCATTAGCACGTGGATTAGCGAAGCATGTATGAAATGCTGAGATAAGGAGACACCAAGAGAGAGCTCAAGTCCGAGCCTGTTAATATATTCAATTAAATCCATCTTCACTCAAAAACTTAAGTCAATGAGTTATGGGTCAATTAGAATATACAAATTACTCTACACCACATCAATTTTTGATGTGGGATTTTTCTAACACAACTCATTCACACATGTATTCTAACAATTTCTCCCTCATCTATGAACTCAATGTTAGGTCCATTCTCCCTTAATTCAGGGCATCGACTTTAGGCCCACATGGCTACACCATAACATCCACCTATCCATAACCTCACAACCTGGCTCTGATACCATTTGTTGGGAGTGTGTAGCAAAAAGCCGATACCTTCACTCAAGGAGATTGCCAAGGGAGAACCCAAATCCGAGCCCATTAATATCCACTTTCACTCAAAAGTTTAAGCCAATGAGTTATGAGTCAATCATTAGATATTAACTATTATACATCACATTAGTTTTCTGATGTTGGATTTATCTACTACAACTCACTCACACGTGCATTTTAATAAAGGACAAATTCAATTTTGATGTGAAATCTAACTCGAGATATCGCCTAATGCAAGCAAGCAAAAAATTTAGATATTTTGGGGGTAAATAACAAGCATACTTGCTCTAACCGCTTGACTTTTGAATAAATCACTATTTTCATAGGTTGTTATAACTGAACATACAATGAACATGAAAAATTGGGTGCTGACAAAGTGATAGAACAGATTATGTATGCATGTTTTGCCGTAGATGTTGCGCAATTTCAGCATATTGCTTAAGCCTCCATGCTTTTATCTTTTTATTTAAGTAATGTTCAGAGTTACAAGGAAACAGGCCTTTTTTTTTTCCTTTCAAATGGGAAAAGATAGTCATATATCAACAAGGTACAAATTTACATGCCGTGATTGACCGTTCATGTGCAATCGTAATTTCATAGTTGGTCCTCATAAGTATCATCTCATGCTTTTTTCCGCAAAGGAACCAAACTTGAGAGACTGGTGAGAAAACTTTTGCCCATCTTGAAAATTGACAAGTGAGAAGTTCTAGTTGTATACATCGTAATTATCGATTAAAAATATTTTTAAATTTTATATATCATCTCCAGATTTATAATGATAAAAT
The DNA here is from genome assembly GCA_017140185.1 of Eucalyptus polyanthemos subsp. polyanthemos. NCBI lineage: Eukaryota > Viridiplantae > Streptophyta > Magnoliopsida > Myrtales > Myrtaceae > Eucalyptus > Eucalyptus polyanthemos. The sequence continues at coordinate 17,657,412 of CM029460.1, read as the reverse complement.
ATCTGTGCTTAGGACAGATTACAGGCGAACATAAATCTCTCAGGAGCTATAGAAGCTCCAACAAATGGTGAATGTATCGTGATAAATACATCACGCTAGGAGATGGCCTTAGATTAGAATTAGCCAATAATGTTAGTCTTTTACATGGATTGTTTTGCCCAACATGCAAAGGAACGACATGTGCGGTTTGTCATTTATTTTTCTGTTCCAGATGTTATTAAAGACCTTTGTACTAGACTCCGCTGGGAGTACATATACTTCACGCCATGAGACTTGACTTATTTTATTTAATGCATTTATGTTATTTACCCAAGAAAGGGGGAGAAAGTTTTTTTTTTATCTTCAGTGAATAGGTAGTCATCTTTCTTTTATTCCTTTCTAAACCTTCGTCGTCCATTATCACATCAAAGTTATCATCAACATGAGAAAATTTCATTCCTGTTCTTCACTCCCATTATATAATGACAATAACATTTTAGCACCCAATGGCAAGTTACTTGGAATAGCATCTATCGCGACCTTCCTCGAGAAAAGCCAATGAAGTATCAAGTAAGCACAAACGGTTACTATTGAAAAAGATGGTGCATAGCTTACTATGGGCTCTTCCAAGCTTGTACTAATTGCAACTTGGAATTCTCTTTAATGCCACCATTCATGGTATTCTTTTTGGAGTAAACACTATTAGTTCGATGAAACCAATTGTTTAGATTGAAGTAAGCTTTTAGATCAAATTAATGAAATTGATCATTGTATATGATTACGATCAAATCTGAATTACTATATGATTTCTAACGCACCAAATCAAGAATGAAATCAACACTTGAAAGCAAAATAGTACTAAAGTAAAGTACGAGAAAATAAACCCTATAAGATGTTGGCTAAAAAATATAGATAGCCTTGTTAGTAAGCCCTAGAACATGAGCCACCGTAAGCTAAGATGTCACAATCGTAATGAGACTTAAATGAGACCTATTCACTAAAAGGATTCATGTTTTATCACCATCCTAAAACTCAGTAAACTAAAGATGCCCACCATCATCTGCGGACCTAAGTATTTATGCAAAGGAAATTACACTAAATAACATTGAAATGACATGAAATGGATCCTTTGCCTATGCCTAAACCGAAGCCACCAACAACGTTCAACACATGTAACCCACAATTCACCCATTCAAATGGAATTCAATCCAACCAAAAACCTTGGAAATGTATCGCATGCCAATGCATTGATGTGAATCATGAGATTCAACCTCAAATTATCTCCATCAATGCCCATCAGTTTCATGCCTAAACCGAGACCCTCAATAATTTCCAGCATTCGTAGCTTGAAATTGTCATGACAAATGACCTTTAAACACACTCGAAAGGCTATGAAATTAATAATATGTTGAGTCCTGATCACAGGAAAATGAAAGGACAAACAAATTAAGCCAAATGCTCCGAAGCCACACTCAAATTGCAGCCTCCAGCAACATCCAGCCAATGAACTGTGAACGTGTGGTAACTTGATAATATTCTATCTCACATTGGCACTACGTTATGGACAATCGAGAGAAACACCGAAGTAAGCCGAAACCATTTCAATTCACGCCTAATTAATAACATCCAGCAACATTCATAATTGACTCAGTGGCGTTCAAGACCAAAATTGGTGATTATTTGGTGATATATTGACCTGAAAATTGACACCGCATCTTCCTGTAAGTGTAAATGAGTTCAAATGATCAAATCAACAACAAATTGACCGGCACTCGATCTTCGCCAATGATTTCAAATTACAATTTTCGAAGAAGATTAATATACATATATTATGATATCGATATATCGGGCCCAACAATTAAAATTTTGAAGAACGGAGGATCGAGAGCCGGTCACCTTTAGCAGTCCAGTTTGACTCTTGCGGTAAGGTCCAATTGACTTTTCGGCCGGAGCCGAGCCCAGTAGCATAATTTCACAGTACGCCAACTACCTGGGCCTGGTATAGAATCTAAGAAATATTCAGGCAAGTTCAGGCCCGAAGGCCTGGTTAGGCCCGGCCCACGAAGTCAACACCCTCCTCATCTCACTTGGACACCTCGCCTCGGAATTTCTCTCTTCTCTCTCATCTAAAGCTCCTCCCCTCGCCAGCCACCACATCCCTCGCCTTCAACCTCCTGCCACTACATCACCGTCCAACCTACCTCCACTCTCCGGCTCGCTGGTTTTTTATTTTATCTTTTCCTCCTCCATTTTCTCTGCCAATTGTTGTCATAACTTGTAACCGGTCACGGTACATCGGCAATCATACTCCATCTTTGTTCTCGGTCATTACTGTCACTGCCTTACATACTCATTCACTCTCTCTCCAGTGGTTTCAATTCTCGGTGTTGCCACTTCAGAGGCCTCCACAATCATACTCCATTCATCTCTGTTCTCTGTCACTACTGTCACTGCCTTTGATTCTTGTTCCCTCTCTCTTCACTGGTTTCAATTCTCAGCGTCTCCGCTTCGAGGCCTACCCCTTCCGATCCACTCATCAATCACGTCCAGTCACTGCCCTTACTCAAGGTAAACTCTCGCACTCTATTTTTGCGAGGCAAAGACTGAGACCCTTCGCCTCCACTGGAGTGAAAACCGGTTGCTGGTGTATACTTCAACTATTGACTTGATTGCTAAATTTGAGTTTGGTCTCGAGTGATTCATGTTATACACTCTTTGCTCACATATTCCTGAACCTTTGCTCAAAAGTTTAATATAGTCCTTATAGTCTATTGGCACTAGGAATCACTGACATGGTGTCTAGTCATTACTGAGTATCTGCTGTGGCACACTAATATGGAAAAGTTTACTTGCGCAAACTCAGTAAGTTTTTGCGGCAATTGACTAGAAGGATTATATTGAAATTTCGCATAAATGTCTAGGACTACATTTGTAAAATTTAAAAGTTTAGGACTATATTGATTTCTGTACAATAAGTTCAATGTTGAATTGGTAATTTTCTCAATATGCACATGATAAATTCCAACTTCACTAAGGTTTTGGACCATAGTGAGCCCCATCGCTGCCCACAACGTGGTGCCATCTCCTTTCCCAACGTGAATGCTCATAAATCTCAATTCAGACCTTTATTTGATATAAGGTCTACGCTGACTTATCTTTTGAGAAAAAGGCCTTCAGGTCTCCTATCTGAAATTTCCCTTCAATTTAATGAATCTGTCACGCCGTTGTCACCAGTCGCATTTTTCAAATGTAGTGGGAATTGCTTTTCTTCATAAATGGTACATCGGTGTCATCTTAGGAAACCGAATACCGGAAGCATTTACTGCCACACATGCAAGAGGCTATGAAGCGACCACAGTTGGAGCTTTATTCTGTCATCTTTATATTCACATTCCTTCGACATAACAACCTGATCTGCACGTCTTTGCCCGTCTGAACCCAAGCGCAAGGCGTCAACGGCCGCGCGCGCATCACGTGTGCTCGCTGGCCTCTTCTTTTTGTGCTCATCTTGAGTTCCCAAGTGATAATGCTGGCAGAAACCCTAAGCAATCCAACTCTTGTTCAAATTGGATGCTGGTGCAAACCTGCTTGTTTCAGATCCTGTAGCTAAGACAGCATAAAGTAGGTAATAACCATGAGAGTTCGCCGATTTTACCTATTATAACGCTGGTTTTCAATGCAGAACGAAAAACAAATACGTACACAGAACAAAACCTCAGAAACCTGTGGCTAGTTCTATGTGTTGATGAAATGAAAGATAAAGTTAACAGCCAAGTAGACAGGGTAACTTGTAAGATATTAGCTAACCATAGGATAGATATTCTATGAATAGTTTATGCCATAATTAGGTTGAGTGGGGCAGTGGAAACATTGAAAGATCAAAATTTGATTAGGATTTTGATCGATAAATCCAATCTTTTTCTAATTTTTTTTGGAGAAATTTTGTGAGAAATGTCTTCGGCGGGTCTTCGATTTGTTTGTTCTACGTTTGAAGCCAAATGGTTTTATGGATCTATATATAATGGCACCATGGGGGCTAAAATGCCATTATATACTGGGAGTGAAGAACGGGAATGAAATAATCCCCCATCAAAATTACCCTTTGGCGTGATAATGACCAATAGATTTTAAAAAGGAAAAAAGATTGATGAGTACCGATAACCGGAGATAAAGCTTTTCTTTTTTTCTCTCTCTCCTTTTTTCAGCAAATAACATAATTACATTAAATGGAACGAGTAAAGTTACATTCTCTGAAATGTATATGCTCCCAGCAGAGTCATTATCCAAACGGTCTTTCATAACATATGGAAGAGAGGAACAAAAAGCAAACTGCGTATGTTGTTCCTTTCCAAGCAAGGTCAAAGCATTCGTCCAATCATCTGCTTCTCTAAATACGTGATCAATTTTGTATTCCTACTGCTCTGTAAGCAGTTCCAGCATTCAGCGAAAAGAGGTTCCATCGGTAAATATGTTCATGAGTTTTCATAACTGCTTGGATAACAGACATAACATCCATTTCAATGTAAGAATGGGCTACTTCAAGTCGAGGGACATCACGTAGCACCACATATATGCCGCGATGAGTTCACCGTCTGTCGGAACTTCTATAGTTCCTGTTATGTGCATTCATAGTTCACTGTAATGATGCATGTTTCATTATTATTATATAGAAAAGGTGGTGATAATATATAAAATTTGAAAATAACTTGAATTGATAATTGGTGTTTTTCTTTTCCTTCGTGATTTGAGGATTAAGAATATTCCTAGAAATTGTAAAATGACTTCGGTTAGTCAATTTACAAGATGGACAAAAGCCTTGTCACGGGTCTCTCAATTTTGGTATTTTCGTAGAAAATATGAGAGATTCCATTATAAACTCACATGCCTTTGATATAACTAGTTGGTGTTTCTGTTTTCTTTTTGGCCAGGAGGAATATAATGTTCACATTTGGTCTGGAGGTTGGAAAACCAAACTTGTGCTCTTCACTTTTATCCCTGTCCAAACGAAGCATCCCAATCCTACTAGTACTAGGTAGGAAAAGCTCGAAAGAGGATCTGAACTCAAGCGCGAGACGTCAACGGCCGACACTGTGAAAGCTTTATGGTCCCACCTTCGGAAGCAGGCGGCGCCGCTACGTGATCTGCGTGGCCCTGTGCTGCGATTGACAGTTAGATTTATCGAAAAATGCCAACAAGAAGCCAAACAGATGCTGGCACAAACCCTCAGCAGTCCTACTCTTATTCAAATATCTTGTTTAAGATCCTATAGGTAACAAAAGTTGAAAGATTGTCATTTTTCGAGCCTTTTAAGAGGGACTTGTCTATTTTTGTACAAACAAGTGATTCCTAAATGACGTGATCCTAGCTTCCTCTTGCTTATGTTAGAGTTTCCTCTCGCGTGATGCTCGAGTTTTTTCACCATGTCTTCGTTTTCCTCAGCTCTTCTTCCGATCTTTGCGTTTCAGTTGCACCACCGGTGTTCCTCGCCAATTCCACCCTAACTGTTTCTCCTCCTCTTTAATTCTTCCGCATGCGCAATTTCTTCCATCCCCTCCAACCATCACCGATCCCCGATTCCGCTGTTCTTCCGTCTCTCTCAATTACCAGCAATTCCTCGTTTGCATGTTGCCGATCTGTAACATGCAACCCCTGCAAATCTCAATTTCAGTCATCTGCTCTTCAAATTATCCATACTAGTGTATTTCTGTTACTTTACTAATGGATGAAAGTGACAATACCTCAAGAATTGATTCCCTATGCCATCGCCTCGGACGTTTATGCTCAGAACAGGAGTTGGAGGTTTGGGATGACATCCCTGCGTCGGCCAAACTAAAGGATTGTCGCCTTATACTGGTGGGTAATATTTTTACAAATCCTACTGTGAATTTATCAGCTTTTCAAGTTGCGATGAAGAAAGCTTGGCGAGTGGATCATGTCGAGATTACTTCGGCAGATACAGGGTTGTATATAATCAAATTTAGAACTGAAGTGGAAAAACGTCGCATTCTGGATGGTAGCCCTTGGTTATTTTCTAGTCAATTGGTTAACCTACGACCATGGCAACCTAATACTCCCTTACAACGCTATGATTTTGGAAAATGTATGTTTTGGGTGCATGTTATTGGCTTACCTTTGGAGTGGACTTCTCCTCCCATCCTGCGTAGAGTTGTATCCCAGATAGGTAAAGTTCTGGAGGTGAAAACTGATATCTCTGCAAGAATATGGATTGAATTAGATCTGAAAGAACCTTTGAAAACTGGAAAACTTTTCAGTATTGAAGGCAAAACCTTATGGCTTGATTTTAGGTATGAGAGACTGTCCCATTACTACTATTCCTGTGGAAGGCTTGGTCATTATGCAGCATCTTGTCTAGACTATCCTTATGATGAAGCACAATTTGATGGCCGTGACACGATGATCTATGGACCTTGGCTCAGAGCAAAGATTAAACAATTTAGCCCTTACTAGGATGCTTTTTATCACCCTAAAGTACCAATCAAGCCAATGGAAGAGTCAGTACCTGAAACTCCTCCTCAAATGCAGCCTGCCCTCCCAGCTCTCCCTCCTATCCCTGCAACAGAGGATGCTACTTTGATCCCTGTTATACCTAAAGGGACTTCCAAGCACCTGCATCCTGTAACTCCAACTACTATCACCACGGATTTAGTACCTGCAGCAGCAAAGATGAAAAACACTCAGACCCTTCCAGTGGATAAGCAACAACAGAAGAGACCTAAGATTCCTCGCCATATGCCACTTGGGGGTTCCGGTAAGAAAACGAAAAGATATACACCCTATGAGATTAAACTTCCATCCTCTACAGCTTTTGATGAGTCCCTCCTTCTTGATACTCCGGTTTTGGAGGCAGATATCCCTGATCTTTGGGCTTTGGCGGCTGGCCCTCAACAGCCACCGTGTTCCCAATGAAACTCCTAAGTTGGAATTGTTAGGGGTTGGGCAATCCCCTGACAATTCAAGCATTGAAGGCGATGTTAGCCTGTGATAAGCTCGATTTTGTGTTTCTAATGGAAACAAAGAGTGATCAACATTTTGTGACTAGGTTACAACGTAAGTTTAAATTTACTCACTCTTTTGGGAAGGACCCAGTTGGCTTTAAGGGTGGTCTTGCTCTGTTTTGGAATGATAACTTTGAAGTTACTATGGTTCATTCGGATGCTCAGTTTGTTGATTTCATCGCCCTTGATCCTAGGACAACAGCCTCCATGCATATCACTTGCCTGCACGCATCTCCAATATATCAGCTCTGTCAGGAATTCTGGGATACCATAAGAGTTATCCATGCTGCAAATCATTTACCTTGGCTGTGTATAGGTGATTTCAATGACTTCCTTTCTCCCTGGGAGAAAACGGGCAAGAGACCTGCAATCACTTCGCGCATGACCTCCTTTCGGAATGTAATCAATGATTGTGCCTTACTAGAACTACAAAGTAAAGGATGCGAATTTACCTGGTCAAATAATCGCGAAGGGGATGCTCTAGTAAAGGAGAAGATCGATCGTGTGTTTTGTTCACTGGAATGGCTGATGTCTTACCCTTCTGCAGAAGTATTTGCCCTACCACATGTTGGCTTGGATCATTGTCCTCTATTGCTGCAAGCTCGTCCACCATCTGTCAAGCGTGCACAGATTTTTCAATATGAAGCATTCTGGAATCAAGATAAAGAGTGTCACGACATGGTTAAACAGGCATGGGAAAACAGTAGTACCTCATTGATTTCCAAATTACAGGCAGTTGCTACTCGATTAACAAGTTGGAGTAGAGCACGTTTCAGCAATTGTCATCAACGAATCTCTCACTTGCAATCTCAACTGCAGACAATTATAAATCGAACATCCTATCAGGAAGGGGATAAGGAGCAAGCCAATGCAATTAGATGTGAAATTCAGAAACTATGGACTCAAGACGAACAATTCTGGGCTATGCGTTCTTGCATTCAATGGTTGAAATGGGGAGATCATAATTCAAAGTTTTTTCATGCCTACACTATGCAAAGAAGACAACGTAATAGAATTACTATGATCGTGGATACTCACCAACAATGGATCAGAGAACCAGAACAGCTAAAAGAACTAACACAGGGATTCTTCTCTCAACTATACCGACCTGTGGGCTACCGGGATTTTCGTCCTTTCTTAAAGCAATGTCCACCAGTGGTAACACCTGAAATGAATCAACACTTGATGAGTAGGGTAACAAAGGAGGAGATTTACCAAGCTACCTTCCAGTTGGGTGCTTCGAAGGCTCCTGGACCTGATGGTCTTCATGGCCTCTTTTATCGGCATCACTGGAATGTTATCAAAACAACCGTTATTCAAACAGTTCAAGAGTTCTTTACCACAGGTTGTATGCCTCCTAGACTAAACAGAAAAATCATTGCCCTAGTCCCTAAAGTTCACATCCAGAAAGTATTGAACAGTACCGACCCATAAGTCTTTGCAACTTCGCTTATAAGATCATTTCAAAAATTATGGCCAACAGACTTAAGCCTTGGCTGTCTATTTTGATTTCCAAAGAGCAAGCAGCTTTTATTAGCGATAGACAGATACATGACAATATTATGGTGGTTCAAGAAGTCATGCATCAATTTAAAGCGCGAGCATGCAAGAAACGCTTCAACCTTATTCTCAAAACAGACATGCAGAAAGCCTACGATAGGGTTGAATGGGACTTTTTGGAAGCCTATTTGAAGCATTTGGGCTTGAATGACAATTGGGTTACTCGGGTAATGGCTTGCGTTACTACAGTCTCTTTCAGTATTCGTTTTAATGGTGAACAGCTCCCTTACTTTAAGCCTACTAGAGGGCTGCGCCAAGGTGATCCCCTCTCTCCATATCTCTTCATTTTACTTGCCAATGCCCTATCTACTACTCTCACTCAAGCTGTGGCCATGGGTCATATAAAGGGGATTCAATTTAATAGAGACTGTCCTAAATTATCTCACCTATTTTTTGCTGATGATTCAGTATTTTTCCTTAGAGCCACTCTTTCTGAATGCCATAACCTTGCCAATCTCCTAAACCAATATTGTTTCGCTATAGGCCAGCTCATTAATAGAAACAAATCTGGTGTGTTCTTTAGCAAACACTGTCCTATTTCGTTACAACATAATCTAGCACAAGAACTCAGAGTCCCTATTATCAGTAAGTATGGTAAGTACATGGGCATTCCCTCGGATTGGGGCCGTTCCAAAAGGGAGATGTTCTCCTGGATCCTGGCAAGAGTAAATGCTAAGTTAGCAGGTTGGCAGGAACAATTTTAATTAAAAGTGGCAAGGAAATCTTACTGAAATCAGTAATTCAGGCCTTACCGCAGTATGCCATGTCTATCTTCAAGCTTCCGCTGTCTCTCTGCAGATTGATAGAAAGGAAGATCTCAGCATTCTGGTGGAGTAAACATAATAGTCAATCCGGTATTCACTGGAAACATTGGTCAGAATTAAAGCTTTCAAAAGTTTCAGGGGGGATGGGATTCAGAGATTTAATTAATTTCAACAACGCTATGCTTGGAAAGCAAGCTTGGCGTCTTTTTCAGCAACCTCAAGCTATCTGGAGTCAGCTCTTTAAGGGTTTATATTTTAGATATTCCTCCTTTCAAACTGCTCCCTCAGGACATCGTCCTTCTTGGGGGTGGCAGAGTTTATTGAAAGGTCGTGAAGCAATTACTCCTAAACTACGTTGGTTAGTCGGGGATGGATCACAGATACACATCAGAGAAGATAATTGGTTACCAATAGGTCAAATAGGAGGCTTACCAGAGGAGGGAGAACCTGAACTAGTTGATGATCTCATTGATTTACAGCACTCTGAATGGAAATCCTCCCTTGTTATTGCATTATTCGATGTCCAAGTCAGTGCAGCAATCCTCAATACTCCTATCAATCCGTCTCTCCTTCATGATCAACTTGTTTGGACAGAAACACCTTCTGGTACCTACACAGTCAAAAGTTGTTATCATTATCTATCTTCACAATATTAGCAACCAATACATAAACCCTCATCCTCTTATACTAACCCGCCCCTGTTATGGAGGAAAATTTGGCATATGTGTACAGCTCCAAAGCTTAGGGTTTTTCTCTGGTTAGCTTGCAAAAATGCAATTGCTACAAAACTCAATCTCTATCAACGCCATATCATCCTGCATCTCTACTGTTCTCTATGCAATAATTCTGTTCCAAAATCAATAGAGCATCTGTTTTTCTTCTGCCCTTGGACTAACGACATTTGGAATCATGAAGAAATTAGAGTCCACATATCACCTACCTCAGTTAGCCGATTCGATGCTTGGATCGTCGACAGAGCTTCCCTCCCACAAGCGTCTCCAGAGTTTGAAGTGATTGCTCATATTCTGTGGGAGATCTGGCGCCAACGAAATAATGCTGTCTTTCGTCAGATCCCACTGGATCCTCTCCAAGTCGTCAATGATGCCCTAACCCAAAGCACCATCTTCAAGGTTTTACAGCCCTCGCCACAGAAGATTAAAAACAAATTGGTCAGTTTAGAACAGGGATGGAAACCACCTGCTGAGGGATATATAAAGTGTAATATTGATGGGGCTTTTCGTGAAGAATCGGAGAAAGGATCAATCGCTTGTATTTACAGAAATAGTAAAGGTATTTTAACAGATGTGCTTACTAGATCTGTGCCTGCTCAATCGGCCTTCCAAGCCGAGATCTATGCCCTCATATCCGCTCTTCAACGGCTGATCCAGCAAGGTCTCCATCTTCAGCACTTTGTGATCGAATCCGATTGCTTACAGTTGGCGGAGATCGTTCAGACGAAACAGCCGCCGCCATGGATGGAACGCCATCTCTTCGCGATTCTCAGCGATCTTCTTCAGCAATGCCCTAATCTTTCGCTTCAACATGTTCGGCATCAGGCAAACCTAGTAGCTGACTGGGCTGCTAAAGCCCACAGGGATCAAGGCCCACCTACAAACTGGCTTCTCTTCCCTCCTTCTATTTTCCTAAATATTCTCTCTTCGGACGCTTCGGCACTTGCTTGTATTGATGTCTAATATAATATAAGTTATCTTTCGACCAAAAAAAAAAAAAAAAAAAAAAAAAAAAAAAAAAAAAAAGATCCTATAGGTACCATCGCATAAAGTAGGTAAAAACCAAGGCACTTCGCCGAATTTCGCCTATAACGTTGGTTTCCACCCAGAACCAAAGATAATACACAGCACATAAACTTAGAAACCTATAGCTAATTGAGGTTTACCATGATCCTTTGTCAACTCAATTTCAGTTTAGATGAGTTGTTTATGCCGTAATTAGGTTGAGTGGGACTGTGGAAACATTAAAATATTTAAATTAATTAGGATTTTGATCGATAAATCCAGTCTTTCTCTAATTTTTAGGTTGTAGTTTTTCAAACGGTGTTATGGAACTATATATGATGGCGCAGCCCGGGCTAAAATGTTAGTGTCGTTATCCACTGGGAGTGAAGAACGGGAATGTAATATTATCAAATCAAAATTACCATTTGGTGTGATAATGACCAACAGATGTTTAAAGAAGTAAAAAAAGAATGATGAGTACCTATAACTGGAGATAAAGCTTTTTTTCTGTCTCTTATCTTTCGGTGAATAACATAATTGCATTAAACGAAACAAGTCAAGTTACATTGTTTGAAATATATGGGGAAAATTGTGCAAAAAGTCCTAAACCTATTGCACTTTTGCCAATTCAATCCTAAACCTTTTAACTTTGCTAATTTAGTCTTAAACATTTTCATTTCCTGCCGATTCAATCCATCCGGCCAAATTTGGTCAGAAAATGCTAACGTTGACAATTTTTAATAATATTTTAATATTTTTTGAATTTTTTGAATTTTATTTTTTCTGTTTTTTCCCCTTTTTCCCCTTTTTTTCTTTTTTTCTTTTTGGCTTTTTTCTTGGCCTTTTCTGGTGGCCATTAAGAATTGTCCATGTCAGCACCAACGGTCCTACGTGGCACCACCAACATCCACGTCAGCATTTTTCGGCCAAAATTGGCTGGATGGACTAAATCGGCAAGAAGTGAAAAAGTTTATGACCGAATTGGCAAAGTTAAAAGATTTATGACCAAATTGGCAAAAGTGCAATATGTTTAGAACTTTTTGGACAATTTTCTCGAAATATATGTGCTCCCGGTAGAGACATTATCCAAAAGGTTTTTCATAACATATGGAAGAGAGGAACAAATAACTAATGCGAATGTTGTTCCTTTCAAGCATGGCCAAAGCATTTGTCAACCATCCGCTTCTTTGAATATGTGCTTGATTTTGTATTCCTACACCTCTGTGAGCAGTTCCAACATTCAGCTAGAAGAGGTTGCATTAGTAAATATGCCTGTGAGTGTTTATAATTGCTTGAATAACAGAGATAACATCCATTTCAATGTGCGAATGGGCAACCCTATCGGCTATTTCTAGTTTGAGGACACCATAGCGCCACATTTCTGCCACGTTGTGTTCACCATCCGTTAGAACTTACTATGATGCCCAAGAGATTTATGTCCATTCATAATTCATTGAATAGTGAATATTTGATTATTACTTAAATATAAAACGAGGTGACAATATATAAACTATGAAATTATTTTGAATTGATGATTGCTTCTTTTTTCTTTTTTTTTCTTTGTTTTTCTTTTGTGATTCTAGAATTAGGAATGCACCTAGAAATTGTAGAATGACTGGTTCTTCAACCTAAAAGATGGGCAAAAGTCTTCTAATGGGTCTCTTGGTTTTGGTCTTTTCGTGGAAAACACGATAGATTACATTATAAACTCACATTCCTTTGACATAACTACTTAGTGGTTTTTTTTTTTTTTTCAATTTGACTAGGAGGACTAAAATATTTACATTTTGAGGTTGGAAAACCAAACTTGTGCTCTTTCCACTTTTATCTCTGTCTAAGCAAAGTATCTCAATCCTACTAGTAGTAGGTAGGAAAAACTCAAAAGAAAGAGAGAAGAACACTAAAAGTGTCAAAAATTATGTACGGCGTTTACTTTAATACCAAAAGTTTTTGCTAGCTGACTTAAGTATCAAATTAGAGAAAAAACAATTATTTCAGTGCCTCCAGCAGGAAATTCCCATTAAATTGATTACTTGGCCTTTATAATTAAAATTTTAATATGACTTGGCATATATTTTAAAATATCCAATCCACGTGGACATCCAAAATGACATTGCACAATGATCACTTTTTAATTGAGATTGGTACTAAAGTAATCACTTTTTAACAATGATTGGCATTGAAGTGATCATTTTTTAATAATGATTGACACTTATGTGATTACTTTTAATAACAATTGACACTCAAACAATCCATATTTACAATTTTTGACACTCAAATAAACACTTGTCAATTTTTTTCGATGACTCAAATCGGAGTTGGTAATTAAATAATCATTTTTAAAAAATAAAATTTAAGTGATTCGTTTTTTTTTTTTTAACACGTCTAGTGTCATCCCTTCTCGAACGAGGAGTCTTTGCCCCGTCTGAACCCAAACACAACACGTCAACACCCAACGCCACGAAAGCGCGTCCGGCCCCATCTTTGGAAGCAGGTGTCGCAACACGTGATCCGCATGACCCAGAAAAATTACCATTTATAATGTCGTTCATTTGAATTTAACTAGAAGAACAATCATACGAGGTATCCTCATTCAAAGCAAAATTGATTATGACCTTCTTGTCAACGTGATAAGAAACGAACACCTCAAAACACACTCGAGTCGCTCACATTGAATCCATTGATATGATTTGCAATTGATGCACCTTTGCTCATCTTCAAATTAAACAGACATTGCATCAAATAAACTTTGTTGATCACAAACGACTTCTCGTACATATTTGGCAAGGCTTGCATTAAATCAGCAGTGGTCTTCTCCTTTAAGATGTTAAACTCGACGGTAGGAGCCACCATCAGCCGAATAACACCCATAGCTCATCTATCCAGCAAATCCTAATCAACTTGCTTCATCGACTTTGGTTTCTCCTTAGATAAGGGCAAATGCAGTTTCATCTAGTAAAGATAATTTTCAATTTGCATATTCCATAAACTAAAATCATTCCCATCAAATCTGTCGAATTTCACTTTTACTTATTCTATTGCCATCAATTCGCTTCAACTTAGCCAAACCTAGCTCTGATATCAATTGTTGCGAAAAGATGAGTAATCGAACAATAATATAGACAGAAAAATAAAATAAATCAGATACTAAATTTACGTGGTTCAGTCGTAAAGACTAGGTCAACGGGGAGAGCAGCAACGAATTTTACTATAGATCAAGCGATACAAGGAGATTACACACTTGAGTCACTCAAACACTCTCTCGGTGTTTCTCAAACCTCGATTACGCCCAATAACACGCACAGTGTTTAGCCTCGGAATTTCTCAAGAAATAATCTCTCAATCTCATGAAAGAATAACACAAAAATCTTACCATAAGATTTAATTGCTTGAACACTAAATATTCTTGGATGTAATTCACAAACAAGAACGAAAAAGAAAAATCCATCCCAAGTACTCAACAACGAGATGGTACCTCAAGACCAATTCTTCATGATCAACCTGCCACAAGTCTATATACATACATATATACATATATATATATAAGTGAGACTCTTATTCTTTTGCCGACTTCTCATAGAATTCTATTTCCTATCTTAAACGATTTTATCCAAAACATATCTTTGTGTATTTTAAACAAAATCTAAATCCAAGTGAAAGTTGGACTTTTCTATTTTAGCATCCAAATTCTCCAATGTAGATTCGAATTTTGGAAAGTTGATATTCGGATATTTTTTGCTCAATTTCGAAACGTCCACAACATATCCAATTCGGAATATTCAAAACTTTTACATTGGGCTTAAGGTCGAGACATATCTTAACAATATACTTATCAAATGCCAGCCCTTTCAGTTTGCTGTGAAAGGCTCAAGTAACAACAGAAAGAACAAACCAATGCATTTAAGGTTTACACGGGGCTTATATGCAAGTGCTTTTTTCTCAATTTAATTAAGCTTTTAGGTTGGATTTTGGAGCACGTGGTCACAGGTAGATAAAAATCTTATGGGGGCACAAACCCTAATTATGCCAAATCAAATATAGGGAACTCAAAAGAAAAGAAATTGTTTTGAAAACTGCCCGATCATGTAGCTAAATTAATGAACCCTTCCGGCTGAATATTGAGGCCTGTAAAATTCAGTATACCTTTAACAATATAATTTTCTTATATCAATGGAACAAAAGGAAATTGCCAAATCTTAGGTTCCAGATGAATTTCTTAATTGGGACGACGTTACAAAAAAATTAAGTATTTGTGGAACGTGGCTTGTGAATTAATGAGGTTGTTACCGCCTGCACAAGGGGCATATGGAGACGCAACGACGGATTTCACTTTCGCTGGTTATACAATTCCAAAGGGATAGAAGCTAATTTTCAAATAATGTATTGAGTGCTTTCCAAAAGCTAAGTTGCGTGATGAGCATATAAATAATCAGTCTAATGATGCATGCATTGTGATTCTAACTGTGTAATAGACATTTTGGATGGTGTACTCAACGCACAAAAACCCCAAGTATTTCCCTGATCCTTAGAAATTCGATCCCTCAAGATTCGAAGGAAATGGACCAGCACCTTTCACCTATGTTCCCTTTAGAGGCGGACCTTGGATGTGCCTTGAAAAAGAGTATGCAAGGCTCGAAATACTCGTTTTCATGCATAATTTGGTGACCAAATTGAAGCACGAAAAGGTCATACCAAATGAGAAGTTTATCTATAATCCGTCGCCAGTTCCCGTCGAAGGTCTTCTTATTCACCTCCTACCCCACAACTAGATAGCTTTGAGCTATTTACATGATTTCACAGTACTCGTATCATAATAAGTGTGGTTTCAAGGCTTCCACTAGCAGGCGTGCAAAATAATATCTGAGCATTGTCTTTGTATGTCTTGATGTTAACTTGTGCTATTCAGCTCATAATAATTATCGTGGTGATGTACGTGTATATATATATAGATATACAATATTTTCATCTAACCTTTTCCTCCGATTCAATATCTTGATGGTGGTACTGTAGATACAGAATTTCACCAGACATAGTTTTAACTAATTTCCGTTTATCATATGGCAAAGATCAATTTTTCTTCGTATCACGCTTGAAGGGAAGTTCCTCTCGCCAATTGACTAGTAAAAGTCACATTCATATGATGGTTGAATATACCAACACCCATCGAACGTCCTATTGGATAATGCGAGGAGAGTATGTCGCATCTACTTTTTTTTTTTTTGTGGTCGGAATGTCGCATCTACTTACATTCTAGAGTGATGCATATCTTTTAACTCGCACAGTCCTCACATCCGTGTCTCAATCAATCCGCAATCATCCGCCCATGTGAATGACACATACATCAACGATTAAAATAGGTTGAGATGCCTAAGGAAGCACTATACATGATAGAGAATCCACATCCATTCTGGAGATCACAGGAGGAGTAATTTACACATATAGTAAATCTGAGAAAGTAAGTGGGGTCGATCCATCACGTTACCCACATTTACCTGTAGTTCCCATACCGCAAATTTATTAGGCCTGTTGAGCTCATCTTTAGAGTACATGAAACACGCTGTAACTTTTGAACAGATTTTATTAGATAAATTTGACTTAGCACTGCACTTTAAACTGGGATAAGAGGGGTTGTAAAATCCCGAATAAGTCATCCAATCCGAAATCTTTAGGGGTGACAAATGCAGATTGGATAAAAGTAATTAAAAGAAAAGCCAGGAAAAAAAAGGTATGTGGCAACTCACAGGCCCAATGGCGCCGCTCGTGAACTAAAAACCCATTAAAGGACCCAAAGCATATTCACATTATCACTGGAGGACAAGGGCCCGTTTTGTTAAGATGCACATGCAAATTATGTAAGGAAAATCCCATGCCAAAGAATTGATATATGTTGACACTAAATTTTACCTAAATTCTTAAAATTAAATTGCATAAAAAAATTAGGAACCAATTTGGCTCTAATAAAAATGATTTTCGCATCACTTAAGCTATAATATTATTTACATCCACTAAGTTTTAACTATATGTTAATCTCCTTTATTTTTACTGCATTTCGGATAAATAATTTTTTTAAAAAAATTACATATAAAAAAAGATAAAAGCCCACGGGGGCTCGGCGGCCCAGCCCCCATCCCTTCTCCTCTCTTCCCCCTGCGCGGGCCTGGGGCCCAGACTCGCTCAGCCTTCCCTCGGCCCGGTCCGCCCTCTTCTCTCTTCTTCTTCCTTCCTTCCTCAACTGCAACTCACGCACGCGCAGGAGCAGCGCAGGGGCCAGCGCGAAATCCGGACGGAGGGGACGCGGATCAGGCGCCTTCAGTGCTCGCTGGGTCGAGGGCAGCGCGGGCAGCCTGCCGGACGTCCAGCCAGCGGAAAGCTCGCCCCCTCCCACGTGCCGGCGGAAGGCCATCCGCGCCTATAAAAGGAGGGGGCGGCCAAGGCCCAAAAGGGGAGGTCGAGGAGAGAGAAGTCAGGGGCTTTGTTTTCAGATCTGAGAGACAGAGGGATTCGTGAGTGAGAGTGGACCGTGAGGGAGAGTCGCCGGTCGTCCGTCGCCGTCACACCCTGTTCAAGTCTAAGCCGCGGTAGATTCGGTTTAGGTTTGTCTCGTTTCTTTCCGATTTGGGGTCGGTTTCCCGAGGATCCCGGCCCGGAGACGCACGGGGCAAACGGACATAGCCCGACCTTAGGGCTCGTCCGCTGCCCGACGTCGCGAGCCGGGGAGGGAGCGCCCCCCGAACCTCCCCTATTTTCCGTGCCCTGTTTTGACCCGTTGTGGTTTTCGCCGTTTGTCTAGCACGCATGAGTCTTGTCCCTATTCGTATGTATGCTGCGGTTCTAAGGTTGTTGCTCGTCGATTGTTGTTAGCTCCGGCGCGAGTCGGGGCTCGGCTGGTTCGTTTTTGCTCCCCCTTAGCTAATGCCACTTACCTGTTCGACGAAATGCTCCAACCAAACTCGCTTAATCTTGCTTCTGTCCGAACCAACCGCTACATGTTTGCGAAAATGCCTCAACTGGATCGCAAACCTTTTCTCGAGTGTGATATGTTTCGGGAAGTGTAGGTCGTTTTGTGCATCCCGTGTTTTAGCCATTGGTGGTCGTTGAGGATCGAGCGATGCCTGATAGTTGGCATTTCCTTTGGTGCCGGGTTCATGGGACGTTGAGGGTCGATCTCTCTGGGCAGCGCGAAGTAGGAGAGGCAGGAGAGAGAAAGGGAAGAAAGAAGAAAAAGGAAAAGAAAAAGTGAAAAAATCAAAAGAAAGAATAAAAATTGAAAGAGGACAAAAGGCGGGCTAGGTTAGGGGTGTACAAAATGGACCGACACAGTGTCGGTCCAATTTTCGGTTTCTAAAATTAGTAGTGTTTGGGCAGTCCAATTTTTGGGTCCAAGAGGGAAGCCAATTTTTGGGTCCAAAAGGGAATTGGACTGATCTCAACTACAAATAATTTTTTTTGTTACTTCAAAAAAAATTTAGGAAACTGTGAACTAAATATTACCTTGTTTAATGGTATTACAAGTTACGGCATAATAACTTTTGACTTACATCACTTCCATCAATATTTTAAGATTTCTCACATTGGTCCAGTCCGATTTTCAGTCCTATGACCAAATGGTCCAATCCTTGGGGACGATTCTTAGTCCTACGACCAAACGATCCAATCCTCGGTCCCCAAAATTGGGAACCTGTCTTGGTCTGATTCTGATTCTATCTTGATATTAGATTGAATCAGAAACCGATCACTCCTAGTTTGGTGTGTGTAGAGGTGAGAAAAGACAAGGCAAGAGAGAGATAAAAAGAAAAAAATAAAAAATGGAGTAAAAGAAAAAAAAGGGGCAAATAAGGGGGGCTTATATTGAGCTGTCCTCGGTCGCGACCTTGGTCGGTTGAGCTAGATTCAGATCAAGCCAGCTTGCTGGCCTAATCCACCTAGATAAGCTTATTATATTATTATATTTTTAATTTTTTTCTTTAAAAATTCGAAAAGAAATAAGAAAATAAGAAAATATTTTTTTTAGTAAAAAGCCTAAAATTGATTTTGAGTAATTTTCTCTAAAAATCCATGAAAAAATATACTTTAAAAATTTCTAAGATTAGGGAAAGGCCCAAAGTGATTTTTAAGTATTTTGAATGCACGAAAAATCTTTAAAAAAAAATATCAAACCTCAAAGTCTAAATAAGATTAGATACCAAAAGAGCATTAATTGATTAACTGGTGTAGATAAGTCTTCGATCCTAATTTCTCCTATTATGTAGGAGTAAAATATTTCTCAAAATATTTTACTTGGATTTCTAATCAACGAACCCAAAATCGATTAGTGACAACTCATATTTGAAATTGATTTGCAAATTAAAAACTCCAACTATAAGTCGTAAATTGGTGAGTTTGGATAGCCCGGGCTTAGCATAATACTTAGCAAGTCATTGAGCTCCACGCGCTTCTGCGTAAGGGCTCTAGGGAGGTTGCTAGGGTCCAACTGAAAACGTTGACGAGCTTGGACTAGAGCTCATTTTTGGCAATCTCTTGATGGTGGAGGTATTGGGGTTTTACTCTATGCTCACAACAAATGGTTTCAGAGTCGAGGACTAATAATTGGCCTACTCCCAATGTATCAAATTTCCGACTAGCGATTGATGAAGAAAAAAAGAGAAAAATTTAGCAAATATTAAATATATTGCAAAAATCATTTACGTTAATGCAAATCTTTTCATGTAAAAAAACAACTAATATCCAATGGATACTCACAGAAGAATTTCCAAGTCAAAACTGGCTAGGAGGTTATATTAGAAAATCGTCAAGAGTTTTAGAACTAAATTAACAAAATTAAAAGTTTAATTTTGAATTAGCTGTTGTACGATAGGTTTAGGACATTATGGTAAATTATTTCCTCTTTTACTTAATGGATTGGAAGTAAGTTGCATTTTCATGATAACTTAATCCTTACTTAGTGAGAAAAGTTATGAAAATAAAAAAGCAGAATCTTTTGTTTTCTTTGCAACTTTTTATTATACTTTTGCTAAATATTTTTTTACTCATTGCTCTCCTTAATACTTGCAGGTACATCATCTTCAAAGTTGGTTTGCTTTCCATGCACTTTTGCTAGATCCATTTGCTCTTCATATTATTTTGTTTTTGTAGCTTTTCGTGACAAATATTTCGAAACAGTCAAACGTAATCTTAATCTAACATATTCCTATCATTTCGAGCAAGCCTCCAATGCATCCGATCTAATTACTTCTATCAACCCAAAATATTTTCACTGTATTTGTGAGGAGGGATTAGCAGGGAAAACAAACGGCTCAAAAAGATAATCACGTTCGGATGGATGGAAACAAATGGAGGGAAAGTGTTCAAAGACATGATGAGAGATTAGAGGGAATTGATTTGGTTAATTATATGTATATTTTAAATCCCTTCCAATCTCTCTAAATATCAAAGGTTCAGAGGGATTTGACGAGATTTATGTACTAAAAAATAGACTTATTCTCATGTAGAAAATTTATTCACATAAACAACTAATCAATCAAGAAAAAACGGATCCATATAAAATTGTAAAACACCGAGATCAATAAACATAGCGAAATTAAAACGTACCTATTTAAGTCATTGCTTCACTTGAAGAAAATAGATCAATCTGATAACCAATGATCTATCAGAATACCAGATCTTCCTCTTTATGACATATTTCGGTATAGCAGCTTTCAATGTGATTTAAAGCACATACCTTTTTATAAGCTAGAGAGGGGACCTAACCAATCTTAATTAACAGCATGTCAATTGAGCCCTTCTCATTACGAGCTTCAATTAAATACAATTGCCTACACTTTGCTGCTCAACTAGGCCCATTATTAATAGATGCCAATACCCAATTTAATCAGATCACTGTAGGGTTCAACAAATATTGAAATATCCATTAACCCGATTACTTAAAATAGAAAATTTATTAATTAATGTAAGCCCATATTATAGGAAATTTCCAACACTTTTTTCTCATCAAAATCCTAATATTACATCTATTGATGAACACATAAAAGATATTTATGTCATTGTTGAAATATTCCATATTTCTACTCACGACTTGTTTAAATTTCCATTGGAGCTTCTATAGTTTCCGTGAGATTTATGCTTGTTCGTAATTAATTTAACATTATATAATTTGTCATCACTTTTGTATAAAATGAGATGATGATATATAAAATCTGAAAATATTTTAAACCGATGATTAATCTTTTCTTTATGTGATTTGAGGACTGGGATCACTCCTAGAAACTGTAGAATGACTCCAGTTAGTCAATCTAAAAGATGGACAAAAGTCATCAAAAATTAGGTAATTTCCCATTGTTGGGAGAAAAAAAATTTCTGAACGTTAAAGTTTTTCTTTGACTCTCTTTATTATATTATAAAGATTTTTCATCCATACCTCAAAGACACGGTTCAGTGAATTTACTATTAAACGTCATGCTTCTAATTATAGTCAAATTGGTTATTATGCATTTTCCACGTTCTCGATGTTGAAGTGGCCATCTTCGATCCTCAACTAGTGGAAGACTTGGAAAGACTCTTTCATCCATTAGCTAAAATGGGTTCCATCAGTAAATGGGCCTATTGACTGCCTGTGATTGCATGAACAACTAGTGGAAGACTTGGAAAGACTTTCCAAGCCTCAAAATTTCTCCGACTCTTTTTATTACATTCTAAAGATTTTGCTCAAAGACACGGTTAAGTGCATTTACTATTAACGGTCATGCTTCTAATTATAGTCAAATTGGTTCTTATGCACTTTCCACGTCGTCGGAGTTGAAGTGGCCATCTTCGATCCTCAACTAGTGGAAGACCTGGAAAGACTTTTCATCCATTAGCTCAAATGGGTTCCATCAGTAAATGGGCCTATTGACTGCCTCTGATTGCATGAACAACAGACACGGATAATGTGCAAATGAGTAACATTATGGGCTAATTCTAACTTAATGCCGTGTCCAATGGCCATATTTCTTCCCTTGATGCGTTTGCCATCCCTTGGAACTTCAATAGTTCCTGCCAATCTTGTTCATAATTTATCTAACCATATTTAATTTTTCGTTAATCTTTTATGAAATGATGTGAAGATATATGAAATCTGAAAATATTTTCCATCTATGATTACGATATTTTCTTTTTGCAATTCGAGAACTGGGAATAGTCTTAAGAACTATAGAATGACTTATGGTCGTCAAAATGAAAGACGGGCAAAAGTCTTCAAAATCATGTAATTTCCTGTTTTTGAGAGAAGAATAGTTTCCCAACTTCAGAGTCTCTCCCACTCCTTTTTAGAAATAATACAGATTTTTTTATCCATTGCTGTCAGAGTCGAAGTAACCATCTCATATTCTCAACTAGTGGAAGACTTAGAAGACCAATGGGAGACTTGGAAGACTTCTTTTCGGCTGGAAAGACTTTGTTATTCACATTTGGAGGCTGGAAAGCCAAACTTGTGCTCTTTTCACTTTATCTCCGTCCAAACGAAGCATCCCAATCCTCCTTAGTAGGAAAAGCTCGAAAGAGGAGTCATTGCTTGTTTGAACCAAAAGCATGACTATGTCAACTACGTAGTTGAAGTGGCCATCTAAGAGATGATTATTTTTTATTTTTATTATTTATTATTTTTTGCTTTTGTGATTTGAGGATTAGGGGTACTTTTAGAAATTTCAGAATGAGTCCGGTTGGTCAATTTGAAAATATGGGCAAAGAGTCTTTTTACAGGTCTTTCAATTTTGGTCTTTTCATAAAAAATAAATGACATATTCCATAATAAACTCACATGCCTTCAACATAAATATTTTGTGTTATTTTTCTGTTTGACTAGGAGGATTATAATGTTACATTTGAAGATTGGAAAAGCCAAATTTGTGCTCCTTTCACTTTATCTCCATCCAAACAAAGCATCCCAATCCTCCTAAGTAGAAAAAGCTCGAAAGAGGAGTCGTTGCTCATTTGAACCGAAAGCACGACTACGTCAACTATGTAGTTGAAGTAGCCATCTCAGAATTGATTTTTTTTTTAAAATTTATTTTCCGATTTGAGAATTAGGAATACTTTTAGAAATAGTAGAATTACTTCGGTTCGTCAGTTTGAAAAGATGGGTGCAAAATCTTTTCGCAGGTCTTTCAATTTTGGTCTTTACATAAAAAATAAAAAATAAAAATCATGAGAGATTCCATTATAAACTCACATGCCTTCGACATAAGTATTTTGTGTTCTTTTTCTTTGTGAGTAGGATGATTATAATGTTTACGTATGGAGGTTAAAAAGCCAAACTTGTGCTATTTTCACTTTATCTCTGTCCAAATAAAGCATCCCAATTCTCCTAAGTAGGAAAAGCTCGAAAGAGGAGTCATAGCCCGTTTGAATCGAAAGCATGAGTATGTCAACTACATAGTTGGAGTAGCCATCTTAGAGTTGATTTTTTTTTTTCTCTTGTGATTCAAGGATTAGGAATATTTTTAGAAATTGTAGAGTGATTCCGGTTCATCAATTTTAAAAGATGGGTAAAAAGTCTTTTCACGGGTCTTTCAATTTTGGTCTTTCCTTTGAAAAACATGAGAGATTCCATTATAAACTCACATGCCTTGAACATTAGTATTTAGTGTTCTTTTTCTTTTTGGTTATACCTAGGAGGATTATAATGTTTACAGTTGGAGGTTGGAAAGCCAAATTTGTACTCTTTTCACTTTATCTCGGTCCTAACGAAGCATCCCAATCTTCCCAAGTAGGACATAAATGTTGACGAGCTCTCGTTTTTAGCAATCTCTCAAGGTGGAAGTATTAGGGTTTTGCTATGTGCCCACAACAAATGGTTTCGGAGTCAAGGATTAATAGTTTGCCTACTCCCAATGTATTAGATTTCTGATTGGCGATTGATGAAGAAAAAAAGAGAAAAATTTAGCAAATTTTAAATATATTGCAAAAATCATTTACGTAGTGCCAATCATGTTACGTAAAAAAACAACCAATATTGACTAGATACCCACAGAAGAATTTCCAAGTCAAAACTAGCTAGGAGGATTTTATTAGAAAATCTTCAAGAGGTTTAGATCTAAATTAACAAAATTAAAAAGTTTAATATTGAATAGGCCATACAATAGGTTTAAGACATTATGGTCAATTATTCCCACTTTTATTAATGGATTGGAAGTAAGTTGTGTTTTCATGATAACTTAATCCTTATTTAATGAGAAACGTCATGAATTTTTTTTTTTTTAAAAGATTCTTTTGTTTTCTATGCAACTTTTTATTATAATTTTGCTAAATAATTTCTTCTTTTTTCCTCATTGCTCTCCTTAATACTCGCAGGTACATCATCTTCAAAGATGCTTTCCTTTCCATGCACTTTCGCTAGATCTGTTGCTCTTCATATTATTTTACTTTTGCAGCTTTTCGTGAAAAATATTTCGAAACAGTGAAACGCGTTCTTAATCTAACAGATTCCTATCATTTCGAGCAAGCTTCCAATGCATCCGATCTAATTACTTCTATCAACCCAAAATATTTTCACTATATTTGTGAGGAGGGATTAGCAGGGAAAACAAACGGTTCAAAAAGATAATCATGTTCGGATGGATGGAAACAAACGGAGGGAAAGTGTTAAAAGAGATCGTGAGAGATCATGAAATTGTAGATGGGCGAAAGTATTGGGGGGCCTCTCAATTTTGGTAATTATTGTGAATAAAATTATGAGAATCCATTTTTGTGGACCTACTAAGCAATTATGATTGCATAGGACGGTCAATCCTGACATGCCCGAGAATTTGACCTAGTTTATACCTTGTGCATGTGTGACCATTTTTTCCCTTTAGAAATAATAGAAAATTTCCTACTTGCACTTAACTCTTAACATTATTAAAGAAAAAAAAGCCAGGGGTGCTGGTACAAATCTTGAGCAGTCGACTCATGTTCAAATTGAATGCTGGTACAAACCTGCTTGTTTAAGATCTCGGTTGAGATCCCATAGGTGACATCGCATAAAGTGGGTAAGAAGCAAGACACTTCGCTTATCCTCCCAGAACCAAAGATAAATTCGCACACGATATAAAAAGCTTGAAAAAATTACCAAAAAAGTCATGAATTTATTATAATTGTGTCAAATCAATTATAAACATTTTTTAAATTTTTTTTAGTTGAATCCTAAACCTCATGCATTTATGTAAATTCAGTTTATCTAATTAATTTTGATTGGCCGGAGCTAACATAACATTGGTCATCCTAATCAACAAGGGCGAGCCTCCTTAGCCTAGTGGGTGGCTTGACAAGGCCTCAAGTTGGGCAAGGCTCGGCCTCACCAACCAACAAGGGACCTTGCTAGCCTCGGGGAAACGTGGCCATGGCTAGGCATCTAGCCATGGCCACGTTTCCTCGAGGTTGGTGAGGTCCCTTGTTAGCCTTGCTTAAGGCTAATTGTGAGTTGATGAACTGCTAGATGAAGAATGAAGTGAAAAAAAAATAAAAATAAACATTTCGAAAAAGAATATTAAAATATTATTAAAATTGTTCGTGTTCATGCTGGTGATGTCACGTAGAACCCATTTTGTCCATATTAGCATTGACTAGTTAATCGACCAACCAAAATTGCCCGAATGAACTAAATTGGTACAAATGAAAAATATTTAAGACTCAATTAGCCAAAATAAAAAAAAAAATGTTTGGAACTGAATTGATGCAATTACAATTAATTTATGACTTTTTGAAATTTTCCCCAACAAACTTAGAAACCTATAGCTAATTGAGGTTTACCATAACCCCTTTGTCAACTCAATTTCGGTTAGAATGTAGATGAATTTTTCATGCCGTCATTAGGTTGAGTGGGACAGTGGAAACAATAAAAGATTTAAATTAATTGGGATTTCGATCAGTAAATCCAGTCTTTCTATAATTTTTACGTTGTAGTTTTATGAGAAATGTCTTTGGCGGGTCTTCGATTCCTTTGCTTCGTCACTTTCGTGTTTGAAGCTAAATGGTGTTATGGAACCAATTATGATGGGCACAGCACGGGCTAAAATGCTAGTGTTGTTATTCACGGGGAGTGAGGAATGGAAATGAAATATTGTCCCACAAAAATTACCATTTGACGTGACAATGGCCAACAATTGTTTAAAGGGGGCAAAAAAAACTCACTAGTAATTATAACAGGAGATAAAGCTCTCTCTCTCTCTCTCTCTCTCTCTTTTTTGCGAATAACATAATTACATTAAACGGAACAAGTCAAGTTACATTGTCTGAAACACATGTGCTCCCAACAGTCAGTATGCATAAGGTATTTCATAACATCTGGAAGAGAGTATCAAATAGCAAACTGACGATGTTGTTCCTTTCCAAGCAGGGCCAAAGCATTCGTGCGACAATCTGCTTCTCTGAATATGTGCTCAATTTTGTATTTCTCCAACTCCGCAAGCACTTCCTTGCATTCAGTCAAAAGAGATTCCATCAATAAATCTGCTTATGAATGTTTATAAGTGCTTGAATAACAGACATAACATTCATTTCAATGTGCGAGTGGGTAACCTTATTGGCTACTTCTAGTCTAAGGACATCACATGGCACCACAATTCTGCCACAATTCGTTCATTGTTTAGTGGAACTTCTATAATTTCCGCGAAATTTATGCACATTCGCAATTCATTGTAATGAGGCATATCTTATGATTATTTATATATAAATGAGGTGACGATATATACAATTTGAAAATATTTTAAATCAATGACTGATTTTTTTTTTTTTCATTTGTAATTCGAGGATTAGGAATATTCTTAGAAATTGTAGAATGACTCCGGTTCGTCAATCTGAAAATATGGGCAAAAGTCTTTCCACGCACCTCTCGATTTTGGTCCTTGGTGGAAAACATGAGAGATTCCATTATAAACTAAGATACCTCCGATATAACTATTTTGTGTTCTCTTTTTGACCGGGAGACTGTAATGTTCACATTTGGAGGTTGGAAAAGGGAAACGCGGTGCCCTTTTCACTTTATCACTGTCCAAACGAAGCATCCAAATCCTACTTGAACTAGATAGGAAAAGCTCGAAAGAGGAGTCTTTGCCCCGTCTAAACCCAAGCACGAGACGTCAAAGGCCGACGCCCGGGAAGCACATTTAGTCCCACCTTCGGAAGCAGGCGCCAGGCCACGTGATCTGCATGATCCTCTGCCCATTTGCGCGCACGCATCACGTGTTCTCGCCGGTCTCTTCTTTTTGTACCATCGCGAGTTACCAAGTTAGAATGCGGCTGCAAACCATAAGCAATTCAATTCCTACAGGTAACATTGCGTGAAGTTAGTTATATAATTTACGCTTACAATTTCACGGTACAATATAAGCTTCCATGGCGGCATAAATAAATATTAATGATTTTCAAAGATGTTATTTCAAGCAAAATGGCATCGCGTGGATCGCAATGCAAGTATTGTTACACAATAAGAGTGAAGAATGGAAATCGAATATTCTCACATCAAAAATTATCTTTTCACTTAAAAATTCTATTTTCACATAACGATGGCCAACAGACATTCAAAAAGGACAAAAAAGAATGACGAATACCTATATACTGGAGATAAAGTTTTTCGCGTGATAATGAAATGATTATTTCCGCCAATCCACATCCTAAGACTTTGGCCGTGTATAGCACGGGTCTAATGGGTATTCAATTTCTTTAGTGATTCTTTCTTCAATCAAACCCAAGTGTCTTTTCGGATGGGTTTGGTGCTTGAATGACCAATGAAATTTCCACGATCGAATTGCTTGTTATTGCTTATAAAAAGCTTCTCTATAGAAAACCAACCAACTCCACCAAAAAGCACAATAACAAAACAAAAATATGGCACCCTCACTATTCTTCGTGTTTTGTACATGGATTGTCCTTCTTGTGATGATTCATACTTCACTAGCTAAGCCACTATGCCATTCAGATGAGAGCTCAGCCTTGATGGAATTCAAGCGAAGTTTCAAAACCAACAGAACAGCATTTTGGTGTGTTTATCCGAAGGTTGAATCATGGTCACGAGATGGACATGAAGATTGTTGCTCATGGGATGGCATCAAGTGCGATGAGGCCACCGGTCATGTGATAGGCCTTGACCTTAGCAACAGCTGTCTATTCGGTACCTTATCTTCTAACACTAGCCTCTTTCGTCTACTCCACTTGGAATCACTTAATCTTGCTTGCAATTACTTCAACTCTTCCTCCATTCCATACGGCTTCGGCAATATTTCTAGGTTACAGTATCTTAATCTCTCCTATTTAGAATTTTCGAGAGTCCCATCGGATATCTCACGACTCTCTAGATTAGTTTCTCTTGATTTGAATTTTGGGGGGGATCTTGAGATGCCCAACATAGACAATTTTGTTCAAAACTTAACTATGCTTAGAGAACTTGATCTCTCTTTTATGAACATGTCGTCACCATTCCCTCATGTACTCACAAACTTCTCGTCTTTGAAGTCGCTTAAACTTAGATATTGCCAATTGCAAGGAGAATTTCCGGTAAGCATCTTTCAGCTACCAAACTTGGAAGTCCTTGACATTAGCGAAAATTACGACCTTTCTGGTTTTATTCCCGACTTACATTGGGGTAATCCCCTCAAATCATTGTCTCTTTCGGAAGTGAATTTTTCAGGGGAAATACCTATTTCGATCGGGAACCTTGTTTTCTTGAATGAATTATCAATTGAATATTGTAATTTCTCAGGTTCACTTCCCACTTCAATGGGTAATCTTTCTAGGCTTGCTTACTTGGATTTATCATCTAATAAATTTCATGGTCAAATCCCCACTTTCTTTGCCAATCTTACCCAGCTATCATCTCTATATCTCTATGGCAATAATTTTAGCAGTGGTATTGGGCATTGGTTTGTCAACTTGGCAAAACTCACCCATTTGGACCTTGCAGGTAATAATTCATCTCATAGCAATGTTCTTTAATGAGAGAAAATATGAAATGTCAATTTTCAATTTATAGCCAAACTCACCAACTTGTTTCTTTACATTTGACATATTGTCAGCTAAGTGGTCCTATTACCCCTTCATTTGAGAACTTGACGCGGTTGGTTTCGCTTGAACTTTATTACAACAATTTGCAAGGTGAAATTCCAAACTCATTATGGGAACTCAAGGATCTTGAAACTCTTGATCTTTATGGGAATAATTTGAGTGGCATCGTGGATTTACACAAACTCAAGAAATTGCAAATGTTATATTTGTCCTTCAACAACATATCTTTTGTCAGCAAGGCTGAAATCAATGCTACTCTTCCAAAACTTTCCATTTTATATTTAGACTCATGCAACTTACATGAGTTTCCCAAGTTTTTAGGCTACCAAAGCAAATTACAGTGGATAAGCCTTTCATACAATAAAATCGGAGGGAGTATTCCAATGTGGATGTTGAATGGTAGTAGAGAATCATTGTCCTACGTGGATCTCTCTCACAATTTTTTGACTGGCTTGGAAAATAATCAGATTGATCTAGTCACTACCCAACTTGGTCTATCTTGACATTAGTTCTAATTGGCTCAAAGCAAAACTCCCTAGTCCACCTCGATCAATAGCTCACTACAATATCTCCAACAACTTCCTCTTCGGAAAAATCCATTCTATTTGTAGTTGGAGATCCCTCATCAGTCTAGATTTGTCCAATAATAATTTAAATGGCACAATTCCTTCATGTGTGGGAAATTTTGATTCTTTGTCATTTTTGAATATTGGGAAAAATAAACTTGAGGGCATAATTCCCCGTGCATACTCAAAAGGCTGTGTGTTGAAGATGATAGACCTCACAGAGAATAGATTGCAAGGGTCTGTCCCAAGATCCTTGGCAAATTGTACACTGTTAGAGTATTTGAACCTTGCTCACAATCAAATTCTCGATGGTTTCCCTTCATGGCTATCAAAGTTGACCAAGCTGAAATCTGTTATCTTGAAATCCAATAAGTTCCATGGTCCAATAGAAGCATATCGTAGCCAATTTAACTTCAGCAATATGCATATCATGGACCTTTCATATAATAGTTTCAGTGGTAAACTTCCTTCCAAGTTGTTGCAGAGTTTCCATGCCATGAAAGAGATTATTAGTCAAGATCGGTTGGAATATATGAATATAGAGGAAGATCTTAGTTCAATCTCGCTTGGATATCAAAGAACTGTCGAGTATGCAATGGCATTGATGAACAAAGGCATAGAAATGGAATACTTGAAGGTTCCATTTGCACTTATGCAAATTGACTTCTCCAATAACAAATTTGAAGGACACATACCTGATCTCATTGGAGATTTGAAGTCACTTATTCTGCTTAACCTTTCAAACAACGTTCTGACCGGTTCCATCCCGCCATCCTTAGCAAATTTGACGTTGTTGGAATCCCTAGATCTTTCTCGAAATAAGCTCTCGGGAGAGATCCCTCAAAAGTTAGCCCAACTTACATTTCTTTCATCATTCAATGTCTCTACTAATCAACTGTCGGGACCAATACCACAAGGGAGTCAATTCAACACATTCGAGATCGATTCATTTGCCATGAATGAGGGGTTATGTGGAACTCCTTTGCCAACAAAATGCACAGCATTTGGGGATAACTTACCATTACCACCATCTGCCCAGGAAGAACTTCGCGAAGGGTCTTTGTTCAGCTCGGATTGGAAATTTGTGCTAATTGGTGCTGGAGTTGGGTTTTTGATCGGTGCTTTGTTGGGAAACTTGATCATTGACGAGAAGAGTAAGTGGTTCTTACACTGCTCCAAGAAAATGGCAAAAAGATAGAAAAGATCAGGAAGACACTGAGCGATAAAAGAGTACATGTAATCAAATGCTTATCGGACACTATCAATAATGTAACCGTTTGTGTGTTTAGTTTGTACTGTAAATAGGGAAATATAGAGCCTACAATATTCGTCTTATTGTACTATCGTTCATTTGAATTTAAAATTTGTCTTCATGGAGTGAATTGAAGTTCATATGACTTCATGGAGGGTCCAGCAGAGGAGCCCATGGATATGTACAAGCCCAGCCTCTTTCCTTCTTTGCTGCTTCTTCTTCTTCTTCTCTCTTTCGCCTCTAAAGCTGAGACTCGCACGTCATGGAGGAGGGGAGCGAAGCAGTTGGAGCAAAGAAAGGAGCACACGCGCGAAGCAATCCAACGTTTTTTCCTCTGGATTTCCTCTTGATCACCACCAATCCACTGTCCAGCACCTCCAACCACCGTCGGCCATCCCAGCCGCTTGAGCTCATTCGCTCCAGAAATAGAGCACACAACAGAGGACAGAGATGGCCAAAAGCCACCGAGACTGAATTGTTACGAACTCCTCTCATCGATTTATCTCACTTATAGGTTTCCTTCATTGATTTTAGGCCGCCGGTCGATGCCATTTGCCATTCCCGAATTGTCTGGCTCTATTCTAGTCCGTTTTGAGGCCGAGAAATCCGGAGAGTTCGAGTCTTCCTTCGAAGCTTCTTTGCTGGTGCCAACCATCCGAGTCGACACCTCTAAGAGCTCTGTTATTTGTCCGATCGCCATTTGCCTCCCGCTCGACAATGCCTCTACTTCCCCAATGCATAACGACCGGTTCTGGAGGATCGCGACACTCAACAGAGTTGATTTGTGCCAGCGCAGTATCAACTACCCATAAATTTCACTATTAAATATCCCAAATTTTTTTCTTATTTATTTTTACCATCTATACAGATATCGTATTAGGAGGCACAACATTTCAACATAATTTTCGCTCAATGCGTTGTTACATTATTTATTATCACAAACTATTGTGTTTCAAAATTACTTACAAGAGTGGCGTCTTTTGGTCAACGGTCGCATCTATTACTAAACTAGTATGTCCGCTCTGATGAGAGTTTTCATAATACACGACCATTCATGCAAATAGTGTCTTTCAATCTACTTTTGAATACGTAACTACGCGAAAATCTATCGTTTCAGTGAAATATAATCTATGGTTAGTAAAAGAAAATGCTCAATTTTTGTTATTACTAACTCCTTTTGCAGCGAGAGTTTCTCATCTCACGTATTTTTTTCCTCTTCCTAATCATTCTATCTAAATTAAGGGTTCGTCTTCTTGGTTATGAGTGAGTTTTAGGGTTCGCAAAGCATGTGGTGCTTCCAAACTGAAGCTACGGACAAGTTGGGAGAAATATATGGAGTTATATATCGCTCCAGGTTAAATTTGTCTTCTTCCGACTGTGAAGGCTCTCGGCAGGAAGCCCGTCGGCCAGCGGTGTGCAACTACGAGTTCAACCGCATCGTCGGAGAGCTTCGCAAGCTCAAGCGCCACGAGCACGCCCTCGAGGTTCTCCTCTCTCCGTATTGAAGTTATTTACATACGAGCACTTCTTGTACTTTTGCGTGGTTAGCCGCATAGAAGCTCAAATGCTTTTATATAAACGAAGAGTCGATTCTTCGGAGAAATGGAGGCTGAGCTCTGAAAGGAGAGCTCTATAGTTCAGAATTATAGGTACATCGGAGTTAAGCAAGTGACTGATACTGAGTACATTTCTCAACATGGTGGTTAAATTGATCTAGCGTATCTCGCGTTCAAATCTCTGGTTTGCAAGAGTAAGATGGACTTCCCCATCTTATTCGGATTTCTAACGGGCGTATAATATGGATTTCTAACCGGCCTATAATATGTTAGCAACAACTTCTAATTAAATCTTAAATGCCATAATAGATTGAGAAGACCAAACAAGGTAATTGCAAAATCAGAATGCTGCACGACCTACCAAAAAATATGTATTCCTTGTCAGGTTTTACTAATGATGTAAACAATGGTATACAATAGCCGGCACAATCAAACAAAAGAAAACTAATAGCATGGACACGGACAAAGAAGACGACCAATGGATTTGAGAATGGAAAAGACAACGATCGTCATTTAGGCTCTGTTTGATAATGTTTCTATTTCTTCCAATTTATATTTCTTTGCTCCCCAAAACAAAAACAAAAAACAAAAATCCGTTTGATAACGTCAACTAATTTTTTTATTCCCTTAAATAGAAAAGTAGCCGGGGCGATTAGATTTGGAACATAAATAAGGAGTAGAAAAAAATTAGTTTCTTGTTCCCAAGAACAATTTCTAAAAATAAGTCATTTTCTTTCTTTTCTTTTTTTTTTCTTTTCTTCTTCTTCCTCGCCGCCCGCCCGTTACTGCCACATCGTCGGTTGCTACCATTTCCTAGCCATTGCAGGTCACCACTGGTTGCCGGCCGTCGCCACTGTCGACTAGAGGAGGAGCAAGAAGAAGAAGAGAGGGAAAAAAAGAAAAATCTAAAAAAATATTTAAAAAGTAATAGAAATTATACGTTACAAAAAAATTTGTGGGTCATATCAAATGCATTCCTATTCTTTTTTCTATTATGAGAATAGAAATTTGGTGTAATTACCAAACGTGTTCTTTTATTCAGAATAGAAATGTTCCCCTAAACAGATATGTTATCAAACAAGTCCTTATTCTAAAATATTAAACTACCCTATTGTCTTCTTCTTCTTTTTTTCCACTTTTAGTGGCACTAGCAGAGTAAAATAATATGATAACTAATATAAAAAGAAGATATTGCAGTTGAACTTACCTTAAGCAAACTTTTAATATTAAATTAATTGGTTAACTTTGTTTTTCTTTTTTCTTTTTTTCATTAACAGAGATGGACATTAGCCATCTTGATCAAAGGAAAAGATATATAGTCACTGAAGTGGACTTGATTCTAATTGTGGTGATGAACCATTCCTAAATATTTCCTCAGTCAAGAAAGGCCTTCGATTGAACAAGGGGAGAGTAGGATTCTCAACTCTCTCGCCTCTGCGAGTCCCTCTCTACCGCCATGGTAGTGTTCTCTTCTCAACCCTAAGACCTCCATGCGAATGATTCTCTACCATCATGGTAGTGCTTCCTTTCTCAAACCCTAAGCCCTTTTTGCTTCCGTAACCTTCTTTTCCTTCCTTTTTTCTGCTCTGTAGTTATATATTATATATATATATATAAACTCCTCAATGTTGCTGGGTAGTAGTTGGAAATGCGAATCGAACAGTGGAGTGTGCCGATCTAGCCATCATTCTCCTGCTTTGGTGTGGATCTAGCAGTTTAGCCTTCGAATTATCTCTGGGTTTCTTCAGATATAGGGCGATTGGGTAAGTATTCTGTTCTGGTGGATTTCTTCAGTCGATGGCTTTGGTTATTGTGGAGAAGTAGTGGTTGATTGTGATGAGTCTTCATGCTGGTTGATCGAGTTTCTGCATTTGACGAAGATGAGTATTCTCGAGCTTCTGTGATGGTCGATTGATTGAGCGTATTTGAGGAAGAAAGGTATTTTCGATCATCAGGGTTGGTGGATCGGACAAGTAAAGATTATTAGTATTCATGGAGAGAAAAGAAGATAATGAATTGCGAGTGGCAGCACTATGTAAAAGATTGGGTTACCTTTGGTCTTAGGAAGATGTTGTCGAAGTATCCCCTGAAATTTCTCAATCAAAAAAGGAGGAATGTTCACGCACTCTCTTTGGCAAGCTCTTCTCCAAACCTAATGTCAATTTCCCAGCATTTGTAACCACTATGAAAAAAGCGTGGAAAGTTGATACTGTTATCTGTGCATAAAAAGAAGGGGTTATTTACTTTTATGTTTCAAACAGAGGAGGAAAAAGTGAGAATTATGAAGGCTTCACCTTGGTCGTATTCGAGTAATTTGCTTGTATTAAGACAGTGTGAGCCAGAAATCCCTGAGCATTGTTATGAGTTTACCAAAGCTGCCTTTTGGGTGCGTATCGGAGGCGTTCCCCCTAGTTGGAGAGTAGAGCAAGTCTTCAAAGATCTGGGAAGTAGAATCGGTCGAGTTTTGGAAGTTAGCCTTGATACTATAGGAAATCAACAGAGAGGAGGAAGAGTCAGAGTAGAAGTTGATCTGAACGCACCTTTGAAATCGGGGGCAGTACTGGATATTGGATACAAATGGCTATGGGTGGAATTCAAGTATGAGTGTCTTCCCCATTTTTGTTATTCCTGTGGGAGAACAGGACACTATGCTTCCAATTGTACTGAAATTCCTTATGAACAGTCACCTTGGGGAAATAACAAAATCGGATCACATGGGCCCTGGCTGAAATCAGAAGCAAGTGAGCATAGCCCTTATTGAGAGACTTTTTATGGCCAAATTGAAGAAGACGTTATTGTGGAGGAGATAGTACCTATGACACCATCACAATTCGGTGGTATGGAGATCATAGTTCATGAAACATCCCCTGATATACAACTTGGAGCTTGCAGCAAAAGAAGAATTGATAGCTCTCTTGGCAAAGAGATAACTCCAGTTCATGAAGGGTCTTTCCACGAAGTCACAGACCATGGCAAACTGGTTCAATGTTCTGAGAACCATAAACAAGTCCTATCAAAAGTAGGAAAAAGCAGCAAGAAGAATATGAAAGTTCAGAAGGCGAAAAAACAGAAGTGTATTACTAAAAAAATCCCCCTCATGATTGATGATACTGAATTTCTGGATACTCCTGTGAAATTGGCTGCAGAAGGACAAGGATGGGCTCTGGTGGCTGGCTCTAACAAGCCACTTGTGACGCCATGAAAATCATTAGTTGGAATTGTCAAGGGCTGGGCAACCCACTGACAATTCAAGAGCTAAAAGCCTTAACGGCTAAAGAAAGGCCCAGTGTTCTATTTCTTATGGAGACTAAAAACAAAGAGGCTATGGTGGAAAAAGTTTGCAAAAAATTACTCTTCCAGAAAATTTTCCTAGTTAATCCTTCAGGTACAGCAGGGGGTTTAGCTCTTTTGTGGCAGGAGGAAGTGTTATTGAAGGTAAAAACTAGTTCAAAGTACTATATTGATGTAGATTGTATGGATCCGGATAGCAGGCAACATATGCAAATTACTTTTATCCACGCATCTACCAATTTTGGAGAGAGACTGACCTTGTGGCAAACTTTGGGACACATTAAACCGAATAGCTCCTGGCCGTGGATCTGCATGGGTGATTTTAATGAAATTTTGTATGTGTGGGAAAAAGTTGGGAAAAAAGAAGCGGATAATAGTCGAATTGCAGCATTTAGAAATATGATAAATGACCTCTCCCTAATGGATATGGAGAGTCATGGGTGTGCATATACATGGGCCAATAATAGAGATGGGGAAGATCTTGTGAAGAAACATTTAGACAGAGCACTATGCACCTTAGAGTGGAGAATTACATTTTCTGAAGCTGAAGTACAAGCCCTTCCAGCCATTGGATCAGATCATAGTCCTCTTATTCTCCGACTCTATCCTGGGAAGACAAAGACAAAGAGGTCTTTCAAAATGGAGGTGTTCTGGACAGAGCATGAAGGGTATTATGAACTTATGCAACAAACATGGAAACCTGACTCTATCTCACCATGCACCTTTTCAGAAAAATTAAAGGAGACATCAAAAGTATTGGCAAAGTGGAGTAAAGAAAAGTTTGCCAATGCAAGGCTGCAGATAAAAGAGCTGAATATGGCTCTTATAGAGCTTACTAATCGGTATGACCAGCACACTAGTAGAAAGGAAAAACAGAGCATTATTCAGCAGATAGAAAAATTACACAGACAAGAGGAACAATTTTGGGGTATGAGGTCCCGGATTAAATGGATGCAATGGGGAGACAAGAATATCAGATTTTTTCATGCATCAACTATACAACAGAGGCAGAGAAATAGAATAACAATGCTGCAATTTGAAGATGCAAACTGGTGTAGAGATCCTATCCTAATCCGCAATCATATTCTGTCTTTTTATAAAGAGCTATATACTTCAGAGGGCCCAAGGCAATACCAACCTATTCTTACCCAATGTCCCTCACCTATAACCCAACACATGAATGATGATCTAGTGGTTGTACCTTCGCTTGAGGAGATCCAAGAAGTTGTTTTTCAAATGGGAGCACTCAAAGCACCTGGCCCAGATGGCTTCAATGGTATGTTTTATCAAAAATCATGGAATAATGTAAAAATTGACCTGCTTCAGTTAGTTCTGAATTTTTTTCAGATAGGGTTTCTTGATCCCATACTTAACCAGACACATCTCTCCTTAATCCCTAAAGGGAAGAACCCTGAAACCATCAGTCAATACAGACCTATCAGCCTATGCAACTTCAGTTACAAAGTAATTTCAAAACTACTAGTAAACAGATTAAAGAAGTGGTTACCCTCTATTATTGAACCAGAGCAGTGTGCATTTGTCCAAGGTAGACAGATACAGGACAATATCTTCATTGTGCAGGAAGTATTACACCAACTGCGCATCACAAAAAAGAGGAACAAACATCAGGCCATCCTTAAACTAGACATGTAGAAAGCATATGATCGAATTGAATGGGATTTTTTGAGGGATTGTATGCAGCATATGGGATTTTGTGGAAAGTGGATCACACTTATCATGCAATGTGTGTCTACAGGTTCTTTCAGCGTGAAGATTAATGGAGAACCTACCAATTTCTTCCATCCCTCAAGGGGACTTAGACAAGGCGACCCTCTATCACCTTATTTATTTATTTTGGTCTCTAATGTTCTCACTTGGCTGATGCATAAAGCTATTACAGATGGCAGCATCAAAGGAATTCAGTTGAACAGGTTTTGTCCTACACTATCACATTTATTGTTTGCGGATGATGTTATCTTTTTTATGGATGGTACTATCATGGAATGTCAAAACCTGGCATTGATACTGAAATAGTACTACTATGCTTCGGGACAAGCTATAAACTTAAACAAATCGAGGGTGTATTTTAGTGCCAATTGTCCCTCTACATTGAAAAGAAATATGGCAACAGAATTAAGGGTTCCGGTATTTGAAAAAACAGGGAAGTATTTAGGCATTCCCACAGATTGGGGACAATCAAAAAAAGAACTTTTTGCATGGATATTAGCTAGGGTCAATACAAAGCTTGAAGGGTGGAAAGAGAAATTACTTACTAAGGCAGGGAAGGAGGTGCTGATTAAAAGTGTTGTACAGTCCATACCTATGCATGCTATGTCCATCTTTAAGCTACCAGTATCTATCTGCAGATCAATTGAACATCGAATTGCATCATTCTGGTGGAAAAAAGATGATAAGAAGAGGGGAATTCATTGGAAAAACTGGGAGGTAATGAAAACTCGTAAAGATGAAGGAGGAATGGGTTTCAAAGATTTGATTACCTTTAATTATGCCATGTTAGGCAAGCAAGTTTGGAGGCTATCAAATTCTCCCTCTGCATTGTGTAGTAGAGTGCTGAAAGGACTCTATTTTCCCAATGGGGACCTTTGGACAGCGAGCACTGGACAACGTCCCTCATGGGGATGGCGGAGTTTGATTATTGGCAGAGACACAATTAAAGAAAACATCAAATGGTCAGTTGGGAATGGTAAATCTATTCGTATTCGACAAGATAAATGGTTGATGCAAGAGGTATGGGGTGGACAAAGCAATACAATAGAACCCCTGATGGTTTCTGAACTCATACAGGAAAATTCCAGGGAGTGGAATGTACAAAAGATTCAACAGCTGTATAACGAAAATATTGTCAATGAGATCCTGGCTATCCCACTGAACTCACTACCGCATCCAGATTATCTAGTTTGGACAGGCAACAATACTGGGAAATATACTGTTAAAAGCGGCTACAACAGAGCAATTGTAGTCAATACATAGCAAAACATAAATAAGGCCTCCTGCTCGTTTCAACCGCCACGTACCTTATGGACAAGAATTTGGAGCCTTGATGTGTTACCAAAAATCAAGACTTTCCTCTAGGCACTCTGTCAAAATGCCATCCCAACGAGGGAAAATCTACACAGAAGAAAAATTATCACAGATCTACCCTGTCCAATTTGCTGTACGAAGGTAGAATCAACTGAACATCTCTTCTTTTTGTGTAAATGGACCAAACGCATATGGGCAGATTCAACTTGTCGGGGTCTAAGTCCAACAAACGAGATTACCCGAGCAGATAAGTGGATAATGGAAGCTTTTCGAACAACTAAAGACATACCTGACTAGGAATATACAGGATTGATCCTCTGGCACATATGGAAGGCAAGGAACAGCTGGATCTTTCGAGCAAAAGCACCGAATTCGGCTGATCCACTGAGATGTGCGCAAGATCAGCACTCAATTTGTACTCAAGGGCATAAGAGAAAGAATCGACCAAACCCTAATCGCGTCTTACCTCTGCAATGGAAACCTCCGGATAGATCAGACTTGAAGTTGAATGTTGATGCATCTTGGATTCAAGGAGAGTTTCTTTGTTCTGTGGCTGGAGTTGTGAGGGATTCGTCGGGGCTGATGGTCGAGGGCTTCGTGAGCACTTCTAGGGTTTCTTCTTCGTAGGAGGCGGAACTCAACGCCCTTATCCACGGTCTCTTTTATATCAAAGACATCCAAAGGCGGCACGTGAGGGACTTCCGAAGGCAATCGCTTCGCTGGATTTGCGAAAGTGATTGTAGTCCAGCAGTTGACCAGGTAATGGGCCGGGCCGAATCTCAATGGAACTTAAAAGAAGCGGTCAGAAAATGCAAACAAGAGCTGGGCCAGTGTGTGAATGTCCAAGTGAACTGTTGTACACGCGAAGAAAACCGTGCTGCGGACTGGATTGCACGATCTCACCGCGCGAACAAGCTCCCCTTCAACTGGTGGATTAACCCTCCATTGCCTCTTTGGAACATATTATGTTTGGACATTAGTCCGCTTTTATCTTGTAAGACTCCTTTTAAGTAAGAATACCACGTCACTTCTTTTCGACCAAAAAAAGAAAGAAAAAAGAAAGGCCTTCAAATAAACAATGAACGCATATAGATCTCTTTGACAATCAACAAAGACTCAAGGAAGCAATCCTCAGTGCACATATACACCAAAACACCTACTTCAAACAGACTATTTTACTTTTACAACCGCAGATAAGTTCATTGCCAGGAGTTGATCAAGTTCTTACACAAAATTCTAGTTTCATGAAACGCCTAGTTGATTAGCCATCAATCCGTGAGAGGTTTGGAGCTGTAACATTCATGGTGACTTAATCAGTACCTCTGATAGCACACAAATCAACCAACGATATGCCCACCCAAGGGGTCGACACAAATCTATGAGTTCAATAATAAGATCTGGCAATGAGTGGAACTTGTCAATGAAATGGATATGTAAACTTGAGTAGATTGATTAGAGGCAACGGTGTTTTAGATTCATGAGCTATATCTGTGAATATTTCCAGAGAGAGAAACTCATTGGACAATAATAAGTGAGTCGCGAGAACTATCACATATGTGTCCAATATATCTGCATTAATGTGTGTATGCTATGTACTCACACAGATAACATGTGCATCCTGTTCATAATAAAGATGAGAATTGCGCATTTTATTTTTGAATTATTTGCTTTAGCACCAAAAACATTTGCAACAAATTTCCGATATCAAACAGCCCTTGACGAATTGGACATTCTATTGTAGCTTGAATAGGCAATCACCTTCACGAGGATGCTTTCCTGAGTGCCTGAACACCGACGGTGATTGAGAGAAAAGCCAACAAAGCTCCTTGTCTAGAGTTTGCAAATTCTGTCCATGTCAAGGGCCTCATGACTTGGAACAGTGCCTTCTGGAACCGCTCATTTAAGTCCTCTAATGATCCAGTGTTGTCAATTACTCTGTCTGCCTTAGACCTTTTCAGGTCCAACGGCATTTGAGCTTTCATCCTGTTCCTGGCATCTTTCTTGTTTGTTCTGTCTCTTGCCATAAGCCATCGAAGCTGAGTTTCTGGATCAACTCAGACGGCAACGATGGGCCTTTTCCACTTGCCCATCTTTGCCTCAAACAACAATGGGATGTCAAGAGCAATAGCCTTATGTCCTCTCAACCGAAGTTTCAAAATTTCTTGGAGGATGCCAGATGATATGTAAGGACCGAGCAGCCTAAACATAAGTAAGAACACAAAGCTTCAGGAAGTTAAGAAGATTAGAAGGTTTCTTCTCTTGAAGTCCAATGCAAGTGTTAACGCATCATTTAAACGAACATGAAAAATATCCAAGGGGCGTCATTGGCTTTAGAATGAATAACTCAGCCAAGACCAAGGCAATGAAGGTGCAAAAATTTCGAACTGATATCACAAATTACAGACAGCAACTACGTCCACGATGGGTTAAAAAGAACTCAAAAATTAGAATTGATCCCCTGTTTCATCAGAGCAAGAAATTTCTCTAGTCGAGCAGAAACATACGCATCTGTACTTATGCATGGTAAATTTGCCGTCGTATCCAGCATGCTTCGATGCCCATTTTGAAGCTAGAACTAGTACAGCAAGTTTAGTTCAGATTTATCATTACCTATTCAAAACCTGACGCATTGCAGGATCAGAAAAGACAAATTGGCCCAACTTTGGCCTATCAACTTCTCCATCAGCTTGTAGAATCTCCTCCCCAAACGCAGCAACGACTTTTTTGATTTTTCCATCCACCAGTCCCTTTCTTTAATGCATCTTGCAAGCACAACAAGGAATTCAAGAATTCCAAGAAGGAAAATACAGTCTTCAAGTCCTGTCAAGTGGCAAGATGCCATCCTCACTACATCGATCAACCCAATTGTTGAAACTTGCTAGAACAAGAATAACTCCCTGCGGTATTTTACCTGTACTCTCAAGCGAAACTATCTGCCCTTTGTTACATGACACGGTTTAAGGTTGCCATAGTCTATCATCTCCTGAAGGGAAATCATGAGTATATAGATATTCGCGGAAGCTTAAAG
Organism: Eucalyptus polyanthemos subsp. polyanthemos; assembly: GCA_017140185.1. Taxonomy (NCBI): domain Eukaryota; kingdom Viridiplantae; phylum Streptophyta; class Magnoliopsida; order Myrtales; family Myrtaceae; genus Eucalyptus; species Eucalyptus polyanthemos. The sequence continues at coordinate 17,615,613 of CM029460.1, read as the reverse complement.
TAGGAGGGACACTGCAACACAAAAATGCAAAGCTCCTTACGTGGAAACTATTTAGCCAATAACAAAGGCATCATTTAGCCAAAGAACAGCCCTCTCAAGTTTGCACAATGTTTCTCCTTGTTGGAGATTCCAACTTCTAGAACATTCCCTTGTTTTTCATATTTCTCTTAAAGAAGGAAAGAAATCAATAGTAAACATACTCGACGAATGTAAAATAAAACATCTACCATCCCCTCGCTGTCATATTTCTAGACGGAATTTGATGTACATATCGTGATTGATTTACAGTATTCTACCTCAGGAAAACTCTAAAAATTCCTTTTCAAAGATCACTTTAACATACGACCAAAAAAAAAAAAAAAAAAGATCACTTCAACACACCAGAATAGGGGAACATTCTTGAGGAATATAAAGTGAACCATAACTAGGCAAAAAAATCAATAGGACCAGTAATTGTGTCATGGTCAATATACATATCCAAAGTGGAAAATAAGAATCTAGGGCAGAGAATGAAGATTTTCAGACCAAAATTGAAGGGAGGATGATTTCTCAGGTTGGAAGCAAGAATCAAGGGAAGCTTAAAATGGAAAAGAATTATTAGCTGAATCAATTAGCGTTATAGCTGGGTCAATTTGCATTATTAGTTTTTCCATTTCCTTTTATAATAAAATTCTTTGGATGTATGAAAACTATAAATTGTACCTCCCATGAGCAATTATGCATTGAAAAAATGAAACAAAATCAAAGCGTTTGAGATTTCTTTGGTGGAAACATCCCATAGACATTTCAAAAACGCGTCCACGAAGGCGAAGAAACCACGTTAGAAATTCCATTCCTAACAACTTGGTATCAGAGCCGGAATCAATGGTGTAAGAGACCAACCCCCAAGACTTACAGCTACAAGTGTTGGCAGCCTTGCAGGACATTCAGCAGTGTCTAACAACGCTAGAAGGGAACCAGGGGCACGGTGGAGGCTGGAGCCAAGGCTCGATGCAGGGGTTTGTAAACCAGAACTTGCAGGACCAAGAGGAACTTGAGGAAGGTCAGGGGCGAGCGGCCCATCCTCACTGATGGTATCATCCCGATATTCCTCGATTCAACTGAACCACCAATGCAACAACCTGGATAGGGAGAGTAGAACAAATATTTCGATATAATCAAACTCCTGAAGACGAGAAGTTCATTCTTGCATCCATACATCTTGAAGGGGAAGCCCAATTATGGGTCCAATCACTACGGGCGGATGATTATCTACCATGGGAGGATTTCCGCTTCATATTTTTGGAAAGGTTCGGCCCCCCTCGATTCAATGATTTCTTTGGAGAGTTGACAAAGTTAACACAAACCAGAACTCTCAAGGATTACCAAATCCAGTTCTAACGGCTGCTTGTGCGATGCGGTATGCGACTCTTTCCAGCGAAAGTAGTAAGTTGTTTTGTTAGTGACCTTAAAGAACTTGTAAAATCTGATGTGTGAGCTGTAGGCCCAAGAACACTTTTGAACGCAATTAGCTTGGCTCGAATTTTCGACGAAAGGAGCAGTGCTTTACGAAGGGCCACAACTACTGTCCAATTCCGCTACGACCCCAACACGGGACCCCCTTACCCCCTTAGGCCCCATAGGATAACCGAGCAATGAATAATACTGGAAAGCCTAGTCCTACCATATCCCAAGCACCCATCAAGCGCTTAACATCGACAGAGGCTCAGGAACAGCAGAACCGCGGGTTATGCTACAATTGCAACGAGATTTACACCCCCGGACATAGGTGCAAGCGGCTGTTCTTAATTGAGGTTGGGGAGGAAGAATCCATGGAAGAGGAAGCGGAGGCATTCGAGGAGCAACGTGAAGCAGCAGACGCGAAAGGGGGAGACATACCTGAAATCTCGCTGCATGCAATTGCGGGAGTCACCACTCCACAGACCATGCAAGTCCGGGCCACAGTGAAGAAACAGCCTCTTGGTGTGCTCATCGACACCGGGAGCATACACAATTTCCTCAATACCACGACGGCACGCAAGTTGGCATTGACCATAGAGAAAGAACGTAATTTGAGTGTGGCGATGGCCAACGGCGAAAGGCTTGCAAGCATGGGGAGTTGTTACGCGGTGGAGGTAACCATCCAAGATACCATATTTGCAATTGATTTCCCCGTTATTTCTCTTTGTGGATGTGACGCAATACTTGGGCATCATGGCTTCGGAATCTTGGCCCGATTTTATGGGATTTCAAGACTATGGAGATGTGGTTCCGGTGTCATGGGAAGAATGTGAGATTAATTGTGGAGAAGGAGGAAGCAACGGAGATCAACGCCGAAAACTTACGTTGACAGATTGGGCAATCATGGGTGCATGGTTTTTTGCTTCGGATAGAGGCTGATTCGGGGGTGGCAGCGGACCAAAAATCCACCGGCAAGACCGACTCAAAAGTAGGACAGAACTGAGAATGGTTCGAGAAGGAGTATCCCACGGTTTTCATGGAGCCCAAGGGTCTCCCACCGTCACAAAGCCAAGATCACCGCATTACTATGGCGGAAGGAAAGGGTCACGTCTACGTGCGCTCTTACCGCTACCCTTGTTCTCCAAAAACAAGAGATCAAAAGATAAGTTGGTGGAATGCTAAGAAGTGGAATAATTCAACCAAGCAACGGTCCGTATTCTTCTCTCATGATTTTTGTCAAAAAAAGGATGGGACATGGCGTTTTTGCGTTGACTACCGCGCCTTGAACAAAGTCACGGTAAAAGATAAGTTCCTGACACCCTTAATTGATGAATAAGTTCTCGATACCACCTCCAATCCCCGTCGGCCATGCCGGCCACTCGAGCTTATTCGAGAGGCTTCTTATAGAAATTGAATGCATACACGTTTATCTCATACTCAGATCGTGATACCTGCATATGTTTCGCCAGTCTTGCTTCCGGTTCGTTTTATTTTAAGTCATGACCAAGCCTTCGAAGTGACTATCGCTTCGTTTTCTGTTTCTGAGCTCCGTCTCTCCCTCCACCCCCCTCCCCCTCTCTTCCCCCCCGGGAGCATTATGGTTGGGTGCATCTGTGGCGGCGACGGATGTTTGTATGGATTGACGTGGTGACTGGAGTTGATCATTGGTGGAGCAAGATGTGTTTAGCCCTCTGTATGAAGCTTGTAAATGTCATTCTTGGGCAAAATGCTCGCGGGCTTTTGTTGCTTAAGGCGAAGGATGGACATCAATGGTGACTGTTGAGCTTTTAGGTTGAACAGCTTGGTCGTGAATGGTAACGGAAGAAGACCAGACCAAAGCTTGTGTGTTCAGGAAATAATGGAGGGAGAGTAAAGGTAAGGAAAGAGGAAGTCAGGGAAATCTGCAGAAATGCATGTTCTGGAAACGAAGGACCGAGAAGGAATAATGATAATGACGATGATGATGATGATATTTATAGTAAAAATAATAAAATGATAGAATCACAAAAGCCAAAAGGGCCATGCGGTATCATTCAAGAAAAGAAAGTTTCATAAGAAATTGACCGACTTTTTTAGCAGGTTAATATTGCTATAAGAGTAATACTTAATAATTCGAGAAAGAAGGAAACGAAATATATATGTGATAGACATAGTAAGCTATCTTTGGATTGGTAAATTTGATTAACGATTACTGGGTTTTTGCTGATTTCACGTTCAAAGTACTGAATTTTGACATTTTTTTAATTACCAAGCGTGGTAATTGATTGGCAAAATTTTCAAGTTCGGAAATCCCAAATTGTTGGGTGCCAATATGCACTAGTTGAATTTTGAGGCCACTAGAACTATTGGCTAAACTATTGTTCTAAAGGGAGGGAATAATTACCCAATCAAATCTAAATCTATTATACAAATGCCAATTAAATCATAAACTTTTCAATTTTATTAATGTGTCCTAAACTTGCACACAAAATTTTAATATTGTCCTTATGACCTATTGGTACTAGGAATTGCTGACGTAACATCTAATCATTGCCGATTGTTAGGCATGCCATACTAATGTGAACAATTTTACTTGTGCCACATCAATAATTTTCAGTGGCAATTGGCTAGAAGGATTACACTAAGATTTTGCGTAAAGATTTAGGATTACATTAGCAAAATTGAAAAGTTTATGACTAAATTGACATCCGTATAATAAGTTTATGATGGAATTGGTAATTTTCCCAATGCATTATTAATTTTGAACTTGCTTTCATTATGCACATAATAAATTCCAACTTTAGCGAGGTTTATTCTCATTCTTGCTCTTGCTCTAGTATTAGCTATGACAAGAATAGGATTGGTGGGTGATATAAACAACTAAAATACTTAAGAACGTTGAAGCTATGTTCTTTCAAAAAATAGTATATAAAATCGTCCTTAAAGTTTTGTGTAATCTAGTGGGCAGTGACAGTTTTGGACGCACTCGAAGTACTTCCATTTCAAAGGATAGAGAAGTATTAAATGATATTTTGTTTGCTAATGATTTAATAGTTGAGATTTAGTGGCCGTAATGGGCCAATTCAAAGGATAGTTGGGAGTGGAATTTTTAATTCATTGGGAATGGACTAAGTCTGTTTAATAATGAGGTATATGGGTTGGTTCTATACTTAATCTTCAGTGTTGATCGAAGTTAATCGAATGAGACCAGGCTTGAGAATCTAGAGTCACTCAATAAGGTCATAGTCCGCTATATATTCTTCTACCTCTATCAAATATTGGCATTTCAATCATTTGTGTAAAAATGTTTATACATATTTATTATTGGATAAATGATATGTAATTTTGGAATTATTTGAGAATGAGATAATCGTATATTACTTATATTTTCTCTTAAATTTTGAAAAGGGTCCTGAGTCTACCAAACATTAATCAGTTTAAATTAACTGGAAGAACGATCATACTAGGTGAACCATTAGACGTGAAGACACAAGAGCAAGGCCAAACAATCCTCATTCAAAGCAGAACTGATTCTGACCTTCATATTAACGTGATAAGTAGCAACCACCTCAAATCACACACTCAATTTACCAGCAATATCTTACGCTTAATGGCCTTCCAAAAATCAACTCGAATGTATGCAATCGGCACGAGCAAAGAGGGGATAACATGAATCACTCGAGACCAAACATAAATTTAGCGATGAAGTCAACGGTCGAAGTGTACACCAGCAATAAGACGGAAACGTCCAGAGATCAAAACTGGGGACACCAGACCTGCATTGACGAAGGTAATCAAAGGAGCACTCTTGATGGCTCTCGGTTTCAACATGGAGGGGAATACAAGACTTCCAAATTCGAAAATACTTCTACACGAGTCTCAGTATACTGAAAAATGACTGGGAATTGAGGAAAACCATCAGACACACAGAAGACAATCGAATAAGAGACTAGATGCAAAAGATACAGGGAAGGAGTCACGGCCAGATCAATATAAAGGCAATGCAGCACACTCGAGGTCAACGAGACAGCCTTGGACGCAACCGGTTTTCACTCCGGCGGAGCCAAAGGCTCTTGGTCTCTACCTCACGAAAACAGAGTACGAGGCTTTAACCTTGAGTAAGAGCAGTGACTGGACGTGATGGGCGAGTGGATCGGAAGGAGGAGGCCTCTGAAGTGGCGAAACCAAGAATTGGAAGCGGTGACGAGAGAGTGAGTGAGAATCGAAGGCGGCAACAGTAGCGACCGAGAGCAGAGACGAACGGAGTATGATTGTGGAGGTGAGGCTCGATGTACCGTGAACGGTTACAGTGACAATCGGCAGACAGAATGGAGAAGGAAAAAATGAAGATGGAAACCAGAGATGCTGGAGGTTACAGTAGCCGGAGAGTGGAGGGAGGTTGGACGGTGACGCGGTGGCCGGAGGTTGAAGGTGAGGGAAGTGGTGGTTGGCGAGGGCACGAGCTGGAGATGAATATGTCACAGAGGAGAGAGTAGAGAGAAATTATAAGGCGAGGTGTACAAGTGAGATGAGGAGGGTGTCGACTTCGTGGGCCGGGCCGAACCGGGCCTCCAGGTTCGAACTCACCTGAATATTTCATAGATTCTTTACCAGGCCCAGGTGGCTGGGGTGTCGTGAAATTATGCTTATTGGGCTCGGTTCTTGCTAAAAGTTCAATTGAGCCTTACTGCGGATGTCAAACTGGACTGCGAAAGGTGACCGGCTCTTGATACTTCGTTTTTCAAAATTTTAATTATTGGGCCTGGGATATCAAAATCTTATTGTCTCTGATATGTGCATTAATCTTCTTCGAAAAATGTAATTGGAATCATTGGCAAAATCCGGATGCCGGTCAATTTGTTGTTGATTCGATCATGTGAAATCATATACACTTGCAGGAAGATATGGCATCGATGTTAATATCAATTTATCACCAAATAATCACAAATTTCAGTCTTAAATGCTCCTGAATCAATTCTGAATGTTGCTGGGTGTTAGTACCCACGCATCAATTGGAATGGTTTTGGCTTAGTTTAGTAGTTCTATGAATTGTCTAAACGTAGTGCCAATGTGAGATTGATTATCTATCCAGTAACCGCATGTTCGCAGTTCATCGGCATGGGTAATTTGTTGATTTTCAATGTTGGACATTGCTGGAAAATGCAATTTTACTCTGAATTTGAGTGCGTTTGGCTTAGTTTGTTTATACCTTCATTCACCAGTGATCAGGGGCTAATGTATTATCAATCTCAGCCTTCCGAGCGTGTTTAAAGGTCACTTGTCCTGAGAATTGCCAGAAATGCATGCTAAAATTTAATGAGGGTCTCGGTTTAGGCATGAATTCAAGGAAATTAATTGAGATAATTCGAGGTTAAATTTCATGATTCATGCGAATACATTGGTATGCAATTCATTTCCAAGGCTTTCGGTTGGATCGAATTTCAATTGAATAGGTAAATTGTGGGTTCCATGTGTCGAATGTTGCTGATGGTTTCGATTTACGCTTTGATCTTGGAAGAGATTGCGGTGATTTAGGGGTTAAGTTGCTAGTTCATGTACGTGCATACGCAAAAGGATCCACTTCATGTCATTTTAATATTGTTTAGTGTAATTTCCTTTGCATAAATAGTTAGGTCCGCATATGATAGTGCACGAATTTAGTTTACTGAGTTTTAGGATGGTAATAAAACAAGAATCCTTTTAGTAAACAGCTCTCTTTTAAGTCTCTTTATGATTGTGGCGCCCTTAGCTTATGGGGGCTCATGTTCCAGGCCCTTATTAACAATCCCATATATATTTTGTATCCGACATTTTATGGGGTGTATATTCTCGTACTTTACTTTAATACTATTTTGTTTTGAAGTGTTGATTTCATTGTCTTGATTTGGTGCGTTAGAAATCATATAATAATTCAGATTTGATCATATACAGTGATCAATTTCATTATCTTGATCCAAAAGCTTACTTCAATCTAAACAATTTGTTTCATCCAAATAATTATGTTTACTCCAAAAAGAATCCCATGAATGGTGGCATTAAAGAAGAATACCATGAATGTGAATTCGGTGGAATAGGCGGCATCTCCATAAAAATAGTAGAGAGAAGCAAACACAAAGAGAGGGGAACATCGACAGACGGGTTTAATCAAAATGTCTTTGGTAATGCACGTCTAGAACAGACCACAACCACTCTCCCCTCATCTATCAACCTCCATCAACAGGTCAAGCCACAGTCGACAAGGTCATATCCGATCGCAATTCTCGTAGCAACCCCAACTGCTCGTGACCTGGTTTGCACATATAGGCCGGCAGCTCTGGACGCCACTGGTTCTGTCGTCACATTGTCCGTTAACGACGTCGTTGTCACAGAAGCTTGCGCATCATTTTGTTCCTGACTCAGCGCACAAATAGTCACTTCGTTATCCATCTTTTTTCATCATGGATTCAGACGCCGATCAATAAGCTAAGTCAATCATAGTGGGTGTCATTAGAACCGCTCTGTAGAATCGATCTCTGGAACCGGTCTATCCAGCATTGTTGCCTTTCGCAACCATGGACATAATGCCCCATCCATTGCCATTGGTACATTCGATTTATTCACCGTCCAGTCGCCATCCATCTACATTGCATTAGGGTTTGGGTAAAATTGGGTTGAGTTTATTCATTATTGAGTAGGTTTTAAAAAAAAAAAAAACTTGTCTTCTTTAATAGCTTCCGATGAAAACATCTTCAAGCATGTTCACGGCAAAGAATGGGATATTGCATGTTCTTTAAATTTATAATTAATGAGAAATCTCATGTCATATTTTGCTTTAGGAAATCGCATATTCTTTTTCTCGTTAAAAACCAAATTTATGTTTAAGCATAGTCATTAATTTGCATCATCTATACATATTTCGCATGTCTAGATATGTTTCATACTCTACTTCCAACATGATAATTGCCATCCTAAAAAAATTGGAATTTTCATGAATCATCGTTTTCCTGCATATTTCTCATTATTATTTGATTGAAACTTTTTGCACTTGAAATCCATGGAACACATATAATAAAATAAAATAAAAAAACTAAAAAATCGCATCTTAAATGATTGGTAATTTTAGAATGCAATGTGCATTGCACATTTCGTTTGGGCAGGCCTTTGAGCCTACAGGTCGGATAGGATCTTCAATCTTGTCTCATGCATTGCACATGGTTTATAAAATATAATATATGATTTCATGACATGATTATCCAAATAAAAAATTCATGTTTCTAAATATGAAAAATAGTAAATCATTAATAAATATTAAGGATCTGTGGCATTATATATATATATTATAATCATGGCGTGAGAATCATATGTTATATGCATTAAATCCAGGATTTACATTGCATTCTTACGGGTTTCCTAATTTAGAATCTCATATATTGATGCATTGGAAATCATATAGCAATTACCGACCCAAAAAAAAAAAAGAAATCATATAGTAATTTAAGAAATCGTGATGTTTAGCTCGTGCATGACTAGGATTTAATACACGTTATCTCCTAGTTAATTTAGGTCACCATTATAGATTTAGGAGAATTTCCTATCTCTAATTCATCAAGAAAATTCCAAAAGTATTTCAACTAGATTGCATTTAGGTGCAGAATTAATTCATAATTAGTTTTATAATGAACATGTTACATATCGTACGTCACATAGAGATTGCATGCTTTCATTTAAATAGCATTAATTAATTAGTGCATCTCATCGCATGTAGTTCATCATTAAAAATAAACACCAAAAATAATTAATTGGCATTGCATTTTATGTATTAATCTAAATTATCTCATATAGCTTTAATTATACTTATGCGCTTTTAATTTATCATCATTATCATTAAATAATAAGAAAAAGAAAATGATAGTCTAGCTCGCATATTATTTTTGCATCATCGCAAATCATCAAACTTGCATAATCATATTCGCTTTAGAAATCATATTTTGGACATGCACACATCATTGTTTGCCTGTTCAGTAAATTCTTACAGAACCCATGTTTCAATGCGCGATAAATAAAGATTCGCTTTTGCTTGCTCATGCGTTACGGATTCTTCAATCTTTTCAGTAGTTTATTTATTATTTTTCTGAAAAGAAAATATTATTTAATTACGGAGTGTTACATTAATATTTGTGCACCAACATGATCACTTCTCATGTGTTAATGACATAGGATGAAACTAACAAATACTGCATGCAAAAACATTATTAAAAAAAAAAAGGAATTGAAATGGCATTAAATTAATCTAGTGTAAAAGTAAGACATACTCTTGTATCTTACTTGGGTGTCTAATAGACTTATAATTGATTAGTGGCAACTCCAAAAGTAATTTTAAATTACACAATTGAATTAAGGACCCAAGTTACGATTAGTGTAGGCTTGAGAGAGATCGTGCTAGACAATGACACCATCTCTTTCGAGAACAACCATTCATGTTTGTTTAGTAATCCATTAGTTTTCCTCAAGGAAGGGGGTGACCGGTGCAATTTCAAGTAATCCACCATCATGGGTGCTAAACTGATAGTGTCATTTTTCAATGGGAGTGAAGAACAAGAATAAAATTTTCACGCATTTATATTAAGTTTTGGCGTGATGAAGGACAACAAAAGTTCAGAAAGAAATAGGAGAATGATGGATACCTACTTACCAAAGATAAAGCATTCAACAGAATTATATTAAACAAAACAAGTCAAGCTTCATCATCTAAAATGTACTCCGAGTGGAGTCTACATACAAAAGGTCTTTAATAACTTCTTGAACAGGGAAATAGATAACAGACTGCAAATATTGTTCCTTTGCAAATAGGGCCAAAGAATCCGTGTAAATGGGTAACATTATTTGCTAATTCTAATCTGAGGTGATCTCTTAGCCCCATGTTTCTGCTGCAACGTTTCCAGCATCTGTTTAAACTTCTATAGTTACTGAGAAATTTATGCTCGCTCGTATTTTATCATAATCATGTATATTTTGTCATTCTAAACTCAGAGAAGATGATATATAAAATAAAAAAACATTCACTAAGGATAATTACAATCTTTTAATTTTGTGATTGCTGGACTGCTTATGCCGTTGGAAACTTCTTACTCGTCAATCTAAAAGATGGCAAAAGTCTTCCCAAGTTTGGTGCTTTTGTGGAAAAATTGTGACATCATTTATGAGAACCGTCTGTGCAAACTATGGCTGCTCATGCCGGTGGAAAAATTATGACATCATTTATGAGGACCATCTGTGCAAACTATCACGGCAAGCCACCCAATTTGTACCTTGTCAATGTATGACCATTTTTTCCCTTTTGAAAAAAAAAAGGTGCCTTTTTGCTCGTAACTCTTAACTTTACTTTAAAAATAAGCAAGGAGGCTTAAGCAATATGTTAAAATTGCACAACATTTACGGCAAGACATATATAGTATTTATGCCAAAGAATGATCAACTTTTAGTCATTATCAACAAGTGATAAATTTAATTGATGAGAGCAGAGATTTGCCTTTTATGAACAAAATTATGATATTATGAGAATCGACAACTCACTAGTGAAGTCATCATAACACAATATGAAATTGTTAACGAGAACCTTGAAATTTCTCAACAAAGTTATTGATATCAACAATGAGCAATCGACATGAAGATGATTGATGGGTGGTTATGTCCATATCTGTTTAATTTAGATTTGTGTAACTTCTTTTGAATAAGTGTTCGTGAAATAATTTCCAGTAACCACCGGTAGGATTAAGGAGTTATTTGTTCTTTCAAATTTAGTAATCATTATGTTTAAATGCCATTAATAAGTTATTTGTTATTTGAATTTCAAAGTTGTAACTGCTATATGTAACTGTTGATGGTGAGTTATAAATAGCAGCATCATAACAACATCCTACTCTTTGTGAAGGTTTTTGAATCGATCATAGAACTCAACATTCTTGCAAATTAATCTTTATCTTTGCTTTTCTGTACTTTGTCTTTCTCGTAATTTAAATATCTTTCAATTCCTGTACTTTAGCCGTAATTCTATGTCATTGCTGATTAAATTTTCACATTGTATCTCTCTATCATTTCCCTTTGAGTTTGATTAAATTTCAGCGAAGTGTTTTGTACTTCGTGGAAAAATCATTGAGACTTCAAACCAAAATTGCCACAGAACCCGTCTTCTATTAAGATCAAAGAACGAATTTCGGCAAAAGATATTCCATCAACGATCCAATTTTGGTGAAACACAGAGTACGTTCCATATTTAATTATCACTTCATCAGCAACTCAGTTTTTCATGTTAATTGGATATTCATTTATAAGAACCTATGGAAACATTGACCCATCAAGAAATCAATCGGGTAGATCAATAAAATATGGCTGTTTATTTGCACGCAAAATGTTTATATCTTTACCTTGTTTGTATGAGGCAATATCTTGAATCACATTCGGGCCAAAATTAAATTTGCTCCTTTGTTCTGATGGGCAATATCGGTGTTTCATAGATGCTTTGCTAATCCAATGTGTCGCATCCACAAGAGCTCAGCCATAATACAATTTCCTTTTATCCTAAACATGGTTGTCACTTGTCACTTGGTGGAAATGGAGAATAGTGCTTGCGGGAGGGTATAGAGTGGGACGAATTCAACAGTCACATTGTTGGCCTAAGCCTCAATGGCAACCGTCTCTCAAGCACCACTAGTTTTTTTTTTTTTTAAATTTACTCTGTCGTGTTCATCTTCTGTTAGAACTTCTATAGTTCCCAAGGGATTTATGCGCTTGTGTAATTTATCGTAATCATGTATATTGTATTATTAATTTTATAGAAAATGAGGTAATGATATACAAAATCTGAAAATATTTATAATGGAGGGTTACCATCTTTCCTTTCCGTGATTCAAGGACTCCGAAAACTCTGAAGGAATGGAGAACGACTTCTGTCTGTTAACGTGAAAGATGGACGAAGGACTTTTCGGTGGCCGACTAAATTTATTCTCTTTGTGGAAAAAATATGAGATGTCATTTAAGAGGACCAACTACGCAATTATGACTGCACATGATCCACGGCATGCATGAGAATGCGATCTAATTTTTCCCCCATGGATGTGTGACCATTTTTTTCCTTTTGAAAACTAATGCCTATTTGCTTATAGCTTTTAACATTGCTTTAGGAAATAGAAAAAAGAAAAAGCAGGAAGACTTAAGCAATATGTTGAAATTGCAAAACATCTATGGCAAGACATACATAAGTAGTATGATTGATCTTAATCATCACTTCATTAGTAAGGTTTCCCATATCGATCTTTGATTTATTCATAAGAAGCTATGGGAATGTCCATCTATAAAAGAGTCTAGCAGCTAGACTAATTGAAGGTGCTTGTTATTTTTACCCAAGATATCTAGATTTTTCAGTTGTTTGTATTATGCGATGTCTTGAGTCAGATTTCGCATCCAAAGTATAATTGCCTTTTTCATCTAATTGGAGGTAGGTCATTGATACTGAAACTGAAGAATTCATAAGTACTTTCTTAGGCATTAGAAGTTGTGAAAAAAAAAACCTAGTTATTGGAATTTTATCCTCACATTTCTCGTCTTTCCCACCTTAATTGATTTCTCTTCACACTAGACTAGATAATAAAAAAAGGGGAAAAGATTATGCTACTATTGTCGAGGCCAACAATGCATGTATTAAACACCGAGATTAAAATGACCCAAGTATAAAGCATACACACTAATGACGGTGACTTTATGTTGTCCTTTATTTGTTATTTTCATGTTCGTTATTAGAGCATGTAGGTCATAGAAGAGCCGAAGGAGATGGTGAGTCCACAGCGCCGTGTTTCTGCCGCAATATGTTCGTCATTTGTTGGAACTTCCATACTTCTTGAGAGATTTATACTCACTCATGATTTGTCATAATCATGTATATTTGTCATTATAAATTTGGAGATGATATATAAAGCTAAAAATGTTTTCAATCGATAATTATAATTTTTTAATTTTGTGATTCTGGGACTATGTATACTATTGTAAAACTTCTTATTTGTCAATCTAAAAGATGGAGAAAAGTCTTCTAACGGGTCTCTCAAGTTTGGTCATTATGTGGAAAAAAATATGAGATGTCATTTATGAGGATCAATTGTGAATTGTGATTGCACATGAACCACCAATCACAACATGTGTGTGAATATGACCTAATTTGTAACTTGTTGATGTGTGACAATTTTTTTCCCTTTTGGAAAAAAATGAGTATTTGCTTACAACTCCTAACATTAATAAAATAAAATAAAATAAAATTGCAGGGGCCTTAGGCAATAAATTAAAATTGCACAACATCTACGGCCAGACATATATACATCATACATAGAATCAAGCGATATCTCAGATCAAATTACAAAGAAAGTAATTTTGTTCCCTTTGATCTGATCGACGGTAGGTTATTGATACTGAAACTGACAAGTTCATAAAGAATTGCTTTCTTAGACTAGGTCTTAGAAGTTGTGAAAAAAAAAAAAAACACTTAAATTTTGGCAGCCACGATGATGACCCTCTACTTTCGTGAAGATGGTTGGTCATCCATTGGAAAATAGTCAGCCCGAAGGACTCGGACACTTTGCCTTTTGTCAACCCCATGTGTCCTTTTCACATAAAATTATGGAGTTGCTAATAAGAAGCCCCAGAATTCCTATCCACAAAAATTGCTATCTATAAAACCGAAGGCATTTCGATTTCATTGGCGCTACACATTGGTAACATCAATATCAGCAAATTGACCTCTCCAATAATGAATTTGAAGGACACATACATGATCTTGTTGGAGATTTGAAGTCACTTGTTTTGCTTAACCTTTCAAACAACATTCTCATTGGCTCCATCCCGCCATCCTTAGCAAATCCGACAATGCTGGAATCTCTAGATCTTTCACGAAACAATCTCTCAAGAGAGATTCCTCAACAACTAGCACAACTTACTTTTCTTTCATCTTTCAATGTCTCTCATAATCAATTGTTGGGAATAATACCGCGAGGGAGTCAATTCAACACATTCACGATCGATTCATTTGCCATGAATGAAGGGTTATGTGGAAGTCTTTTGCCAACAAAAAAAAAAAAATGCACAAAGGTTGGGGGTAACTTACCATTTCCACCATCTCACCAAGAAGAAATGGGTGAAGAGTCTTCATTCAACTTGGATTGGAAATTTGTGCAAATTGGCATTGGAGTTGGGATTTTGATTGGTGTTGTGCTAGCAAACTTGATCATTGACTAGAAGGGTAGGCGGTTCTTACACTACTCCAAGAAAATGGTGAAAAGATGGAAAAGATTGGGAAGGCGATGAACAACAAGGAGTTGCACATGCAGTTAGATACTAATGTAACACTTATCAATACTGTAATCTTTTGTGTTTTTATTTTGTACCAAAAAAAGGTGAGAGGTTCGTTGGATAAGAGCTCCATTGATCCTTGCCCAAAGGTGAGGGTTTCGAAACCTAGTGGAAGCACTTGGTGTATTAAGTGTGATGCCAAGGTGGTGGGCCCTCCACTAGCGTCACCCCAAGTTTGCTTGACCGGCCGTCAACTGTACGGGGTTCCTAGGTCATCATAAAAAATAAAAATAAAAAGGAAAAGATAGAGCATATCATGTTTCTCTTATTATAATATTGTTTATTTGAATTTCAAAAGAGCGGTGCTATTTCCACCCCTTAAATAACTAAATCTACCTCCATTACACTAAAAAGACAAAATTACCCCTAATCCTTCAATTGAAGTTTAATGTGGTGGTCTCACTCCTTTGTTTTCCATTTTTTTTTTTTCTATTTTGCAAGTAACCATAATTAAACATGTCACATGTTTTGGATTTTAACATATTAAAGAAAAGTGTATTCTTGGATATTCTTATAATGTTTTGCGTGTTTCCACATAAAATTATCTTACTAATAGTAAGGAAAAATGACATTCTTTGATATAATATAAAAATGAAAAGTCTCTTCTTCATCATTGATCTTATAACAACTTATCTATTTTTGTACCTCTTATTTTGAAAGCTCACTTTGTTGGTGAACTGTTCATTAAGTTCATTAGTATCAAGTCTCTTTATCTAGTAGATCAAAGAATTTATCTTTTTTCCTTATTATATTGACGGATAATTTTATACAGAGCATGTTAGAAGTGAGAGGAATATTTAGGAATACACTAAAAACATTATGCACAATGAGATATCTTGATTTTCTTTTTTTTCATAAACAAGACATAGATTATATTACTTTTTGTCAATCCAAAATAATGATATTTTACTAGCATTTTCAAAAGGAAATTATTACTTTATCCATACATTTCATCTACTTAACAATTTAACCATAAATTTGATTGACAATGCAGAAAAGAATTAGATTTGCTGGAAATTCTCTTTTTGACAAAACAAATTTTTATGGGACTAATATCTAACCATAAATATATATATATATATATATATATATATATATATCTATATATATAGTGTCTTTAATATACATGAAAAATTCTCGATAAATGAAAACTAAATATATATGAATTTCTTAATAATGGCAAGTAGATTCTACATAAATATATAATAAAAAAGGAAAGTAAATAAATTTGAGACCACCGATTTGAATCACAATTGAAGATAGAGGGCAATTTTGTCTTTTTATGAAAATTGAGTAGATTTAGCTATATAGGGGTGGAAATAGTGTCACCCTTTCAAAATTGTCTTCTTTTCTATTTTAGAAATGAATAATTATTGTCTTTTCTCATGATTTTTTAACCTTCATATGTTTGAAAGAACTTGTAAGAGTTGATTTGAGCGGGCATAATATCAACTAACCAAAATTTTCAATATGATGTGTTTTGAATTTTCTCTATACAAAGGTCATATTATGAGGCACAACAACTCAACTTAATTTATGTTTTTACGCTCAATGTGTTGCCGTATTATCTATTATCATAAATTATTGTGTTTCGAAATTATTTAGTATCTTTATTCATATAAAATTTGCATTTTTTTTTCATGATACATGACTATTTGTGCAAATAGTATTTTTCAATAAATTCTGAACTAATAATTACGAGAAAGTCTATGGTTGCAATAAACTACCCTCAATGGTAAGTACAAGAATATGCGCAATCTTTGCATCTTTTTGTTTCCCTTGTGTTAACTTGTTGTCTTAAATATGTTTTCTGTTAATATCTCTTTTTGTAATGAGTTTTTCCCACTTCTTGCCAAAAAGAGTCAGTGCTTTCATAGATTATTATTTTTTTTGGACAGAAAGAAAATAACTATTAACTGGAAAAGATATTACAACTTGTAGCTAATGCGTTCAAAAGAAGAAGATCAAAGAGAGGAGTGGAGGAAATTCGGCCCAACTAGGTAGAAGACAGCCCTTACTATTGGCTTTTGTGGCCCAATCTACCGCGAAATTGGTCTGTCTCTTGCAAAACCTAAATTAGAGATGAGAAAAACGGTGAAAGAGAGCGGCAGCTTCGGCGATCAGGGAGTGTATCTCCCATGGAGGATCTAGCTTGTTGTTGATGGAGTCAACCAAGAGAAGACAATCTGAATCAATCTGAAGATGCGCTTCGGTGTTGCCTTGCTGCAATAAGTGATGTAGGGTATTTATCAAAGCTTGTATTTCAATTTGCAAGGTTGAAGAAGTAGGTACAGTCCTAGTAAACCCTTCTCGCATTTTCCCAGAGTGGTCCCAACATATAACTGCCACAGATCCTTTTATATTGTCCATGATATAAGCCCCATCAATATTGATCTTCAATATACCCTGATCAGGGGCCTGCCGAAAATTGTTATGGTCGGAGGGGTTGCAACGTGGCCCGTTCGAGAGATGGAGGAGGTTCTGAGCCGTTTTAACTTGAGTAAGAGCGGCTTCAACAACAAGGATTGGATCTGGTCGTTGTCTGCAAAAAAACGGACCTGTTCTGAGCATTTCCAGATATGTTAGAAAACCACAGCAATAGTTTCCAAATCAGGTGAGTTTTTCCTCTGAATGATACGGTCTGCTATCCACTCTTCCACTCTATGTATTGTTGTTGTGACGATGTGTATGTGCATACTAGGGTGAGCCTAGATTCTATGAGTCCATGGGCATAGAAGGAGATGTTCAATTGTTTTGGGTAGTTGTTGATGGCATAATGTGCAAATTGGATCAATACTGATCCATCGCTGGAATAGGTTGTTTTTTGTTGGCAATGCATTATGATAGATAGACCAGAGAAAAATTCTTACTTTGGGTGTGAGTTTAATCTGCCAAATGTTTTTCCAAAGGATTGAAGGAGCTTGATAGGAAGATGAGGCTTGATGAGTAGACGGTCTGAGGCAAAATTTGCTCTAACTGGGATTCTCAGTATCTCATGAACTGTTGGTGCATCATAGAATTGATTTAGCATAGGGACATTCCAGTTGTTTGTGTCATGCTCTAATAGGTCGGCTACAAATATAGGTTCCTCTCTTGCTGCTGGGCCGCCTATTCTCCCGCTTGGTAGCCACCGGTCTTCACGTGTTTTGATCTGAGTTCCGTTGCTGACCGACCATTGGAGGTTAGGTAAGATCGCCTCCCTTCCTAACAATAGGCTTTGCCAACCCTAGGAAGGGCAGGCTTCTCTGTCCGCCTTAAGAAAGTCTGGGAAGGGAAATACAGCGCCTTAAACAGTTTACTCCAGAGGGAGGAAGGCTGTTATAATAATCACCATGCTTGTTTCCCAAGCATTACCTTATTGAATGCGACTAAATCTCTGAAGCCCATTCCTCCCGTAGCCTTTGTACATTTTAAAACCTCCCAATGTTTCCAATGAACCCCTGACTTCCAACAATCATTTTGCCACAATAATCGGACAACCTTCTGTTCAATAGATTTGCAAATGGATATAAGAATTTTAAAGACAGACATGGAATACTGAGGTATAGCCTGCACAACCGTCTTAATTAGGATTTTCTTTCCACCCTTGGAAATAAAGACTCTCCATCCAACCTTCCAGCTTATTATGTACTCTACCCAAAAGCCAGGCAAACATATCTCTTTTGGATCTACCCTAGTCAGAAGGAATGCCTAGGTATTTACCTGTTTTTTCAAGCACAGGGACTCTTATTTCGCTAGCTAGGTTTTCCTTAAGGCATATAAGGCAATCCTTACTAAAGAAAATACCTAACTTATTACTATTAATTTTTTGTCCCGTGGCTAGGCAGTATTGGTTCAGTAAGTTAGCCAAGTTCTGACATTCCTTAATTGTGCCATCTAAAAAGAAAATGACATCGTTAGCGAAAAACAAGTAGGAAAGAGTAGGGCATGACCTGTTAAGTTTGATGCCCCTCATATTCCTGATATCGATGGCTTGATGGATGATGGTTGATAGGAGATTTGTTAGCAAGATAAACAGATAAGGGGACAAAGGGTCGCCTTGACGTAGACCTCAGGTTGAGTGAAAATACTTTAACTGCTCGCCATTGAAATTGATACTAATAGACACTGATGAGATACACTACGAAACCCACTGAACCCAAGTAGGATGGAAGCCTAGCTTAAGTAGATAAGCCGTTAGAAAATCCCATTCGACTCTATCGTATGCCTTCTTCATGTCCATGTTTAAGATCGTCGGAAAATTCCTTCTTTGTTTCCGAGTCTATAGCTAATGAAAAATCTCTACCATGAGGATGTCGTCCTAGATTTGACGTCCAGAAACAAAGGTAGTTTGTTCCGTAGGAATTAGGTCAGGCAGTAAGGGCTTCAAGCGATTAGCAAGGATTTTGGATATGTTTTTATAGGCATAATTGCATAGGTTAATGGGACGGTAATGGTCTAGACTTTCGGGTAGTGGTATATTTGGTATCAGAGTTATCGAAGTCTTATTAAGGTCTGGTGGCAGCACACTCGATTGAAAAAGATTATGAACTGAAATGAATATCTCATCCTGAAGTGTGTCCCAATTAGATTGGTAAAACAATCCATTCAAACCATTCGGGCCCGGGGCTTTTGTATTGCCTAATTGAAACATTGCAAGGCGAACCTCCTCTTTAGTTACCGTAGCTGTAAGAATGGAATTCATATCAGCGTTAACTATACCTGAGCATTGGGCCATAATGGGGTCATAGTCGTGGTAGCCCACTGTTGTGTAGAGGTTAGACTAAAAATCCTGCGTCATCCCCTTCAAAGTCTCCTCATCTCTCACCCATCTGTGGTTAGTGTCCAACAGCATTTGTATTCTATTCCTTTGTCTTCTCTGGATGGTAGTTGCATGGAAGAATCTTATGTTTTTGTTGCCACATTTTAGCCAATTAATCCTTGACCTCATAGCCCAATATTGCTTCTCTTGTTGCCAAAGTTTCTGAAGTTCTATCTTGATTTTGGTTGCTGTCGATTTATCAAATCAAGTATCATTTTGGTTTGTGATTTGTTGTAGTTGAAATTGCAATTATGATATTTTGTTTTTGGCCTTGGGGAACTTTTCATGACTCCACCGGGCAAGTGCGGAACCAACAAACTTTAATTTATGTGGCAGGTCAAAACTAGAGTTGGTTGCAATGTGCCATGCATTGGCAATAATCATCATACAATTCGAATCTTGTAACCAGAACGATTCAAAGATAAATGGCCTCCGTCTCCTTTGCAGAAGGGTTTTAGCCTATAAAACTAAAGGACTATGGTTCGACCCCACTACTAGTAAAGCAAACACCTCGGCTTTCGGGAAGGCGAGTCGCCAATCCAAGTTGTAGAGAACCCTATCTAGTCTCTCCTTAACAATCTCATCACCTAAATGGTTATTTGTCCAGGTGAACGCGCATCCCTTACTCTCCATGTCTATTAAAGAACAGTCATGTAGTACCTCTCGAAAAGAGTTCATACGTTGGAAATTTGCTAACCTCTTACCTACCTTCTCCTAGTGATAGGTTATTTCGTTGAAATCACTAGCATAGATCCAAGGTAAAGAGTTAGAGTTTGCAATTTGACAAAGGTCAGTTCAAAGCTATTGTCGAAGCCGAAACACAGCTGATGCATGGACGCAAGTCACACAAATAGGTATGTTGTTCATCGATTCTGTGCACATAAAGTCTATGAGGTCCTGATGTGAATGAAGCACATCGAGAGAGATGTGTGCCTGCCAGAAAATGGCCAGAACTCCTGCCGAGCCAATAGGATTAACCAAATAAGAATTTGTGAACTTGAACCGCCTCTGAATTTTTGTGAGCATCTCCGGTCTATTTTTGGTTTCCATAAAAAATAAAAATAAAACCAGGTCAGGTCTTTCTTTGCCCACTAGGGCCTTAAGGGCTTGAACTATTAAGGAAGACCCCAAACCCTGACAATTCCAACTAACGAGCTTCATTTTGCTATGGGTGGCTTTTGAGGGCAAGCCACCTCAGCCCATCTGTTATTCTCTTCAACAATAAGGATCGGAGTGTCCATTAGTTGGGTTTCATCAAAATCCTCTATAATATGAGCTCTAGACTCATATGGATTATATCTCTTTACCTTCTTGGAAGTTCCTGTTCTAGTTGGTAGTCTTAACTGCTTTAATTTTTTGGGAGTTGGGATAACCGTGTGCTGATCCTGAATGCCTTTTAACTTTGCAGGTATAGAAATTAGAGCCTCCTTGGAAGAACCCAAGTTAGATTGTGGCAAATGATGTTCACCCTACTGTTCACCCTACAGATGTTGTTTACCCATTCGGTCTGACTGAGGTAATGCTGATAGTTGCCTAATCCCCTCTGTTTGCTCTTTATCAGATTGATGAAAGACTTGTATGCCCTTCTGTTTAAATAAGGCAAGGGCCATTTGCCCAATGGATGATTGCCCTGATGTCTGTCCATCATTGCCACTAGGTTTGGTGGGATTGTTAGTAGGAGGAGGCATTGGGGCCTTACTAATAAAAAAAAGGAGGGGTCTCAGGTATCACATCCACTATCTCTACGGATCAGTCCTGATCACCATAAAAGGTAAGCTAGTAAGGACTATGTTCTTTGACTTGTGCACGTAACCACTGGCCAAAAGCCATTTTTTCCTTGCCTTCCATTTTTGCTTCGGTAAAGGGAATTTCTTGACAGTACGTGGCATAGTGGCCGAGTCGACCACATGAGTAGCAAAAAAGTGGGAGGCGCTTATATCAGAAGTCCAGCCATATATTTCTTCCTTCAATACAAATTAAGTGCCCTGTTTTTAAAAGGCTACGATAAATTTATTTTTATCCTAACTCTATGTGCCCTGATATTGAAACCTTCCTTTGTGTCTACTTTAACCGCAATCACACTCCCAACATGCCTTACTGCTTTACTTAGCATCTGTTCCGAGCACCATTCTAGAGGTAAGCCAAATATTTGAACCTAAAAGGCACATGTTGAGAAATCATAACAATGCAAAGGTGTATTAGGAAGCCATGGCTTTAATATAATCAAGTGGCTAGTGAAACACCATGGACCTCCCTCTAGAATTCTTTGTTTCTCCTCTATAGATCTAAATTTTGCAACGTATAGGCCAGTATTGCGTTGTGTGAATTCTACATGTTATGTACTCCATGTTCGTTTGAGAGTATTCTGTAATGCCTGGAAGTTTATCAAAGGGTTTGATAGAATTTTACCAACTAAGATGAGCTTGCATTCCTCAATCTTCTCCAATGGCAGCAGGTCGTCCCAAACTTCAATTTCATGAGCAGCGTAAAGTCGGCCCAACTTGTTGCAAAGGGCGGCAAGGCGGGAATCTTCCTCCAAATCCTTCTCATCCATGAAATTGAGGTTCTGAGCAAAATTGGGAGAAGTCACGATGGCAACAAATGTGGCATGCAATGAGACAGGGGAGTAGAGGTTTTGTAAGAATAAGTAGAGATGAGTCAATGGTGATGAAACGGGGGATGAGAGGGTTTGAGTGGGGGTGCAATTCGAGCAAGAAGAAAAGGAAATATGAACACTATGAGTCCCCAAACCGGAGTGCAGAAATCCATGAAGAAAGTCATTCACGAGCAGATGGATGAAATTTTGAGGGAGTGAAGGGGCAATGGGTTATGGAGAAACATCTTCAGATGGGGGTTAATTAGGGCAAACTACCTTGATGGTATAAGGTGAGCTCTGCATGTCGAGAGAGTAACATATCACAAAAAATAGTGCTTTCACAGATTGACTTGATAGATAATCAACAATCGTGTTTTGTATGAAGATGTCATCTTTTCTCCTTTTCATTGTCATTTGGGAAATTTTCAAATAAGGGCTTAAAATGTCTTCATTTTCTCGAATAAGAGCCTAAAGTGGATTTTATTTCAAACAAGAGCTTGAAGTAAATCTTGCTTCAAAGAATGGCCTGACTTTCTCGCTGGTCAAGGGCATTTTACTCATTTATCCTCTTTTTTTTTTTTATTATTAATCCTTTTTTCTTCCTTTTTCTTCCCCCAATTTTTGGTTTTTCTTTCTTCATCACCATTGGTGGTTGGCTAGCCACCAGCGATATCGGAAAGGGCTGGGTAAGGGGCATCTTCACTCAATTCGATGAGGGCCATCCTCGCCAACTGCTAGTAAGGATCGGCAAAGGCTATGCCAGCCTTGCTAGCCTCGTTTGGGGCTAGCGAGGGCTTGGCAACCCACATCGGCCATTGGTGAGGGGGACGGCCTTGCTTGGGCAAGGCAACTTTTGCCTTGGGGGAGACCACCCTTGTAGCTATCAACAAGGTGCCAGATCTGGGTGAGGTTGCCTTGCCAGCGATTGACGAGGGTTAGCTTTACCTGGGCAAGATGACCCTCACCCCAAGTGAGTCCATCCTCGTGAGTGGTCAACAAGGCTTGTCAAGCCCTCGTTGGTCCTAGGCAAGGCCGACCTTTGCCAGATTTGGTGAAGATGGCCTCATTGTTGGCTAGCGAGGGCTAGAAGGCCCTTGCTCGCCCTTATCAGCGGTTGGTGAGGTTGGTAGAGCCATTAGCCCTTACCAACTGCTCATGAAGGTGATCAAGCCCTCATCAACCCTTACCAACAATCAACGAAGAGTACTAAGTCCTTGTCGACAACCACCGGCCCTCCCCCCAAAAAAAGTGAAAAAAGAAAGAAAAGAAAAGAATAAAAATAATTTAAAATTACAATTGTAATTGGATGAAAATGCCCTTGACCAGTCAAAATATTAAGCTAGTTGGCGACTAGCGAGATTAGACTATTATTTGAAACAACCAAAACCACTTTAGGCCCCTATTTAAAACAATCATGTCCATCTCAGGCTCTTATTTGACACAAAATTCACTTTAAACCCTTATTTGAGAAAATGAGTTCACTTTAAACCTTTTTTTTTTTAATTTTCCCTTGTCCTTTCCTTAATTAAAGAAGTGCCATATATTTAATAACCCTTACAATTAAATAAAGCTCTCAAAACACGTTTAATAATGAATTTTGAAGAAAATATATTGTTTTATCACACAACACAATCGTTGGCATGTAGTTCATATTCCCATAAATTGTGCAAAGATAACATCCTTGTGACATTAAAGGGCTTTTATAATTTGATTTCATATAATTTGGATTTTGGCTATATGTACATATCTTTCTCTTGTAATTTGAGGGATGTAACATAAGGGTGCGATATGCTAATTATAGTGAAATTCTCAGCTGAATGTAATCTTAGTTTAAAGGTGAACCAAGATAAAACATTGCATCTCAAATTCTATTTCTTGCTTTTACTCCTAATTTGTTTTTGAGATTGTTTGGTGAATCCTAACAATAGTGTCCATTTATTACTCTACATAAATTTGCTACTTGTTTAGCAAAGTTATAAAAATATAGGAAAAAGTAACCAAAAATCCAAAATTATGCTAGTTATGACACAATTATCCCAAAACCTTTTTTGTAACATAGAAAACTCCAAAATTATAGTCATGTGACACATTTACTTCATTTTTTTTTTGGCGATCTAAATTCCTAAACTTGTATCCATGCACCACATTACCTCAAAAATTTGAGATAAATATGTCATGTAAGTATAAGTTTGGAGTTTTCATGTCATAAAAAAATAAATTTAGATAAATGTGTCACACAGATATAACACTGGATTTGTGATAAACGTGTCGCAATGTGGCTCTTTCTATAAAAAAAAGAAGATAATATGATGATTCTACAGGTATTATATGGTATCAAACATGTGCTTTATATTTTGAGGAAGCCTCCAAGGCATCCGATGTAATTGACCTCATCATCATGGATTCGAGTCTCATCACACTAACTTTTTAGAAGCCCCCCTTAAGCCATCCGATGCAATCGACCATTTGGTCGCTGTAAGAGGGGGACTGTGATTTGATGAGATCAGATGTTGGGTGTCTCGAAAGTCTCTCATACCTAATGCTATATATTAATTGAATCGTTTTCCTAGCTAACATATTTTAGTTTTTTTACCTAATTTAAACTTCTGATATTTTCACAACACTTTATACTAATATTTAAACTCATAAATATATCTATTCAAATTCTTCTAAAATTTGACTAAAATCTAAACTTTGGCAGGCAAGTGTTCAAAAGTCTATTAAATTCAAACAAACAAGCAATTACACGTATTTGTAAGTGGGGATTTTTTTTTTTTTTTTGGGTCGAATATAAGTGGGAATTAGGAGGCAAGAAAAATGGTACTAAAAGCATAATTGCGTTTGGATGAAGGGAAACAAACGGAGGTTAAAGATTAAAAGAATTAGGAGATATTACGAAGAATTGGTTTGGTTACAAATAAATAAATTTATATATTCTCTAAATCTATTCAAATCTCTTCAAATATGGAGGAATTTGAAAGGATTCAGAGGGATTTATCTATTAATAAACACAATTATTTTTCTTTCTCACTTAAACCCTTATTTTACATCTATTGATAAGTAAGTAAAAGAAGCATTTGTGCCATAATACATTCTTTCCCTCTATTTTTTTCTCGCGAGCATCCAAATAACTCAATAACTCAATCCCTTGAAATCCTTTCTCCTCTTTTCTCTCTTAATTATATTATTTTTCGTTACTAACCACTACATCCATGCTGAGGTTAGTCTTTTGAGCAATGAGTGAGTATCAATGTTCACGTGGTACTTCCTTACTAAAGCTATAAACAAGTTGCGATAAATATATATGATGCTAAACAATCCCACAACATTTATTTATGGGGTTTATATGATTTTTAAATACTTATAATCTCCCTTTAACTGAAAGAATTGATTAAAAAAAATCCTAACCTTATTATATGGTGGTTATTTTAGTCCTTAACCTGTCAATTATGCCATTAGTCCTTAACCTTTCAACAATTTATCAATTTAATTATAAATCTTTTAATTTTGTTAATTCAGCCCTAAACATTTTATAAATTTGTGACTATAATCTTAAACCATTTAATGAATTACCAATCTAGTCCTTCCAACTAATCTTAGTCAGAAATAGCTAACATGAAGATCCATTTAGTGTCAACCATTGTATGTGGTGCCATTGGCGCTAGCATGATTTTTTTTTTAATTTTAAAAAAATTATACATTTTTATTAATTTTTCTTTTTTCATTTTTATTTTCTTTCCTTTTTTTTCCCTTCACAGTGGTAAGCGAGGTTGCAAACCATTAGTTGAGGGTTGGCGACCCTTGCCGGCCCAAGGGCGAGGATTGCAAAGCCCTTGCCGATAACAAGCAAAGGTTATGGTCCCCATCAGATCTAGCGAGGGCTCATGAGCCTTGCTATGGTCGATGAGGGTGCCAAGACACTCGCCCAAGTCTCACCAACCATAGCAAGGGTGAGCAAGGGCCACAAAGCCCTTGCTTAAATCCAATGAGGGTAGCATCCCTCACTCACAATCAGTGAGGACTTCCCGACCCTAGCCCAGGGGTCGACAAGGCTTGGTAAACCTCAACCAATTGCCTTGCCAACCTTGTGAAGGAAAAAAAGAAATTTAATAAATTAATTAAAAAAATTGATTTTTTTTTTAAAATTGTGAAAATTTTTCAACATCGGTGTACCACGTCTTATTGGACAATGGACACTTTGAATGGACCACCACATCGGTGATTTCCAATTTAAAATTATCAGAAAAATTGCATTATTAATTCATTAAAAAATTATAGACATACAACAAAACCTTCTGCTCCATACAAAAATTGCAGCAAACCAAAAACACACTTTATTTATAAATAATCCAATACAATTGCATATTCCACATCTTCGACTATGGTAGACATACAAACTTTTTCTCATTACTCACTTTACATTTGAATAGACTGCACAAGAGAATAACAACACAATCAACTCTCGATAAAAGTTTTTTTCAATTTTCAGCCTTGAAACCTCCTTCTTCAAATGGTCAACTAGAGATGTTAAACCATTTATTTGAGCTCGGATTGAGTCGACATCCTCCAAGTCGTCCATTAATGTAGGTGGAGGTTGATGTCGGCCTTCAAGTAACTACAATATCACCTCTTTCGCTCAATCAGAGAATTTCTTATCAACTCATTTGAGATATTTGCACTTCAAGCCTTCTCTATATCTGCCGCACCCATGGAATCTTCTCTCGGGATTTAACCGAGTCCAAGATGTTCTTCTCAGACTTGGTGACCGACAATAATAGTAACACTCACAATCTAATTCGCTTTTTTTTTTTATAGGAATGTGAGCCACTGCTGAAGCTTTTGCCCTCCATTTGCATGAGCGAGCTGATAAGTTTGAGAGAAAATTGAAGCATGCACTCAAATTGGGGATTTAGGGTTTTGAATTTTTGGTTCTCTCCCAATTTGGGGATTTATGATTCTTACTTGGGGGAAACGACGCCATTTAGCGTCGTTTTGTTATTTGTATTTTAATTGTACTCTCCGGCGATTCACGTCGGCTTAAAAAATTGATAAAAAACTGTCATGTCAGATTTCTGACCAACCAGATCGACGTTGGCACTAAAGTGATCGTTTTTCAAAAGTTTTGACACTTAAGCGATCCGAAATAAAGTTTTGGCACCAAAATGAACGCCGTACATAAGTTTTGACATGGATAGTGTACTTACCCCATATTTATTATATAGTATATTTTTTAATAAAATATTTACTAAAGAATGATGGAATGGGATATAAAAGAAATAAAAAGAGAGGAAAAAAATAATTAAAAATATAAGTAAATAAAATTGAAATAGAAGAATGAATAATTTTGAACTTGAAATGGATTTTCCTAAATTTTCTTCGTCTCTTTCTCATTTGTATCTCTAATGAAGCTTCACAACTCCTTTATAGCTCTTTGAGTCATGTCAAAAGTCCATGAACGCAGCAAAAAAGTCAAAATTCTTCTTTTCTACAACTTTGTGATTCATGTTGACGTTTCATGAAAATATCAAAAGAGTCAAAACACTATACTTTTCGGAATGGGAAATGTAAAATATCACGTTTTCTCTCTTTTACTAGATGTACCGTTTGGAGTAATCCACCACATTGATTTTGCTATAACCCATTGACATTACTTGTCATAGTTGTGGCTTTGGAATGCTACAACGAGCCTATTTTCAATCTGAGACATAGGTTGTACAATAATTATGAATTGATTTATGGAGATTATCTTCATTTGTACCTTTATGATTTCTTTACTAGTAAATCATGAGAAATTTTTACTAACGAAATATGGGATTTGGTTAAATTGCTTGACGGTGCAAAAGCCATTGGTTATAAATGGGTCTTGAAAACTAAGAAGGATTCATTGGGCAACATTGAAAGATATAAAACTAGATTCGTTGCTAAATGATTCACTCAAAAGGAATGAATCAATTATATAGAAACATTTTCTTCTATTTCTAATAAAAAATCTATTCGTATTGTTTTGGCATTGGTTGTCCATTTTAATATGGAATTACATCAAATGGATGTGAAAACGACGTTCTTTAATGGGAAACTAGAGGGGGAGGTTTACATGAAACAACCTAAAAGATTCTCCTCTAGTAAAAGTGAGCATTAGGTGTGCAAGCTTAAGAAATCTATATATATCTTAAAACAAGCATCCCGCCAATGATACTTAAGATTTCATGAGGTCATCTCTTCATTCATGTTCGTAGAGAATGTCATGTATCAATATATATGTCAGAAAGTCGGTGAGAGCAAAATTTGTTTCCTTGTGCTATATGTAAATAATATTCTACTTGCGACCAATGATAGGGGGCTACTACATGCGGTGAAATAATTTATCTCTAAAAGTTTTGACATGAAGAATATAGGTGAAGTATCTTATGTCACTAACATTAAGATCCATAAAGATAGACTCGAGAAATTTTCGGGCTATCTCAAGAAATTTATATCAATAAGGTCCTAGAGAGACTTTGGATGAAAGATTGTTCACCAAGTATGGCACTCCTTGTAAATGGTAGCATGTTTAATTTGAACTAGTGCCCAAAGAATGATAAATAAATGGAACAAATGAATAACATTCCAAATGTTTCTGTTGTTGGAAGTTTGATGTATGCTTAGGTTTGTACTCGACCTGACATTACCTTTGCTATGAGAATGTTGGACAGATATCAGAATAATTCAAGTATGGACCACTAGAGAGCTGTAAAGAAAGTGATGAGATTCCTTCAATGTACCAAAAGCTTCATTTTTATGTATAGACGGATTGACAACCTAGAAGTAATCGTTTATTATGATGCGGACTTTGCGAGTTGCATTAATTCTTAAAAATCAACATCTGGATATATTTTTATGTTAGCTAGTAGAGTTGTATCATGGAGGAGTGCAAAGTAGACTTTGACTACTACTTCCATTATGGAGGCTGAGTTCGTTTCTTATTTTAACACATGATGTATGGTTGAAGAGTTTCATTTTTGGGCTCAGAAATTATTCTATTTCTAAGCCATTAAGAATATATTGTGACAATTTAGCTACCGTTTTTATGGTTAAAAATGCCAAAAGTGGCAGTCGAAGTAAGTATATCGATATCAAGTATTTAGTCTTAAGAGAACATATTAAGGAGAATAAAATGATCATATAACATATTAGTACTGAATGGATGATAGTCGATCCTTTAACTAAATGCATGCCACCAATAAAGTATAAGGATCATGTAACTAGTATGAGAATAAGTCTCATCATGTGATTTACTATCATATGTACGATTTGTGTTGTATGAAACTCTTATTCTATTGTAATGTTGATTCTCAATTTTTGATATACAAATTTTGTTGTTTATGAGAATAACATTTATCCTTGGTTCTAGAATGAATATAGGGTTTATTCATTAAGATCCGTTGTAACATATAGGCTGGCATTAAAGAAATACGATGCATTGTGATATATGGAAGATATTACTTATTCTTAGAGAATATGTCGCTATGATTCATGTGTTTTGTTTTTTTTCTTTAAGCATAGACTTTTTAGTGGATATGATCGGATAATCTGTATGATGAAAATATTGGAATCAGGTGGGAGAATGTTATATATATATATATATATACTATGATCCCATATTTTCAGACTCACATTCTCTCTTTAAAGTAGCAATTATTCCACATGCAGTTTATCCATACTTCGTATCTTTTCATGACAACTGCCCATTTGATAATCGCTTTGATGGGAGACAGTATATAAAATGAATGATTGTTCATTTCTAAAGGGTAATCACAAGATCTAATGCAAATCCTCTAATTTAGAATACACCAATAGTACACGAGGGGATTGGGTTAGTAGAGTATACCCATAATTTCACCGAATTTCCGTGAATTTTCTATAAACAATTGCTAAAGGTTTATTTACTTTTGATCCTGTTTTTTCCGTATATAATTTTTACCTCTAACAGAGAAACCATATTGCTAAAGTGATGATTAAGATTGATCATATTATCTGTGTTTGTCTTGCCATAGATAATTTGCAATTTCAATATATTGCCTAAGTTGGCATGTTTTTCCCCCTAAAGTAATGTCAAAAGTTATAAGCAAATATAGGCATAAATTTTTCAAAAGAGAAAAAAAATGGTCGCACATCCACAAGGGACAAATGAGGTCAGGTTTTTATGCATGTCGTGAATAATCATCCATGCTATGTCAAAATTGCGTAGTCGATACTCTTCAATAGCTTCTCACGTTTTTTTTCTAAGAAAAGACCAAACTTGAGAGGCCAGCCAACGGTCCTTTGCCCCCTCTTTCACGTTGGCGTGCAAGAGTCGTTCTCCATTCCTAGCCCTTGAATCAAAAGGAAAAAAAAAATCGTAATCATCAATTAAAAATATTTTCAAATTTTACATAATATTACGATAGATTAGCTTCTCATTTGCCGTATATTTATTCCACAGTCTAAAATACTTCCCAAAGTCATTTCAAGTTAGCTTCCCCGGCATTCTATATATACCTCCTACACTAGAGAAACAATAAACGGAAAAAAAATCTGAAGCTCTCGATCATGGACGCAAGAGCATCTTTTTTCCTCCTCCTGCCTTTCCTAGTCCTCCTCGCAAGTAAGCACATTGTCATCATAATCTATCTATTTTCAACTATTACAAATTTCTACATTAACATTACCTTCTCCCGGAACTAGAAAATAAGATCCTAAGTGTAATTTTTTGTCTTTTGGGATTCGGAAGTTAAAGTCCCGTGTTCAAATTTCCATCTTTGTTATGGAGATTCCCGCGCTGATAAACCCCAGGAGGAAAAATAATTAATCCGCGTACATCAATTTATGGCTTGCATGCATGCTTGCAGGAGGAGCCGGCGCAGCCACACTCACCTTCACCAACAACTGCCCCTACACAGTCTGGCCCGGGACACTCACCGGCGGGGGCGGCAGGCAGCTATCCTCAACTGGGTTCGAGCTTGCCTCGGGCGCAACCTTCTCGATCAATGACGTCCCAGACACGTGGTCCAGCGGCCGGGTGTGGGGCCGAACAGGCT
Organism: Eucalyptus polyanthemos subsp. polyanthemos; assembly: GCA_017140185.1. Classification (NCBI taxonomy): domain Eukaryota; kingdom Viridiplantae; phylum Streptophyta; class Magnoliopsida; order Myrtales; family Myrtaceae; genus Eucalyptus; species Eucalyptus polyanthemos. The sequence goes on along the minus strand of CM029460.1, from coordinate 17,584,370 downwards.
GCACCACTGATGCCTCCGGCAAATTCGTATGCGCTACCGCTGACTGTGGGTCTGGCCAGGTGAGCTGCAATGGTGCAGGGGCGATCCCGCCGGCCTCCTTGGCAGAGTTCACTCTCAAGGCACCGGGCTCTGGCGAAAACGACATCTACGACATCAGCCTCGTGGACGGCTTCAACCTGCCCCTCTCTGCAACCCCACAGGGTAGCGGCAGTGGGTGCAGCAAGACCAGCTGCGCAGGCAACGTCAACTCTGTGTGCCCGTCAGAGCTGGCGGTGAAGGGGTCGGACGGGAGCATCGTGGCGTGCAATAGCGCGTGCCTGGCGTTAAACCAGCCGCAGTACTGCTGCACTGGGGCGTACAACACGTCGGAGACATGCCCGCCGACGAAATACTCGAAGATTTTCAAGGACCAGTGCCCTCAAGCTTACAGCTACGCTTACGACGACAAGAGCAGCACTTTTAGTTGCGCGGGTGGGGCTAGTTACCTCATTACATTCTGTCCGTGACATATTCCCTCTTCTTACGAACTTGAATGGACCATTTTCCTATACAAGGTGAAAATATGAGGTCCATAGGTTGTCTCAGTTGGCCTAAAAACTATTTGTATCCTCGTCTCTGGATTGAGCGATCATGCAAGTAGTTTCATTTTCCACTAGGAAAATTACATGTAATCTGCCGAGAGAATAATGGATTATTCAAAATAAATGTATTCCATAATATATTTAAATATTAAATCAAATTTTCATCTAAGAGTATAAACTTTTATAACAGTTGGCATATGTAAGTACTCTTTTAGCTGCACATTTTAAACTTTTTGACAAGTTATCACCGCAAACTGAGGAGGATGAGGAACATATGTCCAATGTTCCTTATTCTAGTGCAGTGGGCAGTATCATGTATGCCATGGTATGTACTAGACTTGACATTTCACAAGCTGTAAGTGTTGTCAGCCGTTACATGAAGCACCCAGGTAAGGCTTATTGGGAAGCAGTGAAATGGATCCTCAGATATTTCAAAGGGACAATAGACGTTGGTATTATGTATCGGAGGAATGTCAATGGCAATGAGGCCACAGGGTACGTGAATTCAGATCATGCCGGTAACTTGAATGATCGCAGATCGTTAGCAGGGTACGTGTTTACGTTAGCAGGTGGTGCAATAAATTGGAAAGCATCTTTACAAGATGATGTTGCATTGTCTTCGATTGAGGCGGAGTACATGGCACTCACATTTGTTGCAAAGGAGTCGATATGGCTAAGGGGTTTGCTCTCGAACCTTAGATTGGAGCATAAAAGTGTTACCATATACTGTGACAATCAAGGTGCGATATATTTGGCTTATAATCCAATATATCACGAGCGAACAAAACATATCAACATCATGTACCATTTCATCCGAGATGTCATAATAAAGGGTAAAATTGTTATGAAGAAAATATCAACAATGGAGAACCCAACAAATACAATGATGAAGCCCGTTCCTTCAGCAAAGCTCAAGCTCTGTATGAGCTCGATTGGCGTTTGTAGAGTATGAGTGCCCATCGGGGCATTGGAAGAGCCGAGCATGGAATATAAACACTATAACTTAACTTCAAATGTCGAGTCAAGGTAAAAAATTGTTAAATCATATCTCAGGTTTGAGTTCATATATGATACTTGATATGTGCAAAGCATTCACATGCTAAAACGAGGAAGCATGTCCGCCGAGCATTTAATTAAAAATAAAGAGGGTGCGATGGGAGCCGAAAAAGATCCAGCCCTTCACGTTGGAAATGAAGGCCACAAAATCCATGTGTTGACTTTTGTGGCCCTTCTCACTTGTCAACATCATTTCTGAAGAGTTGATTGTCCGAATTTCTTCTACGTCATTAAATGCATGCACATGGCCTATCATGTAGGCGCCGAATTCCCTCTCTTCTTGGTCATCTTTTGTGTGGGTTCTCTTGTTTTATTATTAATAAAGAAAGAGGAAAGGCATAAGCTATTCTCCTTCTGCATGGTCATATGCGCACACTCTCATTAATTACATGGAGGGGCATGCTTGGAAGATTGGCGCCGTTCTGACAATTCTGGAGTACAATTTTGTTTTGTTTTCTCCCTCCCTTAAAATTCTTGAATCAATCAAATACCTTGGATTTGTGCTTTAGGAAGTACACCCATATCTTTCTTGAGTAATTGTCGATGAATGTCAGCATATATCTGGCATCTCCTTTTGATGGAATTGGAGACAGCCCCCAAATGTCTGAATGAATGTATTCGACTGGTTGCTTAGTCAAATGTAAAGCTATACCAAATTTAACACGACGTCGCTTCCTGAAGAAGCAGTGCTCACACAGTTCCAACTTTCCTGTCTTATGACCTTTCAGCAACACATTTTCACTCAACATTGTCATACCCACCTCACTCATGTGTCCCAATCGTATATGTTATAACTGAGTCAAATTTGAATCTAACTCACTTGATGAAATTGCAGCAACTCCAGTTACAGTTTCTCCTAGTAAATGATAGAGAGAATTCACCTTCTTCCCTTTCATCATTGTCAAGGCACCCCGAGAGATATTCAGTATTCCACCTTCAGCTATGTATTTGCACCTGAGGTCATCGAGTGTACCTAGAGAAATAAGTTTCTTCTTAAGCTTCGATATGTGCCTTACGTTTGTCAACGTCCGTTCTACGCCGTCGTGCATTCGAATCCGAACTGTTCCTATCCCTACAACCTCATAGGCTGCATTATTCCCCAAAAGAACTCTCCCACCATCTGCAATCTGGTAGGTAATGAAGCAGTTCTTGTGAGGAGTCATATGATAGGAACATCTAGAATTTAGCACCCATTCGTCTCCTGATGAACTCGTAGATACACATAGGACAGCCTCGGCATCACTAGTACTCTCCTCGGCAACATTCGCCACATTGCTTGTGGCATTTTGCCAAACGCCTTTATTTCTTAGCTTTGGACAATCTCACCTTATGTGCCTCTCCTTGTGACATTCAAAGCACTTCACGCGACCTTTTGATTTTCTATGTTGTGACTTCAACTTGCATTTGCTTTTGCTTTTGTTGTTGGGCCTTCGATGTTGGTCTCTACCTTGAATTACCAATCGACGCGCTACATCTTGCGCTAGATTGTCATCACGCAACTTTCTCTAACACTCCTTTGAGAACAAGGCAGATTTTACCTCATTTGAGGTAATCGTAGTACGCTCCTGTAACAAGGAGTCGGTAAAGTGCTCCCATGTCTTCAATAGAGACGCCAACAACATCTTGCTTTGTTCTTCATCATCTAAAATCTTGCTAACATTCTTCAAGTCCATCATGAGTTTATTAAACTCATCTAAGTGGGATCTAATGGACGTACCTTTAGTGTATTGAAATTGGAACATCTTCTTCAACATATATAAGCGATTGTTCAAATCCTTTGTTACATAAGAGGGCTTGAAGTTTAGCCCATAACGTTGTGGCATTCTCCTCCTTGGCCACCTCTATTAGCACTTCATCCGATAAGTTCAACAGGATGATGCTCATGGCCTTCTCCATTGGCTCATCATTTTCGGCATCTCGCATTGTTTCGGGCAACTGAGCCTTGCCCTCCAATGCCTTGGCTAATCCTTGAGTTGTTAATAGCGCCTTTGTTGACACCTAATTTTTTTTTACCTAAAATAGTTAAATGTTAGGAATTAATCACAAAAGAAAATTTTAAAAAATAGATATATTATTTAATTATAAAAAAAATGGTCGGGTCGGGCCGAATCCAGCCTTGGCCCGACCTGCCCCTTTCCTTTTCTTTTTTCCCTACGCTAGGCCCAGCCCAGTCGACTTCCTCCTTCAGCCCAGCCCGCAAGAGAGCTGGTCGTCTCCCCCAACCGGTCTTCGCTGCAAGACTTGCACAGGAAATACCAGAAGCAGAGTAGTGACAGAGGGAGCAAGGGGATCGGTGTGGCAGGGGCGCGGCATGATCCGCGGTCGGGAGCAGCCGACCGGCAACTGGCTCGACCGTAGTCTTCGCGCAAGTTCCTGCAGGAAAAAAAGAAGAAAAAGAGAGATAGAGAGAGAGAGAGAGAGAGAGAGAGAGAGAAAGAACAAAAGGGAAAGAAACGGGAAGATGAAGAGGAGGCGAGGCGGAGGATCGGCATGGCAGGGCTTTCGGCGCGATCCGCGGGTCGAGGAAGCAGAGCAATCAACCAGCTAGCACGGCAGGGGGTCTTCGCTCAGGATACCTGCAGGAAGTATAAGAACACAAAGGGGAAATCGAGAGAAGGAGGGGAACACGGGTCTGGACGGGTTCTTTGGTGGAGAGAGAACAAAGAGCTCGAGAGAGGGAGAGACAATCAGAGGGAGTTCGAGCGAGAGCAACCTAGAGAGCGAGAGGGTTGAAACTTAGCCCTGGGTGGGTGTCGTTCAGCTGTCCCTAGCGCAAACCGGTGCAACAGAGCTCGTGCTTCCCCCATTTCCATGTCCTCTGACGTTGGTTTTGACCGAGAGGGACCAACAACAACAACACAGGGGGGGATTTTTGGCCGAGAGAGATTGGAGAGGGCCTTTGGTGAGAGAGCTTGAAGGAAGGAGAGGGGTAGAAGCGGAGAGTGACCGAGAAGAAGGAGGCCCGGAATCCACCTCAGCCGAACATCGCTCAGCCACCCCTGACGCGAGCTTACGCCTCCAAGCCGGAACCACCAAGCCGCAGCTTCCCTTTCCTTGAATTCAAGTTTTCACGGTGAGTTTCCCTGGTTTTTGGTTCAGCTCGTGTCGATTTCCCAAGGATTCTGGCTCGGGGGCATGCAAGGCGAACGGACATTGTTCGATCTATCGATCTTGCCCGCCATTCGCCACCCTCGAGCCAGATAGGGACCTCCGCAGACATTTTTCTCTTTGTGCCTTGCTTTTGTCATGTTCCCTCATATATTTTTTTTTGCATGGTTTACTGAGTTGGGACGTGAGTTTCGGGTTCGCTTACGCTGTCTTTCGTTGATATTGAGCATTCCCTACCATTCTCGTTGAATCGTGGTCCAGTTTTGAGTCTTGTTGTTGTCCGTGGCTGCCTCGAGTCGATGCACCCTAAGTGTTTGATAAAATGCCCTTGAAACGCTTCGGGAAAATAGCCACTACCTTTTGCCGTTTCCGAAGTTCGTGTATAGTCGTTTTGATCGCTAGCTATTGATGTCGTCTTGCATGAATTCTTAACTCGTTGATCATGGGTAGTGGTTAGTGAGGTTGAGCAATGGCATTTCTTCAAGAAAGATCTTGACGATGGGGTTGTTCTCGGCAATGAAGAGAACGTTGAAAAGGGAGCTTCAGTGAGAAAGAAAATCACGCCTAGTTAAGGGATAATTAAATAAAGAGAAGAAAACAAGAGAAACAAACAAAGAGTAATGAAAAGAGAGATAACATCAATATGAAAACCATTTTAAGCGTGTAGACTGGATGGAGTGCCTGTGTCATCTTCAAAGGGTAATATTTGTCTTCTTTTGTCCATTTTCGCATGCATTTTGCGGATATCCAAACTTGTGGCCGTAGGTTGTACTTCACTTCCATCTGGCACTTTGCATTTTATATAAATTCGAGTATGTTGGATAGTGGCGCATGCTGTTCTCGGCTTGGTATGGAATACATACGCGTCAAGATCATGGTTTTGGCGCTTTTAGGTTGGGGTTGAGTCCATGAGAAATTCTGGGTTTAATGGAAGCTTCGGGTGGAGGGGGCAAGCACGAAGGAGAAGAAGACCAAGAAAAAAAAAAGAGAATAAAAGAAAGAGAAAAAGGAAAATATGGAAAAAGTGAAAAAGTAAAACAAAATATTAAAAAGAAAGGAAAAGTTGGTCTTGGGAAGGAGGAGTCACAGGAGGGAAAGAAATTAAAAAAAAAAAAGGGGAAAAGAAAAACCAAGAAAAATCAGGAAAAAAAGAAAAGCAAAATAAATAAAAAATAGAAAACTAAAACGGCAAAGCTGGCCTCGGGAAGGACCATTGGGCAGAGCGTGCAGGGAAAGAATGAAGTGGGAAAATATATAAAAAAAATTACAAAAAGAATCTTTTTAAAAAAAGGCTGTAAAAAAAAAAAATGTTTCTTTTAACCCAAAAAATGTTGGATCCGGATTTGGGTTGGGTCCACGGGCCGGATTGGGTTTACCCGGTCCGAACCCATTTTATTGAAGTATGATAATATTAAATATTAAAAATTCAAAAAATTCAAAAAAATTCAAAAAATTCAAAAAAAAAAATCAAAAATTTCGAAAAAATAATAAAAACTCAAAAAATTCAAAAAAAAATTTCCGAAATTTCAAAAAAAACTCAGGAAACTTTAAAAATTCGACTTTCCTTTTTAAAAAAAAATAATTAAAAATTTTTAAAAATTAATTTAATTAAAAAAAACAAAAAAACAAAAAATTTCGAAAATCCAAGAATGATAGGGTTTGGTTAGGAATTACTATGTATTGCCGCTTTAGTATAATTAATCCTTTATTTTCTTGTATGTTGTTTTTATCGTATGTTTAATTTGCGTGTTTTGTGTTTAATTTGCACATGTTTAATTTTAGGGCAAATAGGACCTCAGTAGGTATAATTATTATTTCATTGATTGCGCATCTGCATGTTCACTTCCTATGTTAGTGGATAGATATGAAATTGATCTAAACTGCCTGATGAAAATCATTTTGTTAAAATAAACAAGATTAGGTACCGAAAGGGCACTAATTAGTCAATTAGTGTAATTAAGTCCCCGACCCTAGATTTTCCGGTTGCGTAGGAAGTGAGGTACACTCCCATGCCTTAGGCCCCGTTTGGTTCAGCATTTGGGAAAAGGCTTTTCCCAAATGCAAATGTCTTTAGCTCAAAGAGCTTTGAGGGAATGCAAGACTGTTTGGTAAACTATAACTGGAAAGTGCTTTGGGGAAATGCAAGACTGTTTGGTAAACATATACTTGAAAAGCTCTTTGGTGTGACCAAATTAAAATTTTTACTTTTAATATTTTAAAAATTGCAAAAAAGAAATAATGACTATATAACAATTTACATTTTCATATTGGGAGTAATGTAAAAGATACATATTAATAAATTTATTTAAAAATTATATTAAAAGAATTTGATTATAGATTAAATGCAAAACTCAACTATTGGCCTGGGGTTCTTTTAGGTTTGTTTTCAACTTTGAATATTTTTTAAATTATTATAATATTAATCATTTTCATTAATTAATGATCATTTTAGTGTATTGATAAAAAGTTGGGTTATTAATTGTTAAAAGATAAAAATGATATAGAAAAAAAAAAGATGAACTTATTCGGTGAACGATGAAATGACCGATTGTGGATGCTAATTTTTTTGAATAAGCACTGCATATAAAAATGGAGGTCATCATTAAGAAAAATAAAACAAAGTTCCTTTCATACAAATTTGACTAGAAAGTCATTTCATGATAGTACACATGATCATATATGTCCGAGAAAAAGAAATACGTTATACTTAATATTACAAACCTCAATGATTTTGTAAACTTATGGCTATTTCATCACGTAAATGTGCCATGTCTGAAGATGTATACAGATTTGAAGCACCCACCTCTTCATTTGCATCCTCATGGTCAATTGAATATTCATAATTGAGATCCAATTCTGCTTGTTCAAAATCCGTATCAGTCACGTTATTTCTCCGTATATAATTGTGCAAAGTCATTGCCGCTACCACAATTTGCACCTGCTTTTCATATGGATAACTTGGCATATGAGTTAAAATCCCCCACTTCTGTTTTAATATACCAAAGGCTCGCTCAATTGCCGAGCGTAGCGAGGAATGGGCACGGTTGAACACTTCTCGATATCCCGTAGGTGAAGGACCTCCTCGAAACTCTGGCAAATGATATCTAACTTCTTTATATGGCCCCAAATAACCAGTCGGATTTGGATATCCAGCATCTACTAAGTAATATTTACCTATATAAATATATTGTAAATTTAATCAACATATGCCAATTAGATTTATGGATGTATCTAAACCATTGAATAACATACCTGGATGAGGATGGGGAAAGTGTGCATCATGTCTTCCAATAGCTTCATAAAAGATACGGGTATCATGAGCTTGTCCCTCCCAACCGGCCCAAACATAGACAAATTCCATATTAAAATTACATATGGCTAACACGTTTTGAGTTGTTGTTCATTTTCGACCAATAAAACGAATTTGATCAAACGTAGGTACAACCGCTGGAATATGTGTACCGTCAATAGCTCCAATACAATCCTTAAAATATGGATAAAATCGTCGATCTTTCTTGATATTCTCTGGAACTTTTCTATATTGTGGATCAGTTGGTTGGATCAAATCTTTTCCCATATCACATACTTTATCTAAAACTAAGCTGAAATGCCTACTGATGGTTTCTCCGGAGCGTTGAAAACGCTCTTGTGCTAATCTATTACCTATACCATGTCCTAGAACATGAAGAAACATACCTACCATTTCTCTAACATCGGTATTCCTAGATCCTCGAAGGCCATAACGTGTTACTAAATCATGCGTTAAATTGTTAAATACAATCTTATGCATTCTAAACATATTGTAGCACCTTATCGGATTAGCATCTTCGCTAATCAACTCTTTTAACCATACATAACCCGTATATGTTGAGGTCATGCAAGGTTGTTTGCAAAGGTTGGTCGCTTGATAAAGAATTGTGGCTTCAGTGACCGAGATAAGATCACGTAATTCATTTTCTTCTTGCTCATGATTTTCCTTTGTATGTGAATCATCCATAACTGCTTCAAGTAACAAAATATAAAGAAAAACAATATATTAACCATCACATATATGCAAACTATCACATTAAGAGAACATCAAATAAAAACCATTCTAACATCCAACATTAATTGAAATTAGGTTCACAATAAGTGCAAATAAAGATCCATAGATAGAAACAAAATGGAATGACTAAACTTCAAATATTAAAATAATAAGATGCTAACATCCTATCCACGAAGACTTGATTCTTTCCTCAACTCATATTTGAGATACTTTACTTTCTTTGCATTATCCTTTAAGCTCATGAAAACTTGCCTATTGTCTATCTTTTCCTTTAAATGAGAAATTGCAAAAAAATACAAGTCTTCGTCTTCCACAATGTCAGGAATGGAATCCAATATCTCTATGAGATCCTCATAAGGACCAACTAAACTGGTTGCTTTGGATGCAACACTAGTAGTGCTCCTACTCTCAACAACTGTAAGCAGCCTGTTAATCTGTGTTCCAAGCTCCTCTCTTGTGTTCAATTTCTTATCTTTTTTTCCTCGAGCTTGCATCTTTGAAGTCTGTGCGGCTCTCTTACGAGTTTGAGTTCCCGTTGGTTCAACAACGGTTTCATCCACATGATCCTCAAAGTTTTCATCAGTAGACCCTACAATATCATCGATACCAGGTTGTGTGGTCTCCATATCATTATCAACACATAAACCTTATGTAGGATTCCATGTGATTCCTCCAGTAGCAACCGTGTCTCTGAACATCATATCTAACTTTACTTCAAGATCAGGATGTATGCCTTTCATCCTAAAAGCCTTAAACTTTGGATTAGCCTGTTGTCATGAAGCATTTGCATAAGTTATGTTATTAAAGGTGAGCTTAACATGAAAGTAAAAAAAAAAAAAAAAAGTGAGGAAAACCTGAATTTTACTCTCCCACCATTCGTTACTCGCATCAATGGTTTTCTTCCTTGAATCCCATCCTAATCCAGTTTCATTGTAAAGCAATGACCTCCATCTTTTCCAATCTTCCTTGAGGTTATCCCACTTACTCTTCATTTTTTCTTTATCATACTTTTTGCCCATTAGCTCCTCAAACTTACTAATTATGACTGTCCATCCATCTCTTTTGTTGTTTGCAGGACGATTGCCTTTTTCAATTTGTTCGATGCATAACTTACAAAAGATTTCTATATCTTCCGAGCTCCAAAATGCCTTTTCCTTTGATGAACTCATCTACTAGTAAAGAACAAATTTAAGAGATACAAATAAACAATATCAACCACTCAAGTCCTCTCTTATTAAAAAAACTAGAAGATATTCACTTAAAGAAAAGAAAACTAACATTGAGAAAAAATAAGGACACACAAAAACATTATACTTAAAAACAAACTAGAAGTTATCCCTCGTGCAATTCGGGCAAAATGAAACCAAGACGTGGGTGTCGAATAGGTAGGTGTTTTTTTATGACCATATATCATCTTGCAAACCAAAACAGAGAATATTGCTGCTCTCACCCTATTTTGTTTCCCCAAAGTAGATAACACACTTTAACTTCTTGGACCGTAGGAAATAGGACAGTTCTTTTTTAACATCTTCTAGGACAGTTTTTGCATTCAGATTCATGAACCCATAATTGTCTCAAAGCTAGTGGAGAAAATGCCTAATGCATGAAAAAATAGTAGCTAATAGAAGGCTCTGAATTACTGAGCTGTCCTTTCAGCAAGCTGATTTTCTTGACAATTTTGGGTTGAGAAGTCCTATTCACGATCATGTAATCATGACGAGAAACATATCCACATTGAGCTTGAATCAAATGACTCAATGTCCTACACGTTGTTCACGTAAGCTACAGCACTTACCCAAAATGGAATCTACCATAGTCAAAACCAAATGTAAAGAAATGTTCTAATCTAAATTGAAGCCATTGGAAACTGAAAAAGGTGCTTGATGAAGGGGTTTGACAAAAGCATCCCACATAGGAAGAAAAATGTGTCTTACGTTGACCTTCTAGGAAACTATCATCACAAGCATTCACTGTCCTAAAAAATAAAACTGATGACATGACAAATACTACTTTCATCGCACCCATTGTTAACCTTTCACATAATTACTGAATAGATACTATAATTTACTTGCCCAAAGCTATTCTTATAGTGCATTCATATGGCAGACCTGTTACAGCAACATGTTTAAGAGGCATGATCATGCTGAAAGTTTTGATGATATCACATATTTTGCCTTAAAAAGGAGAATATGTCAGCTCCAATTACCATTATTTCAGTGGCAAAACTAACTTTACTTTGGAATTTCCATAAACATCTTAATTCGGTCAAAAGTCCGCAACTTCTTCAAAAAGTAATTCACGGAATCAGCACAATCAATCACAACCGCACAAGTAAAATTGCAGTGCCAAAATTTTGCCCTCTCATCACGCCAAATCTGATAAAGCCGATCAGCAATCATATGGCCCCATATCAAGCCATGCCGCACAAACACCCCATGCTACCGATACTCCGGCATAATTGAACTCGCCACTCGGAAAACAGTTTCCCACTCAGAAAATTTCTAAAAAGACCTACACAATTGATCCAATTAACACTCTAAGATTCATCGGATACATAAGAAGCAGCCCAACCTAAATTGGGTCCTCCCGAAACATACCCACCAGCACATAAACCACCAAAACGCATGCATGCAAAGAGGGGGGAAACAAAAACCCTCCTTCCCCAAAATACACAGACAAGAAAAAAACCTTTGAACAAGTCAAAAAAGCACAGAGCTTGCACCTGGTCTGCTGTTACTGCTTCCTTCTTCCTCCCCTTTGCTTCAACGTCCCCACGGATCCGGCTCTAAATCCTGTCAATCAGGAAAACACGCGATCGAAGTCAAGACCCGGGTCTCTCTCTCCCACATCGGGAGAAAACAAGAAAACATTAAATACCCAGCGAAGCGGGGAGGGGCAAGAACGACAACACCAGAAAAACAGAATCATACCCACGAATTGAAATTGAACAAACACCCGGACGGACGACACTCCACTTCAACATTCGTTTTGTCAAATTTGGGTTGTCTCTAAGATATATGTACTATATGGCCTTTGCATCAATTTAGGGAGAATAAACGGGAAAATTATAAAGAAACAGTCCGGGAGGTCGAGTTCGAGGGTATCGTCGGATTCCAAAGATCGGAGCCCGAGCTTCATGACCCAATCACACCGTAAACCCTTGCGCTCCAAGAGTGAAGGAAGCAGAAAATGTAGAACCCAGAAGCAGAGAGAGAGAGAGCAGAGCAGATCAGAGAGCAGAGAAGCAGAAGAGAATCGACGCAACAATAAAAAAGGCACGGGGGAGGAACAACAAGAGCGCCCACACGGGAAAATGGGGTAAAATCAGCATGATGCAAATTCAGTCGAATACAAAAACTGAGCTTAAACCCTTATATAATAGATGGGCGTGTACAAAATGATGCAGATCAATAGACGGGCTTTAGCAACTGCAGAAAACATGATATATGTAGAAAATTTTGGGGAACAGGGGAGAAAAGAGAGAGGGATCACCATCGCGGAGTGGCAACCGAAGAGAGAGAGAGAAAGTGTGTGTAGAGAAACCAAAATGAGATTGCAAAGGAAAAATCCAGCAGATCTAGAAAACGAGAGAGAGAGAGAGCTGATTTGGGGACCCGAGAAACCCTAGGGATCAAACCCAGAGCAAGGGATGAAATCGAATGATCTCTTGCTCTTCGCGGAGGCAACAACGCAGAGAGAGACGATAGGAGAAATCAACTCAGCAGAATCGCATTCCACAAGGGAAGGCTTCTTCTCAAGGAGGTCCACTCACCGGGGATCGAACCGAGAGGGCGTCGGCCTTGTGATCAGCGAACCCGTGCGGCGCCTCGGGGGAGAGAGAGAGACGAGGACGACTGGTTGCGAGAGTGGAGGTGATGCTACGAGAATCGGCGAGAGCCGACGTGCGAAGAAGAAAAGAGCGAGAGCGGACGTGCGAAGAAGAAAATAGTGAGAGCGGATGTGCGAAGAAGAAAAGAGCAATCGTGAAAGGTAGGGTTGAGAAAGGTAAGGTTATGTTTTTTGTATGGGATAAAATGGGACTTTTAATTAAATTTTGAGGGCAAAATGGGCAATAAGCAAAAATTCACTAACCCTCCCACCAGCATCCCGAAAATGCTGAAATGCCCAAAGCAGGTCCCCACCAGCTTTGGGCTTTCAGCATTTTAAAAGCAAGCATTTTGGCAAGGAGCCTTCAAATGCTGAACCAAACGGGGTTAATTTTTTCCCAAGGGGCTTTGGGGGCTCAAAGCCCCTTGGGAAAGCTGAACCAAACGGGGCCTTACTTGGTTTCTAGCCAACCCCAACAGGCTAGAGGCAACTCCATTTGTGCAAAATTCCAAAATATCCCAATGTCACGCGGGGTATGGGCTTGGGAGAGCCCGCGCTTAATCATGGGCCTTAGGCCCATACTTTAGGCAATACTCCTAAACCTGTTCCCTCCCCCTGAGGGGTAGGTCGCGACAGCCTTCATCTTGACACTCCACAACCCGAAGTTGTTCCTCCTGTTAAATTTCTCAATTTCTACTTTTGGTCCTGACATAATTGCAAAGTCTTAACTCTGATACCAAATTGTTGTAATCGACATCGCAGCGGAAGCAGATCGTAAATTTTGCAATTATGTCAGGAGCTATAGAAATTATCAGAAATAAACCGAGGAATAATAAAATGACACCAGAAATTTACGTGATTCGGTCCGAATGTTGGAACCTACGTCCACGAAAAGAGCCAATAAAACAATCCACTATAAATCGGAGAATTATAGGATTACAATCATACATGCATTCAAGTGTTTCCCAGCCCTACTATACACCTAATATCCACGGTGTTTAACAACTCAACTCAATGGACTCGACTACGCACAAACCTCTCTGAGCTCATTCTTTTTGCTGCTCTTTCGAGCTCTTTTCTTCGCTGCTACTTCGTCCCCCGAAGCTCTCTCTCCTCTTTATCGGTGGCAGGGGAGAAAACAAAACAATATTGTACTCCAAAATTGTCAGAATGGTGCCGATCTTCAAAAGCATGCGCCTCCATAAGCATGCGCCTCCATGCAATTAATGAGTGTGCGCGTATGACCATGCAGAAGGAAAATAGCTTCTGCCTTCCCTCTTTCTTTATTAATAATAAAATAAGAGAAGCCCACAAAAGATGACCAAGAAGAGAGGGAATTCGGCGCTTACATGATAGGCCATGTGCATGCATTTAATGACGTAGAAGAAATTCGGACGATCAACTCTTCAGAAATGATGTTGACAAGTGAGAAGGGCCACAGAAGTCAACACATGGATTTTGCGGCCTTCATTTCCAACGTGAAGGGCTGGATCTTTTTTGGCTCCTATCGCACGCTCTTTATTTTTAATTAAATGTTCTGTGGACATGCTTCCTCATTTCAGCTTGTGAATGTTTTGCATGTATCGAGTATTGTATATAGACTCAAACTCGAGACATAATTTAATAGGAATTACCACCATTCTTTAACTCAACTTTCATGCTTAGTTCTCATTTCGAATTGATTTTGATAAGTTCTTAAAGGAAAGAGATTCGAAAAATCACACTCAAAGTCAATCGGATTTGAGGAATTTTCTTCTTCCTTTTTTCCCTTTGCTCCTATGAGAATCTCCTCCCCTAAGAGAAACTTTAGTTCTCATTCCTAATATTTACTTAAGTACCATAATAGCTGTTACCATAGAAATTTTTCTGTGTTTATCAAGAATGCCATATACATTTGAAGAACCCAACAAAAAGATTTAGTTGCCCATTAATGATTCGGCTGGAACAGGAAAAAGGCATACCCTATATAATTCAACTCAAGCACTCTATATATATATATATAATCATCTAAGATACATTCATGATTAATTTCAACTTAGCTTCCCCAACATCCTTCATATATCTCCTCGAATTTGAGAGACAACAGCTAACAAAACAATTCTCAAGCTTTTGATCATGGATGCAAGATAATCTTATATTGTCTAGCAGCAAAATTCTATTTTGACTTTGATATGTTCTTTTAGTATCAATACAAGACTAGACAAGGTACAAATTTACATGCCGTGATTGACCGTTCATGTGCAATCATAATTTCATAGTTGGTCCTCATAAGTAACATGTCATGCTTTTTTCCACAGAGGAACCAAACTTGAGAGACCTGTGAGAAAACTTTTGCCCATCTTGAAAATTGACAAGTAAGAAGTTCTAGTTGTATACATCGTAATTATCGATTAAAAGTATTTTTAAATTTTATATATCATCTCTAGATTTTTAATGACAAAATATCCGTGGTTAGGATAGATTACAAGCGAACATAAATCTCTCAGGAGCTATAGAAGCTCCGACAAATGGTGAACGTATCGTGATAAATACATCACGCTAAGAGATGGCCTTAGATTAGAATTAGCCAATAATGTTAGTCTTTTACACGGATTGTTTTGCCCAACATGCAAAGGAATGACATGTGCGGTTTGTCATTTATTTTTCTATTCCATATGTTATTAAAGACCTTTGTATTAGACTCCGCTGGGAGTACACATACTTCACGCCATGAGACTTGACTTATTTTGTTTAATGTAATTATGTTATTTAACAAAGAAAGGGGGAGAATTTTTTTTTTTATCTTCAGTGAATAGGTAGTCATCTTTCTTTTATTCCTTTCTAAACCTTCGTCATCCATTATCACATCGAAAGTTATCATCAACATGAGAAAATTTCATTCCTGTTCTTTACTCTCATTGTATAATGACAATAACATTTTAGCATGCGATGGCAAGTTACTTGGAATAGCATCTGTTGCGACCTTCCTCGAGAAAAGCCACTGAAGTATCAAGTAAGCACAAACGGTTACTATTGAAAAAGATGGTGCATAGCTTATTACAGGCTCTTCCAAGCCCGTACTAATTGCAACTTGGAATTCTCTTTAATGCCACCATTCATGGTATTCTTTTTGGAGTAAACACTATTAGTTGGATGAAACCAATTGTTTAGATTGAAGTAAGCTTTTAGATCAAATTAACGAAATTGATCATTGTATATGATTACGATCAAATCTGAATTACTATATGATTTCTAACGCACCAAATCAAGAATGAAATCAAGACTTGAAAACAAAATAGTACTAAAGTAAAGTATGAGAAAATAAACCCTACAAGATGTTGGCTAAAAAATATAGATGGCCTTGTTAGTAAGCCCTGGAACATGAGCCACCGTAAGCTAAGATGCCACAATCGTAATAAGACTTAAATGAGACCTATTCACTAAAAGGATTCATGTTTTATCACCATCCTAAAACTCAGTAAGCTAAAGACGCCCACCATCATCTGCGGACCTAACTATTTATGCAAAGGAAATCACACTAAATAAATGACATGAAATGGATCCTTTGCCTATGCCTAAACCGAAGCCATCAACAACGTTCGACACATGTAACCCACAATTCACCAATTCAAATGGAATTCAATCCAACCAAAAGCCTTAGAAATGTATTGCATGCCAATGCATCGATATGAATCATAAGATTCAACCTCGAATTATCTCCATCAATGCCCATCAGTTTCATGCTTAAACCGAGACCCTCAATAATTTCCAGCATTCGTTGCTTGAAATTGTCATGACAAATGACCTTTAAACACACTCAAAAGGCTATGAAATTAATAATATGTTGAGTCCTGATCACAGGAAAATGAAAAGACAAACAAATTAAGCCAAATGCTCTGAAGCCACACTCAAATTGCAGCCTCCAGCAACATCCAGCCAATGAACTGTGAACGTGTGGTAACTTGATAATATTCTATCTCACATTGGCACTACTACGTTATGGACAATCGAGAGAAACACCGAAGTAAGCCGAAACCATTTCAATTCACGCCTAATTAATAGCATCCAGCAACATTCATAATTGATTCAGTGGCGTTGAAGACCAAAATTGGTGATTATTTGGTGATAAATTGACATGAAAATTGATGCCGCATCTTCCTGTAATTGTAAATGAGTTCAAATGATTAAATCAACAACAAATTGACCGGCACCCGATTTTCGCCAATGATTTCAAATTACATTTTTCGAAGAAGATTAATATACATATATTATGATATAGATATATCGGGCCCAACAATTAAAATTTTGAAAAACGGAGGATCGAGAGTTTTGACTCTCGCGGTAAGGTCCAATTGACTTTTCGGCCGGAGCCGAGCCCAGTAGCATAATTTCACAGTACGCCAACCACCTAGGCTTGGTATAGAATCTAAGAAATATTCAGGCAAGTTCAGGCCCGAAGGCCCAGTTCGGCCCGGCCCACGAAGTCAACACCCTCCTCATCTCACTTGGACACCTCGCCTTGGAATTTTTCTCTCCTCTCTCATCTCCAGCTCCTCCCCTCGCCAGCCACCACATCCCTTGCCTTCAACCTCCGGCCACTACATCACCGTCCAACCTACCTCCACTCTCCAGCTCGCTGGTTTCTATCTTCATCTTTTCCTCTTCCATTTTCTCTGCCAATTGTTGTCATAACTTGTGATTGGTCACGGTACATCAGCAATCATACTCCATCTTTGTTCTCGGTCATTACTGTCACTGCCTTACATTCTCATTCACTCTCTCTTCACTGGTTTCAATTCTCAGCGACCCCGCTTCAGAGGCCTACCCCTTCCGATCCACTCGTCAATCACGTCCAGTCACTGCCCTTACTCAAGGTAAACTCTCCCACTCTGTTTTCGTGAGGCAAAGACTGAGACCCTTCACCTCTGCTGGAGTGAAAACAAGTTGCTGGTGTATACTTCAACTATTGACTTGATTGCTAAATTTGAGTTTGGTCTCAAGTGATTCATGTTATACACTCTTTGCTCATACCAATTGCATAAATTCGTGACAATTTTAGGAAGGCCATTAAGAGTGTGATATCGAAGATAAATTGAATCCGTGGTTTGAGGTGTTTGCTGCTTATCCGTGGTTTTTTTTTTCTAGTACAAACTAAATACAGAAAAAAAACTACATTATTGATCAATATTACAAGAGTATATGACTGCATGTATAACTCCTTATTGTTCATTGCCTTCTCAATCCGTTCCATCTTTTTGCCATTCTCTTGGAGTAGTGTAAGAACCACCTATTCTTCTCATCAACGATCAAGTTCCCTAAGACAACGCCAATAAAAAAGCCAACTCCAATGCCAATTAGCGCAAATGTCCAATCCAAGTTGAACCGAGACTTTTCGCCAATTTCTTCCTTGAGAGATGGTGGTAATGATAAGTTATCCTTAGCCATTGTGCATTTTTTTTTGGCAAAGGACTTCCACATAACCCCTCATTCATGGAAAATGAATCTTTCACAAATGTGTTAAATTGACGCCCTCGTGGTATTGGTCCCAACAGTTGATTATGAGAGACATTGAAAAATGAAAGAAATGTAAGTTGAGCTAGCTATTGAGGGATCTCTCTTGAGAGCTTGTTTTGAGAAAGATCTAAAGATTCAAGCTCTGTCAAATTTGCTAGGGAAGGTGGGATGGAACCAATGAAAATATTGTTTGAAAGGTTAAGCAAAATAAGTGACTTCAAATCTCCAATAAGATCAGGTATATGTCCTTTGAATTTGTTACTGGGGAGGTCAATTTGCATAAGTGCAAATGGAACCTTTGAGTATTCCCTTTCTATGCCTTTGTTAGTCAATTTCATCCCATAATATAAAAATCTAGCAACTGTAAACAAGGAATTCCAATTGATCTTGACTAACAACCACTTTCATGGCATGAAAAGTCTTCAACAACTTGGAAGGAAGTTCACCATTGAAACTATTATTGGAAAGGTCCATGATATGTAAATTGCTAAAGTTAAATTGACTTCGATATGTTTTTATTGGACCATGGAACTTATTGGATTTCAAGATAATAGCTTTCAGCTTGGTCAATTCAGATAGCCATGAAGGGAACCCATTGATAATTTGATTATAACCAAGGTTCAAATACTCTAGCATTGTACAATGCGCCAAAGACCTTGGAATAGGTCCTTGCAATTGATTCTCTGTGAGAACAATCGACTTCAATGCACAACCTTTTGGGTAAGCTTCAGGAATTGTGCCTTCAAGTTTATTTTGTCCCAAGATCCAAGATTGATAAAGAATCAATATTTCCCAAACAAGAAGGAATTGTACCATTCAAATTATTGTTGGACAAATCAAGAATGAAGAGGGATCTTGCTCTACAAACAGATGGAATTTCTCCGAAGAGGATGTTATGGGAGATGTTAAAATAAGTCACTGATGGAGGTGGAGTAGGGAGTTCCATTGTGAGCAAGTTAAAACTAATGTCAAGGTAGGTCAATTTAGGTTGTGACAGATTGATGTGGTTGTTCTCAAAGCCAATTAGAAAATTGTGAGAAAGATCCATATACCATAAGGATTCCCTACTACCATTCCCCATTCACATAGGAGTACTCCCTCCAATTTTATTGTGTGAAAGATCTACCGACTCTAATCCACTTAGGTAGCCTAAAAACTTTGGGAACTCATATAAGTTGCATGAATATAAAACTAAAGTGGAAAGTTTTGGAAGAGTGACATTCATCTTGGTCTTGCTAACAAAAGATATGATGTTGGTCTTCAAATTTAACATCCTCAAGCTCTAAGTTTTTGTAAATCCATGGTGCCACTCAAATTATTCCCACTAAGATCCAAATATTCAAGATCCTTGAGTTCCCATAATGAGTTTGGAATTTCACCTTGCATATGGTTGGATGAAAGGTCAAGCTAAACCAACCGTGTTAAGTTTTTCAAATAAAGGCAAAATTGGACCACTTAACTGAACATTTGCCAAATGTAAAGAAACATGGACAGTTAGCTTGGCTACCAATTGAATCTCAACATTTTGTTTTATTTATTTATTTGAGGAACCTTATTGGATGAAACAATACCTAAAAAATCCAAGTAGGTAAGTTTTGCCAAGTTGATGAGCCAATGCAAAATACCACTGCTGAATTATTGGAATGGAGATATAGAGTTGATAGCTAGGTAAGATTAGCAAGCGAAGCAGGGATATGACCTTGGAATTTATTAACTAATATATCCTTAAAAGTAAGCTCAGAAAGATTACTTAGTGAAGTGGGAAGTGAACCCGAGAAATGACAATCCCAAATTGATAATTCATTCAAGAAAATGAGGTTTCCAATCGAAATGGGTATTTCACCTGAAAAATTCGTGCCATGAAGAGACAAAGATTTAAAGCGACTACCCCAATGTTGTTTTGGAATAAAACCAAAAAGGTGGGCATTATCACCGATGTCAAGGACTTCCGAATTTGGTAAATGAAAGATGCTTATTGGAAATTCTCCATGCAATTGACAAGATAAAAGTTTAAGTGACTTTAAAGAGGAGAAGTTTGCAACTACTTTTGGGAATGGTGATGTTATGTTTGTATAAGAGAGATCAAGTTCCCTAAGCATAGTTAAGTTCTGAACAAAGTTGTTTATGTTGGGTAGAGACACCCACGCAAAAGACAAATAAAGGGAAACTAATCTCGAGAGCTATGAGATATCCAATGGGATTTTCCCTAAAAAGTATGAACCAGAGAGGTTAAGGTAGTGTAACCTAGAAAGATTGATGAAGCAGTGTGGGATTAAGGTAGAGTTGAAGTCACTCCAGGCAAGATTGAGCATTCCAAGTGGTGGAGGCAAAAGAGGCTAGTGTTGGAAGTTATGGTACCAAAGAGACAACTATTACTAAGGTCAAGGCCTGTCACATGACCATTGGCCTTGTCGCACTTGACACCATCCCATAAGCAGCAATCTCCATGTCCATCTAGTGATCATGATTCAATCTTTGGATAAACACAACCAGAATAAAGCCCAAGTTGTGTTGAAGATGAACTTGCTTTGTTGTTTTGAAAACTTCTCTTGAATTCCATCAAGGCAAAGCTCTCGTCTGCATGACATAAGGCATTAGCAAATGGAGTAGGAAACTTAGCGAGGAAGAAAATCAAAGTACAAAACATGTAGAATAATGAGGGTGCCATATTTTTGTGTTGTTTTTCTTCTTTTTGGTGGAGTTAGTTTTCATTGGAGAAGCTTTTATAAGCAGAGATAAGCAATTTGATGGTGGAAATTTCATGCTGCTTTGGCCATTCATGCACTATACAAATCTGAAAAGACATTTGGGTTTGATTAAGGAAAAAGAGGCGCTCTAAGAAATGGAAAAAGCCTGTAGGCCTTAGCTATTCACAAATAAAGTCTTAGGATGTGGATTAAAAGGAAATAATCATTCTAAAAGTATATCTAATCTGTTGATCATGATGAGTAAAATTTTTTGTGCAAATGACTTCAGAATTATACTATGAAGGTGAAATTTCCATCGCTTGTATGCTTTTTGAAGATGGCAAATGGTTGTACCTTCTTGATATTATGTTGATTAACACATTCTCAATCATATTTCCAAGTATTCGTTACTAGTATTCGAAGAGTGAAGTTTTTCACTCCAACAATTGTAAATTTTGCTTACTTAAAGAGAAAACTTCGGTAAATTTTTTATTATTTTTTTGTGGCCACGGCACCAAACGTACCATTTTATTCTGCTAAATCCATATTAGAAATCTCTTCATGAAATAAATTGATGATTAAGGATAACAAGCTATCCCCTTGTTACTGTCATTCTATATGACTTTTGTATTTATCTTCTCGGTCTCTACTAGCTTCCGGAACAAGATTTTGGAACTAGTACATCTCTAAAATTAGAATCTCTATAATAGCCAAGGCGTTAAAATGAGTGTCCCTCAGCACTTGATCACAACAAGCATTAATATGCATACATTGCCAATATAAATGCTCTGTTACACGATGATATGACATGATTTTCTAGGGGAGAAAAAACAGTTAGAAAGATAGACTATCGAACAAGAAAATAGCGTCTACTCAATAGCCAATGGAAACACGAGTTGACATGAAGTAAACATGGGTAAGAATCTTAATTACCATTTTTAGTTCAAACCAGATACACAGCATAACATAACTAATCAGTGTCACATATGTACATGTTTATAAAAGTCATATATTTAGTCAAATACTTATGTGACACTACGAGTAACATAACCTTTTGTGCAATTAGTTTGTACTTGAAATAGGAAAAATAGAGCATACAATATTCCTCTTATTGTATTATCATTCATTTGTTTAAAAATTGTCTTCTTTTCTATCTATTTATTCTCATGCTCTTTTACCTTTATATTTTTTAAATAACTTAAAAGAATTGATTCGACTAGCCATAAATTTTAATATCATGTGTTTTCAATTTTTTCTTATTTTTTCTTACCATCTATACAAGTATCATATTACGAGGTTTACACTTTTTCTGCTCTATGTATTGTTGTATTTTCTTTTAACATAATCACTGTGTTTCAAAATTAATTAGCAGAGTGGTGTCTTTTGGTCAAGAGTTGCCTCTATTACTTAATTAGTATGTCTATTCACATAAGAGTTGCAATCTTTTCATTATACATGACTATTCGTGCAAAATAGAATAATTATGAGAAAATCTATCGTTTCAATAAAATTCCCTTTATGGTTAGTGTCACACTCCGAATGCATGAACATCCCACGGCGGTCGAACTGATTGCGACGTCCTAAGATGCGTTGCTAACCCACTCTTTTATTTTTTGATTAAATGCAAGCATAAGCATAATATAAAGAACACCTAGTCAATCATGACAATAAGGATAGTCAAACATAGTAAATATTTCCAAAGGCACAACCTTTATTTATTAACTTGTTAACCCTAGGAAGTTTAATAATTACAAGCCCATTCCAAATGGCGACTTCCTACCAACTAACTCAAACACCTGCCGGGGTCAGAGTTAACCTAAACTTCATTAACGGTAGGGTCAGCCAAAAAGTGTCGCATCACACGCCCACCACAAATGCACCTGGCAGTTCTCCACACCACGGCCTTAAAAATCCTTAATAACAACGAGGTGAGATAAAATCTCAGCGAATCAACTTCCTAAACCTCAATTAGGAAGCTAATTCACCTTAGAGGTAGCCTAAACACGTAATGACATATAGTCTTACCTCGCGTTGGCATACCCCTGCATATTAGTACATCACATATGCCAACATTAATGTAACAAACATAATCAATAATCAAAACACATAATTTTCATGCATCAAGCATCCACATGGGTCCCCATTATAAAGTAAAACCCGTTATGGCTCGTCCGATACCGTTCTCACAGTTTTACCCCATAATCAAGTACAATGCATTACAATCATTCACACGTATTCTAATTATTACAAACCCTCGAGCCATGGCCAACACACGATTTGGCAGTCTTCAGACATGACTAGGCATCATTCCACCCCATTGGGCACATCATCTTCTAGAACCCTCGCTTAGACAACATTCTATAAAAGAGCACCAATTCGACCTCAACCGCAACTCAACATTCGAACTCTTGCCGAGCATCTGATAAAAATCGGGCATCATCCAGTAACTTCCGTTGGGTGATGGATTTGATTAAATGACCGCTCAAGCACACCAACAATTAAACCAATTCTTATTGCTATTAATTAGCCCATACCAAAAGAGTTTGTTTTCAAATAATCAACTTAGCAATTTTTCACACTTAAAAATCCTAGTAAAATAATCGTACGTAGTCATGTATTTGAAATCAACTCATCAAACTTTGCACACTTCTATTTTAAAACTCCATTATTTTATTAAGCACGTAAAATTTGGCATCCAAACCTCACACCTCAAAATTCTTTATTTTCTTGCCCATAAATCCCTTTTTTTAAGTTATAAATAAAATTTATAATTGGGCAATCAATAACATAGTATCACAAGCTCAAACGATCATAATTAGGCACAATCCCATCCAGAAAATTGAGCATTAAATTCTATTTACGAATAATATGTCATTAATTACACTAACCACGATTAATTTGGCTAAGCGTGATTAATTAATCTAATTGCAATTAATTAGGCTAAACTTGATTAATTAACCTTACTATAATTAATTAAAAAATACTTGTTGTTACTTAAAATAATCACGATTAATTAAACTAAAATTGATTACTTAATCTAATTATGCTTACTTAAACTAATCGCATTTAAATTTAATCTAAACCGTCCTCAATTGCAATTAAGGAGAAATTAAAATTAAATAATACTAACCTCCATTATCCTTAACTAGCTTACCCCCTAAATGTAATTAATACCCTAATCTACGATTAAAAAGTTAACTCACAGGATTTCGGTGATAGCGGCTCGACGAGAAAAACATAGAGCTTACTATCCAACAACGGCCCATGGCATGGTGGCGGCTCCTCAAAACCCACAACCAAGCTTAGCTTGGGTGGTGGTGACCCAATGATGGTGGTGGTGGTTTGAGGTGAAGGTGGAGGTGATGGCTCGGCAAGACAAAGGCGACGGTGGATAGGGGCTCGCTACGACAATGGTGGCTTGATAGATGGGCGGCTTGAGCGGTAGCAACTTGGGGGCTTGGCGGTGGAGATGGTGATGTGGGTGGTGGGATGAATATGATGGCGATGAGGGCGGGTGACGGTGGTGGAGATAATGGGGGTGGTGAAGGTCAAGAAGAAACTAAGCAAGGAACTAAGTAAGGAGAAGATAGAAAAGAAGAAAAAGAAGAAGAAGGAGAGGTTCGGCTGAGGGGGTGGGGAGTGGCGTGAGGGAAGAGGGAAAAGAGAGGGGGAGAGAGAAAAAAAAAAAAAAAAAAAGGATTTTCCCAAGATTTTTCTTCAAAATCCCATCATTTCTTCACCAAATCCTCTAAAAACCCTTGATGCCAAGCATTATGTCCCCCACAATATCTACTTATTTCCATTTTTCTTGAAACCAAAATCTTGGCTCAAAAATCACCATTTTGCCATTAGATCTGAATTTTTCCTTCTCCAATCTCTAATTTTCGTCCGATAATTCTTTTTCTGAAAATTTCAAACTAGCTGATAATTCGACGAACAATGAGGCAACATCTAATAATTTAATCTCGAAATCCTCGAAAGTTCGGTATCCGAAATCGAATTAAATTTCATGGTTAAAAATCGATCGAACACGATTTTAATATGACCTAAAATATCAGGTGACTTTTAGGGATTCTTGTGCGATTAACCTGTGAACGATAATTTTCGATTCACATTTGTGCCTCTTCAAATCGTGAACGACCCTTGATTGTCATGTAATCGCGAGGGTTCAATTATGTACCATGAATATAAGATCAATAGAAAAATTAGTTTATCATTATTCGACATGAATATCATAATCGTGCAAAATCATCAGCAAACCAATCATGTACTTCCGTCGAATCAATTTATATCCCTTTGCTAATTGACTTATAACAGTGTAGTATTGACTCTTGTCGATTTTTATGGTCGGGCAGTTGATCCCTAATTGAATTCTCTGGTCTTTTGCATTTTAACTTTTTACGGCCTCACTCAATAAATTAGTTAACTCGTGAGTGATCAATTCAGAGTAAAATAACCGTAAGTGCATCGATGAAATAACAATTTCATATATTTCGAAATAATGCCAAATTTCGGAATATCACAGTTAGTAAAAGAAAATGCATTGATTTTTGCCACCATAGTGTTTACTTGTGTTTTGCCAGTTTCGGATCCCGCAATGAAATATCTTTCACTAAGTGTTATGTTTTGGTTTTTTAATTTAGGGGACTTAGGTTCTATGCTAGTATTGGACAAAGAGGGTCAAATTCAAATAGATATAAATATTATAGTCTTGAGTCTAATAAAATCATTTAGTACAAGCTCAAATTTGATGATAACAAAGACCTTAATCTAATCAACGACTTAATTCAAACACCCTTCAATATACTGACGAAAATCCACTAAGATCAAATGGATTACACAAAGTTTAAATTTGATCAATGGCACTAGACGGAGGAAACAACACCAGATAAGTACTACTCCTAAATGGAATTGAGGACACAACGTCGAATCTAATTGACAACGTTGGATGGTGGAAACAACATCATAAAGGTACTGCTCCTAAATGGGTATGGGGACATAACGTTGAAATCTAATCAATCATGCTGGATAATAGAAATAACATTGAGTAGGTGCTGCTCCTAAATGGGTATGAGAATACAAAGTCAAAATCTAATCAATGATGTTGGACAATGGAAACAACATTAGGAAAGATACCACTCCTAAATGGGTATGAGGACATAACATTAGAATTTAATTGACGACACTAGATAGTAGGATAGTATTAGAATCTAATCAGTAGCAATACTTACAATATAGACACTTGCCGGAATTTTATCGACTATAATCCAAAGCTATAGCTAAACTAGGCTAGGTTAAGATAACTAAAGGATGAGATAAAGGATTTTGATGTGTTGTTCGAGGGGGGCTTCTTCGTTGGATTGTTTGCAGTATTTATAGGACAATCTGGTAACCATCGGTCGATTGATCCTTCCTTGAAAGTCACTTCTAATTTCTTCCACATTCTTGGCTTAACCACTTATCCACATCTTATTGTCTCTTGACTTATCAACGATGCTCGCACGACTTGTCCAGCAAGTAATAATCGCTCTTTTGATTTTGAGTGTCCATTTGAGCACCAACTATTCCTGCTTAAATCTTGATGCCAATTCCATTTGAATTTTATGTCCATATGAGTATTTCTTAGCCTGGACATGTGGCAATCAACAGCCTTACCATCAAACCATGCATCTCCACTTGTAGGTCCATCGACATCTAACCCAAAGGTTCTTGAAAATCTTGGCCATCCTTCGTCTCTATGACTAATATGGGCAGGATTGCTGCTAATCATAACCATTACATGACAACAAGGATGATTTTAAATGTCAACATTTATTGTGATCAATACGTGACGATAAGGGTAATTTTGGGCGTCAACAACTCATTTTCTTAAAATTTTTTGTTATTAATATCTCTTTTTGTAACTAGTGTGTCTCATTTTATGCTAAAAAGTGTAAATGTTTTCACAAAATGACTTGACAGATAATCGGCAGTCTTGTTTAGTGTGATTAACCAGGTGAAAATGTCAGTTTTTCTTCTTCTTTTTTTCATGGTTCTTTACTAAATTAAAGAAGTACGATATATTTAATAATTATCGCAATCAAATGAAGTTCTCAAAACACGTTCAGGCAAATTTGGTTTACGTGCAATGCCCACGACTAATTACTAGTCTACATAAATTTGCTACTAGTTTAGCGAAGTAAAATTAGACAATAAAAATATTGCGTGAATATTATATAGCATCAAACGTGCTCTTTATCTAACAGATTTCTATTATCTGGGCAAGCCTCCAAGGCATCGTACTCGGTTACTCCTATAATCGACTGTTTTCGTAAACAACCCAAATATGTAACTCATGGATTTCAGTCCCATCACAGCAACTTTCCTTGGAAGCCACATCCAAGGGAACTCCTTTGTAATAAATCATCCGGTCGCGATGAGAGAGGAACTTTGATATGACATGTTATATATCCAATGATTCCTTTAAGGGTTTATTTGATTTGATTTTTATTATTAATTTTTTTGAGTAAATTCAATCTTCCAATTGACACATTTTAGCTTTTTCTTAAATTTAAAACTCCTGAAACATTCACAATACTTTCATGTTGATACATAGATTCATAATCGTATTTTAATTGAACCAACCAGGAAGTTACATTATATTCATAAGGACGGATTAGGAGGGAAGAAATGTGGTTCTAAAAACACAATCGTATTTTAATGGAGCGGCAATATCTTTTAACAAATTAGTCAAGAATGGGGAACATGAGTAGAATGGTGACCTTGCTCTGCATAATCTAGTTTCCTATTTGGGCAAATGGCACAAGAAATTCTAAA
The DNA here is from genome assembly GCA_017140185.1 of Eucalyptus polyanthemos subsp. polyanthemos. Lineage (NCBI taxonomy): Eukaryota > Viridiplantae > Streptophyta > Magnoliopsida > Myrtales > Myrtaceae > Eucalyptus > Eucalyptus polyanthemos. Next base: position 17,556,756 of record CM029460.1, on the reverse strand, counting down.
CTATTAGATTTGTGACACAAATACCCTAAATATATTTTTTTGTGTTACAAAATACCCTAAACTAATGTATTGTGACGCATATACCCCTAACTTTTTTTTGTGTCATGAAAAAACCAAAACTTATATATACCCTCTATTTCAGTTTTATCCAATGTATATTTACCATACCAGTTGTTGACATCTAATATTTTATAAAATAATAAATAAAATAAAAAATCGGTTTTGGAAATTTTTTGAAAATATATCTTCTTTTCAAAATTTAAAAAAAAAATCAGTTTTTATTTGATTTTGGAGCCTTTTTTACTGTTGGAGTTGTTGATTGAATATCTCACTCGCAAAAACAACTCCGGGCCTTCCTCTATAAATAATGGGCGAGATTTCGGAACCAAAGGGGGGGCGTTTTTCTCTTCGTCTTGGTTGAAGGAAAGAAAATTCAGAAAAGAAGCGAAAAGGGTGCTTCTCTTCATGGTTCGTCCAAAAAGAATAGCAAACTGAAGAGGAAGAGAAGAAAAAAGTCAGTAGGGGTTCTCTCTTCGTCTCGGTAGAAGGAAGAAAAAGAGTACAAATGTGAAAAATGTGAAAAAAGTGAAAAAGTGAAAAAGTGAGAGAGAGAAGGAGTTGACGTGAGCAAGGAAAAGAGAAAAAGTACGGTGGGAGAGAGAGAGAGAGGGGATGTTTGGCAGAGAGTGAGCAGAGAAAGAAACGAAAAGAAAAGAAAGAAAAAAAGGAAAGATGAACAACTGTTCATCTTCTTTGTGAGTCCCCATCTGAAGTCCCTGTTGCCCGCTCCTGCGCCCTGCACCGTCGCTATTCCACCGGTCATTCGGACCTCCGCCGCTGCGCGTCCCCGTAAGCGCTGCCGCCCCTAGCGTCCAACGACCGCACCTCTGCCGGAGCGCAACGCCATCACCTCCACATCCGCTCGACGAAGCCGCTGCCGTGCCAATCCGAGCCTCACCCGAGCGATCCCATGAGCTGCAGCAGATCCTCTCTGAACCGTCCTCAGTCAGCCCCTGAGCACCACAGCGCCTTCGCCGCCGAGCCTCGCTGCGCCTCACCTGTAGCCCGCAAAGCCGTGTCCGGTCGCCAGCCACTGCCGCAACGCCGTTGCCGCCCCTGATCAGGCCACGATTTGCACCGCCCGAGCAATGACCCATAGGAGCCCGCGCTGCGACTCGATTTCCCTACTCGCCGAACGCTGAGCCGTAGTTCGTTCACGATTGCCTGCTGCCAACTGCTGCACCGCCTCTGCTCCGCTTGACGCCGCGAGCAGTGACCTGCTCGTTTCCACTTGCAGCGCCACGCGACGACCCGACGTTGCGTCCTCCTCGCTGACCCAGCCGAGCGACACCTGCCGCCCCGTTATTGCCGGTCCGCCTTTGCCAGAGTTCCCTTTGCCAGACCAACGATCAATCTCCTCGGTGACCAGCCGCACGAGCTGCCGAGCTTTTCTTTTGGAAGCAAAGGAAAAACAAAAACAAAAAACAAAAGAAAAAGAGAAAAGCAAATTAGGTAGTTTGTTTTTCTTTATTTTATTATTTATTCATTTTAAATTTTGTTATTATTGTTTAAGTTAGAATATGGTTTATCAATATTAATATTTGTGCATTTTGTAGGCATTATATGTAAGGATTTTGTCCAAACTTATTGTAATTATTAATTTGATCCGAGAGACATTGGATCAATTTTTTGATTATATTAAGTTTAAGGCTTTTTGATGGTATTTTGGTTGTTAAATCAATGTAATTATTAATTTGATCTGTAAGACTTCGGATTAGATTTTTAATTATTTTGAACTCTTTATCGTGATAATTATGTTTAAAATAATCGTTAATTTGACCTGTGAGACAGTGGGTTATTTTTTCGGTTATTTTAATCATTTATTTGATTGAATATCTTGATTGTTTAGATTTAGTTGATAATTGCTTTTTTATAAATAAAAAAAACCACTAAAAAATCTAAAAATATTTGAATTAGGATTCAGTTTGTTTTAGAATATTTTTCGTTATCTTGCATATCTAGAATAGGGATTTTATTCCGAATTTAGAAAAAAAATATAAAAACAAAACAAAAAGCACATTCATTTAGGTTGTTAGTTTTATCATTATTTGAATTGCATGTGAAATTTTAATTTCGAAATTAATATAAAAAGATAAAAAAAAATATCATACATATGTCATGTAGAATTAGGGCATGCTCCGCATGTCATTGCATATTAGATCAATTACATGTTAGATTAAGATAATATCTTAGTTTAAATTAGGATTTAATGTGACATAATCCTTAGTTTAAATTAGATAGAATTTTAATCTAGCTAGATCATTTTTGCATCTTTAATAGAAATATCAAATGCACGTCATTTAATTTTTATTAGATTCATTTAATTAGAACTTCCTCATCATTAGACTAAGTCATTTAATAAATGTCATCTTAGTTTAAATAATTTTGTATGTCATTGCATCGCATTGCATGTCATTAGAATTAGGTCATTTAGATTGCATTTAATTGTTGCATTTCTTCATGTCATATAGTTTAGGTCATGCTGCCACGTCATATTAGATTATTAGCATGCATCGCATGATTTTCATTAAATAAAGTGAAAACAAAAATTGAAAATTGCGTGTTAATTAGAAATCATATTTAGGGTTGCTAATGTGAATTCTGATTTAACAATGCATATGCTTTCGTTGCTTCTAGGTATGTTTTGCAATATTTAATTGCTTTCTTGAGTGTTAAATTGGTGGTATGCACACATGTATGATCACTTCACATGTTAGAAGGATAGATTTAAAATCAATCCAAATTGCTTGTTAAACATTTTTTTAAAATGAAATAGAAAGGTACCGAAAGGGCACTAGGATAATCTAGTGTAACCACGTCCCCGAACTCATAAATCTCTGGTTCGTATGAGTAAAGTAAATCTCCCGTTACTTTACTTGGATTTCTAATCGACCCACCAAAAATAGATTAGTGGTGACTTCTGATTGAAAATCATTTGCATGTTAAAAATTCAAACCTAAGTCGCGAATTGGTATGGGCTTGGGAGAGCCCGAGCTAAGCTTAAAGACTTAGTAATCCATTAACCTAAACTTTATGATTGCCCTGAAAATTTAGGTCGCGACACCAGTATAAGTTTAAGGATTTTTATAACACAAAATAAGTTTGAGGTATATGTGTCACAATTGATGAGTTCAGAGACTTTAGAGAGTACGAAAAAGTTTGAGATATTTGTGTCATAGTAGGCATAATTTATAATTTTTTGTGGTATTAACCCTTCCCATTTTGAATGGTAAGTTTTATTTTGACTAAGTTTATTAACTGACCGCTTGACAATCTGGAATCATTCTGATAGATTTATGAGATGGGCTTAAGGCCCGTCCGCCCAAGCTGGGCCCAAAAGGCCTGGCCCAAGGGAATATGGCCCGTGGAAAGGGAGAGGTATAAAAGGGAGGAGAGAGAGAGAAATGATATCGGTTGGAAAGAAAACAACGTACATCTTTTCTCTTCTCACACTCTCTCTCTCTCCCAAAAGGAAAAACAGTAAGCATACGGCACGCTTTTCTTCCCTTCAAGGCTTCGTCGAATTGAATAGGACCGTTTCTCTTCCTCTTGTCGGCATCGGTGTTTAATTTGTGGCTAACAAGGTACGCTCGAATCTGTGGTGTACTTTACGATCGGTGATACGTGTTTTCCCGGGCTTCGTCTTCCGCATTGATTTAGGGGTTCGATTCAGTGTCGAATCCGGTTTTCGGGGATCCATAATTCCCAACATTGGTATTAGAGCCCTAGTTCACATTTTTCCTGATCAATTTAACGATTTTTGATTGATTTTTCGCAAAAGAACTTCGGCCGTACGGATCGGGGCAAAAATCCCGACACCCGAGCGCTATTCGGCCATTTTTCAGAGTTTTCGTAAGTCGAAATCAAATTGTGATGGCATAGAAAGAAAGGCGACATTGAGACGAGTCTGGCGATACCTCGAGCGCTGCCGGGCGACGCCGCGCGCGCCCACACACACAGCCGGAAGGCGCTGCGCATGGGTGCGACGCGCCCGAAAGTGCTGGATCGCCAGGCGCGTGCGGCGCACGCGCCAGTCGGCGAACCGGCGCGTGCACGCCGTCGGCGGCCGAACCGGCACGCGCCGGTCCGCGCGAGCGGTCCGACCGGCCCGACCGGTCCGACGTCCAACGACCGTTGAGCGTTGACCACCGTTGACGACCGTTGACCATTGACCACCTTTGACCGTTGACCGTTGACCCAAAAAAAAAAAAAGACTTTGTTTCTTTTTCAATTAAGTCTATGTGGATTATAATGTGATCCCTTATTTGTTCTGCATTTATTACAGGAATTATGCCTCCCCTAAGGTTGCGCACACCTATTCGCGCAGTTACCGATAAACAAAAAGATAGGCTGTCTAAGTTGATAGCTGAGCTGACTGATCATCGATAGGAGAGAGGTGACTTAATTGATCATGTCCTTGAAGTCAACGAGAAAATTCAACAGGTCATATGGAATGGTCGTCCTATGTCACAGTCAGAGATGGTGCGATTTTTCATAAACACTCTTCTACCTGAATGGCAAGATGTGTTGAATCGCATATGGGATGTCAATGGAGCTGTGTCCTATAAGAAAATTGTGATGGATTTTGTAAATGAATATTACTGTATTGTTTCTAGGGAAAAGATCAAGAAATTGAACAAAATAGGATCTTTCCCAGTTCGTGTGTTGACTCGGTGTTAGTTGTATTGGCTGATATATATTAAGTGTGCTTTGTGGACAACTTAATGTAATGCTTACTACCTGATTGTTGTTGATCTAGCAACTTATATGTTATTGGTAATAGTTGAAAGCATTATTGTTTTATTGTATGTCAATTATCTGTTGCTTTCTGTTAATGCTGGTTGCTGTGAGTAATTAGCTGTGGGTAGTTTTAGAAGTTTTTGTAGCTTCATAGAATTGATTTTGCATATGACAATCATATTAATGATAGTTTTAAGTTAGGATTTTGGAGGATGATTGGAAACATAGTGACCTTTTGATTCTGAAGCCTTACTTAAAATTATTCATTGATATGATGGGTTTATGTAAATAGGGATGCATAAATGATAGGCATTAATAATTCGTGCATATTTGTCTGATTTGTTTAGATCAATAGCTTCAGCCACAAAGAGCATAGTTGCCGAGCTGAACAAATGTGAAAAGCTCAATGGAGACAACTATGAAATTTGGCAAATGAAAATCTAGTATGTGCTGGAAGAGCAAGAAGCACTTGAGGCTCTTGTCATGACCATGGTAGAACGTGAAGAGGGAACCACTGCACAGCACAAAAGAGACAAAGAAGCTTTTGCTGCGTGGAAAAGAATGGACTCTCTAGCTCGCATCACGTTGCTGAACAGCATGGAAAATGACGTCATGCGAGAGTTTCGGCGTTTTGACAATGCCAAGGAAATGTGGGAGGCATTGGCAGCTAGATATGGTCATACTTCGGTGACTAGACTGAGGCAGCTCACTATCAGATTTGACTCTTATAAGAAGCCCCATGGTTAGACCATGAAGCAACATCTTAGAGAGATGTCAAACATGATAACTGAGTTGAAAGATACTGGCCATGTCCTCACAGATGAGCAGCAAGTGCAAGCAGTGATTTGTTCCTTGCCTCAAAGTTGGGAGCATGTGAAGGTGCACCTGACTCATAATGAAAATATCAAAACCTTTGAGGATGCAATGCGTCATCTTGAGCTGGAAGAGGACCGCCTGTTGGCGGCTAAGCCGGATGCCGAACTTTATTATGCTGGTTCTAGCTCAAATGGAGGTTCTAGCTCAAATGGAGCTTCGAGCTCCAAGCGCAAGTGCCCTAACTAGTTTGATAAGGGGAAAGGCAAGGAAGAAGCGGGTCCTTCAGGGAAGAAACCCAAATTTAACCAACATGGAAGAGGGAAGCGTCCTCGCATGAAAAAGCTTGCAAGGGTGAAATGCTACAACTATGACAAGAAGGGTCACTATGCTCGCGACTGTCGTGAGCCAAAGAAGGTATGCACCTCTTGTACTTTTCAGAATTTTGCTTATGTGTCAAGTTCTATTTTCTTAACTGAGTCTAATCCTTTGTGGACTGTGGATTTAGGAGCGACGGACCATGTAGCGAAGGATAGAGAATCATTCGTGGAATTCCGACGAGTACCAACTGGAACTAAGTGGATCTATGTGGGAAAAAACTCTAGAGCTGAAGTGAAAGGAATTGACATATGCCAACTGAATATGCGTGGTGGACGCACTTTGTTTCTTCATGATGTGTTGTATGCTCCGGAGATTCGTCGAAATTTAGTGTCTGTATTAGTGTTGGTTAAATTAGGTTTTAATATGAACTTATTTAGTAGATGTGTGAATTTGTTTTTAGATACAAATTACTATGGTTGTGGTTATTTTCTAGATGGTTTTATTGTATTAGATATTGATTATGTTAATGTTAATATTTGTTATTCCCTTCTCACGTCTCCTAATAAATATGATAATGATGTGAATGTGTGGCATGCTAGACTTGGTCACATTGGCCAACAACGTATGAATAGACTAGCCAAAGAGGGCTTGTTGGGCAATATTGAAAAAGTCGATTTGTTCATATGTAAGCATTGCCTAGAAGGGAAAACGACAAGGAAATCATTTGGAAAAGAAAAAAGAGCTGAATTTCCTCTGCATTTAATCCATTCTGATGTCTGTGGTCCAATGAATGTGAGAGGAAGGCATGGGGTTATTTATTTCATCACCTTTATTGATGATTATACTCGATTCGGATATGTCTATTTGATTTCTCATAAATTTGAAGCAATAAGTTGTTTCAAAAGGTTTATGAACCTGGTAGAGAATCAATTAGATAAGAAAATAAAATCATTAAGATCTGATCGAGGTCGAGAATATTTATGTGATGAGTTCAGAAAATTATGTGATGAAAAAGGAATAGAAAGACAGTTGTCTATTCCGTACACTCCTCAACAAAATGGTGTTGTGGAGAGAAGAAACAAAACCGTACTGGAAATGGTTAGGTCCATGATGGCGCATGCTAACTTGCCTATCACCTTTTGGAGTGATGCATTGTTAACTGCTGCATATATACTTAACCGGGTGCCTTCCAAATCAGTTACTTCCACTCCATATGAGTTATGGACATGTAGAAAACCGGACTTGAGTTTTCTTAAGCCATGGGGTTGTGCTGCCTATACATATGAGTCCTTTCACAAGTTTGGGAAATTAGGTCCCAGAGAAAAGAAGAGTATTTTCATAAGATACTCGGAACACTCGAAAGGGTATGTGTTCATTGGTGAGCAGGAAAGTGGGAGTATAACTGAATTTGAATTACGAGATGTCACATTCTTAGAGGATGAGTTTCCTAAGAAGGGCAAAATAGGGGAAGATCACTCCCTATTTGAGACCTTGGATCAAGATAATGATATTATTGGAGTTCATCCAAGTGGGAGCATAATAGGGAATGACGTGCAAAGTGTACAATCTCCCATACGGCGAACAAGTCGCCAAAGTATTCCCCGTCGACGTTTTGACATTGAAGGGGAAACTTTTATGGTTGCTCCACAAGATGAGGATGAGCCAAGAAATATCAATGAGGCTCTAAATTGCCCTAGTAAGGAAAAATGGATTCATGCAGTGGAAGAGGAAATGGAGTCAATAAAATCAAACCAAGTCTGGGAGCTGGTTGATCTTCCAAAAGGACGTAGAGCTATTGGGAACAAATGGGTTCTCAAAATAAAGCGAAAGGCCGATGGCTCGATTGAAAGGCATAAGGCTCGCCTTGTGGCGAAGGGGTATAATCAACAGGAATGAATTGATTATGAAGATACGTTTTCTCCTGTAGTAAGATTTACCTCGATTCGCATTATTCTGGCGATAGTGGCTAGTCTGGATCTTGAGTTACATCAGATGGATGTAAAGACTGCTTTCCTCAATGGAGAATTAGAGGAAGAAATATATATGGAACAACCTACTGGTTTCATAGTGAAAGACCAAGAAGAAAAAGTATGTCGACTTTTGAGGTCGATATATGGTCTTAAGCAGTCATCAAGACAATGGTATATACGTTTTCATAATGCCATAGTGGCATATGATTTTAAAATGATTGATGAGGATCATTATGTATATATCAAAAGATCCAAGGATCAATTTGTGATCATATTATTATATGTTGATGATATACTGATTGCCGGAAGCAATATGGAGTTGGTTAATACTGTCAATAGATGGTTGTCTTCTAACTTTGAGATGAAGGATATGGGTGAGGCTGCATACATTCTTGGAGTTAAGATTTCGAGAGATTATTCGAAGAGATCGTTATCTCTTTCGTAAGAAACCTATATAAATAAGGTTGTTGAACGATTTCGTATGCAAGACTGCAAACCCATAGACACTCCTATTGCAAAATGTGAAGGATTGAGTCATAGACTGTGTCTAAGGACTCCACAAGAGAAGGAACAAATGAAACATGTTCCTTATGCTAGTGCTGTTAGGAGCTTAATGTATGCTATGATGTGTACAAGACCCGACATATGTTTTGCAGTTGGAATGGTGAGTAGATACCAATCCAATCCAGGTCCAGCACATTGGAAAGCCGTCAAGAGAATACTAAGGTATCTGAAGGGAACTGCTGATTTCAAGTTGAATTACCAAGGAAAGGATTTGCGACTTGAAGGCTATTCAGATGCTGATTGGGGAGGAGATTTAGATGAAAGAAAATCTACCTTTGGATTTGCTTTCTTACTGAACAATGGCGCCATATCATGGAGTAGTGAGAAGCAAACGTGTATAGCCTTGTCCACGATGGAAGCTGAGTTCGTGGCATTATCAGTAGTGGTACAAGAAGGAGTTTGGCTTAAGAGATTTTTGGATCATTTAGGTGTTAATGAAAAAGCTGCAAATCCATTGTTGGTTAATTGTGATAACCAAGCAGTTATAGCGTACACCAAAGATCCAAAGTATCATGGCAAGACCAAACATATAGATACCAAGTATAACTTTGTAAAAGATATGGTTGCACGAAAGGATGTGAACTTACAGTACATATCTATGCATAGAATGGTAGCAAATCCTATGACAAAGCCAATACCTAGAGATGTGTTTTGTGGTCATGTAAAATCTCTAGGATTGCGTAGAGTCTGATGTACTAAATTGTAATTTCCCTGAGTTCACATTTATGAAATTTTGTTTTTTTATTGATTAATGCCTATGAATCTTTGTATGATATTTATGCATCTTAATGCTCAGTACATTATTTTAAGTTGAGAAGTATGTCAGACAGATATAAGATTAGCCCACTCACACGGGTAATCGCCTCTGTTTACTGTGTGATAAATAGAGATAAGACTGTTTTTAAGCTTATTATCTAGGTGATAATCGAGAGCTCAAGCTTAAAATACGTATGTCGCCTTAACTGAGTGTTAAGATGAGGATATAATACTAAAGATGTCCGAAAGTAAAATAACCCACATATTTTACTTCATCTGTCTAAAATGCCAGATGTGAGTTCTGATGAATTTTGTGAATGAGTAGATATGTGAACTCAAGTTAGACATTGGGTATGTCTAAACTATCATCTGTACGGTATTGAAAGGTGTAGACATACGCTCCATGGGAAATGAGTTAATACCGTAATACATATTTCATACTATGTATGCAAGAGACGACCAATAAAAGTGGCAAAAAGTTTGATCTCAACTTTTATGACATGTGAGACTCTTAAGGAAAAGAGTTCCTCAATTTTTTAGTCCCCTCAGGACTCTTACTTATTCTCAAGATTTCTATTTAGTGTTTGCTATCTTAGGGTGTTGCCAATGGTCATGAGATGATTCGATCTAATGGGGCATTTCTAGAAAAGCAAGCTGGACTGAAATTGAGAGTTTGAAGGAAAGAGGAAGATCGATTTTGGAGAATCACATTGTGGTTTTGTATTCACTAGTCGACCAATTATAACTGTCTTTGTGATAATTATAATTGTGAATACAATATATATAGATCAAGGGAGATATAAATGTGATCGATCGATCTAGGTACTTGCCTACTAAATTTACTCGGAGTATGACGCCCATTATGAGTACATTATATATTCCTAACGAGATGTATAGCAACGAGCTCTCAAAGTATCTTTGATCGCACGGATTATTCACCGCATGAATGTTGAAGAGAGGTAAAGAGAATCCTGTTCGGCCCACCATGTGCGAGTGGGAGATGATAGATTTATGAGATGGGCTTAAGGCCCGTCCGCCCAAGCTGGGCCCAAAAGGCCTGACCCATGGGAATATGGCCCGTGGAAAGGGAGAGGTATAAAAGGGAGGAGAGAGAGAGAAATGATATCGGTTGGAAAGAAAACAACATACGTCTTTTCTCTTCTCATGCTCTCTCTCTCCCAAAAGGAAAAACAGTAAGCATACGGCATGCTTTTCTTCCCTTCAAGGCTTCATCGAATCAAACAGGACCGTTTCTCTTCTTCTTGTCGGCGTCGGTGTTTAATCTGTGGCTAACAAGGTACGCTCGAATCTGTGGTGTACTTTACGATCGGTGATACGTGTTTTCCCGGGCTTCGTCTTCCGCATTGATTTATGGGTTCGATTCAGTGTCGAATCCGGTTTCTAGGGATCCGTAATTCCCAACACATTCACCTCTCGTTGTCGAACATTGTTCTCCTTCGTTTTCTAAAAGAAGTTCAAAGTGGTCCGGCTTTTCTATTTCTCCCCCTCCCCCTTTCATTGCTAATTGTCACTCTAATATTTTTTTTTTGAGTCCGCCAAATTGTACATAGACAATCTTCAGTTGTCAAAGAACCAGCAAACTAAAACTTGAATTACACTTTCGACTCAAATGGTCACCTTTTTTCGGTGATATTTGGTAGTCAAATGAATTTATATAGAACTCATTTATGTTGTGTTAGGTCAATGCCGATCCTCATCGGAACTTCATGGCAGAAGGTAATTATGCGTGCATAATTAAATATCCCGCTTACTATTGAATAGTGACGCCAAGTGAATATAATTTTGATAAACGAATTGTTTTTTAAAAAGAAGGTGAAGATTAAAATTTGAGATGAACTCAAATTTCATAGATGTAAATTGGACAATGAAAAGATAACGTGCTATACATGGCATCATTAGCTAAATAGGTATAGTAACAGCATGCCTCATAACCCTTCACTTTTACCTTCAAAATGAAGATGCTCTTTGCTTTGAACTGGACTTCGCATACTCCAAATTGAAAGTGTGAGCATAATTGGGAAATTCTCCATACCTCCCAAGATTGTCTGCATTTTCTTTTTCTGTAATTAATATTGTAATATATTGTTTTTTTTTTTTTTTAAAATTTGTAGTCGTCCAGGATGGTTGTATAAGTTTTACGAATATAATCATTCTGTACGACTACAGATACCTCATCTTCAGACACGAATGTATGCAATCGGCACGAGCAAAGGGTGTATGACATGAATCACTCGAGGCCAAGCTTAAATTTAGCAGCGAAGTCAACGGTCGAAGTGTACACCAGCAATAAGATGGAGGCGTCCATAGATCAACACTGAGGACACCAGACTTGCATTGACGAAGGTAATCGAAGGAGGACTCCTGAAGGCTCTCGGTTTCAACATGGAGGGGAAAACAAGACTTCCAAATTCGAAAATACTTCTACACGAGCCTCAGTATACTGAAAAATGACTGCGAAGTTTATTTACCGCAAGGAACATGCATACTAAAACAGTTGAGGAAAACAATCAGACACGCAGAAAACATTCGAATGAGAGACTAGATGCAAAAGAAACAGGGAAGGAGTCACGGTCATATCAATGTAAAGGCAGCACGCTTGAGGTCATCGAGATAGCCTCGGACGCAACCGGTTTTCACTCCGGCAGGGGCAAAGGCTCTTGGTCTCTACCTCATGAAAACAGAGTACGAGAGTTTAACCTTGAGTAAGGGCAGTGACTGGACGTGATTGACGAGTGGATCAGAAGGAGGAGGCCTCTGAAGCAGCGACACCGAGAATTGGAACCGGTGAAGAGAGAATGAGTGAGAATTGAAGGCGCCAACAGTAGCGACTGAGGGCAGAGACGAACGGAGAATGATTGTGGAGCTGAGGCTCGATGTCCGGGACCGGTTACAGTGAACATCGGCAGACAGAATGGAGGAGGAAAAGATGAAGATGGAAACCAGAGATGCTGGAGGTTACAGTAGCTGGAGAGTGGAGGGAGGTCGGACGGTGATGCAGTGGCCGGAGGTTGAAGGTGGGGGAAGTGGTGGCCGGCGAGGGGACGAGCTGGAGATGAATATGTCAGGGAGGAGAGAGAGGAGAGGAGAGAGAATGTAAGGTGAGATGTCAAGTGAGATGAGGAGGGTGTTGACTTCGCGGGCCGGGCCGAACAGGGCCTTCGGGCCGGAACTCGCCTGAATATTTCTGAGATTCTATACCAGGCCCATTTAGCTGGCATGTCGTGAAATTATGCTCACCGGGCTCGGTTCGGGCCGAAAAATTCAATCGAGCCTTACTGCAGACGTCCAACTGGACTGCTAAAGTTGACCGGCTCTCGATGCTTCGTTTTTCAAAATTTTAATTGTTGGGCCCGAGATATCAACATTATAATGTCTCTAATATGTATGATAATCTTTGAAAAATATAATTTGAAATCATTAGCGAAATCCGGGTGCCAGTCAATTTTTTGTTGATACGATTATGTGAATTCATATACACTTGCAGGAAGACAAGGCATCAATTTTTAATGTCAATTTTATCACCGAATAATCACGAATTTCGGTCTTTATTTCCCCTGAATCAATTCTGAATGTTGCTGGATGTTATTAATTAGGCAGGAATTGGAACGGTTGTGCATCAGTTCGGTTGTTCTATAAATTGTCCATAACGCAGTGCCAATGGGAGATTGATTATCTCTATCAAGTTACCACACGTTCATAATTTATCGGCGGGTGTAATTTGTTAATTTTGAATGTTGGACATTGCTGTGAATTGCAATTTGACTGTGACTTTGAGTGCGTTTGGCTTGGTTTGTTTATCGTTTCAGCTGCAGGTTAAGGTACTATTCACCTCAGAGCCTTTCGAGCGTGTTTAAAGGTCGTTTGTCATGATAATTGCAGGCAATGCATGCTGGAATTTATTGAGGGTCTCGGTTTAGACAGGAAATTGAAGGGCATCGATGAAGATATTTAAAGGTTGAGTTTCATGATTTATGGAAATATATTGGCGTGTGATTCATTTCCTAAGGCTGTCAGTTGGATTGAATTTTAATTGAATGGGTGAATTGGGGTTTACATGTATTGATCGTTGCTGGTGGTTTCGGAGTAGGTTTTGATCTTGGAAGAGGTTGCGGTAATTTAGTAGATAAGTTGGTAGTTCATGTTGATGCGTAGGCAAAGGATCCATTTCATGTCATTTTAATATTGTTTAGTGTAATTTCCTTTGCATAAATACTTAGGTCTGCAAATGATAGTGGGCGTCCTTAGTTTACTGAGTTTTGTGATGGTAATAAAACAAGAATCCTTTCAGTAAATAGGTCTCTTTCGGTCTCTTTAAAATTGTGGCATCTTTAGCTTATGATGGCTCATGTTCTAAGACTTAATAATAAGGTCATGTATATTCTTTATCCGACATCTTATAAGGTTTATTTTCTCATATTTTACTTTAATCATCCGTACTTTAGTACTATTTTGCTTTGAAGTGTTGATTTCATTATCTTGATTTGGTGAGTTAGAAATCATACAATAATTTAGATTTGATTACCTAAAATGTTCAATTTCATTAGCTTGGTTTGAAAGCTTACTTCAATCTAAGCAATTGGTTTCATCCAACTAATTAAGTTTACTCCAAAAAGAATCCCATGAAAGGTGGAATTAAAGAAGAATTCCAAATTACAATTGGTACAGATTTGGGAGAGCCCATGCTAAGTGATGCACCATCTTTTTCAATAGTAACTGTTCGTGCTTACTTAATAATTCATCAACTTTTTCCAAGGAAGGTCATGATAGATGCTATTCCAAGTAACCCGCAATTGCATGTGTTACAATGCTAATGTCATTATACAATGTGACTGAAGAATGATAATGGAATTTTCTCACATTGATAATAACTTTTGATGTTATAATGGGCAACGAATGTTTAGAAAGGAATGAAAGAATGATGGATACCTATTTACTGAAGACAAAAAGATTTTCTCCCCCTTCTTTTTGGTAAATAACATAACCACATAAACAAAACAGTCAAATCTCATCGTGCGAAGTATATGGACTCCCAGCGGAGTCTAATACAAAGGTCTTAATAACATCTGGAACAGAGAAATAAATGACAAACTTAGATGTTTTTCCTTTGCAAGTAGGGCCAAAAAAATGCGTGAAAATGGGGAACATTATTGGCTAATTTTAATCTAGGCAATTTCTTATTGCCATGTATTTACCACAATGCGTTCACCGTTTGTTGGAGCTCCTATTGTTCCTGAGAGATTTATGTTCGCTCGTAATTTGTCATAAGCACAGATAGTTCGTCATTATAATTTCGGAGATGATATATTAAATCTAAAAATACTTTAATCGATAATTACGACGTATACTCTGCTAGAAACTTCTTAGCCATCAATTCACAAGATGGGCAAAATTCCTCTAGTGGGTCTCTCAAGTTTGGTTCTCATGTGGAAAAAAAATAAGAGATGTTGTTTACAAGGACCATCTATGAAATTATGACTGCATATGGATGGTCAATCACGGAATGCATGAGAATGCAACCAAATTTATACCTTATCGATATATACCTATTTCTTCCATTTTTGAAAAATAAATGCCTATATCCTTGTAACTCTTAATATTACTTAAATAAATAATAAATAAAAGCATGAGGCTCAAGCAATATTCTGAAATTGCGCAACATCTACAGTAAAACATACATACATAATATGTTCCTTATATAATTATCACTTTGTCAGTACCTCAATTTTCATGCTCATTGTACATTTAGTTATAAGAATTTATGGAAACAGTGATCCATTAAAAAGTCGAGAGGCTAGACCAATAGAATTTGCCTACTATTTACACCCAAAATATCTAACTTTGTTGCTTGTTTGTATTAGGCAATATCTTGAATTAGATTTCGTATCAAAATTGAATTTGCCTCTTTGACCTGATTCGAAGTAGTTTTTTTTTTTGGAGTTAGAATTGGAATTGAAGAGTTCATAGGCGATTATTTTCTTAGACTAGGCCATAAACGACAATGAACCTAATTACGTGAAGATGATAAGTCATTTAAAGAAAAGTCTTGAGCTCAATGCACATTCATCTTGCCTTTAGTCACTCCTAGCATGTCATTTCACATAAAATTATGGGATAAATGTATCGAAATTCCTAAAACTTGTCACAAAAGTATAATGAGTTCTGAAACTTTGAAAATATGCAATTAAGTCCTAAAATTTGTCACCAAAGGGTAATCAAGTTTTCAAAAATATAATCAAATCCTAAAATTTGTCAAATTAATCAAATCAAGTTCTTCTATAGATTGCATTTTTTAAAATTTTATAATTCAAATGCATTTTCATTATAAGTTTTAAGACTTCATTGCACTTTTTAAAATTTTAAAACTGGAGTACACTTTTCTTGATAAGTTTTAGGACTTGATTATATTTAAAAAAAAATATGATTCAATTGCACTTTTCGTGACATGTTTTAAGACTTAAGAGATAAATGCATATGAAGTCTTAGAAGATGTCACAAAGTGCAATTGAGTCTTATCATTTATGTAATAATAATAAAAAAAAAACAACAAGGTAAAAGCTATGGCGTACGTGCTTTCCTATCCACAAAAATTGCTATCCATAAAAGCTATGGCTTTACAAGCTCCTCTGGCTCCTCTGTGACATACGTGCTCTAAAAACAAGCACAAGAATTTTATTTAGAATCAAAAGGACAATATTATGTCACCGTCCTCAGAGTACATCCTTTATACTTGGATCATTTTTTTTTTTTTTTTATCTCGGCGTTTCATACATGCTTCGCTAATTTACGCGCTGATGAGCGCTTGGCCCTGAAATGATTTAAGAGGAGACTCTCGGAATCAACCGAGCATATTCTCCTTGCGTTTATTTTAAACTCATGTCATGCTGGTCGCCCGGTGGAAATGGAGATTAGTGCTACAGGTCCTGAGAGGGTATGGAGTGTGACAAATTCAGCGGTCGTGTCGTTGGCCTAGACCTCAGTGGTAGTTATCTCTCTAGTACCACTAGTCTTTGTAATCTACTTTGTCGTGTTCACCTTCGGTCAAAACTTCTATAGTTCGTCCACGTGAAAGACGGGCAAAAGATTTATTGGTGGCCTCTCAAATTTTGACTTTTTATGGAAAAGATATGAGACGGCATTTAAGAAGGCCGTCGACGCAATTGTGACTGCACAACCATCAATCACGGCATCTATGAGACTGCGACCTAATTTGTCCCTTGATGTGTGACCCTTTTTTCCCTTTTGAAAACTAATGCCTATTTGCTTATAAATTTTAACATTACTTTAGGTATAAGAAAACATAAGCCGGGATAATTGAGCAACATGTTGAAATTGCAAAACATTTATGGCAAGACATACACAAATGATATGATTGATCTTAATCATCACTTTATCAGTAAGGTTTTCCATGTTGATTCTTGATTCATTTATAAGAAGTTACGTGAACGTTAATCTATTTAGGAGTCAAGTGGCTAGTCCAATAAAAGGCGCCTGTTATTCTTACCCAAGATATTTAGATTTTTTGGTTGTTTGTATTGGGTGATATCTTGAGTCGTGCACATTATACATTTGCCTCTTTGATATGATTGGAGGTAGATCATTGACACTAAAACTCAAGAATTCATAAGTACTTTCTTAGGCGGTTGAAGCTGTGATTGAAACTATAAAAAAAAAAAAAAAAAAGAAGCTAGACTTTGGAATTTTATCCTCACATTTCTCGTCTTCCCCACCTTAATTGATTTCTCTCCCTATGAGATTAGATTAAGAACCGGAAGAAGTTATGCTACTAAGGTCGAGGCTAACAATGTAGGTATGAAACACCGAGATCAAAATGACCCAAGTATAAAGCATATACGCCAATGACAATGACGTGATGCAGTCCTTTATTTGTCTTATTATTTTTATTTTTGTGTTCGTTATTAGAGCACATAGATCCTAGAAAAGTCAAAGGAGATAACAATGCCATAGCGCCATGTTTTTGCCGTGATGTACTCAGCATATGTCGGCACTTCTATAGTTCTTAAGAGATTTATGCTCACTCATAATTTATCATAATCACATATATTTATCATTATAAATTTGGAGATGATATATAAATCTAAAAATATTTTCAATCGATAACTATTATCTTTTAATTTTGTGATTCCAATACTATGTATACTGTTGTAAACTTCTCATTCATCAATCTAAAAGATAAAGAAAGTCTTCTCACGAGTCTCTCAAGTTTGGTCCTTACGTAAAAAATAATATATATATAGACGAGATGTCTTTTATGAGGACCGATTGTGCAAATTTGACTATACATGAACCATCAATCACAACATGTGTGTCAATGCGATCAACTCTTTTCATTGGTCGAATTGTGACCTAATTTGTAACTTGTTGATGTGTGAATTTTTCCCCCTTTTGGAAAAAAAAAAAGTGACTATTCCCTTATAACTCTTAACATTAATTAAAAAATGCAGGGTGGCTTAGGCATATTAAAATTGCACAATATCTACGGCAAGACATATATACATACATAGAATGTTTCATCTTAATTGTGACTTTTGTTAGTATATTTCATGTTAATTTAAAATTCGCTGATAAGAATCCATCAGGAAGTCTAGTGGCTAGACCAATAGAATGCGCCTATTATTTATGCTCAAAATGTCTAAAATTTTCACTGGCTTGTATTAGATGATTTTTCAAGTCAAATTGCAAAGAAATTAAAATTTTGCCATTGATCTGATTGACAGTAGGTCGTTAATATTGAAACTAACGAGTTCATAAAGAATTGCTTTCTTAGACTAGGTCTTAGAAGTTGTGAAAAGAAAAAAAACTAAATTTTGGCAGAATGGTGATGACGCTCTACTTATGTGAAAATGATAGGTCATCCATTGAAAAATAGTGAGCTTAAAGGACTTTGACATTTTGCCTTAGGTCGACCATGGAGTGGCTAATAAGAAGCCCCAAATTTCTATCGCCAGAAATTGCAATCCATAAAAACTGTGGCATTACAATCTCCTCTGGCTCTTCTATACATACGTGCTCTACTACAGACACAAAAAAGAAAAAAAAAAAAAGGACAATATCATGTCACCGTCGTTAGTGTACATGCTTCATACTTGGATAATCTTTTATCTCGGTGTTCTATACATGCTTTGCTAATTAGGAAATAAAAAGACTTCAAATTCTAAGTTGTAGTGAGTATTTGTTTTGTTACTAAAAGAACACATCACAGTCAAAATAGAATTTTGCCTCTAGAAAATATAAGATTATCTTGCGTCCATGATCAAAAGCTTGAGATTTGTCTGGCTCGTCGTTGTCTCTTATATTCGAGGTGATATACGAAGGACGGTGGGGGAAGCTAAGTTGAAAAGACTTGTGAATGTATCTTAGATGATGGAATATATATATATATATATATAGAATGCTTGAGTTGAATTATATATGGTATGCCCTTTTTCAGGTTCCAGCCGAACCAATTACAGGTAACTGAATCTTTTTGTTGGGTTCTTCAAATTTATATGGTATTCTTGATAAACACAGAAAAAATTATATGTTGACAGCTATCATGGTACTTAAGTAAATATTAGGTATGAGAACTAAAGTTGTCATATATGTTTTAGATCCGGAAATTTGATTATCAATCACTTACTAATCAATTCGAATCCACAATTAAGCATTAAAGTTAAGTCAAAGAATATGCTTTGTCCTCTTACAATAATTGCTATAACATTATAGAGGTGGAATTACTGCCAACTATTCTAAAACCTTAAACTATTAAATAAATGCATTGTTTAATATTTAAATATTCTATCATTCCCTCATGCTTAGTTTGGTATTTTATTGCCATAGTATTAAGCGGATGACATATTTACATGGAAAGGCAAATGAGACGTAAAAAAAAAAAATTGAATTTAAGAGTTCTACTTCTGATTTCATGTGAGATTTAATGGGATCAATGCCAACTGTTCTAAAATTTAAAGTTCTTAATTGAAAATGTGACTTCATATTTAAATATTCTATCGAATACATTGTTTATTTTGTATAATCCATTATTCTCTCGGCAGACTACATTTAATTTTCCTAGTGGAAAATGAAACTACTCGCATGATCCCTCCGTCCAGTGACGAGGGTACAAATAGCTTTAGGCCAACCGAGACGACCCATGGACCTCTTATTTTCACCTCGGAGAGGAAAATGGTCCATCCAAGTTCAGAAGAAGAGAGAATATATCACGGACAGAATGTGATGAGGTAACTAGCCCCACCCGTGCAATTAAAAGTGCTGCTCGTGTCGTCGTAAGCGTAGCTGTAAGCTTGAGGGCACTGGTCCTTGAAAATCTTCGAGTAGTTCGTCGGCGGGCATGTTGCCGGCGTGTTGTACGCCCCCGTGCAGCAGTACTGCGGCTGGTTTAATGCCAGGCACGCGCTCTTGCACGCCACGGTGCTCCCGTCCGACCCCTTCACCGCTAGCTCTGACGGGCACACGGAGTTGACGTTGGCTGCGCAGCTGGTCGTGGTGCACCCACTGCCGCTGCCCTGTGGGGTTATAGAGAGGGGCAGGTTGAAGCCGTCCACGAGGCTGACGTCGTAGATGCTGTTCTCGCCAGAGCCCGGTGCCTTGAGAGTGAACTCCGCCAAGGTGGCCGGCGGGATCGCCCCTGCACCATTGCAGCTCACCTGGCCAGACCCACAGTCGGCGGTGGTGCATACGAATTTGCCGGAGGCATCAGTGGCACAGCCTGTTCGGCCCCACACCCGGCCGGCTGTCCACGTGTCCGGGACGTCATTGATTGAGAAGGTTGCACCCGTGGCGAGCTCGAACCCGGTTGAGGATAGCTGCCCGCCACCCCCGCCGGTGAGCGTCCCGGGCCAGACTGTGTAGGGGCACTTGCTGGTGAAGCTGAGTGTGGCTGCGTCGGCTCCTCCTGCAAGCATGCATGCAAGGCATAAAATTGATGTACGCGGATTAATTATTTTTCCTCCTGGGGTTTATCAGCGCGGGAATCTCCGTAACAAAGATGGAAATTTGAACAAAGGACTTTAACTTCCGAATCCCAAAAAACAAAAAATTAAACGTAGGATCTTATTTTCTAGTTTGGGAAGAAGGTAATGTTAATGTAGAAATTTGTAATAGTTGAAAATAGATAGATTATGATGACAATGTGCTTACTTGCGAGGAGGGCTAGGAAAGGCAGGAGGAAAAAGGATGCTCTTGCGTCCATGATCGAGAGCTTCAGATTTTTTTTTCGTTTATGGTTTCTCTAGTATAGGAGGTATATATAGAATGTCGGTGAAGCCAAGTTTGAAATGACCGTGGAAAAGTATTTTAGACCGGGGAAGCTAAGTTTGAAATGACTTTGGAAAGTATTTTAGACAGTGGATTAAATATATGGGAAATGAGAAGCTAATGTATCGTATTTTTATATAAAATTTGAAAATATTTTTAATCGATGGTTACAAATTCTTTTTTCTCATGATTCAAGGGTTAGGAATGGAGAATGACTCTTGCACGCCAACGTGAAAGTGCGGCAAAGGACCGTCGGCTGGCCTCTCAAGTTTGGTCTTTACTTTGAAAAACATGAGAAGCTATTGAAGAGCATTGACTACGCAGAATTTTGATCGGAAATGTGTTAATTAACACGCTATCAAGAAGGTACATCTGTTCGACATATTCAAACCATACAAGGGATGGAAAATTCACCTTTATATTTAACTAATGTTGTGAATGAGTCATTTGCACCCAAAAAAAAAAAAAAAGAATTCTACTCATAGTGGTCAACATACTTCTAGAATCATAATTTCCAACAATCCACATCATAAGACTTTGGCCGTGTATAGCTCTTTCTTCAATCAAACCTAAGTATCTTTTCAGATGTGTCTATTGCATCAATGGCCAAAGCAGCATGAAAGTGCAATGATTGAATTGTTTATTGTTGCCTCTGAAAGCTTTTCCACTAAAACAAACTCTATCAAAAAGCAGAAAAACAAAAGAGAAAATATGGCACCCTAGATTTTCTACATGTTTTGTATATGGATTGTCCTTCTTGTGATGATTCATACTTTGCTTGCCAAGCCATTATGCCATCGGCATTAAAGCTCAACCTCAATGGAATTCAAGCAATGTTTTAGAACCAATAGAGCAATTTATAATTGTGTTTATCTGAAGGTTGGATCATGGTCGCTAGATGGACATGGAGATTGTTGCTCATGGAATGGTGTGGAGCGTGATGAGGCCACTAGTCACATGATAGGTCTCAACCTTAGCCATAATTGTCTCGTTGGTACTTTATCTTCTATCACTAGCCTCTTTCGCCTACTCCACTTTGAAATTGCTCAATCTTGCTTTCAATGACTTCGACTTTTCCTCAATCCTATACAGCTTTTGCAATCTTTTCAGGTTATACTACCTTAATCTCTCCAGCTCATATTTTTCAAGGAAAGTCCCATCAGTTATCTCATGGCTCACAAGATTGATTTCTCTTGATTTGTCTAGTGGGTGGGATCTTTTTTTTTTTTGGGTCGAAAGTTGATATTGCATTCATTCATGAAAATAAGCGAGCCTTACAAGACAATGATGGATAAAATTTTGAACATAGAATTTCTGAAAGGGGGGGAGGAGGATTAGTTACCCAATTTATAGGGAGATTTTTGGCTCAGTGAGTTTTAGCAAGCCAATCCGCCCCTCAATTCGCCTCTCGTGGACAATATACTGCCTTTGCCGATTCGAACAAGGGTAGCTCTTCTTTGCACTGGTCCACTATCTCTTTTAGATCCCATGAAACTTAGCCCGGCCCATCACCATTTCCAGCAAACTTGAACTGTCACTTTCGAACACCCATCTCCTGCTTTGACCTTTCTCTAATCCCACGTGCGTCCCTTCTCTTTTCCTCAAGTACTTCAACTCGTTCAGCAGAGCTAGGGCTTTGGCTTGCTAGGGGGAAGACGCCCGCAGCTCTTTAACAAAACCCTCGATGACGAGCCTCGACGGATTGCGCAAAACCGCAGCAACTGAACATAAATATTCGCTCGGAGTCCACGATGCATCAACATTAAGCTTCATCTCATCTTTTCCCAGCGGCTTCCATCTAATCGGTAAGCATTGAGCCATGGGTTTTTGCTGTTTCTGATCCGCCCATCTATTGAAATTCTTTTGTTGTGCTTGTGCTAGATCTACAATATCAACCAATTGTGGAGGCTTTGCTTGGAAGATAAAGTTATTTTGGGTCTTCCATATGTTCCACAGCACCGTGGCCATGAGTTCTCTTTCAGGTAAAACATCCCTTCCTCCGAAAACTTCCATGAGCCACTGATCGAACCTTGTTATGTTGCTTGGGTTTCTGATGAGATTGATTCATGGGTCTACCCATATTTTTTTCATCTATTTGCAGAGTAGAAATAGGTGTTCTATTGTTTCCATATGAGCGGTGCAAAGTGGACAGTAGGGGTTGGGTAGTAGCTTCCTTTTATGCAAGTTCTCCCTCGTAGGTATGGCATTTTGACATAGACTCCATAGGAAAGTTCTCATTTTCGAAGGGATAGTTAGACTCCAAATTCAAGTCCAAAGTGTTCTTGGTGGCTTGAACAAGCAAGATTCTCTGTTTTGTTCTGTTCTCGTGGTATTAGAATAGGCCATATTGTACCCACTCTTCACAGTATATGTCCCTGATTTATTACTTGTCCAAACTAGACAATCATTCTTTGGGATTGGGCTGATGGGTATCACGAGTATCTCATTTGCTGCTTTATCTTCGAAAAGATTAAGGATCAAGCTTTCCTTCCATGTCCTCGAGTCTTCATTGATCAGTTCGTCCACCATAACTAGATCATTTTGGTTGGCTGGGCCACCAAGCACTCCAAAATTTAGCCATTTGTCTTCTCGTATATTGATAGACTTGCCATCCCCCACTGACCATTTAACCTCTGATTCTATGGCCTCTCGTCCTGTTAAAATGCTTTGCCACCCCCAAGATGGCTGCTGCCCTGTTTTCGCCTTCCACAAGTCTCCATTTGGAAAGTAGATGCCTTTCAATATTTTACTCCACAAAGCTTAAGGATTCTTGGATAATCGCCAAGCTTGCTTGCCGAGCATTGCTCTGTTAAAATTTATCAAATCTTTGAACCCCAAACCTCCCTCATCCTTTCTGGTTTTTAAAGTTTCCCAGTTCTTCCAATGCAAACCTCTTTTTGATTCACTTTTCTGCCACCAAAATGATGCAATTTCTTTTTTCTATGGCTTTGCAAATAGAGATAGGCAATTTAAAGATGGACATCGCATAATGAGGGAGGGCTTGTACAACACTCTTTATCAAAATTTCTTTTCCTGCTTTGGACAATAACTTTTCTTTCCATCCCTCTAACTTCGAGTTTACTCTTGCTATAATCCAGGCGAACATCTCCTTCTTTGAATGACCCCATTCTGTTGATATTCCAAGATATTTCCCTGTTTTGTCTATGATTGGTACTCTAAGCTCTTGTGCTAGGTTTCTTTTCAGAGTTAGAGGACACTTATGGTTGAAACATACACCTGATTTGTTTAAATTAATAGCTTGGCCTGTTGCAAAGCAATACTGGTTGAGAATATTTGCTAAGTTTTGGCATTCTATGATAGTCCCATTCAGAAAAAATATGGCATCATCTGCAAAGAGTAAGTGAGACAATGTAGGGCAGAACCTGTTTAGCGTAATCCCCTGAATGCTTTCGTCTTCCAAGGCTTTGTTCATCATCCAAGTCAAAACATTTGCTGTTAAGATGAAAAAATATGGGGAAAAAGGGTCGCCTTGTCTAATTCCTCTTGAAGGGGTGAAAAATTGAGTAGGCTCCCATTTATTTTCACACTTAGGGAAACCCATTTTTAGCATGCAATCCCTCAAAAAATCTCATTCAATTCTGTCATAGGCTTTTTGCATATCTAGTTTCAATATCGCTTGAAACTTTTTCTTTCTTTCTACTATTCTCAATTGATGTAGAACTTCCTGAACTATGAAAATATTGTCTTGGATTTGCCTCCCTTGTACAAAGGCACTTTGTTCGGCTCTATAATTTCTGGAAGCTAAATTTTTAGTCTATTAGCCATGACTTTTGATATGATTTTGTAGCTGAAATTGCATAAACTGATAGGTCTGAATTGGCCTATATTTTTTGGGTTTTTAACTTTTGGTATCAAGGATATGTGCGTTCTGTTTAGTAGAGGGTCGATGATACCTGTTTCAAAGAAGTTCTGCACTAGCTGGAACAAATCCAGCTTGATATCCTCCTAAGACTGTTGATAAAAAAGTCCATTTAGTCCGTCGGGTCCGGGGGCCTTTAATGAGCCCAGTTGAAAAACCGCATCTTTCACCTCTTCAAGGGTAATATTTGCCATCAGATATTCATTTATTTCCTCTCTAGCTGGGCTGGGGCATTGGTTTAGGATTGGCTGATAGTTCCTAGGACCCACCGATTTATAAAGGTTCCAATAGAAGGACCTTATGTGTTCTTTGAGTGCCGATGGGTCCCTACACCAACTTTGATCTTCCATTTGTAGCATTGTAATCCTATTCCTTTGTCTTCTCTGTACCGTAGTAGCGTGAAAGAACTTAGTATTCCTATCTCCCCATTGCAACCAATTGATGCGAGATCTCATCCCCCAAAATTTTTCCTCTTGTTTCCAAAGTTTATCTATCTAATCAACGATGTTCTGAGCTTCCTTCCTGCTGGAATTTTTGGAATTTTGGTTTGTAATCTTTATTAGTTCTTTGTTAAGCTCCCTGATGCGACATTGTGCATTGGCAAACTTGTCTTTACTCCACTTTAGAAGCTCCTTGGACATATCATTGACTTTCATTGAGAAGCTCGTCTGGATTAAAGGCGTTTTGTTCCATATCCTTTTTATAGTCTCTCCACACTCTTGGTCTTCTAACCAGTATGCTTCAAATTTAAATTCTCTCTTCCTTTTCATAATTTCAGGATGCAACACAAGGAGAAGAGGGCTGTGGTCCGAACCAATTGCTGGTAGTGCCTAGACTTCAACAGCAGGAAAGGTAATCCTCCATTCCATAGTGCATAAACTCTATCTAGTCTTTTTTTAACAAGGGCCTCTCCTTCCCGGTTGTTTGCCCAAGTGTAGGCGCAACCTTTGCTGTCCATGTCCATTAGGGAGCACTCATTTAATAACTCTCGGAATGCTGCTCTTTTGTGATTATCTACTTCTCTTTTCCCCACCTTCTCCCAAACATATAAAATTTCATTAAAATCTCCCATGCAAATCCACGGTAAATGAGTTGTTGGCCGGGAATCCTTCAATTTTTGCCATAGCTTTAGTCTCTCCCCAAAATTCGTCGAAGCATGAAGAAAATTTATTCTCATTTGATAACCACTTTCTGGATCTTTACACTCCAAATCAATAAAATCTTTAGAGCTGGCATTTATCTTTAACTCCACCTCCTCACTCCATAACATTGATGAGCCTCCCACAATTCCTTCCGGGTTTTCTAGGAACAGATTTTGGAACTTAAGTCTCCTTTTAACACTTCCACCATCGTTCCTTTGTTCTTTGTTTCCATCAAGAAGATGAGATTGGGCCTTTCAAGAGCTACTAGAGCTCTTAGCTCCTGGAATGTCAGGGGATTGCCTAGCCCCTAACAATTCCAGCTTATAATTTTCATATCGTTTCCGGTGGCTTATTAGAGCTAGCCACCACAGCCCATTCATTGCCATCTTTGATCAACTGAATTGGGGTTTCCAAAAGCTCCGACTCCCCAATTATAAAAGGAATCTATTCTGCTGTGCATTTCTATTTTTTTGCCCTATGCACCTTCATATTTTTCTTGCTGCATTTACCAACCTTTGACAAGAGCGGTTTAGTAACTTCTAAACACATAATCGATTTGCCATGATCTGTATTTTTCATAGTTGTAACTGCTGTATCTTCCGGTGCCTCCTATGTGTTTGAATTTTCTACTCTTTTTTTATTGCGATTTTGGGCGTCCCTATTGTCACTTTCATCTCTAGCCACTATATCCATTTCATAGGTAATTGGAGGAATATCTAGTGCCGTATCTTTCTCAGCAACTTCTTCTTCTAGTTTGCCATAAAGCGCTTCCCAATGGGGGCTTTGATCTCGCACTTCCGCCTTAAGCCATGGGCCATATTTTCCTGCTTTATTTTCAGCCCATGATGTTTGCTCATAAGGAATTTCTTCACAATTAGTAGCGTAATGCCCAATTTTTCCACACAAATAGCAATAGTGTGGTAAACGTTCATATTTAAACTCTACCCATAACTTCTTGTTTTCTATGTCCAGAATAGCACTTGATTTTAGTGGAGCTAATAAGTCCACTTCCACTCTCACTCTTCCACCTTTCTATGTTCCGTTTCCTTTTGAATCCACCTGAATTTCCAGCACTTTGCCTACCTTTTTTGCCAAGTCAGTGAACACTTCTTCTATCATCCACCCAGGGGGAATCCCTCCAATATGCACCCAAAAAGCGCATCGAGAATAATCATAACAGTGCTCTAGGATATCCAGTTCACATTGTTTAAGTACTAGTAAATTACTGGCAAAAGACCAGGGTTTGGATTTCATAATTCTCTCTTTTTCTTGCTTCAATTGAAAAACGAAAGAGAAAAAACCTAGTTCTTTTTGTGAGCAAGCCACCGCTTCTGTTTTCCATGCTTTCTTCATTACATTTAGGAAAGCTGGAAAGTTGACATTAGGTTTGGAGTATAGCTTCCCAAATAGGGTATGATGGCATTCTTCCCTTTTTTTCTGGGGGGACCTCTTTCCTCACTTCTACTACATCGTTCTCCGACCACAAGTGGCCTAGACTTTTACATAAGGCAGCCATTCGCATTTCATTCTCCTCTTTACCTTCCATTTTTCTTTCCTGTAGGTTTGAGGTTTGGTAAATCTGTAGAAGTTGTAGATTGAAGGGGGCTTTGAGATGGAGATGAATAGGTGAGTGGGCTGGTGGGTATGGCAATTAGAAGGTTGTGTATCGAGTACAAGGAAGGCAGAGCAGCCAGAGAGTATCCGCTTCCCCAGAATCATCCATTTGTCTTAATAGCTCCGGACAAATAACAAAATCACTGTAGATCAAGCAATTGCCATTCACTCACTACCACTACATTCTACTACTATCTATCATTCTCCAGTGAAGATGGGAGTGTCAGAACTTATTCCATTGCATCAAAATCAGAGAGGCCAAAAGAAATCCATGAGAATGACAACACAACCAACCTTTTGCGAAGCTCCGATTCTTCTAAATGCTACTTGGATCCATCCAAAGGGAGAGAACATGACTCAAACTTCTCAGATGAGGGGATTACGTGATGGGTTTCATTGTTCAAAAAGGGGTAATCATGATTTTTGGATATCAAAAATCTACTGGAAATTTAGGGTTTTGGTTTTGAGGGGTAAGCTACCAAAAGGGTAGAGGGGAGTTCTCAGAGTCGAGAGAGATTCTGATGGGGAAAAATTTAACGTGTTATTGACTTGAAGGTGTTGGATATAGAGTGTTGGGTGGGATCTTGAGATGCCCAACGTGGACAACTTTGTTTAAAACTTAACTTTGCTTAAAGAACTTGATCTCTCTTTTGTAAGCATGCCACCATCATTCTCTCACGTGCTTGCAAACTTCTCCTACTCTTTGAAGTCGCTTAAACTTGCATATTCTCTTTCATATGGAGAATTTCCAATAAGGATTTTTCAATTACCAAATCTAGAACTCCTCGATATAAGTGGCAACGATAACCTTCTTAGTTTTATTCCAGAACAACATTGGGGTAATTGCTTGAAATCATTGTTTCTTTAGGGTGCAAATTTTTCAGGAGAAATACCTATATGGATTAGCATTTTCTTGAATGAATTATCAATTTAGGATTGTTATTTTTCGAGTTCACTTCCCACTTCACTAAATAATCTTTCTTAGCTTGCTTATCTAGATATATCATTTAATAAAGTTCATGTTCAAATCCCAGCTTCCTTTGCTAATCTTACCCAATTGTCATATCTAGATCTCTCTTTCAATAATTTCACAAGAGATATTTGGAATAGGCTTGTCAACTTGTCAAAACTCACCAATCTGTACCCTTTTGGTAATAGTTCCACTATGCACGGTTCTTTAAAAAAAAAAGTTTTGATTAAATTAGTAGCCAAACAAACCATCCTTGTTTCTTTACATTTGGCAAATGTTTGGCTAAGTGGTCCATTTCCATCTTCAATTCAGAATACTTATGCAGTTGGTTGAGCTTAACCTTTATTTCAACAATTTGCAATGTGAAATCCCAAAGTCAATATGGGAACTCAAGAATCTCAAACATCTGGATCGTAGTGGGAATAATTTGAGTGGCACCGTGGATTTACACAAACTCAAGAACTTGCGGACATTATTTTTGGATTATAACAACATATTTTTTTGTTAGCAAAACCGAGATGAATACCACTCTTCCAAAACTTTTTTAGTTAACTTTAGAATCATGCAATTTACATGAGTTCCCCAAGGTTTTAGGCTACCTATGCAGATTAAAGTGGGTAGATCTGTCCAACAATAAATCAAAGGGAGCAATCCTAATTGGATGGGCAATGGTAGCAAAGAATCCTTGTGGCATGGGGATCTTTCTTACAGTTTTCTAATTGGCTTTGAGAACAATCTAATCAATTTGTCACTACCCAAGTTGGCCTATCTTGACATTAGTTCTAATTGGCTCAAAACATAACTCCTTACTTCACCTCCATCAACAACTTATTACAATATCTCCAACAACATCCTCTTCGGAGAAATTCATTCAATTTGTATACTAAGATGTCTCGTCGTTCTTGATTTGGCCAACAATAGTCTAAATGGCACAATTCCTTCATGTCTTGGAAATATTGATTCTTTAACAATTTTGACTCTTGGAAAAAATAAACTTGAGGGCATGAGTCCTCATGCTTACCCAAAAAGTTGTGCATTGACCTCATAAAGAATCGATTGAAAGGGCCTACCCAAGATCTTTGGTGAATTAGAGTATTTGAACCCTGGTTAAAATCAAATTCTTGATGGGTTCCCTTTATAGTAATTCAAATTGACCAAGCTGAAAGCTATTATCTTGAAATCTAACGAGTTCTGTGGTCTGATTGAAATGTGTCAAAGCCAATTTAACTTCAACAATTTGCATATCATGGACCTTTCCAACAATAGTTTCAATAGTGAACTTCCTTCTAAGTTGTTGCAGAGTTTCCATGTAATGGAACTAATTGTTTGTGAAAATCAGTTGGAATATATGAATACTTATGAAGAGATCCCTACATCTTCGTTTAGATTTGCCGAATATATCTATTATGGAATGATATTTTGGGTGCCAACAAGTGCTCTCTTTAAAAGAATTGAATGATATTTTAATTCTAAATGACATTCATACAATAGGTTTATAATGGAATTGGTAATTTTCCCAATGCATTGTTAATTTTCAATTTGCTTTAATTATATTCATAATAAATTCCAACTTTAGCGAGGTTTATTCTCAATCTTACACTTGCTTTTTTTTTTTTTTTTTTTCTAGTATTAGCTATGACAAGAATAGGATTTGGTGGCTGATGTAAACAACTAAAATACTTAAAGAACGTTTAACCTATGTTCTTGCATAAAATAGTATATAAAATCGTCCTTATCGGAAGATCAAAGTTCTGTGTAATCTAGTGGGCAGTGAGAGTTTTGGACGTAGCAAAGTACTTCCATTTCAAAGGATAGAGAAGTATTATACGATATTTTGGTTGCTAATGATTTAATAATTAAGATTTAGTGCCCGTAATGGCCCAATTCAAAGGACAGTGGGGAGCGGAATTTTTAATTCATTGGGAATGGATTAAGTCTCTTTAATAATGAGGTATATGGGTTGGTTCTATACTTAATCACCAATGTTGATTAAAGTAAATTGAATGAAGACCAGGTCTAAGAATCTAGAGTCACTCGGTAAAAAAAGATCATAGTCCACTATAAATTTTTCTACCTCTATCAAATATTGACATTTCAATCATCTATTTAAAAATGTTTATACATACATAGTACCGGATAAATGATATGCATATTTGGAATTATACCGATCTTGATTGAGAATGAGATAATTGTATATTACTTCTTTTTTTCTTAAATCTTGAAAAGAGTTCCGAGCCTACCAAATTCTAATTGTACTAATCTAACCGAAAGAACCATCACATGAGGTAAACCATTAGACATGAAGACACGAGCGAGGCCAAACAATCCTCATTCAAAGCAGAACTGGTCCTGACCTTCATGTTAAAATGATAAGCAGCGAACACCTCAAATCACATATTCATTCACCATTCATATCACACGCTCAACGGCCCTCCTAAAATTGACATGAATGTATGCAATCGGTATGAGTAGAGAGTGCAACATGAATCGCTTCAAAGACCAAAGTTAAATTTAGCAATGAAGTCAATAGTCCAAGTGTGCCCCATTGATAGAAAGGAAGCGTGCAGAGATCAAAACTGAGGATACCAGACCTGTATTGTCAAATGCAATTAGATTAACACTCTTGAAGGCTCTCAGTTCCAACATGGAGGGGAATACAATGCTTCAAAATTCGAAAATACCATAACTAGAATAGTTGAGGAAAATAATCAGTCAAACACGTAGAAGGCATTCGATTGAGAGGCTAGATGGAAAAGAGATATGGAAAGAGGAACGGCCAAATCAAAGTAGGCAACGCATCACCTTTGAGGTCATCGAGACGGAGGCAACTGGTTTTTCACTCCGGCGGAGGTGAATCCTCTCAGTCTTCACCCCGTAAAAACAAAGTACGAGAGTTTACCTTGAGTAAGAGCGGTGACTGGACGTGATTGACGAATGGATCGGAAGGAGGAGGCCTATGAAGCAGCAACGCCGAGAATTGGAATTGGTAAAGAGAGAGAGAGAGTGAGTGAGAATCGAAGGTGGTGACAGGAGCGACTGAGAAGAGAGACGAATGGAGTATGTTTGTCGAGGTGAGGCTTGACGTACCATGACCGGGTATAGCGACAATCGGCAAACAGAATGAAGGAGAAAAAAATGGAGATGGAAACCGAAGGTGGTGGAGCTTATAGTAGCCAGAGAGTGGAGGGAGGTTGGACGGTGATGCAGTGGCCGGAGGTTCAAGGTGAGGGAAGTGGTGGCTAGCGAGGGGACGAGCCGGAGATGAATATGTCAGAGAGGAGAGAGATTCTAAGGTGAGTTGTCCAAATGAGATGAGGAGGGCGTTGACTTCGTGGGCCGGGCCGAACCGGGCCTTTGGGCCCGAACTTGCCTGAATATTTCTGAGATTCTGTACCAGGACCAGGTAGTTGGCATGTCGTGAAATTATGCTTACCGGGCTCGGTTCGGGCCAAAAATTCAATTGGGCCTCACTGCAGATGTCAAACTGGACTGCTAAAGTTGACCAGCTCTCGATCCTTCGTTTTTCAAATTTTTAATTGTTGTGCCTGAGATATCGACATTATAATGTCTCTAATATGTATAATAATCTTCTTTGAAAAATGTAATTTGAAATCATTGGCGAAATCCAGGTGCTGGTCAATTTGTTGTTGATTGCCTCTGAATCAATTCTGAATGTTGCTGGATGTTATTAATTAGATGGGAATTCGAACGGTTGTGCCTCAGTTCGGTTGTTCTATAAATTGTCCATAACGCAGTGCCAATGTGAGATTGATTATCTCTATCAAGTTACCGCGAGCGTTCACAGTTCATCGGCATGGGTAATTTGTCAATTTTGAATGTTGGACATTGCTGGAAAATGCAATTTGACTGTGAATTTGAGTGCGTTTGGCTTGGTTTGTTTATACTTTCATCTACCAATGATCAGGGTTAACGTATTATTCACCTCAAAGCCTTTGGAGCGTGTTTAGAGGTCATTTGTCATGATAATCGCAGGCAACGCATGCTGGAATTTATTGAGGGTCTCCGTTTAGACAGGAAATTTAAGGGCATTGATGGAGATATTTCCAGGTTGAGTTTCATGATTTATGGAAATACATTGGCATGTGATTCATTCCTAAGGCTTTCAGTTGGATTGAATTTTAATTGAATAGGTGAAGGGGTTACATGTATTGACCGTTGCTGGTGGTTTCGGTTTAGGCTTTGATCTTGGAAGAGGTTGCGGTGATTTAGTGTATAAGTTGGTAGTTCATGTTGGTGCATAGGCAAAGGATCCATTTCATGTCATTTTAATATTGTTTAGTGTAATTTCCTTTGCATAAATACTTAGGTCTGCAAATGATAGTGGGCATCTTTAGTTTACTAAGTTTTAGGATGGTAATAAAACAAGAATCCTCTCAGTAAACAGGTCTCTTTAAGTCTCTTTACGATCGTGGCATCTTTAGCTTATGGTGGCTCATGTTCCAAGGCTTAATAATAAGTTCCTGTATATTCTTTACCTGACATCTTACAAGGTTTATTTTCTTGTACTTTACTTTAATCGTCTTTACTTTAGTACTATTTTTCTTTGAAGTATTGATTTCCTTATCTGGATTTTGAGTTCAAAATCATACAGTAATTTAGATTTGATCACCTACAATGTTCAATTTCACTATCTTAGTCTGAAAGCTTACTTCAATTTAAACAATTGGTTTCATCCTACTAATTATGTTTACTCCAAAAAGAATCCCATGAATGGTGGCATTAAAAAAATTCAAAGTTGCAATTACTATAGGCCTGGGAGAGTTTGCCCTAAGCAATGCACCATCTTTGTCAATAGTAACCGTTTGTGCTTACTAAATAATTCATCAGCTTTTCTCAGGGAAGGTCACAATAGATGCTATTCCAAGTAACTTGCAATTACACATGTTACAATACTAGTGTCACTATACAATGTGACCGAAGAATGGGAATGGAATTTTCTCACATTGATAATCACTTTTGATGTGATAATGGGCAACAAATGTTTAGAAAGGAATAAAAGAATGATGAATACCCATTTACTGAAGATAAAAAAAAAATTCCTCCGCCTTTTTTTGGTAAATAACATAACTAGATTAACAAAACAAGTCAAGTCTTATCGTTCGAAGTATATGGACTCCCAGTAGAGTCTAATACAAAGGTCTTAATAACATCTGGAACAAAGAAATAAATGACAAATGTAGATGTTGTTCCTTTGCAAGTAGGGCCAAAAAATGCGTGAAAATGGGTAATATTATTGGCTAATTTTAATCTAAGGCAATTTCTTATTGCCCTATATCAACCACAATGCGTTCACCATTTGTTGGAGCTTCTATAGATCCTAAGAGATTTATGTTCCCTCTTAATTTGTCATAAGCACAGATAATTTGTCATTATAAACTTAGAGATGATATATAAAATCTAAAAATAATTTAATTAATAATTACGGTGTATTTTGCTAGAAATTTCTTAGTCATCAATTTACAAGACGGCCAAAAGTCTTCTTGTGGGGCTCTCAAGTTTGGCTCTTATGTGGAAAAAAAAATAAGAGATGTTGCTTATGAGGACCAACTATGAAATTATGATTGCATATGAACGGTCAATCACGGCATGCATGAGAATGCAACAAAATTTATACCTTGTTGATATATGACATTTTTTTCCTTTTGAAAAAAAATGCCTATATCCTTGTAACTCTTAACATTGCTTAAATAAATACATAAAAGCATGAGGCTTAAGCAATATGCTGAAATTGCGCAACATCTACGGTAAAACATGCATACATAATATGTTCCTCATATAATTATTACTTGTAAGTACCTCAATTTTCATGTTCATTGTATATTTATTTGTAAGAACCATTGGAAGCAATCATCCGTTAGGAAGTTAAGAGGCTAGATCAATAGAATATGCCTACTATTTACACCCAAAATATCTAACTTTGTTGCTTGTTTGTATTAGGCAATATCTCTTAGGAAGTCAAGAGGCTAGACCAATAGAATATGCCTACTATTTACACCCAAAATATCTAACTTTGTTGCTTGTTTGTATTAGGCGATATCTTGAGTTAGACTTCACATCAAAATTGAATTTGCCTCTTTATTTGATTGGAAATAGGTTTTTTTTTTTTTTTTTTTGGTGTGTGGTTTGGAATTGGAATTGAAGAGTTCATAAATGATTACTTTCTTAGACTAGGCCATAAATGACGATGAACCTAATTATGTGAAGATGATAAGTCTTTTAAAGAAATGACATGAGCTCAATACACACTCATCTTGCCTTTAGTCACCCCTAGCATGTTCTTTCACATAAAATTATGGGATAAATGTATCAAAAATCTTAAAACTTATCACAAAAGTGTAAATTAATCCTAAAATTTGGAAAAATTGCGATTAACTCTTAAAACTTGTCACCAAAGGACAATCAAGTCCTAAACATTTTCAAAAGTGCAACCATATCATAAAACTTGTTAAATAAATCCAATCAAGTTGTTCTATTGATTGCGCTTTTTTGAAAGTTTTAGGATTCGAATGCATCTTTATTATAAGTTTTAGGACTTCATCGATCTTTTTAAAATTTTAAATATCCATATACATTTTTTTGATAAATTTTAGGACTTGATTACATTTTAAAATAGTTTTAAGACTCAATTATATTTTTCGTGAAATTTTTAGGACTTTAGGGATAAATGCATTGAAAGTTCTAAAACATATCATGAAAGTGCAATCGAGTCTTATCATTTTTTCTAATTAAAAAAAATCGTAAAAGCTATGGCATACGTGCTTTCCTATCCACAAAAATTGCTATCCATAAAAGCTATGGCTTTACAAGCTCCTCTGGCTCTTCTGTGACATACGTGCTCTAAAAACAAGCACAAGAATATTATTTAGAATCAAAAGGACAATATTATGTCACCGTCCTTAGAGTACATGCTTTATACTTGGATCATTTTTTTTTTTTTTATCTCGGCATTTTATACATGCTTCGCTAATTTACGCGCTGATGAGAGCTAGGCCTTGAAATGATTTAAGAGGAGACTCTCGGAATCAACCGAGCATATTCTCCTTGCGTTTATTTTAAACCATGTCATGCTGGTCGCCCGATGGAAATGGAGATTAGTGTTACAGGTCCTGAGAGGGTATGGAGTGTGACAAATTCAGCGGTCGTGTCGTTGGCCTAGACCTCAGTGGTAGTTATCTCTCTAGTACCACTAGTCTTTTTAATCTACTTTGTCGTGTTCACCTTCGGTCAAAACTTCTATAGTTCGTCCACGTGAAAGACGGGCAAAAGATCTATTGGTGGCCTCTCAAATTTGGACTTTTTATGGAAAAGATATGAGACGCCATTTAAGAAGGCCGTCTACGCAATTGTCACTGCACAACCATCAATCACGGCATGTATGAGACTACGACCTAATTTGTCCCTTGACGTGTGACCCTTTTTTTTTCCCTTTTGAAAACTAATGCCTATTTGCTTATAAATTTTAACATTACTTTAGGTATAAAAAAAAAAAAACCTGGGATAATTATGCAATATGTTGAAATTGTAAAACATCTATGGCAAGACATACACAAATGGTATGTATGATTGATCTTAATCATCACTTTATCAGTAAGGTTTCTCATGTTGATTGTTGATTCATTTATAAGAAGTTATGGGAATGTTGATCTATTTAGGAGTCAACGAGCTAGACCAATATAAGGTTTCTCATGTTGATTGTTGATTTTTTGGTTGTTTGTATTGGGTGATATCTTGAGTCGTGCACGTTATACATTTGCCTCTTTGTTCTGATTGGAGGTAGATCGTTGACACTAAAACTCAAGATTTCATAAGTACTTTCTTAGGCGGTTGAAGCTGTGATTGAAACTAAAAAAAAAAAGAAGCTAGACTTTGGAATTTTATCCTCACATTTCTCGTCTTCCCCACCTTAATTGATTTCTCTTCCTACGAGATTAGATTAAAAACCGGAAGAAGTTATGCTACTATGGTTGAGGCCAACAATGTAGGTATGAAACACCGAGATCAAAATGACCCAAGCATAAAGCATATATGCTGATGACAATGACGTGATACTGTCCTTTTTTTGTCTTATTATTTTTATTTTTGTGTTCGTTGTTAAAGCACATAGATCCTAGAAAAGTCAAAGGAGATAGAAATGCCATAGCGCCATGTTTCCGCAGTGACGTGCTCACCATTTGTCGGCACTTATATAGTTCTTAAGAGATTTATGCTCACTCATAATTTATTTTTCACTATAAATTTGGAGATGATATATAAATCTAAAAATATTTTCAATTGATAATGATTATCTTTTAATTTTGTGATTCCAAGAATATGTATACTGTTGTAAACTTCTCATTCATCAATCTAAAAGATAAAGAAAGTCTTCTCACGGGTGTCTCAAGTTTGGTCCTTACGTAAAAAATAATATATATATGAGATGTCTTTTATGAGGACCGATTGTGCAATTATGACTATACATGAACCATCAATCACACCATGCGTGTCAATGCGATCAATTTTCTTTTTTTTATTGGTTGAATTGCAACCTAATTTGTAACTTGTTGATGTGTGAAACTTTTTCCCCCTTTAGGAAAAAAAAAAGTGACTATTCCCTTATAACTCTTAACATTAATTAAAAAATACAGGGTGGCTTAGGCATATTAAAATTGCACAACATCTACGGCAAGACATATATACATACATAGAATGTTTCATCTTAATTGTGACTTTGTTAGTATATTTCATATTAATTTTAAATTTTCTTATAAGAATCCATGAAGTCTAGTGGCTAGACCAATAGAATGCGCCTATTATTTATGCTCAAAATGTCTAAAATTTTCACTGGCTTGTATTAGGGGATATCTCGAGTCAAATTACAAAAAAATTAAAATTTTCCCCTTGATCTGATTGACAGTAGGTCGTTAATATTGAAACTGACGAGTTCATAAAGAATTGCTTTCTTAGACTAGGTCTTAGAAGTTGTGAAAAAAAGAAGAAAAAACTAAATTTTGGTAGAATGGCGATGACGCTCTACTTATGTGAAAATGATAGGTCATCCAATGAAAAATAGTGAGCTTAAAGGACTTTGACATTTTGCCTTTAGTCGACCATGGAGTGGCTAATAAGAAGCCCCAAATTTCTATCCTTAGAAATTGCAATCCATAAAAACGATGGCATTACAATCTCCTCTGGCTCTTCTAGACATACGTGCTCTACCATAGACACAGACACACACACACACACAAAGAAGAAGAAGAAGAAGAAGAAGACGATATCATGTCACCGTCGTTAGTGTACATGCTTCATACTTGGATAATCTTTTATCTCGGTGTTCTATACATGCTTTGATAATTGGGAAATAAAAAGACTTCAAATTCTAAGTTGTAGTGAGTATTTGTCTTGTTACTAAAAGAACATATCAAGGTCAAAATAGATTTTTGCCACTAGAAAATATAAGATTATCTTGCGTCCATGATCAAAAGCTTGAGATTTGTCTTGCTCGTCGTTGTTTCTTATATTCAAGGTGATATACGAAGGACGCTGGGGAAGCTAAGTTGAAAAGACTTGTGAATATCTTAGATGATGGAAAATATATAGAGTGCTTGAGTTGAATTATATATGGTATGCCCTTTTTCGGGTTCCAGCTGAATCAATTATAGGCAACTAAATCTTTTTGTTGGGTTCTTCAAATTTATATGGTATTCTTGATAAAAATAGAAAAAATTATATGTTGACAGCTATCATGATACTTAAGTAAATATTAGGTATGAGAACTAAAGTTGTCTCTTAGGGAAGAAGATTCTCTTAGGAGCAAAGAGAAAAGGGAAAAGGAAATCCCAAAATTTGATTAAACTTTAGTATGATTTTTCAAATCTCTTTCCTCTACAGACCCACCCGAATCAATTCGAATTGACAAGCAGGCATGAAAGTGGAGTCAAAGAATGATGGTGATTCCAAAGACACAATTGGATACACTTTCAATATATGCTTCGTCCTCATATCAATCACTTACTAATCAATTCAAATCGACGATTAAGCATTAAAGTTAAGTCAAAGAATATGCTTTGTCCTCTTACGATAATTACTATAACATTATAGAGGTGGAATTGCTGCCAACTGTTCTAAAACCTTAAACTATTAAATAAATGTGTTGTTTAATATTTAAATATTCTATCATTCCCTCATGCTTAGTTTGGTATTTTATTGCCATAGTATTAAGCGGATGACATATTTAAATGGGAAGGCAAATGAGACATAAAAAAAAAAATGAATTTAAGAGTTCTACCTTTTATTCCATGTGAGATTTAATGGGATCACTGCCAACTGTTCTAAAAGTTAAAGCTCTTAATTGAAAATGTGACTTCATATTTAAATATTCTATCGAATACATTGTTTATTTTGTATAATCCATTATTCTCTCGGCAGACTACATTTAATTTTCCTAGTGGAAAATGAAACTACTCGCATGATCCCTCAGTCCAGTGACGAGGGTACAAATAGCTTTAGGCCAACCGAGACGACCCATGGACCTCTTATTTTCACCTCGGAGAGGAAAATGGTCCATCCAAGTTCAGAAGAAGAGAGAATATATCACGGACAGAATGTGATGAGGTAACTAGCCCCACCCGTGCAATTAAAAGTGCTGCTCGTGTCGTCGTAAGCGTAGCTGTAAGCTTGAGGGCACTGGTCCTTGAAAATCTTCGAGTAGTTCGTCGGCGGGCATGTTGCCGGCGTGTTGTACGCCCCCGTGCAGCAGTACTGCGGCTGGTTTAACGCCAGGCACGCGCTCTTGCACGCCACGGTGCTCCCGTCCGACCCCTTCACCGCTAGCTCTGACGGGCACACGGAGTTGACGTTGGCTGCGCAACTGGTCGTGGTGCACCCACTGCCGCTGCCTTGTGGGGTTATAGAGAGGGGCAGGTTGAAGCCGTCCACGAGGCTGACGTCGTAGATGCTGTTCTCGCCAGAGCCCGGTGCCTTGAGAGTGAACTCCGCCAAGGTGGCCGGCGGGATCGCCCCTGCACCATTGCAGCTCACCTGGCCAGACCCACAGTCGGCGGTGGCGCATACGAATTTGCCAGAGGCATCAGTGGCGCAGCCCGTTCGGCCCCACACCCGGCCGGCTGTCCACGTGTCCGGGACGTCATTGATTGAGAAGGTTGCACCCGTGGCGAGCTCGAACCCGGTTGAGGATAGCTGCCCACCACCCCCGCCGGTGAGCGTCCCGGGCCAGACTGTGTAGGGGCACTTGCTGGTGAAGCTGAGTGTGGCTGCGCCGGCTCCTCCTGCAAGCATGCATGCAAGCCATAAAATTGATGTACGCGGGTTAATTATTTTTCCTCCTGTAGCTTATCAGCTCGGGAATCTCCATAACAAAGATGGAAATTTGAACACAGGACTTAACTTCCGAATTCCATAAAGCAAAAAATTAAACTTAGGATCTTTTTTTCTAGTTTGGGAAGAACGTAATGTTAATGTAGAAATTTGTAATAGTTGAGAAAAGATAGATTATGATGACCATGAGCTTACTTGCGAGGATGACTAGGAAAGGCAGGAGGAGGTAAAAAGATGCTCTTGCGTCCATGATCGAGAGATTCAGATTTTTTTTTTGTTTCGGTTTATCGTTTCTCTAGTATAGGAGGTATATATATAGAATGCCGGGGAAGCCAATTTTGAAATGACCGTGGAAAAGTATTTTAGACCGGGGAAGCTAAGTTTGAAATGACTTTGAAAGGTCTTTTAGATAGTGGATTAAATATATGGGAAATGAGAAGGTAATGTATCGTATTTTTATATAAAATTTGAAAATATTTTTAATCGATGATTACAATTTCTTTTTTCTCATGATTCAAGGGTTAGGAATGGAGAATCGCAAAAGCCAAAAGGACCATGCGGTATCATTCAAGAAAAGAAAATTTCATAAGAAATTGACCGACTTTTTTAGCAGGTTAATATTGCTATACTTAATAATTCGAGAAAGAAGGAAAGGAAATATATATGTGATAGACATAGTAAGCTATCTTTGGATTGGTAAATTCGATTAACGATTACCGGGTTTTTGCTGATTTCGCGTTTAAAGTACTGAATTTTGACATTTTTTTAATTACCAAGCGTGGTAATTAATTGGCAAAATTTTCAAGTTCAGAAATCCCAAATTGTTGGGTGCCAATATGCGCTAGTTGAATTTTGAGGCCACTAGAACTATTGGCTAAACTATTGTTCTAGAGGGAGGGAATAATTACCCAATCAAATCTAAATCTATTATACAAATGCCAATTAAATCATAAACTTTTCAATTTTATTAATATAGTCCTAAACTTGGGCAAAAAAATTTAATATTGTCCTTATGACCTATTGGTACTAGAAATTGTTGACGTAACATCTAATCATTGCCGATTGTTTGGCATGCTGCATTAATGTGAACAATTTTACTCGCGCCACATCAATAATTTTCAGTGGCAACTGGCTGGAAGGGTTACACTAAGATTTTGCGTAAAGATTTAGGATTACATTGGCAAATTGAAAAGTTTATAACTTAATTGACATCCCTACAATAAGTTTATGATGGAATTGGTAATTTTCCCAATGCATTATTAATTTTGAATTCACTTTCATTATGCAAATAATAAATTCCAACTTTAGCGAGGTTTATTCTCAGTCTTGCTCTTGCTCTAGTATTAGCTATG
Organism: Eucalyptus polyanthemos subsp. polyanthemos; assembly: GCA_017140185.1. Classification (NCBI taxonomy): domain Eukaryota; kingdom Viridiplantae; phylum Streptophyta; class Magnoliopsida; order Myrtales; family Myrtaceae; genus Eucalyptus; species Eucalyptus polyanthemos. The sequence goes on along the minus strand of CM029460.1, from coordinate 17,515,945 downwards.
GCAAGAATAGGATTGGTGAGTGATATAAACAACTAAAATTCTTAAGAACGTTGAAGCTATGTTCTTTCAAAAAATAGTATATAAAATCGTTCTTAAAGTTTTGTGTAATCTAGTGGGCAGTGACAGTTTTGGACGCACACGAAGTACTTCCATTTCAAAGGATAGAGAAGTATTAAATGATATTTTGTTTGCTAATGATTTAATAATTGAGATTTAGCGGCCTTAATGGGCCAATTCAAAGGATAGTTGGGAGTGGAATTTTTAATTCATTGGGAATGGACTAAGTCTGTTTAATAATGAGGTATATGGGTTGGTTCTATACTTAATCTTCAGTGTTGATTGAAGTTAATCAAGCGAAGACCGGGCTTGAGAATCTAGAGTCACTCAATAAGATCATAGTCCATTATATATTCTTCTACCTCTATCAAATATTGGCATTTCAATCATCTGCGTAAAAATGTTTATACATATTTATTATTGGATAAATGATATGTATTTTTGGAGTTATACCATATACCAATCTAGATTGAGAATGACATAATCGTATATTACTTATTTTTTCTCTTAAATCTTGAAAAGAGTTCCGAGTCTACCAAACATTAATTGATTTAAATTAACTGGAAGAATGATCACACCAGGTGAACCATTAGACGTGAAGACACAAGAGCAAGGCCAAACGATCCTCATTCAGTTAACGTGGTAAGTAGCACACGCCACAAATCACGGACTCAATTTACCAGCAATATCTCACGCTTAATGGCCTTCCAAAAATCGACTCGAATGTATGCAATCGGCACAAGCGAAGAGGGGATAACATGAATCACTCGAGACCAAACATAAATTTAGCAATGAAGTCAACGGTCGAAGTGTACCCCAGCAATAAGATGGAAGCGTCCAGAGATCAAAACTGGGGACAACAGACCTGCATTGGCGAAGATAATCAAAGGAGCACTCTTGAAGGCTCTCGGTTTCAACATGGAGGGGAATACAAGACTTCCAAATTCGAAATACTCTACACGAGCCTCAGTATACTGAAAAATGACTACGAAGTTTATTTACCGCAAGAAACATCATCCTAAAACAGTTTGAGGAAAACAATCAGACACGCATAAAACATTCGTATGAGAGAGTAGATGCAAAAGAAACAGGGAACGAGTCACGGCCATATCAATGTAAAGGCAACGCAGCACGCTTGAGGTCATCGAGATAAGCCTCGGACGCAACCGGTTTTCACTCTGGCAGAGGCGAAGGCTCTTGGTCTCTACCTCATGAAAACAGAGTACGAGAGTTTAACCTCAAGTAAGGGCAGTGACTGGACGTGATTGACGAGTGGATCAGAAGGAGGAGGCCTCTGAAGCGGCAACACCAAGAATTGGAACTGGTGAAGAGAGAGTGAGTGAGAATCGAAGGCACCAACAGTAGCGACGGAGGGCAGAGACGGAGTATGACTGTGGAGGTGAGGCTCTATGTACCCTGAACGGTTACAGCGACAATTGGCAGACAGAATGGAGGAGGGAAAAATGAAGATGGAAACCAGAGATGCTGGAGGTTATAGTAGCCGGAGAGAGGAGGGAGGTTGGACGGTGATGCAGTGGCCGAGGGTTGAAGGTGAGGGAAGTGGTGGCTGGCGAGGGCACGAGCTAGAGATGAATATGTCAAAAAGGAGAGAGAGGAGAGAGGAATTGTAAGGTGACGTGCCTAGAGGTGAGCATGGTCCGGGTTGGGCCGGTTCACCCCCTAACCCTAGGACCAACCCGCACAGTGCTGGTCCTCAATTTTTAGGACTGAGAATTGACCCTATTGAGCTTGAGACTTAGGACTGGACCGACCCAATCGGTTCAGTTCGGTTCTAGGGTCAACCCGGAACCAACTGATAATTTTTTTTTATTTCATTTTTTGTACTCCTTAAAAAGGCAATTGAAAATCAAACTCACCCAATGGGTTTATTTCGATTTCAAGGTCAACCTAAGACTAACCAATAATTTTTTATTTCATTTTTTGTATTGCTTGAAAGAGCAACCGAGAACCAAATTGGCCCAATGGGTTCGATGATGAGTAAGGTTAGCTAAGAAAGGCAAGCGGTGAGGGTCAACTAGGGTGAACATTGAACAGAATGAGCATCGACTATCGAGCGGGGAGCAACAAGCCAAGCGAGTATCGAGTGACGAGCGGCACGATTGACCCAAAGCGAGCGAGGCGAGTATTGAGTGGCGAGCGGAGAAGGTTTTTTTTTTTTTTCGATTTTAGCAAATTGAAGACTAAGAGGACAAATAAAATAGAAAATAACAAATACTAGAGGAGGATGCCATAAGGTGCTTGTTTTGACGCCGTGAGGATTCTTCACAAAAACATTTTCCTCCTTTGTAAATTATAACTATCGATGCCCTAAAAGACATTAAAAACCTAAGGGGGTACATGACAAACCATAATTTCTATTCCAAAAACAATTTTTCTATTACAGACCTGTTTTTGGAATAGAAATCCGTTTGATAACATTATTTTATTTTTCTATTTTTGAAATAGATTCTTATTTAAGAAATAGGTTTGGAATATAAATCAGAAGCTAAAATTTTCTACTTCTCTATTTCTGGAATAGAAATAAAAAATAAAGTTATTTTCATCATTCATCAATCGGTTTTTCGTTCGTTGCTGCCGACCACCGTTCGTCAGTCACTCACCGCTGTTGCCACCAGCCGCCGACCGCCGGCGTCGGTCACTAGTTATCGATTGCTCACCACCACCGCTATCTGAAAGGAAGAAATTTTGTGTCGTTATCAAACGGTTATTTTTGCTTAAAAACTCTTATAGAAATAGAAATAGAAAAATCTATTTCTATTCCAAAAACTATTTCTGAAACATAATGGTTGTTATGCTTGCCCTAAGTTATTAAATAATGATATAGTTAGGGTTGATTCCAGTTGAACTAACCCGGAAGTCTCAGGTTTGAGGACCAACCCACACAGTGCTGATCTAGGAATTCTAAAACCAATGACTAACCCAATCTCCCTAGGAATTGGACCAGGACCGGCGGGGTTGGACTGGTCTAAGGTTGGTCCAAGGTTGACCCTAGACTGATGCTCACCCCTAAACGTGTCCAAGTGAGATGAGGAGTGTGTTGACTTTGTGGGCCGGGCCGAACAGGGCCTTTGGGCTGGAACTCGCCTAAATATTTCTGAGATTCTATACCATGCCCAGGTAGCTGGCATATTGTGAAATTGTGCTCACCAGGCTCTGTTCGGGCAGAAAAATTCAATTGAGCCTTACTGCATACGTCGAACTAGACTGCTAAAATTGATCGGCTCTCGATGCTTCGTTTGTCAAAATTCTAATTGCTGGGCCCGAGATATCGACATTATAATGTCCCTAATATGTATGATGATCTTCTTTGAAAAATATAATTTGAAATCATTGGCGAAATCCGGGTGCCAGTCAATTTTTTGTTGATACGATTATGTGAACTCATATACACTTGCAGGAAGATACGGCGTCAATTTTTTTTTTTTTTTTTTTTTTTAAGTCGAACATTCAATTCATTTAAGGGACACAAAAGACGACCACATCGATGGGATAATCCAAGAACAGACGACAAAATTGAACGTAAACGAGCATGTATGTGACACGAGTGTAGCATCAAGAAACGTTAATGAACAATGCATGCCCCAAAATGGGCAACGCCGTCAAGACCAGCAAACATCCGAAGCCATACAATGCGAACGAGGCTTACAAAGAGCGTGTGATTCCACCAAGCAGTCTACCCGAGTGGTCGCGGGCCATACCATCAATCGATCCTCTGTGAGATGCCGTGGGAAAGGAGCCGTCCAGATTGATCTTCATCATGCCCAGCGGGGGAGGTTGCCAAGACCGATTAGGGCTCAGCCAAGAGGAATAGCTCTTGAAATCCTTTTGATGGACTCGTTTCTGTAGAGAGGCCAGGGCAAAAGCAGAGTCGATAATCTGATCTGGGGACTTCCGAACGCGGCGTAAGATGAAGTGATTCCGCGCCTTCCAGATTTCCCAAAGAAGGCTTGCAACCTGCTCAAAGTCTGGTAAGCCTTTGTTTTGATCGAGGAAATTTGCTAACCATGAGTCCATTCGGGTAGGGGTATAAGTAAAAATATTGAGGTGTACCTTTGAATGAGTCCATATGCGTTGAGTCCAAGGGCAATGCAAGAAAAGGTGTTCTGTAGTTTCTGGGGAGGCAGAGGAACAGAGACCACAGACTGGGGTTTGAATGATCTTTCTGCGGTATAGATTATCTCTAGTTGGTAATGCATTCTGACATACTGACCATAAGAAATTACGAATCTTGGGTGAAGTTTGTGCTTTCCAAATCTTTTGCCAAACAAGTTTGGGTGGTTGGTAGGAAGATGAAGCCTGAGAGGTAACCTGCTTTTGTGTGGATCGATGAATTACGTTGTAGCCACTCTTGACAGAATAGATGCCATCCTGTGTGCCTGTCCATATGAGTTTATCTGCTGTTGAAAGTGGCCAAAGTTTTAACTGGAGGATCTGCTATACAGTGGAGTCATCAGAGAAACGATTGAGCAGAGCGATATTCCATTCATTCGAAGAGGGGCTTATCAGACCAGCAATAGTGTGGGGTTCATCTCGGAGAGCAGGACCACCTAGAATTCCAGCAGGTAACCATCTATCCTCATGGAATTTTATTGATTGGCCATTCCCAACTGACCATTGAAGGTTTGGACTAATAGAATCTCTTCCTAACAGATACTCACCAACCCCTGTAACCCCGGGAAGGTCTATGACCTCTGTCAGCATGCCAGAAGGTTTTGAAAGGAAAGTACAAACCTTTAAAGACACGGCTCCACAAAGATGAAGGATCTTGGAACAATCTCCATGCCTGTTTCCCCAGGAGAGCCTTGTTAAAGGTTAGAAAATCTCGGAATCCCATACCTCCCGCATCTTTTTTGGCCAGCCCTTAGAGTCCATGTCCAACAAAGCACAATCATGGATCATTTCTCTGAAGGAGTTTAAGCGATACTGATCTGCTGGTTTCTGCCCTATCTTTTCCCAATGATGTAGAACCTCATTGAAATCACCAATGCATAGCCAAGGCAGAGTATGTAAGAGGCTAAGCCGCCTCAAATCAGCCCAAAAAGGGAGTCTTTGGCTATAGACAGCAGGAGCATGTAGGTAGGTAGTGCACATAGAGGAAGGACATCGATCATCAGAACATATGGCATCTATAAAGTAGGAACTGTGAGCAGTAACTGAGAGAGAAATAGAGTCTCGCCAAAAAGGAACCATGCCCCTTGCCAAACCGATAGGATTAACTACAAATCTATTAGGATAATGTAGCCGTCGTTGTATATTTATAATAACCTATTCCGGAAACAAGACCATAGGCTCAGAGAGGAGTGGAGCTGCTGAGTTGGTCGAGCCTCCATTGGAGGTGTTTGTTGAGGGATCTCATAAGGAACAGCAGGGAGTAAGAGTTGACCTGATGGAGGAGTTTCAGGTACGGTTTCTTCAAAAGTTTCTGGAGGTGTTGTAGATTCGTAAAAAGCTTGCCAGAAAGGACTGTGTTCCCTTACATCAGCCCGAAGCCATTGCCCATAGTATAGTTGATCCCTGCTATCAAATTTAGTATCAAAATATCCTTGCATGAGTTTTGGGCCGGTCAAAGTTTTTCCCTGCTAAAAGTGCTGAGAGGACCTTAGATTCGCCAATCACGGTGGATGGGAGTGAACCAGAAGGAACGTCGGGGTGATCGCACGGTTGAGGATCCATGGAGACCTTCCTCCCTCTGTGATACAGAAGATTCATTGATGGCCAGAACGGCCCGTGCTCAAAGTAAAAGTCCTGAGGACTCACGGTGGATGGACCAGGTTCAGGTGATCGCACGGTTGAGGATCCATCGAGATCGACGATGGCCACGGCCCGTGCTACGAAGTCCAGGACTCTCTCGACTGCTCTCCGCGTCTCCTATACGGCGTCAATTTTTAATGTCAATTTATCACCGAATAATCACGAATTTCGGTCTTTATTTCCCCTGAATCAATTCTGAATGTTGCTGGATGTTATTAATTGGGTGGGAATTGGACTGCTAAAGTTGACCGGCTCTCGATGCTTCGTTTTTCAAAATTTTAATTGCTGGGCCGAGATATCGACATTATAATGTCTCTAATATGTATGATAATCTTCTTTGAAAAATATAATTTGTAATCATTAACGAAATCCGGGTGCCAGTCAATTTTTTGTTGATACGATTATGTGAACTCATATACACTTGCAGGAAGATACGGCATCAATTTTTAATGTCAATTTATCACCGAATAATCACGAATTTCAGTCTTGATTGCCCCTGAATCAATTTTAAATTTTGCTGGATGTTATTAATTAGGCGGGAATTGGAACTGTTGTGCACAGTTCGGTTGTTCTATAAATTGTCCATAACGCAGTGCCAATGGGAGATCGATTATCTCTAACAAGTTACCGCACGTTCATAATTTATCGGCGTGTGTAATTTGTTAATTTTGAAGGTTGGACATTGCTGGAAAATGCAATTTGACTGTGACTTTGAGTGCGTTTGGCTTGGTTTGTTTATACTTTCAGCTGCAGGTTAAGGTACTATTCACCTCAGAGCCTTTCGAGCGTGTTTAAAGGTCATTTGTCATGATAATTGCAGGCAATGCATGCTGGAATTTATTGAGGGTCTCGGTTTAGACAGGAAATTGAAGGGCATCAATGGAGATATTTCGAGGTTGAGTTTCATGATTTATGGAAATATATTGGCGTGTGATTCATTTCCTAAGGCTGTCAGTTGGATTGAATTTTAATTGAATGAGTGAATTGGGGTTTACATGTATTGATCGTTGCTGGTGGTTTCGGAGTAGGTTTTGATCTTGGAAGAGGTTGCGGTAATTTAGTGGATAAGTTGGTAGTTCATGTTGATGCATAGGCAAAGATCCATTTCATGTCATTTTAATATTGTTTAGTGTAATTTCCTTTGCATAAATACTTAGGTCTGCAAATGATAGTAGGTGTCCTTAGTTTACTGAGTTTTGTGATGGTAATAAAACAAGAATCCTTTCTATAAATAGGTCTCTTTCGGTCTCTTTAAAATTGTGGCATCTTTAGCTTATATGTTCTAAGGCTTAATAATAAGTTCATGTATATTATTTATCTGACATCTTATAAGGTTTATTTTCTCGTATTTTACTTTAATCATATGTACTTTAGTACTATTTTGCTTTGAAGTGTTGATTTCATTATCTTGAGTTGGTGAGTTAGAAATCATACAATAATTTAGATTTGATTACCTACAATGTTCAATTTCATTATCTTGGTCTGAAAGCTTACTTCAATCTAAACAATTGGTTTCATCCAACTAATTAAATTTACTCCAAAAAGAATCCCATGAATGGTGGCATTAAAGAAGAATTCCAAATTGCAATTGGTACACACTTAAGAGAGCCTGTGCTAAGTGATGCACCATCTTTTTCAATAGTAACTGTTTGTGCTTACTTATTAATTCATTTGCTTTTCCCGAGGAAGGTCATGATAGATGCTATTCCAAGTAACCCGTAATTGCATGTGTTACAATGCTAGTGTCATTATAAAATGTGACTGAAGAATGATAATGGAATTTTCTCACATTGATTAGAACTTTTGATGTTATAATGGGCAACGGATGTTTAGAAAGGAATGAAAGAATGATGGATACCTATTTACTAAAGATAAAAAGATTTTCTCCCCCTTCTTTTTGGTAAATAACATAACTACATAAACAAAACAAGTCAAGTCTTATCGTGCGAAGTATATGGACTCCCAGTGGAGTCTAATACAAAGGTCTTAATAACATATGGAACAGAGAAATAAATGACAAACATAGATGTTTTCCTTTTGCAAGTAGGGCCAAAAAATGCGTGAAAATGGGTAACGTTATTGGCTAATTTTAATCTAACACAATTTCTTATTGCCATGTATTTACCACAATGCGTTTACCGTTTGTTGGAGCTCCTATAGTTCTTGAGAGATTTATGTTCGCTTGTAATTTGTCATAAGCACATATACTTTGTCATTATAAATTTGGAGATGATATATAAAATCTAAAAATACTTTAATCAATAATTATGACGTATACTCTGCTAGAAACTTCTTAGCCATCAATTTATAAGATGGGCAAAAGTCCTCTCGTGGGTCTCTCAAGTTTGGTTCTCATGTGGAAGAAAATAAGAGATGTTGTTTACAAGGACCAGCTATGAAATTACGACTGCATATGGATGGTCAATCACGGAATGCATGAGAATGCGACCAAATTTATACCTTATCGATATATACCTATTTCTTTCCTTTTTGAAAAAGAAAATGCCTATATCCTTGTAACTCTTAATATTACTTAAATAAATAAATAAAAGCATGAGGCTTAAGCAATATGCTGATATTGTGCAACATCTACAGTAAAACATACATACATAATATGTTCCTTATATAATTATCACTTTGCCAGTACCTCAATTTTCATGTTCATTGTACATTTAGTTATAAGAACCTATGGAAATAGTGATCCATTAGGAAGTCAAGAGGCTAGACCGATAGAATTTGCCTACTATTTACACCCAAAATATCTAACTTTGTTGCTTGTTTGTATTAGGCGATATCTTGAGTTAGATTTCGTATCAAAATTGAATTTGCCTCTTTGACTTGATTCGAAGTAGGTTTTTTTTTTTTTTTTTTTTTTTTTTTTTTTTTTTTGGAGTCGGAACTGGAATTGAAGAGTTCATAAACGATTACTTTCTTAGACTAGGCCATAAACGACGATGAACCTAATTATGTGAAGATGATAAGTCATTTAAAGAAAAGTCTTGAGCTCAATCCACACTCATCTTGCCTTTAGTCACTCCTAGCATGTCATTTCACATAAAGTTACGGATAAATGTATCGAAATTCCTAAAACTTGTCACAAACGTGTAAATGAGTTCTAAAACTTTGAAAATGTGTAATTAAATCCTAAAACTTGTCACCAAAGGGTAATCAAGTCTTAAAAATTTTCAAAAATATAATCAAGTCCTAAAACTTGTCAAATTAATCAAATTAAGTTCTTCTATTGATTTTACATTTTGGAAATTTTATGACTCAAATGCATTTTTATCGTAAGTTTTAAGATTTCATTGCACTTTTTAAAAGTTTTAAAACTAGAACGCACTTTTTTGATAAGTTTAGGATTTGATTATATTTTTAAAAAAATTTAAGACTCAATTGCACTTTTCGTGACATGTTTTAGGACTTTATGGATAAATGCATCCGAAGTCCTAAAAGATGTGACAAAGTGCAATTGAGTCTTATCATTTATGTAATAAAAAAAAAAAAACACAAAACAAGGTAAAAGCTATGGCGTACGTGCTTTCCTATCAACAAAAATTGCTATCCATAAAAGCTATGGCTTCACAAGCTCCTATGGCTCTTATGTGACATACGTGCTCTAAAAACAATCACAAGTATTTTATTTAGAAACAAAGGACAATATTATGTCACCGTCCTTAGAGTACATGCTTTATACTTGGATCATTTTTTTTATCTCGGCGTTTCATACATGCTTCGCCAATCCACGCGCTGATGAGAGCTTGGCCTTGAAATGACTTAAGAGGATTCTCTCGGAATCAACCGAGCATATTCTCCTTGCGTTTACCCTAAACTCATATCATGCTGGTCGCCCGGTGGAAATGGAGATTAGTGCTCCTGGTCCTGGAAGGGTATGGAGTGTGACAATTCAGCGGTCGTGTCGTTGGCCTAGACCTCAGTAGCAGTTATCTCTCTAGTACCACTTGTCTTTTTAATCTACTTTGTCGTGCTCGCCTTCTGTCGAAACTTCTATAGTTCCCATGGGATTTATACATATACAAAATTTATCATAATCACGTATATTGTATCATTATTTTTGTATAAAGCGAGATAATGATATATAAAATGTGAAAATGTTTTCAGTGGATGATTACCATCTTTTGTTTTTGTGATTCAACAGGTAGGAATACTCCTAGGAATGGAGAATGACTAGTTCGTCCACGTGAAAGACGGGCAAAAGATTTATTGGTGGCCTCTCAAATTTGGACTTTTTATGGAAAAAATATGGGACGCCATTTGAGAAGGCCGTCTACGCAATTGTGACTGCACAACCATCAATCACGGCATGTGTGGGACTACGACCTAATTTGTCCCTTGATATGTGACCCTTTTTTTCCCTTTTGAAAACTAATGCCTATTTGCTTATAAATTTTAACATTATTTTAGGTATAAAAAGACAAAAGCCAGGATAATTAAGCAATATGTTGAAATTGTAAAACATCTATGGCAAGACATACACAAATAGTATGATTGATCTTAATCATCACTTTATCAGTGAGGTTTCCCATGTTGATTGTTGATTCATTTATAAGAAGTTACGGGAACGTTGATCTATTTAGGAGTCAAGGGGCTAGACCAATAGAAGGTGGCTATTATTTTTACCCAAGATATTTAGATTTTTTGGTTGTTTGTATTGGGCGATATCTCAAGTCATGCAAATTATACATTTGCCTCTTTGATCTGATTGGAGGTAGATCATTGACACTAAAACTCAAGAATTCATAAGTACTTTCTTAGGCAGTAGAAGCTGTGATTGAAGAAAAAAAAAAGGTAGACTTTGGAATTTTATCCTCACATTTCTCATCTTCCCACCTTAATTGATTTCTCTTCCTACGAGATTAGATTAAAAACAGAAGAAGTTATGCTACTAAGGTCGAGGCCAACAATGTAGGTATGAAACACCGAGATCAAAATGACCCAAGTATAAAGCATATACACTAATGACAATGACGTGATACTGTCCTTTATTTGTCTTATTATTTTTATTTTTGTGTTCGTTATTAGAGCACGTAGATCATAGAAGAGTCAAAGGAGATAGCAATGCCATAGCACCATGTTTCCGCCATAATGTGCTCACCATTTGTTGGAACTTATATAGTTCTTAAGAGATTTATGCTCACTCATAATGTCATAATCACATATATTTGTCATTATAAATTTGGAGATGATATATAAATCTAAAAATATTTTCAATCGATAACTAATATCTTTTAATTTTGTGATTCCAAGACTATGTATACTGCTGTAAACTTCTCATTCATCAGGTCTAAAAGATAAAGAAAGTCTTCTCACAGGTCTCTCAAGTTTGGTCCATACATAAAAAATAATATATATGAGATGTCTTTTATGAGGACCGATTAAGCAATTATGACTATACATGAACCATCAATCACAACATGCATGTCAATGTGATCAATTTTTTTTTTATTGGTCAAATTGTGACCTAATTTGTAACTTGTTGATGTGTGAAATTTTTCCCCCTTTTGGAAAAAAAAAAGAAGTGACTATTCCCTTATAACTCCTAACATTAATTAAAAAAATGCAGGGTGGCTTAGGCATATTAAAATTGCACAACATCTACGGCAAGACATATATACATACATAGAATGTTTCATCTTAATTGTGACTTTGTTAGTATATTTCATGTTAATTTTAAATTTGTTTATAAGAATCCATCAGGAAGTCTAGTGGCTAGACCAATAGAATGCGCCTATTATTTATGCTCAAAATGTCTAAAATTTTCGTTGGCTTGTATTAGGTGGTATCTCGAGTCAAATTACAAAAAAAAAAATTAAAATTAAAATTTTCCCCTTGATCTGATTGACAATAGGTCGTTAATATTGAAACTGACGAGTTCATAAAGAATTGCTTTCTTAGACTAGGTGTTAGAAGTTGTGAAAAAAAAAAAAAAAATTTTTGGCAAAATGGCGATGACGCTCTACTTATGTGAAAATGATAGGTCATCCAATGAAAAATAGTGAGCTTAAAGGACTATGACATTTTGCCTTGGTCGACCACGGAGTGGCTAATAAGAAGCCCCAAATATCTATCCCCAGAAATTGCAATCCATAAAAACTATGGCATTACAATCTCCTCTGGCTCTTCTAGACATACTTGCTCTACTACACACACACACACACACACACAAACACACAAAGAAGAAGAAGAAGAAGACAATATCATGTCACCGTCGTTAGTGTACATGCTTCATACTTGGATAATCTTTTATCTCGGTGTTCTACACATGCTTTGCTAATTAGGAAATAAAAGGACTTCAAATTCTAAGTTGTAGTGAGTATTTGTCTTCTTACTAAAAGAACATATCAAAGTCAAAATAGAATTTTGCCTCTAGAAAATATAAGATTATCTTGCGTCCATGATCAAAAGCTTGAGATTTGTCTGGCTCGTCGTTGTCTCTTATATTCAAGGTGATATACGAAGGATGCTGGGGAAGCTAAGTTGAAAAGACTTGTGAATGTATCTTAGATATAGAGTGCTTGAGTTGAATTATATATGGTATGCCCTTTTTCTGGTTCCAGCCGAATCAATTACGGGCAACTAAATCTTTTTGTTGGGTTCTTGAAATTTATATAGTATTCTTGATAAACACAGAAAAAATTATATGTTGACAGCTATCATGGTACTTAAGTAAATATTAGGTATGAGAACTAAAGTTGTCTCTTAGGGAAGAAGATTATCTTAGGAGCAAAGGGAAAAAAGGGAAAAGGAAATCCCGAAATCCGATTAAACTTTAGTATGATTTTTTGAATCTCTTTCCTTTACGGACCCACCCGAATCAATTCGAATTGACAAGCAGGCATGAAAGTGGAGTCAAAGAATGATGGTGATTCCAAAGACAATTAAATTCACTTTCAATACATGCTTCGTCCTCATATCAATCACTTACTAATCTATTCGAATTGATGATTAAGCATTAAAGTTAAGTCAAAGAATATGCTTCGTCCTCTTACAATAATTATTATAACATTATAGAGGTGAAATCGCTGCCAAATGTTCTAAAACCTTAAACTATTAAATAAAGGCGTTGTTTAATATTTAAATATTCTATCATCTCCCCTCATGCTTAGTTTGGTATTTTTTTTGCCATAAGATTATGCGGATGACATATTTAAATGGGAAGGCAAATGAGACCTAAAATAAAATTGAATTTAAGAGGAGATTTAATGTGATCACTGCTAACTGTTCTAAAAGTTTAAGCTCTTAAATGAAAATATGATTTCATATTTAAATATTCTATCAAATGCATTGTTTATTTTGTATAATCCATTATTCTCTCGGCAGATTACATTTAATTTTCCTAGTGGAAAATGAAACTACTCGCATGATCCCTCAATCCAGTGACGAGGGTACAAATAGCTTGAGGCCAACCGAGACAACCCATGGACCTCTTATTTTCACCTCGGAGAGGAAAATGGTTGCATTCAAGTTCAGAAGAAGAGAGAATATATCACGGACAGAATGTGATGAGGTAACTAGCCCCACCCGTGCAATTAAAAGTGCTGCTCGTGTCGTCGTAAGCGTAGCTGTAAGCTTGAGGGCACTGGTCCTTGAAAATCTTCGAGTAGTTCGTCGGCGGGCACGTCGCTGGCGTCCCGTACGCCCCAGTGCAGCAGTACTGCGGCTGGTTTAACGCCAGGCACGCGCTCTTGCACGCCACGATGCTCCCGTCCGACCCCTTCACCGCCAGCTCTGACGGGCACACGGAGTTGACGTTGGCTGCGCAGCTGGTCGTGGTGCACCCACTGCCGCTGCCCTGTGGAGTTATAGAGAGGGGCAGGTTGAAGCCGTCCACGAGGCTGACGTCGTAGATGCTGTTCTCGCCAGAGCCCGGTGCCTTGAGAGTGAACTCCGCCAAGGTGGCCGGCGGGATCGCCCCTGCACCATTGCAGCTCACCTGGCCAGACCCACAGTCGGCGGTGGCGCATACGAATTTGCCGGAGGCATCAGTGGCGCAGCCTGTTCGGCCCCACACTCGGCCGGCTGTCCACGTGTCTGGGACGTCATTGATTGAGAAGGTTGCACCCGTGGTGAGCTCGAACCCAGTTGAGGATAGCTGCCCGCCACCCCCGCCGGTGAGCGTCCCGGGCCAGACTGTGTAGGGGCACTTGCTGGTGAAGCTGAGTGTGGCTGCGCCGGCTCCTCCTGCAAGCATGCATGCAAGCCATAAAATGGATGTACGCGGATTAATTATTTTTCCTCCTGGGGTTTATCAGCGCGGGAATCTCCATAACAAAGATGGAAATTTGAACCCAGGACTTTAACTTCCGAATCCCAAAAAACAAAAAATTAAACTTAGGATCTTATTTTCTAGTTTCGGAAGAAGGTAATGTTAATGTAGAAATTAGTAATAGTTGAAAATAGATAGATTACGATGACAATGTGCTTACTTGCGAGGAGGGCTAGGAAAGGCAGGAGAAGGTAAAAAGATGCTCTTGCGTCCATGATCGAGAGATTCAGATTTTTTATTTTATTTTTTTTCTGTTCATCGTTTCTCTAGTATAGGAGGTATATATATATAGAATGCCGGGGAAGCCATATTTGAAATGACCGTGGAAAAGTATTTTAGACTGGGGAAGCTAACTTTGGAATGACTTTGAAAAAGTATTTTAGACTGTGGAATAAATATATGGGAAATGAGAAGCTAATGTATCGTATTCTTTTATAAAATTTGAAAATATTTTTAATCGATGATTACAATTTATTTTTTCTCATGATTCAAGGGTTAGGAATGGAGAATGACCCTTGCACGCCAACGTGAAAGTGCCGCCGTTGGCTGGCCTCTCAAGTTTGGTCTTTACTTTGAAAAATTTATAGTGGACTATGACTTTTTTCGTTCTTGATACCTAGGTTTACCTCGTGTGATGGTTCTTCCTGTTAGATTATACAATTAGAGTTTGGTAGGCTCGAAACTCTTTTCAAGATTTAAGAAAAAAATAACTTATATACAATTATCTCATTCTCAATCAAGATTGGTATAACTCCAAATATGCATATCATTTATCCAATACTATGTATGTATAAACATTTTTAAATAGATGGTTGAAATGTCACTATTTGATAGGGGTAGAAAAATTTATAGTGGACTGTGATCTTTTCTTACCGAGTGACTCTAGATTCTTAGACCTAGTCTTCATTCAATTAACGTTAATCAACATTGGTCATTAAGTATAGAACCAACCCATATACCTCATTATTAAAGAGACTTAGTCCATTCCCAATGAATAAAAAATTCCACTCCCCATTGTCCTTTGAATTGGCCCATTACGGGTGCTAAATCTTAATTATCAAATCATTAGCAACCAAAATATCATATAATACTTCTCTATCCTTTGAAATGGAAGTACTTCGCCACGTCCAAAACTCTCATTGCCCACTAGATTTCACAAAACTTTGATCTTCCGATAAGGACGATTTTATATACTATTTTATGCAAGAACATAGGTTAAACGTTCTTAAGTATTTTAGTTCTTTATATCTGCCACCAAATCCTATTCTTCTCACAACTAATACTAAAAAAAAGAAAAAATTATGACTGAATTTATATTTGTATAGTATCATTGCATAAGAATTCATTTTTATGCAACAATAGTTCAGCCAATTGTTCTAGAGGTCTCAAAATTCAACTAGTGCATATTGGCACCCGACAATTTGGGATTTCTAAACTTGAAAATTTTCTAATTAATTACTACACTTGGTAATTAAAAAAATGTCAAAATTCAGTAATTTGAACGTTAAATCAGTTAAAACTCACTAATTGTTAATCAAATTTACCAATCCAAAAATATGTTACAATGTCTATCATATATATTTCCTTTCCTTCTTTATTGAATTATCATGTTTTACTTTTATAGCAATATTAACCTGCCTAAAAAGTTGGTCAATTTCTTATGAAATTTTCTTTTCTCGAATGATACCGCATGGCCCTTTTGGCTTTTGTGATTCTATCATTTTATTATTTTTACTATAAATATTATTGTTGTTGTTGTTATTCCTTTCTCAATCCTTCGTTTCCAGAACATGCATTTCTGTCAGATTTCCCTGTCTTCCTCCTTCCTTTCCTTTACTCTCTCCCTCCATTATTTCCTGAACACACAAGCTTTGGTCTGGTCTTCTTCCCTTACTATTCACGACCAAGCTGTTCAACCTAAAAGCTCAGCAGTCACCATTGATGTCCATCCTTCACCTTAAGCAACAGCCTGTGAGCATTTCACCCAAGAATGACATTTACGAGTTTCATACAGAGGGCTAAACATGTCTTGCTCCACCAATGATCAACTCCAGTCACCACGTCAATCCATACAAACATCCGCTGCTGCCACACATGCACCCAACCATAATGCTCCCGGGGGGAAATGGGTTGGGGGGGCACGGAGCACAGAAACAGAAAACGAAGCCATAGTCACTTCTAAGGCTTGGCCATGACTTGAAATAAAAGGAACCAGAAGCAAGACTGGCGAAACATATGCAGGTATCACGATCTGAGTATGAGAAAAACGTGTATGCATTCAATTTCTAAAATAAGCCTTTCGAATAAATATGTGATCTCGATCAAGCATTTTCACGAACACTTGGTGATTGTTTCAAACACAGAGTATAGAAGCATCATCGAAGTACTAATTCTGATCTAGACGATTTCAGTGACTTTAAAGTGTGCTCAGACTACTATTTTATTCCCAATCTGTACTCGATTTTCACTCAAGCTTAAATTACAACGTTAGGACTCAGCTTACTAAAATAGAGCAATGATGTACATACCTTGGAGATGTAGCCTCTGGCCACGAATGGCGATCGAACAGATAATGGAGCTCTTAGAGGCGTCGACTCGGGTGGTTGGCACCAGTGAAGAAGCTTCGTAGGAGGACTTGAACTCTTGGGATTTCTCGGCCTTAAAACGGACTAGAACAGAGCCAGACGATTTGGGAATGGCAAAGAGCATCAACCAACGGTCTGAAATTAATGAAGGAAACCTATGAGTGAGAGAAAATCGATGATAGGAGTTCGTATGCATTCAGCCTCGGTGGTTTTTGGCCATCTCTGTTCCTTGGTGTATGCTCCGTTTTTGCTGCGAATGAGCTCGAGCACCTGGGATGGCCGACAGCGACTGGGGGTGGTGGACGGTGAATGGTGATAGAGAGAAAATCCAGAGGAAAAATGGCCATTATATATTGCTTTCCCTCACGTGTGTGCTCCTTTAAATAAAGAAAGCAAATGGAAAGATATCAAAAGTAGTAGATAGTTTCGGTAATACAACCATGAAGAACGTAGGGAATGAAGCAGTCCCACATTGGTCATGGGGAACTGGGTGAAGAAACTGAGCAGCACGTGAATAAACATTGTTATAAGCCTAAGCGTAGGAAAACCAAACATCCATCATTATGTCCAACCATGGGGAAATACATGTCCAAGAGCAAAAGAGAACTGCGAAGCCACGAGATGCTACATTGATTCAAACATAAGAAAGTCAGAGATGATAGCATTCTCACTCAACTAAAGAACGAAAAGTTAGAAACTCCTTGTCACAAGCCAAATTCTGAGCTAGAAGCTTCGGCTTGATCATCTTTTGACAGTCCAAAGTAGCAACAGATTTCTCGGATTCCTCAAATTGTTCTGCTGCTTTGTCAATTCCGCTGCTCAACAAGCACCAAGTGTTAGTCATATCTAGTTGATGGGATAGAAGCTTGTGACGCTCCTCAGTGAGCTAATCTTCAAGATTCAGAATGTTTCTTTTCAGTTGAAGCTCAGTCTTCATCATAACTAGAAATGACTGCATGAGACGATCTGCCTCGACCCTCTATTTTTTAGCCTTCCCAGTAAATGACTAGACTTGACATTTTGAAAGAGCCAAGGACTAAAGCTTATCGCTACTCTTCTTGATAGTGTCCCAGCTCTCAATAAAGACAAGAAGGTATTTGTCACAACTGATTCAGAAAGCACGACGCTTGGCAAAAGCGAGATCATAATAGAATGATTGGAGAAGTGCTTTAGCTTGTACCATTAGTTAAGGGTCACCAAAAAGCCCGATAAGGCCTTCTCTAGATATCTTTAGGAAGGATTGAATTCATTCTTCTGGGGTAAGCTTGGCAAGTTCCTATGGGCTAAATTCGAAAAGGGTAATGGAAGGTGTCTGCGTAATTTTGCGAAGAGTTTGCTTGGCATTCTCGATGGCATCGGAAGCAAGAAGAGATACTATCCTTGAGTCAACTTGGGTTGTTGATCCGATGATCGTAGAAACAGGTTCACGATTAGATAATCTAACAAAATAGAAGTCAAAAGTGATATACTGAACATAATAAAGGCTAAATCAGAGCCGAAATTATACCAATGGGGGCACTATACTCCAATTCATTGGATAGCAGCATGGTAATAGAGGAGGGCGAAACTGTAGTCGAAGTAATGACTAGGGAAGAAATAGCTTCCAAAGTCACTGGAGCTGATGATGAAAAAACATAGTCTTGAACTGAAGATAAAGTAGAGTCTCTTTCTTCCCCAGCATAGGAAGTGAAAGCAATTAGCGGCTCTTGGAAAGAACCCGAGGCAGCAATAGATGTGATAGGAGCAGCAATGGAACTACTTCCTCTTTCTAGGGAGGGATCTAGAGCAAGAGGGATATTTACTTCCAAGTTTTCCTGGACTGATGAAGAGGCTGGTTCTCCTTGAGGTACATCGGAATCATGCTCACTAGTAGTAGATGAGATAGGCTCTTGAGGAAGGGTTCATCTCTAGCAGAATTTCTCTAGGTGTTGAAGGAGATCCATTTGCTCTATCGGAAGATGAAGAAGCATGCTCCGACATACGAAGATTTGTGGGACTTGGGAAGTTGTCAATATCAACCGGGGCCGATGCCAAAGTTTCACCAACAAAGGGAATCGCAAATGTAGGACTATTTGCAAGAGTGGCCTTGAACTTGCAATAGTTCCATATCGACAATGTTGCGAGTGGAAGAGCTAGAGGTTAGGCATGCTGGCGGAATAGATTTTGTAGTCAAGATAGACCTTGATAAGAGTCTCCTAGTTCGAGGAGCGAATATTTGCGTGGAAGCAAGTATATTTGAATTACCGAAGCATCAGACTAAAGCTGGATTAAAAAATATCACAAAGTCAAGAGAAGAAGATACTTAAATCTCGTGATCTTTTTGGCACCCAATGAGTCGATGAGGCAGGAAGACTAGATGAAGGTTCGGCAATATTGGTAGAGTGAGTTTTAGAGACGACCTTGCTAAAGATGGTGTCGAAATCTTCAATGAAAAGGGAATCTCGATAGATCCTCCACCAAGTAGTGAAACTTTTGAGAACACTAGGGGGTGGGACAAACGATTTGATCGTAAGTGGCGAAGTATTTTGCTGGTGATTGTGCGGCTACAAACGAAGGGATCAAATGTTTTGGTCACCCAAAATAAAAAAAAATGCTTCTCATCGAAAGGAAAATCCATAGAGTAAGGAGCCGCAAGAGGAATGCCCTGGGTTAGGCCAAGTTGCCAAGCGCAATATTGAGGGGAGTAAATTTCCACACCTACTTCAATTTCCCTTTCAGTGACAGCCTCAATGCCAAGTTGGACGCAACTAAATCATAACGCCAAAATTTTTTGGTTGTCCTTGGCCCGGCCAAAATCAAAGATAGAGATAAAATATGGGCTTGAAAGTGGGCATAAATCATCAGTGTTCAGATAGTGATGGTAGAACCAATGGAGGAAATGCTAGAAAGACGAAGACCTTTCAAGAGAAGGACAAAGACGGAAGCTCAATAGCTGCGCTTCTTTACTCTCATGATAGAATGGTTCGGATTTGGACCCTTATGGAAGAGGGACTTTGGCATTTGAAAAAAGGACAAAAAATACAATTTGACCCATGCTTGGAGGATCCATAAAGGATCATGAAAAACCCTAGAGGTAGGAACACATATAGCAATCAACGAGAAACCACACCTATGATAAAGGGCAGCGAGAGCAAGACAGCCCATGGCTATATGGTTACCTCGGGAAAGGTAAAAAGCTTAACCTTTGAGATCCTGAGCTACTTGAATGGAGGGGTGACAAAAAACAAACTTAGACAGCTAGTATAGCAAAAAGGCAATGTGCTCATCATCCTCAACATCTCCTATCT
Organism: Eucalyptus polyanthemos subsp. polyanthemos; assembly: GCA_017140185.1. NCBI lineage: Eukaryota > Viridiplantae > Streptophyta > Magnoliopsida > Myrtales > Myrtaceae > Eucalyptus > Eucalyptus polyanthemos. The sequence continues at coordinate 17,495,960 of CM029460.1, read as the reverse complement.
AACAAGCGTAGGCTTTGTGGAAGTCGATATTGGAAAGGTCCGTACCTTTTTCCATGAAGTCACAAGCTGAAGGATTAATAGATCTAGTATCATCACTATCTAGACTCAATCCAGTAATGGCGAACACATCAAGCAAAGTTATTGACATAGGGCCTAACCTGAAGAAGAAATTATTAAAAGATGGCGACCAAAAGCAAGCAAGGCTACCTAAAAGCTTGTGATTGATTTTCCAATCAAAGGTACAGAACTCCAAAGCCTTGTCGTTCGAGCCTTGCACCACATCTCCTGCTTGATGGACTTCAACTTATAATACCAATCGAAGAAAGTGCGGTTGAAGGGTTAAAAAGCCCCGAGTTCTTAGGTAGGTGGCAATAAGACATGCTCCAAAGATGGTCCCTTTGAAATGGGAGTGGTTCTTCCACATTCCAAGGGAAACATTCAGTAATAGAGGGAGAAGGAATCGGTGCTCGCAAATAGAGGCCGAGGATGATCTCATCGGCTGCTTCCTCTATAGAGCTTTAAGACGACAAGAGAACATTGTTTGCATGTTTCTATGACTAGATGTTTTCGAAACGAGCAAGAAAAGTGTTAGGATCATATGATCGAGACATGGTAGGACTAGAAGAGGACCAGGAAGGTTGAAAATGACAAAGAAAAGATTATAAAAATTTGATCTTGAAAGTGGACTTCAATGGCAACAAAAGTGACAAGGGAAAGTCAAGAGTTGCGTAGTTACATAGGAAAATGGGGTGAAATATTCAAAAAGGATGCAGGTTTGAAAACACTAAAAAGCACAAGGTTGCGTACAAAAGAAGGGAAGCTGAAGTGACAATGCACGAGGCACAAGGTGATAACACTAGTCAATGTAATCATTAACATGGTTAAAAGAATTAAATTATCATTCAATTCTTTTAAAGAGAGCATTTGTTGGCGCTCAAATTAGCTTACTAAGCTTTAGAAGCTAGAGAGAGTAAAAAGGGCCTAGTACATGGGAATTCATAGAGAGTAGGCCATAATGCCAATAGTTGACAAATAATGGTCTCGAACCATGCGACAAGGGCCTTTGCCAAAACTGGGGAGATAAGAATAAAAGTAGTTACGGGAGTCAGTACCAATGGAAATATCGGCAAGGTAAGATAGTTATCGATAGGGAGCTGAAGCTTCCAAACATTGTAGATATCGAAATGGTAACTACTAAAAGACAGTTACCTATGGGTTACCACTATAAATAGCCAAGAGGCATCAACGTAGGGATCTTTGGCCAAATCAACAATTGATCATTTGGTTTTCAATTGTTAACTTTCCTTTGTTGCACTTTTTCATTCAATTGTATCTTTACTTTTCTCCTATTTTCCTGCACTTTACTTTTATCGATAGTTTAGATTGGTTTCTTCCTTTCCAAAGCGACACAAGACCCGTTGTAAACAATAAAACCAAAGCTCTACCTCTTCGGTGAAAGATTTTGTCGAGAGAACTTTCCTCGGCAAACAAGTACATATGAAACCTTCGAGTATTCCACATCCATGCCTTCATTCATCAGTTTCATTCCATAATAGATATATTCGGCAAATCTAGATGAAGACGTAGGGATCTCTTCATTAGTATACATATATTCCAAATGATTTTCAGAACAATTAGTTCCATGACATGGAAACTCTGCAACAACTTAGAAGGAAATTTACTATTGAAACTATTATTGAAAAGGTCCATAATATGCAAATTGTTGAAGTAAAACTGGCTTTGACATGTTTCAATTAGACCATGGAACTTATTAGATTTCAAGATAATAGCTTTAAGCTTGGTCAATTCGAATAACTATAAAGGGAACCCATCGAGAATTTGATTGTAACCAAGGTTCAAATACTCTAATTCACCAAAGATCTTGGGTAGGCCATTTCAATCGATTCTTTATGAGGTCAATCATCTTCAATGTACAACTTTTTGGGTAAGCATGAGGACTCATGCCCTCAAGTTTATTTTTTCCAAGATTCAAAATTGTCAAAGAATCAATATTTCCAAGACATGAAGGAATTGTGCCATTTAGACTATTGTTGGCCAAATCAAGAATGACGAGCTTAGTATACAAATTGAATGAATTTCTCCAAAGAGGATGTTGTTGGAGATATTGTAATAAGTTGTTGATGGAGGTGGAGTAAGGAGTTATGTTTTGAGCCGATTAGAACTAATGTCAAGATAGGTCAACTTGGGTAGTGACATATTGATTAGATTGTTCCCTAAGCCAATTAGAAAATTGTAAGAAAGATCCCCATGCCACAAGGATTCTTTGCTACCATTGCCCATCCAATTAGGAATGCTCCCTTTGATTTTATTGTTGGACAGATCTACCCACTTTAATCCGCATAGGTAGCCTATAACCTTGGGGAACTCATGTAAATTGCATGATTCTAAAGTTAACTAGAAAAGTTTTGGAAGAGTGGCATTCATCTCGGTTTTGCTAACAAAAAATATGTTGTTGTAATCCAAAAATAATGTCCACAAGTTCTTGAGTTTGTGTAAATCCATGGTTTTACTCAAATTATTCCCACTATTATCCAAATGTTTGAGATTCTTGAGTTCTCATAATGACTTTGGGATTTCACCTTGCAAATTGTGAAATAAAGGTTGAGCTCAACCAACTGCATAAGTATTATGAATTGAAGATGGAATTGGACCACTTAGCCTAACATTTGCCAAATGTAAAGAAACAAGGATGGTTAATTTGGCTACTAATTTAATCTAAACTTTTTTTTTTTTTTGGTTAAAGAACTATGCATAGTGGAACTATTACTAAAAGGGTACAGATTGATGAGTTTTGACAAGTTGACAAGCCTATGCCAAATATCCCTTGTGAAATTATTGAAAGAGAGATCTAGATATGACAATTGGGTAAGATTAGCAAAGGAAGCGGGGATTTGAACATGAACTTTATTAAATGATATATCTAGATAAGCAAGCTAAGAAAGATTATTCAGTGAAGTGGGAAGTGAACCCGAAAAATAGCAATCCTAAATTGATAATTCATTCAAGAAAATGCTAATCCAAATAGGTACTTCTCCTGAAAAATTCATGCCCTAAAGAAACAATGATTTCAAGCAATTACCCCAATGTTGTTCTGGAATAAAACCAGGAAGGTTATCATTGCCATTGATATCGAGGACTTCTAGGTTTGGTAATTGAAAAATCCTTACTGGAAATTCACCATACAAAAGAGAATATGCAAGTTTAAGCGACTTCAAAGGGTAGGAGAAGTTTGCAAGCACGTGAAAGAATGATGTTGGCATGCTTACATAAGAGAGATCAAGTTCTTTAAGCAAAGTTAAGTTTTAAACAAAGTTGTCCACATTGGGCATCTCAAGATCCCACCCACTAGACAAATCAAGAGAAATCAATCTTGTGAGCCATGAGATATCTGATGGGACTTTCCCTGAAAAATATGAGCCAGAGAGATTAAGGTAGTGTAACCTGAAAAAATTGCCAAAGCCATATATGATTGAGGAAAAGTCGAGGTCATTAAAAGCAAGATTGAGCAATTTCAATGTGGAGTAGGCGAAAAAGGCTAGTGTTAAAATATAAAGTACCAATGAGACAATTATGGCTAAGGTTGAGGCCTATCATGTGACCAGTGGCCTCATCATGCTTCACACCATTCCATGAGCAATAATCTCCATGTCCATCTAGTGACCATGATCCAACCTTCAGATAAACACAATTATAAATTGCTCTATTGGTTCTAAAACTTTGCTTGAATTCCATTGAGGTTGAGCTTTAATGCCGATGGCATAATGGCTCAGCAAGCAAAGTAGGAATCATCACGAGAAGGACAATCCATGTACAAAACATGTAGAATATCTAGGGTGCCATATTTTATCTTTTGTTTTTCTGCTTTTTGATAGAGTTTGTTTTAGTGGAAAAGGTTTCACAGGCAGCAATAAACAATTCGATCATTGCACTTTCATGTTGCTTTGGCCATTGATGCAATAGACACATCTGAAATGACACTTGGGTTCGATTGAAGAAAGAGTCGATCTAAGAAATGGAAAAAAACCTATAGACTGGTGTATACATAGCCAAAGTCTTATGATGTGGATTGTTGGAAATTATGATTCTAGAAGTATGTTGACCACTATGAGTAGAATTTTTTTTTTTTTTTTTTTTGGTGCAAATGACTCATTCAGAAAATTAGTTAAATATAAAGGTGAATTTTCCATCCCATGTATGGTTTGAAGATGTTGAACAAATGTACCTTTCTGATTGCGTGTTAATTAACACATTTTCGATCCAAATTCTGCCTTACTCTTTTGTATTTCTTTATTTTTATTTTCCAATGGCTAGGGTGCCACCAAACGTAACATTTCATTCTCCTAAATCCAAATGAGAAACTTCTTCATGAGATAAATTGATGATTAAGGATAACAAGCTATCCCCTTGATATTGTCTTGTTTGATCATTAAAATTCCTTATTGAATTTCATATTTATCTTCTTGGTCTTTGCTAGCTTCCCCAAACTAGATTTTGGAATAAGCATATGTCCCAAATTAGATTCTCTACAACAGTCAAGACTACTCGGCACATAATCACAACAAGCACTAGTATGTGTATCTTGCCCGTATATATGTTGCCTTATATGACTCTATGACATGATTTTCTAGGGGAGAAAAAGCAATTAGAAGGATAGAAAATCGAACAGGAAGATGGCGTCTCCTCAATAGCCCATGGAAACATGAGTTGACATGAAGCAAACATAGATAAGAATCTTAATTCATTTGTATCCACTTTCAATTCAAACTAGACATACAGCATTACATAACTAATCAGTGTCACATATATGACTACATGCACAATTCTTGATCAATCGGTGGTTTCCTAATCTTTTCCATGTTGTTACTTTTCTCTTGGAGCAGCACAAGAATTCCTATCTAGAAACAACTGAAAAATCCAGATATTTGGGCATAAATAAAGGCACCTTCAATTGGTCTAGCCACTTGACTCCCTGATGCCTCTATATTCCCATAACTTATTGTAAATGAATCAACAATCAACACAAGAACCATACTGCTAAAGTGATAATTAAGATCGATCATACTATTTGTGTTTGTCTTGCCATAGATATTTTGCAATTTCAATATATTTCCTAAGCATCCCTGTTTTTTTTTCCTAAAGTAATGTTAAAAGTCATAAGCAAATAGGCATTAATTTTTCAAAAAAGAATAAAATGGTCACACATCTAGGGGCAAATGAGGTCACGTTTTTATGCATGTCGTGAATAATCGTTCATGTTCTGTCAACCACTCAAGTCGACGCCTCTAAGAGCTCCATTATCTGTTCGAACGCCATTCGTGGCTAGAGGCTACATCTCCAAGGTATGTACATCATTGCTCTATTTTAGTAAGCTGAATCCGAACGTTGTAATTTAAGCTTAGTGAAAATTGAGTACAGATTAGGAATAAAATAGTAGTCTGAGCACACTTTAAAGTCACTGAAATCGTCTGGATCGGAATTAGTACTTCGATGATGCTTCTATATTTTGTGTTTGAAAGGATCATCAAGTCTTCGTGAAAATGCTTGATTGAGATCACATATTTATTCGAAAGGCTTATTTTAGAAATTGAATGCATACACATTTTCTCATACTCAGATCGTGATACCTGCATATGTTTCGCCAGTCTTGCTTCTGGTTCCTTTTATTTCAAGTCATGGCCAAGCCTTCGAAGTGACTATGGCTTCGTTTTCTGTTTCTGTGCTACGTGCCCCCCTCCCATTTCCCCCCGGGAGCATTATGGTTGGGTGCATGTGTGGCAGCGGCGGATGTTTGTATGGATTAACGTGGTGACTGGAGTTGATCATTGGTGGAGCAAGACATGTTTAGCCCTCTGTATGAAACTCGTAAATGTCATTCTTGGGTGAAATGCTCACAGGCTGTTGCTTAAGGTGAAGGATGGACATCAATGGTGACTGTTGAGCTTTTAGGTTGAACAGCTTGGTTGTGAATAGTAAGGGAAGAAGACCAGACCAAAGCTTGTGTGTTCAGGAAATAATGGAGGGAGAGAGTAAAGGAAAGGAAGGAGGAAGACAAGGAAATATGCAGAAATGCATGTTTTGGAAACAAAGGATTAAGAAAGGAATAACAACAACAAAAACAACAATAATATTATAGTAAAAATAATAAAATGATAGAATCACAAAAGCCAAAAGGGCCATGCGGTATCATTCGAGAAAAGAAAATTTCATAAAAAATTGACCAACTTTTTAGTCAGGTTAATATTGCTATAAAAGTAAAACATGATAATTCAAAAAAGAAGGAAAGGAAATATATATGATAGACATTGTACATATTTTTGGATTGGTAAATTTGATTAACAATCAGTGAGTTTTAACTGATTTAACGTTCAAATTACTGAATTTTGACATTTTTTTAATTACCAAGTGTAGTAATTAATTAGAAAAATTTTCAAGTTTAGAAATCCCAAATTGTCGGGTGCCAATATGCACTAGTTGAATTTTGAGGCCTCTAGAACAATTGGCTGAACTATTGTTCTAGAGGAAGGCAATACTTACCCAATCAGCTCTAAATCTACTATACAAATGTGAATTCAGTCATAATTTTTTTTTTCCTAGTATTAGCTATGACAAGAATAGGATTTGGTGGCAGATATAAACAACTAAAATACTTAAGAACGTTTAACCTATGTTCTTGCATAAAATAGTATATAAAATCATCCTCATCGGAAGATCAAAGTTTTGTGTAATCTAGTGGGCAGTGAGAGTTTTGGACGTGGCGAAGTACTTCCATTTCAAAGGATAGAGAAGTATTATACGATATTTTGGTTACTAATGATTTAATAATTAAGATTTAGCGCCCGTAATGGGCTAATTCAAAGGACAGTGGGGAGTGGAATTTTTTATTCATTGGGAATGGACTAAGTCTCTTTAATAATGAGGTATATGGGTTGGTTCTATACTTAATCACCAATGTTGATTAAGGTTAATTGAATGAAGACTAGGTCTAAGAATCTAGAGTCACTCGGTAAGAAAAGATCATAGTCCACTATAAATTTTTCTACCCCTATCAAATATTGACATTTTAATCATCTATTTAAAATTGGATAAATGATATGCATATTTGGAGTTATACCGATCTTGATTGAGAATGAGATGATTGTATATAAGTTATTTTTTTCTTAAATCTTGAAAAGAGTTTCGAGCCTACCAAACTCTAATTGTATAATCTAACAGGAAGAACCATCACACGAGGTAAACCATTAGACATGAAGACACGAGTGAGGCCAAGCAATCCTCATTCAAAGTAGAACTGGTCCTGACCTTCATGTTAAATTGATAAGTAGCGAACACCTCAAATCACATATTCATTCCCCATCGATATCACATGCTCAACGGACTCCCTAAAATTGACACAAATGTATGCAACCGGTATGAGCAGAGAGTGCATAACATGAATCGCTTTAGAGACCAAACTTAAAATTAGCAACGAAGTCAATAGTCGAAGTTTGCACCATAGATAGAAAGGAAGCGTGCAGAGATCAAAACTGATACCAGACCTATATTATCAAATGTAATCAAATTAACACTCTTGAAGGCTCTCGGTTCCAACATGGAGGGGAATACAATACTTCAAAATTCGAAAATACCATAACTAGAATAGTTGAGGAAAATAATCAGTCAGACACGTAGAAGGCATTTGATTGAGAGGCTAGATGGGAAAGAGATATGGAAAGAGGAACGGCCAAATCAAAGTAGGCAACGCATCACCTTTGAGGTCATCGAGACGGAGGCAACTGGTTTTTCACTCCGGCGGAGGCGAATCCTCTCGGTCTCCACCCCGCGAAAACAGAGTACGAGAGTTTACCTTCAGTAAGAGCAGTGACTGGATGTGATTGACGAATGGATAGGAAGGAGGAGGCCTATGAAGCGGCAACGCCGAGAATTGGAATTGGTGAAGAGAGAGAGAGAGAGAGAGTGAGTGAGAATCGAAGGTGGTGACAAGAGCGACTGAGAAGAGAGACGAACAGAGTATGTTTGTCGAGGTGAGGCTTGATGTACCATGACCGGTTATAGCGACAATCGGCAGACAAAATGGAGGAGAAAAAAATGGAGATGGAAACCAATGGTGGTGGAGCTTACAGTAGCCGGAGAGTGGAGGGAGGTTGGACGGTGATGCAATGGCCGGAGGTTCAAGGTGAGGGAAGTGGTGGCTGGCGAGGGGACGAGACGGAGATGAATATGTCAGAGAGGAGAAAGAGAGGAGAGAGATTCTAAAGCGAGATGTCCAAGTGAGATGAGGAGGGTGTTGACTTTGTGGGCCGGGCCGAACCAGGCCTCCGGGCCCGAACTCGCCTGAATATTTCTGAGATTCCATACCAGGACCAGGTAGTTGGCATGTCGTAAAATTATGCTTACCGGGCTCGGTTCGGGCAAAAAATTCAATTGGGCCTTACTGCGGACGTCAGACTAGATTGCTAAAGTTGACGATTGCCCTTGAATCAATTCTGAATGTTGCTGGTTGTTATTAATTAGGTGGGAATTGGAACGGTTGTGCCTCAATTCGGTTGTTCTATAAATTTTCCATAACGCAGTGCCCATGTGAGATTGATTATCTCTATCAAGTTACCGCGCGTTCACAGTTCATTGGCATGGGTAATTTGTGAATTTTGAATGTTGAACATTGCTGGAAAATGCAATTTGACTGTTACTTTGAGTGCGTTTGGCTTGGTTTGTTTATACTTTCATCTACCAATGATCAGGGCTTAACGTATTATTCACCTCAAAGCCTTGCGAGCGTGTTTAGAGGTCATTTGTCATGATAATCGCAGTCAATGCATGCTAGAATTTATTGAGGGTGTCCGTTTAGACAAGAAATTTAAGGGCATTGATGGAGATATTTCGAGGTTGAGTTTCATGATTTATGGAAATACATTGAAATCTGATTCATTCCTAAGGCTTTCAGTTGGATTGAATTTTAATTGAATAGGTGAATTAGGGGTTACATGTTTTGACCGTTGCTGGTGGTTTCGGTTTAGGCTTTGATCTTGGAAGAGGTTGCGGTGATTTAGTGTATAAGATGGCAAAAGTCTTCTTGTGGGTCTCTCAAGTTTGGTTCTTATGTGGAAAAAAAATAAGAGATGCCGATTACGAGGACCAACAGTGAAATCATGATTGCATGTGAACGGTCAATCATGGCATGCATGAGAATGCGACCAAATGTATACAATTGTCGATATATGACTATTTTTTTCCCCTTTTTAAAAAAAATGCTTATATCCTTGTAACTCTTAACATTGCTTAAATTAAATCAAAGCATGAAGCTTAAGCAATATGCTGAAATTGCGCAACATCTACGGTAAAACATAAATAAATAATATGTTCCTCATATAGTTATCACTCTGTGAGCACCTCAATTTTCTTGTTCATTGTATATTTAGTTATAAGAACCTATGGAAACAATCATCCATTAGGAAGTCAAGAGGCTAGACCGATAGAATATTCCTACTATTTACACCCAAAATATTTAACTTTGTTGCTTGTTTGTATTAGGCGATATCTTAAGTTAGATTTCACATCAAAATTGAATTTGCCTCTTTGACCTAATTGGAAGTAGGTTCTTTTTTTTTTTTCCTTTTGTGTGGGGGTCGGAATTGGAATTGAAGAGTTCATAAATGATTACTTTCTTCAACTAGGCCATAAATGACAATGAACCCAATTATGTGAAGATGATAAGTCATTTAAAGAAAAGTCTTGAGCTCAATACACAATCATCTTGCCTTTAGTCACCCCCAAAGATGTCCTTTCACATAAAATTATGGGATAAATGTATCGAAAATCTTAAAACTTGTCACAAAAATGTATATAAGTCCTAAAACTTTGAAAAAGTGTGATTAACTCTTAAAACTTCTCGCCAAAAGGCAATTAAGTCCTAAACCTTTCAAAAAGTGCAGTCAAGTCCTAAAATTTGTTAAATTAATCAAATCAAGTTGTTCTATTGATTGCGTTTTTGAAAGTTTTAGGATTCGAATGCATCTTTATTATAAGTTTTAGGACTTCATCGCATTTTTTAAAAAATTTAAGACCCGAATGTATCTTCTAGATAAATTTTAAGATTTGATTACATTTTAAAAAGTTTCAAGACTCAATTGCACTTTTCCGTGACATGTTTTAAGACTTTAGGGATAAATGCATTGGAAGTCCTAAAACATGTCACGAAAAGTGCAATCTAGTGTTATCATTTTTTTGTAATTAAAAAAATAAATTGTAAAAGCTATGGCATACGCGCTTTCCTGTCATACCCCGAACCCCGAGTGCGTACCCATCTCTAGCGCATGTTCATCTCTATCTGGTTAATAAAATTTTACGACTTTCCAGGACGAGTCACCGACCCTTTCTTTTTATTGCACATGCAGAAGCAAATAATAAATCCCTTGATAGTAATCATCTTAGGATAGAAAAGTAGGACATCAATTCACAAAAGCATGCTTTTATAAACAACGAGATTCAAGTACAAAACGAGTCTAGTCGATAGCCTACAAAAAGGTCAACTCTTAAAAGAGTATGTCCTATGACATACTAATAGGACACATCCGCCGATTCTCTATACTCCTCCTCCTTAGACTTCAGGGCCTTGGTCCTCCACGACCACCTTCTAAGGACCTGCAAATGGTTATTCAATAAACAATGAGATAATGTTTTCAGAAAGTCCATGCTCTAAACTCCGAATAGGAGGGTAATATGCCCAGAGGCAATCTAACCACTCAATCACGCATTTAGTATAGAGGACTTACCTCACCCAGTCCCACCTTGCAAGTCAGTACAATTTATATCACAGACAGCCATACAGATATGAGCAACAATTAAGCTCCAACAATAAGAACGCCACACTCAATCAATCATGCATTCCTAGTTTTACTCTCAGCATATGGTACGGCCTACTTTCTGTTCAACTGTCCTCCAGCATTGTCAAGCATCATCTCACACCATTGTACATAGCATTGTCACTACGTCGATGACATTCCATAAAGGAGCATCGGTCTAGAATTTATTGCGACCGACATCTATTGGTAGGGCATCCTATATAGAGGTAACGTCCAGCTTAATAGCTCAAGACGGGTTTTCTTAATCAACAAACAATCACTCAAATATGGCCCGGGGCACCGTACATTGCACTCAAATATCTCCATTAAAATAGTGAACCTAACCTATTTTCTTCATATTAGAAATACTCATGAAAATCGTCATGTGTGAGTACACAATCAATTCACCCCAGAAGACTGATATCCTTTCTTTTCAAAATCCCACTGGTTTACATAGTATATAAACCATTTTCGGTATCTAGATAAATATTGAAAATTCACAATTTTTGAAATTAAATGCCAAAAATCCAATCAGCACTCAATTTGCAGAAATTAACACTCAATTGTAGAAATTAACCACACCATTGCAATCAGTACGAAATTCCAATCATCGGCTATCGCGCCTAATTTCCGGAAAAATAATTATTAATTAATTAATTTCGAAATTTAATTAAATAAATCACTTTAATTTCTAAAATACTAACCTAGGCCCAAATTATTAAATTAAATACGAATACGGACCCAGAAAATTCCCGAACCCTTCTAGACAAATAATACGATTTATTTAGGCCTTAATTAAACCATGCTAACCACCTAACATGCTCAATTAAATAATTAAATTTCTAATTTAACCTAACTAACCACCTAATTCCTAATAGGAAATTAAAATAAACACTTCTTAGACGTCATTAGCCTACTAAGAAGAGTTTAGTGCATAAACTCACCGGTTAATTGTGGAAACCAGTTTACCGCGATGACGGCGCGATGGCGGCCGAAATCCGAATTTTCAGTGGCGTCGGCGGACTTGGAATGGGCCTAAAATAGGCCCAACAAATCTCAGTCCAAAATGAGATTTACTTTTGAGTAGGGCTCGGCTTCGCTGGACTGAACAGGCCTTGAATGGGCTGTCTTTGTGGGCTTCTGAAAATGGGCTGGCTTGCAAAAAACAACAACTTGCTGGGCTGCTGCTTGGTGAAACCTCAACTGGACTGGGCTGCAGCTTGAATGGGCCGAAGATGCTGGAATGGGCCGGCGTTGTTGCTGCTGAAAGCTGGGCCAAGCTTCGCTGGAGGAGTCTCGCACGAAGGGAGACGCGGGCAAGAAGCAGCTTCGGCTGGGGAACTCACGCGGACGAGTGGCAGCAGGCGGCTGGGCTTCGGTCAACCAAGGGCTTCCGTGAGTGGCGTCGTTGACCATGCGTGGGACGTGGACGCGGAGAGAGAGAGAGATGAGGCGCGCGTTCGTGGCCGACCAAGGAAGAAATGGAGCAGAAATCAAAGATGGCGGGATGCTGGGCTCACCCGCTGCTGGAGGTGGGTGAAAGATGGGGAGGAAAAGTGGCAGGGCAAGGAAATTTCACGGTCAAAAACTCATCTGGAGTTGACCGAACAAGCAGCAATTGAAGACGTGTGGCGGCTTGGAGATGGGGGATGATGATGGGGATGAAGCGGCAGATGCGGTGGGGAACTGAGCGCGCGGTTCGTCCGGAAGAAAAGAAGAGGCAGCTGGTCCTTTGCTGAAGCCGAAATCGTTCGAAGCAAATGGTGGGCAGCTTGGCGTTGGCGTGCTGAAGAAGCTGAAGATGAAGGCCCCAAAGTCAAGCAATCCTATCTATTTAATTAAATGCATGCCTCTAATACTTTCTTGAACCATAATACCACAAAATTAAATCACCAATTATCCAATTTTTGAAGTCAAAGTTGCTGCCCCATGCCTTATTCCGACTTTCACCAAATTAACTTCAACTCACTCAAATCTCCAAATCAAGGTCCAATTTTGCCGGAGAAAAATCCCGAACAATTTTCTACAAGTCCCTGACACTCAAAGGCTCGATTTAAAAGTCTCAATTTCTATCAATTTAGCCCATCTGAATTTCTGCTAATTTTCTGCAACATTCGAAACGATTTTCCGTAAAAATCTCGGAATCTCTAAAAAATCTTCGGAGGATGAGTCGACATTTTTAAAATAGCTCGTGACACCACAGAACTTTCAATTTCTGAAATCGAGTTCACATTCATGGTTAATTTCATTTCGGCGCGCTTTTAGCATGACCTAGTCTACTGGGTAACTTTTAGAATTTTTTGGTGCAATTGACCCTTGATTGATTTATCTCAGGTAACTATGTACATCTTTGACATATTGTCGACTCTCAGTTGTCGTGAAAATCTCAAGATTTCAATTACAGACACAGGGTACATTGGCGACTCTCATTTGTCATGAAAATCTCTGGGGCAAGGGTCGCGGCCCTCGCCCAGAAAGACACAGGGTATCCAAAAGGACAAAAAATCAATTTAGTGCCGATCAATGAGAATTTTGCAATTAGGTGGAATCACCCACATTTTGATCACACATCTCAGTCGAATCGACCTATCTCTGATCTACGATTGACTCTGACAATGTCATAATGACCCTTGCAGACTAACACGATCGAATAGTCGATTCCTGATCGAATTCTTAAGTTTATTGCATTTAGATTCCTTAATTGCTTCCCCAAATAGTCTAGATATCCCGTGAGTGATCAGCTCAGAGAATTGCACTATTGGCGCATCGATGAAATGCCCATGGGATTTATACATATACATAATTTGTCGTGCTCACCTTCTGTCAAAACTTCTATAGTTCCCATGGGATTTATACATATACATAATTTATCATAATCACGTATATTGTATCATTATTTTTGTATAAAGCGAGGTAATGATATATAAAATGTGAAAATGTTTTCAGTGGACGATTACCATCTTTTGTTTTTGTGATTCAACAGGTAGGAATACTCCTAGTGAAAGACGGGCAAAAGATTTATTGGTGGCCTCTCAAATTTGGACTTTTATGGAAAAGATATGAGACGCCATTTAAGAAGGCCGTCTACGCAATTGTGACTGCACAACCATCAATCACGGCATATATGGGGGACTACGACCTAATTTGTCCCTTGATGTGTGGCCCTTCTTTTCCCTTTTGAAAACTAATGCCTATTTGCTTATAAATTTTAACATTACTTTAGGAATAAAAAAACAAAAGCCGGGATAATTAAGCAATATGTTGAAATTGTAAAACATCTATGGCAAGACATACACAAATAGTATGATTGATCTTAATCATCACTTTATCAGTAAGGTTTCCCCTGTTGATTGTTGATTCACTTATAAGAGTTACGGGAACGTTGATCTATTTAGGAGTCAAGGGGCTAGACCAATAGAAGGTGGCTATTATTTTTACCCAAGATATTTAGATTTTTTGGTTGTTTGTATTGGGTGATATCTCAAGTCGTACACATTATACATTTGCCTCTTTGATTTGATTGGAGGTAGATCATTGACACTAAAACTCAAGATCTCATAAGTACTCCCTTAGGCAGTAGAAGCTGTGATTGGGAAAAAAAAAAAAGGTTAAGACTTTGGGATTTTATCCTCACATTTTTCGTCTTCCCCACCTTAATTGATTTCTCTTCCTACGAGATTAGATTAAAAACCGGAAGAAGTTATGCTACTAAGGTCGAGGCCAACAATGTAGGTATGAAACACCGATATCAAAATGACCCAAGTATAAAGCATATACGCTCATGACAATGACGTGATACTGTCCTTTATTTGTCTTATTATTTTTATTTTTGTGTTTGTTATTAGAGCACGTAGATCATAGAAGAGTCAAAGGAGATAGCAATGCCATAGCGCCATGTGAAAATGATAGGTCATCCAATGAAAAATAGTGAGCTTAAAGGACTTTGACATTTTGCCTTTGGTCGACCATGGAGTGGCTAATAAGAAGCCCCAAATTTATATCCCCAGAAATTGCAATCCATAAAAACTATGGCTTTACAATCTCCTCTGGCTCTTCTAGACATACGTGCTCTACTACAGAAAAAAAAAAAGGACAATATCATGTCACTTAGTGTACATGCTTCATACTTGGATAATCTTTTATCTCAGTGTTCTGCACATGCTTTGCTAATTAGGAAATGAGAAGACTTCAAATTCTAAGTTGTAGTGAGTATTTGTCTTCTTACTAAAAAAACATATCAAAGTCAAAATAGAATTTTGCTTCTTGAAAACATAAGATTATCTTGCGTTCATGATCAAAAGCTTGAGATTTGTCTTGCTTGTCGTTGTCTCTTATATTCGAGGTGATGGAATATATATAGAGTGCTTGAGTTGAATTATATATGGTATGCCCTTTTTTTGGTTCCAGCCGAATCAATTATGGGCAACTAAATCTTTTTGTTGGGTTCTTCAAATTTATATGGTATTCTTGATAAACACAGAAAAAATTATAAGTTGACAGCTATCGTGGTACTTCAGTAAATATTAGGTATGAGAACTAAAGTTGTCTTTTAGGGAAGAAGATTATCTTAGGAGCAAAGGGAAAAAAGGGAAAAGGAAATCCCGAAATCCAATTAAACTTTAGTATGATTTTTTGAATTTCTTTCCTTTACAGACCCACCCAAATCAATTCGAATTGACAAGCAGGCATGAAAGTGGAGTCAAAGAATGATGGTGATTCCAAAGACACAATTAAATTCACTTTCAATACATGCTTCGTCCTCGTATCAATCACTTACTAATCAATTCGAATCGATGATTAAGCATTAAAGTTAAGTCAAAGAATATGCTTCGTCCTCTTACAATAATTACTATAACATTATAGAGGTGAAATCACTGTCAACTGTTCTAAAACATTAAACTATTAAATAAATGCATTTTTTAATATTAAAATATTCTATCATCTCCCCTCATGCTTAGTTTGGTATTTTTTTGCCATAATATTATGCGGATGACATATTTAAATGAGAAGGCAAATGAGACCTAAAAAAACAATTGAATTTAAGAGATCAAGCTTTGATTCCATATGAGATTTAATGAGATCACTGTTAACTATTCTAAAAGTTTAAGCTCTTAAATGAAAATGTGATTTCATATTTAAATATTCTATCGAATACATTGTTTATTTTGTATAATCCATTATTCTCTCGGCAGATTACATTTAATTTTCCTAGTGGAAAATGAAACTACCGGCATGATCCCTCAATCCAGTGACGAGGGTACAAATAGCTTGAGGCCAACCGAGACAACCCATGGACCTCTTATTTTCACCTCGGAGAGGAAAATGGTCCATCCAAGCTCAGAAGAAGAGAGAATATATCACGGACAGAATGTGATGAGGTAACTAGCCCCACCCGTGCAATTAAAAGTGCTGCTCGTGTCGTCGTAAGCGTAGCTGTAAGCTTGAGGGCACTGGTCCTTGAAAATCTGCGAGTAGTTCGTCGGCGGGCATGTTGCCGGCGTGTTGTACGCCCCCGTGCAGCAGTACTGCGGCTGGTTTAACGCCAGGCACGCGCTCTTGCACGCCACAATGCTCCCGTCCGACCCCTTCACCGCCAGCTCTGACGGGCACACGGAGTTGACGTTGGCTGCGCAGCTGGTCGTGGTGCACCCACTGCCGCTGCCCTGTGGAGTTATAGAGAGGGGTAGGTTGAAGCCGTCCACGAGGCTGACGTCGTAGATGCTGTTCTCGCCAGAGCCCGGTGCCTTGAGAGTGAACTCCGCCAAGGTGGCCGGCGGGATCGCCCCTGCACCGTTGCAGCTCACCTGGCCAGACCCACAGTCGGCGGTGGTGCATACGAATTTGCCGGAGGCATCAGTGGCGCAGCCCGTTCGGCCCCACACCCGGCCAGCTGTCCACGTGTCCGGGACGTCATTGATTGAGAAGGTTGCACCTGTGGCGAGCTCGAACCCGGTTGAGGATAGCTGCCCGCCACCCCCGCCGGTGAGCGTCCCGGGCCAGACTGTGTAGGGGCACTTGCTGGTGAAGCTGAGTGTGGCTGCGTCAGCTCCTCCTGCAAGCATGCATGCAAGCCATAAAATTGATGTACGCGGATTAATTATTTTTCCTCCTGGGGTTTATCAGCACGGGAATCTCCATACCAAAGATGGAAATGTGAACACACGGCTTTAACTTCCGAATCCCAAAAAACAAAAAATTAAACTTAGGATCTTATTTTCTAGTTTCGGAAGAAGGTAATATTAATGTAGAAATTTGTAATAGTTGAAAATAGATAGATCATGATGACAATGCGCTTACTTGCGAGGAGGACTAGGAAAGGCAGGAGGAGGTAAATAGATGCTCTTGCGTCCATGATCGAGAGATTCGGATCTTTTTTTTTTTTCGGTTTATGGTTTCTCTAGTATAGCAGGTATATATATAGAATGCCGGGGAAGCCAAGTCTGAAATGACGTTGGAAAAGTATTTTAGACCGGGGAAGCTAAGTTTGAAATGACTTTTGAGAAGTCTTTTAGACGGTGGAATAAATATATGGGAAATGAGAAGATAATTGATCATATTTTTTATATAAAATTTGAAAATATTTTTAATCGATGATTAAGATCTATTTTTTTGGTGATTCAAGGGTGAGGAATGGAGAATGACTCTTGCACGCCAACGTGAAAGTGCGACCGTTGGCTGGCCTCTCAAGTTTAGTCTTTACTTTGAAAAACATGAGAAGCTATTGAAGAGCATCGACTACGCAATTTTGGCAGAACATGAACGATTATTCACGACATGCATAAAAACGAGACCTCATTTGCCCCTAGTGGATGTGTGACCATTTTTTTTCTCTTTTGAAAAATTAATGCCTATTTGCTTATGACTTTTAACATTACTTTAGGAAAAAAAAAGCGATACTTAGGAAATATATTGAAATTGCAAAATATCTATGGCAAGACAAACACAAATAGTATGATCGATCTTAATCATCACTTTAGCAGTATGGTTTCTCGTATTGATTGTTGATTCATTTACAAGAAGTTATGGGAATATAGAGCCGTTTGGGAGTCAAGCGGCTAGACCAATTGAAGGTGCCTTTATTTATGCCCAACTATCTGGATATTTCAGTTGTTTCTGGATAGGAATTCTTGTGCTACCGAGAGAAAAGTAACAACATGGAAAAGATCAGGAAACCACCGATTGATCAAGAATATGTGACACTGATTAGTTATGTAATGCTGTATGTCTAGTTAGAATTGAAAGTGGATACAAATGAATTAAGATTCTTATCTATATTTGCTTCATGTCAACTCATGTTTCTATGGGCTATTGAGGAGACGCCATCTTCCTGTTCGATATTCTATCCTTGTAACTGCTTTTTCTCCCCTAGAAAATCATGTCATAGAGTCATATAAGGCAACATATATACGGGCAAGATACACATACTAGTGCTTATGCGCCGAGTAGTCTTGACTGTCGTAGAGAATCTAATTTTGGACATATGCTTATTCCAAATCTAGTTTGGGGAAGCTAGTAAAGACCAAGAAGATAAATATGAAAGTCAATAAGGAATTTTAATGATCAAACAAAAGACAATATCAAGGGGATAGCTTGTTATCCAATTTTTCCGATTCGGGAAATCGATCTATGATTTATGAAATGTTACGTTTGGTGGCACCCTAGCCACTGAAAATAAATATAAAGAAATACAAAAGAGCAAGGCAGAATTTGGATCGAAAATGTGTTAATTAACACGCTATCAAGAAGGTACATATGTTCGACATCTTCAAACCATAGAAGGGATGGAAAATTCACCTTTATATTTAACTAATGTTCTGAATGAGTCATTTGCACCAAAAAATAAAATAAAAATTCTACTCAGTCGTCAACATACTTCTAGAATCATAATTTCCAACAATCCACATCATAAGACTTTGGCTATGTATACACCAATCTATAGGTTTTTCTTTCCATTTCTTAGATCGACTGTTTCTTCAATGGAACCCAAGTGTCATTTCAGATGTGTCTATTGCATCAATTGTGGCATCCTAGAATTTCATAAAAATCCCTGAATATGCCATGAACCATGGATAGGCAATGGAAATACCGACATTGTACTTTGTAGCCTTCTAATCCCTGATTTGCGATGAGATGTATGGCCAAGTCTTTAATGGATGAATTTTGGAAAGGAAGTTTTATCTTTGGCTATATGTATGACAAATTGGAACTTATAGATTTATACTTTCAAGTATATAGTTATCTTAATTTACAATTTAGTGCTTTAATTAAATAGGGATTTAATTAGTTTTTAAAATGGTTAATCTTAGGTTAATTAAACTTGGGTCTTAGGCCCAAGAGGGAGGGGCCTAAGATGGGCCAAGCTTGTTGCATGCCCTGCCCCACTTGTCCTTTCAAGTGTGCCAAGTGTCCTTCATGCATGCCTAATCATAGCTAATGATTGAGGGGAAGAAAATAGGGGATAATGAGGCTAGCTTAAGCGAGAAAGAGAGGGAGAGAGAGGGCTTCGTTTGAAGGGAGAGAGAGAGAAAGAGAGTTACAGATAGAAAGAGAGAAAGAGATCAATTGAGAGAGAAAGGGAGAGTGAGAATGCGAAGAAGAAGGAAGCCGCTCGTCCGTCGCTCGTCTTCGCCATGTCCAGTCGCCGTGTGCTCGTGTTTGCTCAGTTTGGAGGCAAGTTGGGATCCTTAAATCTTCTCTTGCATGTTGTGTCTAGTATGTGTGCTTGAATGGTGATAGAATGCGGATGTTTAGGGTGTTAAAAGTTGAAGTTTTAAGAGAGATGTTTGAGACTAGTAAACTGTTCTTGAGAAAACAATTCGATCTTGGATGCTCTATTGGCTTGCATGTGTTGATTGAGTTGAATTTTGGACGTGACTTCTCAATGAAAGTTGTTAAGGAATTCTTGAAATATAACATACTCGAATTTTGGACAAAACGAACAAGTATAAGTGGGTGAAATTCTTATTTTTCGGAGAGACTGAATCTGGAGATTTCGGTAACTACCTTTGATGAATGCATGGTCTGTAAGCCTACCTTTTTGTCAAAATTTCCCTTTTATTTCTTAACAAAAAATGTAAAGGACATCCTGAGGTTTAATATATAAAAAATATAGAGAATAATAACAAGAATAGATAGGTGAAATCGTAGTTTTTCGGAAGTAGTCAGATCTGGAAACTTCGGTATTGAAACAGAAGCTTTAACCCTCTATATTAAATCATCTAGAAAGAATTTGACTATGATTTCTTCATGAAAAAACCTACCTTAGGATCTTTACTACAACATAGTCGAATTTCATGAATTTTGAAGGTCTTTAGGGTATTAAATCGGAAATATTTCAAAATCCGTGTAATCTGACGCGTTCGGGTTTAGCCAGTTTTAATGCATGGGTCATATCATTTTGTATGAAGCTCTTTCGGCAAAGTGTGCTTCACGAAGTATCTTTCTTTATTTCTTCTCTGCAACATCTTCAAATTTCATAACTTTTGAAGTTCATTTGCCTATTTAACCAAAAATGTTTCAAAAACTGTGCAAGATAGAATAGAAATGCTGTGATGCGTGATCTATATCAAATTGTATGAGGGTCTTCTGGTACAGTGTCCAGTATGAAATATCTGCCATTATGTCTTGACTATCACATGTTTCAATTTCATAATTTTTAAAGGCCATTTAGGTATTTAATGGAAATATTTTCTAAAACTGTGCAAGCTAGATTGTGCGAATTTCAAATGCTAAAATTTATGAATATTCTGTTTTGGATGAGCCATATTAATTATATTGATTGAGGTGATTGAATCTTGCTGAGCATGTGATAATATTTGGCATTGCATATAGAATCAAATGCTGAATTTGACTTTGTTGCCATTACATCATGTGCCATGTTGATTGTGAGACATAAATTGGTGAATATGAATTATGATGAATGAGAAAACTGTTGGAGGAGGGCCGATAATGCCCTGGGAGTGTCAAGATGCCCGGGATGGGGGGCGCCGGAAGCCTCGGAGGTTTGTGCCCAAGGAATGCCTTGTGATGCTAGTTGGGATGCGAGATGCTCGGAATGTGGGGGTGTCGAATGCTTGGTGGTGTGTGCCAGAGGTTTCTCGTGATGCCAGGTTGGGGTGCAAGTGATAGAATGTGGGATGCATGACATATGCATGGCTTCAAGGTAAGTTATGCTTGGATGCATGAATGATATGTACTATGCTATGATTGTTATGATTGTATTGTGTGATGCATTGAGTAGTTTATTGGATCCTTTACCTGCTGAGTGGTTGTACTCATCTCTTTGGTGACCAACATTTCAGATTAGGAAGATGCCGCTCCCTCCGGTCACGCGGGATACCTTCTATGGCCTCCCATCTGATGTGGAGGTAGAGTGTTCGGAGATTGACTGCGTTACCATCTCTGATCTGACGTTTGTGCGAGTCCGCGTGCTGGTCATGTATGATGTGGGCTTGGCTGGGGGCCTAGTCATTCAAGAGTTTTTGTCGGTCCACGTCCGTCGAGATTGAGTGTTTAGGGGGATGTAGCCGCCACCACCGCCCGACGCGCCAGGATGGGTGTGATGGCCGCATGAGGAGTAGAGAGCTAACATTTCTTTTTTAGGGTAGCCGACGCTGATAGATGAAGGATGACATGTGATCGAATATAGGGGTCGAGATATCTTTTTTTTTTGGTAAAGTCGAGATATCTTTTGGGTTGTGGCCAAGTGTAGTTAAAAATCTTGGCTTTTCTTTTTGGTTGTACCGACCCGAAAATCTATCATGAAAATATGTAAATAAAAGTGGCTCGGCTTTATCTTTTCATATGGTGCGTAGTTGGTGTGCATTGCATTATGGTTATTGGAGGGAGAGATGGTGAGATTCAATTATGCTTCCACTAATAAGTTGCACTGAGACTGTTTTCAAAAAAAAAAAAAAAAAACCTATGAACTACGATGCTTCTACTAAGAGATGTAACTAGTGTTCATTAGGTATATCGATAGGTACCTGTGGTGACCTTAGGTGTTTCGGGGTGCCACATCAATGGCCAAAGCAGCATGGAAAGTGCAATGATCGAATTGTTTATTACTGCATGTGAAAGCTTTTCCACTAAAACAAACTCTATCAAAAAAGAGAAAAACAAAAGAGAAAATATGGCACCCTAGATATTCTAAATGTTTTGTACATGGATTGTCCTTCTCGTGATGATTCATACTTTGCTTGCTGAGCCATTATGCCATCATCATTAAAGCTCAACCTCAGTGGAATTCAAGCAAAGTTTTAGAACCAATAGAGCAATTTATAATTGTATTTATGTGAAGGTTGGATCATGGTCACTAGATGGACATGGTGATTGTTGCTCATGGAATGGTGTGAAGCGTGATGAGGCCACTGGTCACATGATAGGCCTCAACCTTAGCCATAATTGTCTTGTTGGTACTTTAACTTTTAACACTAGCCTTTTTCGCCTACTCCACATTGAAATTGCTCAATCTCGCTTTCAATGACTTTGAATTTCCCTCAATCCTATATGGCATTGGCAATTTTTTCAGGTTACACTACCTTAATCTCTCTGGCTCATATTTTTCAAGGAAAGTCCCATCAGATATCTCATGGCTCACGAGACTGATTTCTCTTGATTTGTCTAGTGGGTGGGATCTTGAGATGCCCAATGTGGACAAATTTGTTTAAAACTTAACTTTGCTTAAAGAACTTGATCTCTCTTACAAGCATGCCACGATCATTCTCTCATGTGCTTGCAAACTTCTCCTACTCTTTGAAGTCGCTTAAACTTGCATTTTCTCTTTCGTATGCTGAATTTCCGGTAAGAATTTTTCAATTACCAAACCTAGAAGTCCTCGATATAAATGGCAATGATAACCTTCCTGGTTTTATTCCGAACAACATTGGGGTAATTACTTGAAATTATTGTTTCTTTAGGGCACGAATTTTTCAAGAGAAATACCTATTTGGATTAGCATTTTCTTGAATGAATTATCAATTGATCTATCTTGACATTAGTTCTAATTTGCTCAAAACATAACTCCTTACTCCACCTCCATCAACAACTTATTACAATATCTCCAACAACATTCTCTTCGGAGAAATTCATTCAATTTGTATACTAAGATCTCTCGTCATTCTTGATTTGGCCAACAAAAGTCTAAATGGCACAATTCCTTCATGTCTTGGAAATATTGGTTCTTTAACAATTTTGGATCTTGGAAAAAATAACCTTGAGGGCATGAGTCCTCATGCTTACCCAGAAAAGTTGTGCATTGAAGATGATTGACCTCATAAAGAATCGATTGAAATGGCCTACCCAAGATCTTTGGTGAATTAGAGTATTTGAACCCTGGTTACAATCAAATTCTCGATGGGTTCCCTTTATAGTTATTCGAATTGACCAAGCTTAAAGCTATTATCTTGAAATCTAAAAAGTTCCATGGTCTAATTGCAACGTATCGAAGCCAATTTTACTTCAACAATTTGCATATTATGGACCTTTTCAATAATAGTTTCAATAGTAAACTTCATTCTAAGTTGTTGCAGAGTTTCCGTGTCATGGAACTAATTGTTCTGAAAATCATTTGGAATATATGTACTAATGAAGAGATCCCTACGTCTTCATCTAGATTTGCCGAATATATCTATTATGGAATGAAATTGATGAATGAAGGCATGGATGTGGAATACTCGAAGGTTTCATATGTACTTGTTCGCTGAGGAAAGTTCTCTCGACAAAATCTTTCACCGAAGAGGCAGAGCTTTGGTTTTATTGTTTACAAAGGGTCTTGTGTTGCTCTAGAAAGGAAGCAACCAATCTAAACTATCGATAAAAGTAAAGTGCAAAATAGGAGAAAAGTAAAGATACAATTGAATGAAAAAGTGCGATAAAGGAAAGTTAACAATTGAAAACTGAATGACCGATTGTCGATTTGGCGAAATATCACTATGTTGATGCCTCTTCGGCTATTTATAGTGGCAACCCACAGGTAATTGCCTTTTAGTAGTTAACATTTCGATATCTACAATGTTCTGGAAGCTTCAGCTCCCTATCGATAATTGTCCTACCTTGCCGATATTTCCACTGATACTGACTCCCATAACTGGTTTTATTCTTATCTCGCCAGTTTTGGCAAGGCCCTTGTCACATGGTTCGAGACCGCTATTTGTCAACTATTGGCATTTTGGCCCGCTCTCTATGAATTCCCATGTACTAGGCTTGTTTTACTCTCTCTGGCTTCTAAAACTCGGTAAGCTAATTTGAGCGCCAACAAATGCTCGCTTTAAAAGAATTGAATGATAGTTTAATTCTTTTAACCATGTTAATGATTACATTGACCAGTGTTATCACCTTGTGCCTCGTGCATTGTCACTTTAGCTTCCCTTCTTTTGTATGCAATCTTGTGCTTTTTAGGGTTTTCAAACCTGCATCCTTTCTGAATATTTCACCCCATTTTCTTGCGTAACTGTGCAACTCTTGACTTTCCCTTGTCACGTTTGACGCCATTGAAGTCCACTTTCAAGATCAAATTTTTCTAATCTTTTCTCTGTCATTTTCAACCTTCCCTTCCCCTTCTAGTCCTACCATGTCTTGATCATATGATCCCAACACTTTGTTGCTTGTTTCGAAAAAATCTAGTCATAGAAACATGCAAACAATGTTCTCTTGTCATCTTAAAGCTCTATAGAGGAAGCAGCCGATGAGATCATCCTCAGCCTCTATTTGCGGGCACCAATTCCTTCTCCCTCTATTGTCGAGTGTTTCCCTCGGAATGTGGAAGTAGGAGATGTGGTGCAAGGCTCGAATTGACAAGGCTTTGGAGTTCTATACCTTTGATTGGAAAATCAATCACAAGCTTTTAGGTAGCCTTGCTTGCTTTTGGTCGCGATCTTTTAATCGTTTCTTCTTCAGGTCAAGCCCTATGTCAAAACTTTGCTCGACGTGTTCGCCATTATTGGATTGAGTCTAGATAGTGATGATACTAGATCTATTAATCCTTCAGCTTGTGACTTCTAGGAAAAAGGTACAGACCTTTCCAATATCGGCTTCCAAAAAGCCTACGCTTGTTAGATAGGAGATGTTGAGGATGATGAGCACATTGCCTTTTTGCTATACTAGCTATCTAAGTTCGTTTTTTGGCACCCCTCCATTCAAGTAGCTTAGGATCTCAAAGGTTAAGCTTTTTCCTTTCACGAGGTAAGCATATAGCCATGGACCGTCTTGCTATCGGTGCCCTTTATCATAGCCTTGGTTTCTCATCGATTGCTATATGTGTTCCTACCTCTGGGGTTTTTCATGATCCTTTATGGATCCTCCAAGCATGGGTCAAGTTGTATTTTCTGTCCCTTTTTTCAAATGCTAAAGTCCCTTTTCCATAAGGGTCCAAATCCGAACCGTTCTATCATGAGAGTAAAGAAGTGCGGCTATTGAGCTTCCGTCTTCGTCCTTCTCTTGAAAGGTCTTCGTCTTTCTAGCATTTCCTCCATTGGTTCTACCATCACTCTCTGAACACTGATGATTTCTGCCCACTTTCAAGCCCATATTTTATCTCTATCTTTGATTTTGGCCGGGCCAAGGACAACCAAAAACTTTTGGCGTTATGATTTAGTTGCGTCCGACTTGACATTGAGGCTTCCACTAAAAGGAAAATTGAAGTCAGGTGTGGAAATTTACTCCCCTCAATATTGCGCTTGGCAACTCAGCCTAACCCAGGGCATTCCTCTTGTGGCTCCTTATTTTATGGATTTTCCTTCCGGTGAGAAGCACTTTTTTTTTCTTTTTTTAGGTGACCAAAACATTTTATCCCTTTGTTTGTAGCCGCACAATCACCAGCAAAATACTTCGCCACTTACAATCAAATCGTTTGTCCCAGCCCCTAGTGTTCTCAAAAGTTTCACTACTTGGTGGAGGATCTATCGAGATTCCCTTTTCACTGAAGATTTTTGACACCATCTTTAGCAAGGTCATCTCAAACCTTCATCTAGTCATCCTACCTCATCGACTCATTGGGTGCCAAAAAGATCACGAGATTAAAGTATCTTCTTCTCTTGACTTTGTGATATTTTTTAATCTGGCCTTAGTCCGATGTTCCGGTAATTCAAATATACTTGCTTCCACGCAAATATTTGCTCCTCCAACCAGGAGACTCTTCTCAAGGTCTGTCTTGAATGCATAATCTATTCCACCAACATGCCTAACCTCTAGCTCTTCCACTCGCAACATTGTCGATATGGAACTATTACAAGTTCAAGGCTACTCTTGCAGATAATCCTGCATCTACGATTCCCTTTGTTGATATCGACAACTTCCCAAATCCCACAAATCTTCCTATGTCGGAGCATGCTTCGTCATCTTCCCATAGAGCAAATGGATCTCCTTCAACACCTAGAGAAATTCCGCTAGAGCCGACCCGTCCTCGAGAGCCTATCTCATCTACTACTAGTGAGCATGATTCCAACGTACCTCAAGGAGAACCAGCCTCTTCACCGGTCCAGGAAAACTTGGAAGTAAATATCCCACTTGCTCTCGATCCCTCCCTAGAAAGAGGAAGTAGTTCCACTGCTACTCCTATCACATCTATTGCTGCCTCGGGTTCTTTCCAAGAGCTGCCAATTGCTTTCACTTCCTATGCTGGGGAAGAAAGAGACTCTACTTTATCTTCGGTTCAAGACTATGTTTTTTCATGATCAGCTCCAGTGACTTTGGAAGTTATTTTTTCCCTAGTCGTTACTTCGACTACAGTTTCGCCCTCATCTATTACCTTGCTGCTATCCAATGAATTGGAGTATAGTGCCCCCACTGGTATAATTTTGGCTCTAATTTAGCTAATATTATGTTCACTATATCACTTCTGACTTCTGTTTTGTTTGATTATATAATCGTGAACCTGTTCCTACGATCATCGAATCAACAACCCAACTTGACCCGAGGAAAGTATCTCTTCCTGCTTCTGACGCCATCAAGAATGCCAAGCAAACTCTTTGCAAAATTACACAGACACCTTCCATTACCCTTTTCAAATTCAGCCTAGAGGAAGTTGCCAAGCTTACCCCAGAAGAATGAATTCAATCCTTCCCGAAGATATCCGGAGAAGGCCTTATCAGGCTTTTTGGTGACCCTCAACTAATGGTACAAGCTAAAGCACTTCTCCAATCATTCTATTATGATCTCGCTTTTGCCAAGCGTGGTGCTTTCTGAATCAGTTGCGACAAATACCTTCCTGTCTTTATTGAGAGCTGGGACACTATCAAGAAGAGTAGCGATTAGCTTTAATCCTTGGCTCTTTCAAAATGTCAAGTCTAGTCATTTACTAGAAGGCTAAAAAATAGTGGGTCGAGGCAGATCGTCTCATGTAGTCATTTCTAGTTATGATGAAGACCGAGCTTCAACTTAAAAGAAACATTCTGAATCTTGAAGCTTAGCTCACTAAGGAGTGTCACAAGCTTCTATCCCATCAACTAGATATGACTGACACTTGGCACTTGTTGAGCAGCGGAATTGACAAAGTAGCATAACAATTTGAGGAATCCGAGAAATCTGTTGCTACTTTGGACTTGTGACAAGGAGTTTCTATCTTTTTGTTCTTTAGTTGAGTGGGAATGCTCTCATCTCTGACTTTATTATGTTTGAATCAATGTAGCATCTCGTGGCTTCGCAGTTCTCTTTTGCTCTTGGACATGTATTTCCCCATGGTTTGACATGTTGATGGATGTTTTATTTTCCTACGCTTAGGCTTATAACGATGTTTATCCACGTGCTACTTAGTTTCTTCACCTAGTTCCCCATGACCGATGTGGGACTGCTTCATTCCCTACATTCTTCATGGTTGTATTACCGAATATGTCTGCTACTTTTGATAGCTTTCCATTTGCTTTCTTTATTTAAAGGAGCACACGCGCGAAGGAAAACAGTATATAATGGCCATTTTTCCTCTAGATTTTCTCTCTATCACCATTCATCGTCCACCACCCCCAGTCGCTGTCGGCCATCCCAGGTGCTCGAGCTCATTCGCAGTAGAAATGGAGCACACACCAGGGAACAAAGATGGCCAAAAACCACCGAGGTTGAATGCATACGAACTCCTATCGTCGATTTTCTCTCACTTATAGGTTCCCTTCATTAATTTCAGACCGCTGGTCGATGCTCTTTGCCATTCCCAAATCGTTCGACTCTATTCAAGTCCGTTTTAAGGTCGAGAAATCCCAAGAGTTTAAGTCCTCCTACGAAGCTTCTTCGCTTGTGCCAAACACCCAAGTCGACGCCTCAAAGAGCTCCATTACCTGATCAATCGCCATTCGTGGCCAGAGGCTACATCTCCAAGGTATATACATCATTGCTCTATTTTAGTAAGCTGAATCCGAACGTTGTAATTTAAGCTTGAGTAAAAATTGAGTACAGATTAGGAATAAAATAGTAGTCTGAGAACACTTTAATGTCACTGAAATCGTCTGGATTGGAATTAGTACTTCGATGATGCTTTTATACTTTGTATTTGAAGCAATCACCAAGTGTTCATGAAAATGCTTGATCGAGGTCACATATTTATTCGAGAGGCTTCTTTTAGAAATTGAATGCATGCACGTTTATCTCATACTCATATCGTGATACCTTCATATGTTTCGCCAATCTTGTTGTTGTTGTTGTTCAACCTAAAAGCTCAACAGTCACCATTAACAGCAGCAACAGTAACAACAACAATAATAATATTTATAGTAAAACTAATAAAATGATAGAATCACAAAAGCCAAAAGGGCCAGGCGGTATCATTCAAGAAAAGAAAATTTCATAAGAAATTAACCAACTTTTTAGGCAGGTTAATATTGCTATAAAAAAAGTAAAACATGATAATTCAAAAAAGAAGGAAAGGAAATTTATATACGATAGACATAGTAACATATTTTTGGATTGGTAAATTTCATCAACAATCACTGAGTTTTAATTGATTTCATGTTCAAATTACTGAATCTTGACTTTTTTTTTTAATTACCAAGTGTAGTAATTAATTAGAAAAATGTTCAAGTTTAGAAATCCCAAATTGTCGGGTGCCAATATGCACTAGTTGAGTTTTGAGGCCTGTAGAACAATTGGCTGAATTATTGTTCTAGAGGAAGGCAATACTTACCCAATCAACTCTAAATCTACTATACAAATATTAATTCATTCATAAACTTTTAAATTTTACCAATATAGTTTTAAACTTGTACATAAAATTTTAATATAGTCCTTATGGCCTATTGGTGCTAAAAATTGCTAACATGACATCTAGTTATCGCTAACTATTTAGCGTGCCACGCTGACATGGAACATTTAATTGCTCCACATCAGTAATTTTCGGCAACAATTGGTTGGAAGGGTGATGCTAGAATTTCGCACAAAAGTTTAGGACTACAATAGCAAAATTGAAAAATTTAGGATTAAAATGACATCCATACAATAGGTTTATAATAAAATTGGTAATTGTGACATCCCGATTTTCCAATTCTATTTTCAATAAATTGAGATAGGCATTTCATTGGCATGCATATATTTTTTTTCCTTGAGTCGGCCACTCATGTGAAAACTAGTCTATTAGGTAAAGCCGTTAAGAGATTCTAATGTATCAAACTCAAGAATTTGATTAGGAAGCAACCTCTCGACTGAGCTAATCTGGAAGGGTCATTACGGCACAATTAAAAATCAATTAGAGAGCGGAGATAGGTCGACTCGATAGAGTCATGTGATCAGTGTGGGTGATTCCACCAGATCGCACAATTCTTGTCGATCGGCACTGGACCGACTTTTCTGTCAATTTGGATGCCCTGTGTCCGTATGTGAAACCTTCAGATTACCTCGACAACCGAGAATCGTCAATGTATCAAAGATGTACATTGTGGCTTGAATTGATCAACCACAGGTCAAATGCATAAAAATTTCTAAAAGCTACTCGGTAGATCAGAACGCGTTAATATCGTGCCAGAGTGAAATTAACCGTGAAATTGAAAGCAAATTCAGAAATTGGGAGCCCTGGTGTGTCACAAATCATTTTAGGATCATTAACTTATATTCAAAAGATTTTTCATGCAACCAGAGTTTTTCAGCAGATTAATTAAAGAATGGCTAATTTGACTCAAGAAATTAGTAGGCCCGCCTTTGGTCGTGCTTTTGGGACTTAAGTTGGTTCTATGGACAAGTGAAGATGTGAATTGAAGTGTGGTGACATTGGATTAATTTTATGGACTTTAATTTGGTTCAATTAGAAGAGAATTGAATGAAATTGATACAAGATTTCATGCCACGGCGGAAAATGAAATTTGCAACCATTGGAATAAGTTGTGGGAGATTGGAGATAGTGGAGTGTGACATCATTAAGTAATGTCAGGGTTGGGCTAGAGTGCCTAAGATCTTGACAAGTGGAGGGTGGATGTTGGCTTTTAAAAAGGTGGGACTTCCCATCAACCAATCTCCATCATCTTCAAGTTTGGCCCTTGGAATTCGAAATTGGAGGAGGGAGAGAGAGGAACTGATTGGTTGCAGCTAGCTCGACACTGCCCTTCGTCCGCCTCCTTCGCCGCTCGCTGTTCGTCGGCGGTGTCATCGTCGTCGCCGCCGTTCGTGCACATCACCCGCGCGCCTGCTTGTCAACCTACTCGCCACTCCACTCCATCTTCGTCCACGCGCCAACAGCACTGTTTGTCACTGCTCTAGGTCGGCAGAAGCAGCTCATCGTCGACTAAGGCTACCAGTGCCACCGTCGAAGCCAACTCGACACCGGTGCTGCTTCTTCTTCACCCACGCGTCTGACAAGCTCACTACTCTGCCTCCGTTCGAACTCCTGGCCGTTGTCCTCTACAGCCGTGCATTCAGATCGTCGATCGTCATCCCGCAATTGCTCGCCGTCGCCAGAGGTCCCGCCTTGTCACCGAAGCCACCACCAGTCACTACCTGAGCTACCGCCGCCTCCTTCTGCCCGTTTCATGCGCCACCAACCGCCGTGTAGCCCCCTTCCAACCAAGGCCAGTAGCTAAAAGTTCCAGCAAGATCCAGTTCTTTAAGGCTTATTTTGGATGCCTTTCGGTCCTCATTTGGTGTTGCTCTGTGTAGATTTGTCGACAGCCTCATCATGCTCTTCGCTAGAGACTCATCAGAAAGCAATTCCGGTGAGTTTGAATCACTAAATCTTGATTAAAGGGTTAATGATGCCTTAAGTGTGTTTGGCTTAGGTTGATTGAGATTAGGTTGGTAGATAGATTTAATTAAATGTGGATTAGATTAGGGGGTGTGATTTCATTAAAGTATGTTTAATTAGGGTTAAATGGTTGTTGATATTAGAATAACCCGTGATTAGAGATAAATGTTTTACTTTTGATTTAATTAAATATTTCAAAATTTTTATTAATTTAATAATATTACTGTTCGAAATTATTAAATTATTATTATTTAATTAAATTCGGAATAAAATAATTATTTAATAAATTTCAAAAATTATTTCGAGGCCTCATTTTCTCATAATTTTGTGCCGATCGCTACCGTGTGCTCAGATTTTGAATATGATGATTGGATATTGCAAATTGAATGTTGATTGTGAAAAATATGGATTATTATTTTAATGGAAGCCTTGAGTGAAATGCCAAGTGCCTTGGGCTGAGTATGAATTGTTGTGCGATAATTAAGAGGAATTGTCTTGAGCTATTGAGCTGGATTTGCCCCTATATGGGATGCCCCATACAACGGATGAGGGTTCAGTTGATTGTGGGCTCATACTCCTTTGGGAACACTGTCGATGTACTGACGAAGCCACGCTCAAAGGTAGGGAGGCGATGCCAAGGAAATAAGATGAGGTAAGTATTATATGCTGTGTGGCTAGGCCGCTCTTGAGCGTATTTTCTTTCTGATAAGGATTTAGGAGGGGTGAACTTGCTAAGACAATGTCTCACCCCGTTGTAGGAAAAATATTACAAGTCCCTAGATGGTGAAGCGACACACGGGGTATGGGGTCCCGCAGGCGATAGATTTTGAGTTTACCTATATCCCTATTCCCGGGACTAGCCTAACGCGGGAGTTGGTTGAGTCCATGGTTTAGGTCGATGAGGGACTACCTGAGTTGGTTCCTCATTGATACAAGGCATGGTTCATCAGCTTCCGTCAAGGGGGTCAGGAGGGTCCATTGTGAGGTTTCGGCAGACCTCTTATTGGGACTGGAGAGTGGGAGGCTGCACACCCTATGGACCTGGACACCTCTGATGGTGTTGTGATAGATCCGGAGCCCTCGGTGGCCATGGAGGAGGACCCATCGTCTCCGGAGACTATGAAGTCAGATGTAGGATCGACGAGCAAGCCCGACTAGTAGTCTTAGGACCGTTCCTTCTTTTGGTAGACCGGTCTTAGTATGTTGGTTTTTTTTTTAATTGATTTTTTTCCTGCTATCCAATCCCGTGAATTTTTGTCAGGGATTTTATAATACGTTCCGCTTGCGCAACAATAAAATAAAAGGGTAGGTGACACTACCTGGGAATGTCGCATTTGCATGACCATGGCGGGTTGTTCACGTATCTCGGGGTTTAGGGTGTGATAGTAATTTTCCCAATGCTTTGTTAATTTTCAATTTGCTTTAATTATATTCATAATAAATTCCAACTTTAGCGAGGTTTATTCTCAATCTTACACTTGCTTTTTTTTTTTTTTTTTTTCTAGTATTAGCTTTGACAAGAATAGGATTTGGTGGCTGATATAAACAACTAAAATACTTAAGAATGTTTAACCTATGTTCTTGCATAAAATAGTATATAAAATCGTGCTTATTGGAAGATCAAAGTTTTGTGTAATCTAGTGGGCAGTGGGAGTTTTGGGCATGGCGAAGTACCTCCATTTCAAAGGATAGAGAAGTATTAAACAATATTTTGGTTGCTAATGATTTAATAATTAAGATTCATCGCCCGTAATGTGTGACATCCTAAATTTCTCAACCTATTTTCTACTGAATTAATCGGGCTTTTCGTTGACGTGTTTATAGGACTATTTTCAGAACCGATCACTCTTGAGATAACTTGATTGTTTGGGTAAGTAATTAAGAAATTTTAGGGCAATAAACTTGAGAATTCGATCAGGAATCGGCTTCTCAACCGTGCTCATCTTTAGAGACCATTACGGCACAGTTAAAAATCGATTTAAGACCAGAGATAGGTCTGGTCGACTGAGATGTGTGGCCGATCATGGGTGACTCCACTAAATTAGAAAATTATCATCGACCGACACTAATATGATTTTACTGTCGTTTTGGTATCCTATGTCCGTATTTGAATCCTCGAGATTTTCACAACAATTGAGAGCCGCCATTGAGTCGAATGGGTTCATAGTGGTTCGAAGAAAATCAACCATAGGTCATTTGCCTTAAAAAGTTCTGAAAACTACTCGATAGTTTAGTTCACGCTAAAAACACGCCGAATGAAAATTAACCGCCAATTCAAGTCCGATTTCAGAAATTGAAGTTTCGGCCATGTCACAATAAATTTTAGAAGTGTCAACTCAGTGTCAGTAGATTTTTCAGAGATTTCGAGATTTTTACGGAAAATCGGTTTGGATATGGCGGAAAATCAACGAAAATTCAGATCGGCCGAATTGAGGAGATTTTTCGACTTCCAAGCTGAGCCTTTGAGTGTTGGGGACTGGTAGAAAATGATACGGGATTTTGCTTCGACTAAATCGGGCCTCAATTTGGGGAATTGAGTGAGGAATTGGAGCTAAATTAATTGAAATTCGGAATTATGCTTGGACAACAATTTTTGGCTTCATTTTGGATTAGTTGTGGGATTTAATTTGGTAGAAAGTAATGGAGACTAAAAGATAAGCTTGAAGGCAAAAGTGGGGACAAGCAATTAAGGCAAAGGCTAAGATTTCAGAATTTTGGGCCCCTCCTTGGCTTCTCCCTCACGCGAAGCCTCCCCCATCCGCTCGTTATTTCTGCATTTGCTTTCAAATCTCTTTCACACGAAGCAATCGCACACCCTCCACCGAAATTCCTTCTGGGTTAAAGCTGCTGCCAAGCGTCCGAGCGTCCCCGTCCCCACCATCGAAGAACTCCCTCTACCCGTGACTCCTCTTCGTTTGCTTCTTGGTTGCCAATGCATCTTCACGGGACAACTCCAACTCCATCTTGTTGACTGAAGCCAGGCGAAGCCGAAGCTGCAACGCCACATGTCCGTGCCTTGGAGCCCACCAATCAAAGTTCCGATTTCCTTTGCCGGTTGTTGACATGCAGCTCCATTCCATGCAACCGCTTCCACGTTGAGCCATCAAAGCAGCAGCCGCGCCACACGTCAGCCTTCATCAATTCCTACAGTTGACAACAGCAAGCCACGAAGCCTTTGGTTGACTTGCAGCTCCTCCGTGCGTCCAATGAAGCCGCACGCATCCAACATCTTTGCCGTGTCTTCCGTGTTACAGCCAACTGAAACAAGCTGTCCGCGTGATTCCTCTCCCCTCCGCTCGTGGATCAGTCGGCCGAACCAAAAAGAAGCCCAGCGAGTTATTCTTGTTCGGCCTAGCAAGCGCTGGAATTCGAGCCAACATCTTTGCACGTTCAACCCACGCAAACCAATAGCCAACTCAGCCCATCTTCAAGCGATTTCGGCCCAACAAAGAGGTCAAGCCCAATTCTGCTCTGTTTTAGTCACTTGAAGCCCAAATCAGTGAGGTCCAGCAGCCCACTTCGCAAATTAAATTAGAGACTTAATGATACTTGTTAGGTGGTTAGAAATAGACATTAGCAAGTAGGCATGCCATGTTAATTATTGAACGAGCTTTGGTAATTTTTCAGGCTCGTCTCGACTTCCAATCAGGCATTATGGGCCTAAATTGGATTTTTATAATTATTTATTTAATTTTCGATTTTAATTATTTAATTTATTATTTTTCTGGAAATTCATCCGGGATGGTCGATGACCGGAATTTCGTGCTGATTGTCATGGTGCAGACCGTTTATTTATTTGAGCTTTATTTGGTGCTAAAGTAATTTAGGAGTGAATTTAAGATTTATTCCTAAATTGAATTTGGACAAGGTCGGGTGGGACCATAAAGCCACTAAATCTAAGGAATTGCTTGGTGTGGGATGAATGACCTAGAAATGGTACAACTATCATGTAATCGACTAGGTCGATTTGATTGATGCTTCAATCGGTGATGTGACTATGTGAGTACCTATTAAACTGTACTAATATGCATATGGAATTCAAAGCTAAGGTAAGTCCTCTGACTTGTGATGTGCTTAGGCAACTGAGTAGTGTATTGGCTTACTAATCGAGTCTTATGGTGTAGAATTTGCTGAGATGTGGTCTCATTGGTTATTGAATAACCATTTTAGGACCTTGAGGAGAAGCCAAGGAGGAGGAACTTAAGAAGGAGAGCACTAATGTAAAACCTGAGAAGGAGAAAGATTTTTGAAGTAGAAGAGGATCCAGAGAGGGATCTTGAGTACAACCCGGATGTGGATTGAGATCCCATCCCTTTTGTAAACCCCGTCTTAGTGTAGATATGTGTGAGACAAGTATGCTGTGAATAGTATTGTAAATATACTAGGAGTTGTGTTGTTAATAAAGGTGTGGTTGTGAATTTCAATATGAAAAATATGGCATGCTTTTCTATTTCATTGTTTTATTGTATGGGGATTTATAACTATTTCCGCCTGCGTAATAAAAAGAAAGGGTCGGCGATACTTAGTCCTAGGATATCGCACTTTAAAAATCAACTAGGTAGAAGGATGGGCACGTCCCTGAGGATCGGATCGTGACATCCCCTTTTTGTTGTATCAGAGCAAAGTTCAAGATTGGAGTGATAAGGAGCATTGACCATGGGATAGTTTGTAGGAAAGGCATTTAAATTCACGCCAACGCATGTTTGTGTTAGTTGAGTGCTAAAATTATTTGTTGTTTGAGTCACTCTGTTTCTAATTTGGTGTTGAATTAGAAGTAGGTGTCAGTTGTTTAAAGTGACATTATGAGCGATCAAGAGCCGATGACTCTTGCAAAGAGGACCAGTAGGGCTGTAACTCGAGGAAGAGCGCGGACTAGAGTTGGTACTCAAGGAGGCCTTGGTCGAGCGCCAGCATAGGCTCACGTGAGTGGAATGGTTCCACCTGTTGTAGATGCTAGAGTAGCACCACCTCCTGTTGGTGTTGGGGTAGCAGCTCCGAATGAGCAAGGAACTGTCGGAATCAACTAGGCTCTAGATGTTATGCGGGAGATGATGGGGCAACAGGCCCGAGATCAAACTGTCGTCTTTACTGCCGCTGTTGAAATCGCCGCCACTGCCGCTGCCAATGCTGCCATTGCTGCCGCTACAGCTCAAGCTGCCCCTGTCACAGCACTCGCAATTGCACTTGCCGTCACCCCTGCTGAAATACTACCAAGAGCTGTGGTCGCTGGGAGGCCGATTCACCAATTAGTGGATCAATTCTTAAAAATGAATCCGCCGAAATTCATTGGTACCAGAGACCCTGAGGCCGCGTCTCTGTGGGTGCGAGATTTGGAAAAGGCATTTGCATTTCTGATGTGCAATGTGGAGGAAAAGGTGTTACTAGCAGTGTACCAACTTCAAGGTAACGCCAATATATGGTGGAGAGCTGCCAAGGAATAGTGTTCCCGGAAGGTGTGGTCCAAGTGTGGGACACCTTCCTCAGAGCCTTTAATGATCAGTACTTTTTGAGTACTGCTCGGGAACAAAAGATAGAGGAGTTCCACCGTCTCCACCAAGGGAGCATGACAGTTGACCAGTATAGGGTCAAGTTCGTAGAACTATCATAATATGCTCCTAAACTGATTGAAGACCCTGAAGAGAAAGCTCGGAAGTTCAAAAGCGGTCTTCGTGCTGAATTAAAACAACCTCTACTATTATGGGACTTGAAAGATTATAGAGAGGTTTATCGTTGAGCCCAAATGATAGAGCGTGGATTGAATGAGCAAGCTGCCTCGTCGGGGTCGAGATTTGGTGTTGACCAGGAAGCGATCAGGCAAGGAAAGAGGCCGATGTCAGGGAATAGATTCCAAGGTCTGCTTAGCAAGAAGGGTGGATTTGGTAGGTCAATGGCCGATAGAATGGGACCGTGTCGCTCTTGTGGGAGATGACATGGGTCAGCACCGTGTCCAGCTAGGATGGGTGTGTGTTATGAATGTGGCCAACAAGGCCACATAGCTAGACATTGTCCCGGAAGTCAAGGGGACAACCGCAACTATCACCGCCACTGCCACGAGGACAGATCGGAGGGTATGCCCCTCAAAACATGCCACAGGGAGGACAGTTAAGGCCTCCTGCTCAGAGTACCGTGTATGTAATTACCCAAGGTCAGGCAGAAGCTGCGTTTGATGTGATAACAGGTATGGTTTCGCTCAACGACCAACCTGCTTATGCTTTGTTTGATTTGGGAGCAACCCACTCCTTCATTGCCGAGCAATTTGTTAAGTTGATAGAAGTTAGTCCTATATTATTGGAGTCAGCCATGTGCATATCTACTCCCTTGAAAGATAAAGTTATTGTTGTTTTGGGTTGTTCGGGGTGCAAGTTAGTATTGGTGAGTGAGTGGGGAAGATATATCTTTTAGTCCTAGCCATGTATGACTTTGATTTAATAATTGTCATGGACTGGCTCACCAAGCAACGAGCTAAAATGGATTGTTATCGTAAAGCGATTCAGTTTGACCGTTAGAGGGTAAGAGCTTCGAGTTTGTCGAGAATCGATGAGGACCCTCGATTGTCCTGATCTCGTCACAAGAGACAACTCGTTTGTTCGACGAGGGTTGCCGAGGATACCTAGCAACTGTCGTGGACACAACAGTTGAGGAACTGAAAGTGGAGGACATTTCAATTGTGCAAGAATTCCAAGATGTCTTTCCAAAAGAATTGCCAGGATTACCGCCAGAAAGAGAGATTGAGTTTGTAATTGAATTAGCACCAGGGACAGAACCAATCTCAAAGGCGCCTTATAGAATGGCATTATCAGAGTTGAAAGAACTAAATGTGCAGATGCAAGAATTATTGGACAAAGGGATTTATTCGTCCTAGTGCATCACCTTGGGGAGCATCAGTTCTATTTGTTAAGAAGAAAGATGGATCATTGCGCCTGTGCATCGACTACCGACAACTCAACCAGGTAACCATTAAGAATAAGTATCCCCTCCCAAGGATCGATGATCTGTTCGATTAACTTCAAGGAGCGTTAATATTCTCAAAAATTGACTTAAGAACAGGATACCATTAGCTAAGAATTAGGAAGGAGGACATTCCTAAGTCAGCATTTCGTACTCGGTATGGTCACTATGAGTTTATAGTGATGCCATTCGGGTTGACAAATGCTCCAGCTGCCTTTATGGATTTGATGAACATAGTGTTCAAGGAATATCTGGATCAGTTTGTGATAGTGTTTATTGATGATATCTTGGTTTATTCAAGAAGTGATGAGGAGCATGAGAATCATCTGAGATTAGTGCTCCAGACTTTAAGGATGCATCAGTTGTATGCTAAGTTTAGCAAATGCAAGTTTTGGTTTACTCGTGTGGTGTTCTTAGGTCATGTGATTTGCGTAGAAGGAATCTCCGTTGATCCGAGCAAGATAGAAGCCGTGATCAATTGGCGAAGACCGACATCAATGATAGAAATCAAAAGTTTTCTGGGATTGGCAGGTTATTACAGACGGTCTGTAGAAGGTTTCTCAGCGTTAGCATCGCCTCTAACTAAGCTCATGAAGAAAGAAGAGAAATTTGTATGGTCAGACAAGTGCAAGCGTAATTTTCAAGAGCCGAAGGAAAAGCTAACTACCGCACCTGTGCTGACAATTCCATCTGGCCACGGAGGATTCGAGATTTATAGTGATGTGTCATTCAAAGGATTGGGTTGCGTGCTGATGTAACATAATAGGGTTGTTGCATACGCCTCTCGCCAGTTGAAACATCATGAATTGAACTATCTGATGTATGACTTAGAACTCGTAGCCATCATATTTGCTTTGATGGAGGCACTACTTGTGCGGAGAAAAGTTTCAAATCTTCACGGACCATCAGAGTCTCAAGTATTTGTTCTCTAAGAAGGAATTGAACATGACACAACGCAAATGGATGGAGTTGATGAAAGATTACAATTGTGATATTTTATATCACCCAGGAAAGGCGAACAAGGTCACCGATGCTTTAAGTCGAAAGTCTTCAGTGGCTCAATTACTTATTAAGGAGTGAAACTTAATCGAGAGAGCTCGGGATTTGGTATTCAAGTTTGAGGTAGGCCACCTTTCAAGTTTTATGGCCACCCTTAGAATTGAATCGATGTCCAGGTTAGAATCAAACAACTCCAACCGACAAACCCAGATGTAAAGAGAATTCTTCAGGAAGACACAGAGAAAAGAAAGGTTGATTTTCAAATCGCTGATGATGGGATACTAAGATTCCAAGGACAATTGGTTGTACCTGACAATGTAGAGTTTAGAGAAGAAATTTTATTTGAAGCACATCGTAGCAGTTACAGCATTCATCCTGGAAGCACTAAGATGTATCAGAATCTGTGTTAACACTATTGGTGGTCAGGTATGAAGGCGGATATCGCCAAACATGTGGCCAAGTGTTTGACATGTCAACAAATAAAAGCTCAGCATTGCAAGCCGAGAGGACTTTTGCAACCTCTCGCGATCCCAGAATGGAAATTGGAGCATATCACGATGGACTTCGTGACTAGACTACCAAGAAGTCAGAGAAGGACCTCAGTCTAGATAGACACGCAAACCTGTACGTGCATCAAGTAGTTCGAATGCATGGAGTGCTAGTTATGATAACCTTAGACAGAGACCTGAGGTTTACTACGGCCTTTTGGAAGAGCTTGCAAAATGCTCTTGGTACAAATCTTCAGTACAGTACGGCATTCATCCTCAAACGGATGGCTAGTCCGAGAGGACAATTCAGACTCTCGAGGACATGCTGAGAGCTTGTGTAATAGACTTCAAAGGAAGTTAAGAAGATCAGCTTCATCTGGTAGAATTTGCCTAAAACAATAGTTACCAACAGAGTATCCAGATGGCTCCATTCGAAGCGTTGTATGGCAGAGCGTGCAAAACTCTAGTGTGTTGGGATGAAGTTGGGGAAAGGAAGATAACAGGCCCAGAGTTGGTTGAGCGGTCAAAAGATGTTGTGGCAATGATCAGAGACAGATTAAAGACAGCGCAAAGTAGATAGAAAAGTTATGCAGATAAGCGCCGGAGGTCTTTGGAATTCCAAGTTGGTGATCACGTTTTTATGAAAGTGTCACAAATGAGAGGACTTCACACTTTGGTAAGAAAGGCAAACCGAGTTTGAGGTACGTAAGTCCGTTTGAGATTCTTGAGAGAATCGGGGCCTTAGCGTATCGTCTTGCGTTGCTGCCAAGATTGGCGCAAGTGCACGACGTCTTTCACATGTCGATGTTAAGAAAGTACGAGCCTGATCCGACCCATGTGCTCAATTTCGAGGAATTGGACGTGGATAACCGTGTGTCATACGTCGAAAGACCGGTCTAGATTGTCGATCGCAAAGAGCAAATTCTGCGTACAAAGACCATCCCGTTGGCAACACCACGGTACAGAAGAAGCAACATGGGAGACTGAGAAGTCAATGAGAGAATTGTACCCCCACCTTTTTTTATCAAGTCTTGTAAGGTTTAAATTTCAGGATGCCATTGTGGCACAGTTAAAAATCGATTTAAGACCAGAGATAGGTCTGGTTGACTGAGATGTGTGGCCGATCGTGAGTGACTCCACTAAATTGGAAAATTCTCGTCGACCAACACTAATATGATTTTACTGTCGTTTTGGTACCTTGTGTCCGTATTTGAATCCTCGAGATTTTCACGACAATCGAGAGTCGCCATTGAGTCGAATGGGTTCATAATGGTTCGAAGAAAATCAACCACGGGTTATTTGCCTTAAAAAGTTCTTAAAACTACCCGATAGTCTAGGTCACGCTAAAAACACGCCTAATGAATATTAACCGTCAATTCAAGTCCGATTTCAGAAATATGAAGTTTCGGCCATGTCACAATAAATTCTAGGAGTGTCGACTCAGTCTCAGTAGATTTTTCAGAGATTCCAAAATTTGTACGGAAAATCGGTTCGAACGTCGCGGAAAATCAACGGAAATTCAGATCGGCCGAATTGAGGAGATTTTTCGACTTCCAAGCTAAGTCTTTGAGTGTTGGGGACTGGCAGAAAATGATATGAGATTTTGCTTCGACTAAATCGGGCCTCAATTTGAGGAATTGAGTGAGGAATTGAAGCTAAATTAAATGAAATTCGGAATTATGCTTGGACAGCAATTTTTGGCTTCATTTTGGATTAGTTGTGGGATTCAATTTGGTAGAAAGTAATGGAGACTAAAAGATAAGTTTGAAGGCAAAAAGTGGGGACAAGCAATTAAGGCAAAGGCTAAGATTTCATAATTTTGGGCCTCTCCTTGGCATCTCCCACACACGAAGCCTCCCCAATCCACTCGTTATTTCTGCATTTGCTTTCAAATCTCTTTCACACGAAGCAGTCGCACACCCTCCACCGAAATTCCTTCTAGGTTGAAGCTACTGCCAGGCGTTTGAGCGTCCCCATCCCCACCATCGAAGAACTCCATCTGCCCGTGACTCCTCTTCATTCGCTTCTTGGTTGCCAATGCATCTTCACGGTCAACTCTAGCTCCATCTTGTTGATCGAAGCCAGGTGAAGCCGAAGCTGCAACGCCACACGTCCGTGCCTTGGAGCCCACCAGTCAAAGTTGCGATTTCCTCTGCCGGTTGTTGACGTGCAGCTCCATTCCATGCAACCGCTTCCACATTGAGCCAGCGAAGCAACAGCAGCGCCACACGTTAGCCTTCATCAATTCCTAAAGTCAACAACAGTAAGCCACGAAGCCTTTGGTTGACTTGCAGCTCCTCTGTGCGTCTAGTGAAGCCGCACGCATCCAACGTCTTCGTCGTGTCTTCCATGTTGTAGCCAATCGAAGCAAGCTGTTTGCATGATTCCTCTCCCCTCCGCTCATGGATTAGTCGGCCAAACCAAAAAGAAGCCCATCAAGTTATTCTTGTTCGGCCCAGCAGTCGCAGGAATTCGAGCCAGCATTTTTGTACGTTCAACCCACGCAAACCAGTAGCCACCTCAACCCATCTTCAGGCGATTTCGGCCCAGCAAAGAGGTCAAGCCCAATTCAGCTCTGTTTTAGTCACTTGAAGCCCAAATCAGTGAGGTACAGAAACCCACTTCGCAAGCCCAGTCTTGAAGCCCATAATTTTTGTGGGCTTGCAAGATTTCTTGGCCCAGTCCAAGTTCGTCAAAAGTCCGATTTCGACCGCTGTCGCGTCTCCATCGCGGTGATTCGTTCTCTGCTTTTACCAAGTGAGTTTTACTCACTAATGCTTTCTTAGTTTGCTAATTATACTTAGGGTTGGTTAGATTTAATTAAATGCAACTACGTGGTTAGATTAATTTCGATAAATTAAATTAGAGACTTAATGATACATATTAGGTGGTTAGAAATTGACATTAGCAAGTAGGCATGCCATGTTAATTAATGAACGAGTCTCGGTAATTTTTCGGGCTCATCTCGGCTTCCAATCAGGCATTATGGGCCTAAATTGGATTTTTATAATTATTTATTTAATTTTCGAATTTAATTATTCAATTAATTATTTTTTCGGAAATTCATCCGGGATGGTCGGTGACCGGAATTTTGTGTTGATTGTCATGGTGCAGTCCATTTATTTATTTGAGCTTTATTTGGTGCTAAAGTAATTTAGGAGTGAACTTAATATTTATTCCTAAATTGAATCTAGAAAGGGTCGGGTGGGACCGTAAAGTCCCTAGATCTTGAGAGGGTCGAGTAGGACCGTAAAGTCACTAAATCTAAGAAATTGCTTGGTGTGGGATGAATGACCTAGAAAGGGTACGACTATCATGTAATTGACTTGGTCGATTTGATTGATGCTTCGATCGGTGATGTGACTGTGTGAGTACCTATTAAACTGTACTAAC
Organism: Eucalyptus polyanthemos subsp. polyanthemos; assembly: GCA_017140185.1. NCBI lineage: Eukaryota > Viridiplantae > Streptophyta > Magnoliopsida > Myrtales > Myrtaceae > Eucalyptus > Eucalyptus polyanthemos. Next base: position 17,453,124 of record CM029460.1, on the reverse strand, counting down.
ATGCATATGAAATCCGAGGCCAAGGTAAGTCCTCTGACTTGTGCTGTGCTTAGGCAACTGAGTAGTCTATTAGCTTACTAATCGAGTCTTAGGGGGTAGAACTCGCTGAGACGTGGTTTCATTGGTTATTGAATAACCATTTCAAGACCCTAAGGGGGAGCCAAGGAGGAGGAACTTAAGAAGGAGATCACTGATGTAAAACTTGAGAAGGAGAAAGATTTTTTAAGCAGAAGAGGATCTAGAGAGGGATCTTGAGTACAACCCGGATCTGGATTGAGATCCCATCCCTTTTGTAAACCCCGTTTTAGTGTAGATAGGTGTGAGACAAGTATGTTGTGAATAGTATTGTAAATATACTAGGAGTTGTTCTGTTAATAAAGGTGTGGTTAAGAATTTCAATATGAAAAATATGGCCTGCTTTTCTATCCCATTTTTTTTTATTGTCTAGGGATTTATAACTGCTTCCGCTTGCATAATAATAATAAAAAAAGGGTCGGCGATACTTAGTTCTGGGATATCGCACTTTAAAAATCGACAAAGTAGAAGGATGGGCGCGTCCTTGAGGATCGGGGCGTGACATAATGGGCCAATTCAAAGGACAGTGGGGAGTGGAATCTTTAATTCATTGGGAATGGACTAAGTCTCTCTAATAATGAGGTATATGGGTTGGTTCTATACTTAATCACCAATGTTGATTAAAGTTAATTGAGTGAAGACCAGGTCTAAGAATCTAGAGTCACTCAGTAAGAAAAGATCATAGTCCACTATAAATTTTTCTACCTCTATCAAATATTGACATTTCAATCATCTGTTTAAAAATGTTTATACATACATATTGTTGGATAAATGATATGCATGTTTGGAGTTATACCGATCTTGATTGAGAATGAGATAATTGCATATAACTTCTTTTTTTCTTAAATCTTGAAAAGAGTTCCGAGTCTACCAAACTCTAATTGTACTAATCTAACGGGAAGAACCATCACATGAGGTAAACCACTAGACATGAAGACACGAGTGAGGCCATGCAATCCTCATTCAAAGTAGAACTGGTCCTGACCTTCATGTTAAATTGATAAGTGGCGAACACCTCAAATCACATATTCATTCCCTATCGATATCACATGCTCAACGGACTCCTTAAAATTGAAACAAATGTATGCAACCGGTATGAGCAAAGAGTGCATAACATGAATCACTTTAGAGACCAAACTTAAAATTAGCAACGAAGTCAATAGTTGAAGTGTGCACCACAGATAGAAAGGAAGCATGCAAAGATCAAAACTGAGGATACTAGACCTGTATTATCAAATGTAATCAGATTAACACTCTTGAAGGCTCTCGGTTCCAACATGGAGGGGAATACAATACTTCAAAATTCGAAAATACCATAACTAGAATAGTTGAGAAAAATAATCAGTCAGACACGTAGAAGGCATTCGATTGAGAGGCTAGATGGAAAAGAGAAATGGAAAGAGGAATGGCCAACTCAAAGTAGGCAACGCATGACCTTTGAGGTCATCGAGACGGAGGCAACTGGTTTTTCACTCCAATGGAGGGAATCCTCTCGGTCTCCACCCCGCGAAAACAAAGTACGAGAGTTTACCTTGAGTAAGAGCAGTGACTCAACGCGATTGACGAATGGATCGGAAGGAGGAGGCCTATGAAGCGGCAACGCTGAGAATTGGAGGTGGTGACAGGAGCGACTGAGAAGAGAGACGAACGGAGTATGTTTGTTGAGGTGAGGCTTGATGTACCATGACCGGTTATATCGACAATTGGCAGACAGAATGGAGGAGAAAAAAATGGAGATGGAAACCAAAGGTGGTGGAGCTTACAGTAGCCGGAGAGTGGAGGGAGGTTGGACGGTGATGTAGTGGCCGGAGGTTCAAGGTGAGGGAAGTGGTGGCTGGTGAGGGGACGAGCTGGAGATGAATATGTTAGAGAGGAGAGAGAAGAGAGAGATTCTAAGGCGAGATGTCTAAGTGAGATGAGGAGGGTGTTGACTTCGTGGGTCGGGCCGAACCGGACCTCCAGGGCCTAACTCGCCTGAATATTTCTGAGATTCTATACCAGGACTAGGCAGTTGGCATGTCGTGAAATTATGCTTACCGGGCTCGGTTCGGGTCAAAAATTCAATTGGGCCTTACTGCAGACATCAAACTAGACTACTAAAGTTGACGATTGCCCTGAATCAATTCTGAATATTGCTGGATGTTATTAATTAAGTGGGAATTGGAACGGTTGTGCCTCAGTTCGGTTGTTCGATAAATTGTCCATAACGCAGTGCCCATGTGAGATTGATTATCTCTATCAAGTTACCGCGCGTTCACAGTTCATTGGCATGGATAATTTCTGAATTTTGAATGTTGGACATTGCTGGAAAATGCAATTTGACTGTGACTTTGAGTGCGTTTGGCTTGGTTTGTTTATACTTTCATCTACCAATGATCAGGGCTTAATGTATTATTCACCTCAAAAGCCTTGCGAGCGTGTTTAGAGGTAATTTGTCATGATAATCGCAGTCAATGCATGCTGGAATTTATTGAGGGTGTCCGTTTAGACAAGAAATTTAAGGGCATTGATGGAGATATTTCGAGATTGAGTTTCATGATTTATGGAAGTACATTGAAATGTGATTCATTCCTAAGGCTTTCAGTTGGATTGAATTTTAATTGAATAGGTGAATTAGGGGTTACATGTTTTGACCGTTTCTGGTGGTTTCAGTTTAGGCTTTGATCTTGGAATAGGTTGCGGTGATTTAGTGTATAAGTTGGTAGTTCATGTTGGTGCATAGGCAAAGGATCCATTTCATGTCATTTTAATATTTTTTAGTGTAATTTCCTTTGCATAAATACTTAGGTTTGCAGATGATAGTGGGCGTCTTTAGTTTACTGAGTTTTAGGATGGTAATAAAACAAGAATCCTTTCAGTAAATAGGTCTCTTTCAGTCTCTTTACGATTGTGGCATCTTTAGCTTATGGTGGCTCATGTTCCGAGGCTTAATAATAAGGTCATGTATATTCTTTACTTGACATCTTACAAGATTTATTTTCTCATACTTTACTTTAATTGTCTTTACTTTAGTACTATTTTGCTTTGAAGTATTGATTTCATTATCTTGATTTGGTGAGTTATAAATCGTACAGTAATTTAGATTTGATCACCTACAATGTTCAATTTCATTATCTTCCTTCAATGTAAGCAATTAGTTTCATCCAACTAATTATGTCTACTCCAAAAAGAATCCCATGAATGGTGGCATTAAAGAAGAATTCCAAGTTGCAATTAGTACGGGCTTGGCAGAGCCTGCCCTAAGCAACGCACCATCTTTTTCAATAGTAACCGTTTCTCGAGGAAGGTCACGATAGATGGTATTCCAAGTAACCTGCAATTGCACGTGCTACAATGCTAGTGTCATTATACAATGTGACTAAAGAATGGGAATGGAATTTTCTCACATTGATAATAACTTTGATGTGATAATGGGCGACGAATGTTTAGAAAGGAATAAAAGAATGATGAAAATACCTATTTACTGAAGATAAAATAATTTTCTCCCCCCTCCCCCCTTTTTGGTAAATAACATAACTACATAAACAAAACAAGTCAAGTCTTATCGTGCGAAGTTTATGGACTCCCAGCAGAGTCTAATACAAAAGTCTTAATAACATCTGGAACTGAGAAATAAATGCGAATGCAGATGTTGTTCCTTTGGAAGTAGGGCAAAAAAAAATGCGTGAAAATGGGTAACTTTATTGGCTAACAATAATCTAAGGCAATTTCTTATTGCCATATATTTACCACAATGCATTCACCGTTTGTTGGAGCTTCTATAGTTCCTAAGAGATTTATATTCGCTCGTAATTTGTCATAAGCACAAATAATTTGTCGTTATAAACTTGGAGATGATATATAAAATCTAAAAAAATACTTTAATTGATAAATATGACGTATACCGTTAGAAACTTCTTAGTCATCAATTTACAAGATGGGCAAAAGTCTTCTTGTGGGTCTCTCAAGTTTGGTTCTTATGTGGAAAAAAATAAGAGATGCCGATTACGAGGACCAACTGTGAAATCATGATTGCATGTGAACGGTCAATCATGGCATGCATGAGAATGCAACCAAATGTATACCTTGTCGATATATGGCTATTTTTTCCCTTTTGAAAAAAAAATGCCTATATCTTTGTTAACTCTTAACATTGCTTAAATAAATAAAAGCATGAAGCTTAAGCAATATGCTGAAATTGCGCAACATCTACGGTAAAACATACATAAATAATATGTTCCTCATATAGTCATCACTTTGTCAGCACCTCAATTTTCTTGTTCATTATATATTTAGTTATAAGAACCTATGGAAACAATCATCCATTAGGAAGTCAAGAGGCTAGACCGATAGAATATTCCTACTATTTACACCCAAAATATTTAACTTTGTTGCTTGTTTGTATTAGGCAATATCTCAAGTTAGATTTCACATCAAAATTGAATTTGCCTCTTTGACCTGATTGGAAGTAGGTTCTTTTTTTTTTTTTTTTTTTTTTTTTTTCCTTTTGTGTGGGGGTCGGAATTGGAATTGAAGAGTTCATAAACGATTACTTTCTTCAACTAGGCCATAAATGACAATGAACCCAATTATGTGAAGATGATAAGTCATTTAAAGAAAACTCTTGAGCTCAATACACAATCATCTTGCCTTTAGTCACCCCCAGCATGTCCTTTCACATAAAATTATGGAATAAGTGTATCGAAAATACTAAAACTTGTCACAAAAATGTAAATAAGTCCTAAAACTTTGAAAAAAGTGTGATTAACTCTTAAAACTTCTCACCAAAAGGCAATCAAGTTCTAAACCTTTCAAAAAGTGTAATCAAGTCCTAAAACTTGTTAAATTAATCAACTCAAGTTGTTCTATTGATTGCGCTTCTTGAAAGTTTTAGGATTCGAATGCATCTTTATTATAAATTTTAGGACTTCATCGCATTTTTTAAAAGTTTTAAGACCTGAATGTATCTTCTCAATAAATTTTAAGATTTGATTACATTTTTAAAAAGTTTCAAGACTCAATTGCACTTTTCATGACATGTTCTAGGATGTTTAAGGACTTTAGGGATAAATGCATTGGAAGTCCTAAAACATGTCATGGAAAGTGCAATCGAGTGTTATCATTTTTTTTTTGTAATTAAAAAAATAAATTGTAAAAGCTATGGCATACATGCTTTCCTGTCATGCCCCGAACCCCGAGCGCGTACCCATCTCTAGCGCATGTCCATCTCTATCTTGTTGATAAAATTTTACGACTTCCCAGGACGAGTCACCGACTCTTTCTTTTTATTTCACATGCGGAAGCAGATAATAAATCCCCTGACAGTAATCATCTTAGGATAGAAAAGTAGGACATCAATTCACAAAAGCATGCTTTTATGAACAACGAGATTCAAGTACAAAATGAGTGTAGTCGACAGCCTACAAAAAGGTCATCTCTTAAAAGAGGTTGTCCTACGACATACTAATAGGACACATCTGCCGATTCTCCATACTACTCCTCCTCAGACTTCGGGGCCTTGGTGCTCCACGGCCACCTTCTAAGGACCTGCAAATGGTTATTCAATAACCAGTGAGACAATGTTTTAGAAAGTCCACGCTCTAAACCCCAATTAGGAGGGTAATGTGCCCAGAGGCATCCTAACCACTTAATCACGCATCTAGTACAGAGGACTTACCTCACTTCAGTCCCACCCTGCAAGTCAGTACAATTTATATCACAGACAACCATATAGATATGAGCAACAATTAAGCTCCAACAATAGGAATGCCACACTCAATCAATCATGCATTCCTAGTTTTACTCTCGGCATATGGTACGACATACTTTCTATTCAACTGTCCTCTAGCATTGTCAGGCATCATCTCACACCATTGTGCACAGCATTGTCACTACGGGCCCGTTTGGTTCGGCTTTAGGGAAATGCCCTTAGCCAAATGCAAATATCTTTAGCGTAAAGGGGTTTTCGGGAATGCTCGGGTGTTTGGCAAATTACGCATTGGAAAGTGACTTGTGTAAAAATACCGTTTGGCAAAACTTATTACAAATGGGCTTGTGCTTTTAATTTTTTTTTTTAAATCTTAAAATAAATCCAGCGGCCGGTCGGCCAGATCTGGCCGTCCGGTGGTCAAATCTGGCCTCCAGACCGTAGATGCACGCCGTCGTCTACGATCGCAGAGGACAGATCTGGCCGCCGGACGACCAAATCTGGCCTCTAGAAGGCCTGATTCGTGCGAGCCGCAGGAGTCGGAGGGGGATGGATTTGCCGCAGAAAAGGAAGGCGTTGACGGTGGAGGCAGAATCGGAGGCAGCAGCGGGGCTGATGGAGAACTAGAAGTCGGGGGCGTCCCAAAACGGTGGGGCGGGAGGGCCGTTGGGTTGGTCGAGGGGGGGTGAAGGCCAGATCTCGCCGTCAGACGGCCAGATCTGGCCTCCGGACCGCTAGATCTAGCCTCCAACGGCCAGATCTAGTGGCTTGAGTCCTAGTCCTCGCGAGCCGAAGGAGTCAACCGGTGCTGCTCGTGCTCGTCGAAGGAGATGGATCTGTTGCAGAAGAGGAAGGCGTCGACGGCGGAGGCGGAGGTGGCATCGATGACAGAGGCGGAGGCGGAGGTGGCGTCGATGACGGAGGCGGAGGCGGAGGCGGCGTTGACAATGAAGGCAACAGCAGAGAACTTGAAGAAGTCACGGGAAGAAGGTGAACAACGCGTGAACAGTGAGCTTGCATTGCGAGAATGCTAAATGCTCAAAGTTGCTCTACCCCAGCATTGGGCTTTGAGCATGTGGAATGCTCGCATTTGGAAAATGGGCATTCAAAAGCCCTTACCAAACACCCAAAATTTCTCCCAAGGGGCTTTGGGGGCCCAAAGCCCCTTGGGAATGCCCAACCAAACGACCCCTACGTCGATGGCATTCCATAAAGGAGCATTGGCCTAGAATCTATTGCGATCGACATCTATTGGTAGGGCATCCTATATAGAGGTAACGTCCAGCTTAATAACTCAGAACGGGTTTTCTTAACCAACACACAATCACTCAAACATGGCCTAGGGCACCGTGCATTGCACTCAAATATCTCCATTAAAATAGTGAACCTAACATATTTTCTTCGTATTAGAAATACTCATGAAAATCGTCATGTGTGGGTACATGGTCAATTGACCCCAGAAGACTGATATCCTTTCTTTTCAAAATCCCACCGGTTTATATAGTATATAAAACCATTTTTGGTTTTAGAACTCAACACCAGGACTTTCTAGATAAATATTGAAAATTCACAATTTTTGAAATTAAATGCCAAAAATCCAATCAGCACTCAATTTGCACAAATTAACACTCAATTGCAGAAATTAACCACACCATTGCAATCAGTATGAAATTCCAATCACCAACTATCCAAGCCTAATTTCTGGAAAAATAATTAATAATTAATTAATTTCGAAATTTAATTAAATAAATCACTTTAATTTCTAAAATACTAACCTAGGCCAAAATTATTAATTAAATACCAATAAGGTCACGGAAAATTCCCGAACCCTTCTAGACAAATAATACGATTTATTTAGGCCTTAATTAAACCATGCTAACCACCTAACATGCTCAATTAAATAATTAAATTTCTTATTTAATCTAACTAAGCACCTAATTTCTAATTAAATTAAACTAAACACCCCTTAGACGTCATTAGCCTACTAAGAAGAGTTTAGTGCATAAACTCACCGGTTAATTGTGGAAACCGGTTTACCGTGATGACGGCGCGACGGCGGCTGAAATCCGAATTTTCGGTGGTGTCAGCGGACTTGGACTGGGCCTAAAATAGGCCCAACAAATCTCAGTCCAATATGAGATTTGCTTTTGAATAGGGCTCAGCTTCGCTGGATTGAACAGGCCTTGAATGGGCTGTCTTTGCGGGCTTCTGAAGATGGGCTGGCTTGCAAAAAGCAACTTGCTGGGCTGCCGCTTGGTGAAACCTCAACTGGACTGGGCTGCAGCTTGAATGGGCCGAAGATGCTGGAATGGGCCGGCGTTGTTGCTGCTGAAAGCTGGGCCAAGCTTTGCTGGAGGAGTCTCGCACGAAGGAGGCGCGGGCAAGAAGCAGCTTCGGCTGGGGAACTCACGCGGACGAGTGGCAGCAGGCGGCTGGGCTTCGGTCAACCAAGGGCTTCCGTGAGTGGCGTCGTTGACCATGCGTGGGACGTGGACGCGGAGAGAGAGATGAGGCGCGCGTTCGTGGCCGACCAAGGAAGAAATGGAGCAGAAGTCGAAGATGGCAGGATGCTGGGCTCAACCGCTGCTGGAGGTGGGTGAAAGATGGGGAGGAAACGTGGCAGGGCAAGGAAATTTCACGGTCAAAAACTCATCTGGAGTTGACCGAACAAGCAGCAATTGAAGACGTGTGGCGGCTTGGAGATGGGGGATGATGATGGGGATGAAGCGGCAGATGCGGTGGGGAACTGAGCGCGCGGTTCGTCCGGAAGAAAAGAAGAGGCAGCTGGTCCTTTGCTGAAGCCGAAATCGTTCGAAGCAAATGGTGGGCAGCTGGCGTTGGCGTGCTGAAGAAGCTGAAGATGAAGGCCCCAAAGTCAAGCAATCCTATCTATTTAATTAAATGCATGCCTCTAATACTTTCTTGAACCATAATACCACAAAATTAAACCACCAATTATCCAATTTTTGAAGTCAAAGTTGCTGCCCCATGCCTTATTCCGACTTTCACCAAATTAACTTCAACTCACTCAAATCTCCAAATCGAGGTCCAATTTTGCCGAAGAAAAATCCCGAACAATTTTCTACAAGTCCCTGACACTCAAAGGCTTGATTTAAAAGTCTCAATTTCCATCAATTTAGCCCATCTAAATTTCTACTAATTTTCTGCAACGTTCGAAACGATTTTCCGTAAAAATCTCGGAATCTCTAAAAAATCTTCGGAGGATAAGTCGACATTTCAAAAATAGCTCGTGACACCACAGAACCTTCAATTTCTGAAATCGGGTTCACATTCATGGTTAATTTCACTTTGGCGCGCTTTTAGCATGACTTAGTCTACTGGGTAACTTTTAGGAATTTTTGGTACAATTGACCCGTGATTGATTTATCTCGAGTAACTATGTACATCTCCGACACAATGGCAACTCTCAGTTGTCGTGAAAATCTTAAGATTTCAATTACAGATACAGCATACATTGGCGACTCTCAGTTGTCATGAAAATTTCTGGGGCAAGGGTCGCGGCCCTCTCCTAGAAAGACACAGGGTATCCAAAAGGACAGAAAATCAATTTAGTGCCGATCGATGAGAATTTTGCAATCAGGTGGAATCACCCACATTTTGATCACACATCTCAATTGAATAGACTTATCTCTGATCTCTGATCGATTCTGACAGTGTCGTAATGACCTTTGCAGACTAACACGGTCGAACAGTCGATTACTAGTCGAATTCTCAAATCTTTTTAATCTACTTTGTCGTGCTCACCTTTAGTCGAAACTTCTATAGTTCCCATGGGATTTATACATATACATAATTTATTATAATAACGTATATTGTATCATTATTCTTGTATAAAGCGAAGTAATGATATATAAAATGTGAAAATGTTTTCAGTGGATGATTACCATCTTTTGTTTTTGTGATTCAATAGGTAGGAATACTCCTAGGAATGGAGAATGACTAGTTCGTCCACGTGAAAGACGGGCAAAAGATTTATTGGTGGCCTCTCAAATTTGGACTTTTTATGGAAAAGATATGAGACGCCATTTAAGAAGGCCGTCTACGCAATTGTGACTGCACAACCATCAATCACGGCATGTATGGGGGACTACGACCTAATTTGTCCCTTGATGTGTGGCCCTTTTTTTCCCTTTTGAAAATAATGCCTATTTGCTTATGATTGATCTTAATCATCACTTTATCGGTAAGGTTTCCCGTGTTGATTGTTGATTCATTTATAAGAAGTTACGGGAACGTTGATCTATTTAGGCGTCAAGGGGCTAGACCAATAGAAGGTGCCTGTTATTTTTATCAAAGATATTTAGATTTTTTGGTTGTTTGTATTGGGTGATATCTCGAGTCGTGCACATTATACATTTGCCTCTTTGATTTGATTGGAGGTAGATCATTGACACTAAAACTCAAGATCTCATAAGTACTCTCTCAGATAGTAGAAGCTATGATTGGAAAAAAAAAAAAAAAAAGTTAGACTTTGGGATTTTATCCTCACATTTCTCGTCTTCCCCACCTTAATTGATTTCTCTTCCTATGAGATTAGATTAAAAACCGGAAGAAGTTATGCTACTAAGGTTGAGGCCAACAATGTAGGTATGAAACACCGAGATCAAAATGACCCAAGTATAAAGCATATACGCTAATGACAATGACGTGATACTGTCCTTTATTTGTCTTATTATTTTTATTTTTGTGTTTGTTATTAGAGCACGTAGATCATAGAAGAGTCAAAGGAGATAGCAATGCCATAGCGCCATGTGAAAATGATAGGTCATCCAATGAAAAATAGTGAGCTTAAACGACTTTGACATTTTGCCTTTGGTCGACCATGGAGTGGCTAATATGAAGCCCCAAATTTATATCCCCAGAAATTGCAATCCATAAAAACTATGGCATTACAATCTCCTCCGGCTCTTCTAGACATACGTGCTCTACTACAGAAAAAAAAAAAAAAAAAAGGACAATATCATGTCACTTAGTGTACATGCTTCATACTTGGATAATCTTTTATCTCAGTGTTCTACACATGCTTTGCTAATTAGGAAATGAAAGGACTTCAAATTCTAAGTTGTAGTAAGGATTTGTCTTGTTACTAAAAAAACATATCAAAGTCAAAATAGAATTTTGCCTCTTGAAAACATAAGATTATCTTGCGTTCATGATCAAAAGCTTGGGATTTGTCTTGCTTGTCGTTGTCTCTTATATTCGAGGTGATGGAATATATATAGAGTGCTTGAGTTGAATTATATATGGTATGCCCTTTTTTTGGTTCCAGCTGAATCAATTACGGGCAACTAAATCTTTTTGCCGGGTTCTTCAAATTTATATGGTATTCTCGATAAACACAGAAAAAATTATATGTTGACAGCTATCATGGTACTTAAGTAAATATTATGTATGACAATTAAAGTTGTCTCTCAGGGAAGAAGATTCTCTTAGGGGCAAAGGGAAAAGGGAAAAAGAAATCCCGAAATTTGATTTAATTTTAGTATGATCTTTCGAATCTCTTTCTCTATGGACCCACCCGAATCAATTCGAATTGACAAGGGCATGAAAGTGAAGTCAAAGAATGATGTTGATTGCAAAGACACAATTGGATTCACTTTCATTATATGCTTCGTCCTTGTAACAATCACTTACTAATCAATTCGAGTCAATGATTAACCATTAAAGTTAAGTCAAAGAATATGTTTCGTCCTCTTACAATAATTACTATAACATTATAGTGGTGAAATCACTGTTAACTGTTCTAAAACATTAAATAAATGCATTTTTTAATATTTAAATATTCTGTCATCCTCCTCATGCTTAGTTTGGTATTTTTTTTTTTTTTTTGCCATAGTATTAAGCGGATGACATATTTAAATGGGAAGGCAAATGAGACATAAAAAAAAAAAAAAACTGAATTTAAGAGTTCAAGCTCTGATTCAAGGTGAGATTTAATGGAATCACTGCCAATTATTCTAAAAGTGTAAGCTCTTAAATGAAAATGTGATTTCATATTTAAATATTATATCAAATACATTGTTTATTTTGTATAATCCATTATTCTCTCGGCAGATTACATTTAATTTTCCTAGTGGAAAATGAAACTACTCGAATGATCCCTCAATCCAGTGACGAGGGTACAAATAGCTTTAGGCCAACCGAGACAACCCATGGACCTCTTATTTTCACCTCGGAGAGGAAAATGGTCCATCCAAGTTCAGAAGAAGAGAGAATATATCACGGACAGAATGTGATGAGGTAACTAGCCCCACCCGTGCAATTAAAAGTGCTGCTCGTGTCGTCGTAAGCGTAGCTGTAAGCTTGAGGGCACTGGTCCTTGAAAATCTTCGAGTAGTTCGTCGGCGGGCATGTCGCCGGCGTGTTGTACGCCCCCGTGCAGCAGTACTGCGGCTGGTTTAACGCCAGGCACGCGCTCTTGCACGCCACAATGCTCCCGTCCGACCCCTTCACCGCCAGCTCTGATGGGCACACGGAGTTGACGTTGGCTCCGCAGCTGGTCGTGGTGCACCCACTGCCGCTGCCCTGTGGGGTTATAGAGAGGGGCAGGTTGAAGCCGTCCACGAGGCTGACGTCGTAGATGCTGTTCTCGCCAGAGCCCGGTGCCTTGAGAGTGAACTCCGCCAAAGTGGCCGGCGGGATCGCCCCTGCACCATTGCAGCTCACCTGGCCAGACCCACAGTCGGCGGTGGCGCATACGAATTTGCCGGAGGCATCAGTGGCGCAGCCCGTTCGGCCCCACACCCGACCAGCTGTCCACGTGTCCGGGACATCATTGATTGAGAAGGTTGCACCCGTGGCAAGCTCAAACCCGGTTGAGGATAGCTGCCCGCCACCCCCGCCGGTGAGCGTCCCGGGCCAGACTGTGTAGGGGCACTTGCTGGTGAAGCTGAGTGTGGCTGCGCCGGCTCCTCCTGCAAGCATGCATGCAAGCCATAAAATTGATGTACGCGGATTAATTATTTTTCCTCCTGGGGTTTATCAGCTCGGGAATCTCCATAACAAAGATGGAAATTTGAACACAGGACTTTAACTTCCGAATCCCAAAAAACAAAAAATTAAACTTAGGATCTTATTTTCTAGTTTGGGAAGAAGGTAATGTTAATGTAGAAATTTGTAATAGTTGAAAATAGATAGATTATGATGACAATGTGCTTACTTGCGAGGAGGACTAGGAAAGGCAGGATGCGGTAAAAGGATGCTCTTGCGTCCATGATCGGGAGATTCAGATTTTTTTTGTTTCGGTTTATCGTTTCTCAAGTATAGGAGGTATATATATAGAATGTCGTGGAAACCAATTTTGAAATGACCGTGGAAAAGTATTTTAGACCGGGGAAGCTAAGTTTGAAATGACTTTGAAAAAGTCTTTTTGACAGTGGAATAAATATATGGGAATTGAGAAGCTAATGTATCGTATTTTTATATAAAATTTGAAAATATTTTTAATCGCTGATTACAATTTCTTTTTTCTCATGATTCAAGGGTTAGGAATGGAGAATCACAAAAGCCAAAAGGGCCATGCGGTATCATTCAAGAAAAGAAAATTTCATAAGAAATTGACCGACTTTTTTAGCAGGTTAATATCGCTATACTTAATAGATTCTTATTTAAGAAATAGATTTGAAATAGAAATCAGAAACTAAAATTTTCTACTACTCTATTTTTGGAATAGAAATTAAAAATAAAAATTATTCTCATTGTTCGTCAATCGGTCATTCATTCATTGCCGCCGACCACCGTCCGTCGATCACTCACATTGCCATCGCGCCGTCGCCGATCGCCCGCCGCCACCACCGTCCGAAAGGAAGAAATTTTGTGTCGTTATCAAACAGTTATTTTTACTTAGAAACTCTTATAGAAATAGAAATAGAAAAATCTATTTCTATTCTATAAATTATTTCTGGAATAGAATGGTTGTCATGCGCGCCCTAAGTTATTAAAGAATAATATAAAATTACTTGAACTCATCACTAAAGAGATGCTTAATATTGTTGACGCCGTTTATTTTAAGGTTTTCTCTATATAAAAAAATTATATATAAAGTTAGGGTTGATTCGGGTTGAACTGACTCGGAAGTCTCACGTTTAAGGACCAACCCGTACAGTGCTGGTCAAGGAATTCTAAAACCAAGGATTGACCCAATCTCCATAGGAACTGGACCAGGACCGGCAAGGTTGGACTGGTCCAGGGTTGGTCTAGGGTTGACCCTAGACCGATGCTCACCCTAAACGTGTCCAAGTGAGATGAGGAGGGTGTTGACTTCGTGGGCCGGGCTGAACAGGGCCTTCAGGCTGGAACTCGCCTGAATATTTCTGAGATTCTATACCATGCCCAGGTAGCTGGCATGTCGTGAAATTATGCTCACCAGGCTCTGTTCGGGCCGAAAAATTCAATTGAGCCTTACTGCAGATGTTGAACTGGACTGCTAAAGTTGATCGGCTCTCGATGCTTCGTTTTTCAATATTCTAATTGCTGGGCCCGAGATATCGACATTACAATGTATCTAATATGTATGATGATTTTCTTTGAAAAATATAATTTGAAATCATTGGCGAAATCCGGGTGCCAGTCAATTTTTTGTTGATGCGATTATGTGAACTCATATACAATTGCAGGAAGATACGGCGTCGATTTTTTCTTTTCTTTTAAGGTCGAACATTCAATTCATTTAAGGGACACAAAAGACGACCACATCGACGGGATAATCCAAGAACAGACGACAAAATTGAACGTAAACGAGCATGTATGTGACACGAGTGTAGCATCAAGAAACGTTAATAAACAATGCATGCCCCAAAATGGGCAACGCCGCCAAGACCAGCAAACATCCGCAGCCATACAATGCGAACGAGGCTTACAATTCAAAGCATGAGTTTCGGGCCGGTCAAAGTAAAAGTGCTGAATGGACGGCGCCAATCACGGTGGATGGGAGTGAACCAGAAGGAACGTCGGGGTGATCGCAAGGTTGAGGATCCACGGATAGCAGAAGACGATGGCCGCGGCCCGTGCTACGAAGTCCAGGACTCTGACCAGTTTCAGCATCGAGATCGACTGGCTCTCTGCTCTCCGCGTCTCCTATACGGCGTCAATTTTTAATGTCAATTTATCACCGAATAATCACGAATTTCGGTCTTTATTTCCCCTGAATCAATTCTGAATGTTGCTGGATGTTATTAATTGGGTGGGAATTGGACTGCCAAAGTTGACCGGCTCTCGATGCTTCGTTTTTCAAAATTTTAATTGCTGGGCCCGAGATATCGACATTATAATGTCTCTAATATGTATGATAATCTTCTTTGAAAAATATAATTTGTAATCATTAACGAAATCCGGGTGCCAGTCAATTTTTTGTTGATACGATTATGTGAACTCATATACACTTGCAGGAAGATACGGCATCAATTTTTAATGTCAATTATCACCGAATAATCACGAATTTCAGTCTTGATTGCCCCTGAATCAATTTTAAATTTTGCTGGATGTTATTAATTAGGCGGGAATTGGAACGATTGTGCATCAGTTCGGTTGTTCTATAAATTGTCCATAACGCAGTGCCAATGGGAGATTTGATTATCTCTATCAAGTTACCGCACGTTCATAATTTATCGGCGTGTGTAATTTGTTAATTTTGAATGTTGGACATTGCTGGAAAATACAATTTGACTGTGACTTTGAGTGCGTTTGGCTTGGTTTGTTTATACTTTCAGCTGCAGGTTAAGGTACTATTCACCTCAGAGCCTTTGGAGCGTGTTTAAAGGTCATTTGTCATGATAATTGCAGGCAATGCATGCTGGAATTTATTGAGGGTCTCAGTTTAGACAGGAAATTTAAGGGCATTGATGGAGATATTTCGAGGTTGAGTTTCATGATTTATGGAAATATATTGGCCTGCGATTCATTTCCTAAGGCTGTCAGTTGGATTGAATTTTAATTGAATGGGTGAATTGGGGTTTACATGTATTGATCGTTGCTGGTGGTTTCGGAGTAGGCTTTGATCTTGGAAGAGGTTGCGGTGATTTAGTGGATAAGTTGGTAGTTCATGTTGGTGCATAGGCAAAGGATCCATTTCATGTCATTTTAATATTGTTTAGTGTAATTTCCTTTGCATAAATACTTAGGTCTGCAAATGATAGTGGGCATCTTTAGTTTACTGAGTTTTATGATGGTAATAAAACAAGAATCCTTTCAGTAAATAGGTCTCTTTTAGTCTCTTTACAATTGTGGCATCTTTAGCTTATGGTGGCTCATGTTCTAAGGCTTAATAATAAGGTCATGTATATTCTTTATCCGACATCTTATAAGGTTTATTTTCTCGTATTTTACTTTAATCATCTTTACTTTTGTACTATTTTGCTTTGACGTGTTAATTTCATTATCTTGATTTGGTAAGTTAGAAATCATACAATAATTTAGATTTGATCACCTACAATGTTCAATTTCATTATCTTGGTCTGAAAGCTTACTTCAATCTAAACAATTGGTTTCATCCAACTAATTATGTTTACTCCAAAAAGAATCCCATGAATGGTGGCATTAAAGAAGAATTCCAAGTTGCAATTAGTAAAGACTTGGGAAAGCCCGTGCTAAGTGATGCACCATCTTTTTCAATAGTAACTATTTTTGCTTACTTAATAATTCATCAGCTTTGCTCGAGGAAGGTCATGATAGATGCTATTCCAAGTAACCTGCAATTGAATGTGTTACAATGCTAGTGTCATTATACAATGTGATTGAAGAATGAGAATGGAATTTTCTCACGTTGATAATAACTTTTGATGTGATAATGGGCAACGAATGTTTAGAAAGGAATAAAAGAATGATAGATACCTATTTACTTCTTAGCCATCAATTTATAAGATGGGCAAAAGTCTTCTTGTGGGTCTCTCAAGTTTGGTTCTCATGTGGAAAAAAATAAGAGACGTTTACAAGGACCAAGAATGAAATTTTGACTGCATATGAATTGTCAATCGCGGAATGAATGAGAATGCGACCAAATTTATACCTTGTCAATATATGTTTATTTCTTTCCTTTTTGAAAAAAATTCCTATATTGTTGTAACTCTTAATATTACTTAAATAAATAAATAAAAGCATGAGGCTTAAGCAATATGCTGAAATTGCGCAACATCTATAGTAAAACATACATACATAGTATGTTCCTTATATAATTATCACTTTATCAGTATCTCAATTTGCATGTTCATTGTACATTTAGTCATAAGAACCTATGGAAACAGTGATCCATTAGGAAGTCAAGAGGCTAGACCAATAGAATTTGCCTACTATTTGCACCCAAAATATCTAACTTTGTTGCTTGTTTGTATGAGGCGATATCTAGAGTTAGATTTCACATCAAAATTGAATTTGCTTCTTTGATCTGATTGGAAGTAGTTTTTTTTTTTTTTTTTTGGTTGTGAGAGTTGGAATTGGAATTGAAGAGTTCATAGACGATTACTTCTTAGACTAGGCCATAAACGGTGATGAACCTAATTACGGATGATAAGTCATTTAAAGAAAAATCCTGAGCTCAATACACAGTCATCTTGCCTTTAGTCAACCCTAGCATGTCATTTCACATAAAATTATAGGATAAATGTATCGAAAATCCTAAAACCTCTTATGGAAGTGTAAATGAGTTCTAAAACTTTGAAAAAGTACAATTAAGTCCTAAAACTTGTCACTAAAGAGTAATCAAGTCTTAAAAATTTTCAAATATATAATCAAGTCCTAAAACTTATCAAGTTAATCAAATCAAATTCTTTTATTGATTATACTTTTTGAAATTTTTAGGACTTGAATGCATTTTCATTATAAGTTTTAAGACTTCATTACACTTTTTAAAAGTTTTAAAATTGGAATGCTTTCTTGATAAGTTTTAGAACTTGATTATATTTTTAAAAAGTTTTAAGATTCAATTGCACTTTTCGTGACATGTTTTAGGACTTTAGGGATAAATGCATTAGACGTCTTGTGTCTTATAATTTATGTAATTAAAAAAAAAAAACAAGGTAAAAGCATACATGCTTTCCTATCCACAAAAATTGCTATCCATTAAAGCTATGGCTTTACAAGCTACTCTGGCTCTTCTACGACATACGTGCTCTAAAAACAAACACAAGAATTTTATTTAGAAACAAAAGGACAATATTATGTCACCGTCCTTAGAGTACATGCTTTATACTTGGATCATTTTTTTTTTTTTTTTTATCTCGGCGTTTCATACATGCTTCGCTAATCCACGCGCTGATGAGAGCTTGGCCTTGAAATGATTTAAGAGGATTCTCTCGGAATCAAACCGAGCATATTTCCTTGCGTTTACCCTAAACTCCTATCATGCTGGTCGCCCGGTGGAAATGAAGATTAGTGCTCCTGGTCCTGGGATGGTATGGAGGTGACAAATTCCGCGGTCGTGTCGTCGGCCTAGACCTCAGTAGCAGTTATCTCTCTAGTACCACTTGTCGTTTTAATCTACTTTGTCGTGTTCACCTTCTGTCCAAACTTCTATAGTTCCCATGGAAATGTGAAAATGTTTTCAGTGGATGATTACCATCTTTTGTTTTTGTGATTCAAGAGGTAGGAATACTCCTAGGAATGGAGAATGACTAGTTCGTCCACGTGAAAGACGGGCAAAAGATTTTTTGGTGGCCTCTCAAATTTGGACTTTTTATGGAAAAGATATGAGACGCTATTTAAGAAGGCCGACTACGCAATTGTGACTGCACAACCATTAATCACGGCATGTATGAGACTACGACCTAATTTGTCCCTTGATTTGTGACCCTTTTTTTCCCTTTTGAAAACTAATGCCTATTTGCTTGTAAATTTTAACATTACTTTAGGTATAAAAAAACAAAAGCCGGGATAATTAAGCAGTATGTTGAAATTGTAAAACATCTATGGCAAGACATACACAAATAGTATGATTGATCTTAATCATCACTTTATCAGTAAGGTTTCCCATGTTAATTGTTGATTCATTCATAAGAAGTTACGGGATTGTTAATCTATTTAGGACTCAAGTGGCTAGACCAATAGAAGGTGTTTGTTATTTTTACCCAAGATATTTAGATTTTTTGGTTGTTTGTATATCTCGAGTCCTGCACATTATACATTTGCCTCTTTGATCTGATTGGAGGTAGATCATTGACACTAAAACTCAAGAATTCATAAGTACTTTCTTAGGCAATAGAAGCTGTGATTGAAACAAAAAAGCAAAAAAAAAAAAAAAAAACTAGCTTTTGGAATTTTATCCTCACATTTTTCGTCTTCCCCACCTTAATTGATTTCTCTTCCTACGAGATTAGATTAAAAACCGGAAGAAGTTATGCTACTAAGGTCGAGGCCAACAATGTAGGTATGAAACACCGAGATCAAAATGACCCAAGTATAAAGCATATACGCTAATGACAATGATGTGATATTGTCCTTTATTTGTCTTATTATTTTTATTTTTGTGTTCGTTATTAGAGCACTTAGATCATAGAAGAGTCAAAGGAGATAGCAATGCCATAGGCGCCATGTTTCCGCCGTGGTGTGCTCACCATTTGTTGGAACTTATATAGTTCTTAAGAGATTTATGCCCACTCATAATTTGTCATAATCACATATATTTGTCATTATAAATTTGGAGATGAAATATAAATCTAAAAATATTTTCAATCAATAACTATTATCCTTTAATTGTGTGATTCGAAGACTATGTATACTGCTGTAAACTTCTCATTCATCAATCTAAAAGATAAAGAAAGTCTTCTCGCAGGTCTCTCAAGGTTGGTCCTTATCTAAATTTATATATCTGTGTGTGTGTGTGTGTGTGTGTGTGTGTGTGTGTGTGTGTGTGTGATATATGAGATGTCTTTTATGAGGACCGATTGTACAATTATGACTATACATGAACCATCAATCACAACATGCGTATCAATGCGATCATTTTTTTTTTTTGTTGGTCGAATTGCTACCTAATTTGTAACTTGTTGATGAGTGATTTTTCCCCCTTTTGAAAAAAAAAAGTGACTATTCCCTTATAACTCTTAACATTAATTAAAAAATACAGGTTGGCTTAGGCATATTAAAATTGCACAACATCTACGGTAAGACATATATGCATCCATAGAATGTTTCATCTTAATTGTGACTTTTGTTAGTATATTTCATGTTAATTTTAAATTCACTTATAAGAATCCATCAGGAAGTCTAGTGGCTAGACCAATAGAATGCGCTTATTATTTATGCTCAAAATATCTAAAATTTTGATTGACACGTATTAGATGATATCCCCAGTCAAATTGCAAACAAATTAAAATTTTCCCTTTGATTTGATTGACATAAGGTCATTAATATTGAAAGTGATGAGTTCATAAAGAATTGCTTTCCCAGACTAGGTCTTAGAAGTTGTGAAAAAAAAAAAAAAAAAAAACTAAATTTTGGCAGAATGGTGATGACGCTCTACTTATGTGAAAATGATAGGTCATCCAATGAAAAATAGTCAGCTCAAAGGTCTTTGACATGTTGCCTTTGGTCGACCATGGAGTGGCTAATAAGAAGCCCCAAAATTCTATCCGCAGAAATTGCAATCCACAAAAACTATGGCATTACAATCTCCTCTGGCTCTTCTAGACATACGTGCTCTACTACAGACAAAAAAAAAAAAAAAAAAAGGACGATATCATGTCACCGTCGTTAGTGTACATGCTTCATACTTTGGGTAATCTTTTATCTCGGTGTTCTATACATGCTTTGCTAATATAAGATTATCTTGCGTCCATGATAAAAAGCTTGAGATTTGTCTAGGTCGTCGTTGTCTCTTATATTCGAGGTGATATATGAAGGACGCTGGGGAAGCTAAGTTGAAAAGACTTGCGAATGTATCTTAGATGATGGAATATATATAGAGTGCTTGAGTTGAATTATATATGGTATGCCCTTTTTCTGGTTCCAGCCGAATCAATTATGGGCAACTAAATGTTTTTGTTGGGTTCTTCAAATTTATATGGTATTCTTGATAAACACAGAAAAAATTATATGTTGACAGCTATCGTGGTACTTCAGTAAATATTAGGTATGAGAACTAAAGTTGTCTTTTAGGGAAGAAGATTATCTTAGGAGCAAAGGGAAAAAAGGGAAAAGGAAATCCCGAAATCCGATTAAACTTTAGTATGATTTTTTGAATTTCTTTCCTTTACGGACCCACCCAAATCAATTCGAATTGACAAGCAGGCATGAAAGTGGAGTCAAAGAATGATGGTGATTCCAAAGACAATTAAATTCACTTTCAATACATGCTTCGTCCTCGTATCAATCACTTACTAATCAATTCGAATCGATGATTAAGCATTAAAGTTAAGTCAAAGAATATGCTTCGTCCTCTTACAATAATTACTATAACATTATAGAGGTGGAATCGTTGCCAATTGTTCTAAAACCTTAAACTATTAAATAAATACATTGTTTAATATTTAAATATTCTATCATCTCCCCTCATGCTTAGTTTGGTATTTTTTTGCCATAATATTATGCGGATGACAAATGAGACCTAAAAAAAACAATTGAATTTAAGAGATCCAACTTTGATTCCATGTGAGATTTAATGAGATCACTGTAAACTGTTCTAAAAGCTTAAGCTCTTAAATGAAAATGTGACTTCATATTTAAATATTCTATCGAATACATTGTTTATTTTGTATAATCCATTATTCTCTCGGCAGATTACATTTAATTTTCCTAGTGGAAAATGAAACTACCGGCATGATCCCTCAATCCAGTGACGAGGGTACAAATAGCTTGAGGCCAACCGAGACAACCCATGGACCTCTTATTTTCGCCTCGGAGAGGAAAATGGTCCATCCAAGCTCAGAAGAAGAGAGAATATATCACGGACAGAATGTGATGAGGTAACTAGCCCCACCCGTGCAATTAAAAGTGCTGCTCGTGTCGTCGTAAGCGTAGCTGTAAGCTTGAGGGCACTGGTCCTTGAAAATCTGCGAGTAATTCGTCGGCGGGCATGTTGCCGGCGTGTTGTACGCCCCTGTGCAGCAGTACTGCGGCTGGTTTAACGCCAGGCACGCGCTCTTGCACGCCACGATGCTCCCGTCCGACCCCTTCACCGCCAGCTCTGACGGGCACACGGAGTTGACGTTGGCTGCGCAGCTGGTCGTGGTGCACCCACTGCCGCTGCCCTGTGGAGTTATAGAGAGGGGTAGGTTGAAGCCGTCCACGAGGCTGACGTCGTAGATGCTGTTCTCGCCAGAGCCCGGTGCCTTGAGAGTGAACTCCGCCAAGGTGGCCGGCGGGATCGCCCCTGCACCATTGCAGCTCACCTGGCCAGACCCACAGTCGGCGGTGGTGCATACGAATTTGCCGGAGGCATCAGTGGCGCAGCCCGTTCGGCCCCACACCCGGCCGGCTGTCCACGTGTCCGGGACATCATTGATTGAGAAGGTTGCACCTGTGGCGAGCTCGAACCCGGTTGAGGATAGCTGCCCGCCACCCCCGCCGGTGAGCGTCCCGGGCCAGACTGTGTAGGGGCACTTGCTGGTGAAGCTGAGTGTGGCTGCGCCAGCTCCTCCTGCAAGCATGCATGCAAGCCATAAAAAATATGTACGCGGATTAATTATTTTCCTCCTGGGGTTTATCATAACAAAGATGGAAATGTGAACACACGGCTTTAACTTCCGAATCCCAAAAAACAAAAAATTAAACTTAGGATCTTATTTTCTAGTTTCGGAAGAAGGTAATATTAATGTAGAAATTTGTAATAGTTGAAAATAGATAGATCATGATGACAATGCGCTTACTTGCGAGGAGGACTAGGAAAGGCAGGAGGAGGTAAATAGATGCTCTTGCGTCCATGATCGAGAGATTCGGATCTTTTTTTTTTTTGGTTTATGGTTTCTCTAGTATAGGAGGTATATATATAGAATGCCAGGGAAGCCAAGTCTGAAATGACGTTGGAAAAGTATTTTAGACCGGGGAAGCTAAGTTTGAAATGACTTTGGAGAATTCTTTTAGACGGTGGAATAAATATATGGGAAATGAGAAGATAATTGATCATATTTTTTATATAAAATTTGAAAATATTTTTAATCGATGATTAAGATCTATTTTTTTGGTGATTCAAGGGTGAGGAATGGAGAATGACTCTTGCACGCCAACGTGAAAGTGCGACCGTTGGCTGGCCTCTCAAGTTTGGTCTTTACTTTGAAAAACATGAGAAGCTATTGAAGAGCATCGACTACGCAATTTTGGCAGAACATGAACGATTATTCACGACATGCATAAAAACGAGACCTCATTTGCCCCTAGTGGCTGTGTGACCATTTTTTTCTCTTTTGAAAAATTAATGCCTATTTGCTTATGACTTTTAACATTACTTTAGGAAAAAAAAGGGATACTTAGGAAATATATTGAAATTGCAAAATATCTATGGCAAGACAAACACAAATAGTATGATCGATCTTAATTATCACTTTAGCAGTATGGTTTCTCGTATTGATTGTTGATTCATTTACAAGAAGTTATGGGAATATAGAGCCGTTTGGGAGTCAAGCGGCTAGACCAATTGAAGGTGCCTTTATTTATGCCCAACTATCTGGATATTTCAGTTGTTTCTGGATAGGAATTCTTGTGCTACCGAGAGAAAAGTAACAACATGGAAAAGATTAGGAAACCACCGATTGATCAAGAATATGTGACACTGATTAGTTATGTAATGCTGTATGTCTAGTTTGAATTGAAAGTGGATACAAATGAATTAAGATTCTTATCTATATTTGCTTCATGTCAACTCATGTTTCTATGGGCTATTGAGGAGACGCCATCTTCCTGTTCGATATTCTATCCTTGTAACTGCTTTTTCTCCCCTAGAAAATCATGTCATAGAGTCATATAAGGCAACATATATACGGGCAAGATACACATACTAGTG
Source organism: Eucalyptus polyanthemos subsp. polyanthemos (assembly GCA_017140185.1). Lineage (NCBI taxonomy): Eukaryota > Viridiplantae > Streptophyta > Magnoliopsida > Myrtales > Myrtaceae > Eucalyptus > Eucalyptus polyanthemos. The sequence continues at coordinate 17,429,419 of CM029460.1, read as the reverse complement.
CTTATGCGCCGAGTAGTCTTGACTGTCGTAGAGAATCTAATTTTGGACATATGCTTATTCCAAAATCTAGTTTGGGGAAGCTAGTAAAGACCAAGAAGATAAATATGAAAGTCAACAAGGAATTGTAATGATCAAACAAAAGACAATATCAAGGGGATAGCTTGTTATCCAATTTTTCCGATTCGTTAGTTCGATCTATGATTTATGAAATGTTACGTTTGGTGGCACCCTAGCCATTGAAAATAAATATAAAGAAATACAAAAGAGCAAGGCAGAATTTGGATCGAAATGTGTTAATTAACACGCTATCAAGAAGGTACATATGTTCGACATCTTCAAACCATAGAAGGGATGGAAAATTCACCTTTATATTTAACTAATGTTCTGAATGAGTCATTTGCACCCAAAAAAAAAAAAAAATTCTACTCAGTCGACAACATACTTCTAGAATCATAATTTCCAACAATCCACATCATAAGACTTTGGCTATGTATACACCAATCTATAGGTTTTTTTTCCATTTCTTAGATCGACTCTTTATTCAATGGAACCCAAGTGTCATTTTAGATGTGTCTATTGCATCAATTGTGGCATCCTAGAATTTCATAAAAATCCCTGAATATGCCATGAACCATGGATAGGCAATGGAAATACCGACATTGTACTTTGTAGCCTTCTAATCCATGATTTGCGATGAGATGTATGGCCAAGTCTTTAATGGATGAATTTTGGAAAGGAAGTTTTATCTTTGGCTATATGTATGATAAATGGGAACTTATAAATTTATAATTTCAAGTATATAGTTATCTTAATTTACAATTTAGTGCTTTAATTAAATAGGGATTTAATTAGTTTTTAAAAGGGTTAATCTTAGGTTAATTAAACTTGGGTCTTAGGCCCAAGAGGGATGGGCCTAAGATGGGCCAAGCTTGTTGCATGCCCTCCCCCACTTGTCCTTTGAAGTGTGCCAAGTGTCCTTCATGCATGCCTAATCATAGCTAATGATTGAGGGGAAGAAATTAGGGGATGATGAGGCCAGCTTAAGCGAGAAAGAGAGGGAGAGAGAGGGCTTCATTTGAAGGGAGAGAGAGAGAAAGAGAGTTACCGATAGAAAGAGAGAAAGAGATAAATTGAGAGAGAAAGGGAGAGTGAGAGTGCGAAGAAGAAGAAGGAAGCCGCTCATCCGTCGCTCGTCTTCGCCATGTCTAGTCGCCGTGTGCTCATGTTTGCTCAGTTTGGAGGCAAGTTGGGATCCTTAAATCTGCTCTTGCATGTTGTGTCTAGTATGTGTGCTTGAATGGTGATAGAATTCGGATGTTTAGGGTGTTAAAAGTTGAAGTTTTAAGAGAGATGTTTGAGACTAGTAAACTGTTCTTGAGAAAACACTTCGATCTTGGATGCTCTATTGGCTTGCATGTGTTGATTGAGTTGAATTTTGGCCATAACTTATATATGAAAGTTGTTAAGGACTTCTTGAAATATAACATACTCGAATTTTGGACAAAACGAACAAGCATAAGTGGGTGAAATTCTTATTTTTCGGAGAGACTGAATCTGGAGATTTCGGTAACTACCTTTGATGAATGCATGGTCTGTAAGCCTACCTTTTTGTCAAAATTTCCCTTTGATTTCTTAACAAAAAATGTAAAGGACATCCTGAGGTTTAACATATAAAAAATATAGAGAAAACTAACAAGAATAGATAGGTGAAATTGTAGTTTTTCGGAAGTAGTCAGATCTGGAAACTTTGGTATTGAAACAGAAGCTTTAACCCTCTATATTAAATCATCTAGAACGAATTTGACTATGATTTCTTCATGAAAAAACATACCTTAGGATATTTACTACAACATAGTCGAATTTCATGAATTTTGAAGGTCTTTAGGGTATTAAATCGGAAATATTTCAAAATCTGTGTAATCTGATGCGTTCGGGTTTAGCCAGTTTCAATGCATGGGTCATATCATTTTTTATGAAGCTCTTTCAGCAAAGCGTTCTTCACGAAATATCTTTCTTTATGTCTTCTCTGCAACATCTTTAAATTTCATAACTTTTGAAGTTCATTTGCCTATTTAACCAAAAATGTTTCAAAAACTGTGCAAGATAGAATAGAAATGCTGTGATGCGTGATCTATATCAAATTGTATGAGGGCCTTTTGGTACAGTGTCCTGTATGAAATATCTGCCATTATGTCTTGACTATCACATGTTTGAATTTCATAATTTTTAAAGGCCATTTAGGTATTTAATGGAAATATTTTCTGAAACTGGGCAAGCTAGATTGTGAGAATTTCAAATGCTAAAATTTATGATTATTCTGTTTTGGATGAGCCTATTAATTATATTGATTGAGGTGATTGAATCTTGCTGAGCATGTGATAATATTTGGCATTGCATATAGAATCAAATGTTGAATTTGACTTTGTTGCCATTACATCATGTGCCATGTTGATTGTGAGACATAAATTGGTGAATATGAATTACAATGAATGAGAAAATTGTTGGAAGAGGGCCGATAATGCCCTGGGAGTGTCAAGATGCCCAGGATGGGGGGCGCCGGAAGCCTCGGAGGTTTGTGCCCGGGGAATGCCTCGTGATGCTAGTTGGGATGTGAGATGCTCGAAATGTGGGGGTGTCGAATGCCTGGTGGTGTGTGCCGGAGGTTTCTCGTGATGCCAGGTTGGGGTGCAATTGATAGAATGTGGGATGCATGACATATGCATGGCTTCAAGGTAAGTTATGCTTGGATGCATGAATGATATGTACTATGCTATGATTTTTATGATTGTATTGTGTGATGCATTGAGTAGTTTATTAGATCCTTTACCTGCTGAGTGATTGTACTCACCCCTTCGGTGACCAACATTTCAGATTAGAAAGATGCCGCTCCCTCCGGTCACGCGGGATACCTTCTATGGCCTCCCATATGATGTGGAGGTAGAGTGTTCGGAGATTGACTGCGTTACCATCCTTGATCTGATGTTTGTGCGAGTCCGCGTGCTGGTCATGTATGATGTGGGCTTGGCTAGGGGCCTAGTCATTCAAGAGTTTTTGTCGGTCCACGTCTGTCGAGATGGAGTGTTTAGGGGGATGTAGCCGTCACCACCGCCCGACGCGCCAGGGTGGGTGTGATGGCCGCATGAGGAGTAGAGAGCTAACATTTCTTTTTTAGGGTAGCCGACGCTGGTAGATGGAGGATGACATGTGATCGAATATAGCGGTCAAGATATCTTTTGGGTTGTGGCCAAGTGTAGTTAAAAATCTTGGCTTTTCTTTTTGGTTGTACCGACCCAAAAGTCCATCATGAAAATATGTAAATAAAAGTGGCTCGGCTTTATCTTTTCATATGGTGCGTAGTTGGTGTGCATTGCATTATGGTTATTGGAGGGACATATGGTGAGATTCAATTACGCTTCCACTAATAAGTTGCACTAAGACTATTTTCAAAAAAAAAAAAAAACCTATGAACTACGATGCTTCTACTAAGAGATGTAACTAGTGTTCATTAGGTATATCGATAGGTACCTGTGGCGACCTTAGGTGTTTCGGGGTGCCACATCAATGGCCAAAGCAATATGGAAAGTGCAATGATTGAATTGTTTATTACTGCCTGTGAAAGCTTTTCCACTAAAACAAACTCTATCAAAAAGGAGAAAAAAAAAAGAGAAAATATGGCACCCTAGACATTCTAAATGTTTTGTACATGGATTGTCCTTCTCGTGATGATTCATACTTTGCTTGCTGAGCCATTATGCCATCAGCATTAAAGCTCAACCTCAGTGGAATTCAAGCAAAGTTTTAGAACCAATAGAGCAATTTATAATTGTATTTATGTGAAGGTTGGATCATGGTCACTAGATGGACATGGTGATTGTTGCTCACGGAATGGTGTGAAGCGTGATGAGGCCACTGGTCACATGATAGGCCTCAACCTTAGCCATAATTGTCTTGTTGGTACTTTAACTTTTAACACTAGCCTTTTTCGCCTACTCCACATTGAAATTGCTCAATCTCGCTTTCAATGACTTCGAATTTCCCTCAATCCTATACGGCATTGGCAATTTTTTCAGGTTACATTACCTTAATCTCTCTGGCTCATATTTTTCAAGGAAAGTCCCATCAGATATCTCATGGCTCACGAGATTGATTTCTCTTGATTTGTCTAGTGGGTGGGATCTTGAGATGCCCAATGTGGACAACTTTGTTTAAAACTTAACTTTGCTTAAAGAACTTGATCTCTCTTCTGTAAGCATGCCACGATCATTCTCTCATGTGCTTGCAAACTTCTCCTACTCTTTGAAGTCGCTTAAACTTGCATTTTCTCTTTCATATGCTGAATTTCCGGTAAGAATTTTTCAATTACCAAACCTAGAAGTCCTCGATATCAATGGCAATGATAACCTTCCTGGTTTTATTCCATAACAACATTGGGGTAATTGCTTGAAATCATTGTTTCTTTAGGGCACGAATTTTTCAAGAGAAATACCTATTTGGATTAGCATTTTCTTGAATGAATTATCAATTTAGGATTGCTATTTTTCGGGTTCACTTCCCATTTCACTGAATAATCTTTCTTAGCTTGCTTATCTAGATATATCATTTAATAAAGTTCATGTTCAAATCCCCGCTTCCTTTGCTAATCTTACCCAATTGTCATATCTAGATCTCTCTTTCAATAATTTCACGAGGGATATTTGGCATAGGCTTGTCAACTTGTCAAAACTCACCAATCCGTACCCTTTTAGTAATAGTTCCATTATGCATAGTTCTTTAACAACAAAAAAAGGGTTTAGATTAAATTAGTAGCCAAACTAACCATCCTTCTTTCTTTACATTTGGCAAATGTTTGGCTAAGTGGTCCAATTCCATCTTCAATTCAGAATACTTATGCAGTTGGTTGAGCTCAACCTTTATTTCACAATTTGCAAGGTGAAATCCCAAAGTCATTATGAGAACTCAAGAATCTCAAACACCTGGATCATAGTGGGAATAATTTGAGTAAAACCGTGGATTTACACAAACTCAAGAACTTGCGGACATTATTTTTGGATTAAAACAACATATTTTTTGTCAGCAAAACCGAGATGAATGCCACTCTTCCAAAACTTTTCTAGTTAACTTTAGAGTCATGCAATTTACATGACTTCCCCAAGGCTTTAGGCTACCTATGTGGATTAAAGTGGGTAGATTTGTCCAACAATAAAATCAAAGGGAGCATTCCTAATTGGATGGGCAATGGTAGCAAAGAATCCTTGTGGCATGGGGATCTTTCTTACAATTTTCTAATTGGCTTAGGGAACAATCTAATCAATATGCCACTACCCAAGTTGACCTATCTTGACATTATTTCTAATTTGCTCAAAACATAACTCCTTACTCCACCTCCATCAACAACTTATTACAATATCTCCAACAACATTCTCTTCGGAAAAATTCATTCAATTTGTATACTAAGATCTCTCGTCATTCCTGATTTGGCCAACAATAGTCTAAATGGCACAATTCCTTCATGTCTTGGAAATATTGGTTCTTTGACAATTTTGGATCTTGGGAAAAATAACCTTGAGGGCATGAGTCCTCATGCTTACCCAGAAAGTTGTGCATTGAAGATGATTGACCTCATAAAGAATCGACTAAAATGGCCTACCCAAGATCTTTGGTGAATTAGAGTATTTGAACCCTGGTTACAATCAAATTCTCGATGGGTTCCCTTTATAGTTATTCGAATTGACCAAGCTTAAAGCTATTATCTTGAAATCTAAAAAGTTCCATGGTCTAATTGCAACGTGTCGAAGCCAGTTTTACTTCAACAATTTGCATTATGGACCTTTTCAATAATAGTTTCAATAGTAAACTTCATTCTAAGTTGTTGCAGAGTTTCCGTGTCATGGAACTAATTGTTCTGAAAATCATTTGGAATATATGTACTAATGAAGAGATCCCTACGTCTTCATCTAGATTTGCCGAATATATCTATTATGGAATGAAATTGATGAATGAAGGCATGGATGTGGAATACTTGAAGGTTTCACATGTACTTGTTCACTGAGGAAAGTTCTCTCGACAAAATCCTTCACCGAAGAGGCAGAGCTTTGGTTTTATTGTTTACAACGGGTCTTGTGTCGCTCTAGAAAGGAAGCAACCAATCTAAACTATCGATAAAAGTAAAGTGCAAAATAGGAGAAAAGTAAAGATACAATTGAATGAAAAAGTGCGATAAAGGAAAGTTAACAATTGAAAACTTGAATGACCGATTGTCGATTTGGCCAAATATCCCTACGTTGATGCCTCTTCGGCTATTTATAGTGGCAACCCACAGGTAATTGCCTTTTAGTAGTTAAAATTTCGATATCTACAATGTTCTGGAAGCTTCAGCTCCCTATCAATAACTGTCCTACCTTGCCGATATTTCCACTGATACTGACTCCCGTAACTAGTTTTATTCTTATCTCGTCAGTTTTGGCAAGGCCCTTGTCACATGGTTCGAGACCGCAATTTGTCAAACTATTGGCATTTTGGCCCGCTCTCTATGAATTCCCATGTACTAGGCTTGTTTTACTCTCTCTGGCTTCTAAAACTCAGTAAGCTAATTTGAGCGCCAACAAATGCTCGCTTTAAAATAATTGAATGATATTTTAATTCTTTTAACCATGTTAATGATTACATTGACCAGTGTTATCACCTTGTGCCTCGTGCATTGTCACTTTAGCTTCCCTTCTTTTGTATGCAATCTTGTGCTTTTTAGGGTTTTCAAACCTGCATCCTTTTTGAATATTTCACCCCATTTTCTTGTGTAACTATGCAACTCTTGACTTTCCCTTGTCACGTTTGACACCATTGAAGTCCACTTTCAAGATCAAATTTTTCTAATCTTTTCTCTATCATTTTCAGCCTTCCCTTCCCCTTCTAGTCCTACCATGTCTCGATCATATGATCCCGACACTTTGTTGCTTGTTTCAGAAAAATCTAGTCGTAGAAACATGCAAACAATGTTCTCTTGTCATCTTAAAGCTCTATAGAGGAAGCAACCGATGAGATCATCCTCAGCCTCTATTTGCGGGCACCAATTCCTTCTCCCTCTATTGCTAAGTGTTTCCCTCGGAATGTGGAAGTAGGAGATGTGGTGCAAGGCTCGAATTGACAAGGCTTTGGAGTTCTGTACCTTTGATTGGAAAATCAATTACAAGCTTTTAGGTAGCCTTGCTTGCTTTTGGTCACCATCTTTTAATCGTTTCTTCTTCAGGTCAAGCCCTATGTCAAAACTTTGCTCGACATGTTCGCAATTATTGGATTGAGTCTAGATAGTGATGATACTAGATCTATTAATCCTTCAGCTTGTGACTTCTAGGAAAAAGGTACGGACCTTTCCAATATCGGCTTCCAAAAAGCCTACGCTTGTTAGATAGGAGATGTTGAGGATGATGAGCACATTGCCTTTTTGCTATACTAGCTATCTAAGTTCGTTTTTTGTCACCCCTCCATTCAAGTAGCTTAGGATCTCAAAGGTTAAGCTTTTTTCCTTTCCCGAGGTAAGCATATAGCCATGGACCGTCTTGCTATCGGTGCCCTTTATCATAGCCTTGGTTTTTCATCGATTGCTATATGTGTTCCTACCTCTGGGGTTTTTCATGATCCTTTATGGATCCTCCAAGCATGGGTCAAGTTGTATTTTCTGTCCCTTTTTTCAAATGCTAAAGTCCCTCTTCCATAAGGTCCAAATCCGAACCGTTCTATCATGAGAGTAAAGAAGTGCGGCTATTGAGCTTCCGCCTTCGTCCTTCTCTTGAAAGGTCTTTGTCTTTCTAGCATTTCCTCCATTGGTTCTACCATCACTCTCTAAACACTGATGATTTCTGCCCACTTTCAAGCCCATATTTTATCTCTATCTTTGATTTTGGCCGGGCCAAGGACAACCAAAACTTTTGGCGTTATGATTTAGTTACGTCCGACTTGACATTGAGGCTGCCACTAAAAGGAAAATTGAAGTCAGGTGTGGAATTTTTTTTTTTTTTTTGTTCGAAGACGAAAATATATTATAAACGTAGAGTTGAAGATACATTTAAGGGCATACCACAATACAAAAGATCTTGTAAAAAGGAAGGAGGATGTTGCACCCAATTTGAGGAAAGCAAAGAAGCCCGATGGGCCTTAGCCACCCAGTCCGCCACAAAATTCACAGCCCTATTACAGTGAACGATGGTGAGATTAGGGCACTGAAGCTGCATATCCCTTATCTCTTGAAAGACACCTCTATGCTCCCACGACGTCAAGGCTGGATCGTAGAGGGTGTCTACAAGGGTTGAGCAGTCAGATTCCACTTGAAGATGATCCGATCCTCGCCCTCGATGAAGCAAGAAGTGCAAGGTGTGACTTAGTCTGAGCACCTCAGCCTGCAAAGCCGAAGATGCAGACATTGTTCGCGCAAAACCATCAATCAATACACCAGAGGAATCGTGGCACACACAAGCGACCGATGCATCATGACACTGAGATAGGTAAGCCGCATCAATATTAACTTTGATAGAGTTGTTAGCTGGTGGATACCATTGCTGATGCGAATCATGTAGAGGTCAGAAATATAGTGAAGTCACATTTCCTATTCTTTCCCCGGACCCCGCTACTAATAAAGATGTTCACTTCTTAAAATATCCCATATATGTAGGCAGGAACAGAGGAAGGGATCAGATTTATCCTGATGGGAGCAAGAGTAACAATACAGTTTATAATGCTACAGCGGCTGGTGTAGTAAGTAAAATCATACGAAAAGAAAAAGGGGGTACAAAATAACCATATCGTGAAATATCGATTGCTTGTTGAACCCTGTGAATTGCGTGAAAGTAGGATACTCTAAATTCGGGGATCCAAGAGTTTTATAAAATGTTCTTGGTGGAAAAAAATGTGAATGAAAGATCCCACGGAATTGAATTAGGTCCATGAATCTAAGAAATGGTGAGAATTCTTGATCTCTCTCAATATCTCTCTCAATTCGAAAATCCAGGATTTGAATTGATGTCCTTTCATTGATTTCTCCTAAATTGCATTGATTTCTCCTAAAGATTTTATTTCAATTGGAATTTGGTTATTCACCATGTACGAGGATCCCCGCTAAGCATCCATGGCTGAATGGTTAAAGCGCCCAACTCATAATTGGTGAATTCGTAGGTTCAATTCCTACTGGATGCACGCCAATGGGACCCTACAATAAGTCTATTGGAATTGGCTTTGTATCAATGGAATCTGATCATCCATACATAATGAATTGATGTGGTATATTCATATCATAACATATAAATAAACAGTAAGAACTCCAATTCTTATTGAGACTCAAACTCATAGGGAAGAAAATCGATTTATGGATGGAATCAAATATGCAATATTTACAGACAAAAGTATTCGGTTATTGGGGAAAAATCAATATACTTTTAATGTCAAATCAGGATCAACTAGGACAGAAATAAAGCATTGGGTCGAACTCTTCTTTGGTGTCAAGGTAAAAGCTATGAATAGTCATCGACTCCCGGGAAATGGTAGAAGAATGGGACCTATTCTAGGACATACAATGCATTACAGACCTATGATCATTACGCTTCAACCAGGTTATTATATTCCACCTCTTAGAAAGAAAAGAACTTAAATCAAAATACTTAATATTAATAACATGGTGATACATTTATACAAAACTTCTACCTCGAGCACACATAATGGAGCCGTAGACAGTCAAGTGAAATCCAATACACGAAATAATTTGATCTATGGACAGCATCGTTGTAGTAAAGGTCGTAATGCCGGAGGAATCATTACCGCGGGGGCATAGAGGGGAGGTCATAAGCGTCTATACCGTAAAATCGATTTTCGACGGAATGAAAAAGACATATATGGTAGAATCGTAAGCATAGAATACGACCTAATCGAAATGCATCCATTTGTCTCATACACTATGGGGATGGTGAGAAGAGATATATTTTACATCCCAGAGGGGCTATAATTGGAGATACCATTGTTTCTGGTACATAAGTTTCTATAAAAATGGGAATGCCCTACCTTTGAGTGCGGTTTGAACTATTGATTTATGTAATTGGAAGTAACCAATTATGTTTACGATGAAACCTAGAAATCGATCACGATCCAATTTGAGTACCTCTACGGGATAGACCTCAATAGAAAACGAAGAGTAACGGCAGCAAGTGATTGAGTTCGTAGTTCCTCATATAAAATTATTGACTCTAGAGATATAGTAATATGGAGAAGACAAAATTGTTTCAAGCACCGACAAAACCAGAAGACCCCTTGTTTCAAAGAGAGGAGGACGGGTTATTCACATTTCATTTGATGGTTAGAGGCAAATTGAAAGCTAAGCGGTGGTAATTCGAAAGATTCCTCGGGGAAAAATAGAGATGTCTCCTACGTTACCCGTAATATGTGGAAGTATCGACGTAATTTCATAGAGTCATTTGGTCTGAATGCTACATGAAGAACATAAGCCGATGACGGAACGGGAAGACCTAGGATGTAGAAGATCATAACATGAGTGATTTGGCAGATTTGGATTCCTATATATCCACTCATTGAGTACTTCATTATATGATATATATATATATCCATCTATATAGATATCATCATTTACATCCATATATATATATAAGATCCATTTATATAGATATCATCATTTACATCCAGAAAGCCGTATGCTTTGGAAGAAGCTTATACAGTTTGGGAAGGGGTTTTGATTGACCAAAAAGAAGAATCTACTTCAATTGATATGCCCTTAGGCACGGCCATACATAACATAGAAATCACACTTGGGAATGGTGGACAATTAGCTATAGCAGCGGGTGCTGTAGCGAAACTGATTGCAAAAGAGGTGCCCGCCCGTAACGTAACCCAGCAAATAAAGCACATTCCATAAACGGATTGGGGACTTACCCATTCAGTGACTTTGGCACTGGATGTTCCCAAAATGGGTACTATCGCATCGGGTGAATTCAATACTAGACGCCTGTTGGCATTCCAGCCTTCTTCTCCTTTCAGGGCCTATCCGAAAGAGAATACAGTACTTCTTGGTCGTGAATATCTGAATAGTACAAACCGTTCTGTGGATATCTTTGCTTTGGAACAAAACAATTAGAATTAGGCTCGGTCATTTGGAATGTGCATTATCTATATAGGGGATCTTCCAATCGAGACGATCCATCGACCTGAGACTTTACTCCCCTCAATATTGCGCTTGGCAACTCAGCCTAACCCAGGGCATTCCTCTTGCGACTCCTTATTTTATGGATTTTCCTTTCGGTGAGAAGCACTTTTTTCTTTTTTTTAGGTGACCAAAACATTTGATCCCTTTGTTTGTAGCCGCACAATCACCAGCAAAATACTTCGTCACTTACAATCAAATCGTTTGTCCCAGCCCCTAGTGTTCTCAAAAGTTTCACTACTTGGTGGAGGATCTATCGAGATTCCATTTTCACTGAACATTTTGACACCATCTTTAGCAAGGTCATCTCTAAAACTCACTCTACCAATGTTGTCAAACCTTCATCTAGTCTTCCTACCTCATCGACTCATTGGGTGCCAAAAAGATAACGAGATTAAAGTATCTTCTTCTCTTGACTTTGTGATATTTTTTAATCTGGCCTTAGTCCGATGTTCCGGTAATTCAAATATACTTGCTTCCACGCAAATATTTGCTCCTCCAACCAGGAGACTCTTCTCAAGGTCTGTCTTGAATGCATAATTTATTCCACCAACATGCCTAACCTCTAGCTCTTCCACTCGCAACATTGTCGATATGGAACTATTACAAGTTCAAGGCTACTCTTGCAGATAGTCCTGCATCTACGATTCCCTTTGTTGGCGAAACTTCAGCATCGGCCCCAGTTGATATCGACAACTTCCCAAATCCCACAAATCTTCCTATGTCGAAGCATGCTTCGTCATCTTCCCATAGAGCAAATGGATCTCCTTCAACACCTAGAGAAATTCCGCTAGAGCCAACCCGTCCTCGAGAGCCTATCTCATATACTACTAGTGAGCATGAGTCCAATGTACCTCAAGGAGAACCAGCCTCTTCACCAGTCCAGGAAAACTTGGAAGTAAATATCCCACTTGCTCTAGATCCCTCCCTAGAAAGAGGAAGTAGTTCCACTGCTACTCCTATCACATCTATTGCTGCCTTGGGTTCTTTCCAAGAGCTGCCAATTGCTTTCACTTCCGATGCTGGGGAAGAAAGAGACTCTACTTTATCTTCGGTTCAAGACTATGTTTTTTCATGATCAGCTCCAGTTACTTTGGAAGCTAATTTTTCCCTAGTCGTTACTTCAACTACAGTTTCGCCCTCATCTATTACCATGCTGCTATCCAATGAATTGGAGTATAGTGCCCCCGCTGGTATAATTTTGCTCTAATTTAGCCTTTAATATGTTCACTATGTCACTTCTGACTTCTGTTTTGTTAGATTATGTAATCGTGAACCTGTTCCTACGATCATTGAATCAACAACCCAACTTGACCCGAGGAAAGTGATAGATTTATGAGGTGGGCTTAAGGCCCGTCCGCCCATGTTGGGCCTAAAAGCCCGGCCCACAGGATTGGGGCTCATGGATAAAGGGGTATGTTTGTATTTTAGAGGATACATATATAAAGGAAGAGAGAGAGAGGGAGTACGCACCTTTTGGCATAAACGCACGTACATTTCCTCTCCCTCTCTCCCTCCAAAAAGTAAGACAAATGCTTAAGGCGTCCCGTCTTCCCTTCAAGGCAAATTGGCATCATCGGATCAAAATTTCTTCCTCGATCTTCGGCATTGGTGTTTAATCTGTGGCTAACAAGGTACGCTCGAATCCGTGTTGTGCTTTACGATCGGTGATACGTGATTTTTCCGGGCTTCGCTTCCGCATTGATTTAGGGGTTCGATTCAGTATCGAATCCGGTTTTCGGGGATCCGTTATTCCCAACATTGGTATCAGAGCACTAGTTCATGTTTTCCCGATCAATTTGATGTTTTTTGATTGATTTTTCGCAAAAACCATTCGGCCGTACGGATCGGGGCGAGAAATCCCGACACCCGAGCGTTGTTCGGCCATTTTTCTGAGTTTTTGTAAGTCAAAATTGTTTTCTGAATACATGGGGAGAAAGGCGATGTCGAGACGAGTCCGGCGACATGTCGCACGCCACCGTACGACGCCGCACGCGCCCGAAGCGCTGGCAATGGCCAGCGCATGCGCCACACGCGCCGGTGATGAACCAGCACGTGCGCGTCGGCGATCGACGAAACACGCGCTGGTCGGCGAACCGACGCGTGCTGACGTCACGCGATGACGTCATTGTGACGTCATCCCACGGTCGATAACCGCCGGGATGATGTCAGCGTCGACGACAGTTGGCCGGCCAATCACCGGCCGACGACCCGACCCGACGGCGACCGACCCGACCCGATCAGCCTGGCGTATGCTGCGCACGTGCGGCTGACGCTTAGCACGCTCACGCGCGAGGCATGTGCCGGCTGACGTCTGCGTGACGTCGGCCCGGCGCCGCGTGCACGTCGTGCGGTTGGTTCGTTTGTCGACCGGCATGGCCGGCCCGACCGGTCCATCCGGTCCGCCGACCCGCACGCCCGTTGACCCGGCCCGTTGACCGTTGACCGACCGTTGACCCGTTGACCGTTGACTTTGACCGTTGACCCGAAAAACACAAAAACAAAAAAAAACAATAAAAGGAATTTGTTTCTTTTTCAGTCATGCCTATGTGGGTTATAAGTAATCCATTTTTAATTCTGCATTTGTTGCGTGAATTTTAGAAAATTATGTATTTTCCCTTATATTTATTATGAATTATAAGTGATCCATTTTTAGTTATGCGTTTGTTACAAGAACTGTGATGCATTATGCAAGGATACCTGCAATCCCGAGAACGGACGAGGGAAATGCAAGACTTAAAAGGCTGATGTCAGAATTAGCTAATTATCGGTGGCATGATGGTGATTTAGTATCACATGTGGTCAGGGTCAATCAGATGATACAGGAAATCATCTGGAATTGTTATCTTATGCCGGATTTTGAGAAGGTGCCGGCTTTGATGAATACTCTTCCACCTGAATCGCAAACAGTGTTGGATCGGCTATGGGAGGTCAACGTGGTCCCGGGTTATAGGAGGCTGGTGGAAGCTTTTGTAAGAGAGCACTATAGGATTGAGTTGGCCAAAACTTCAACCCTTAGATTGAGCGCCACATGGCGCCGAGTGAATGCGCCTTGGAGGCGACATGAAAGCTCTTCAAAAGTTTTTCCATGGTTGGCAAATGTGCCTACAAATTTCTCAGATATTATGGCTGATAGATTAGAAGGGACATTCCCTATTTATTTCTTTGATTAATTATGTAATGTATACTACCTGATTGTTGTTGATGTAACAACTGATATGTTAGTCGTATCATGTGAAAGCATTGTTATTTTATTGGATATTAGATTTTATTTGCTTGTTATTGCTGGTTGCTGTGGGTAATTAGCTATGGGTAATAATAGAAGTTTTTGTAACTTCATAGAATTGATTTTGCATATGACAATCATATTAATGATAGTTTTAAGTTAGGATTTTTGGAAGATGATTGGAAACATAGTGACATTTTGATTCTGAAGCCTTACTTGAAATTATTCATTAATATGATGGGTCTATGCAAATAGGGATGCATAAATGATAGGCATTACTTATTCGTGCATGTATGTCTGATGTGTTCAGAACGATCGTTCAGCAACTAAGAATATAATTGCTGATATGAACGACAACAATTGTGAAATATTGAATAAGAAGATTCAATATGTGCTGGAAAAGCAAGAAGCACTAGAAGCTCTTGACCATGTTATGGAAGATCTTGAGGATGCCATGCGCCACCTTGAGCTAGTAGAGGACCGCCTAACGGTATTTGAGCCGAAAATAGACATTTGCTATGATGGTTCTAGCTTAGAAAGGGCTTTGTGCTCTAAGCGCAAGCGTATTGATTCGTTCAATATGTGGGAATGCAAATGATCAAGTCCTTATTGTAAGAAATCAAGAGTTAAACAACAAGAGAGAGGAAAATGTCCTCAAGTGAAGAAAATGTCAAGGGTGATATGTTACAATTGTGGCAAGAGAGGTCACTATGCTCGCAATTGTTGTGAGCTGAAAAAGGTATACACGTCTTGTACATTTGAGAACTTTGCTTATGTGTCAAGTTCTGCATTATAGGCTGAATCCAATCTTTTGTGGAATGTAGATTCAGGAGCGACAGACCATGTAGCAAAGGATAGAGGATCCTTCGTGGAATTCCGACGATACCAACTGGAACTAAGTGGATCTATATTGGAAATAACTCAAGAGCTGAAGTTAAAGGGATTGGCACCTGCCAATTGAACATGCATGGTGGACGCATCTTGATGTTCTATATGCTTTGGAGATTTGTCGAAATTTAAGTGTCTATTTTGGTGTTGGTCAAGCTTGGTTTTTATATGAACTTCCATAATAGAGGTGTAGATTTGTATTTGGGTACAAACTACTATGGTTGTGATTATTTTCTGGATGGTTTTATTGTACTAAATATTGACTGTGATGATGTTAATATGTTATTCCCTTATTTCACGTCTTCTACCTTATATGATAATGATGTGAATATGGTGGCATGCTAGACTTGGTCATATGGGCCAACAACATATGAATAGACTAGCCAAAGAGGGCTTGTTGGGCAATATTGAAAAAGTCGATTTGTCCATATGTGAGCATTGCCTAGTAGGAAAAATGACAAGGAAACCATTTGGAAAAGGTAAAAGAGCTGAATTTCCTCTGCATTTAATCTATTTGGGCGTCTGTGGTTCAATGAATGTGAGAGGAAGGCAATGGGCTATTTATTTCATCACTTTTTATAGATGATTATACTCGAGTCGGATATGTCTATTTGATTTCTCATGAATCTGAAGCATAAGTTGTTTCAGAAGGTATATGAACCTAGCAGAAAATCAATTAGACAAGAAAATAAAGGTATTTAGATCCGATCGAGATTGAGAATATTTATCTGATAAGTTCATAAAATTATTTGATGAAAAAGGAATAGAAAGATAGTTGTCTATTCCATATACTCCTCAACAAAATGGTGTTGCGGAGAGAAGAAATAGAACCCTACTGGAATGGTTAGGTCCATGATGGCGCATGCTAACTTACCTATCACTTTTTGGAGTGATGTGTTGTTAACTGCTGCCTATATACTTAACCGGGTGCCTTCCAAATCAGTTATTTCCACTTCATATGAGTTATGGACAGTTAGAAAACCGGACTTAAGTTTTCTTAAGCCATGGGGTTGTGCTGCCTATACTCATGAGTCCTCTCACAATTTTGGGAAATTGGTTCCCAAAGGAAAGAAGAGTATTTTAATGAGATACTCCGAACACTCAAAAGGGTATGTGTTCATAGGTGAGCAGGGAAGTGGGAGTATAACTGAATTTGAATCATGGGATGTCACATTCTTAGTGGATGAATTTCCTAAGAGGGGCGAAATAAGGGAAAATAACTCCCTATTTGAAACCTTGGATTAAGATAATGATGTCAGTGGAGTTTGTCCAAGTGAGAGTAATATGAGATGTAATGAATTGAATTCAACTCATTCTCAATTGCAACCACCTGATGTAATGACATCATCATTACCTAATCCAAGTGGGAGCATGATGGGGAATGATGTGCTAAGTGTACAATCTCTCATACGGTGAACAAGTCGCCAAAGTATTCCCCGTCAACGTTTTGGCATTGAAGGGGAAACTTTTATAATTGCTCCACGAGATAAGGATGAGCCAAGAAATATTAATGAGGCTCTAAAATGCCCTAGTAAGGAAAAATGGATTTACGTAATGAAAGAGGAAATGGAGTCAATGAAATCAAACCAAGTCTGGGAACTGGTTGATCTTCCAAAATGACACAAAGCTATTGGGAACAAGTGGGTTCTCAAAATAAAGCGGAAGGCTGATGGCTCGATAGAAAGGCATAAGGCTCGCCTTGTGGCGAAGGGGTATAATCAACATGAAGGAATTAATTATGAAGATACATTTTCTCCTGTAGTGAGATTTACATTAATTCGCATTATTCTAGCAATAATGGTTAATATGGATCTTGAGTTACATCGGATGGATGTAAAAAATGCTTTCCTTAATAGAGAATTAGAGGAAGAAACATGTATGGAACAACCTGCTGGTTTCATAGTGAAAGGCCAAGAAGAAAAGGTATGTCGACTTTTGAGGTCGATATATGGCCGTAAGCAGTCGTCAAGACAATGATATATACGTTTTCATAATGCCATAATGTCATATGACTTTACAATGATAGATGATAATCATTGTGTATATATCAAAAGATCCAAGGATCAATTTGTGATCATATCATTATATGTTAATGATATACTGATTGCCGGAAGCAATATGGAGTTGGTTAATACTGTCAAGAGATGGTTGTCTTCTAACTTTGAGATGAAGGATATGGGTGAGGCTGCATACATTCTTGGAGTTAAGATTTTGAGAGATCGTTCGAAGAGATCGTTGTCTCTTTCGCAAGAAACATATATAAATAATGTTCTTGAACGATTTTGTATGCAAGACTGTAAACCCATAGACACTCCTATTGCAAAAGGTGAAGGATTGAGCCATAGACTGTGTCTAGGGACTCCACAAAAGAAGGAACAAATGAAACATGTTCCTTATGCTAGTGTTGTTGGGAGCTTGATGTACTCTATGATGTGTACAAGACCTGGCATATGTTTTGCAGTTGGAATAGTGAGTAGATACCAATCCAATCCAAGTCCAGCACAATGGAAAGCCGTTAAAAGAATACTAAGATATCTAAAGGGAACTGCTGATTATACGCTGAGTTATAAAAGAAAGGATCTGCAACTCAAAGGCTATTCTGATGCTGATTGGGGGAGGAGATTTAAATGAAAGGAAATCTACCTCTGGATTTGTTTTCTTACCGAATAATGGCACCATATGTTGGAGCAGTAAGAAACAAAAATGTATAGTCTTGTCCACGATAGAAGTTGAGTTCGTGGTATTATCAGCAGCAGTTTAAGAAGATGTTTGGCTTAAGAGAATTTTTTGGATAATTTAGGTGTTATTGGAAGTGCTGCAGATTAATTGTTGGTTAACTGTGATAGCCAAGCAGCAAAAGCGTATACCAAAGATCCAAAATATCATGGCAAGACTGAACATATAGATACCAAGTATAACTTTTGTCAATGATATGATTGCACGAAAAGATGTGAACTTAGAGTACATACTACGCATAAAATGGTAGCAGATCTTATGACAAAGCCAATACCTAGAGATGTGTTTTGTGGCCATATGAAATCTCTAGGATTGCATAGAGACTGATGTAGTGAATATTGTAATTTCCCTAAGTGTTCACATTTGATGAATTTGTGTTTTCATCATTAATGCCTATGAATCTTTGTTTGATCTTTATGCATTTTAATGCTTAGTGCATTACTTTAAGTTGAGAAGTATGTCGGACAGATATAAGATTAGCCCACTCACATGGGTAATCGCCTCTATTTACTGTGTGATAAATAGAGATGAGACTGTTTTAAAGCTTATTATCTAGGTGATAATCGAGAGCTCAAGCTTAAAATATGTATGTCGCCTTAACTAGGTGTTAAGATGAGGATATAATACTTACTATGTCCGAAAGTAAAATACCCCACATGTTTTACTTTATCTGTTTAAGATGCCAGCTGTGAGTTCTGATGAATTTTGTGAATGAGTAGATACGTGAACTCAAGTTAGACATTGAGTATGTCTGAACTATCATCTATACGGTATAAAAGGTGTAGACATACGCTCCATGGGAAAGGAGTTAATACCGTAATACGTATTTCATACTACGTATGCATGAGACGACCAATAAAAGTGGCAAAAGTTTGATCTCAACTTTTATGTCGTGTGAGACTCTTGAGGAAGAGAGTTCCTCAATTTCTTAGTCCCCTCATGACTCTTACTTATTCTCAAGATTTCTATTTAGTGTTTGCTATCTTAGGATGTTGCCAATGGTCATGAGTGATTCGATCTAATGGGGCATTTCTAGAAAAGCAAGCTGAACTGAAATTGAGAGTTTGAAGGAAAGAGGAAGATCGATTTTGGAGAATCACATTGTAGTTTTGTATTCACCGGTTAACCAATTATGACTGTCTTTGTGATAATCATAATTGTGAATACAATATATATCATTGTTTAAAAGAGATCAAGAGAGATATAAATGTGATCAATCGATCTATGGTACTGCATACTAAATCTACTCGGAGTGTGATGCCCATTATGAGCTGCTATATATTCCTAACAGATGTATGGCAACGAGCTCTCAAAGTATGCTGGTCGCACGGATTATTCACCGGTATGAATGTTGAAGAGAGGAAAAGAGGATTCTATTCGGCCCACCATGTTAAGTGAGAGTCTATGATGGATTTTTCTCTGATGGGGATGAGTAGGGCCCGTCTGCCCATGTTGGTTTTGGACCACCATGTGCGAGTGGGAGATGATGGATTTATGAGGTGGGCTTAAGGCCCGTCCGCCCATGTTGGGCCTAAAAGCCCGGCCCACAGGATTAGGGCTCATGGACGAAGGGGTATGTTTGTATTTTAGAGGGTACATATATAAAGGAGGAGAGAGAGAGGAGTACGCACCTTTTGGCATAAACGCACGTACGTTTCCTCTCCCTCTCTCCCTCCAAAAAGTAAGACAAATGCTTAAGGCGTCCCGTCTTCCCTTCAAGGCAAATTGGCATCATCGGATCAGAATTTCTTCCTCGATCTTCGGCATTAGTGTTTAATCTGTGGCTAACAAGGTATGCTCGAATCCGTGGTGTGCTTTACGATCGGTGATACGTGATTTTCCCGGGCTTCGCTTCCGCATTGATTTAGGGGTTCGATTCAGTATCGAATCCGGTTTTCAGGGATCTGTTATTCCCAACAGAAAGTATTTCTTCCTGCTTCTGACGCCATCAAGAATGCCAAGCAAACTCTTCGCAAAATTACACAGACACCTTCCATTACCCTTTTCAAATTCAGCTCAGAGGAAGTTGCCAAGCTTACCCCAGAAGAATGAATTCAATCCTTCCTGAAGATATCCGGAGAAGGCCTTATCGGGCTTTTTGGTGACCCTCAACTAATGGTACAAGCTAAAGCACTTCTCCAATCATTCTATTATGATCTCGCTTTCGCCAAGCGTCGTGCTTTCTGAATCAGTTGCGACAAATACCTTCCTGTCTTTATTGAGAGCTAGGACACTATCAAGAAGAGTAGCGATTAGCTTTAATCCTTGGCTCTTTCAAAATGTCAAGTCCAGTCATTTATTGAGAAGGCTAAAAAATAGTGGGTCGAGGCAGATCGTCTCATGTAGTCATTTCTAGTTATGATGAAGACCGAGCTTCAACTTAAAAGAAACATTCTAAATCTTGAAGCTTAGCTCACTGAGGAGTGTCACAAGCTTCTATCCCATCAACTAGATATGACTGACACTTGGCGCTTGTTAAGTAGTGGAATTGACAAAGCAGCAAAACAATTTGAGGAATTCGAGAAATCTGTGGCTACTTTGGACTGTCAAAAGATGGTCAAGCCGAAGCTTCTAGCTCAGAATTTGGCTTGTGACAAGGAGTTTCTATCTTTTTGTTCTTTAGTTGAGTGGGAATGCTCTCATCTCTGACTTTATTATGTTTGAATCAATGTAGCATCTCATGGCTTCGCAGTTCTCTTTTGCTCTTGGACATGTATTCCCCATGGTTTGACATGTTGATGGATGTTTTATTTTCCTACGCTTAGGCTTATAATGATGTTTATTCACGTGCTGCTTAGTTTCTTCACCTAGTTCCCCATGACCGATGTGGGACTGCTTCATTCCCTACATTCTTCATGGTTGTATTACCGAATATGTCTGCTGCTTTTGATAGCTTTCCATTTGCTTTCTTTATTTAAAGGAGCACACGCGCGAAGGAAAACAATATATAATGGCCATTTTTCCTCTAGATTTTCTCTCTATCACCATTCATCGTCCACCACCCCCAGTCGCTGTCGGCCATCCCAGGTGCTCGAGCTCATTCGCAGTAGAAATGGAGCACACACCAGGGAACAAAGAAGGCCTAAAACCACCGAGGTTGAATGCATACGAACTCCTATCATCGATTTTCTCTCACTTATAGGTTCCCTTCATTAATTTCAGATCGCTGGTCGATGCTCTTTGCCATTCCCAAATCGTTCGGCTCTATTCAAGTCCGTTTTAAGGTCGAGAAATCCCAAGAGTTTAAGTCCTCCTACGAAGCTTCTTCCCTTGTGCCAACCACCCAAGTCGACGCCTCAGAGAGCTCCATTACCTGTTCGATCGCCATTCGTGGCCAGAGGCTGCATCTCCAAGGTATATACATCATTGCTCTATTTTAGTAAGCTGAATCCGAACGTTGTAATTTAAGCTTGAGTAAAAATTGAGTACAGATTAGGAATAAAATAGTAGTCTGAGCACACTTTAATGTCACTGAAATTGTCTGGATCGGAATTAGTACTTCGATGATGCTTCTATACTTTGTGTTTGAAGCGATCACCAAGTGTTCATGAAAATGCTTGATCGAGGTCATATATTTATTCGAGAGGCTTCTTTTAGAAATTGAATGCATGCACGTTTATCTCATACTCATATCGTGATACCTTCATATGTTTCGCCAATCTTGTTGTTATTGTTGTTGAACCTAAAAGCTCAACAAATCACCATTAACTACAAAGCAACAAGAATAACAACAATAATAATATTTATAGTAAAACTAATAAAATGATAGAATCACAAAAACCAAAAGGGCCAAAGGGCGGTATCATTCAAGAAAAGAAAATTTCATAAGAAATTAACCAACTTTTTAGGCAAAGGTTAATATTGCTATAAAAAAAAGTAAAACATGATAATTCAAAAAAGAAGGAAAGGAAATTTATATACGATAGACATAGTAACATATTTTTGGATTGGTAAATTTCATTAACAATCATTGAGTTTTAATTGATTTCATGTTCAAATTACTGAATCTTCACTTTTTTTTTAATTACCAAGTGTAGTAATTAATTCAGTCATAAACTTTTAAATTTTACCAATATAGTTTAAAACTTGTACATAAAATTTTAATATAGTCCTTATGGCCTATTGGTGCTGAAAATTGCTAACATGACATCTAGTTATCGCTAACTATTTAGCGTGCCACGCTGACATGGAACATTTAATTGCTCCACATCAGTAATTTTCGGCAACAATTGGTTGGAAGGGTGACGCTAGAATTTCGCACAAAAGTTTAGGACTACAGTAGCAAAATTGAAAAATTTAGGATTAAAATGACATCCATACAATAGATTTATAATAGAATTGGTAATTGTGACATCCCGATTTTCCAATTCTATTTTCAATAAATTGAGATGAGCATTTCGTTGGCATGCATATATTTTTTTCCCTGAGTCGGCCACTCATGTGAAAACTAGTCTATCAGGTAAAGCCGTTAAGAGATTCTAATGTATCAAACTCAAGAATTTGATCAGGAAGCAACCTCTCGGCTAAGCTAATCTGGAAGGGTCATTACGGCAAAATTAAAAATCGATTAGAGACCGGAGATAGGTCGACTCGATAGAGGCATGTGATCAGGTGTGGGTGATTCCACCAGATCGCACAATTCTTGTCGATCGACACTGGACCGACTTTTCTATCAATTTGGATGCCCTATGTCCGTATTTAAAACCTTCAGATTACCTCGACAACAGAGAATCGTCAATGTATCAAAGATGTACATTGTGTCTTGAATTGATCAACCACAGGTCAAATGCATAAAAATTTTGAAAAGCTACTCGGTAGATCAGAATGCGTTAATATCGTGCCAGAGTGAAATTAACCGTAAAATTGAAAGCGAATTCAGAAATTGGGAGTCCTGGTGTGTCACAAGACATTTTAGGATCATTAACTTATCTTCAAAAGATTTTTCAAGCAGCCAGAGTTTTTCAGCAGATTAATTAAAGAATGGCTAATTTGACTCAAGAAATTAGTAGGCTTGCCTTTGGTCGTGCTTTTGGGACTTAAGTTGGTTCTATGGACAAGTGAAAATGTGAATTGAAGTGTGGTGACATTGGATTAATTTTATGGACTTCAATTTGGTTCAATTAGAAGAGAATTGAATGAAATTGATACAAGATTTCATGCCACGGTGGAAAATGAAATTTGCAACCATTGGAATAAGTTGTGGGAGATTGGAGATAGTGGAGTGTGACATCATTAAGTGATGTCATGGTTGGGCTAGAGTGCCTAAGATCTTGACAAGTGGAGGGTGGATGTTGGCTCTTAAAAAGGTGGGACTTCCCATCAACCAATCTCCATCATCTTCAAGTTTGGCCCTTGGAATTCAAAATTGGAGGAGGGAGAGAGAGAAACTGATCGGTTGCAGCTAGCTCGACACCGCCCTTCGTCCGCCTCCTTCGCCGCTCGCTGTTCGTCACCGGTGTCATCGTTGTTGCCGCCGTTCGCGCACATCACCCGCGCGCCTACTCGTCAACCAACTCGCCACTCCACTCCATCTTCGTCTGCGCACCAGCAGCGCTGTTTGTCGCTGCTCTAGGTCGGCAGAAGCAGCTCATCGTCGACCAAGGCTACCAGAGCCACCGTTGAAGCCAACTCGATGCCAGTGCTGCTTCTTCTTCACCCGCACGCCTAACAAGCTCACTACTCTGCCTCCGTTCGAACTCCTAGCCGTTGTCCTCTGCAGCTGCGCATTCAAACCGTCGATCGTCATCCCACAACTGCTCGCCGTCGCCAGAGGTCCCGCCTTGTCACCGGAGCCACCACCAGTCACTGCCTGAGCTACCACCGCCTCCTTCTGCCCGTTTCATGCGCCACCAGATACCGTGCATCCCCCTTCTAGCCGAGGTCAATAGCTAAAAGTTCTAGCAAGATCCAGTTCTTTAAGGCTTATTTTGGATGCCTTTCGGTCCTCATTTAGTGTTGCTCCGTATAGATCTGTCAACGGCCTCGTCATGCTCTTCGCCAGAGACTCATCAGAAAGCAATTCCGGTGAGTTTAAATCACTAAATCTTGATTAAATGGTTAATGATGCCTTAAGTGTGTTTGGCTTAGGTTGATTGAGATTAGGTTGGTAGATAGATTTAATTAAATGTGTATTAGATTAGGGGTGTGATTTAATTAAAGTATGTTTAATTAGGGTTAAATGGTTGTTTATATTAGAATAACCCGTGATTAGAGATAAATGTTTTACTTTTGATTTAATTAAATATTTCAAAAAATTTATTAATTTAATAATATTACTGTTCGAAATTATTAAATTATTATTATTTAATTAAATTCGGAATAAAATAATTATTTAATAAATTTCAAAAATTATTTCGAGGTCTCATTTTCTCAGAATTTTGTGCCGATCGCTATTGTGTGCTCAGATTTTGAATATGATGATTGGATATTGCAAATTGAATGTTGATTGTGAAAAATATAGATTATTATTTTAATGGAAGCCTTGAGTGAAATGCCAAGTGATTTGGGCTGAGTATGAATTGTTGTGTGGTAATTAAGAGGAATTGTCTTGAGCTATTGAGCTGGATTTGCCCCTATATGGGATGCCCCATACAACGGATGCGGGTTCAGTTGATTGTGGGCCCATGCTCATTCGAGAACGCTGTCGATGTACTGATGAAGCCACGCTCAAAGGTAGGGAGGCGATGCCAAGGAAATCAGATGAGGTAAGTATTCTATGCTGTGTGGCTAGGCCGCTCTTGAGCGTATTTTCTTTCTAATAGGGATTTAGGAGGGGTGAACTTGCTGAGACAATGTCTCACCCCGTTGTAGGAAAAATATTACAAGTCCCTAGATGGCGAAGCGACACACGGGGTATGGGGTCCCGCAGATGATAGATTTTGAGTTTACCTATATCCCTATTCCCGAGACTAGCCTGACACGAGAGTTGGTTGAGTCCGTGGTTTGGGTCGATGAGGGACTACCTGAGTTGGTTCCTCATTGATACAAGGCATGGTTCATCAGCTTCCGTCAAGGGGGTCAGGAGGGTCCATTGCGAGGTTTCGACAGACCTCTTATTGGGACTGGAGAGTGTGCGGCTGCACACCCTATGGACCTGGACACCTCTGATGGTGTTGTGATAGATCCGGAGCCCTCGGTGGCCATGGAGGAGGACCCATCGTCTCTGGAGACTGTGAAGTCAGATGTAGGATCAACGAGCAAGTCCGACTAGTAGTCTTAGGACCGTTCCTTCTTTTGGTAGACCGGTCTTAGTATGTTGGTTTTTTTTTAAATTGATTTTTTTCCTGCTATCCTATCCCGTGAATTTTTGTCAGGTGTTTTATAATACGTTCCACTTGCGCAACAATAAAATAAAAGGGTAGGTGACACTACCTAGGAATGTCGCATTTGCATGACCATGGCGGGTTGTTCACATGTCTCGGGGTTTAGGGTGTAATAGTAATTTTCCCAATGCATTGTTAATTTTCAATTTGCTTTAATTATATTCATAATAAATTCCAACTTTAGTGAGGTTTATTCTCAATCTTACACTTGCTTTTTTTTTTTCTAGTATTAGCTTTGACAAGAATAGGATTTGGTGGCTGATATAAACAACTAAAATACTTAAGAACATTTAACCTATGTTCTTGCATAAAATAGTATATAAAATCGTGCTTATTGGAAGATCAAAGTTTTGTGTAATCTAGTGGGCAGTGGGAGTTTTGGGCGTGGCAAAGTACCTCCATTTCAAAGGATAGAGAAGTATTAAACAATATTTTGGTTGCTAATGATTTAATAATTAAGATTTAGCGCCCGTAATGTGTGACATCCTGAATTTCTCAACCTATTTTCTACTGAATTAATCGGGCTTTTCGTTGACGCGTTTATAGGACTATTTTCAGAACCGATCACTCTTGAGATAACTTGATTGTCTGGATAAGTAATTAAGAAATGTTAGGGCAATAAACTTGAGAATTCGATCAGGAATCGGCTTCTCAACCGTGCTCATCTTTAGAGACCATTGTGGCACAGTTAAAAATTGAGTTAAAACCAGAGATAGGTCTGGTCGACTGAGATGTGTGGCCGATCATGGGTGACTCCACTAAATTAGAAAATTATTGTCGACTGACACTAATATGATTTTACTGTCGTTTTGGTACCCTATGTCCATATTTGAATCCTCGAGATTTTCACGACAATTGAGAGCCGCCATTGAGTCGAATGAGTTCATAGTGATTCGAAGAAAATCAACCACGGGTCATTTTCCTTAAAAAGTTCTGAAAACTACCCGTTAGTCTAAGTCACGCTAAAAACACGCCGAATGAAAATTAACCGCCAATTCAAGTCCGATTTCAGAAATTGAAGTTTCGGCCATGTCACAAAAATTTTAGGAGTGTCGACTCAGTCTCAGGCGAGGGAAGTGGTGGCTGGTGAGGGGACGAGCCGGAGATGAATATGTTAGAGAGGAGAGAGAAGAGAGAGATTCTAAGGCGAGACGTCCAAGTGAGATGAGGAGGGTGTTGACTTCGTGGGCCGGGCCGAACCGGGCCTCCAGGCCCGAACTCGCCTGAATATTTCTGAGATTCTATACTAGGACCAGGTAGTTGGCATGTCATGAAATTATGCTTACCGGGCTCGGTTCGGACCAAAAATTCAATTGGGCCTTACTGCAGACGTCAAACTAGACTACTAAAGTTGACGATTGCCCTGAATCAATTATGAATGTTGCTGGATGTTATTAATTAGGTGGGAAGTGGAACGGTTGTGCGTCAGTTCGGTTGTTCTATAAATTGTCCATAACGCAGTGCCCATGTGAGATTGATTATCTCTATCAAGTTACCGCGCGTTCACAGTTCATTGGCATGGATAATTTCTGAATTTTGAATGTTGGACATTGCTGGAAAATGCAATTTGACTGTGACTTTGAGTGCGTTTGGCTTGGTTTGTTTATACTTTCATCTACCAGTGATAAGGGCTTAACGTATTATTCACCTCAAAAGCCTTGCGAGCGTGTTTAGAGGTCATTTGTCATCATAATCACAGTCAATGCATGCGGAATTTATTGAGGGTGTCCGTTTAGACAAGAAATTTAAGGGCATTGATGGAGATATTTCGAGGTTGAGTTTCATGATTTATGGAAATACATTGAAATGTGATTCATTCCTAAGGCTTTCAGTTAGATTGAATTTTAATTGAATAGGTGAATTAGGGGTTACATGTTTTGACCGTTGCTGGTGGTTTCAGTTTAGGCTTTGATCTTGGAATAGGTTGCGGTGATTTAGTGTATAAGTTGGTAGTTCATGTTGGTGCATAGGCAAAGGATCCATTTCATGTCATTTTAATATTGTTTAGTGTAATTTCCTTTGCATAAATACTTAGGTCTGCAGATGATAGTGGGCGTCTTTAGTTTACTGAGTTTTAGGATGGTAATAAAACAAGAATCCTTTCAGTAAATAGGTCTCTTTCAGTCTCTTTACGATTGTGGCATCTTTAGCTTATGGTGGCTCATGTTCCGAGGCTTAATAATAAGGTCATGTATATTCTTTACTTGACATCTTACAAGATTTATTTTCTCATACTTTACTTTAATTGTCTTTACTTTAGTACTATTTTGCTTTGAAGTATTGATTTCATTATCTTGATTTGGTGAGTTAGAAATCATACAGTAATTTAGATTTGATCACCTACAATGTTCAATTTCATTATCTTCCTTCAATGTAAGCAGTTAGTTTCATCCAACTAATTATGTCTACTCCAAAAAGAATCCCACGAATGGTGGCATTAAAGAAGAATTCCAAGTTGCAATTAGTACGGGCTTGGCAGAGCCTGCCCTAAGCAATGCATCATCTTTTTCAATAGTAACCATTTGTGCTTACTAAATAATTTATCAGCTTTTCTCGAGGAAGGTCACAATAGATGGTATTCCAAGTAACCTGCAATTGCACTTGCTACAATGCTAGTGTCATTATACAATGTGACTGAAGAATAGGAATGGAATTTTCTCACATTGATAATAACTTTGATGTGATAATGGGCGACGGATGTTTAGAAAGGAATAAAAAAATGATGAATACCTATTTACTGAAGATAAAATAATTCCCCCCCCCCCTTTTTGGTAAATAACATAACTACATAAACAAAACAAGTCAAGTCTTATCGTGCGAAGTTTATGGACTCCCAGCAGAGTCTAATACAAAAGTCTTAATAACATCTGGAACTGAGAAATAAATGACAAATGCAGATGTTGTTCCTTTGGAATTAGGGCAAAAAAATGCGTGAAAATGGGTAACTTTATTGGCTAACTTTAATCTAAGGCAATTTCTTATTGCCATATATTTACCACAATGCATTCACCGTTTGTTGGAGCTTCTATAGTTCCTAAGAGATTTATATTCGCTCGTAATTTGTCATAAGCACAAATAATTTGTCGTTATAAACTTGGAGATGATATATAAAATCTAAAAAAATACTTTAATTGATAAATACGACGTATACCGTTAGAAACTTCTTAGTCATCAATTTACAAGATGGGCAAAAGTCTTCTTGTGGGTCTCTCAAGTTTGGTTATTATGTGGAAAAAAATAAGAGATGCCGATTACGAGGACCAACTGTGAAATCATGATTGCATGTGAACGGTCAATCATGGCATGCATGAGAATGCGACCAAATGTATACAATTGTTGATATATGACTATTTTTTTTCCCTTTTGAAAAAAAAAATTCCTATATCTTTGTAACTCTTAACATTGCTTAAATAAATAAAAGTATGAAGCTTAAGCAATATGCTGAAATTGCGCAACATCTACGGTAAAACGTAAATAAATAATATGTTCCTCATATAGTTATCACTTTGTGAGCACCTCAATTTTCTTGTTCATTGTATATTTAGTTATAAGAACCTATGGAAACAATCATCCATTAGGAAGTCCAGAGGCTAGATCGATAGAATATTCTTACTATTTGCACCCAGAATATTTAACTTTGTTGCTTGTTTGTATTAGGCGATATCTCAAGTTAGATTTCACATCAAAATTGAATTTGCCTCTTTGACCTAATTGCAAGTAGGTTCTTTTTTTTTTTTCCTTTTTGTGTGGGGGTCGGAATTGGAATTGAAGAGTTCATAAATGATTACTTTCTTCAACTAGGCCATAAATGACAATGAACCCAATTATGTGAAGATGATAAATCATTTAAAGAAAAGTCTTGAGCTCAATACACAATCATCTTGCCTTTAGTCACCCCTAGCATGTCCTCTCACATAAAATTATGGGATAAATGTATCGAAAATCTTAAAATTTGTCACAAAAATGTAAATAAGTCCTAAAACTTTGAAAAAGTGTGATTAACTCTTAAAACTTCTCACCAAAAAGGCAATCAAGTTCTAAACCTTTCAAAAAGTGTAATCAAGTCCTAAAACTTGTTAAATTAATCAAATCAAGTTGTTCTATTGATTGCGCTTCTTGAAAGTTTTAGGATTCGAATACATCTTTATTTTAAATTTTAGGACTTCATCGCATTTTTTAAAAGTTTTAAGACCCGAATGTATCTTCTCGATAAATTTTAAGATTTGATTACATTTTTAAAAAGTTTCAAGACTCAATTACACTTTTCATGACATGTTTTAGGATGTTTTAGGACTTTAGGGATAAATGCATTGGAAGTCCTAAAACATGTCACGAAAAGTGCAATCGAGTGTTATCATTTTTTTTGTAATTAAAAAAATAAATTGTAAAAGCTATGGCATACGCGCTTTCCTGTCATGCCCCGAACCCCAAGCGCGTACCCATCTCTAGCGTGTGTCCATCTCTATCTTGTTGATAAAATTTTACGACTTCCCAGGACGAGTTACCGACTCTTTCTTTTTATTTCACATGCAGAAGCAAATAATAAATCCCCTGACAGTAATCATCTTAGGATAGAAAAGTAGGACATCAATTCACAAAAGCATGCATTTATAAACACGAGATTCAAGTACAAAACGAGTCTAGTCGACAGCCTACAAAAGGGTCAGCTCTTAAAAGAGGCTGTCCTACGACATACTAATAGGACACATCCGCCAATTCTCCATACTCCTCCTCCTTAGACTTCGGGGCCTTGGTCCTCCACGACCACCTTCTAAGGACCTGCAAATGGTTATTCAATAACCAATGAGACAATGTTTCAAAAAGTCCACGCTCTAAACCCCGATTAGGAGGGTAATGTGCCCAGAGGCATCCTAACCACTCAATCACGCATTTAGTATAGAGGACTTACCTCACCTCAGTCCCACCCTGCAAGTCAGTACAATTTATATCACAGACAGCTATACAGATATGAGCAACAATTAAGCTCCAACAATAGGAACGCCACACTCAATCAATCATGCATTCCTAGTTTTACTCTCAACATATGGTACGACCTACTTTCTATTCAACTGTCCTCTAGCATTGTTAGGCATCATCTCACACCATTGTGCACAGCATTGTCACTACGTCGACGGCATTCCATAAAGGAGCATTGGTCTAGAATCTATTGCGACCGACATCTATTGGTAGGGCATCCATTGGTAGGGCATCCTATATAGAGGTAACGTCCAGTTTAATAACTCAGGACGGGTTTTCTTAACCAACACACAATCACTCAATAATGGCCTAGGGCACCGTGCATTGTACTCAAATATCTCTATTAAAATAGTGAACCTAACATATTTTTTCTTCGTATTAGAAATACTCATGAAAATCGTCATGTGTGGGTACATGGTCAATTGACCCCATAAGACTGATATCCTTTCTTTTCAAAATCCCACCGGTTTATATAGTATATAAAACCATTTTTGGTTTTAGAACTCGACACCAGGACTTTCTAGATAAATATTGAAAATTCACAATTTTTGAAATTAAATGCCAAAAATCCAATCAGAACTCAATTTGTAGAAATTAACACTCAATTACAGAAATTAACCACACCATTGCAATCAGTATGAAATTCCAATCACCAGCTATCCAGGCCTAATTTCTGGAAAAATAATTAATGATTAATTAATTTCGAAATTTAATTAAATAAATCACTTTAATTTCTAAAATACTAACCTAGGCCAAAATTATTAATTAAATACCGATAAGGTCCCGGAAAATTCCCGAACCCTTCTAGACAAATAATACGATTTATTTAGGCCTTAATTAAACCATGCTAACCACCTAACATGCTCAATTAAATAATTAAATTTCTAATTTAATCTAACTAACCACATAATTCCTAATTAAATTAAACTAAACACCCCTTAGACATCATTAGCCTACTAAGAAGATTTTAGTGCATAAACTCACTGGTTAATTGTGGAAACCGGTTTACCGTGATGACGGCGCGACGGCGGCCGAAATCCGAATTTTCGGTGGCGTCGGCGGACTTGGACTGGGCCTAAAACAGGCCCAACAAATCTCAGTCCAATATGAGATTTGCTTTTGAATAGGGCTCCGCTTCGCTGGACTGAACAGGCCTTGAATGGGCTGTCTTTGCAGGCTTCTGAAGATGGGCTGGCTTGCAAAAAACAACAACTTGCTGGGCTGCTGCTTGGTGAAACCTCAACTGGACTGGGCTGCAGCTTGAATGGGTTGAAGATGCTGGAATGGGCCGGCGTTGTTGCTGCTGAAAGCTGGGCCAAGCTTCGCTGGAGGAGTCTCGCGCGAAGGGAGACGCGGGCAAGAAGCAGCTTCGGCTGGGGAACTCACGCGGACGAGTGGCAGCAGGCGGCTGGGCTTCGGTCAACCAAGGGCTTCCGTGAGTGGCGTCATTGACCATGCGTGGGACGTGGACGCGGAGAGAGAGATGAGACGCGCGTTCGTGGCCGACCAAGGAAGAAATGGAGCAGAAATCGAAGATGGCGGGATGCTGGGCTCAACCGCTGCTGGAGGTGGGTGAAAGATGGGGAGGAAACGTGGCAGGGCAAGGACATTTCACGGTCAAAAACTCATCTGGAGTTGACCGAACAAGCAGCAATTGAAGACGTGTGGCGGCTTGGAGATGGGGGATGATGATGGGGATGAAGCGGCAGATGCGGTGGGGAACTGAGCGCGCGGTTCGTCCAGAAGAAACGAAGAGACAGCTGGTCCTTTGCTGAAGCCGAAATCGTTCGAAGCAAATGGTGGGTAGCTGGCGTTGGCGTGCTGAAGAAGCTGAAGATGAAGGCCCCAAAGTCAAGCAATCCTATCTATTTAATTAAATGCATGCCTCTAATACTTTCTTGAACCATAATACCACAAAATTAAACCACCAATTATCCAATTTTTGAAGTCAAAGTTGCTGCCCCATGCCTTATTCCGACTTTCACCAAATTAACTTCAACTCCTCACTCAAATCTCCAAATCGAGGTCCAATTTTGCCGAAGAAAAATCCCGAACAATTTTCTACAAGTCCTTGACACTCAAAGGCTCGGTTTAGAAGTCTCAATTTCCATCAATTTAGCCCATCTGAATTTCTACTAATTTTCTACAACGTTCGAAACAGTTTTCAGTAAAAATCTCGGAATCTCTAAAAAATCTTTGGAGAATGAGTCGACATTTCTAAAATAGCTCATGACACCACAGAACTTTCAATTTCTGAAATCGGGTTCAAATTCACGGTTAATTTCACTTCGGCGCTAGCATGACCTAGTCTACTGGGTAACTTTTAGGAATTTTTGGTGCAATTGACCCGTGATTGATTTATCTCGAGTAACTATGTACATCTCCAACACATTGCAACTCTCAGTTGTCGTGAAAATCTCAATATTTTCAATTACAGACACAGGGTATATTGGCGACTCTTAGTTGTCGTGAAAATCTCTGGGGCAAGGGTCGCAGCCCTCGCCCAGAAAAACACAAGGTATCCAAAAGGACATAAAATCAATTTAGTGCTAATCTATAAAAATTTTGCAATCAGGTAGAATCACCCACATTTTGATTACACATCTCAGTCGAATTGACATATCTCTAATCTCTGATCAATTCTGATAGTGTTGTAATGACCCTTGCAGACTGACACGGTCGAACATTGCTGACTAACACGGTCGAACAGTCGATTACTGGTCGAATTCTCAAGTCTATTGCATTTAGATTCCTTAATTGCTTCCTGACAGAAAGTGTAATGGAGATTTAGGAAAAGACTTTTCCTCTTGTATTTCATTGTCTGCATTTACATTACATTGGTAAATATATAGTGTAAGAGATGAAATGAATAAAACAGGAAAAAATAATAAATGAATCTCTATTTTCCTATTTTCCTATTTACCAAAACTAATTCACAATTGACTGGATTACAATCAACATAATCGGAATCTTCAAGATATATTTCCAACACTCCCCCTCAAGCTGGTGGCCTGTAGATGTCAAGGATACCAAGCTTGCTCAGTAGGTACCTATGTTGTCTCTGACATAACGCTTTAGTAAAGATGTCTGCAGGTTGCTCCGTTGTTCCAATTCCTTTTGTCACAAGGACTCCATCTTTGATTCTATCCCGAGTGAAATGACAATCCACTTCTATGTGTTTTGTTCTTTCATGAAAAACTGGGTTTGCCGCTAATTTGAGTGCAGCATCATTATCACAAAACAATTCAGTTGGTCCACTGACCTGTATTCCAAGATCCAAGAGTAGTCCTCGTATCCAGATTATTTCGCAGGTAGCTTTTGCCATGGCCCGATACTCTGATTCTGCAGATGATAGTGAGACAGTTGACTGCTTCTTTGTCTTCCAAGAAATTAGTGACTTTCGCAGCTTTATGCAAAAACCAGTAATAGATCTTCTGGTCATTGGACAAGTGGCATAATCTGTGTCACAAAAAGCCGTCATCTTCATATTGCAGTCACGAGACAGAAGTATTCCAAGGCCTGGACATCCCTTCAGATATTTCACGACTTTCAACGCTGCATCCATATGTGATTGCTTTGGCATATGCATGAACTGACTGAGTATTTGTACCGCATATGAAATGTCAGGTCTTGTCATTGTAAGATATATCAGTTTTCCAACAAGTCGTTGATATTCAGAAGGATCTCTGAGTACTGAATCCTTAATGGTTGAAGGGGAACTAATGTCATAATCATGTGTCGTCAACTTCATATTTTGCTCAACTGGGATGACTGCTGGTTTACATCCTGATAAACCTACTTCAGAGACAATCTCCAAGATGAATTTCCTTTGACTAAGGCAAATTCCTTCATTAGATCGAGCAATTTCGATGCCGAGAAAATATTTTGGTGGTCCCAAATCTTTAATGTGAAAGGTGGAGTGCAAATACCTTTTGAACTTGGCAACATCAGAATCATTATTTCCCATGACAAGTATGTCATCGACATATATCAACAAATAAATTGATGAGTCTTTTGTAGTACGTGTAAACAAGGCATAATCATACTTAGAATGCTCAAAACCTGCATTGGTTAGTGCAGCAGTGAATTTGGCATACCATTGTCTAGATGCCTGTTTTAATCCATATAAGGATTTGCGAAGACGACATACCCGAGACTCCCCCTGTCTGCGTAATCCTTGAGGGATATCCATGTAGATTTCTTCATCTAGATCACCGTGGAGAAAAGCATTATGCACATCCATCTGATGAAGGGACCAATTTTGTATGGCTGCAACGGTCAAGAAGGAACGTACAGTGACTTCTTTAGCTACTGGAGAGAAGGTCTCATGATAGTCAAAACCTTCTTTTTGAGTGAATCCCTTGGCAACTAAACGAGCCTTATAGCGCTCAATAGAGCCATCTGCTTTGAATTTTATCTTATAGACCCATTTGCAGCCAATCGGTTTTCTTCTTGGAGGCAAGGGGACAATATCCCAGGTGTTGTTCTCAATTAGAGCAGTAAGTTCGGATTCCATCGCCTGTCGCCATTTAGAATCTTGTGTTGCCTCAGCAAATGATGATGGTTCATGTTCTTCCGATAGACGGCTAATACAACACATATGTTCTGGTGATAACGATTAAATGACACATATGAGGTAATAGGATGTTGTGTACCTGAAGAACTCCTTGCAGAACATATGTAATCTTTGGTCCATGTAGGTGGACGAGTGTGCCGTCCAGAACGTCGAGGCTGATCTATTACATTTTGTGCTTGAGGATATGATGATTCGGGAATAACTGGTGATGCAGCTGTTGTTGAAGGAGATTGAGAAATGTCCTCAGATAAGTTCGACAGTGTAGAATCCATTGGAACAGACGGAGATGGTCTTAATAATATGTCTGGTCCTGGTGCAATAAGAAACCCTGGTGCTGAGGATAAAGATTCATCAGACAAAAAATGTCTGTCTGGCCCTAATTGTAAAGAGGGCTGTGATGAAGAAACCATGTCTTCAAATGGAAATACATCTTCGTGGAAAACAACATCCCTGCTAATGAAGAAGGTCCCTGTAGATATTTCCATAACTCTATATCCTTTTTGAAGAGGAGGATATCCCATGAAAATGCACTGAGTAGCCCGAGGGCTCATTTTATCTCGAGGACCCACATTTGTGGCATAGCATAAACAACCAAACACTTTAAGATGACTATTATCAGGTCGTTTGTTGTAAAGCATCTCAAAAGGGGTCCTACCATTAAGAATCCGAGTTGGCATGCGATTAATCAAGTAAGCTGCTGTGACCACACAATCTCCCCAAAAATCTTCTGGAATAGAAGCTTGGTATTTTAGGGCACGGGCTACTTCTAACAGATGTCTGTGTTTGCGCTCAACAACCCCATTTTGTTGTGGAGTGTAAGTGCGGAGCTCTCATGAAGTATGCCATGAGAAGATAATAATGTGTTGCAATCGCAGTGAAAAATTCACGCCCGTTATCCGTACGAATTCGTTGTACAGATCCGTCAAACTGATTCCTAATTATGGAAAGGAATTTTGACAAATTACCAAAAGTTTGGCTTTTCGATTGCATAAGATACACCCAGCTGGCACGAGTGTAATCATCAACAATTGTAAGGAAGAATCGAGATCCGTCACGGTGAGGGGTATGATAGGGTCCCCAGATGTCCATATGAAGCAATGAGAAAGGATTTGTTGTATGGGATGTACTTTTTGGAAAAGATACTCGAGATTGTTTAGCTAAAGGACATATTGGACATTTTGGGTTAGGAAAAGAAGCACTGTGACCCAATCGTTGATGAGAAAGGAGATTTTTATTTTTATCGATGGCATTACAATAAGCATGCTTATTTAATAAATCCAAATCTCCTGGGGAATTGTTCCAGAAATACAATCCTTGTGCCATACTACCCAAGCCCATCACTCGCCATCGAATGGTCCCGAAAGAGACAATTGTCTCGAATTGAATATCGCCCGGCAAGGGTTATCCTCGAGACTCTTGAGACGAGATAGAAGATTGAATTCAAAATCTGGGATATACAAAACATTTCGAGGATAAAATTTTGACCAAGATTTACGGTGCCAATTTTGGTAACATTTGTGATGTTCCCATTTGGAAGACGCACCGTGATAGGGAATTCTGGCATTTTGTAAATGTGAGAAAACAGATTTTTGTTGCATACTATGTGGTCACTAGCACCTGAATCAATTATCCATACATCAACTGAAAACGAATTCTTATTGGAAAGGAAAGTACCTGAGAACCCTGCACCCTTGTCACTAATCTTGAATTGATCCAGCATTTGAACAATATTCTGATATTGCTCTTGTGTTATTGTTTGATGCGGTGATCCATCGACCCTTTGTGTAAAGACTTGTGAAACTGTTGATTCCCTTTTTTTGTCTCTATCATTAGGCTTTCCATGCAGCTTCCAACAAGTCTCAATAGTATGGTGCGGGCGTTTACAATAATCGCAATATTTATTTTTAAAATGCGAAGTTTGCCCACTAACCTTTCTTGCAAATGTGGTATTCCTTGGCCCATATCCTTTCTCATAAAAAGGTGCTGACGTGGCACGATCCCAGCCGTCCATCTCCGTTGAAGCCGCGGACAGATGGTAGCCGTCCGATCCAGCGCGTCGATCGCGGCCGTTCATTCCAGCGCCAAGATCCCAGCCGTCCGATCCAGCGCGTCGATCGCGGCCGTTCATTCCAGCGCCAAGATCCCAGCCGTCCGATCCAGCGCGTCGATCGCGGCCGTTCATTCCAGCGCCAAGATCCCAGCCGTCCGATCCCCCCTTTTGATCCAGACCGTCCGTTCGCAATGTCTTAGGGTTTCCCCCATTTCGCCTTGCCGCAGCCACAACTCTTTGTTTCTCTAGATTCGTAGGGTTTGGGAGGCGATTTCCGCCGGAGGTTTTCTCCCCGGAGGGTAGAACAGTGAGGCTCATACCCTCTCCTACTCGAGTGTGTTTGGCAGCAACCACACGATGGTGTTCCTCTTGCACGGCCAATTGATAGATGCGGCCGAGCGGCGGCGAAGGGTCCATCGCGAGGATTTGCGACCGAAAAGCCGAGAACGACTCATTGAGGATCAGTAAGAATCGAGTAGCCTTTTCTCTTTCTCTGATCTCTTTGTACTGTTTTAATGTCGCCTTGGGTCCTTGTAGTTTTTCTTCTGCTGATTCTAGTTCATTCCATAGGGAGGAAAGCCGGTTGAAGCATGCGGTAACTGAGAGGTTCCCCTGCTTCAATTCGGTCAAAGCTTGGTTAATACTGAAGAGCCGTGCTCGATCGAGCCGGCCATACATTTCCTTAATGTCGTCCTAGATCTGCTTGGAGTCCTCTGTAGGCGGCAACCCAGCAGCAACGTCAGGGGCGAGAGTGTTGCCGATCCATGTGCGAACCAACTGGTTGCACTTCCGCCAGTGGCGTTGAAGGCGTTCGTCGGTCGGGAACGGCACAGATCCATCAACGAAGCCATCTTTGTCCTTTGTTACAAGAGCTCGCCGAAGATCCCGAGCCCACGAGGAGTAGTTTCCCGGTCCGGTGAGTTGAAGACTGATGAGGCGTAGTTCGGGGCCGTCCGCCGGTGATGTGTAAAGAGGGTCGCCGGATTCGAGCCGGCCGCCGCCGCCAACCGGAAAGAACAGCGGCGCGTATCCGGGTTGAAATCCCGGGTAGGGATTCGTTCCCTGACCCGGATTAGATCCGGATTCCTGACCCGACGAAGCATATCTGGGTTGAAATCCCGGGTAGGGATTCGTCCCTTGACCCGGGATGGATCCGAGTCCTTGACCCGGGATGGGTCCGAATTCGGGGGCTGGATTCGTCTGGCCAGAGGCTTCTGTTGAGCCTGCTATTGGTGGCGATGGCCCAAATGGATATTGAGGCCACACCTGTCCTGGCGGTGGCCCAAAAGGGTACTGTGCCCATACCTGTCCATACGCTGGAGGAAAAGTCGAATGCCATTGAGCTGCGCCGGAAGTTTGTCCTGACGTCGAAATCATCCTTGCAGAGAGAGTTTCCTCTGATGTTTGAACAGAAAGTCTGTCTTCACGAGGAAGAACAGGTGGGTCTGAGGTAGGTGTCTCCTCTGTTGAGGAGTTCTCAACATTGTTTGTCATGGCACCAAAAAATCGAATTCCTTACCGATTTGCTGGTCTCTGTTTCACAGTAAATCTTATGCGACAACAGCCCAAAAAAATGGTGGCAATTCAATAATATGCGGAAGCTAAGCCAGGAGTATCTGCTCTGATACCATGACAGAAAGTGTAATGGAGATTTAGGAAAAGACTTTTCCTCTTGTATTTCATTGTCTGCATTTACATTACATTGGTAAATATATAGTGTAAGAGATGAAATGAATAAAACAGGAAAAAATAATAAATGAATCTCTATTTTCCTATTTTCCTATTTACCAAAACTAATTCACAATTGACTGGATTACAATCAACATAATCGGAATCTTCAAGATATATTTCCAACACTTCCTCAGATAGTTTAGTTATCCCGTGAGTGATCAGCTCAGAGAATTGCACTATTGTCGCGTCAATGAAATGCCTAATTTATTTAATCAAAAACAAATTCTGAAAATTCAGGCTGTTACATTTCCTATCCACAAAAATTGCCATCCATAAAAGCTATGAAGCTCCTCTGGCTCTTCTGTGGCATACGTGCTCTAAAAACAAACACGAGAATTTTATTTAGAAGCAGAAGGACAATATAATGTCACGGTCCTTAGAGTACATGCTTTTATACTTGGATCATTTTTTTTGTTTTATCTCGGCGTTTCATACATGCTTCGATAATCCACGCGCTGATGAGACTTGGCCTTGAAATGATTTAAGAGGATTCTCTCGGAATCAACCGAGCATATTTCCTTGCGTTTACCCTAAACTCCTATCATGCTGGTCGCTCGGTGGAAATGGAGATTAGTGCTCCTGGTCCTGGGAGGGTATGGAGTGTGACAAATTCAGCGGTCGTGTCGTTGGCCTGGACCTCAGTAGCAGTTATCTCTCTAGTACCACTAGTCCTTTTAATCTACTTTGTCGTGCTCACCTTCTGTCGAAACTTCTATAGTTCCCATGGGATTTATACATATACATAATTTATCATAATCACGTATATTGTATCATTATTTTTGTATAAAGCGAGGTAATGATATATAAAATGTGAAAATGTTTTCAGTGGATGATTACCATCTTTTGCTTTTGTGATTCAACAGGTAGGAATACTCCTAGGAATGGAGAATGACTAGTTCGTCCACGTGAAAGACGGGCAAATGATTTAGTGGTGGCCCTTCAAAAAAAAAAAAATTATGGAAAAGATATGAGACGCCATTTAAGAAGGCCGTCTACGGAATTGTGACTGCACAACCATCAATCACGGCATGTATGGGGGACTACGACCTAATTTGTCCCTTGATGTGTGGCCCTTTTTTTTCCCTTTTGAAAACTAATGCCTATTTGCTTATAAATTTTAACATTACTCTAGGAATAAAAAAAAACAAAAAACAAAAGCCGGGATAATTAAGCAATATGTTGAAATTGTAAAACATTTATGTCAAGACATACACAAATAATATGATCGATATTAATCATCACTTTATCAGTAAGGTTTCCCGTGTTGATTGTTGATTCATTTATAAAAAGTTACGGGAATGTTGATCTATTTAGGCATCAAGGGGCTAGACCAATAGAAGGTGCCTGTTATTTTTATTAAAGATATTTAGATTTTTTGGTTGTTTGTATTGGGTGATATCTCGAGTCGTGCACATTATACATTTGCCTCTTTGATTTGATTGGTGGTAGATCATTGACACTAAAACTCAAGATCTCATAAGTACTCTCTTAGGTAGTAGAAGCTGTGATTGAAAAAAAAAAAAAAAGCTAGACTTTGGAAATTTATCCTCACATTTCTCGTCTTCCCCATCTTACTTGATTTCTCTTCCTACGAGATTAGATTAAAAACCGGAAGAAGTTATGCTACTAAGGTCGAGGCCAACAATGTAGGTATGAAAGACCGAGATCAAAATGACCCAAGTATAAAGCATATACGCTAATGACAATGACGTGATACTGTCCTTTATTTGTCTTATTATTTTTATTTTTGTGTTTGTTATTAGAGCACGCAGATCATAGAAGAGTCAAAGGATATAGCAATGCCATAGCGCCATGTGAAAATGATAGGTCATCCAATGAAAAATAGTGAGTTTAAAGGACTTTGACATTTTGCCTTTGGTCGACCATGGAGTGGCTAATAAGAAGCCCCAAATTTCTATCCCCAGAAATTGCAATCCATAAAAACTGTGGCATTACAATCTCCTCTGGCTCTTCTAGACATACGTGCTCTACTACAGAAAAAAAAAAGGACAATATCATGTCACTTAGTGTACATGCTTCATACTTGAATAATCTTTTATCTCAGTGTTATACACATGCTTTGTAATTAGGAAATGAAAAGACCAAATTCTAAGTTGTAGTGAGTATTTGTCTTGTTACTAAAGAAACATATCAAAGTCAAAATAGAATTTTGCCTCTTGAAAACATAAGATTATCTTGCGTTCATGATCAAAAGCTAGAGATTTTTCTTGCTTGTCGTTGTCTCTTATAGTCGAGGTGATGGAATATATATAGAGTGCTTGAGTTGAATTATATATGGTATGCCCTTTTTTTGGTTCCAGCCGAATCAATTACGGGCAACTAAATCTTTTTGCTGGGTTCTTCAAATTTATATGGTATTCTTGATAAACACAGAAAAAATTATATGTTGACAGCTATCATGGTACTTAAGTAAATATTAGGTATGAGAACTAAAGTTCTCTTAGGGAAGAAGATTCTCTTAGGAGGAAAGGGAAAAGGGAAAAAGAAATCCCGAAATTTGATTAAATTTTAGTATGATTTTTCAAATCTCTTTCTCTATGGACCCACCCGAATCAATTTGAATTGACAAGGGCATGAAAGTGAAGTCAAAGAATGATGTTGATTCCAAAGACACAATTGGATTCACTTTCAAGATATGCTTCGTCCTCGTATCAATCACTTACTAAACAATTCGAATCGACGATTAAGCATTAAAGTTAAGTCAAAGAATATGCTTCGTTCTCATACAATAATTACTATAACATTATAGTGGTAGAATCACTGCCAACTGTTCTAAAACATTAAACTATTAAATAAATGCGTTGTTTAATATGTAATTATTCTATCATCCTCCTCATGCTTAGTTTGATATTTTTTTGTCATAGTATTAAGCGGATGACATATTTAAATGGGAAGGCAAATGAGACGTAAAAAGAAAAAATTGAATTTAAGAGTTCAAGCTCTGATTCAATGTGAGATTTAATGGGATCACTGCCAATTATTCTAAAAGTTTAAGCTCTTAAATGAAAATGTGATTTCATATTTAAATATTATATCGAATACATTGTTTATTTTGTATAATCCATTATTCTCTCGGCAGATTACATTTAATTTTCCTAGTGGAAAATGGAACTACTCGCATGATCCCTCAATCCAGTGACGAGGGTACAAATAGCTTGAGGCCAACCGAGACAACCCATGGACCTCTTATTTTCACCTCGGAGAGGAAAATGGTCCATTCAAGTTCAGAAGAAGAGAGAATATATCACGGACAGAATGTGATGAGGTAACCAGCCCCACCCGTGCAATTAAAAGTGCTGCTTGTGTCGTCGTAAGCGTAGCTGTAAGCTTGACGGCACTGGTCCTTGAAAAGCTGCGAGTAGTTCGTCGGCGGGCAAGTCTCTGGCGTCCCATACGCCCCAGTGCAGCAGTACTGCGGCTGGTTTAACGCCAGGCACGCGCTCTTGCACGCCACGATGCTCCCGTCCGATCCCTTCACCGCCAGCTCTGACGGGCACACGGAGTTGACGTTGACTGGGCAGCCGGTCGTGGTGCACCCACTGCCGCTGCCCTGTGGAGTTATAGAGAGGGGCAGGTTGAAGCCGTCCACGAGGCTGACGTCGTAGATGCTGTTCTCGCCAGAGCCCGGTGCCTTGAGAGTGAACTCCGCCAAGGAGGCCGGCGGGATCGCCCCTGCACCATTGCAGCTCACCTGGCCAGACCCACAGTCGGCGGTGGTGCATACAAATTTGCCGGAGGAATCAGTGGCGCAGCCTGTTCGGCCCCACACCCGGCCGGCTGTCCACGTGTCCAGGACGTCATTGATTGAGAACGTTGCACCCGTGGCGAGCTCGAACCCGGTTGAGGATAGCTGCCCGCCACCACCGCCGGTGAGCATCCCGGGCCAGACTGTGTAGGGGCACTTGCTGGTGAAGCTGAGTGTGGCTGCGCCGGCTCCTCCTGCAAGCATGCATGCAAGCCATAAAATTGATGTACGCGGATTAATTATTTTTCCTCCTGCGGAAAAGTGTTTTAGACCGGGGAAGCTAAGTTTGAAATGACTTTGAAAAAGTCTTTTTGACTGGAATAATTATATGGGAATTGAGAAGCTAATGTATCGTATTTTTATATAAAATTTGAAAATATTTTTAATCGATGATTACAATTTCTTTTTTCTCATGATTCAAGGGTTAGGAATGGAGAATCACAAAAGCCAAAAGGGCCATGCGGTATCATTCAAGAAAAGAAAATATCATAAGAAATTGACCGACTTTTTTAGCAGGTTAATATTGCTATACTTAATAATTCGAGAAAGAAGGAAAGGAAATATATATGTGATAGCCATAGTAAGCTATCTTTGGATTGGTAAATTTGATTAACGATTACTGGGATTTTGCTGATTTCACGTTCAAAGTACTGAATTTTGACATTTTTTTTAATTACCAAGCGTGGTAATTAATCAGCAAAATTTTCAAGTTCAGAAATCCCAAATTGTTGGGTGCCGATATGCACTAGTTGAATTTTGAGGCCACTAGAACTATTGGCTAAACTATTGTTCTAGAGGGAGGGAATAATTACCCAATCAAATCTAAATCTATTATACAAATGCCAATTAAATCATAAGCTTTTCAATTTTCTTAATGTAGTCCTAAACTTGGGCACAAAATTTTAATATTGTCCTTATGACCTATTGTTACTAGAAATTGTTGACGTAACATATAATCATTGCCATTGTTCGGCATGCCACACTAATGTGAACAATTTTGCTCGGGCCACATCAATAATTTTCAATGGCAATTGGCTAGAAGGGTTACACTAAGATTTTGCGTAAAGATTTAGGATTACATTGGCAAAATTGAAAAGTTTATAACTTAATTGACATCCGTACAATAAGTTTATGATGGAATTGGTAATTTTCCCTATGCATTATTAATTTTGAATTCACTTTCATTATGCAAATAATAAATTCCAACTCTAGCGAGGTTTATTCTCAGTCTTGCTCTTGCTCTAGTATTAGCTATGGCAAGAATAGGATTGGTGAGTGATATAAACAACTAAAGTTCTTTCAAAAAATAGTATATAAAATCGTCCTTAAAGTTTTGTGTAATCTAGTGGGCAGTGACAGTTTTGGACGCACACGAAGTACTTCCATTTCAAAGGATAGAGAAGTATTAAATGATATTTTGTTTGCTAATGATTTAATAATTGAGATTTAGCAGCCTTAATGGGCCAATTCAAAGGATAGTTGGGAGTGGAATTTTTAATTCATTGGGAATGGACTA
Organism: Eucalyptus polyanthemos subsp. polyanthemos; assembly: GCA_017140185.1. Taxonomy (NCBI): domain Eukaryota; kingdom Viridiplantae; phylum Streptophyta; class Magnoliopsida; order Myrtales; family Myrtaceae; genus Eucalyptus; species Eucalyptus polyanthemos. The sequence goes on along the minus strand of CM029460.1, from coordinate 17,385,440 downwards.
AGTCTGTTTAATAATGAGGTATATGGGTTGGTTCTATACTTAATCTTCAGTGTTGATTGAAGTTAATCAAGTGAAGACCGGGCTTGAGAATCTAGAGTCACTCAATAAGATCATAGTCCGCTATATATTCTTCTACCTCTATCAAATATTGGCATTTCGATCATCTGTGTAAAGATGTTTATACATATTTATTATTGGATAAATGATATGTATTTTTGGAGTTATACCGATCTAGATTGAGAATGAGATAATTGTATATTACTTATTTTTTCTCTTAAATCTTGAAAAGAGTTCCGAGTCTACCAAACATTAATTGATTTAAATTAATTGGAAGAACGATCACACTAGGTGAACCATTAGATGTGAAGAAACAAGAGCAAGGCCAAACGATCCTCATTCAAAGCAGAACTGATTCTGACCTTCATGTTAACGTGGTAAGTAGCAAACACCTCAAATCACGGACTCAATTTACCAGCAATATCTCACTCTTAATGGCCTTTCAAAAATCAACTCGAATGTATGCAATCGGCACAAGTGAAGAGGGGATAACATGAATCACTCGAGACCAAACATAAATTTAGCAATGAAGTCAACGGTGGAAGTGTACCCCAGCAATAAGATGGAAGCGTCCATAGATCAAAACTGGGGACAGCAGACCTGCATTGATGAAGGTAATCAAAGGAGCACTCTTGAAGGCTCTCGGTTTCAACATGGAGGGGAATACAAGACTTCCAAATTCGAAAATACTTCTACACGAGCCTCAGAATACTGAAAAATGACTACGAAGTTTATTTACCGCAAGAAAAATCATCCTAAAACAGTTTGAGGAAAACAATCAGACACGCAGAAAACATTCATATGAGAGACTAGATGCAAAAGAAACAGGGAACGAGTCACGGCCATATCAATGTAAAGGCAATGCAGCACGCTTGAGGTCGTTGAGATAAGCCTCGGACGCAACCGGTTTTCACTCTGACAGAGGCAAAGGCTTTTGGTCTCTACCTCATGAAAACAAAGTACGAGAGTTTAACCTCGAGTAAGGGAAGTGACTCGACATGATTGACGAGTGGATCAGAAGGAGGAGGCCTCTAAAGCGGTGACACCAAGAATTGGAACTGGTGAAGAGAGAGTGAGTGAGAATCGAAGGCGCCAACAGTAACGATGAAGGGCAGAGACGAAGTATGACTGTGGAGGTGAGGCTCTATGTACCGTCAACAGTTATAGCGACAATCGGCAGACAGAATGGAGGAGGGAAAAATGAAGATGGAAAGCAGAGATGCTGGAGGTTACAGTGGCCGGAGAGAGGAGGGAGGTTGGACGGTGATGCAGTGGCCGGGGGTTGAAGGTGAGGGAAGTGGTGGCTGGCAAGGGCACGAGCTGGAGATGAATATGTCAAGGAGGAGAGAGAGGAGAGAGGAATTGTAAGGTGACGTGCCTAGAAGTGAGCATGGTCCGAGTTGGGCTGGTCCACCCCCTAACCCTATGACCAACCCGCACAGTGTTGGTCCTCAATTTTTAGGACCGAAAACTGACTTTATTGAGCTTGGGACTTAGGACCGAACCGACCCAACAAGTTCGGTCCAGTTCCAGGATCAACTCTGGACCAACTGATAATTTTTTTTATTTCATTTTTTGTACTCCTTAAAAAGCGATTGAAAATCGGACTCACCCAATGAATTCGGTCTGATTTCAAGATCAACCTAAGACTAACTAATAATTTTTTATTTCATTTTTTGTACTGCTTGAAAGAGCAACCGAGAACCGTACCAACCCAATGGGTTTGATGATGAGTAAGGTCAGCTAAGAAAGGCAAGTAGTGAGGGTCAACTAGGGTGAACATTGAACGGAATAAGCATCGACTATCGAGCGGGGAGCAACAAGCCAAGCGAGCATCTAGCGGCGAGTGGCACAATTGACCCAAAGCGAGTGAGGCGAGTGTTGAGTGGTGAGCGGAGAAGTTGTTTTTTTTCGATTTTAGTAAATTGAAAACTAAGAGGACAAATAAGATTGAAGATAACGAATACTAGAAGAGGATGCCATAAGGTGCATGTTTGGACGCCGTGAGGACTCTTCACAAAAACATTTTCCTCATTTGTAAATTATGACTATCAATGCCCTAAAAGACAATAAAAACCTAAGGGGGTGCATGACAAACCATAATTTCTATTCTAGAAACAAATTTTCTATTACAGCCTGTTTTTGGAATAGAAATCCGTTTGGTAACATTATTTCATTTTTCTATTTCTAAAATAGATTCTTGTTTAAGAAATAGGTTAGGAATAGAAATCAGAAGCTAAAATTTTCTAATTCTCTATTTTTGGAATAGAAATCAAAAATAAAAATCATTCTCATCGTTCATCAATCGGTCATTCATTTGTTGCCGCCAACCATCGTCCATCGGTCACTCGCCGCTGCTGCCGTTGGTCACCAACCACCAGTGCTAGTCGCTTGCCGCCACCGCCGTCTGAAAAGAAGAAATTTTGTGTCGTTATCAGACGCTTATTTTTACTTAGAAACTCTTCTAAAAATAGAAATAGAAAATTCTATTTCTGTTAAACTATTTCGAAACAAAATAGTTGTCATGCATGCCTTAAGTTATTAAAGAATTATATAAAATTACTTAAACTCATCACTAAAGAGATGTTTAATGTTGTTGACACCATTTATTTTAAGGTTTTCTCTATATAAAACAATTAAATATATATAAGGTTGTTCGGGTTGAACTGACCCAGAAGTCTCAGGTTTGATGACCAACCTGCATAGTGCTGGTCCTAGAATTCTAGGACCAAGGACTGACCGAATCTCCCTAGGAACTAGACCAGGACCGGCAGGGTTGGACTAGTCCAGGGTTGGTCCAGGATTGACCCTAGATCGATGTTCACCCCTAAACGTGTCCAAGTGAGATGAGGAGGGTGTTGACTTCGTGGGCTAGGCCAAACAGGGCCTTCGGGCCAGAACTCGCCTGAATATTTATGAGATTCTATACCATGCCCAGGTAGCTGGCATGTCATGAAATTATGCTCACCGGGCTCGGTTCGGGTCGAAAAATTCAATTGAGCCTTACTGCAGACGTCGAACTAGACTACTAAAGTTGACTGGCTCTCGATGCTTCGTTTTTCAAAATTCCAATTGCTGGGCCCGACATATCGACATTATAATGTCTCTAATATGTATGATGATCTTCTTTGAAAAATATAATTTGAAATCATTGGCGAAATCCGGGTGCCGGTCAATTTTTTGTTAATACGATTATGTGAACTCATATATACACTTGCAGGAAGATACGGCGTCAATTTTTTGTTTTTTTAAGTTGAACATTCAATTCATTTAAGGGACACAAAAGACGACCACATCGACGGGATAATCCAAGAACAGACGACAAAATTGAACGTAAACGAGCATGTATGTGACACGAGTGTAGCATCAAGAAACGTTAATGAACAATGCATGCCCCAAAATGGGCAACGCCGCCAAGACCAGCAAACATCCGTAGCCATACAATGCGAACGAGACTTACAATTCAAAGCATGAGTTTTGGGCCGGTCAAAGTAAAAGTGCTGAATGGACGGCGCCAATCACGGTGGATGGGAGTGAACCAGAAGGAACGTCGGGGTGATGGCAAGGTTGAGGATCCACGGAGAGCAGAAGACGATGGCCACGGCCCGTGCTACGAAGTCCAGGACTCTGACCAGGTTCAGCATCGAGATCGACTGGCTCTCTGCTCTCCGCGTCTCCTATACGGCGTCAATTTTTAATGTCAATTTATCACCGAATAATCAGGAATTTCGGTCTTTATTTCCCCCGAATCAATTCTGAATGTTGCCGGATGTTATTAATTGGGTGGGAATTGGAACGGTTGTGCGTCAGTTCGGTTGTTCTATAAATTTTCCATAACACAGTGCCAATGGGAGATTTGATCATCTCTATCAAGTTACTGCACGTTCATAATTTATCGGCGTGTGTAATTTGTTAATTTTGAATGTTGGACATTGCTGGAAAATGCAATTTGACTGTGACTTTGAGTGCATTTGGCTTGGTTTGTTTATACTTTCAGCTGCAGGTTAAGGTACTATTCACCTCAGAGCCTTTCGAGCGTGTTTAAAGGTCATTTGTCATGATAATTGCGGGCAATGCATGCTGGAATTTATTGAGGGTCTCGTCTTAGACAGGAAATTGAAGGGCATTGATGGAGATATTGGAAGGTTTTGTTTTTTTGGTCAGTCCTACTCTATTCCTACTCTACACTTACTTTCAAACTTTTGTCCTGCCTCTTGCAGGCGTGGGAGTCGAAACCCACTCTTGAAATTTACGCGTCCCCACCCCATCCCCCCTGAGAAGGTGGGGATTTGAACCCCTCACCCCCCCCCCTTCCATGTTGGAATGGTGGAGATATTTCGAGGTTGAGTTTCATGATTTATGGAAATATATTGGCGTGCGATTCATTTCCTAAGGCTGGCAGTTGGATTGAATTTTAATTGAATGGATGAATTGGGGTTTACATATATTGATCGTTGCTGGTGGTTTTTTTTTTTTTTTTGGTTAGGAAAGGAAATATTATATTACTAAAGAACCGTATTACAACAGCCCACAGCTTGGGCATCCGCGTACAAAAGGTCCGAAAGAAGGGGAGGGAATGATGAGGCCTAGTTCAGAGACAGTGTACCATGAGAACGGGCCTTAGCAACCAAATCAGCCACCCAATTTGCTTCACGCTGACAATGACGAATCGTTAGGGCAACAAAGAGAGAAATTTTGGCCGCCACTTCTGCAAGTAAAGGGCGCATCTCCTAGGGTGTCGAGGATGGATTATGCACTGCATCGATCAACGTTAGACAGTCAAATTCAAGCACGAGTCATTGATGATGTTTTCCATTTTGCAGCAGGTAGTCAAGAGTGTGCAGGAGCGCCTGGATCTCACTGTGTAGAGTCGAGTTTGCTGTGTAATCACAGGTAAAGCCATGGAGGAAAGTACAGGTATGATCTCTGAATATACATGCCATAGCACCTTGTGATGTTGTCTGTTGGTATGCGCCATCGATATTGATTTTGATTTCACCAGGATCCGGAGGTCGCCACAGGCGATCTGATGGGGAAGAAACTCGGTCTATACACAGCAACGGTTGGGATGAGAGCGCAGAGATCCGCACCTAAGCTAGGGCCTCCTCAACGACCAGCAAGGGATTTGGCCGCTTGTGTCAAAAAATAAAACCATTGCGAGCTTTCCAGATCTGCCATAACAGAGCAACGATGAGATCTAAAGAAGGTAAGCGATCCCTACTTTCAATTTGTACTGTGAGCCACTCATCCATTCGCTTGACTGATCGTGGGATAATGGGAATGCAAATCTGGGGATGTGACCAAACTCGGCGTGTCCATGTACACAAAAGCAACAAATGTTTTGTAGTTCCTGGTGTATTGTGATTGCAAATAGGGCATGTCGGGGCATCAGAAATGTGCCTCTGATATAGATTATCTCTGGTAGCTAGTGCATTATGACAAAATGACCAAAGGAAAGGGCGAATTTTGGGGGTTAATTTAACTTTCCAGATAGTTTTCCATAGAGTTGAAGGAGGTTGATATGATGCTGATGCTTGAGTATGATGCATGCTGTTCTGAAATTTCCGTATAGCATGGTAGGCACTTTTGACTATGTAGGCACCATTATGAATTCGGGTCCATATAACACAATCAGTAGCATACTTAGGACGCACCTGTATAGAGAGAATCTCTTCCACCAAGGGGGCATCAAAGTGCTGAGTAAGAACGAAATGTTCCAGGTGGTGTTATCTGAAATAAATAGGTCTGCGACCATTTTGGGAGCCTCACAAGCAACAGGACCTCCAATAACCCCACTCAGTAGCCAACAGTCTTCCCAAATGTTAATAGAATGGCCATTACCAACTGACCATAGTAAGTGAGGTATAATAGCATCCCTTCCAAGCAAAATACTCCTCCACCCCCAAGATGGTTTCGAGCCTAGGCCAACATGCATAAAGTCTCAAGCATGAAAATACAGACCTTTAAAAAGGTTGCTCCAGAGAGAGTTTGGATGTTGAAGTAGCCGCCAAGCTTGCTTACCAAGCATGGCCTTATTAAAATCTAGCAGATCACGAAAGCCAATACCCCCACTGTGCTTGCTAGTTTTAAGAGCGTCCCAATTCTTCCAATGGATACCCGATTTCTTGCCATCAGTTTGCCACCAAAATCTAGCAATTTTCTTCTCTATGGATTTACAAATAGATACAGGTATCTTGAAAATTGACATGGCGTACTGAGGAATTACCTGCACGACAGCCTTTAGTAAAATTTCCTTTCCACCCTTAGAGATCAAATTCTCTTTCCACCTATCTAATTTGGCATTTACTTTTCCTAATAGCCAAGAAAACATTTCTCTCTTAGATTTGCCCCAGTCAGACGGTATACCAAGATATTTACCTGCCTTATCTAGCAAGATTGTCCTTAAGGGCAATAGGACAATCCTTATTGAATAAAATTCCTGACTTATTTCGATTGATTGTTTGGCCAGTAGCATAGCAATACTGATTGATGAGGTTAGCCAAATTCCAACATTCAAGTAAGGTACCATCTAAAAAGAAGATAGTATCATCCGCAAAAAAGAGGTGAGATAAAGTGGGACACCACCTATTCAACTTGATGCCTTTGAGAAGCCCAATGATAATTGTTTGATTCATAAGATGAGATAAAACATTGGCCAATAATATGAATAGATAGGGTGAAAGAGGATCACCTTGGCAAATACCTCTAGATGGTGTGAAAGACTGAAGTAGTTCACCATTAAACTTAACACTAAAGGAGACCGTCGTGATACACTACGTAACCCAATGTACCCATGTAGTATGAAAGCCAATCTTGAGGAGATAATCTCGCAAAAAATCCCACTCAACCCGGTCATACACTTTCTGCATATCCATTTTTAAAACTGCTCGAAATTTCCTCTTGCATTTTCTGATATTGATCTAATGAAGCACCTCCTGCACTATTAAGATGTTGTCTTGTATTTGGCAGCCACTAACAAAAGCATTTTGTTCCTTTGATATGAGGTCAGACAAGTAAGGCTTTAGGCGATTCGCTAGCACCTTAGAGATGATTTTATAGCCATAATTACAGAGGCTAATTGGACGATATTGATCAAGCCATTCAGGATGAGGGACCTTAGGAATGAGAGAGATTATAGTCCGATTTAGGAGAGGTGGCATGACTCCAGATAAAAAGAACTGTTGCACAAAAGATAGGAGGTCATCCTAAATAATATCCTAATGAGTCTGGAAAAATAATCCATTTAAACCATCAAGACCGGGTGCTTTAGTAGCTCCCAACTGGAAAGTGGCATCTCGGATTTCCTCCTTAGTGACCGATGCGATTAGAGATAAGTTCATTTCCTCCATGATCATACAAGGACATTGATTCAAGACAGGGCCATAATCTCGATTCCCCACGATTGATATAGATTAGAAAAGTAATCTGTAGTCATCTGTTGTAACATCTGAAGATCATGTACCCAAACTTGATTGTCATCTTGCAGCATACTAATCATGTTACTCTATCACCGTTGAATAGTAATGGCATGAAAAAAACGAGTGTTCCTATCCCCCCATTTCAACCACTTTATGCGAGATCTCATAGCCCAATATTGTTCTTCCTGCTGCCATAATGTCTGTATTTGTTGTTTCAGGGAAGAGACTAGTGGCTGATCATAATGATGGTGTGGTTGATTCACATGTTGCTGAAGCTGTTGATATAATACTGCAAGCTGTTGGTGACCCTTGGAGAATTTGCGTCTACTCCATTGAGCTAGTGCCGAGGAGACCAACTTCAGTTTAGAAGTAAAGGAGGTTGGCCAATGTTGGGAATGCCAAGACCGAATGATAATGTCTCTACATTCTGGGTCCTGAATCCAGAAGGCTTCAAAGACAAAAGGCCGTGTTCGACGATGATGTACTCCAGTCATGATCAAGAGTAAGGGACTATGGTCTGATCCCACAGCTGGTAAAACTTCGGCCTTGGGATAGGCAAGACGCCAATCCAAAGTGCAGACAACCCTATCTAATCTTTCCTTACCAAAATCAACACCCGCCCTATGATTCATCCAGGTAAAAGAACATCCCTTACTTTCAATATCCATGAGTGAACAATCATGCAAGACATCCCTAAAATTTTGCATCTGTTGTGAATTAGCCAAATGCTTACCAACTTTTTTCCCAATGATAGAGAATGTCGTTGAAATCCCCGATACATAGCCATGGTAGATTGTTGGAAGCACTGATGAGACGCAATGTTGTCCAGAACTGAAGGCGTTGCTGTAAGGTGGCTGGTGCATGAAGACAGGTTAGTCTCATCCTTACACCAGTAGATAGCTTAGTACAGAAAACATCAAAATAGTTAGAGGACGAGGTTGCCAAGGTAATGTCTAGCTGGTCATTCCAAAAAAGAGCAAGGCCACCAGCTAAACCTGTAGGATTAATAATAAGAGAGCTAGAGAACTTAAGCTGCTTTTGAAGACATAGAAGAAAAAACTGCTGATTCTTGGTTTCCATCAAAAAAATACCATCAGGCCTCTCTTTAGCCATGAGGGCTTTAAGGGACCGAACTCTCAGGGGGTTGCCCAGCCTCTAACAGTTCCAACTCAAAAACTTCATTTGTCCAGCGGTGGCTTTTTTGGGCAAGCCACCAGGGCCCATGTTCCAGCTTCATCAGGTTCAAAGATAGGAGTATCCATCAGTTGAGTTTCGTCTATGGGGTCATATTGATGGATACGCGATTCATAGGGGCAATACCGCTTTAATTTTTTTGAATTGCCTGCTTTAATATGTAGCTTACTATGCTTTTGTCGCTTGGTGTTGGAAGAGCCCACTCCTTGGTCTTGAAAGTGTTGTACAGGTGCAACGGCTATGACTGGCACTGTTGAGGTGATATGGTGTCCTGACTGAGCTACAAGGGGTAGCTATGGTCCTGACTGAGGCGCATGAGGTTGTTGCTGAACAAAAGTGGGACTGTCAGTGCAAATAAGGTCAGTGTTCTGTTGAGGTAATGTGCGGTCCATTTCATTAGTTGGACACTGAATTGGTTCTAATAGAGGTGCTGGTAAGGGAGTCTTAAGGATAACTTCGTCGGGTGAATCAGATTTGTATTGAGATGCATAAAAAGTTTTCCAATATGGGCTATGCTCCATCACTTCAACTCGTAACCATTGTCCATATGCCATTTTGTCTCTTCCGTCCATTTTTGCATTAGTAAAAGGAATGTCTTTGCAGTAAGATGCGTAGTGGCCAAGAATACCACAGGAATAACAAAAGTGCGACAAGCGCTCATACCGAAAGTCCAGCCACAAGACTTTACCACTAATTCTGATAAGCTGACCCCGTCTTCAAAGGTTGTTGCAGGTTAAGTTCAACCTGAGCTCGCCCAGCCTGCAGAGAGGTGCCTTCCTTATTCTCAATCTGGACCTCAAGAACTTTACCTATAGTACTAACTGCCTTCTCAATTAAATGTGCAGAACACCATTCCAAAGGCAAACCAAAGACTTGCACCCAGAAAGCGCAAGTAGAGAAATTGTAACAATGCAGCGGAGTATTGGGAATCCAAGATTTAAAATTCACTAAGTGACCAGAGAAACGCCACGGACCATTGTCCAAAACTCTCTGCTTATCAGAGGCAAAGTGAAATTTAGCAACATAGATACCAGCTTCCCGTTCAGTTATTTCAACCTGTTCTGTTTTCCAAACACACTGCAAAGTACTTTGAAAGGCCGGAAGATTAACTGAAGGAGTAGATAAGATTTGACCTACCAGCTTCAATTTACATTCTTCAATTTTCTCCGTAGGTAGTGAATCATCCCAATTGTCTATGTTGTGCTCTGGCCAGAGACGACCCAGATGAGAACACAGGGCAGCCGGCCGATTTTCTTCCTCCAGGTCAGGATCAGCCATAAGAGTAGATAACACAAGACGGCGCAAAATGGGTGGTACGCGGAAGAGTGGGTTCACAGCAATGGGTGTGCATGCAACAGGATCTAAGTGGATGAAGCGACGACTGTGGGAAATGAGTGAATTGGCAACGAAACAGGGCAGAATACGAACTCAATTACTGAAAAGGAAGGAAGAAGAAACAAAATTGGAAGAGGCCCATTCTTCAGCAGGGACAATTCCGTCGCACCGAACAACGAACCAAGTGTTGAAGACAAAACAAACGGGTATGAGAAGTACGGATGAAGAAAAGTGAGGTGAGGGTTTGCGAGGTGAAAAGAAACTACCATAAAGGTAGATGAAAACTCTACATAGTCGAGAGAAGAAGCTTTTCTTTGATCAAATTTATAAGCTTCAATTTGCTGGTGGTTTCGGAGTGGGCTTTGATCTTGGAAGAGGTTGCGGTGATTTAGTGAGTAAGTTGGTAGTTCATGTTGGTGCATAGGCAGAGGATCCATTTCATGTCATTTTAATATTGTTTAGTGTAATTTCCTTTGCATAAAGACTTAGGTCTGCAAATGATAGTGGGCGTCTTTAGTTTACTGAGTTTTATGATGGTAAAAAAACAAGAATCCTTTCAGTAAATAGGTCTCTTTCAGTCTCTTTACAATTGTGGCATCTTTAGCTTATGGTGGCTCATGTTCTAAGGCTTAATAATAAGGTCATGTATATTCTTTATCCGACATCTTATAAGGTTTATTTTCTCGTATTTTACTTTAATCATCTTTACTTTAGTACTATTTTGCTTTGATGTGTTAATTATCTTGATTTGGTAAGTTAGAAATCATACAATAATTTAGATTTGATTACCTACAATGTTCAATTTCATTATCTTGGTCTGAAAGCTTACTTCAATCTAAACGATTGGTTTCATCCAACTAATTATGTTTACTCCAAAAAGAATCCCATGAATGGTGGCATTAAAGAAGAATTCCAAGTTGCAATAAGTAAAGACTCGGGAAAGCCCGTGCTAAGTGATGCACCATCTTTTTCAATAGTAACTATTTGTGCTTACTTAATAATTCATCAGCTTTTCCCGAGGAAGGTCATGATAGATGCTATTCCAAGTAACGTGCAATTGAATGTGTTACAATGGTAGTGTCATTATACAATGTGACTGAAGAATGAGAATGGAATTTTCTCACATTGATAATAACTTTTGATGGTTCATTTATGAGGACCGATTGTGCAATTATGACTATACATGAACCATCAATCACAACATGCGTGTCAATGGGATCAATTTTTTTTTTTTATTGGTCGATTTGCGACCTAATTTGTAACTTGTTGATGTGTGATTTTTCCCCCCTTTGGAAAAAAAAAAGTGACTATTCCCTTATAACTCTTAACATTAATTAAAAATGCAGGGTGGCTTAGGCATATTAAAATTGCACAACATCTACGACAAGACATATATATACATACATAGAATGTTTCGTCTTAATTGTGACTTTTGTTAGTATATTTTATGTTAATTTTAAATTCGCTTATAAGAACCCATCAGGAAGTCTAGTGGCTAGACCAATAGAATGCGCCTATTATTTATGCTCAAAATGTCTAAAATTTTCGCTGGCTTGTATTAGATGATATCTCAAGTCAAATTGCAAACAAATTAAAATTTTCCTTTTGATATGATTGACAGTAGCTCGTTAATATTGAACTGACGAGTTCATAAAGAATTGCTTTCTTAGACTAGGTCTTAGAAGTTGTGAAAAGAAAAAAAAAATCTAAATTTTGGCAGAATGGTGATGACGCTCTACTTATGTGAAAATGATAGGTCATCCATTGAAAAATAGTGAGCTTAAAGGACTTTGACATTTTGCCTTCAGTCGACCATGGAGTGGCTAATAAGAAGCCCCAAATTTCTATCCCCAGAAATTGCAATCCATAAAAACTATGGCATGACAATCTCCTCTGGCTCTTCTAGACATACGTGCTCTACTACAGACACACGCGCACACACACACAAAAAGAAAAAGAAAAAGAAAAAAAAAAAAAAAAAGAGGACAATATCATGTCACCGTCGTTAGTGTACATGCTTCATACTTGGATAATCTTTTATCTCGGTGTTCTATACATGCTCTGCTAATTAGGAAATAAAAAGACTTCAAATTCTAAGTTGTAGTGAGTATTTGTCTTGTTACTAAAAAAACATATCAAAGTCAAAATAGAATTTTGCCTCTAGAAAATATAAGATTATCTTGCGTCCGTGATCAAAAGCTTGAGATTTGTCTAGCTTGTCGCTGTCTCTTATATTAGAGGTGATATACGAGGGACGGAGGGGAAGCTAAGTTGAAAAGATTTGTGAATATATCTTAGATGATGGAATATATATATATAGAGTGCTTGAGTTGAATTATATATGGTATGCCCTTTTTCTGGTTCCAGCCAAATCAATTATGGGCAACTAAATCTTTTTGTTGGGTTCTTCAAATTTATATGTTATTCTTGATAAACACAGAAAAAATTATATGTTGGCAGCTATCGTGGTACTTAAGTAAATATTAGGTATGAGAACTAAAGTTGTCTCTTAGGGAAGAAGATTCTCTAAGGAGCAAAGGGAAAAAAGGGAAAAGGAAATCCCAAAATTTGATTAAACTTTAGTATGATTTTTTGAATCTCTTTCCTCTATGGACCCACCCGAATCAATTCGAATTGACAAGCAAGCATGAAAGTGGAGTCAAAGAATGATGGTGATTCCAAAGACACAATTGGATTCACTTTCAGTATATGCTTCGCTCTCGTATTAATCACTTACTAATCAATTCGAATCGACAATTAAGCATTAAAGTTAAGTCAAAGAATATGCTTCATCCTCTTACAATAATTACTATAACATTGTAGTGGTGGAATCGCTGCCAACTGTTTTAAAACCTTAAACTATTAAATAAATGCGTTGTTTAATATTTAAATATTCTATCATCCCCCCATGCTTAGTTTGGTATTTTTTTGCCATAGTATTAAGCGGATGACATATTTAAATGGGAAGGCAAATTAGACCTAAAAGAAATTTGAATTTAAGAGTTCGAGCTCTGATTCCATGTAAGATTTAATGGGATCACTACCAATTATTCTAAAAGTTTAAGCTCTTAAATGAAAATGTAATTTCATATTTAAATATTCTATCGAATTCACTGTTTATTTTGTATAATCCATTATTCTCTCGGCAGATTACATTTAATTTTCCTAGTGGAAAATGGAACTACTCGCATGATCCCTCAATCCAGTGACGAGGGTACAAATAGCTTGAGGCCAACCGAGCCAACCCATGGACCTCTTATTTTCACCTCGGAGAGGAAAATGGTCCATTCAAGTTCAGAAGAAGAGGGAATATATCACGGACAGAATGTGATGAGGTAACTAGCCCCACCCGTGCAATTAAAAGTGCTGCTCGTGTCGTCGTAAGCGTAGCTGTAAGCTTGACGGCACTGGTCCTTGAAAATCTTCGAGTAGTTCGTCGGCGGGCACGTCGCTGGCGTCCCGTACGCCCCAGTGCAGCAGTACTGCGGCTGGTTTAACGCCAGGCACGCGCTCTTGCACGCCACGATGCTCCCGTCCGATCCCATCACCGCCAGCTCTGACGGGCACACGGAGTTGACGTTGGCTGCGCAGCTGGTCGTGGTGCACCCACTGCCGCTGCCCTGTGGAGTTATAGAGAGGGGCAGGTTGAAGCCGTCCACGAGGCTGACGTCGTAGATGCTGTTCTCGCCAGAGCCCGGTGCCTTGAGAGTGAACTCCGCCAAGGAGGCCGGCGGGATCGCCCCTGCACCATTGCAGCTCACCTGGCCAGACCCACAGTCGGCGGTGGTGCATACAAATTTGCCGGAGGAATCAGTGGCGCAGCCCGTTCGGCCCCACACCCGGCCGGCTGTCCACGTGTCCGGGACGTCATTGATTGAGAACGTTGCACCCGTGGCGAGCTCAAACCCGGTTGAGGATAGCTTCCCGCCACCCCCGCCGGTGAGCGTCCCGGGCTAGACTGTGTAGGGGCACTTGCTGGTGAAGCTTGTTAAGAACATATATCACCAGAGAGTAGAGCAAATGGTGCTGGTACAGCAGATGGTGCTGCTGAAACTGTTGCTCATATTAGAACAGAGGATGCTGCGAAGGCTGATAAAGCAAGAAGAAAATCAGTAGAAATGAATGGCTAAGATAAAGAGTAATGAAGTTGATGATCAACGATGGAAAAGCAGTCAAAGAGGATAAACAAGGATTGCGGATGCGGATTCGGATTACCTCTGTGAAGATACATGAAGTCGTTGGTCAGTTATAAAGTAAAAACAGAAGTTAGTTGTTTCTGTTAAGTCTTCACCTTCCTTATATAGCTTCGTAATGAGAAAGAGAGAAGTAAGAAAAGTAGTCATCATTTTTCTTGAGATATTCATTCTTCCGGTTACTGCAAAAAAGCTAGAGAGAAAGATTGACGAGAGTATAGAGAGCTTTTCTTTCAATTGATGTAAAGTTCTTGAAGTACATTGAGATCAAATACAGAAGAGTATATACAGAGATTTTCATTGATCAATCTCGATCCCTACATCTATACTTTCCTATTTCTGTGTTCTTCAATTCTTCTGTAACAGAAGCTTCGGCATTGTTGAATCTTCTGTATGATTGCATCATCTTTACATGGTATCAGAGCAAGACGATCATCTCAGCCAAAAAGGATTCACTCAGTAGCTACTTGTTTGATCAAGGAAGAAGGATCTGAAGCTATACAAATTACTGTATCACGGTAACTCAGTTAGCTTTTCATAAACAAAATTGATGTCTTGATTCGTCCATAATTGAAAGAGTATAGCAATGGCAATAAGAGCATCGAAGTATCCTTTCCCTATACATGTGAATATTTCGAACTTTGTCACCATAAAACTTGCCGAAGACAACTTTCTTTTATGGCAAGCTCAGATCTGTAGGTTTCTAAAAAGCCAAGAACTCTTTGGCTTTGTTAATGGTGATGTTACACCACCTACTCGAATTCTGCAGAATGTAGTTGGAAGTGTTGAAGCTGAGGTTGTAAATCCAGAATATACTGACTGGATAAAAACAGATCAGCTAGTATCCTCATGGATAAGTGGAGCTGTAACTGAGAATATACTAGGCTTAATAATTGGCTTAGAAACATCTTATGAAGTGTGGCAGACACTCTTGAATCGATTCACACAAAAATCAGCAGCAAGAGAGTTTGAATTGAGGGGGAAACTTCAAGGCTGTCAAAAACATGATCAAGATCTTCTAGTCTATCTTCGAGAATACAAGACAATATGTGATCAGTTAAATGCTATCGGGAAACCGGTAGATGATATAACCAAGCTATTTGGTGTACTGGAAGGATTAGGAGCTGAGTATGAAAATTTTCGAACAACAATATACTGTCTAAAACCTCAACCGGAGTATGATGAGGTAATTTCACAATTAGAAAGGTTCGAGTCAAGATTGCATAACTACTCTAGAACACAATTTAACCCTAATATGGCTTACTTTGGGCAAAGATATCCTCAAGATCAGTTCAAAGAAACTACTGATAGAGGATATATTCCTCAAAATTTAAGCTTTGCTGCTCAACGAGGTAATTACAGAGGAGGCCGCAGTTATGGAAGAGGACGTTCTCTTAATAACAGAGGTCGTGGATTCAGATACCCTGGAGACAACTCAGGTTACAGGTTTAGCAATGTCAGCTATATGCAAGAGAATCAGAGAACCAAACCTTATTACAGTTCCTCTGAATCTGGTTTCACTTATGGATTTCGTCCCTATGCTGGTCCATCACAGAGATATCAAGAAATAAAATCTTATCCTTCAAATCTAACTTTTTCCAAGAATGTGCAAGATGAGAAACCAGTTAACAACATAAAATTAGAATGTCAAATCTGCAAGAAACCAGGCCATGATGCTTTGCACTGCTGGTACAGATTTGATAATTCGTATCAAGCTGAGGAGATACCAACAACTTTAGCAGCTATACATCTTGAGGATGCCAAAGGCAGCGAGTGGTATCCAGATACCGGTGCAATTGCACACATTACAGCTAATCCTGGTATGCTTCAAAACTCTTCTGAATACACTGGACTTGACACTGTCATGATTGGTGATGGATCACATTTGTCGATTACACATACTGGTAACACATTGTTGCATACTGAAGAAAGTCTCTTGCCTCTGAATGATGTTCTAATTGTCCCTGATATAAAGAAAAATCTGTTATCAGTATCCAAATTAACAAACGATTACCCATGCTCATTTGTCTTTGACAAATTTGGTGTATATGTAAAGGACAATTGGACCAACACAACCTTGCTGCTCGGAAGGAAAACTAAAGGACTATATCAAGTGAATTTACAAACAACACAAGCCCTTCTAGCTCAGAGACACAAGGCAGTAGAAGAAGATACATGGCATCAAAGACTAGCACATACCAATCTGAATATCTTGAAGTATTTGCAGAATCAAAAACTCATTCAATGTAGCAATAAGATGTTGAGTGTTTGTAGTAGTTGTCAAACTGCTAAGAATGCAGCTTTACCATTTCCATCCTCTGAATCTGTAACAACCATGCCCCTACAGAAAATCCACTGTGATATATGGGGGCCATCACCTGTGACTTCATTTCAAAGTTTCAAATACTATGTTCTGTTTGTGGATAATTTCTCTCGATACAGCTGGATATGTCCATTAAAGTTGAAGTCAGAATTCTATAAGATCTTTGTTATGTTTCAAAAGCAAGTAGAAAATCAATTTGAATCAAAGATCAAGGTCTTTCAGTGTGATGGAGGAGGAGAATTTATTAGCCACAGGTTTAAAGCTCATTTGCAAAACTGTGGTATAATACAAAATCTCTCTTGTCCTTATACACCAGCACAGAACGGGATGTCTAAGAGGAAACACCGGCATATTGTTGAATTAGGTCTTGCCATGTTATATCATGGCAGAATTCCACTGAAGTATTGGGTTGATGCGTTTATTACAGCTAACTATGTCATCAATCTTCTTCCAACACCGAAATTGGGCATGCAATCACCACATAGGAAACTATATCACCAAGAGCCAACCTATGATCACCTCAGAGTATTTGGTTGTGCTTGTTATCCATGTTTACGACCCTATGCTCAGCATAAGTTTGATCCAAGATCCCTCACCTGTGTATTCATTGGTTATAGTGATCATCATAAAGGCTACAGATGTCTTGTGCCTTCAACAGGTCGAATATATATCAGTAGAAATGTAAAGTTTGATGAGAAGTTTTTCCCATTCACTAAGTTGTGCTTGACAAAGTATGCACCTCTTACAACATTATATCAGACATGGGCAGAATGAGTTCAGTTAACAGAATCAGCAAATAGAGAAACAGTCTCTAATATACTCTATAATGATTCTCACACATATACAGCTCATCTTCAACTCGATAAGAACAATATTGTCATCAATTCTCAAAGTCCTCAACATAACTTTATTCCTTATACTGATCAATCAAGACAGGACATTTCCACAATGGATACACATGGTGCAGAAACTTCACCAGTACAGAACCAAGACACAGATGGTGCTAATACAGCACAATCCAATAATATGACCAGTGGATCTGAGCAAGTCACCTCTCATGCAACTCAAGGGATTACCTCTAATCATTCAATACAGACACGATCAAAGTCTGGAATTGTCAAACCGAATCCCAGGTATGCATGTCTTGCAGTATATAAGGTCCCTTCTGAACCAAAAACAATTAAATCTGCATTAGCACATGAAGGCTGGCATAAAGCAATGACAGAAGAAATGGAGGCGTTATATCAAAACAAAACTTGGGATTTAGTCCCTCGAGCTGATCATATGAATATAATTGGCTGCAAGTGGGTCTTCAAAACAAAACTTGCATCTGATGGTAGTCTTGATAGATTGAAAGCATGTTTAGTTGCTAAGGGATTCCATCAAGAAGAAGGCATAGATTTCACCGAGACTTTTAGTCCAGTAATCAAACATGCCACAATCAGAATTGTTCTGTCTATAGCAAAAATGAGACAGTGGCCTATACATCAACTTGATGTTAAAAACACATTTTTACATGGCACTCTTAATGAAACAGTTTACATGGAACAGCCTCCTGGATTTCAAGATTCTCAGAAACCTTATCATGTGTGTTCACTCAAGAAATCACTCTATGGTCTTCGACAAGCTCCTCGAGCATGGTTTGATAAATTCAGTGACTTTCTACTTGAATATGGATTCTTTTGCAGTTCGACAGATCCATCTCTATTCATATATCATCAACAACAGCATACTATTCTTCTGCTTTTATATGTCGATGACATTGTTTTAACTGGCAGTTCTTTCCCAATACTTTCTGTTCTTATTCAGTCTCTTAGCCTCAAATTTCACATGAAAGATCTTGGACCTCTGCATTATTTCCTAGGCATCGAAGTCAAACAAAATTCAGATCATTTGTTTCTATGTCAAACAAAATATGCCAGTGATCTTCTTACTCGAGCATACATGTCTGAAAGTAAACCAATTGCTACTCCTCTGTCCTTAAAGTAGATCATTATGCAACAAGACTCTGTTGCTCTGACCAATCCTACTGAATATCGTAGCTTGGTAGGTGCTCTTCAGTATCTAACTTTAACTCGACCTAACATAGCCTATGCTACCAATCTATTGTGTCAGAAATTACAGACACCAACTGTGGCAGATCTTGCTCGACTTAAAAGGGTACTCAGATACATCAAAGGCACCATCAATCTTGGTTTATTCATTCACTCACAGAGTTCCTCGCATCTATATGGTTTTTCAGATGCAGATTGGGCAGGGTGTACAGAAACACGAAGGTCAACTACAGGATTTTGTACTTACATTGGTTCCAACCTTATCTCTTGGGGAGCCAAGAAGCAATCCACAGTCAGCAGGTCCTCTACAGAAGCTGAGTACCGTGCACTTGCTTCCACGTCTGCATTACTCACTTGGATCAGCTTTGTCTTACGAGACATAGGCTGTGCTCTCCACTCTCCTACACATCTCTTTTGTGACAATAAATCAGCTATAGCTCTCACTGCTAATCCTATATTACATGCTCGAACAAAGCATATTGAAATTGACTTTCACTTTGTTAGAGAAAAGGTCTCTTCAGGATCACTCACAGTTCGGTATGTCCCAAGCAATTCCCAAATTGCTGACATTTTCACCAAATCTCTCTCACACTTTACACATCACCAATTCCGCACCAAATTGGGACTTGGTTTTCCATCTACTCCCAATTTGAGGGGGAATGTTGAGAACATATATCACCAGAGAGCAGATGGTGCTGGTACAACAGATGGTGCTGCTGAAACTGTTGCTCATATTAGAACAGAGGATGCTGCGAAGGCTGATAAAGCAAGAAGAAAATCAGTAGAAATGAATGGCTAAGATAAAGAGTAATGAAGTTGATGATCAACGATGGAAAAGCAGTCAAAGAGGATAAACAAGGATTGCGAATTCAGATTCGGATTACCTCTATGAAGATACATGAAGTCGTTGTTAGTTATAAAGTAAAAACAGAAGTTAGTTGCTTTTGTTAAGTCTTCACCTTCCTTATATAGCTTAGTAATGAGAAAGAGAGAAGTAAGAAAAGTAGTCATCATTTTTCTTGAGATATTCATTCTTCCTAAGTTCTGCAAAAAAGCTAGAGAGAAAGATTGACGAGAGTATAGAGAGCTTTTCTTTCAATTGATGTAAAGTTCTTGAAGTACATTGAGATCAAATACAGAAGAGTATATCTAGAGATTTTCATTGATCAATCTCGATCCCTACATCTATACTTTTCTATTTCTGTGTTCTTCAATTCTTCTGTAACAGAAGCTTCGGCATTGTTGAATCTTCTGTATGAATGCATCATCTTTACAAAGCTGAGTGTGGCTCGCCAGCTCCTCCCGCAAGCATGCATGCAAGCCATAAAATTGATGTACGCGGATTAATTATTTTTTCCTCCCGGGGTTTATCAGCTCGGGAATCTCCATAACAAAGATGGAAATTTGAACACAGGACTTTAACTTCCGAATCCCAAAAAACAAAAAATTAAACTTAGGATCTTATTTTCTAGTTTGGTAAGAAGGTAATGTTAATGTAGAAATTTGTAATAGTTGAAAATAGATAGATTATGATGACAATGTGCTTACTAGCGAGGAGGACTAGGAAAGGTAGGAGGTAAAAAGATGCTCTTGCGTCCATGATCGAGAGACTCAGATTATTTTTTTTCGGTTTATCGTTTCTCTAGTATAGGAGGTATATATATAGAATGCCGGGAAAGCCATGTTTGAAATGACTGTGGAAAAGTATTTTAGACCGGGGAAGCTAAGTTTGAAATGACTTTGAAAAAGTCTTTTAGACGGTGGAATAAATATATGGGAAATGAGAAGCTAATGTATCGTATTTTTATATAAAATTTGAAAATATTTTTAATCGATGATTACAATTTCTTTTTTCTCATGATTCATGGGTTAGGAACGGAGAATGACTCTTGCACGCCAACGTGAAAGTGCGGCAAAGGACCGTCGGCTGGCCTCTCAAGTTTGGTCTTTTCTTTGAAAAACATGGGAAGCCATTGAAGAGTATCGACTATGCAATTTGACAGAACATGAATGATTGATTATTCACGACATGCATAAAAACGTGACCTCTTTGTCCCCAGTGGATGTGTGACCATTTTTTTCTCTTTTGAAAGATTAATGCCTATCTGCTTATGACCTCATTATTTTTTCTTCTCTTCTTTTTCCTCCTTTAGCCTGTCACTGGGCAGCGATGGAGGACAGCAAATGGCGAACGATGGCGGGTGCTGGTGACCAGCGGATGGTGGAAGGTGGGCAGCAGGGCTCGAGTGACCAGATTTAAAGAAAAAGAAGAAGAAAAAAGCAAAAAAAAAAAAAGACTTATTATAAAAATTATTTCTGGATACAAGAAATTATTTTTTTTTTACTTTTTTTATTTCAAATCTATTCTTTAGCCACTTTTTTATTCCATATAATAGAAAAATTTACTAACGTAAAAAATCGGAATGTTACCAAAGCCTTAGTGGCTGGCTCAGTATGATCGCTCGGTTTGCTGTAGTTCTCAGTCGAGGAAGGAATGCCGCGGTGTATTTTGACAGTGGCTCGCGATGCTCGATGATGGTAACTTGGCAATGATTGCTGACACAACTCGATGGCTCTCGCGGTTAGTGCTCGCGGTGGTGTCGCTTCGTTGGGACTAAAATCTATTAGAGTAACTCACTAGAAACCCCATGAACTCCAAGAGTGTTGGACGAGATGAGTGCAGCAACAAAGAACCAAGTAACGTGTCCCAAAACCAGCAGGAGTAGCCACCTGGAATCACTAAAAAACACAGAATTCTCGAACTATGAAGAGGCTCGGCAAGTAAGATGCAAAACCAACAATGGCGAGAACAGCAACTCTGGAATCTCGGGTGGCCGTCGTCAGTAAAGATCTGTCAGCAATAGAGCGGCAACGGACTGGTCAAGGCAGCACCCTCGTCGTCCGGTAACTCACAGTACGAGGACGCAACAAAAAGGCAGCTTGCAGAGCTTGGTGAAGCAACTAATCATCGTCGGGCGTCGGATACAGCAGCAGCAATGACGTCGTGTCAGTCAAGTGACGCGGCGGCGAGCTAAGGAGCAGCCACGAAGCACCACAGCAGCAAACATCACGGTTCAGCGCGGGGGAAACTCAGGGACCGGTGACGGCCAGCGTTTGCCGCTGCATGATCAGCGACAGTAGTACAGAGAGCAACGGCATTGCTGCGGCAACAGAGCTTCGCAGCATGGAAATTCAGCCTCGGGTCGTCGCCGAGGGCGGAACAGCTCGGTCGTGATCGTGGAGACACACGGCCAAGGAAGAAGATAACTCGCTTTTCCTCTCCCTCCTCTCGTCTTTTATTTCTTTTTATGTGTTGGCAGACCATAAGAGAGCCTCTCCCCATTATTGTCCCGATTTCCTTTTCTTCAGATGAATTTATTTTATTCCTTTCCTTTGTATGAAAAGATTTTTTTCTTTATGCTAGTTGGCCGCTTCTTTCAAAATATATTTTGCCCGGAGAATAACACCAAATATATGCGCCTACGAGGGCAACATTACCTCTCATTTTCAAAATCTTTTCTTGCCCTTTTCAATTTCCTTTGTGCGGACGCTTGTATCTTGTATCTTTCTTACTTTATCTTATTTCTTTCTTGCTTTATTTGTCTGATCTTTTCGTGGAGAAGAAATCTGTACGTCCACCGAATTCTCGCCCATGCTATATGATGAAATGGGCTTTTGGCCAATTTTTAGCTCCCACGGGTTTAATTCAATTAAATCGATTAGGCTCAGAACTATTCACTCAGGCCTATTCACTGCTGGTCCAATTAATGCAATAAATGAACTAAGCTATATGATAAATGCTCCTAAAAATTATATGCAATTTAACTAATATTTTTGCTAGGAATCAGGGTTGATCCCTAATTTTCATATGCAACAAACAACTAACTAAGTCGTTAAAATTTAAGTGTCGACAGATGGAACAGATCGAGAAGGCACAAAACAATAAGGAATTGCACATGTAGTTAGACACTTATAGGACACTGATCAGTAACCTAATATTTTTTGTGTTTAGTTTGTACAAGAAATAAGAAAAGATAGAGCATACGATATTCCTCTTATTATAATGTTGTTCATTTGAATTTAACTGGAAGAACGATCACAGGAGGTAAGCTATTAGACGTGAAGACACAAGAACGAGGCCGAAAATGATCCTAATTCAAAAGCAGAACCAATTCTGACCTTCTTGTTAACGTGATAAGAAACAAAAACCTCAAAATACAGACTGAAAAACCAGCGAAATCACATGCTTAATGGCCTTCATGAATCGACACAAATGTATGCAACCGGTACGAGCAAGAGTGTTTAACATAAATCCCTCAAGTCCAAACTCAAATTTAGCAATGAAGCCAGCAGTCGAAGTATAGATCAGCAATACGATGAACCAGTGTTGAAGAAGGTAATCAAACGAACACTCTTTAAGGTTCTCGGTTCCAACATGGAGGGGAACACTCTAGATGCACAAATGATAGGGAAGGAGTACCGGCCACATCAAAATAGGCAACACATCACGCTAAAAGGTCATCGAGAGATTCGAGATGAACGCGACCGGTTTTCACTCTGCCAGAGGCGAAGGCTCTCTATCTATGCCTCACGAAAACAGAGTACGAGAGTTTACCTTGAGTGAGAGCAGTGACTGGACGTGATTGACGAATGGATCAGAAGAAGGAGGCCCCCGTAGTGGCAACGCAGAGAATTGGAGCTGGTGAAGAGAGAGTGAATGAGAATTGAAGGAGGTGATGGGAGCAACCAAGAATAGAGACGAGCGGAGTATGATCGTGGAGGTGAGACTTGATGTACTGTGACTGGTTATGCAAACAATCGGCGGAGAGAATGGAGGAGGAAAAGATGAAGATGGAAACCAGAAATGGTGGAGGTTACGTTCGCCAGAGAGTGGGAGGTTGGACGGTGACGTAGTGGCGGGATTTTGAAGGTGAGGGAAGTGATGGCCGGCGAGGGGGAGCTGGCGTGTCGTGAAATTATGCTTATCGGGCCAAAAATTCAATTGGGCCTTACTGCAAACGTCAGATTGGACTGCTAATGTTGGGCCCTAGGTATCAACATCATAATGTTCCCAATTTGTGTATTAATCTTCTTCGAAAAATGTATTTTCAAATAAGTGGCGAAATTCAGGTGTCATTCAATTAGTTGTTGATTTGATCATGTGAACTCACATACAATTGCAGGAAGATATGGCATCAATTTCATGTCAATTTATCACCAAATACTCACGAATTTCAGTCGTGAATGCCCCTGAATCAATTCTGAACGTTGCTTGGTGTTAGTACTCAGGCATGAATTAGAATGATTTCGGCTTAGTCTGGTTGTTCTATCGATTGTCCATAACGTAGGATCAATGTGAGATTGATTATCTATCTAGTTACTGCACGTTCACAGTTCATCGGCCTGGGTAATTTGTCAATTTTGAATGTTGGACATTGCTGGATAATATAACTTGACTGTGACTTTGAGTGCGTTTGGCTTGGTTTGTTTATACGTTCTCATTCACCTGTGATCGAGGGTTAACGTATTATTTATATTATTGCCTTCTGAGTGTGTTTAAAGGTCACTTGTCCTGTTAATTGCCAGCAATGCATGCTAAAATTTATTGAGGGTCTCGGTTGAGGCATGAAATTTAAGGAAATTGATGGAGATAATTTGAGGTTGAATTTCATGATTCATGCAAACATATTGGTATGTGATTAATTTCTAAGGCCTTCGGTTGGATTGAATTTCAATTGAATAGGTAAATTGTGGTTACATGCATTGAATGTAACCAGCCATCACAACAAACATAAAAAACCATTTATGCTTGCTTCATAATCCATTAGCCTTCTTTGAAAAATGTCGCGACAAATGCTATTTCAAGTAACCTGCCATCATGCATGCTAAAATGCTAGTGTCATTATACAATGGGAGTGAAGAATGGGAATGGAATTTTCCCACATTGATATTAACTTTTGATGTGATAATGGACAACGAGTATCTAGAACGTAATAAAAGAATGATGAATACCTATTTACTAAAAATAAAATAAAAAAATTCTTCTCCTTTTTTTGGGTGAATAACATAACTACATTAAACAAAACAAGTCAAGTTTCATAGTGTTAAGGATATGTACTCCCAGCAGAGTCTCCATATAAAAAGGTCTTTGTTAACATGTGGAACAGAAAAATGAATGACAAACTGCAGATGTTGCTCCTCTGTAAGTAGGGCCAAAAAATCCATGTAAATAAATAACATTATTGGCTACTTTTAATCTAAGACCATCTCCTTTTGCTCCAAAAAAAATAAAAAATCTAAGAGCATCTCTTAGAGCCATGTTTATGCCACGATGCGTTCCTCATTTGTCGGAGTTTCTATAATTCCTGAGAGGTATATGCTCGCTCCTAATTTATTGTAAGCCCCAATATTTAATACTCAGGGATGAAATATAATATCTAAAAATACTTTTAAGCAATCATTACGACGTATATCGCTAGAAACTTATTAGTCATCCATATAAAAGATGGGCAAAAGTCTTCTCACGGGTCTTTTAAGTTTGTTTCTTATGTGGAAAAAAAAATGAGATGTCATTTACGAGGAACACTATACAATTATGACTACACATGAGCGGTCAATCACGGCATACATGAGAATGCGACCTAATTTGTACCTTGTCATTATATGACTATTTTTTTCCCCTTTTGAAAAAAAAATGCCTATTTCCTTAACATTACTTAAATAAATGAAAAAAAAAAAAGCATGGAGGCTTAAGCAATTTGTTGAAATTGCACAACATCTACAGTAAAACATACATACCTATTATGTTCCATATTTAATTATCACTTTGTCAGTACCTCAATTTTTCATGTTCATTGTATATTTAGTTATAAGAACCTATGGAAACAGTGACCCATTACAAAGTCAAGTGGCTAGACCAATAAAATGTGCCTATTATTTATACTCAAAATATTTAAATATTTTTTCTTGTTTGTATCGGGCAACATCCAGAGTTAGATATTACATCAAAATTGAATTTTTCCTTTTGATCTAATTGGAAGTGGTATTTTTTTTTTTTTTGTCGGAATTGGAAGTAGGTGATTAAAACTGAAATTGAAGAGTTCATTAAGGATTACTTTCTTACACTAGGCCATAAATGACGATGAACCTAATTAGGTGAAGATGATGAATCATTCAAAGAAGAGTCCCGAGCTCAAAAAACAGTCATCTTGCCTTTAGTCACCCCCCGTGTTCACATAAAATTATGGAGTGGCTAAGAAGAAAACCCAGAATTCCTATCCCCGAAAATTGTTATCGATAAAACAAACACAAAAATATTATTTAGAAAAAAAAAAAAAAAGACAATATCATGCAACCGTTCTTAGTGTGCATGCTATATGCTTGGATCATTTTTCATCTCGGTGTTTCATACATGCTTTGCCTTAATGATTTAAGAGGAGCTTCTTGGAATCAACCAAGCATATTCTCCTTGCGTTTATCCTAAATTCAGCAGTCGGGTTGCTGGCCTAGACTTCAGTTGCAATTGTCTAGCTAGTACCACTAGTCTTTTTAATCCACTTCGTCGTGTTCGCCTTTTGTCGGAACTTCTATAGTTCCCAAGGGATTTATGCTTATTTATAATTTACTGTAATTACGTATATTACATCATTATTTTCTTATAAAATGAGATAATATATAAAATTTGACAATATTTTCAATGGATGATTACGATCTTTTGTTTTTCATGATTCGATGACTAGGAATAGAAATGGAGAATGACTCCTCTTCGTCGGCGTGAAAGTTGGGCAAAAGACTTTTTGCTAGCCTCTCAAAGTTTTTTTCTTTCCGTGGAAAAAATACGAGATGCCATTAAGAGGACCGACTATACGATTATGACTACTCACGAAAGATTAATCATGGCATGCCTAAGAACGCAACCTAATTTGTCCCTTGCTGAAATATGTTGAAATTGCAAAACATTGGCAAGACATACACAAATAGTATGGTAATCATCACTCTACTAGAAAGGTTTCTCAAGTTGGTTGTTGATCCAGTTATAAGAAGTTATGGAAACATTGACGCATTAGATAGTCAAGTGGCTAGATCAATTGAAGGTGCTGTTATTTATACCCAAATTATTTGGATTTTTCTATAGTTTGTATTAGGTGATATCTTGAGTCTGATTTCGCATACATAATGAATTTGCTTCTTTCATTTGATTGGAGATAGGTATTGACATTGAAACTAGAGAATTCATATATAAGTACTTTCTTAGGCCTTAGAAGTTATGACAGAAAAAACACCTAGATTTTGGAATTTTATCCATACATGTCTCGCCCTCCCCCCTCAATTATTCCCATCGGTATCACACATTGAATTAGCAGAGCATGCATGAAACACCTAGATAAAAAGAATAATCAAAAAGTATAAAGCATGTAGGCTAATGACAGTGACCTGAAATTGTCCTTCATTTGTTTTCTCTGAAAAAAAAAAACGTGCTTGTTGTTAGAGCACCTATGTCATAGAAAAGAGCAGATAGCAATGCCTTAGCTTTCATGTTTAGCAATTTTTGTGAGTTGGAATCCTTGCGCTCCTCCAATAGAATAACAAAAGCATGGAAAAGATCAGGAAGCCACTGATTGATCGGGAATTTCGCAAGTAGTAGTCCTATGTATATGTGACACTGATTATTATGTAGTAGTCTAGTTTTAATTAGAAGTGGGCATAAATGAATTAAGATCTTTATATATGTTTACTTCCTGTCAACTCATGTTTTCTATTGGCTATTATGGAGACGCTATCTTCTTGCTCCTTATTCTTTCTAATTGCTTTTTTGGTCGTAGAAAATCATGTCATATCATTGTATAAATTATCATGTATAGTGGCATGTACATGTACTAGTGCTTGTTGTGACTATGCGCCAAGGGGCACTCCCTTTGACGTCTTGACTGTTATAAAGAATCTAATTTAGGAGATGTCCTCGTTCCAAAATCTAGTTTCCAGAAGCTAGTAAAGGACGAGAAGATAAATATTGTAATATTAATGTGGAAACTAACTGGATCTTACTATTATGTCAATACAAAATTGCAAAAAAATAAAATAAAATAAACGAGGAATAATGAAGAACACTAAAATTTTTATGTCATTCGGTCCGAGTATTGATGCGTACTTATTAGGAAGTGCAGCAGCAAATAATCTACTAATTTAATGGTTAAACATATTAATAACAAGGAAATAGCTTGTGATCATTGATCATCAATCTATTTCATGAAGAGGTTTTCAATTTGGATGTGGAAGAACAAAATAATACGTTTGGTGGCACTACTGTAGCCACTGAAAAATAATAAAAATGTATAGAAAATTTTTCTCTTTATATAGGTAAAATTTTCAAGTGCTCGTGTAAAAAAAAAAATCACTATTCATTTTGTAAAATCCAATTCTTGGAATCATGATTGAAAATGTGTTAATTAATACAATATCGAGAAGGTACAAACGTTTGACATCTTCGGAAGCATACAAGCGATGAAATGTTTATTTCCACCAATCCACATCCTAAGACTTTGGCCGTGTATAGCACGGGTCTAATGGATATTTAATTTCTATTGCAACTCTTTCTTCAATCAAACCCAAGTGACTTTTCATATGGGTATGGTGCTTGAATGGCCAATGAAATTTCCATGATCGAATTGCTTGTTGTTGCCTATAAAGCTTCTCTACTGAAAACCAACCAATTCTACCAAAAATCACAATAACAAAACAAAAATATGGCATCCTCACCATTCTTCATGTTTTGTACATGGATTGTCCTTCTCATGACAATTCATACTTCAGTTGCTAAGCCATCATGCCATCTAGATGAGAGCTTAGCCTTGATGGAATTCAAGCAAAGTTTCAAAACCAACAAAACAAATTTTTGGTGTGTTTATCCAAAGGTTGAATCATGGTTACTAGATGGACATGGAGATTGCTGCTCATGGGATGGCATCGAGTGTGATGAGGCCACCGGTCATGTGACAAGCCTCGACCTTAGCCATAGCTGTCTCTTTGGTACTTTGTCTTCCAACACTAGCCTCTTTCGCCTACTCCACTTGGCATCGCTTAATCTTGCTTGGAATGACTTCAACTCTTCCTCAATCCCATATGGCTTTGGCAATCTTTCTAGGTTACAGTACCTTAATTTCTCAGGTTCTTTTTCGGGAAAAGTCCCATCGGATATCTCACAGCTCTTTAGATTAGTTTCTCTTGATTTGAATCGTGGGTGGGATCTTGAGATGTCTGTTGATTTCTCTTCTACTCTTGAGATGCCCAACATAAACAACTTCATTCAAAACTTAACTATACTTAGAGAACTTGATCTCTCTTTTGTAAACATGTCATCACCATTCTCTCATGTACTTGCAAACTTCTCATCTTTGAAGTCGCTTAAACTTAGATCATGTCATTTGCATGGAGAATTTCCACTAAGCATCTTTCAGTTACCAAACTTGGAAGCCCTCGATGTTGGCGACAATTACTACCTTTCTGGTTTTATTCCTAATTTACATTGGGGTAATCCCCTCAAATCATTGACTCTTTTTGCAACTAACTTTTCAGGGGAAATACCTTTTTCAATTGGAAACCTTATTTTCTTGAATGAATTGTCAATTTCACTTTGTAATTTCTCAGGTTCACTTCCCACTTCAATGGGTAATCTCTCTCAGCTTGCTTATTTGGATTTAGTGTCTAATAACTTTCATGGTCAAATCCCCGCTTTCTTTGCCAATCTTACCCAACTATCAACTCTATCTCTCGGTTGCAACAATTTTCATGGTCAAATCCCTGCTTTCTTTCCCAATCTTACCCAACTATCAACTCTATATCTCGGTTCCAATAATTTTAGTGGTGGTATTGGGCATTGGTTTGTCAACTTGACGAAACTCACTGACTTGAGCCTTGAAGGTAATATTTCATCTAATAACAATGTTCTTTAACAAGAAAAGCAATGGAATGTCAAGATTCAGTCGATAGCCAACTAACTGTCTTTATTTCTTTACATTTGGCAGATTGTCAGTTACGTGGTCCTATTACATCTTCATTTGAGAACCTGACGCGGTTGGTTTTCCTTGATATTTCCTACAACAAGTTGCAAGGTGAAATTCCGAACTCATTATGGGAACTCAAGGATCTTGAATCACTTGATCTTGGTGGGAATAATTTGAGTGGCACCGTGGATTTACACAAACTCAAGAACTTGCGAAAATTAGGTTTGTCCTTCAACAACATATCTTTTGTCAACAAGACCGAGATCAATGCCACTCTTCCAAAACTTTCCACTTTATATTTATATTCATGCAACTTGCATGAGTTCCCCACATTTTTAGGCTACCTAAGCAGGTTAGAGTGGATAGATCTCTCAGCCAATAAAATTGGAGGGATTGTTCCTATGTGGATGTGGAATGGAAGTAGAGAATCCTTGTTCTATATGGATCTTTCCCGCAATTTTCTAACTGGCTTTGAAAATAATCAGATCAATCTACCTCTACCCAAGTTGGTCTATCTTGACATTAGTTCTAATTGGCTCAAAACAAAACTCCCCAGTCCTCCTCCATTAGTGAATTACTACAATATCTCCAGCAACTTCCTCTTCGGAGAAATCCAATCTATTTGTAGGGGCAGATCCCTCGTCACTCTAGATTTGTCCGACAATAGTTTGAGTGGCACAATTTCTTCATGTGTGGGAAATATCGATTCTCTATCAATTTTGAATCTTGGGAAAAATAAATTTGAGGGCATGATTCCCCAAGCTTACCTAAAAAGTTGTAAGCTGAACTTTATAGACCTCACAGAGAATCAATTGCAGGGGCCTACCCCAAGATCTTTGGCAAATTGTATAATGCTAGAGTATTTGAACCTTGCTCACAATCAAATTCTTGATGGGTTTCCTTCTTGGCTATCAAAGTTGATTGAGCTAAAAGTTGTTATCTTGAAATCCAATAAGTTCCATGGTCCAATAGAAGCAAATCGAAGCCAGTTTAACTTTAGCAATATGCATATCATGGACCTTTCGAATAATAGTTTTAGTGGTGAAATTCCTTCCAAGTTGTTGCAGAGTTTCCATGCCATGAAAGTGATTGTTAGTCAAGATCATTTGGAATATATGTACACACGTGAAGAGATTACTTCATCCTCGTTTGGAATGGGATTAAGTTTTGAGTATGGAATGCAATTGATGAATAAAGGCATAGAAAGGGAATACTTGAAGGTTCCCTTTGCACTTATGCAAATTGACCTCTCCAATAACAAATTCGAAGGACCCATACCTAATCTCATTGGAGATTTGAAATCACTTCTTTTGCTTAACCTGTCAAACAATGTTTTGACCGGTTCAATCCCACCATCCTTAGCAAATCTAACAAAGTTGGAATCTTTGGATCTTTCTCAAAACAATCTCTCAGGAGAGATCCCTCAACAGCTAGCCCAACTTACATTTCTTTCATCTTTTAGTGTCTTTGATAATCAACTGTCAGGACCAATACCACGAGGGAGTCAGTTCAACACATTTGGGATCGATTCATTTTCCATGAATGAGGGGTTATGCGGAAGTCCTTTGCTAAAAAAATGCACAACGTTTGGGGATAACTTAACATTACCACCGTCTCCCCAAGAAGAAATTGGCGAAGAGTCTCCATTCAACTTGGATTGGATTGTGCTAATTGGCGTTGGAGTCGGATTTTTGATCGGCATTGTGCTGGGAAACTTGATCATTGATGAGAAGAGTAGGTGGTTTATAGACTGCTCCAAGAAAATGGCAAAAAGATGGAAAAGATTGAGAAGACATTGAACAATAAAAGAGTACATGCAATCAAATACATGTCCGGCACTATCAGTAATGTAACCCTTTTGTATTTAGTTTGTACTATAAATAGGAAAATATAGAGTATATAATATTCCTCTTATTGTACTATCGTCCATTTGAATTAAATATTATCTTCTTTTCTATTTGAGAAATGAATAGTTCATCCTTTCCCATACTCTTTTACCTTCGTATGTTTGGAAGAAGTTAATGGTGACACTTGAATTTTTGCCGGCAAAATTAAGCATATTATTGCCAAAAAAAAAAAAATAATAGCAAAAAAGAAGAAATTTTGGCGCTAATGGAATCGGTTTTGGGGTTACAAAACAAAGGAGAATGGGAAATGTCTCACGGGGAAGCATTATACGAAGGCTGTTTTTCCTCTGGATTTCCCATCGATCTTCACCAATCCACCGTCCACCACCTCCAATTGCCGTCGGCCATCCCAGCTGCTCAAGCTCATTCACACCAGAAACAGAGCACGCACCGGAGAACAGAGATGGCCAAAAACCACCGAGACTGAATTGCTACCAACTCCTCTCATCAATTTCTCTCGTTTATATTTCCTTAATTGATTTCAGGCTGCTGATCCATGCCGTTTACCATTCCCAAATCGTCTGGTTCTGTTCTATCACCATTCATGGCCAAAGGCTGCACCTCCAAGGTATGTATACATCATTGCTCTGTTTTAGTAAGCCGAGTCCGAACGTTGAAATTTAAGCTCGAGTGAAAATCAAGTACCAAATAGGGATAAAATAGGCATAATTTTATGTCACTCAAATCGTCTGGATCGGAATTAGTATTTCGATGATGCTTCTGTACTCTGTGTTTGAACCGATCATTAGTTGTTCGTGAAAACGACTGAGTAAGATCGCATATATATTCGAGAGGCTGTCTTTCTGAAATTGAATGCATATTCATTTATCTCATACTCAGATCGTGATATGTGCATATAATTCGCTAGTCTTGCTTCTGGTTCCTTTGAGTTTGAGTCATGGCCGAGACTTTGAGGTGACTGTGTTGCTTCGTTTTCTGTCTCCTTGTTCCATATGCCCCCTGAGTATGGTGGGTTGGGTGTAGGTGTGGTGGCCAGTGGAGGTTTGTATGGATTCATGTGGTGACTGGAGTCGATCATTGGTGGAGCAAGACATGTTTAGCCCTCTGTATGAAGCTTGTAAATGCCGTTCTCGGGCAAAATGCTCATGTGCTTTTGTTGCTTAAGGTGAAGGATGGGCATCATTGGTGACTGTTGAGCTTATAGGTTGAACAGCTTGGTCGTGAATAGTAAGGGAAGAAGACCAGACCAAAGCTTGTGTGTTCAGGAAATAATGGAGGGAGAGACTTAACCAAGAAAAAACGAAAGAGTCAAAGAAAGGAAAGAGGGAGATGGGGAAATCTGCAGAAATGCATGTTCTGGAAACGAAGGAATAATAATAATAATTTGCTGGTTTCAATTAGGCAGCTAAGTGTTAGGAATAAATTTAGTCGAATTTCATTTGATTTGTATTCACCTAGGTAAGGGAGTCCTCCTTGAATTCTGAAATAAATCGATTTTTTTAGATCGTGCTTTGTTTAGATAAAAATAGAAATGGATAAAAATAATAAAATAACCAATTAAAAAAATTAATTATCGTTTTTATTACGATTACTTTTAGGTGTTAGCTAGGTCATCTTCATTATTGCAAAGCATGTGGCACTTCCGAACTGAAGCTACAAAAAAGTTGGGGGAAATATATGGAGTTATATGTTGCTCCGGGTCAAATTAGTCTTCTTTCCATCGTGAAGGATCCGACCACCGGTAAAGCATTTTAGACATTTTTATCATAGAAGCAAAAGATGTTATATAAATCTTCTTTCCATAAAGGGTAATGTCCGCCTCCACAATCTTTTAGGGGAACTTTCTTTAGACTTATGTGCCCCTCTTTTTATTTAGCAATACTATGTTCATTTTTCAATTTTGTTCTGTAATTGAGGGCACCGAATGCTATGCTGCTTTGCTCTACACGCGCATCCCTTCATACCGTCAACCGCCACTTCTCGACAGAGGCTGCACCGGTGGGGATTCCGTCGGCTGCCTCCTCCTCCACCTCGGGGACAGCGTCGAAGAGAAAAGGCGGAGACACGCTCGGGAAGAGGCTGCCGAGCCTGGTGTACGTGAAGCACAGTGCGAGAGGTGACGATTAGCAAGTGGAGAGAGGAAGGAGGCGCGGTGCGCAAGTACAGGCGCCATGAGCAAGCCCTCAAGGTTCTCCTCTCTCTGTGTTGAATTTATTTGCGCACGAGCAATTCTCATACTTTTGCGTGATTCGCCGTATACAAGTTCAAATGCTTTTATATAAGTGAAGAGTTGATTCTTCGGAGAAATGGACACCATTGAAAGGGCAAAGCTATGAAAGGAGAGCTCTATTAGTTCAAAATTATAGGTAGTTAGCAGCTAAGCGACTGATATTGAGTAATTTTCTCGACGTGGTGGTTAAATAATCTAGCATATCCCACATTTATATCTCTAGTTTGCAAACCCATCCTTCTCTGGTTTCTAACTGGCCCATAATATGTTAATGACGACTTCTAATTAAATCTTGAATGCATAATTAATTGAGGAGACCAAGCAAGGTAATTGTGCAATCAGAATGACGCCCACGACCTACTGACCAATAGATTTACTTAGGTTTACTAATGATGTAAACAACATATACAACAGACAGCGCAATTGAACTTATCTAAAGCAAAGTTTTAATATTAAATTAGTGGGTTAACTTTGTTGTTCTTTTTTTTTTTTAACTTGACAGAGATGGACATTAGTCATCTTGGTCAAAGGAAAAGACATAGGAGTATTAGGCATTCCACATACTCACTGGCGTCGACTTGATTCTAATTGTGGCGATGAACCATTCCTAAATGTTTCCTTAGTCAAGAAAGACCTTCAAACAAACATTGAACGCATATACATCTTTTTGACAATCAACAAAGACTCGAGGAAGCAATCCTCAAGGCACCCCAAAACACCTGCTTCAAACAGACTATTTTACTTATAAAACGGCAGATAAATTCATCGCTGGGAGTTGATCAAGTTCTTACACAAAATTCTAGTTTCACAAAATGCCTAGTAGATATAGCCATCAATCCGTGAGAGGTTTGTAGCCGCAACATTCATGGTGACTTAATCAGTGCCTCCGACAAAATCCGAATCAAGCAATGATATGCCTGCTCAAGGGTTCGACACAAATCTATGAGATCAATAACAAGATCTGGCGACGAGTGGAGCTTGTGAATGAAATGGTGATGTAAACTTGAGTTGATTGACCAGAGTCAACAGTGTTAGAGATTCATGAGCTAAATTTGTGATTATTTCCTGACAAAGAAACTCAATAGACAATAATAAGTGAGTCACGGGAACTATCAAAATCGAGTCGAATATATCTGCATATTAATGTGTGTCTGCTGATGTACTCACAGATAATATGTGCATCCAATTCATAATGAAGCTGAGAGCTGCTCATTTTGTTGTTGAGTTACTTGGTTAAGCACCAAAAACATTTGCGACAAATTTCTGAGATTTTATGAATGCCGGAACACTGACGGCGATTGAGAAAAGAGCCAACGGAACTCCTTGTCTAGAAATTGAAAATTCTGTCCATGTCAAGGGCCTCATGACCTGGAACATTGCCTTCTGGAACTGCTCACTGAAGTCCTCTAGAAATCCAGTGTTGTCAATTACTATGTCTGCCTTAGACCTTTTCAAATCCAACGGCATATGAGCATTTATCCTGTTCCCAGCATCTTCCTTGTTTGTTCTATCTCTTGCCATAAGCCGTCGAAGGCCAGCTCCAGGATCAACCCAGACAACGAGAATGGGCTTTGTCCACTTATCCATCTTTGCCTCAAACAATGAGAGTAACCTTATGTCCTTTCAACCAACGTTTCGAAATTTCTCGGAAGATGCCAGATGATAAGTAAGATAGCCAGCAGCCTAAACATAAGTAAAACTTGAGGTTCGAAGGCTTCTTATCTTGAGGTTCGATGCAACTGTTAATGCGTCATTCAAACAAACATGAAAAAATCCAAGGTGCATCATTCGCTTCAGAATGAATAACTCAGCTACAACCAAGGCAATAAAGGTGCAAAAATATCATATTAATATCACAAATTGTAGACAGCAACTACATCCATGACAGGTTAAAAAAGAAATCAAACATTAGAATTACCCCCTGTTTCATTACAGCAAGAAATTTCTTTAGTAAAACTGAATCGTAAGCATCTGTACTTGTGCATGGTAAGTTTGGTGTTGTGCCGAGCATGCTTCGATCCCCATTTTGAAGCTAGAACCAATACTGCAAGTTGAGTTCAGATTTACCATTACCTATTCAAAACTTGACGCTTTGCAGGATCACAAAAGACAATTTGGTCTAACTTTAGCCTATCAACTTCTT
Organism: Eucalyptus polyanthemos subsp. polyanthemos; assembly: GCA_017140185.1. Classification (NCBI taxonomy): domain Eukaryota; kingdom Viridiplantae; phylum Streptophyta; class Magnoliopsida; order Myrtales; family Myrtaceae; genus Eucalyptus; species Eucalyptus polyanthemos. The sequence continues at coordinate 17,349,625 of CM029460.1, read as the reverse complement.
CATCAGTTTGCAGAATCTCCTCTCCAAACGCAGCAACAAACTTTTTTCCATCCGCCAGTCCCTTTTTTTAATACATCTCGTAGGCACAAGGAATTCAAGAATTCCAAGAAGGAAAATACAATCTTCAAGTCCTGTAAAGTGGCAACTGGCAAGATGCCATCCCCACTACATGGATCAACACGATTGTTGAAACTTTGCTAGAACAAGGATAACTCCCTGCAGTATTTTACGTGTACTCTTAAGCGAAACTATCTACCCGTTGTTACATGACACAGTTTGAGGTTGTCGTACCCTATCATGTTATAAAGGGAAATCACGAGTATATAAATATTTGCGGAAGCTACAAGTAGGAGGTGTTGCGAAAAGGTAAGCGATCGAACAATAATATAGATAGAAGAAGAAAATAAATCGGACACCGGATTTACGTAATTCGGTCATAAAGACCTACGTCCACGGGGAGAGCAGCAGCGATTTTCACTATAGATCAAGCGATACAATGAGATTATACACTCGAGTCACTCAAACACTCTCTCAGTGTTTAGCCCCAAAATTCCTCAAGAAATAATCTCTCAATCTCACGAAGGAATTACACGCAAATCTTACCACAAGATTTAAATCGGCTACAAACACTAATCTTTCTTGAATGTAATTCACGGACAAGAATGACAAAGAAAATACCTCCAAGCACTCGATGACGAGGCGGTGCTTCAAGACCAATTCTTCACGATCAACCTTCTTCCATCTACGGCCACAAGTATATATATAAGTGAGACCCTTATTCTTTTGTCAACTTCTCATAAGATTTTGTTTCCTATCTAAAATGATTTTATCCAAAACATATCTTTGTATATTTTAAACAAAATCCAAGTCCAAGTCAAAGTTGAACTTTCCTATTTTAGTGGCCAAATTCTCCAACGCAAATTCAAACTTTGGAAAGTTGATCTTCGGATCTTCTTTGCTCAATTTCGAACGTCTGCAACATATCCAATTTGGAATATTTGGAATTTTGCATTTGACTCAAACTCGAGACATATTTTAACAATCTCCACATTTGCTCGACGTTTGAGCCAAGTCACAATCGCTTCGCAAAAATTCAAACTCTGCTGCTACTCTTCCATAGCCCCCGATGGACTCAACCGCCACAGATATTATCCAAGTCCAAGCTTTGCTTGAACTTCGTCATAACTGAGGACCTCATCAGAATACCAACTCCACATGCACTTTTAACTACTCCACAAGGATTCTCCGATGCAACCTCCTCAACCACAGATAAAGCGAAACCATTGTTGCATCCATATCTATCAGGAGATCGAATACGTACCTTGTCAATATCAGCAGTTACAGCAACCGTTGGCTCTAAAGGCTCCACCTCGCTACAAGCACTATCTATGTTGATTACTTTGCTAGTACCCATATATGCTACCTCAAGAATTTTTGGTTGAAACTCCACCTCAAGTTGAACACCGTCCAGATCCATAGTAACACTGCCACAAACACTCCTAGCTAAATGTATCGGAGACTCGTCAAGGGTAACTTCTCTGCTATTAACAAGTGAATCTATATTTAGGCACCACAATCGATCACCCCACTTACCTTGTGCATAGCCATGGAATATGCACCTTGCCCTCCAATCGAGCTTATCATCACTCACTCGAAAATAGCACGGGCAACCAAACATTCTAAAAATAGAATAACCAGCAACGTTATATGACCACATTTCTTCAGGAGTCCGCCATTCAATAGCAATTGATGGGGATCTATTCACCAGGCAGCTCATCGTATTAAGCACATCAGTTAGGATTCTCCTAGCAATACCAGCACTATAGATCATTTTTCAGGCCGTCTCTAGTAATGTTCTGCTCATCAATTCTGCAAATTGTTGTGGTTTACTAGCACTAATGCGATGTTTCACTATGTCCTCTTTTATGCAAAATTTATTTGCCAGCTCCGAGCAGAAGTCCATGCTATTGTCAGTTCGCACACGCTTGATCGACTTACCAGTCTCCATCTCGATCAAAGCTCTCAACCGTGTGATCTTGACACCGACATCAAACTTGTGCATTGGCACAAACACCCAGGTCTTCCTCGAGCAATCAATAGACTCTCGAGCAGATGCATTCGATATCTCTGTAGCGAAATTTGTCACTGTCTTACCTTAAAGTTTATACAAGTCTTCATGCTTGATTCCTTTCATCATCACCAGGGCACCTCGAACAACCTTCAAAACTCAACCTTTTAAAGAGTACCTGCAACTAGCTGAATCTAAGGCACCTAAGGAAATTAAGTTTTTTTTTCAATTCTGGAACGTGTCTTACTCCAGTCAATGTCCTCACAATGCCATCATGCATTCTAATTTTGACATCACCAACACCCACAACATCGCACTCAGTGTTGTTTCCTAACTAGACTTTACCACAACCCGTGCACTGATAAGTGATAAACCAGTTTCTATTTGGTGTGACATGAAAAGAACAACCAGAATCCATAATCCATCCATCAAACGATGAATAATTAGTGACAGACAAGACATAATCGGCATTATTTACTACAGCTACAACATTATCTGCAAAATCAGCTATAATTTCCTTACCCTTCTCATTCTTCAGCTTAAAGCAATCCCTTCTAAGATGCCCCCTTTTGCCACAGCTCCAACAAACAATATCACCAATCCTAGACTGGCTACACCTATTCATATTAGTACTACTCTTACCTACACGTGTTATAGATCTTCCTCTATTTTCACCTACTAAAGCAGTAGATACAGATTTGATAGATTCTCTTCTACGGATGTCATCCCTCATAATCAAATCTCGAACCCCATCCAACGTCAAACTTGTTGACCCAGAGGAATTACTAACAGTAGTAACATGTGGCACCCCTCGATGGCCCCCGAATCGTTAGGGTCGCCACAATTCGATTACCATTCTCTTGCTTGACCTGAAAGGTCTATCAATCATGGGGGTTTACATCTTTTAGATCTGTCCCTGCGCAATTTATATGGTGAAAGCACATCCATCAACTCCCTTCCTTATATTTAGAAAACGATGCACACCTACTAAACATTTTTAGGTAAAAGCCGAACACATTTATTTACTTAAATCAGATGAACATCATTCATCGGTACATCAAAATGTCATAGTCTTCTATACTCGACTATACTTCAAAAGATGACCGACATCTCCTCCAACAGTCGTATACTTAAAGTCCATCGATCAGTGTCGGCATCCAAAAGTTCCTTCCTTTGCTATCCTCCTCTTCGCGGTCATATCCAACCACTTGATCCATCTATCGGTGGCAGTGGCAGCGGCAGCAGAGGTATCTTATCTAGTCTGAAATGTTAATCCCTAAAGGGGTGAGTACAACCACTCAGCAGTAAAGATCCACCAAACTACACAATACATCAAACAGAACAATCAAGGTATCATGAATAAAACACATATCATTCATGCATTCGAGCATACCTCACCTTACAGCCATGCATATATCACCATACAACATGCATATACTACCATGCACTTGTACTCATATCATCAAATAGCCATGCATATATCACCATACAACATGCATATACCACCATGCACTTGAACTCATATCATCAAGCAGCCATGCATATATCACTATACAACGTGCATATACCACCATGAACTTGTACTTATATCATCAAGCAGCCATGCATATATTACCATACAACGTGCATATACCACCATGCACTTGTATTTATATCATTAAGCAGCCATGCATATATCACCATGCACTTCATGCTTGCATTCCCATGAGATTCATCCCATGCCATATGCAAACATCCATACGCATGATCCAATTCTCCATTTGTATCTTTCACAAGGATCTCATGATTTTTCATCCAGGGACCAATGTTTAGACCCCACAATTTATCGCTCGCACCCTACTTGGCATCGCGAGGGCCTCCAGCACACACTTCTGGGCATCCGGCACACAAACTCTAGGCATCTCGTATCCCAACTAGCATCACGAGGAATCCTCCCGGCACACACCTCCAGAGCTTCCAGCACACACACTCCGGGCATCCCAAAACTCCCGAGGACATTTGGCACAACACTCCGGGCATCCGGTACACACACTCCGGGCATCCCAACACTCCTGGGACATCGTTGGCTCACACCTCCGACGGTCTCGTTATTATCTCAATATATAATCTCATATATGTCTCATTTTCATTATGGCATTTGATGCAACAATATTAAAAATCTAAACCAACTTTTGATGTCACATGATATGCCAAATATCACCATATATGCAGCATATACAACCACTCAAGACATCATATTTCGTAGGGCAGTCCATTTATTCTTGAAAATACAGCAAATTTCGGATAAAGCAGAATGCACTTCTTTAATAAAAATTCTGGAAAAAATAGTAAACGATCTCAATAAATTTTGAAAATTTAACACAATGTAAACAAGATCTAGAGAAAGATATTTCTTGAAAAACACTATGTCAATAAAGTTCCACATCAATCACGTAGATCCATACATCACAGCAAAAGAAATTCCAGCACCACTTTGCACAGTTTTGGAAATAATTTCGATTAAAACCTTAAATGAACTCCGAAAATTTTGAGATTTTAATATGTTATAATTAAGACATAGAGGTAAAAGTCTCATGAAAAAATAGAAGTTTAATTCCTTATGTATTAAAAGTTATAATTTTTATAACTCTTCCTATCTCTCGGTTCACTGTCCAGATTTATCCTTTTCAAAGAAAATTGTTTTCCCTGATCATTACTTGTCCCTTTATAGTCAAATTTTAGTATGTTTCTCCTCAAGATGTCATCTAGATAATTGCACGAAATTCACAGAATCACGATAGATCATCATAACAGTTTCCAGATCTAGCTTTATCAAAGAAAAATGGTTTCATTGACCTATACTTGTCCGTTTCCTTTCAAATTTTGATATGTTATTCTCCAAGAAGTCCTTTACAACTTTCATCAAGAATTCAAAGTCATATTCCAACTAGAACATCGCATGAAACTCACGAAATCATCAAAGGTCGACATAACAGTTTCCAGATCTAGTTTGTTAAAAAGAAAATCGTTTCACTGACCAATACTTGTCAATTTCCTCTCAAATTTTGATATGTTACTCTCCAAGAGGTCCTTTACAACTTTCATCTAGAAGTCAAAGTCTGATTTCAACTAGAACATCACATGCAACTCACAAAATCATCAAAGGTCGGACTATTTTTCCAAAAACAAAACATCAGACCAGAACACAACTCTTGTAGCTTCGAGATTTCACACTTCATTCACATCCGAAATTTACTATTTTCTACACACGCATCACAGCAAGCAAATGATATATTGATGGGCTCTACTTGCCTTAAATCCAACGAAAATCTCGGCAAGCAAAACGGCCGGTTAGGCTCCTCTCCCCTTCACGGCTCACACTCGGCTTCCCTTCTCTCGGTTCACTCTCCCTTTCTTCCGATTTCACTCTCTCTCTCTCTCTCTCTCTCTCTCTCTCTCTCTCTCTTGGTCGATAACCCCTCCCCCTCATTCAATCCGCTTCTCCACTTTTCTTCCCTTTCATCATTAGCAATCATTAACCTTGCATGCATGACACTTGGCTCTAAGAGAATAACACTTGGCGAGCTCCTCTTGCCACTTGTAGATTTTCATGCAAAGAAGATGGGCCTCATTTGGCTGGGCTTGGGCCAGCCTTGGTCGACTACTTCATGGGCTCCTTGGGCCGGGCCTCTTAGCCCACTTCTTCTTTTAATACTCCACTCTAAACCCCCACTCAAATATATACCTAATTGAAATTTATATAACCATAAAACTTGCAACATAAATTAATAAATTTCAACCTATAAAACACGTAGCCAAGAATAGAATTATCTTTCCTATCAAATAATTATCCACTAAAAGCTTGGCCTTAATCTTATTGCAAATCATGGATCAAAGCACATCTAAGGATTGGCATGAAATTCTATGATGCCACAATTCCCTCCTCCTTAGAGAATTTCATCCTCGAAATTAGACATCACCTATATGTCTTTAAACAAGTGAGGGTAACTTTCCCTCATTTCATTTTCACTTTCCCATATGGCTTCCTCCACATCACGATGTCGTCATAATATCTTAACCAATGGTATTTTCTTCGTCCGTAGGACTTGTTCCTTTTGATCCAGCACTTGCACAGGCTCTTTAATGTACCTCACTTTCTCAACCACTTTGATGGTTTCATGATCGAGTGTGTGACTAGGGTCTGGCTGATACTTCCTCAACCATGCCTATACTTTTCTAAAAATTATTATTATACACAAATTCTACTAGGTATAACTTTTCATCTAAACTTCCTTTAAAGTCAAGGATGCAAGCTCTTCACATGTCCTCTAATGCTTGGATCACTCTTTTCGTTTGTCCATCCATCTGTGGATGAAAAGCAGTACTAAATTAGGAACTTCTTCCCTAAGGCGGTTTGAAGACTTCGCCAAAGGTTGGACGTAAATCTTGAGTCTCGATTCGACATGATAATTACAGGAACACCATGTAAGCGTACCACTTGGCTTACACATAAATCAGCAAATTTATCCATCGGATAATCTACGCAAACTACTAGGAAATGGGTAGACTTAGTCAGGCAGTCTACTATCACCTAGATAGAGTTGTGGCCACTTGATGTCCTTGGTAATCCTTGCACAAAATCCATTGTCACATGGTCTCATTTCCATTATGGTATTTTTAACGGTCTCAATCTAACACACCATTTAGCCGAATCATTCTTATACCTTTGTCACCATCAATTCAAGCCTAGAACCATCAAAATTGACACCATTAACAACTCATTTGGTTCAGTCCAACAAAGACATTCACTACGCTTTCATTGCAACATAGATTCAAGCCTAAAATATAGCATCATTCATTCGATTCAAATATCGATAGTCCACCAAGACTTATTCAATTCAAAGATCGACAATCCACCAAAATAAAACTTGTGTAGTTTCCATCGAGTATATCTCATGTCTCACCCTAAGGGATCATCACTTGGACTAATCACTCATCAAATCCACAACTTGAACTTTCACCTTTTCACCTTGGAAAGACTATAACCACAATTGATCATATCCACTAATTCCACAAAACCTTCTCAAACTGAGATCATCACCAAAATTAAAAGTTGACCATCATCAATTAAACCTATTATTCCGACATATAAACCACAAATAATTTCATGTCTCATATGACCACTCAAATTCATGACTTCCAAGATCAATCTATACATACTAAATGCCTCCATGTAATGCATCAAGACTTCCAATGAGATCCTCTAATAGGAAGTCACTACTTAGCTCAAATGATCATAACTTAATCCTCAAATTCATAACTCACTCTCCATAATTCACTTCTTAAGCCTTGTTTGCAGCACTACGCTTAGATGCTGCGCATGTTCTTCAAGTCCTTTAGAATATATCAGGATATCATCAAATGAAAACAATCACAATTTGATCCAAATAAGGCTTAAATATCCTATTCATTAAATCCATGAATGCAGCTAAGGCATTCGTCAATCCAAATAGCATAACTAGGAACTCATAGTGTCCATAGCGAGTCCTAAATGCGGTCTTAGGAATGTCTTCTTTTTTAATCCTTAATTGATGATATCCTGACCTCAAGTCAATTTTTAGAAAAGATCGAACTTCCTTGCAGTTGGTCAAATATGTCATCAATTCTAGGTAATGAGTACTTACTCTTAACAATTACATGATCCAATTGCCTATTATCAATGCACAAATGCATCGACCCATCCCTTTTCACAAACAAAAGTTCTACAAGCTTAACCATGCTTCCACTGTGCCACTCTGATAAAATTATCCCTGAAACACTGCCTTCCTAGTTCAGTTCATAGTTTGGTTCATTCCTACGCCCTTTTGCCATCCTAGAAGCCTACTAGGAGTCGCTCCTTGTTCAGGTCCTCTAACCTTGGCATCCACTCCCCGCCCTCATCGGACCGGGTTGTTACAGGTACACCAACTTTCGCCTGGTTCGAACCTAAACTACACATCCATTGGAGGGTCTCGTTTCGATAGGGATTAACTTACAGAGATATTATCCGCTTTGGCCTATCCCATTCTTAGCCTCACGGTTTTATCCTTAGTGCACGGGTAAGTACTATCTCAGGAGATCATTCATCCTAGTCCATTGCTTACAGAGCTAGTCCATTCCTACGATGAGGTCAAAGTTATACATAACTATCACTACCAACTCCATCTCCAGATCCCGTTCCCTTTGGGTTATCTCACACATCTCACATGCTAACATAGATAACAACATGTCCTTCAGGGATGTAGAAATACGAAGAGGCATATCTAGAGATTTGTTCCTATTTCTCACAATCATTTATATTTTTCGGACACAAATGAATACGTGTCACTCATATCGAATAACGCATATGCCTTCTTATCCATCTATCGAAATCGTACCTGAGATAACATTTTCGAAAGCTTTCGCTTCCTCTTAGGTGACTCCATATACCCTTCCTTGTGCTGGTGGCCTCTGTGGATTCCTTGGTAGGTTTGGTCCACCAGTACTTTGTTGTACCTGTCTTACCGAGCCAACACTCAGCTACGACCTCTCTTGTGGAAAATCTTTATTAAAGTGACTTCTCTGCCCACAGCCAAAACACTTCAATCGATCATTACAGGGTCCTAGTCCATGTTGTCCACCACATCTCTGACAAATATTACTTTGGTAGGTACTCTCCCTAGAACCAGGCCACTCTTGACTTTTCTAGAATTCCTAGAATTATTCCTCTTCTTAGATTCCCAGGGCTGACCTTGATCAATATAAGGTCTCTTACCCCTTTGAACATCATTAAAGGTCATTTGCCTCTTAGATTTTGATTGCTCTCTCACTAACTCTTGCTCCACCAACTGTGTCCTCTCATAAATCTCATTATAATCCCTTATATTCAGAGGCACTAGTTGTTTTCTAATATCAGTCATTAATCCTTTCAGGAATCTCTTAGCTTTTTCCTCACGATCCTCAATCAATCTGGAATCATACCTAGACAGTTCAGAAAACTTTGCCTTATACTGATACACTGTCAGCTCCCTTTGCTCCAACTGAACAAATTCAGTGATCTTCCTATCCTTAGCACAATCAAAGAAATGCTTCCTATTAAAAGCTCTAAAAAACTCATCCTAGTTCACATCAGTACCTGGTGAAAAGATCGTACCTCTTGAAGCTCTCCACCAAAACTTTGCATTTCTCTCCAGCTGGTACTCTGCCAAAACTATTTTCTCAGCATCACTACAATCTAACAATCGGAAAATCTGTTCTATCCCATCAATCCAATGTTCCACCTCCTCAAGACTTCCTATTCCACTAAACTTAAGTGGCTTTAGCTTCAGAAATTGCTCCACCAGTCCTTGAGGGCGACGTTCCACTTCGAGTTGTTGCTGAGCTTGTCTTTCCATCAAATTTCCTATATTGGCCAATGTCTGCAGGATATCTTTCATTCAGGGTTTAGCCTTTGCAGCAGAGGCTTCAGCCATCGATGGATGAGCACTTCCAGCTCGCACCATGACTTTCCTACAGTTTCCCAGCATTTACCTTAGGAATAATCTGTAACTCAATGTCTCCATTTGAAAGCAACTATAACTATATAAGTAACATATACATGTTACTAGCACCTAAAGACAACTCATAATAAACTATTAGGGATCTACGAGTGAATACCCATCACCCGTTATTCAAAGTTAACCAACTATTCCAGTTAATATCCTATGGTGTGCATCATTCTATCCTCATTTCCATCTGAGGCACCTTATTACTCCAAATAGACCATAGCTCTGATACCATTTGTTGTGCACCCCTCGACAGCCCCTAAACCGTTAGGGTCGCCACAATTCGATTACCATTCTCTTGCTTGACCCGGAGGTCTATCAATCCTGGGGGTTTACATCTTTTAGATCGGTCCTTACGCAATTTATATGGCGGAAGCACATCCATCAACTCCCTTCCTTATATTTAGAAAATGATGCACACCTACTAAACATTTTTAGGTAAAAGCCGAACACTTTTATTTACTTAAACTAGATGGACATCATTCATCGGTACATCAAAATACCATAGTATTCTATACTCGACTATACTTCAAAAGATGATCGACATCTCCTCCAAGGGAATAACACTTGGCAAGCTCCTCTTGCCACTTGTGGATTTTGATGCAAAGAAGATGGGCCTCATTTGGCTAGGCTTGGGCTAGCCTTGGTCGACTACTTCATGGGCTCCTTGGGCCGGGCCTCTTGGCCCACTTCCTTTTTTAATACTCCACTATAAACCCCCACTCAAATATATACCTAATTGAAATTTATATAACCATAAAACTTGCAACATAAATTAATAAATTCCAACCTATAAAACACATAGCCAAGAATAGAATTTTCTTTCCTATCAAATAATTATCCACTAAAAGCTTGGACTTAATCTTATTGCAAATCATGGATCAAAGCACATCTAAGGATTGACATAAAATTTTAGGATGCCACATAACAGTTGTATTCCAACTATCAGGCAATGAGGATAACAGAATCAAAGCACGTACCCCATCTTCAAAGTCAATCTCAACTGAAATCAATTGACTAACTATCATATTGAATTCATTGATATGATTTGCAACTGACACACCTTCGCTCATCTTCAAATTAAACAAACGTTGCATCAAATTAACCTTGTTGATCGCAGAGGGCTTCTCATACATATCCGACATGGCTTGTATCAAATCAGCAGTGGTCTTCTCCTTCAAGATGTTAAACGCGACATTATGAGCCAACGTTAGCCAAATAACACCCATAGCTCATCTATCCAGCAAATCCCAATCAGCTTGCTTCATCATCTCTGGTTTCTCCCCAAATAAGGGTAAGTGTAGTTTCATCTGGTAAAGATAATCTTCAATTTGCATCTTTCAAAAACTAAAATCCTTCCCATCAAATCTGTCGATTCTCACTTTTACTTCTTTTATTGCCATCGATTCGCTTCAACTTAGCCAAACCTGGCTCTAACACCACTTGTTGCAAAAAGGCAAGTGATCGAACAATAATTTAGACAAAAGAATAAAATAAATTGGACATCGGATTTACGTGGTTTGGTCATAAAGACCTACGTCCACAGGGAGAGCATCAACGAATTTCACTATAGATCAAGCGATACAAGGAGATTACACACATTCGAGTCACTTAAACACTCTCTCGGTGTTTCCCAAGCCCCAATTACACCCAATAATGCACACAGTATTTGGCTCCGAAATTCCTCAAGAAATAATCTTTCAATCTCACGAAGGAATTACATGCAAATCTTACCACAAGATTTAAATCGGCTACAAACACTAATCTTTCTTGAATGTAATTCACGGATAAGAACGACAAAGAAAATCCCTCCCAAGCACTCGACGACGAGGTGGTGCTTCAAGACCAATTTTTCACAATCAGCCTTCTTCCATCCACGGCCACAAGTCTATATATATATATATATATAAGTGAGACCCTTATTCTTTTGCCAACTTCTCATAGAATTCCGTTTCCTATCTAAAATGATTTTATCCAAAACATATCTCTATATATTTTAAACACAATCCAAGTCCAAGTCAAAGTTGAACTTTCCTATTTCAGCGGCTAAATTCTCCAACGCAAATTCAAACTTTGGGAAGTTGATCTTCGGATCTTCTTTGCTCAATTTCGAACGTCCGCAACATATCCAATTAGGAATATTCTGAATTTCGCATTGGACTCAAACTCGAGACATATTTTAACAAGAGGGACACTGAAAAACAATATGCAAAGCTCCCTAACATGGAAACTATTTAGCCAATAACAAAAGTGTCACTTACCCAGTCGAACAAGAAAGTAAGATCTTTCAAAGAATAGCAACTCTCAAGTTTGCACAATGTTTCTCCTTGCTAGAGGTTACAACTTCTAGAACATCCCCTCGTTTTTCATATTTTCCAAAAAAAAAAAAAAAAAAAAGAGGAAAGAAATCAATAGTAAACATATTCAACGAATATAAAGTAAACCATCTACCACCCTTTGCTGTCATATTTCTAGATAGAATTCGATGTACATATCGTGATTAATTTACCGTCATTTACTTCAGGAAAACTCTCAAAACATCCTTTTCCAAGATCACTATAAGATAACAGAATAAGGGAACATTCTTGAGGAATATAAAGTGAATCACGACTAGGCAAAGAAATCAATAGGACCAATAATCATAACTCAAGCAATATCAAGGAAAAATGTGCATGAGCAACGATGTTAGCATCAACAACAGGGAAACCACAGGCCTTGAGATGGTTGGAGACTATATTCTTCCCTAATGCAATTCCACCAATCAAACCGACAATCCTCATTCTTCTTGTTTAACTTCAAGTTATCAGATCAAATGCTCTAAAAGTTGGGACATGATCTGTCTACTATAAACCAGAAAAAAGAAGAAGAAGAAGAAGAAGAAGAAGAAGAAGAAGAAGAAGAAGAAGAAGAAGGTGTATTTGTCTTGTAAGATTTTTTCTAATGTGGACTACATTAATTGATATTGTGGTTTACCATTTTATGGGATTGGTCTAAAGTGAGATAAAATGTTTCTTAATTAATTTAATATGGAACTGGCTAGTGTGGGCCAAGTTGAGCGTGGCCGGAAACTCTATAATTAGTACTCAAGTCTCTCCTCTAATCCTAATTCTCACAAGTATCCTCACAAAAGAAACGTTTACCTAACACAAAAGGGTGAGGGGACCGTGTCATTGAGCTAGTAATACAAAGGGTAATAGAGGAGAATGACTTGAGCATGGATCATCACTTTTCCGCTTCCGCATCAAGAACGATGGATTCCAAAACATGTGTGTTAATATTTCTACTCAATTATCTGTATTCCTATTTTGGTTATGGAGATCATAGGATTGCACGTTTTGCATCTTACATGTCTTGCTCGCTTCATTACCAAAATCAACATCTACATGTAAACCTTAAATGGTACAACCTTCACATACAATTAATCTCATAAAAAAAAAAAGTTAATTAGGTTGGCAAAGATAAACATTGAATATGACTTTTGATAAATATCACCGAGAGTTATTATTAAAGAAACGTGTAGCATCCATTGTTGATTAACATCCACGATCATAAAGGTCTTGGAGCCACTGAGTCATCATGCAAATTTTTTTGTAGGGGAATTCATTATCTTCTAACATCAATTTTATCCTAAACTAGGAAAGCAATTAATGATCAATGTATTGAAGTGCAATGCGGGAACTTAAACACCTGATACATTGAAGTGCATTTATCTAAGCATGTAAGGGCGCGTTTGGTTGTGTTTCTGTTTAAAAATTGTTCCAGGGAACAGAAATAGAAAAAAGTATTTCTGTTCCGGGAACAATTTTTGAACAAAAATACGCGTTTGGTAAACTTGTTCCGGGAATAAAAAATAAACAGAAACATGTTTGGTAAATTTGGATAATTTTTTTATTTCTTTTATTTTTTCTATTTTTTTCTTATTTTTCCTTTTTTTCTTTTTTCTTTTTCAATTTTTTTTTCTTCTTTTGGCCGGTCGCCGGCCAAGGCCTTGGCCGGCAACCGGCCGGCGGGGCCGAGCTCGCCCGGCCGGCGGGCGAGGCGCGGCCTAGCCGGCCCGGGCAAGCTCGAGGCCGGATCCGGGAGATCGAGCTCGCCCGGAGCCGGCGCGAGGTCGGCCTCGCCTTGATCCGGCGAGGCCGAGCTCGCCCGGCGGCCGGCGAGCCTCGGCCTCGCTGGCGGTGGCCGGCGAGGCCGTGGCTCGCCGGCCGGCCGGGCGAGCTCGGCCTCGCCGGATCCGGGCGAGATCGAGCTCGCCCGGCCGGCGCGAGGCCGACCCTCGCCCGCCTACGGCAAGCCTCGGCCTCGCCGGGACGGCGGCGTCGCCCTCGCCGGGGCCGGCGAGCCTCGCCGTGGCCGGGCGAGGCCGCCGGCCCTCGTCGGCCGGTCGCCGGCCGTGGCCGAGGCCGGCGACCGGCCTCGGCCATGAAAGAAGAACAAGAAAATAAAAGAAAAAGAAAAAAAAAAGTGTTTCGATTTGTGTTCCGAAACAAGAAACAAGTTTTTTTGTTTCTTGTTTCTGCTTTTTTTTGTTCCCGGGAACAAAAGAATAAAAGGAACGAAAACGCACACAAACGCGTTTACTTTCCTTTTTTGTTCCCAGGAACAAAAAAACAGAAATTTTTGTTCCTGGGAACAGAAATAGGGTGCAGCCATGCAGGGCCTAAATGTAAACCCAATACAAGTCGGTCAAAGAATAGCAATAGCCATGTTATAATCCCCAAGACATGATCCCCTACTAGCTGAATTCAAATTTAGTTCATTTATATGTCCAAACGATCAACCTTTTAAGCCTAAGCTAAATCAAAAGTCTCCACTAAAAACCCTTAAGTTAAAGGTTATGCTAACTATATAAAACTAAAGCTACATCTAGCTTTGAAATAAAACAAGCTAATTTTTGCCTTTTTCAAATTATTTTCTAATTCTTTCTTAATATTTTCCGATTTTTTATTTTTAATATTTTATTATTATTTCTACTTCGGAAAACCGGGACCCAGCCAGGCTCTTGAACCCAGCCTGACCAAGGACCGAACCCGAATCCTGCTTACCTGAGCCATGGAGCGGATCAGACTCCTGTGTTGAGCTCTGTCCGCCTAGGACCCATTCCCCAAGGCCCTAATGTAAAACTCAAACCCAACTTTTAATTCCTCCCATCTTACCCAAGGCCCAGCCCATTTTCTTATCTTGGCCAGCCCAATCTCAGGCCCGGCCTCCAACCCTGTTTCAGCCAGCCCAAGCCCAAAACACTAAACAAATAAGCAAGATCGATCCAAGTCACTAGAAGAAAATGGACAGATGCAATCGCATCAAGAAGTGCCTACGGATTAGAACAGAAGAAGAAATCATTTCTTAAACATTCTTCAGAAACATTTCACCGAGCAAGTCTTATGCGATCGACTAAAAGTGATATGGCATTCTGATGTACCAACATTTCGGTGTCGAGTTCAACTTGTATAGATCAGAGGACATCTCAAGTTAATGAAAACACTTCAAATTGAAGCAAAAACAAACAAAGCCTTGGTCTCATTTTAGAACAACACTAACTGAAGCATTATATCAAACACGTGGTGAGCACAGATAAAGGAGGGCGAAGCATTTTGGTTGTTTTAGAATTCAAACTTAGATCTAGACCCAAAGAAACCAACAAGAAACACTCGAAGTCATTCATATCAACTCATTTAAACCCAGCACGTGTATGAACTGAAAAAATGAGTCTCGGCCAAAAGAGGCGGAGTAACAAGTCTTTACTCTACGCCTTTTATTTTCTCACACGTTACTTTAACCGTCTTTACTTTAATACTATTCTGCTTTAAAGTGTGGATTTCATTATCTTGATTTGATGCGTTGATTACTTGCCTTTTAATTCATTTTGATTGTGCAACCATCTGTGTGTTCACCTACTAGTAATAACAAGTTAGAATAATTTCCATTG
Organism: Eucalyptus polyanthemos subsp. polyanthemos; assembly: GCA_017140185.1. Lineage (NCBI taxonomy): Eukaryota > Viridiplantae > Streptophyta > Magnoliopsida > Myrtales > Myrtaceae > Eucalyptus > Eucalyptus polyanthemos. The sequence goes on along the minus strand of CM029460.1, from coordinate 17,334,087 downwards.
GAAAAGAAATTTGCTTCTAACCAAAAAAAAAAAAAATCAATAACATTTTATAACGAGTCAATAACATCTTATGAATTAAATAATATATTTCTCAAGGTAAAAAGATTAATCAAATCTCACCTTTTGAATAACTCTTAATTGACCTATCACATGCTTTATCTATCTTAAAGGTGAATGGGTTCGATTTGTTCGACGTGTCCCAACCATCATTTTCCAATAACAGAATTTGGTTAAGATACACAGTGAAAGGAAAATGACAAGATCAAGTTCAGAAACTAAATTGGATTAGAAAAGCTGGCTATTTCGCATAAACCAAAGGAATAAATTAAGAGGAAAAACCACAATAGCAAAAAAAATTGGATAATGATTTATGAAACTTTATGGAAAAAAAAAATCCCAAGAATCAAGAAAAACATATATAAAAATCAAAAAGACAAGCTATTGATGGCGGACTGTTCTCTCATTGGATATTGAACAACATAAGATGGAACAAATCAAGTTGTATTGTCTAAAATATATATGCTCCCAGCGGAGTACAAAAGCCTTTTTAATAATATCCGGAAGAGACGAACAATTAACGAACTGCAAAGCAAATGTTCTTCCTTTCCAAGCAGGACCAAAGCATATGTGCAACCGTTTGCTTCTCTGCATATGTACTCCAATTTCTACTCCTGCAGCTCCGCGAGCAAGTTCCTGCTTTAGCCAAAGGAGGTTCCATCAGTTTGAAATGGTGGTTGATTTTTTCTTTTTCTTTTACCTTTTTGCGGTTCGAGTACTAGGAATATCCCAGTTCGTCAACTTGAAAAATGGGAGAAGTCTTTTCATGGGTCCTTTTATTTTGGTCTTTCCATGGAAAAATTGTGAGATGCCATTTTCGAGGACCAACTATGCGATTATGGCTGTACATGAACCATTAATTACGGAAAACATGAGAAGCCGGCTAAATTTGTACCTTGTTTTTGTGTGACCAATTCTTTCCCTTTTAGAAAAATGAAAATAATTATTTTCTTATAACTCATTACATTAATTTTTTATTAAAAAAACAGAAAAGTAGGGAGGATTAGGCAATACGTTGAAGTTGCGCAACATCTACAACAAGACATACGTATATAGTATGTTACTCTTAATTGTCACTTGGCCAATATCTCAATTTTCATGTTGATTGTAGATTTTTGTAAGAAGCTACGGAAATAGTGAACCATCAAAGAGTCAAACATGCTTGTTATTTACGCTCAAGACTTCCTAACTTTTTCACTTGTTTATATGAGGTGGTATATCGAGTCAAATTTTGTATGTAAATTAAATTTGCCCCTTTGATCTAATTGGAGGTAGGTTATTTGATACTACAATTGTAGAATTAATAAAGAACTAATTGGAGTGGTTAATAAGAAACCCCAGAATTCCTATCCTTAAAAATTGCTCCCCATAAAAGCTGTTTCATCACAATTTCCTCCGGCTCTCCAGTGACATACGTGATCTAGTACAAGCACAAAATAAATAAATAAATAAAAGACAACAATATCATGTCACCATCATTAGTGTGCATGCTTTTATACTTGGTTCATTTTTCATTTCGGTGGTCCGTCATGTTTTTATACTTGGTTCATTTTTCATTTCGGTGGTCCGTCATGCTTTGCTAATCCAATATGTCATGACGAGAGCTCGGCCTTGATATGATTTGAGAGGAATCTTTTGAAACCAATCAAGTGAATACTCCTTGCGTTCATTATTAACTCGAATCATGACTGTCGCTGGATGAAAATGGGGATTAATGATCACAATAGGGCATGGAATGTGACAAATTCAACAGTCGCATCATCGGCCTAGACCTCAATCACACTGGTCTCTTTAGCACCACTAATATTTTTAATCAACTTTAATGTGTTCACCTTCTATCAAAGCTTTTATCATTCCCAAGGAATTTATGTTCATTAGTAATTTTATCATAATTGTGTGTAATGTATCATAACTTTAGATAAAACTGCAATACATATGAAATTTGAAAAATATTTTTAATCGATGATTATGATTCTTTTCATGACTCGAGGGCTACACCTACTCCTAAGATTGGAGAATGATTCCGTTCATTGACATGAAAGATGGGCAGAAGTCTTTTTGGTTGCCTCTCAAGGTTAGTTGTTTTCATGGAAAGAAAAGTGAGATCCATTTAAGAGTACCAACTACACAAATATGACTACGGCCCGTTTGATTTAGCTTTGGGAATGGGCTTTGGAACTCTAAAGTTCCTTGGCCAAATGCAAACGCATTTGGTTCGATTTTTTGGGTGACTTTAACAAGTTACAATTACATCTCCAAAAGACTTTAAAGGCCCTTAGTCCAAAGCAGGTATGAAGGTCCTTTAGAAACTTGCATTTTCGGAATGCAAGTTCCGATTACTGTTTATCTTCGAGGATACTGTTCATCTTCGAGGAAAACCACCGCATGGAGGCCAACGATCACCAGCCAAGGGGTTGCGTGCGTCGGCGGCACACTAGCAACCGCTACCTGAGGGTCACCCGATCCCAGCGACTAATGGCTTGAATCACACGACCCAAGCGGCCGCTACAGGTCGGGCAACCTCAAGTGATGGTCACCAACATCGGCGACCCCGTGTGATGGCTGCCCGGGTCGCCCGACCTGGGCGACCTTCCGGGGGCCAAATACGCGATCCGGTGGCCGGACTTCAAAAAAAAAAATACAAATATTTTTTTGTATTTTTAATTTAATAAAAGTCATTTACAAATGCAAATTTTATCAAACGATATTTACATTTTGAAAAACCCCTTCACCCAAAGGTATTTGCATTTTTGTAAATGCATTCCCCGAAAGCCAAACCAAATGGACCCTACATATGAGCCATTAATCACGACTTGCACGAGAATCAACCTAATCTGTCTTCTTGTGGATGTGTGACCACTTTTTTCCCTTTTGAAAAAAATGCTTTATTTGCTTATAACTTTTAACATTACTTCAACGACACAAAAAAGCAGGGAGACTCAAGCAATATGTTAAAATTGCAAAACATTTATGGCAAGACATACACAAATGGTACGATTGATTATCAATAAGGTTTCCCATGTTGATTGTGGATTCATTTATAAAAAAAAAAACATTCGTGCAACCATCTGCTTCTCTGAATATGTGATTAATTTTGCATTCCCACAGCTCTGTGAGCAGTTCCAGCAATCATCATAAGAGGTTCCATCAATAAATATGCCTGTGACTATTTATAATAGCTTGAATGACAGATATAAGATCCATTTCAATATGCGAATGTGTAACCTTATTGGCTACTTCTAGTCTAAGGACATCACATATCCATATTTCTGTTGCAATGTGTTCATCGTACATCAAAATTTCTATAATTCCTGAGAGATATATGCCTATTTATAGTTCATTGTGATGATGCATATTTTATTATTATTTATATATAAAACGAGGTGGCAATATATAAAAATTTATTTTGAATCAATAATTCATTTTATTTTATTTTTATTAATAACTCCAATTCATCAACCTAAAAAGATGGGCAAAAATCTTTTCACGCGCCTCTTAATTTTGGTCTTTACATGGAAACCGTGAAATATTCCATTTTAAACTCACACGTCTTTTTGCTCAAAAAAAAAAAAACTCACATGTCTTTGACAAAACTATATTGTGCTGTTTTTCTTTTTGACCAAGAGGACTATAATGTTCACAATTGGTGGTTGGAAAAGCTCTTGGAAAAGCTCTGTCCAAGGCTGATGGATTTATGAGATGGGCTTAAGGCCCATCCGCTCAAGTTAGGCCCAAAAAGCCCGGCTCACAGGAATAGGGCCCGTGGATGGGGGAAGGTATAAAAGGGAGGAGAGAGAGAGAGAAGACACCTCTTGGGAAATCAGAACGTACGTACGTTCCTCTCCCTCTCTCCCTCCAAGAAAAAGAAAAGAAAAACGCTTAAGGCGTCCCGTCTTCCCTTCAAGGCAAATTGGCATCATCGGATCATAATTTCTTCCTCGGTCTACGGCATTGGTGTTTAATCTATGGCTAACAAGGTACGCTCGAATCCGTGGTGTGCTTTACGATCGGTGATACGTGTTTTCCCGAGTTTCGTCTTCCGCATTGATTTAGGGGTTCGATTTAGTATCGAATCCGGTTTTCGAGGATCCGTTATTCCCAACATTGGTATCAGAGCCCTAGTTCACGTTTTCCCGATCAATTTCATGTTTTTTGATTGATTTTTCGCGAAAAAACTTTCGGCCGTACGGATCGGGGCGAGAAATTCCGACACCCGAGCGTTGTTCGGCCATTTTTCTAAGTTTTTGTAAGTCGAAATCAAATTCTGAAGGCACTGGGTGAAAGGCGACGTCGAGACGAGTCCGGGGATAGGTCGAACGCCGCCGGGCGACGCCGCACGCGCCCACACGCGCGGCCGGAAGGCGCTGCGCATGGGCGCGACGCGCCCAGAAGCGTTGGCTCGCTCAGCGCGTGCGGCACACGCGCCGGTCGGCGAACCGGCGCGTGCACGCTGCCGGCGGGCGAAGCGGCGCGTGCACGCCGCCGGCGGGCGAAGCAGCACGCGCCGGTCCGCGGACCGACGCGTGCTGACGTCACGAGATGACGTCATCGTGACGTCATCCAACGGTCTGTAACCGCTCGGATGACGTCACCGATGACGTCATCGCCGACGACGTTTCGCCGGGAAGTCACCGGTCGGCGACCCGAACCGACCGGCGACCCGACCCGACTCGCGGATGCAGGCACACGCCCGGCACATGCCGGATGACGTCTGCGTGACGTCATCCACCGCACGCGCGAGGCGCGTGCGGTCGGTCCGCCCGAGCGGTCCGACCGGCCTGTCTGGTCCGACCGGTTCGACCGTCGCAACTAGTCCGACCGGTCCGACCCGCGCGCCCGTTGACCCGACACGTTGACCGTTGACTTTGACCGTTGACCCGGAAAAAAAAAAAGAATTTGTTTTCTTTTTCAGTCATGCCTATGTGGATTATAAGCAATCCATTTTTAATTCTGCATTTGTTGCATGAATTTTGGAAAATTATGTATTTTCTCTTATATTAATTATGGATTATAGGTGATCCATTTTTAGTTCTGCATTTGTTGCAGGAACTATGATGCGTTATGCAAGGATACCTGTAATTACGAGGGAAATGCAAGACTTAAAATGCTGATGTCAGAATTAGCTAATTATCGGTGGCATGATGGTGATTTAGTATCACATGTGGTCAGGGTCAATCAGATGATACAGGAAATCATCTGGAATGGTTAACTTATGTCGGATTTTGAGAAGGTGCCGGCTTTGATGAACACTCTTCCACCTGAATGGCAAGCAGTGTTGGATCGGCTATGGGAGGTCAACGTGGTCCCGGGTTATAGGAGGCTGGTGGAAGCTTTTGTAAGAGAGCACTATAGGATTGAGTTGGCCAAAACTTCAACCCTTAGATTGAGCGCCACATGGCGCCGAGTGAATGCGCCTTGGAGGCGACATGAAAGCTCTTCAAAAGTTTTTCCATGGTTGGCAAATGTGCCTTCAAATTTTCTCAGATGTTTTGACTGATAGATTATAAGGGACATTCCCTATTTATTTCTTTGATTAATTATGTAATGTTTACTACCTGATTGTTGTTGATGTAGCAACCGATATGTTAGTTGTATCATATGAAAGCATTGTTATTTTATTCGATGTTAAGATTTTATTTGCTTTCTGCTATTGCTGGTTGCTGTGGGTAATTAGCTGTAGGTAGTAATAGAAGTTTTTGTAACTTCATAGAATTTATTTGCATAAGACAATTATATTAATAATAATTTTGAGTTAGGATTTTTGGAGGATGATTGGAAACATAGTGACCTTTTGATTCTGAAGCCTTACTTGAAATTATTCATTAATATGATGGGTCTATGCAAATAGGGATGCATAAATGATAGGCATTAATTATTCGTGCATGTATGTCTGATGTGTTCAGAACGATGGTTTAGCAACTAAGAATGTAATTGCTGATATGAACGGCAACAATTGTGAAATATTGAATATGAAGATTCAATATGTGCTGGAAAAGTAAGAAGCACTAAAAGCTCTTGACCATGTTATGGAAGATCTTGAGGATGCTGTGCGCCACCTTGAGCTAGTAGAGGACCGTCTAACGGTATTTGAGCCGAAAATAGACATTTGCTATGCTGGTTCTAGCTCAGAAAGGACTTTGTGCTCTAAGCGCAAGCGTATTGATTCGTTCAATATGTGGGAATGCAAAGGATCAAGTTCTTGTTGCAAGAAATCAAGAGTTAACCAACACAAGAGAGGAAGACATCCTCAAGAGAAGAAAATGTCAAGGGTGAGGTGTTACAATTGTGACAAGAAGGGTCACTATGCTCGCAACTGTCGTGAGCCAAAGAAAGTAAACACCCCTTGTACTTTTCGAGTTATGTATTCTTGACTAAGTCTAATCCTTTGTGGACTGTAGATTCAGGAGCGACAGACCATATAGCAAATGATAGAGGATCCTTCATGGAATTTCGACGATACCAATTGGAACTAAGTGGATCTATATTGGAAATAACTCCAGAGCTGAAGTTAAAGGGATTGGCACCTGCCAATTGAACATGCATGGTGGACACATCTTGATGTTCTATATGCTCTGGAGATTCGTCGAAATTTAAGTGTCTGTTTTGGTGTTGGTCAAGCTTGGTTTTTATATGAACTTCCATAATAAAGGTGTAGATTTGTGTTTAGATACAAACTACTATAGTTGTGGTTACTTACTGAATGGTTTTATTGTACTAAATGTTGACTATGATGATGTCAATATGTTATTCCCTTGTTTCACGTCTTCTACCTTATATGATAATGATGTGAATATGGTGGCATGCTAGACTTGATCATATTGGCCAACAACATATGAATAGACTAGCTAAAGAGGGCTTGTTGGGCAATATTGAAAAAGTTGATTTGTCCATATGTGAGCATTGCCTAGTAGGGAAAATGACAAGGAAACCATTTGGAAAAGGTAAAAAAGCTGAATTTCCTCTGCATTTAATCCATTTGGACGTCTGTGGTTCAATGAATGTGAGAGGAAGGCAAGGGGCTGTTTATTTCATCACTTTTTTTTTATAGATGATTATACTCGAGTTGGATATGTCTATTTGATTTCTCATAAATCTGAAGCATAAGTTGTTTCAGAAGGTTTATGAACCTGGCAGAAAATCAATTAGACAGGAAAATAAAGGCATTTAGATCCGATCGAGGTTGAGAATATTTATCTGATGAGTTCAGAAAATCATGTGATGAAAAAGGAATAGAAAGATAGTTTTCTATTCCATATAACTCCTCAACAAAATGGTGTTGCAGAGAGAATAAACAGAACCCTACTGGAATGATTAGGTCCAAAATGGCGCATGCTAACTTACCTATCACTTTTTGGAGTGATGTGTTGTTAACTGCTGCATATATACTTAACCGGGTGCCTTCCAAATCAATTATTTCCACTTCATATGAGTTATGAATAGTTAGAAAACCGGACTTAAGTTTTTCTTAAGCCATGGGGTTGTGCTGCCTATATTCATGAGTCCTCTCACAAGTTTGGGAAATTGAGTCCCGAAGGAAAGAAGAGTATTTTAATGAGATAGTCCGAACACTCAAAAGGGTATGTGTTCATAGGTGAGCAGGAAAGTGGGAGTATAACTGAATTTTGAATCACGGGATGTCACATCCTTGGTGGATGAATTTCCTAAGAGGGGCGAAATAAGGGAAAATTACTCCCTATTTGAAACCTTGGATCAAGATAATGATGTCAGTGGAGTTTGTCCAAGTGGGAGTAATATAAGATGTGATGAATTGAATTCAACTCATTCTCAATTGCAACCACCTGATGTGATGACATCATCATTACCTAATCCAAGTGGGAGCATGATGAGGAATGATGTGCTAAGTGTACAATCTCCCATATGGTGAACAAGTCGCCAAAGTATTCCCCGTCGACAATCTGACATTGAAGGGGAAACTTTAATGGTTGCTCCACAAGATGAGGATGAGCCAAGAAATATTAATGAGGCTCTGAATTGCCCTAATAAGGAAAAATGGATTCATGCAATGAAAGAGGAAATGGAGTGAATGAAATCAAACCAAGTCTGGGAATTGGTTGATCTTCCAAAAGGACACAAAGCTATTGGGAACAAGTGGGTTCTCAAAATAAAGCGAAAGGCTGATGGCTCAATAGAAAGGCATAAGGCTCGCCTTGTGGCGAAGGGGTATAATCAACATGAAGGAATTGATGATGAAAATGCATTTTCTCCTGTAATGAGATTTACCTTGATTCGCATTATTCTGGCAATAGTGACTAGTCTAGATCTTGAGTTACATCAAATGGATGTAAAGACTGCTTTCCTCAATATAGAATTAGAGAAAGGAACATATATGGAACAACCTGCTGGTTTCATAGTGAAAGGCCAAGAAGAAAAGATATGTCGACTTTGGGGGTCGATATATGGCCTTAAGCAGTCATCAAGACAATGATATATACGTTTTCATAATGCCATAATGGCATATGACTTTACAATGATAGATAAGGATCATTGTGTATATATCAATAGATCCAATGATCAATTTGTGATCATATCATTATATGTTGATGATATACTAATTGCCAAAAGCAATATGGAGTTGGTTAATACTGTCAAGAGATAGTTGTCTTCTAACTTTGAGATGAAGGATATGGGTGAGGCTGTATACATTCTTGGAGTTAAGATTTCGAGAGATCGTTCGAAGAGATCGTTGTCTCTTTCGCAAGAAACATATATAAATAATGTTCTTGAACGATTTCGTATGCAAGACTATAAACCCATAGACACTCCTATTGCAAAAGGTGAATGATTGAGCCATAGACTGTGTCCAGGGACTCCACAAGAGAAGGAACAAACAAAATATGTTTCTTATGCTAGTGTTGTTGGGAGCTTGATGTATGTTATGATGTGTACAACACCCGACATATGCTTTGCAGTTGGAATGATGAGTAGTTACCAATCCAATCCATGTCAAGCACATTGGAAAGCCGTTAAGAGAATAATAAGGTATCTAAAGGGGACTGCTGATTATACGTTGAGTTATTAAGGAAATGATCTGCAACTCAAAGGCTATTGTGATACTGATTGGGAGGAGATTTAGATGAAAGAAAATCTATCTCTGGGTTTGTTTTCTTACCGAATAATGGCACCATATGTTGGAGCAGTAAGAAACAAAAGTATATAGCCTTGTCCACGATGTAAGCTGAGTTCGTGGCATTATCAGCAGCAGTGTAAGAAAGTGTTTGGCTTAAGAGATTTTTGGATCATTTAAGTGTTATTGGAAGTGCTGCAGATTAATTATTGGTTAACTGTGATAGCCAAGTAGCAAAAGCATATACCAAAGATCCAAAATATCATGGCAAGACCAAACATATAAATACCAAGTATAACCCTGTCAAGGATATGGTTGCATAAAAAGATGTGAACTTAAAGTATATACTACGCATGGAATGGTAGCAGATCCTATGATAAAGCCAATACCTAGAGATGTGTTTTGTGGCCATATGAAATCTCTAGGATTGCGTAGAGACTAATGTACTGAATATTGTATTTTCCCTAAGTGTTCACAATTTGATGAATTTGTGTTTTCATCATTAATGCCTATGAATCTTTGTTTGATCTTTATGCATCTTAATGCTTAGTGCATTACTTTAAGTTGAGAAGTATGTCGGACAGATATAAGATTAGCCCACTCACACGGGTAATCGCCTCTATTTACTGTGTGATAAATAGAGATGAGACTGTTTTTAAGCTTATTATCTAGGTGATAATCGAGAGCTCAAGCTTAAAACACGTATGTCGCCTTAACTGAGTGTTAAGATGAGGACATAATACTTACTATGTCCGAAAGTAAAATACCCCACATGTTTTACTTTAACTGTCTAAAATGCCAGATGTGAGTTCTGATGAATTTTGTGAATGAGTAGATACGTGAACTCAAGTTAGACATTGGGTATGTCTGAACTATCATCTGTACGGTATTGAAAGGTGTAGACATACGCTCCATGGGAAAGGATTTAATACCATAATACGTATTTCATACTACGTATGCATGAGACGACCAATAAGAGTGGCAAAAGTTTAATCTCAACTTTTATGTCGTGTGAGACTCTTGAGGAAGAGAGTTCCTCAATTTCTTAGTCTCCTTATGACTCTTACTTATTCTCAAGATTTCTATTTAGTATTTGCTATCTTAGGATGTTGCCAATGGTCATGAGTGATTCGATCTAATGGGACATTTCTAGAAAAGCAAGCTGAACTAAAATTGAGAGTTTGAAGGAAAGAGGAAGATCAATTTTGGAGAATCACATTGTAGTTTTGTATTCACCGGTTAACCAATTATGACTGTCTTTGTGATAATCATAATTATGAATACAATATATATATATATATATATATATATCATTGTTTAAAAGAGATCAAGAGAGATATAAATGTGATCGATTGATCTAGGGTACTGCATACTAAATCTACTCGGAGTGTGATGCCAATTATGAGCTGCTATATATTCCTAACAGATATATGGCAACGAGCTCTCAAAGTATGCTGGTCGCACGGATTATTCACCGGTATGAATGTTGAAGAGAGGAAAAGAGGATTCTGTTCGGCCCACCATGTTAAGTGAGAGTCTATGATGGATTTTTCTCTGATGGGGATGAGTAGAGCCTGTCCGCCCATGTTGGTTTTGGACCACCATGTGCGAGTGGGAGATGATGGATTTATGAGATGGGCTTAAGGCCCATCCGCTCAAGTTGGGCCCAAAAAGCCCAGCTCACGGGAATAGGGCCCGTGGATGGGGGAAGGTATAAAAGGGAGGAGAGAGAGAGAGAAGACACCTCTTGGGAAATCAGAACGTACATACATTCCTCTCCCTCTCTCCCTCCAAGAAAAAGAAAAGAAAAACGCTTAAGGCGTCCCGTCTTCCCTTCAAGGCAAATTGGCATCATCGGATCAGAATTTCTTCCTCGGTCTACGGCATTGGTGTTTAATCTGTGGTTAACAAGGTACGCTCGAATCCGTGGTGTGCTTTACGATCGGTGATACGTGTTTTCCCGGGCTTCGTCTTCCGCATTGATTTAGGGGTTCGATTTAGTGTCGAATCCGGTTTTCGGGGATCCGTTATTTCCAACAAAGGCTTCCCAATCCTCCTAAGTAGAAAAAAGCTCGAAAGATAAGTCTTTGCCTGTTTGAAACGAAAGAATGACTAAGTCGACCACGTGATTTGCAGGACCCTCTTTGGCCATACTGTTCGACATGAGTCCAACTCTAGACAAATTACCGGAACAACCCTGTGCCGAGATTTTTAGTTAGATGTATGGAAGAGTACGAACGAGCAACCAAACCCTAAGCAATTCAAGTCCTATAGGCAACATCGCATAAAGTTAGTTATATAATTTATCTCTCCAATTGCACAGTGCAATATAAGCTTCCATGCTGATAATGATTTTCAAATATGTTATTTCAAGTTAACCGGCGCCGTGCAAACCAAAATGCTACTGTCGTTACACTATAAGAGTGGAGAATGAAATCGAATCTTCTCACATCAAATTTACTTTTTGGCACGATAATGGCTGAAAGATGTTTAAAAAAGAAAATAGGAATGATGAATACCATACACTCGAGACAAAGCTTTTTTTCTTCTCTCTCTATTTCCACGAATAATGTAATTAAATAAACGAAACAAGTCTACTTACATTGTCTGAAAGATATGTACTCTCAGCGGAGTCATTAAACGAAAGGTCTTTAATAACATCTGGAACGGAGAAATAAATAGCAAATTGCAGGCGTTGTTCCTTTCCAAGCAGGCGAAGGCATCCGTGTAACCACATGCTTTTCTAAATACGTGCTCAATTGTGTATCTCCGCGACTTAGCAATCAATTTCTTGCATTCAGCCAGGAGTTTCGTCAGTAAATTATGCCTATGAGCGCAAGTAAGCACTTGAATAACAGACATGGCATCCGTTTCAATGTGTGAGTGGGTAACATTATAGGCTAATTCTAATGTGAGGCTGTGTCTTAGGGCCATATTTCTGCCTTTGATGTGTTCATTGTGCATTGGAGCTTTTATAGTTCCTACGAGATTTATGCTTGTTCTTAATTCATCTAATCATGTAAAATTTGTCATTAGTTTTAATAAAAAATGAGTTGGTGATATATATAATCTGAAAAAATTTTCAATCGATGATTATGATCTTTTCTTTTGTGATTGGACGATTACGAATATTCCTGAGAATTGTAGAGTGACTTCAGTTCGTCAATCTAAAATATGGACAAAAATCTTGAAAAATAATGTAATTTCCTATTGCTCTTAAAAGAATATTTCCCCAAGACTCAGTTAAGTGCATTTACTATTAAGAGTCACGCTTAGATTATAGTCAAATTGGTTCTTATGCATTTTCCATGATGTCAAAAGTTGAAGTGGCGACATTAGATTCTCAACTAGTGGAAGACTTGGAAGATTTTCAAGTCTTCTTTTTGTCCCAATTGCCACGCCACGTGGGGCCATTTTTTTGGTCAAACCATTTAACACGAGTTCAACTCCAGGCAAAATTACATGATCAAAAATAAATAAATAAATAAATAATAAATCCAGACGAAATTACGAGAACAACCCCATGCTAAGATTTACAGTTAGATTTACCGAAAGGTGCCAACAAGAAACTAAACATGTGCTGGTACAAGCCCTCAGCAGTCCAAATCTTGATCAAATTTTCACTTAGATTTATCTTCAAGGCTGCTATTTCAAGTGACCCCGCCATCCCATGCTAAAATGGTAGTGTGTCATTAGAAAATGGGAGTGAAGAACAGGAATGGAATTTTCTCATTTTAATATTAATTTTTGACATGATAATGGACAACGAATGTTTAGAAAGGTATAAAGAATGTTGAATACACTTTTTTCAATGAAGATATAGTGTCCCCCCTCCCCTTTTTTCAGGTAAATAACTGAACTACATTAAATAAAACGAGTCAAGTTTCAACGTATGGAGTATATGTACTCCCAGCGGAGTCTACATATAAAAAGGTCTTTAATAACATCTGGCACAAAGAAATAAAAAAAAACAAACTGCAGATGTTCTTCCTTTGCAAGAAGGGCAAAAGAATCCGCGCAATCATCTTCATCTTTGAAGATGGGTTAAATTTTGTACTTGTGCAGCTCTGTAAGCAGGTTCCTACAGTCATTTAGGATGACCAAGTATGCAATTATACTGCACATGAATTATCAATAATGACACGCATGAAAGTGCCATCTAATTTGTACTTTGTCCATGCATGACCATTTTTTCCCTTTTGAAAAAAAAAATGCCCATTTTTTGTTGGTACTTATGTATTTTCCATGTTGTTAAAGTTGAAAGTGGCCACATTAGATTCTCAATTAATGGAAGACTTCGAAGACTAGTGGAAGTCTCGTTTCATCCATTAGCTCGAAGAGGTCCCATTAGTAAATAGACCTATGAGTGCCGGTATTTGCTTGAATAACAGACGTCGATAATGATGCAAAATTATTTGCTAATTCAAAGATAAAGCCTTGCCTTAGGGCCAGATTTCTTCCTTCAATGTGTTTACCATCAGTTGAAGCTTCTATAGTTCTTTCGAGATTTATGCTTGCTCGTAATTCATCTAATGATGCAAAAGTTGTCATTAATTTCATATAATACGAGGTGATGATATATAAAATTTGAAAATACTTTTAACCAATGATTACAATCTTTTCTTTTTGTGATCCGGGGACTAGGAATGCTCCTAGAAAATGTAGAATGACTTCTGTTCATCAGTCGAAAAGATGGGCAAAAGTCTTGAAAAACCATGAAAGTTAGTGTCGCTAGGAGAAGAATATATGCCCAACTTCAAAGTCTCTCAACTCTCTTTTCTAAATAATATAGATGTCTCGTCCACAGAAGACCCAGTTAAGTGCATTAACTATTAAGAGTCACTCTTCTGATTATAGTCAACCAGTGGAAGACTTCGAAGACTAGTGGAAGACTTGGAAGACATCTTTCATCCACTAGCTCAAATTGCAGTTGTTGTTCCTTTCCAAGCAGACTAAAGCATCCGTGCAACCGTATGCTTTTTCGAATATGTGCTCAATTTTTTATTTCTGCAACTCTGCAAATAATCTCTTGCATTCAGCCAAAAGGGTTTCCGTCAGTAAATTATGCCTATGAATGCCTATAATTGCTTGAATAATGGGCATGTCATCCATTTCAATGTGTGAATGGGTAATATTGTTGGCTAATTCTAATGTAAGTCCATATCTTAGGGCATATTTCTACCTTTGATGTGTTTATTGTCTGTTGGATCTTGAAAAATCATGTATTATGCTGTCGTCAGGAGAAGAATATTTTACCCAACTTAAAAGTCTCTCGACTCTCGTTTTTTTAAATAATACAGATTATCATTCATAGCTCAAAGACCCGGATAAAGTGCATTAACTATTAATAGTCATGCTTCTGATTATAGTCAAATCGATTCTTATGCATTTTCCATGTTATCAGAGTTGAAGTGGCCACGTTAGATTCTCCATTTGTGGGAGACTTCGAAGGCTAGTGGAAGACTTGGAAGACTTCTTTCATTCATTGGCTCAAAGAGGTTCCATCAATAATTATGCCTTTGAGTGCCTGTAAGTGCTTGAATAACCGACATATATAACGAGCTGATGATATATAGAAGGCTAGTGAAATACTTTTTTCATTCATTGGCTCAAAGAGGTTCCATCAATAATTATGCCCATGAATGCTTGTAATTGCTTGAATAACCGACATGAATAACGAGCTGATGATATATAGAATATGACTCCAATTCGTCAATTTGGAATATGGGCAAAAGTCTTTTCATGCGCGTCTTAATTTTTGTGAAATTGCAAAACATCTATGACAGAGAATTCATACATAGTATGGTCAATCTTAATAATCACTTTGTCAGTACCTCAATTTCGTGAACATGGCAACACTCCTATTCTTCTGTTTTTTTTTTTGTTCTTTTGCTCTCAAAAATAGAAAAAGAATATAAATTCATTTTGTAACGTCAATTAATTTTTCTATTCTCTAGAATAGAATAGTGGCCGCAAATAGATTTGAAATAAAAATAAGAAGTAAAAAAAAAAGTAATTTCTTATTCCCGAAAACAATTTCTAAAAATAAGTCATTTTTTTCTTTTCTTCTTCTTCCTCATTGCTCGCCACCCCCTATTGCTGTAGCCGCCAGCCATCACCATCGATGCCGGCTAGAGGAGGAGAAAAATGAGAGGAAAAAGAGAAAAGAAAAAAATTATTAAAAAAATAAAAGAAATTATGGGTGTTGTTTTGCTCATAAATTGTTACCGGGAATAAAAATAGAAAAAGACTAATTCTGAAAATAAATTATTCTTTGGAACAGAAATATCACCAAACAGGCCTCAATTGGCTAGAGCAATTAAATATTCCTCTTTTACACTCAAATTATCTTTAGTTTTTACATGTTTATATTAGGTGATATTTCTGGTCAGATTTCACGTGCAGATTAAATTTGGCTCTGATGGAGGTAGGTCATTGACACTAAAACTAAAGAATACATAACGAATTACTTTTTAAGGGCTAGGCCCTAGAAATTGTGCAAGAAGAAAAAAGAATCTATATATATTAGCCCAATATTACTCATCTTCCGCCCCTTAATTGATTTCTCTTCACAATAGGTCAGATTAAAAAGATTGGTAGAGGTTATGGCGTTAGAGAGACAACTGCCACTGAGTTAAGGAGAACGCGTGACCGCCAAATTCATCACACGCCACACCCTTCCATAAGTAGCAATCTCCATTTCCACCTGGCAACGGCCATTATTCGAGCTTAGAGTAGATGCAATGAGATCTTGCTCCGCTAATTCCTGAACTCCTCTCAACTGGCAAGGCCGAGCTCTCATCGGCATGATGTAATGGAATCTGGATTAGCAAGGCGTGCATGAAACACTGAGATCATAATGACCCAAGTATAAAGTATGTACACTAATGACAGTAACATTATGTTGTCTTTTGTTCATTTTCTTTGATTTTTGTGTTTGTTATTAGAGCACGTATGTCATTTATTCATGTGACACTTATTATTTATGTAATGCTGCGTGTCTAGTTCGGATTGAGAATGGTTATAAATGATTTAAGATTCTTATCTATGTTTACTTCATGTCAGCTCATGTTTTCCATTGGATATTATGGAGGCGCTATCTTCTTGTTGCATATTCTAACTTCTTTTTCTCTCCAAGAGAATCATGTCATATCATTGTATAAATTAACATGTATAGCGGCTTATACACGTACTAGTGCTTGTTGCGACTATGTGCCAAGTGGTACTCCCTTCGATGTCTTGGCTGTCATAGAGAATCTAATTTAGGAGATGTCCTCGTTTCAAAATCTAGTTTACAGAAGCTAGTAAAGACCAAGAAGATGAATGTTCTAATATTAATATGGACACTAACCGGATCTTATCGCAAAAGAGTCCGCAGCAAAATAATCCATTAATTTGATGGTTAAATATTTCAATAACTAGGAAATAGTTTGTCCTCCTTAATCATCAATTGATTTCATAAAGAGGTTTCCAATATGGATATGGAGGAACAAAATGGTACATTTGGTGGCACCGTAGCCATTGAAAATAATAAAAAGTTTATAAAAATTTTCTCTTTGTATAAGTAAAATTTATTGTGTTGGTGTGAAAAAAAAAAAAAACTCACTCTTCATTTAGTAAAATCGAATCCTCGAAATTAGGATTGAAAATGTGTTAACTAACACACTATCAAGAAGGTACAAACAGTCAACATCTTCAAAAGCATACGAATGATGAAATGATTATTTCCACTGATCTACATCCTAAGACCGTGGCCATGTATAGCACGGGTCTATTGGAAATTTAATTTCTATTGAGACTTTTTCTTCAATCAAACCCAAATGTCTTTTCATAGATGGATATGGTGCTTGAATGGCCAATGAAATTTCCACCATTGAATTGCTTCTCACTGCCTATAAAAAGCATCTCTACTGAAAACCAACTCTACCAAAAAGCAGAGTAACAAAACAAAAAAATATGGTGCCCTTGCTGTTCTTCATGTTTTGTATATGGGTTGTCCTTCTCATGACAATTCATACTTCACTTGCTGAGCCACTATGCCATGCTGATGAGAGCTCAGCCTTGATGGAATTCAGGCGAAGTTTTAGAATCAACAGAACAGATTTTCTGTGTAATTATCCAAAGGTTGAATCATGGTCACTAGATGAACATGGAGATTGCTGCTCATGGGATGGCATTAAGTGCAACAAGGCCACCGGTCATGTCACAGGCCTCAACCTTAGGGGTACTTTATCTTCTAACACCAGCCTCTTTCGCCTACTCCACTTGGAATCACTTAATCTTGCTTGCAATGACTTCAACTTTTCCTCAATCCCATACGGCTTTGGCAATCTTTCCAGGTTACAATACCTTAATCTTTCTTGTTCAAACTTATCACGAAAAGTCCCTTCGGATATCGCATTCCTCTCCAAATTAGTTTCTCTTGATTTGAATCCTTTCTACAATCTTGAGATCACTCGTGGTCTTTATCGGTGGAGTATTCTTAAGATGCCCGACATAGACAACTTTATTCAAAACTTAACTATGCTTAGAGAACTTGATCTCTCTTTTATAATCATGTCATCACCACTCCCTCATGTACTGGTAAACTTCTCATCTTTGAGGTTGCTTAAACTTATATCATGTCAATTGCATGGAAAATTTCCGGTGAGCATCTTTCAGCTACCAAACTTGGAAGCCCTCGACATTAGCAAAAATTATCACCTTTCTGGTTTTATTCCCAAGTTACATTGGGGTAATCCCCTTAAATCATTGTCTCTTTCTGGAACGAATTTTTCCGGGGAAATACCTATTTCAATCGGAAACCTTGTTGTCTTGAATGAATTATCAATTGAGTATTGTAATTTCTCAGGTTCACTTCCCACATCAATGGGCAATCTTTCTCAACTTGCTCATTTAGATTTATCATCTAATAAATTTCATGGTCAAGTCCCTACTTTCTTTGCCAATCTCACCCAGCTATCTTATCTAGATCTCAGTTACAATAATTTTAGCAGTGGTATTGGGCATTGGTTTGTCAACTTGGTGAAACTCACCTATTTGAACCTTGGAGGTAATAGTCATCTAATAGCAATGTTCTTTAACAAGAAAAAATAAAATAAAATGTCGAGATTCAATCGATAGCCAAACTAACCGTCCTTGTTTTTCTTTTCTATTTTTCATATTTGGCAGATTGTCAATTAAGCGGTCCTATTACATATTCATTCAAGAACTTGACTCGGTTGGCCTCACTTCAACTTGATTACAACAATTTGCAAGGTGAAATTCCAAACTCATTATGGGAACTCAAGGATCTTGAAGTTCTTGATCTTTATGGGAATAATTTGAGTGGTACCATGGATTTACACAAACTCAAGAAATTGAGAATTTTAGATTTGTCCTTCAACAATATATCTTTTGTCAGCAAGGTCGAGATCAATGCCACTCTTCCAAAACTTTCCACTTTATATTTAGATTCATGCAACTTACATGAGTTCCCCAAGCTTTTAGGCTACCTAAGCACATTAGAGACGATAAGTCTTTCATACAATAAAATTGAAGGGAGTATTCCTAAGTGGATGTGGAATGGTAGCAGAAAAACCTTGTTCTATGTGGATCTTTCCCACAATTTTCTGACTAGTTTTGGAAATAATCAGATTAATCTACCACTACCCAAGTTGGCCTACCTTGACATTAGCTCTAACTGGCTCAAAACAGAACTCCCTAGTCCACCTCCGTCAGTGGCTTTCTATAATATCTCGCACAACTTCCTCTTCGGAGAAATCCAATCTATTTGTAGTGGGAGATCCCTCAGCATTTTGGATTTGTCCAACAATAATTTGAACGGCACAATTCCTCCATGTGTGGGAAAAATTGATTCTTTGTCAATTTTATATCTTGGGAAAAATGAACTTGAGGGCATGATCCCCCATGCTTACCTAAAAGGCTGTTTGTTGGAAATTATAGACCTCACAAATAACCGATTGCAAGGGCCTGTCCCAAGATCTTTGGCGAATTGTAAAATGCTAAAGTATTTGAACCTTGCTCATAATCAAATTCTTGATGGGTTCCCTCTATGGCTATCAGAGTTGACTGAGCTGAAAGCTATTATCTTGAAATCCAATAAGTTTCATGGTCCAATAGAAGCATATCGAAGCCAATTTAACTTTAGCAATATGCATATCATGGACCTTTCATATAATAGTTTCAGTGGTGAACTTCCTTCCAAGTTGTTGCAGAGTTTCCATGCCATGAAAGTGATTGCTAGTCAAGATCGGTTGGAATATATGAATGCACCTGAAAATATTACTGTTTACACTTCTTACTTTGATTATGGAACGACATTGATGAATGATTATGGAATGACATTGATGAATAAAGGTGTAGAAATGGAATATGCGAAGGTTCCACTTGCTCTTATGCATATTGACTTCTCCAATAACTTATTCGAAGGACACATACCCGATCTCATTGGAGATTTGAAGTCGCTTATTTTGCTTAACCTTTCACGCAATGCTCTAACCGGTTCCATCCCACCATCCTTAGCAAATTTGACATTGCTGGAATCTCTAGATCTTTCTCAAAACAAGCTTTCTGGAGAGATCCCTCAAAAGCTAGCCCAACTTACTATTCTTTCATCTTTCAATGTCTCTATAATCAATTGTCGGGACCCATACCACAAGGGAGTCAGTTCAACACATTCGCGATCAATTCATTTGCCATGAATGAGGGGTTATGCGGAAGTCCTTTGCCAAAAAAATGCGCAACATTTGGGGATGATTTACCATTATCACCATCTTCCCAGGAGGAAATTGACAAAGAGTCTCCGTTCAACTTGGATTGGAAAATTGTGCTAATTGGTGCTGGAATTGGGTTTTTGATCGGTGGTATACTGGAGAACTTGATCATTGACGAGAAGAGTAGGTGGTTCCTACACTGGTCCAAGAGAATGGCAAAAATTTGGAAAAGATCGTGAGAAGGCATTGGAGAATAAAGAGTTGTACTTGCAGTTACTTACCTATGGGACGCTATTTTTAATGCAATCTTTTGTGTGTTTAGTTTGTACTGTAAATTGGAAGATAAAGAGCATATAATATTCCCCTTATCGTATTATGTTAATATGAATTTAAAAATTGTCTTCATGGAGAGAATACAAAAATTATATTTCCTTCTTCGCTTCTTCTTCTTATCTCTTTCGTCTCTAAAGCTGAGACTCGCGCGTCATGGAGGAGGGGAGCGAAGCAGTTGGAGCAAAGCAAGGAGCACATGCTCGAAGCAATCCACCATTTTTCCTCTGGCTTCCTCCCGATTGCCGCCAATCCACCGTCCACCACCTCCAATCCCCGTTGGCCATCCCAGCCGCTCGAGCTCATTCGCATCAGATACAGAGCACACACCAGAGAACACAGATGGCCGAAAACCAGCGAGACTGAATTCATACGAACTGTTCTAATCGATTTTCTCCCACTGAAAGGTTTGCTTCATTGATTTCAGGGCGCCAATCAACGCTGTTAGCCATTCCCAGATCGTCTGGCTCTGTTCTAGTCCGTTTTGAGGACGAAATATCCAAAGAGTTCAAATCTTCGTTCGAAGCTTCTTCGCCGGCACCAACCACTGAGGCGACGCCTCTAAGAGCTTGGTTATCTGTCCTATGGCCATAGACAGCATCTCCAAGGTGTGTACATCATTGCTCTGTTTTAGTAAGCTGTAATTGAAGCTTGAGTGAAAATCGAGTACTGATTAGGAATAAAACGGTAGTCTGAGCGTACTTTAACGTCACTGAAATCCTCTAGATCGGAATTAGTACTTTGATGATGCTTCTGTGCTCTGTGTTTGAACCGATCACCGGTTGTTTGAGAAAAAAGAGTGAGATCACATATATATTCGAGAGGCTGCCCTTCTTAAATTGATTGCATATACGTTTATCTCATGCTCAGATCGTGATATGTGCATGTGTTTCGCTAGTCTTGCTTCTGGTTCCCTTGATTTCAAGTCATGGCCGAGACTTCAAAGTGACTGGGGTCTGTGTTTCGTATGACAACCCCCACCACACACCCCACCACACCCCCACCCCCACCACCCCCCCCCCCCCCCCCCCCGGTCCTCCCGAGTATTCTGGTTGGGTGCAAATGTGGTGGCCAGTGGACGTTTGTATGGATTGACGTGGTGACTGGAGTTGATCATTGGTGGAGCAAGACATGTTTAGCCCTCTGTATGAAGCTCGTAAATGTCATTCTCGTGCGAAATGCTCACGTGCTTTTGTTGCTTAAGGTGAAGGATGGACATCCATGGCGAGTGTTGAGCATATAGGTTGAGCAGCTTGGTCGTGAATAGTAAGGGAAAAAGACCAGACCGAAGCTTGTGTGTTCAGGTAATAATGGAGGGAGAGAGTAAAGGTAAGGAAAGAGGAAGTCAGGGAAATCTGCAGAAATGCATGTTCTGGAAATGAAGGAATAGTAATAATAATAATAATGATAATAATAATAATAATAATAATAATAATAATAATAATAATAATAATAATAATAATAATAATAATAATAATAATAATAATAATAATAATAATAATAATAATAATAATAATAATAATAATAATAAATTGCTAGTTTCAATCAGGCAGCTAAGTGTTAGGAATAACTTAAGTAGAATTTCATTTGATTTGTATTAACCTAGCTAAGGGAGTCGTCCTTGAATTCTAAAATAAATCGATTTTTTTTAGATTGTGTTTTGTTTAGATAAAAATAGAAATGGATAAAAATAATAAAAATAACCAATTAAAAAATTTTCTTCGTCGCTTTTATTGCAATTACTTTTATGGGTTAGCTAGGTCATCTTCATTATTGCAAAGTGTGTGGTATTTCTGAACTGAAGCTACAGACAAGTTGGGAGAAATATATGGAGTTATATATTGCTCCTAGTCAAATCCGTCTTCTTACCATTGTGATGGATCCGACCACCGGTGAAGCATTTTAGACATTTTTATCTTAGAAGCAAAGACGTTATATAAATCTTCTTTCCATGAAGGGTAACGTCCGCGTCCGCAATCTTTTAAAAGAAAACTTTATTTGGACTTATATGCCCCTCTTTTTATTTAGCAATACTATGTTCATTTTTCAATTTTGTTCTGTAGTTGAGGGCACCGAACGCTATGCTACTTAGCTCTACACGCGCATCCCATCATACCGTCAACTGCCACTTCTCGGCAGAGGCTGCGGACGCGGAGGACGGCGTCGAACAGAAAAGGCGGAGACACGCTCGGGAAGAGGCTGCTGAGCCTGGTGTACACAAAGCGCAGTGCGGGTGGTGACGATTCGCAAGTGGAAAGAGGGAGGAGGCGCGGCGTGCAAGTACCAGCTCAACCGCGTCGATGGAGAGCTTCGCAAGCTCAAGCGCTACAAGCATGCCCTCGAGGTTCTCCTCTCTCTATGTTGAACTTATTTACACACGAGCAATTCTCGTACTTTTGCGTGGTTCGCCATATAGAAGCTCAAATGCTTTTATATAAGTAAAGAGTTGATTCTTCGGAGAAATTGACACCCTTAAAAAGGCAAAGCTACGAAAGGAGAGCTCTATTAGTTCAAAATTATAGGTAGTTGGAGCTAAGCAAGCAGCTGATATTGAGTACGTTTCTCGACGTGGTGGTTCAATTAATCTACTGTATCCCATATTCATATATCTGGTTTGCAAACCCATCTCACTCGGGTTTCTAATTGGCCCATAATATGTTAATGATGACTTCTAATTGAATCTTGAATGCATAATTAATTGAGAAGACCAAACAAGGTAACTGTGCAATCAGAATGATGCACATGACCTACTGAAAAATAGATTTTCTTGGGTTTACTAATGATGTAAACAACATATAGAATAAACGGCGCAATTGAACTTATCTTAAGCAAACTTTTAATATTAAATTAGTGGGTTAACTTTGTTGTTCTTTTTTTCACTTAACAGAGATGGACACGAGTCATCTTGATCAAAGGAAAAAACATAGGGATATTAGGCATTCCACATACTCACTGGCGTGGACTTGATTATAAATGTGGTGATGAATCATTCATAAATATTTCCTCAGCCAAGAAAGACCTTCAAACAAACGTTGAACGCATATACATCTCTTTGACAATCAACAAAGACTCGAGGAAGCAATCCTCAATGCACACATACCCCAAAACACCTGCTTCAAACAGACTCTTTTACTTCTAAAACCGTAGATAAATTCATCACCCGGAGTTGATCAAGTTCTTACACAAAATTCTAGTTTCATGAAACGCCTAGTAGATATGGCCATCAATCCATTAGAGGTTTGGAGCCGCAACATTTATGGTGACTTAATCAATACCTTCGATAGAAGCCAAATCAAGCAATGATATGCCCACTCAAGGGGTCAACGCAAATCTATTGAGTTCAATAACAGGATCTGGCAACGAGTAGAACTTGTGGATGAAATGGAGATGTAAACTTGAGTAGATTAATCAGAGGCAATAGTGTTTTAGATTCATGTACTATATCTGAGATGATTTCTCGACAGAGAAACTCGTTGGATAATAATAAGCAAGTCACGAGAACTATCACATGTGAGTCCCCAATATATCTGCATATTGATGCGTGTATGCTGATGTACTCACAGATAACATGTGCATCCTGTTCATAATGAAGATGAGAACTGCCCATTTTATTATGAGTTATTTGCTTTAGCACCGAAAACATTTGCAACTAACTTCTGATGTTAAACAGCGATTGACGAATTGGACATTCTATTGTAGCTTGAATAAACAATCACCTTTACAAGGATGCAAATTCTGTCCATGTCAAGAGCTTCATGACTTGGAACTGTGCCTTCTGGAATTGCTCACTGAAGTCCTCTAGTGATCCAGTGTTGCCGATTACTATGTCTGCCTTAGACCTTTTCAAATCCAACGGCATCTGAGCATTTATCCTGTTCCCAACATCTTCCTTGTATGTTCTGTCTCTTGCCACAAGCTGTCGAAGATGAGTTTCTGGATCGACCTAGACAACATCGATGGGCTTTGTCCACTTATCCATCTTCACCTCAAACAACAATGGGATGTCAAGAACAATAACATTATGTCCTTTCAACCGAAATTTTAAAATTTCACAGAAGCTGTCGGATGATATGTTAGAAGCCAGCAGCCTAAACATAAGAAAGCACAGAAAGATTCAGGAAATTAAAATATTATAAGGTTTCTTATCTTGAAGTTCGATGCAACTGTTGATGCATCATAACTCAACTGTGACAAAGGCAATGAAGGTGGAAAAATTTCAGACTGATATCACAAATTGCAGACAGCGACTGCATCCATGACGGGTTTAAAAGAACTCCAATATTAGAATTTATCCTCTGTTTCATCAGAGCAAGAAACTTCTCTGGTCAAGCAGAATCATATGCATCTGTACTTATGCATGGTAAGTTTCCTGTTGTGTCCAGTATGCTTCGATCCCCATTTTGAAGCTAGAACTAGTACTGCAAGTTTAGTTCAGATTTACCATTACCTATTCAAAACTTGATGCTTTACAGAATCAGAAAAGACAATTCGGCCCAACTTTGGCCCATCAACTTCTCCATCAGCTTGTAGAGTCTCCTCCCCAAACACAGCAACAACTTATTTCCATTCGCCAGTCCCTTTCTTTAATACATCCTGCAAGCACAACAAGGAATTCAGGAATTCCAAGAAGGAAAATGCAGTCTGCATGTCCTGTAAAGTGGCAAGATGCCATCCTCATTACATGGATCAACACAATCGTTGAAACTTGCTAGAACAAGAATAACTCCCTGCAGCTTATGTGTACTCTTAAGCGAAACTATCTGCCCATTGTTACATGCTACGGTTTTAAGGCGGCCCATACTCTATCGTCTCATAAAGGGAAATCATGAGTATATTTAGCCAATAACAAAAGCATCATTTACCCAGTCGATCAAGAAAGTGAGATCTTTCAAAGAACAGCACTCTCAAGTTTGCACAATGATTCTCCTTGTTGGAGATTCCAACTTCAAGAACATCCCCTTGCTTTTCATATTTCTCTTAAAGAAGGAAAGAAATCAATAGTAGACATGTTCAATGAATGTAAAATAAATCACCCACCATCCCCTTGCTTTCATATTTCTAGACAGAATTTGATGTACATATGGTGATTGATTTACAGTCATCTACTTCAGGAAAACTCTCAAAACATCCTTTTCAAAGATCACTGTAATAGACTAGAACAAGGGAACATTCTTGAGGAATATAAAGTAAACCTTAACTAGGCAAAGAAGTCAATAGGACCAATAATCATAACTTAAGCATCCACCAAAAAAAAAAAAAAAAGATAATAAAAAATATACAAGCAACGGTGTCGGTTTCAACAACACGGACACCATGGGCCTTGAAAAGGTTGGAGACTGTACTCTTCCCAGATGTAAATCCACCAGTCAGATCGACTATCCTCATTCTTCTTGTTTAAAGTCAAGTTATCAAATCAAACACTCTGATAGTTGGGATGCGCTCTGTCTACTACAAACCAAGCCAAAAAAGAAAAAAAAAAAGTTATTTTTTTTTCATTCTCGCTTCATTACTAAAATCAATATCTTCATGTAACCTTAAGTGGCACAACCTCTACACACAATTAATCTTATTAAAAACAAGTCAGTTAGGTTGGCAAAGATAAACATTGAATATGACTTTTGATAAGAATCACCAAGATTTATTAATTAACAGAAACGTGGCATTTTTTTTGCACATTCATCTAAACCTAAAAGCTTTTGTTTCCGGTATGTTTATTGACAATCGGCGGACCATTATAACATAGACTCACAGACTTAAATGCGGGTAATAGCATAAATAGGATGTTTCAGTGCTAACTTGCGCTGCTTCAATTACAGCGTCAAAACTAATATATGGGCAGCATCTGGAATCTAATTACGCATTGCTTTCTAAATTTCCACGGAAGAAATCTTCAATTTGTTCAGTATATTTACAAATTACTTCAAAGACCCAAAATCCAAGCAATGTCAGGAAACCTTTTGGCTCTTGTCACAACCTAAATTTCTAATGTGGTCGGAAAGAGAACGAGTTTAGGGGTATTGCCCAAAAGGCGAACCAAACGGTCCATTGATTTAGGCGTGGGTTCTCTCAAGTTCATACCTCGCACGACGTTGGGACGTTTCATTTTGAAAATTCTTAACCCAACCTAAGTATTTTTAGGTGAGTTGGAGAGTAGCCACTAGCCTATTGTGGTCAACTAAAAACCAATAAAGACTTGAGAGCATCGCCTTGATTCCTACACAACCAATGATCTTGAGGTCGGGGACTTGATCATGTTAACATTTCTATTAGTGTCATTTTGATACCACTAACTTCAAAGTGTGTTATCTAAGTGGTCATTCATTGTTTGTTACCATTTATGATTATAAAGGTCTTGAAGCCACTCGGTGATCATACAAATGTTTTTGTAAGGGAGTTCATTATCTTATAATGCCAATCCTATCCTAGTCTAGGAAAGCAATTAACAATCAATGTTTTGAAGTGCATTGCGGGAATATAAACACCCAATATATTGAAGTACATTTATCTTAGTGCATAAATGTAAACCCGATACAAGTCAGGCAAAAAATAGAAATAACCATGCTAGACATGGTCCCCTATGAGTTGAGTTCAATTGCTTGTCCAAAAGATTAACCTTTTAAACCTAAGCTAAATCAAAAGTATTTACTAAAAACCCCTCGGTTAAAGGTTATGCAAACTATATAAAACTAAAGCTACATCTAGCTTTGAAATAAAACAAACTAATTAAGGCCTCTTTCTAAACTAATTTCTGATTTTTTTCTTAATCATTTTCGATTATTTTTATTTTTAATATTTTATTATTATTTTATTATTTCTAATTCAGAAAATGGGGACCCAGGCCAGGCTCTTGAACACGGCCTCAGCGGATCGGGCTCCTGCGTTGAGCCCCGTCCACATAAGGCCCAGTCCCCCAAGGCCTTAATGTAAAACTTAAACCCAACTTTGATTTCCTCCCATCTTACCCGAGGCCAAGTCCATTTTTCCATTTCGGCCAGCCCAGTCCGAGGCTCCAACCCTATTTAGGCTAGGCCAGGCCGAAAACTAAACAAACAAGCGAGATAAATCCAAGTCACATATCAGACACCCAGCACTCACGGCGACCGGACTCCAACATCGGTCACGTTATGTATATTCATCTCCGACCACCGCCGTTCATCGCTTACCACATATCAATCTAACACCACCGGGCCATCACTAATCATCACCTCGACTAGTTACTAGAAAAACAAATTCACTCCCGATGACTACCATGCTGCCGGCCGGCCATTCGTCACCTTCAATGGAAAAGACACAGCATATCTCGAACAAGATGCACGGATGCGGTGACTTCATCGTTCATGAAAATCAAGCTTAACAACTAATGACCGGACAAATTGCATCAAGAAGTGCCTACATATTCGAACAGAAGTAGAAGTCATTTCTTAAACACTTCTCAGAAACATTTCGCCAAGCAAGTCTTATGCGATCGACAAAAGTGATACGGCATTCCAATGAACTGACATTTTGGTGTTGAGTTCAACCTACATAGATCAGAGGACATCTCAAGTTGATGAAAACACTTCAAATAGATCTAAGATATGCTTTCGTAAAAACAAACAAAGCCTTGGTCTCATTTTAGAACAACACTACCTGAGGTATTATATCAAACACGTGGTGAGCACGGATGAAGGAGGGCGAAGCATTTTGATCTTTTTAGAATTCAAACTTAGATCTAGACCCAAAGAAATCAACAAGAAACACTCGAAGTCAGCCATATCAACTCATTCAAACCCAGCACGCATATGAACTAAAAAAACGAGTCTCAGCTAAAAGAGGCGGATCAACAAGTCTTTACTCCACGCCTTTTATTTTCTCACACTTTACTTTAACCGTCTTTACTTTAATACTATTCTGCTTTAAAGTGCGGATTTCATTATATTGAT
Source organism: Eucalyptus polyanthemos subsp. polyanthemos (assembly GCA_017140185.1). Taxonomy (NCBI): domain Eukaryota; kingdom Viridiplantae; phylum Streptophyta; class Magnoliopsida; order Myrtales; family Myrtaceae; genus Eucalyptus; species Eucalyptus polyanthemos. Next base: position 17,305,978 of record CM029460.1, on the reverse strand, counting down.
TTGATGCGTTGATTACTCCATGCCTTTTAATTCATCTTGATTGTGCAACCATCTATGTGTGTTCACGTAGTAGTAATAACAAGTTAGAATAATTTCCATTGGAAAAGAAATTTGCTTCCAACCAGGAGAAAAAAAAATCAATAACAGTTTATAACGAGTCAATAACATTTTATGAATTAAATGAATATATATCTCAAGGTAAAAAGATTATTCAAATCTTAGAATAACTCTTAATTGACCTATTACATGCTTTCTCTATCTTAAAGGTGAATGGGTTCGATTTGTTCATCGTGTAGCAGCCATCATTTTACAAGAATATAATTTGGTTAAGATACACAGTGAAAGGAAAATGACAAGATGTCGGTCAGAAATTAAATTGGATCAGAGAAGCTGGCTGTTTCGCATAAACCAAAGGAATAAATTAAGAGGAAAAAACACAATAGTAAAAAAAATTGGATAATGATTTACAAAACTTTATGGAAAAAAAAAATCCCAAGAATCAGGAAAAACACATATAAAAATCATAGAGACAAGCTTTTGATGGATGACTGTTCTTTCATTGGATATTGAACAAAATAAAATGGAACAATCAAGTTGTATTGTCTAAAATATAAATGCTCCCAGTGGAATACAAAAGTTTTTTTAATAAAATCTGGAATAGAGGAACAATTAACAATGTGCGAAGCATATGTTGCTCCTTTCCAAGCAAGGCCAAAGCATCTGTGCAACCACTTGCTTCTCTCCATATGTACTCCAATTTCTACTCCTGCAGCTCCACGAGCAAGTTCCTACATTCGGCCAAAAGAGGTTCCATCAGTTTGAACCGGTGGTTGATTTTGTCTTCTTTTTTTCTTTACCTTTTTTGTGATTTGAGGACTAAGAATATCCCAGTTCATCAACTTGAAAAATGGGCAGAAGTCTTTTCACGGGTCTTTTAATTTTGGCCTTTTTGTGGAAAAAATATGAGATGTCACTTTTGAGGACCAACTATGCGATTGTAACTACACATGAACCATTAATTAAGGTGTGCATGAGAAGAAGCCTAAATTTGTACCTTGTGGATGTGTGACCATTTCTTTCCCTTTTGGAAAAAAGAAAATGATTATTTGCTTATAACTCCTTACATTAAATTTTTTATTTTAGAAAAAGAAAAAGCCAGGAGGATTACACAATAAGTTGAAGTTGTACAACATCTGCAGCAAGACATACATATATAGTATGTTACTCTTAATTGTCACTTGGCCAGTACCTGAATTCTCATGTTGATTGTAGATTCGTTTGTAAAAAGCTATGGAAATAATGAACCATCAAGGAGTCAAACAGGCTTGTTATTTACGCTCAAGATATCTAACTTTTTCACTTGTTTATCTCGAGTCGAATTTCGTATGCAAATTAAATTTGCCCCTTTGATCTAATTGGAGGTAGGTTATTTGAGACTACAACCGAAAATTAATAAAGAATTAATTGGAGTGCTTAATAAGAAGCCCCACAATTAATTGGAGTGGTTAATAAAGAAATCTAACTTTTTCACTTGTTTATATCAGGTGATGTGATATTTCGAGTCAAATTTCGTATGCAAATTAAATTTGCCCCTTTCTTCTAATTGGAGGTAGGTTATTTGAGACTACAACTAAAGAATTAATAAAGAATTAATTGGAGTGGTTAATACGGAGCCCCAGAATTAGTTGGAGTGGTTAATAAAGATATCTAACTTTTTCACTAGCTTATATCAAGTGATATCTGGAGTCAAATTTCGTATGCAAATTAAATTTGCCCCTTTGATCTAATTGGAGGTAGGTTATTTGAGACTACAGCTGAAGAATTAATAAAGAATTAATTGGAGCGGCTAATAAGGAGCCCCGGAATTAATTGGAGTGGTTAATATAGATATCTAACTTTCTCACTAGTTTATATCAGGTAATATCACGAGTCAAACTTCGTATGCAAATTAAATTTGCCCCTTTGATCAAATTGGAGGTAGGTTATTTGAGACAACAACTGAAGAATTAATAAAGAAGTAATTGGAGTGGCTAATAAGAAGCCCCATAATTCCTATCCTCAAAAATTGCTCCCCATAAAAGCTATGGCATCACAATCTCCTCCGGCTCTATTTGATCTATTATGTGCTGATGGTCAAAGAACAAATAGCAAAAAAAAAAAAAAAAATCCCAAGAATCGAGAAAAACACATATAAAAATCATAGAGACAAGCATTTGATGGAGGACTGTTCTTTCATTGGATATTGAACAAAATAAAATGGAACAAATCAAGTTGTAATGTCTAAAATATAAATGCTCCCAGCGGAATACAATAGTTTTTTTTTAATAATATCTGGAACGGAGGAACAATTAACAAAGTGCGAAGCAAATGTTGCTCCTTTCCAAGCAGGGCCAAAGCATCTGTGCAACCACTTGCTTCTCCGCATATGTACTCCAATTTCTACTCCTGCAGCTCCACAAGCAAGTTCCTCCATTCAGCCAAAAGAGTTTCCATCCGTTTGAACCGATGGTTGATTTTTTCTTCTTTTTTCTTTACCTTTTTTTTATCTGAGGACTAGGAATATCCCATTTCATCAACTTGAAAAATGGGAAGAAGTCTTTTCACGGGTCTTTTAATTTTGGCCTTTTTGTGGAAAAAATATGAGATATCACTTTTGAGGACCAACTATGCGATCGTAACTGCACATGAACCAGTAATTAAGGCGTGCATGAGAAGACGATTAAATTTGTACCTTGTGGATGTGTGACCATTTCTTTCCCTTTTAGAAAATAGAAAATGATTATTTGCTTATAACTCTTTACATTAAATTTTTTTATTTTAAAAAAGAAAAAGCGGGGAGGATTAGGCAATATGTTGAAGTTGTACAACATCTGCAGCAAGACATACATATATAGTATGTTACTCTCAATTGTCACTTGGCCAGTACCTGAATTTTCTTGTTGATTGTAGATTCATTTGTAAGAAGCAATGGAAATAATGAACCATCAAGGAGTCAAAGGTGCTTGTTATTTATGCTCAAGATATCTAACTTTTTCACTTGTTTATCTCGAGTCCAATTTCGTATGCAAATTAAATTTGCCCTTTTGATCTAATTGGAGGTAGGTTATTTGAGACTGCAACGAAGAATTAATAAAGAATTAATTGGAGTGGTTAATAAGAAGCCCCACAATTAATTGGAGTGCTTAATAAAGAAATCTAACATTTTCACTTGTTTATATCTGGTGATGTGATATTTGGTGTCAAATTTCGTATGCAAATTAAATTTGCCCCTTTGATCTAATTGGAGGTAGGTTATTTGAGACTACAACTAAAGCATTAATAAAGAATTAATTGGGCTGGTTAATAAGAAGCCCCATAATTAATTTGAGTGGTTAATAAAGATATCTAACTTTTTTCACTAGTTTATATCAGGTGATATCTCGAGTCAAATTTTGTATGCAAATTAAATTTTCCCCATTGATCTAATTGGAGGTAGGTTATTTGAGGCAACAACTGAAGAATTAATAGAGAATTAATTGGAGTGGCTAATAAGAAGCCCCATAATTCCTATCCTCAAAAATTGCTCCCCATAAAAGCTATGGCATCACAATCTCCTCCGGCTCTATTTGATCTATTATGTGTTGATGGTCAAAGAACAGATAGCAAAAAAAAAAAAAAATCCCAAGAATGAAGAAAAACACATATAAAAATCATAGAGACAAGCTTTTGATGGAGGACTGTTCTTTCACCGGATATTGAAAAAATAAAATGGAACAAGTCAAGTTGTATTGTCTAAAATATAAATGCTCCGAGCAGAGTACAAAAGTTTTTTAATAATATCTGACATAGAGGAACAATTAACAAAGTGTGAGGCAGATGATGCTCCTTTCCAAGCAGGGCCAAAGCATATGTGCAACTACTTGCTTCTCTGCATATGTACTCCAATTTCTACTCCTGCAGCTCCATGAGCAAGTTCCTACATTCAGCCAAAAGAGGTTCCATCAGTTTGAACTGGTGGTTGATTTTTTCTTCTTTTTTCTTTCCCTTTTTTTTATTTGAGGACGAGGAATATCCCAGTTCATCAACTTGAAAAATGGGCAGAAGTCTTTTCACGGGTCTTTTAATTTTGGCCTTTTCGTGGAAAAAATATGAGATGTCACTTTTGAGGACCAACTATGCAATTGTTACTGCACATGAACCATCAATTAAGGCGTGCATGAGAAGATGACTAAATTTGTACCTTGTGGATGTGTGACCATTTCTTTCCCTTTTGGAAAAAAGAAAATGATTATTTGCTTATAACTCCTTACATTAAATTTTTTATTTTAAAAAAGAAAAAGCGGGGAGGATTAGGCAATATGTTGAAGTTGTACAACATCTGCAGCAAGACATACATATATAGTATGTTACTCTCAATTGTCACTTGGCCAGTACCTGAATTTTCATGTTGATTGTAGATTCGTTTGTAAGAAGCAATGGAAATAATGAACCATCAAGGAGTCAAATGTGCTTGTTATTTTTTTTTTTTTTGGTAAAGGATCAAATGTGCTTGTTATTTACGCTCAAGATATCTAACTTTTTCACTTGTTTATCTCGAGTCCAATTTTGTATGCAAATTAAATTTGCCCTTTTGATCTAATTGGAGGTAGGTTATTTGAGACTACAACCGAAGAATTAATAAAGAATTAATTGATGTGGTTAATAAGAAGCCCCACAATTAATTGGAGTGGTTGATAAAGAAATCTAACTTTTTCACTTGTTTATATCTAGTGATGTGATATTTGGAGTCAAATTTCATATGCAAATTAAATTTGTCCCTTTGATCTAATTTGAGGTAGGTTATTTGAGACTACAACTGAAGAATTAATAAAGAATTAATTGGGCTGGTTAATAAGAAGCCCCAAAATGAATTGGAGTGGTTAATAAAGATATCTAACTTTTTTCACTAGTTTATATAAGGTGATATCTCAAGTCAAATTTCGTATTCAAATTAAATTTGCCCCTTTGATCTAATTGCAGGTAGTATATTTGAGACAACAACTGAAGAATTAATGAAGAATTAATTGGAGTGGCTAATAAGAAGCCCCATAATTCCTATCCTCAAAAATTGCTCCCCATAAAAGCTATGGCATCACAATCTCCTCCGGCTCTATTTGATCTATTATGTGTTGATGGTCAAAGAACAAATAGCCAAAAAAAAAAATCCCAAGAATCAAGAAAAACACATATAAAAATCATAGAGACAAGCTTTTGATGGAGGACTGTTCTTTCACCGGATATTGAAAAAATAAAATGGAACAAATCAAGTTGTATTGTCTAAAATATAAATGCTCCGAGCAGAGTACAAAAGTTTTTTAATAATATCTGAAATAGAGGAACAATTAACAAAGTGCGAAGTAGATGTTGCCCCTTTCCAAGCAGGGCCAAAGCATATGTGCAACTACTTGCTTCTCTGCATATGTACTCCAATTTCTACTCCTGCAGCTCCACGAGCAAGTTCCTACATTCAGCCAAAAGAGGTTCCATCATTTTGAACTGGTGGTTGATTTTTTCTTCTTTTTTCTTTACCTTTTTTTTTTTTTTTTTTTTATTTGAGGACTAGGACTATCCCAGTTCATCAACTTGAAAAATGGGCAGAAGTCTTTTCATGGGTCTTTTAATTTTGGCCTTTTCGTGGAAAAAATATGAGATGTCACTTCTGAGGACCAACATGCGATTGTAACTGCACATGAACCATCAATTAAGGCATGCATGAGAAGACGACTAAATTTTTACCTTGTGGATGTGTGACCATTTCTTTCCCTTTTGGAAAAAAGAAAATGATTATTTGCTTATAACTCCTTACATTAAATTTTTTATTTTAGAAAAAGAAAAAGCCAGGAGGATTAGACAATAAGTTGAAGTTGTACAACATCTGCAGCAAGACATACATATATAGTATGTTACTCTTAATTGTCACTTGGCTTGTACCTGAATTTTCATGTTGATTGTAGATTCATTTGTAAAAGCAATGGAAATAATGAACCATCAAGGAGTCAAATGTGCTTGTTATTTTTTTTTTTTTTTGGTAAAGGATCAAATGTGCTTGTTATTTACGCTCAAGATATCTAACTTTTTCACTTGTTTATCTCGAGTCCAATTTTGTATGCAAATTAAATTTGCCCTTTTGATCTAATTGGAGGTAGGTTATTTGAGACTACAACCGAAGAATTAATAAAGAATTAATTGATGTGGTTAATAAGAAGCCCCACAATTAATTGGAGTGGTTGATAAAGAAATCTAACTTTTTCACTTGTTTATATCTAGTGATGTGATATTTGGAGTCAAATTTCATATGCAAATTAAATTTGTCCCTTTGATCTAATTTGAGGTAGGTTATTTGAGACTACAACTAAAGAATTAATAAAGAATTAATTGGGCTGGTTAATAAGAAGCCCCAAAATGAATTGGAGTGGTTAATAAAGATATCTAACTTTTTTCACTAGTTTATATAAGGTGATATCTCAAGTCAAATTTCGTATTCAAATTAAATTTGCCCCTTTGATCTAATTGGAGGTAGGTTATTTGAGACAACAACTGAAGAATTAATGAAGAATTAATTGGAGTGGCTAATAGGGAGCCCCGGAATTAACTGGAGTGGTTAATATAGATATCTAACTTACTAGTTTATATCAGGTAATATCACGAGTCAAACTTCGTATGCAAATTAAATTTGCCCCTTTGATCAAATTGGAGGTAGGTTATTTGAGACAACAACTGAAGAATTAATAAAGAAGTAATTGGCTAATAAGAAGCCCCATAATTCCTATCCTCAAAAATTTCTCCCCATAAAAGCTATGGCATCACAATCTCCTCCGGCTCTATTTGATCTATTATGTGCTAATGGTCAAAGAACGAATAGCAAAAAGAAAAATCCCAAGAATCAAGAAAAACACATATAAAAATCATAGAGACAAGCATTTGATGGAGGACTGTTCTTTCACTGGATATTGAAAAAAAATAAAATGGAACAAATCAAGTTGTAATGTCAAAAATATAAATGCTCCCAGCAGAATACAAAAGTTTTTTTAATAATATCTGAATGGAGGAACAATTAACAAAGTGCGAAGTAAATGTTGCTCCTTTCCAAGCAAGGCCAAAGCATCTTTGCAACCACTTGCTTCTCTGCATATGTACTCCAATTTCTACTCCTGCAACTCCACAAGCAAGTTCCTCCATTCAGCCAAAAGAGGTTCCATCAGTTTGAACCGGTGGTTGATTTTTTATTCTTTTTTCTTTACCTTTTTTTATTTGAGGACTAGGAATATCCCAGTTCATCAACTTGAAAAATGGGAAGAAATCTTTTCACGGTCTTTTAATTTTAGCCTTTTCGTGGAAAAAATATGAGATGTAACTTTTGAGGACCAACTATGCGATTGTAACTGCACATGAACCATCAATTAAGGCGTGCTTGAGAAGAGAATTAAATTTGTACCTTGTGGATGTGTGACCATTTCTTTCCCTTTTGGAAAAAAAGAAAATGATTATTTGCTTATAACTCCTTACATTAAATTTTTTTATTTTAAAAAAAGAAAAAGCAGGGAGGATTAGGCAATATGTTGAAGTTGTACAACATCTGCAGCAAGACATACATATATAGTATGTTACTCTCAATTGTCACTTGGCCAGTACCTGAATTTTCATGTTTATTGTAGATTCGTTTTTAAGAAGCAATGGAAATAATGAACCATCAAGGAGTCAAAGGTGCTTGTTATTTACGCTCAAGATATCTAACTTTTTCACTTGTTTATCTCGAGTGGAATTTCGTATGCAAATTAAATTTTCCCCTTTGATCTAATTGGAGGTAGATTATTTGAAACTACAACCGAAGAATTAATAAAGAATTAATTGAAGTGGTTAATAAGAAGCCCCACAATTAATTGGAGTGGTTAATAAAGAAATCTAACATTTTCACTTGTTTATATCTGGTGATGTGATATTTCGAGTCAAATTTCGTATGCAAATTAAATTTGCCCCTTTGATCTAATTGGAGGTAGGTTATTTGAGACTAAAACTAAAGAATTAATAAAGAATTGATTGGGCTGGTTAATAAGAAGCCCCATAATTAATTGGAATGGTTAATAAATATATCTAACTTTTTCACTAGTTTATATCAGGTGATATCTCGAGTCAAATTTCATATGCAAATTAAATTTTCCCCTTTGATCTAATTGGAGGTAGGTTATTTGAGGCAACAACTAAAGAATTAATAGAGAATTAATTGGAGTGGCTAATAAGAAGCCCCATCATTCCTATCCTAAAAAATTGCTCCCCATAAAAGCTATGGCATCAAAATCTCCTCCGGCTCTATTTGATCTATTATGTGTTGATGGTCAAAGAACGAATAGCAAAAAAAAAAAAATCCCAAGAATCAAGAAAAACACATATAAAAATCATAGAGACAAGCTTTTGATGGAGGACTGTTCTTTCACTGGATATTGAAAAAATAAAATGGAACAAATCAAGCTGTATTGTCTAAAATATAAATGCTCCTAGCAGAGTACAAAAGTTTTTTTAATAATATCTGAAATAGAGGAACAATTAACAAAGTGCGAAGCAGATGTTGCTCCTTTCCAAGCAGGGCCAAAGCATATGTGCAACTACTTGCTTCTCTGCATATGTACTCCAATTTCTACTCCCGCAACTCCACGAGCAAGTTCCTACATTCAGCCAAAAGAGGTTCCATCAGTTTGAACTGGTGGTTGATTTTTTCTTCTTTTTTCTTTACCTTTTTTTTATATGAGGAAATATCCCAGTTCATCAACTTGAAAAATGGGCAGAAGTCTTTTCACGGGTCTTCTAATTCTGGCCTTTTCGTGGAAAAAATATGAGATGTCACTTTTGAGGACCAACTATGCGATTGTAATTGCACATGAACCATCAATTAAGGCGTGCATGAGAAGATGACTAAATTTGTACCTTGTGGATGTGTGACCATTTCTTTCCCTTTTGGAAAAAAGAAAATGATTATTTGCTTATAACTCCTTACATTAATTTTTTTATTTTAAAAAAGAAAAAGCGGGGAGGATAGGCAATATGTTGAAGTTGTACAACATCTGCAGCAAGACATACATATATAGTATGTTACTCTCAATTGTCACTTGGCCAGTACCTGAATTTTCATGTTGATTGTAGATTCGTTTTTAAGAAGCAATGGAAATAATGAACCATCAAGGAGTCAAAGGTGCTTGTTATTTACGCTCAAGATATCTAACTTTTTCACTTGTTTATCTCGAGTCCAATTTTGTATGCAAATTAAATTTGCCCTTTTGATCTAATTGGAGGTAGGTTATTTGAGACTACAACGGAAGAATTAATAAAGAATTAATTGGAGTGGTTAATAAGAAGCCCTACAATTAATTGGAGTGGTTGATAAAGAAATCTAACTTTTTCACTTGTTTATATCTGGTGATGTGATATTTGGAGTCAAATTTCTTATGCAAATTAAATTTGCGCCTTTGATCTAATTTGAGGTAGGTTATTTGAGATTACAACTAAAGAATTATTAAAGAATTAACTGGGCTAGTTAATAAGAAGCCTCGAAATGAATTGGAGTGGTTAAGAAAGATATCTAACTTTTTTCACTAGTTTATATCAGGTGATATCTCAAGTCAAATTTCGTATGCAAATTAAATTTGCCCCTTTGATCTAATTGGAGGTAGTATATTTGGGACAACAACTGAAGAATTAATGAAGAATTAATTGGAGTGGCTAACAAGAAGCCCCATAATTCCTTCCTAAAAAATTGCTCCCCATAAAAGCTATGGCATCACAATCTCCTCCGGATCTATTTGATCTATTATGTGCTGATGGTCAAAGAACGAATAGCCTACCTAGGAATTGGGTAACAAACCCCCGCTTGCTCTATTTGATCCATTATGTGCTGATGCTCTTGATGTTTATGCACCAAACTTGGTGAGGTAAATTACTATCGAACGTATTTTCGACAAAAAAAAAAAAAAAAAAAAAAAAAACTCTCCTTCGGCTCTTCTATCACATATGTGCTCTAGTACAAACACAAAAATATATAATAAATAAATAATAAAAGACGACAATATCATGTCACCGTCATTAGTATACATGATTTTATACTTGGTTCATTTTTCATTTCGATGGTCCGTCATGCTTTGCTAATCCAATGTGTCATGATGAGAGCTCGGCCTTGATATAATTTAAGACGAGTCTTTCGAAACCAAACAAGTGAATACTCCTTCAATTTATCATTAACTAGAATCATGATTGTCGCTGGATGGAAATGGAGATTAATGATCAGGAGAGGGTGTGGAATGTGACAAATTCAACAGTCGCATCATTGGCCTAGACCTCAATTGCACTTGTCTACCACCACTAATCTTTTTAATCAGTTTTAGTGTGTTCACATTCTATCAAAGCTTCTATCATTTCCAAGGAATTTATGTTTATTTGCAATATTATCATAATCTTGTATAATGCATCCATTATTTAGATAAAACAGTGACGACATATGAGATTTGAAAAATATTTTTGATCGATGATTATGATTTTTTTTTTTTTCGTGATTTGAGGGTTACTCCTACTCCTAGGACTGGAGAATGACTCCGTTCGTTGACTTGAAAGATAGGCAAAAGTCTTTTCGGTTGTCTCTCAAAGTTGGTTGTTTTCGTGGAAAAAATGTGAAATGTCATTTAAGAGTACTAACTACGTGATATGAACCGTTAATCACGACATGCACGGGAATCGACCTAATTTGTCTCTTGTAGATTTGTGACCATTTTTTTCTCTTTTGAAAAAAATGCTTATTTGCTTATAACTTTTAATATTACTTCAACAACACAAAAAAGCAGGGAGACTTGAGCAATATGTTAAAAAGTCTATGGCAAGACATACACAAATAGTCCGATTGATTATTAGTAAGGTATCCCGCGTTGATTGTGGATTCATTTAAAAAAAAAAAAGAGAGAGAGAGCATTCGTGCAACCATCTGCTTCTCTGAATATGTGATCAATTTTGCATTCCCACAGCTCTGTGAGAAGTTCCAGCAATCGGCCAAAAGAGGTTCCATCCGTAAATATGCCTGTGAGTACTTATAATTGCTTGAATAACAGACATAACATCCATTCCGATATGTGATTGTGCAACCTTATTGGCTACTTCTAGTCTAAGGACATCACATAATTTCTGCCACGATGTGTTCACCGTACGTCAAAACTTCTATAATTCCTGAGAGATTAATGCCTATTCATAATTCATTGTAATGGTGCATATTTTATTATTATTTATATAAAAAAAACGAGGTGACAATATATAAAAATTGAAAATATTTCAAATCAATGATCGATTTTTATTTTTTTTTTTAATTAATGACTCCAATATATCAACCTAAAAGGGTGGGGAAAAGTCTCTTCACGCGTCTCTCAATTTTGGTCTTTTTGTGGAAAACATGAAAGATTCCATTTTAAACTCACACGCCTTTGACATACCTATTTTGTGCTCTTTTTCTTTTTGGCCGAGAGAACTATAATGTTCACAATTGGAGGTTGAGAAAGCTCTATCCAAACGAAGCTTCCCAATCCTCCTAAGTAGAGAAAAGCTCGAAAGAGGAGTCTTTGCCCATTTGAACCGAAAGCACGACTAAGTCGACTACGTGATTTGCAGGACCCTCTTTGGCCAAACCGTTCGACATGAGTCCAACTCTAGACAAAATTACGTGAACAACCCTGTGCCGAGATTTTCAGTTAGATATCTAGAAGAGTACGAACGAGCAACCAAACCCAAAGCAATTCCAAGTCCTATAGGCAACATCGCATAAAGTTAGTTATATAATTTACGTCTCCATTTGCATAGTGCAATATAAGCTTCCATGCTGACATAAATAAATACTAATGATTTTCAAATATGTTATTTCAAGTAAACCAGCACCGTACAGACCAAAATGCTATTATCGTTACACTATAAGAGTGGAGAATGGAAATCGACTATTCTCACATCAAAATTACTTTTTGGTGTGATAATGGCTGAAAGATGTATAAAAAAGAAAAGAGAAATGATGAATACCCATGCACTTGAGACAAAGCTTTTTTTCTTCTGTCTTTTACGACGAATAATATAATTAAATAAAAGAAACAAGTCTACTTATATCGTCTGAAAGATATTGTCTGAAAGATATGTACTCTCAGCGGACTCATTATACGAAAGGTCTTTAATAACATCCGGAACGGAGAAATAAATAGCAAATTGCAGACGTTGTTGCTTTCCAAGCAGGTTAAGGCATCCGTGTAACCACATGCTTTTCTAAATACGTGCTCAATTTTGTATCTCCGCAACTCTGCAAGCAATTTCTTGCATTCAGCCAAAAGGAGATTCGTCAGTATATTATGCCTATGAGTGCAAGTAATTGCTTGAATAACAGACATGGCATCCATTTCAATGTGTAAGTGGACAACATTATAGGCTAATTCTAATGTGAGGCCGTGTCTTAGGGCCATATTTCTGCCTTCGATGTGTTTATTGTCCATTGGAGCTTTTATAGTACCTACGAGATTTATGCTTGTTATTAATTCATCTAATCATGTCAAATTTGTCATTAGTTTTAATTTAAAACGAGGTGGTGGTATATGTAATCTGAAGATATTATCAATCGATGATTACAATCTTTTCTTTTATGATTGGAGGATTATGAATATTCTTAAAAACAGTAGACTGATTTCAATTCTCAATCTAAAAGATGGGTAAAAATCTTGAAAAATAATATAATTTCCTATTGCTAGGAAAAGAATATTTGCGCAATACCCGGTTAAGTGCATTAACTATTAAGAGTCACGCTAAGATTATAATCAATAACATTTTATAACGAGTCAATAATATTTTATAAATTAAATGAATATATATCTCAAGGTAAAAAGATTATTCAAATCTCATTTTTTGAATAACTCTTAATTGACCTATTACACGCTTTCTCTATCTTAAAGGTGAATGGATTCGATTTATTCATCGTGTCCCAACTATCATTTCCCAAGAACAGAATTTGGTTAAGATACACAGTGAAAGGAAAATGACAAGACCAAGGTTAGAAACTAAATTGGACCAGAAAAGCTGGCTATTTCGCATAAACCAAAGGAATAAATTAAGAGGAAAAGGCACAATTGTAAAAAAAAATTGGATAATGATTTACGAAACTTTATGAAAAAAAATCCCAAGAATCAAGAAAAACATATATAAAAATCTACGAGACAAACTATTAATGGAGGACTGTTCTTTCACTGGATTCTTTTTTTTGTCAAGTTCTTTCACTGGATATTGAACAACATAAAATGGCACAAGTCAAGTTATATTGTCTAAAATATATATGCTCCTAGCAGAAAACGAAAGTTTTTTTAAAAATATCTGGAGCAGAGGTAACAATTAACAAACTGCAGAGCAGATGTTGTTCCTTTCCAAGTAGGGCCAAAGCATTCGTGCAACCATTTGCTTCTCTGCATATGTACTCTATTTTCTACTCCAGCGGCTCCGTGAGCAAGTTCCTGCATTCAGCCAAAAGAGATTTCATCAGTTTAAACCGGTGGTTGATTTTTATTTTTATTTTTAAGGTTTATGTGATTCGAGGACTAGGAATATCCTAGTTCGTCAACTTGAAAGATGCGCAGAGTTCTTTTCATGGGTCTTTTAATTTTGGTCTTTTCGTGGAAAAAAAAAATAAGATGCCATTTTTGAGGACTGGCTATGTGATCATGATTGTACAAGAACCGTCAATTACCACGTGCATGAGAAGATGACTAATTTTGCACCTTGTGGATGTGTGACCATAAAAAAAGAAATTATTAGCCTATAGCTCCTTATATTAATTTTTTCTTTAAAAAAAGAAAATGCAGGAGGATTAGGCAATATGTTGAAGTTGCACAAGATCTACAACACAACATACATATCTAGTATTTTGTTCATATGTTGTCATAATTATCACTTGAACAATACCTCAATTGTCACATTGATTGTGGATTGGTTTGTAAGAAGCTATGGAAATAGTGAACCATCAAGGAGTCAAACATGCTAGTCATTTACGCTCAACATATCTAACTTTTTCACTTGTTTATATTAGTGACATCTCGAGTCAAACTTCATATGCAAAGTAAATTTGCGCCTTTGATCTAATTGGAGATAGGTTATTTGAGACTACAAATGAAGAATTAATTGGAGTGGTTAATAAAAAGCCCCATAATTCCTATCCCCAAAAATTGCTCCCCATAAAAGCTGCAGCATCACAATCTCCTCCGGCTCTTCTATGAGACACGTGCTCTAGTACAAACACAAAAAAAAAAATAAATAAATAAATAAATAAAATTAAAAAAAAAAAATTAAAAAAATTAAAAAAAATTAAAAAATTAAAAAAGTTAAAAAGTTAAAAAAAAAATAAAAGACAACAAATCCCAAGAATCAAGAAAAACATATATAAAAATCAAAGAGACAAGCTATTGATGGAGGACTGTTCTTTCACTGGACATTGAACAACATAAAATGGAACAAATCAAGTTATATTGTCTAAAATATATATGCTCCCAGCGGAATGCGAAAGCTTTTTTTTAAGAATATCTGGAACAGAGGAATAATTAACAAACTGCAGAGCAGATGTCATTCCTTTCCAAGTAGGGCCAAAGCATCCATGCAATCATTTGCTTCTCTACATATGTACTCTATTTTCTACTCCAACGGCTCTGTGAGCAAGTTCCTGTATTTAGCCAAAAGAGATTCCATCAATTTGAACCAGTGGTTGATTTTTTATTTTTTTTTTAAGGTTTTTGTGAGTCGAGGACTAGGAATATTCTAGTTCGTCAACTTGAAAAATGCGCAGAGTTCTTTTCATGGGTCTTTTAATTTTGGTCTTTCCACGAAAAAAAAAAAAGATGCCATTTTTTAGGACCAACTATGCGATCATGATTGTACAAGAACCGTCAATCACGGCATGCATGAGAAGATGACTAATTTTGCATCTTGTGGGTGTCTGACCATTAAAAAAAAAAAAAAAAAAAAAAAGATTATAAGCCTGTAATTCCTTACATTAATTTTTTTTTTTTAAAAAAAGAAAAAGCAAGGAGGATTAGGCAATATGGTGAAGTTGCACAACATCTACAGCACGACATACATATATAGTATGTTATTCTTAACTGTCACTTGGCCAGTACCTCAATTTTCACGTTGATTCTGGATTGGTTTGTAAGAAGTTATAGAAATAGTGAACCATCAAGGAGTCAAACATGCTAGTCATTTATGCTCAACATATCTAACTTTTTCACTTGTTTATGTCAGTGATATCTCGAGTCAAATTTCGTATGAAAATTAAATTTGCGCCTTTGATCTAATTGGATAAAGGTTATTTGAGACTACAACCGAAGAATTAATAAAGAATTAATTGGAGTGGTTAATAAGAAGCCCCATAATTCCTATCCTCAAAAATTGCCCCCCATAAAAGCTGCAGCATCACAATCTCTCCGGCTCTTCTATGAGATACGTGGTCTAGTACAAACACAAAAAAATTAAAAAATAAAAAAATAAAAGACAACAATATCATGTCACCGTCATTAGTGTACATGCTTTTATACTTGGTTCATTTTTCTTTTCGGTGGTCCATCATGCTTTGCTAATCCAATGCGTCATATGACGAGAGCTCGGCCTTGATATGGAAATTAGGAATACTCCTAATAATTGTGGTCCATCATTTTTCTTTTTTGGTTCTTATGTGGAAAAACATATGCAATGCCATTTAGGATGACCAAGTATGCAATTATGACTGCACATGAATTATCAATCACGACACGCATGAAAGCGCCATCTAATTTGTACCTTGTCCATGTATGACCATATTTTCCCTTTTGAAAAAAAAAAAAAAAAAAAAAAAAAAAAAAAAAAAAAAAAATGTCTACTTTTTTTATAACTCTTAACATTACCTTAAAAAAGGCAAGGACACAAGATGTTGAAATTGAACAAAATCTTGAAGATTGAACATAATTATCACTTTGTCAATACCTCAGTTTTTCCTGTTAATAAGATATGCAATTATAAGAACCTATGGAAACAGTGACCCATCAAGGGCTAGATTAATAGAATGTGCTTGTTATTTACACTGAAATGTTTAAATCTATTATTTGTTTATATCAGGCAATCTCTTGGGTCAGATTTTGGATCAAAATTAAATTTTCCCCTTTGATATGATTGGAGGTGGGTTATTGACCCTGAAATTGCAAAGTTAATAAAGAATTACTTTCTTAGCCTATATTTTAGAAGCTGTGGGGAAAAAAAAAGATTTGGCAGCGATGGATGACGATGACCCTATTTACGGGAAGCTCACAAGTCATTTAAAGAAAAAGCGTGAGGCCAAAAAGACTTTGACATTTTTCCTTTAGTGACCCCTTTGGATCTTTTCACAAAAAATTATGGGTGCCTATGAAGAAATCCCAGAATTCCTATCCACAAAATTGCTCTTTAAAAGCTATGTCATCGCAATCTCCCTTGACTCTTCTATGACATACGTGCTCTAATAACTAACACGAAAATTAACTAATAATAAAAAAAGACAATATCATGTCACCGTCCTTATTGTAAATGCTTTATAATTGGATCATTTTTATCTCGGTGTTTCCTAGATGCTTTGCTAATCCAATGTGTTACGTTGAGGAGAGCTTGGTCAAGATGTGATTTAAGAGGAATCTCGTAATCAACTGAGCATACTCTTGTTGTGTTTATCCTAATCTTTAACCATGGTCATTACTAGTCACCAGGTGGAAATGGAGATCAGTGCTCGTGGGAGGATATGGAGTGTGATGAATTCAGCAGTCACGTTGTTGGCCTAAATCTCTATAGCAGTTGTCTCTCTAGAACCACTAATTTTTTAAATCTACTTTGTCGTATTCATCTCCTGTCGAAAATTCTTTTGTCGGAACTTCTATAGTTCCCAAGGGATTTATGCTTGTTTATAATTTACTGTAATCACGTATAATATATGATAATTTTTCTATAACACGAGATAATGATATATAAAATTTGAAAGTATTTTCAATGGATGATTGCGATCTTTTGTTTTTAATGATTCAAGGAGTAGGACTAGGAATGGAGAATCACTCGTTTTGACGTCTTGGCTGTCATAGAGAATCGAATTTAGGAGATGTCCTCGTTTCAAAAATCTAGTTTCTGAAAGCTAGTAAAGACCGAGAAGATAAATGTAGTAATATTAATGCCGAAATTGATTGGATCTTGCAATTAAATCAATATCAAATTGCAAAAGAAATAAATGAGGAGTAATGAAGAATGCTAAAAAATTTACGCGATTCAGTCCAAATATCGATCTGTAATTAATAAAAAGAGTTAGCGGTAAATAATTCACTAATTTAATAGTTAAACATATCAATAACAAGGAAATAGCTTGTGATCCTTGATCATCAATTTATTTTGCGAATGGGTTTCCAATTTGGATATGGAAGAACGAAATGGTACGTTTGATGGCATTGTAGCCGTGAAAATAATAAAAAGGTTTAAAAATTTTCTTTTGTATAAGTAAAATTTACAAGTGATGGCGTGAAAATAACTCCCTCTTCATTTAGTAAGATCAAATCCTTGGAATTAGGATTGCAAATATGTCAATTAACACACTATCAAGAAGGTACAAACCTTCGACATCTTCGAAGGCATACAAGTGATGAAATGATTTTTTCCGTCAATCCACATCCTACGACTTTGGCCATGTGTAGCACCAGTCTAATGGATATTTAATTTCTATTGCGACTCTTTCTTCAATCCAAGTCAAGTGTCTTTTCAGATGGGTATGGTGCTTGAATAGCCAATGAAATTTCCACGATTGAATTGCTTCTCACTACCTATAAAAAGCTTCTCTATAGGAAACCAACTCTACCAAAAAGCATAATAACGAAACAAAAATATGGTACCCTCGTTGTTCTTCACGGTTTGCACATGGATTGTCCTTCTCGTGATGATTCATACTCCACTTGCTAAGCCACTATGCCGTCCAAAAGAGAGCTCAGCCCTAATGGAATTTAAGCGAAGTTTCAAAATCAACAGAACAGCTCCTCTGTGTGTTTACCCAAAGTTTGAATCATGGTCACTAGATGGACATGGAGATTGCTGCTCATGGGATGGCGTCGAGTGTGATGAGGCCACTGGTCATGTGACAGGCCTAGACCTTAGCCACGGATGTCTCTTTGGTACTTTATCTTCTAACACTAGCCTCTTTCGCCTACTCCACTTGGAATCAGTTAATCTTGCTTGGAATGACTTCAACTTTTCCTCAATCCCATACGGCTTCGGCAATCTTTCTCGGTTACATTACCTTAATCTATCTTGCTCACACTTATGGGGAAAAGTCCCTTCAGATATTTCACGGCTCTCCAAATTAGTTTCTCTTGATTTGAATTCAGGGTGTGATCTTGACGTGTCTCTTCATTTTTATAATAATCTTAAGATGCCCAACATAGACAACTTTATTCAAAACTTAACTATGCTTCAAGAACTTGATCTCTCTTTTATAAACATGTTATCGCCATTCCCTCATGTACTTGCAAACTTCTCATCTTTGAAGTCACTTAAGCTTGTACAAAGTCAGTTGCATGGAGAATTTCCGGTGAGCATCTTTCAGCTACCAAACCTGGAAGCCCTTAAAATTAGCTTCAATTCCTACCTTTTTGGTTTTATTCCTGACTTACATTGGGGTAATCCCCTTAAATCATTGTCTCTTCAGGAAACGAATTTTTCAGGGGAAGTACCTATTTCGATCGGAAACCTTGTTTTCTTGAATGAATTATCAATTGGTGGTTGTAATTTCTCAGGTTCACTTCCCACTTCAATGGGCAATCTTTCTCAGCTTGCTCATTTAGATTTATCATCTAATAAATTCCATGGTCAAATCCCTGCTTTCTTTGCCAATCTTACCCATCTATCATATCTAGATCTCAGTTCCAATAATTTTAGCGGTGGTATTGGGCATTGGTTTGTCAACTTGGCGAAACTCACCGATTTGTACCTTGCAGGTAATAGTTCATCTAATAGCAATGTTCTTTAACAAGAAAAAAAAATGAAATGTTGAGATTCAATCGATAGCCAAACTCACTATCCTTGTATTTTTTACATTTGGCAGATTGTCAGTTAAGCGGTCCTATTACATATTCATTCGAGAACTTGACTCAATTGGTTTCGCTTCAACTTCATTACAACAATTTGCAAGGTAAAATTCCAAGCTCAATATGGGAACTCAAGGATCTTGAATGGCTTGATCTTTCTGGGAATAATTTGACTGGCACTGTGGATTTACACAAACTCAAGAAATTGAGGACGCTAGATTTGTCGTTCAACAACATATCTTTTGCAAGCAAGGCCAAGATCAATGCCACTCTTCCAAAACTTTTCTCTTTAATTTTGGTTTCATGCAACTTACATGAGTTCCCCAAGTTTTTAGCCTACCCAGGCATATTAGAGTGGATAGATCTTTCACACAATAATATCGAAGGGAGTGTTCCTATGTGGATGTGGAATGGTAGCAGAGAATCCTTATTCTCTATGGATCTTTCCCACAATTTTCTGACTGGCTTTGAAAATAATCAGATCAATATACCACTACCCAATTTGACCTATCTTGACATTAGTTCTAACCAGCTCAAAACAGAACTCCCTAGTCCTCCTCCATCAATGTATTACTATAATATCTCCTACAACTTCCTCATCGGAGAAATTCAGTCTATTTGTAGTGGCAAATTCCTCATCAAGCTAGATTTGTCCAACAATAGTTTGAATGGCACAATTCCTTCATGTGTGGGAAATATGGATTATTTGTCCTTTCTAAATCTTAGGAAAAATAAACTTGTGGGCATGATTCCTCGTGCTTACCCAAAAGGCTGTATGTTGGAGATGATAGACTTCTCAGAGAATCGATTACAAGGGCCAGTTCCAAGATCTTTGGCAAATTGTACAAAGCTAGAGTATTTGAACCTTGCTCACAATCAAATTCTCGATGGGTTCCCTTTTTGGCTATCGGAGTTGACCGAGTTGAAAGTTGTTATCTTGAAATCCAATAAGTTCTATGGTCCAATTGAAGCATATCGAAGCCAATTTAACTTCAGCTATATGCATATCATGGACCTTTCATATAATAGTTTCAATGGCAAACTTCCTTGCAAGCTGTTGCAAAGTTTCCATGCAATGGAAGTGATAACTCGGCAAGAACAGTTGGAATATATGACAACTATGACACCTCTCAATCCATCTCGCATTGCAGGTATAGAAATTGAGGATTTTTACATGAAATTGATGAATAAAGGTATAGAAAGAGAATACCCAAAGGTTCCATTTGCACTTATGCAAATTGACTTCTCCAATAACAAATTCGAAGGACAAATACCCGATCTCATTGGAGATTTGAAGTCACTTATTTTTCTTAACCTTTCAAGCAATGTTCTGACCGGTTCCATCCCGCCATCCTTAGCAAATTTGACATTGCTAGAATCTTTAGATCTTTCTCGAAATAAGCTCTCCGGAGAGATCCCTCAAAAGCTAGCACATCTTACATTCCTTTCATATTTCAATGTCTATGATAATCAATTGTCGGGACCAATACCACAAGGGAGTCAGTTCAACACATTCTCAATCGATTCATTCACCATGAATGAGGGGTTATGTGGAAGTCCTTTGCCAAAAAAATGCACAAAGGTTGGGGATAACTTACCATTACCACCAATTCCCCACGAAAAATTTGGCAAAGAGTCCCTATTCAGCTCAGAGTGGAAATTTGTGCTAATTGGTGTTGGAGTCGGGTTTTTGATTGGCATTGTGCTAGGAAACTTGATCATTGATGAGAAGAGCACTTGGTTCTTGCACTACTCCGAGCGAATGGCAAAAGAATGGAAAAGATTGGGAAGGCATTGAAAAATAAAGAGTTATGCATGTAGTCAAATAAGTATGCGACATTATCATAAATGTAACCCTTTGTGTGTTTAATTTGTAATGGAAATATAGAAAGATAGAAGATATAATATTCCTCTTGTCATACTATCATTTAGTTGAATTTAAAAATCATCTCTTTTTCTATTTTAGAATTACATGGCTTGTCTTTTCTCTCGCTCTTTACCTTCATATGTTTGAAAGAGCTTAATCTTAAAACCTGCATTTTTGCCGGCAAAATTAAGCATATAGTTTTGCAAAAAAGAACTAAGAAATAAATAATGGAAAAAAAAGAACTTAAAAAAAAAAAGTCCTTAGGTTCGGCCCTATACAGTCCAATCCACCCATCACTGGCGAGGCCCAATCCGGGTAGCCCAGGTCTGATTGAAGTGAATTGAAGCCCACAGGGCTTCATGGACAAGCCCGGCCTCTTTCCTTCTTTGCTTCTTCTTCTTCTTCTTCTTTTCTTCTTCTCTGTTTCGTCTCTAAAGCTCAGACGCGCACGTGGTGGAGGAGAGGAGCGAAGCAGTTGGAGCAAAGAAATGAGCACACGCGCGAAGCAAAGCAATACACGACGGCCATTTTTCCCTCGGGATTTTCTCTCCATCGCCATCAACCCACCGTCCGCCACCTCCAGTCACTGTTGGCCATCCCAGCCGCTCGAGCTCATTCGCAGCAGAAACAGAGCACCCGCACCAGGGAACAGAGGTCGCCAAAAACCACCGAGACTTAATTGATACGAACTCCTCTCGTCGATTTTGTCTCACTAATAGGTTTCCTTCATTGATTTCGGGCCACCGGTCGACGCCGTTTGCCATTCCTGAATCGTCTGGTTCTGTTCTAGTCCGTTTTGAGGCCGAGATATCCGAAGAGTTCGAGTCGTCCTTTGAAGCTTCTTCGCCATTGGTGGCCAGAGGCTGCATCTCCAAGGTATGTACATCATTTCTCTGTTTTAGTAAGCTGAGTGCGAACGTTGTAATTTAAGCTCGAGTGAAAATCGAGTACCGATTAGGGATAAAATAGGCATAATTTAATGTCACTGAAATCCTCTGGATCGGAATCAATATATCGATGATGCTTCTGTGCTCTGTGTTTGAACTTATCATTAATTGTCCGTGAAAACGACCGAGTGAGATCGCATATATATTCGAGAGGCTGTCTTTCTGAAGTTGAATGCTTATACGTTTATCTCATACTCAGATCGTGATATGTGCATATAATTCGCTAGTCTTGCTTCTGTTTCCTTTGATTTTAAGTCATGGCCGAGACTTCGAAGTGACTGTGTTGCTTCGTTTTCTCTCTGTGTTCCATATGCTGTGCTGCTTCGCTCTACACGCGCATCCCTTCATACCGTCAACCACTTCTTGGCGGAGGCTGCGGTGGTGGGAAGCCGGTTGGCCGTCTCCACCTCCGCCTCAGGGACGGCATCGAAGAGAAAAGGCGGAGACATTTTTCGGGAAGAGGCTGCTGAGCCTGGTGTGCGCAGAGCGCAGTGCGGGTGGTAACGACTTGCAAGTGGAAAGAGGGAGGAGGCACGGTGTGCAAGTACGGGCTCAACCGCATCGTCAAAGAGCTTCACAAGCTCAAGCGCTACAAGCATGCCCTCGAGGTTCTCCTCTCTCTATGTTGACTAATTTACACACGAGCAATTCTCGTACTTTTGCGTGGTTCGCCGTGTAGAAGCTCGAATGCTTTAATATAAGCGAAGAGTCGATTCTTCAGAGAAATGGACCCCATTGAAAAGGCAAAGCTATGAAAGGAGAGCTCTATTAGTTCGAAATTATAGGTAGATAGGAGCTAAGCAAGTGACTGATATTAAGTACGTTTCTCAACGTGGTGGTTAAATTAATCTAGCGTATCCCACATTCATATCTCTGATTTGCAAACCCATCTTTCTCGGGTTTCTAGGCAGCCAATAATATGTCAGTAACAACTTCTAATTAAATCTTGAATGCATAATTGATTCAGAAGACCAAACAAGGTAATTGCACAATCAGAATGCCTGCTTCAAACATACTATTTTACTTCTTAAACCGCAAATAAATTCATTGCTGGGAGTGATCAAGTTCTTACACAAAATTCTAGTTTCACGAAATGCCTAGTGGATATAGCCATCAATCCGAGAGAGGTTTGGAGCCGCAACATTTATGGTGACTTAGTCAATACCTCCAACAGAATCCGAATCAAGCAAGGATATGCCTGCTCAAGGGATCGACACAAATCTATGAGTTCAATAACGGGATCTGGCGACAAGTGGAACTTGTGAATGAAATGGAGATGTAAACTTGAGTTGATTGATCAGAGGCGACAGTATTTTAGATTTATGAGCTATATCTAGAATTATTTCCTGACAAAGAAACTCACTGGACAATAATAAGTGAGTCACAGGAACAATCGCACACGAGTTGAATATATCTGCGTATTAATGTGTGTATGCTGATGTACTCACAGATAACACGTGCATCCTGTTCATGATGAAGATGAGAGCTGCTCATTTTGTTATTGAGTTACTTGGTTTAGCACTAAAGACATTTGCGACAAATTTCTGATATTTTATGAATGCCAGAACGCGATGGCGATTGAGTTCCTGGATCAACCCAGACAACAACGATGGGCTTTGTCCACTTATCCTTCTTTGCCTCAAATAATGACGGGATGTCAAGAACAATAACCTTATGTCCTTTCACCAAAGTTTCAACATTTCTCAGAAGATGCCGAATGATATGTAAGGAGCCAGCAGCCTAAACAAAAGTAAGCACAGAAAGCTTCAGGGAATTAGAAGATTAGAAGGTTTCTTAGCTTGAAGTTTAATGCAACCGTTAATGCATCATCCAAACAAACATGAAGAAATCCAAGGTGCATCATTGGCTTCAGAATGAATAACTCAGCTATGACCAGTGCAATGAAGATGCAAAAATTTCAAGCTGATGTCACAACTTACAGACAGCGACTACATCCATGACAGGTTAGAAAGAACTCAAAAAATATAATTTATCTCCTGTTTCATCAGAGTAAGTAATTTCCCTAGTCGAGCAGAATCTTATGCATCTGTACTTATGCATTGTAAATTTGCCGTTGTGTCCAGCGTGCTTCGATCCCCGTTTTGAAGACTTGACGCATTGCAGGATCAGAGAAGACAATTTGGCCCAACTTTGGCTTATCAACTTCTCCATCAGCCATTCACCAGTCCCTTTCTTTAATACGTCCTGCAAGCACAACAAGGAATCCAAGAATTCCAAGAAGGAAAATACAGTCTCCAAGTCCTATCAAGTGGCAACGTACCATCTGCCCTACACGGATCAACCCAATCATTGAAACTTGCTAGAACGAGAATAACTCCCTGCAGTCTTTTACTTGTACTCTTAAGCGAAACTATCTGCCCGTTGTTACATGACACAGTTTAAGATTGCCATACTCTACCATCTCATAAAGGGAAATCATGAGTATATAGAAATTGACGCAAGCTTACAGTAGGAGGGACACTAAAAAACAAAATGCAACAAAGCTCCTTAACATGGAAACTGTTCAGCCAATAACAAAAGCATCATTTACCCAGTCGAACAAGAAAGTGAGGAGAATTTCCCTTTTTCTTTTTCTCCTGGCTTTCCATGCAATTTCCAGCAATTCTCAATTGTATGGTGTAGGCACTTACAATAATCACAATACATTTTACCTTTTCCTCTTGGCCAATTATTTTTTGCATTTGAAGTGGGCCTGATGGTAGATTGGAAAGCTTGGGCCGAGATAGGCCCATATGAGCCATCGGGTCCTCCAAGGAATAGGCCTTGCGAGCAATCCAGCCCATGAATGATGGGTGATCATGAGCCATCCGATCTGATTAAATAGCTGCCACGTGAGCCGTCGGATGGATTTAGGGAGACAACACACAAGCCATCGGATGCAGTGGAAAGGATGCCACGCAAGCCGTCCGATCCAATCGACCCCTAGAGTAAGCGTGATCCGTCCGATTGGTGGTGGGAGTGATCTCCACTGTCCATGCCTCTCCTTAAAAGCGATCTAGGGTTTTCATTTTCGAAAACCAACCCTAGATCCACCTCTCTTCTCCCCGTGCTCCTCTGTGATGAGCGGAACTAGCTCCTGGCTGCCAAGACCATTCCATCTCCTCCCTTGCCGTTGTCCGCCGTTCTCCATTGGCTCTCCTCCTATATGGTGAGTTGGTAGATATGGCCAAGACTCGGCAGAGGCTCCATGGTCAATATTTGGGAGCGGAATGACAAGTATGCCTCGTTGAGGATGAGGAGGAATCTCGTCGCCTTCTCCCTTTCTCGCATTTGCTTGTATTGTTGTTGGATATGATCAGGCCAGTCAAATTTTTCCTTGGTTGCCTCTAACTTATTCCATAGACTCGAAAGCTTGTTGTACACTGTTGTGATGATCATGTTCCCCTATTTCAAATCTGAAATTTGTTGTGTGAGATAAAATTTTTTAACTTGATTGAGCTTTCCGTACATCTCCCTTATGTTTTTCCACATCTTCTTCGGATCCTCCGTCAGAGGAAGCCCAGCCGCGACCTCAGGCGCGATGCAGTTTCCAATCCAGGTTCTTACCAGTTGACTGCATCTCCTCCAAAGCCATGCCATTCTTTCGTTGGACGGAATTGGAAACGATCCGTCGATGAAAACTTCTTTGTCTTTCGTTATAAGTGCCCGCCGGAATTTGCGCGACCAACTTGAATAATTGTCTGCACCTGTTAATTGCTAACTTATGATCTTCAGTTCTGGTCCATCGCCGTTTGTTGTATACAACGGATCGCCAAGTTCCGGCCGGCCACTAGTAGCGAGGATCTGGTACGAGAAGAAACCCGATGCAGGAGTCAGGTAGGGATTTGTTCCCTAACCCAAACCGCCCAAGCCAAATCCGTAATCTACATTTTGAAACCCAGGGTAGGGATTCGTTCCCTAACCTAGTACAATTGACCCACCCATCTGCTCTGGGCCGATGGTAGGGTTTGCCCCATCACTGGTTGGTAGACCTCCATCGGACTGCACATTGCTGTGGTAGCGATGATGTGTTGGGGATAGACCCAGGATACCATGGATACGGCATCCATTGGTAGGGGTGGCCCGTGAATGGTTGCCCTGCAATTGCCTGAGCCTATTGTCGCACGTGCGGATGTTGGCCCTAGATTTGCCTTTGTTGTTTTGATGCAGTAACTACAGCAGACGAATCCCAAGGCTTGTATCAAAGCCTCTGTTGCAGATTGGTCGGCGGGAGTAGAGGTAAGATCCTGTAGTGTTGTCATGTTGAAAAAAAAAGGTGTGACCTTGGCTAACTCCTTTTTGTAGATAAGATTCCTTCAAGCAATCAAGGACTTTGATTCCTTTGGCAACACTGCTCTGGAACTTGGAGTTTTTTTATGAGGTAATCGGGGCGGAAGCAAATTAGTTCAGAACCACAAATGGCTCTGATACATGTCAGAAAAAGAAGACGAAGATTTCGTAAGAGGTAGAAGATGTTCAAAGGAGAAATTGTCTCCTCTTTTCATTGAATTGATTTTTGTACAATCTCATGTATTTAACTACAAAGAAGAAATTAATAAAGGAAATTGAATATTTGCCTATCTTTTCCTATCCTAAAATATACTTGATTCCCTATCAATACAGATTACAAAATCATATCTTCCAACAAAATCTATTAGAGTAACTCACTAGAAACCCCATGAACTCCAAGAGTGTTGGACGAGATGAGTGCAGCAACAAAGAACCAAGTAACATGTCCCAAAACGAGCAGGAATAGCCACCTGGAATCACTAAAAAACAAAGAATTCTCGAACCATGAAGAGGCTCGGCAAGTAAGATGCAAAACCAACAATGGCGAGAACAGCAACTCTGGAATCTTGGGTGGCCGTCGTCAGTAAAGATCTGTCAGCAATAGAGCGGCAACAGACTGGTCAAGGCAGCACCCTCGTCGTCCGGTAACTCACAGTACGAGGACGCAACAAAAAGGCAGCTTGCAGAGATTGGTGAAGCAACTAATCATCGTCGGGCGTCGGATACAGCAGCAGCAATGACGTCGTGTCAGTCAAGTGACACGGCGGTGAGCTAAGGAGCAGCCACGAAGCACCACAGCAGCAAACATCACGGTTCAGCGCGGGGGAAACTCAGGGACCGGTGACGGCCAGCGTTTGCCGCTGCATGATCAGCGACGGTGGTACAGAGAGCAACGGCGTTGCTGCGGCAACAGAGCTTCGCAGCAAGGAAAAGCAGCCTCAGGTCGTCGTCGAGGGCGGAAGAGCTCGGTCGGGGTCGTGGAGACACGCGGCCAAGGAAGAAGATAACTCGCTTTTCCTCTCTCTCCTCTCGTCTTTTTATGTGTTGTCAGACCAAAAGAGAGCCTCTCCCTCCGGTGCTCGGTAGCACCGGTGGGGCCTCGCCGCAAGCCGCACGTAAACCCTCGGGAGCTGCCCAGTAAACCATCCTTTGACCCCCACTTAAACGGCAAATATCCGGAGATTCGAACTCGTTCCATCTGTGAGGTAGTAAAACCAAATCATCACAATGCCCATTATTGTTCCGTTTTCCTTTTCATTAGATGAATATATTTTATTCCTTTCCTTTGTATGAAAAGATTTCTTTCTTTATGCTAGTTTGCCGCTTCTTTCAAAATATATATTGCCCAGAGAATAACACCAAATATATGGCCCAACGGGCAACATTACCTCTCATTTTCCAAATCTTTTCTTGCCCTTTTCAACTTCCTTTGTGCGCACGCTTGTATTTTGTATCTTTCTTACTTATTTTATTTCCTTCTTACTTTATTTGTCTGAACTTTTCGTGGGGAAGAAATCTGCACGTCCACCGAATTTTCTCTCATGCTATTTGATCAAATGGGCTTTTGGCCAATTTTTAGCTCCCGTGGGTTCAATTCAGTTAAATCGATTAGGCTCAGAACTATTCACTCAGGCCTATTCACTGCTAGTCCAATTAATGCAATAAACGAACTAAGCTATATGATAAATGCTCC
Source organism: Eucalyptus polyanthemos subsp. polyanthemos (assembly GCA_017140185.1). Classification (NCBI taxonomy): domain Eukaryota; kingdom Viridiplantae; phylum Streptophyta; class Magnoliopsida; order Myrtales; family Myrtaceae; genus Eucalyptus; species Eucalyptus polyanthemos. The sequence continues at coordinate 17,278,069 of CM029460.1, read as the reverse complement.
TAAAAATTATATGCAATTTAACTAATATTTTTGCTGGGGATCAGGGCTGATCCCTAATTTTTATATGCAATAAACAACTAACTGAGTTGTTAAAATTTAAATGTCGATAGATGGAACAGATTGAGAAGGCACTAAACAATAAGGATCGCACATGTAGTCAGATACATATATGGCACTGATGAGCAACGTAATATTTTTTGTGTTCAGTTTGTACAAGAAATAAGAAAATATAGAGCATACGATATTCCTCTTATTATAATGTTGTTCATTTGAATTTGACTGGAAGAACGATCACAGGAGATAAGCTATTAGACGTGAAGACACAAGAACGAGGCCAAAAATAATCCTCATTCAAACGCAGAACCAATTCTGACCTTCTTGTTAACGTGATAAGAAACAAACACCTCAAAATACAGACCGAAAAACCAGCGAAATCACAAGCTTAATGGCCTTCCTGAATCGACACGAATGTATGCAACCGGTACGAGCAAGAGTGTTTAACATAAACCCCTCAAGTCCAAACTCATATTTTAGCAATGAAGCCAACAGTCGAAGTATAGACCAGCAATAAGATGGACCTGTGTTGAAGAAGGTAATCAGACGAACACTCTTGAAGGTTCTCGGTTCCAACATGGAGGGAAACACTCTAGATGCACAAATGATAGGGAAGGAGTAACGGCCAGATCAAAATAGGCAACACATCACCCCTAAAAGGTCATTGAGAGATTCGAGATGAACGCAACTGGTTTTCGCTCTGGCGGAAGCGAAGGCTCTCTATCTATGCCTCACGAAAACAGAGTATGAGAGTTTACCTTGAGTGAGAGCAGTGACTGGACGTGATTAACGAATGGATCAGAAGAAGGAGGCCCCCGTAGTGGCAAGGCAGAGAATTGGAACTGGTGAAGAGAGAGCAAATGAGAATTGAAGGAACTGATGGTAGCAACCAAGAATAGAGACGAGCGGAGTATGATCGTGGAGGTGAGGTTTGATGTACTGTGACTGGTTACGCAAACAATTGGCGGAGAGAATGGAGGAGGAAAAGATGAAGATGGAAACCAGAAATGGTGGATGTTAGGTTCGCCAGAGAGTGGAGGGAGGTTGGACGGTGACGTAGTGGCCGGATTTCAAAGGTGAGGGAAGTGGTGGCCTATGTAGCACGGACACGGCGACACGGACACGCGATACGACACCACACGACACATGACACGTCATTTCTCAAAAAGTAGAGAATTTCGATACGTTCCGACACGTTAAATATTAAATAATTTATTTATTTTTAATTAATTTAATTCAAATTCACAAATAAATAAATAAATAAATAAATAAATAAATAAATAAAGAGTTTACAATGAATTTATACTAATATTAATAAATCTTACACTTTTTTTATTTCATTATCCCAAATTTATATTTATTTTTCGAAATCCCCCCTCCCCCAAAATTTACTTTTATTTTTTAATCTCATTTATTTATTTTTCTGATTAAAAAAGAATTCCCCACTCTCTTCTTTTCCTTATCCATTTCCCCCACTCCCAAATTTATTTTCCTTTGCCTCCCCAGTCCCCACCATCGTCCATTCCCCCACCCAAATTTATTTTTTTCCTTTCCCTCCCACAATCGTCCATTTCCCCCCATATGTCCGTCACTTTCCCTCCCCCCAAAATGGGTACCATAGACTCCCATTTTTTTAATTACTTATGAGTTTCTCAGAAACCCTAGCTCCTTTACTCCTCCTCCTCGCCGCTCATGACCCTTCCTCTTCTCCTCCTCCCTCCTTGCCGCTCGCTGCACGACCTCCTTCCTCGCAGGTCGCCGCTCCTTGCCGCACGCACGACCCCCTTCCTCGCCGCTTGCCGCTCGCCGCACGACCGCCTTCCTCTCCTCTTCCTCTCACCTTTTGTCCTTTCTCCCTCGCAGCTGCAGCCTTGTCGGATCCATCGCAGCATCACAAGGCCGGCCCTCGCCTCAATCTAAGCTCGGCCGTCTCTCGCCGTCGCTCGTGGTCTGCTCCCTCCCGGACACGCGTGTCGAAACGTGTCGGGAAAATGTTGACCACGTGTCGAAAAATCCGACACGCGTTGACCGCGTGTCCAAGCGTGTCCGAGCGTGTCGAGGTGTCCGACACGCTCCGACACGTGCCGGGCACGATACACGAGCACGGACAGCGTGTCTATGCTTCATAGGTGGTGGCCGGCGAGGGGGAGGTGGCGTGTCGTGAAATTATGTTTATCGGGCCAAAAAATTCAATTGGGCCTTACTGCAAACGTCAGATTGGACTGCTAATGTTGGGCCCTAGGTATCAACATCATAATGTTCCCAATTTGTGTATTAATCTTCTTCGAAAAATGTATTTTCAAATAAGTGGTGAAATTCAGGTGTCATTCAATTAGTTGTTGATTTGATCATGAGAACTCACATACAATTGCAGGAAGATATGACATCAATTTCATGTCAATTTATCATCAAATAATCACAAATTTCAGTCGTGAATGCCCCTGAATCAATTCTGAATGTTGCTTGGTGTTAGTACTCAGGCATGAATTAGAATGATTTCGGTTTAGTCTGGTTGTTCTGTCGATTGTCCATAACGTAGGGTCAATGTGAGATTGATTATCTATCTAGTTACTGCACGTTCACAGTTCATCGGCCTGGGTAATTTGTCAATTTTGAATGTTGGACATTGCTGGATAGTATAACTTGACTGTGACTTTGAGTGTGTTTGGCTTGGTTTGTTTATACGTTCTCATTCACCTGTGATCGAGGGTTAACGTATTATTCATATTATTGCCTTCTGAGTGTGTTTAAAGGTCACTTGTCCTATTAATTGCCATGCATGCTAAAATTTATTGAGGGTCTCGGTTGAGGCATGAAATTTAAGGAAATTGATGGAGATAATTTGAGGTTGAATTTCATGATTCATGCAAACACATTGATATGTGATTAATTTCTAAGGCCTTCGGTTGGATTGAATTTCAATTGAATAGGTAAATTGTGGTTACATGCATTGAATGTAACCAGCCATCACAACAAACGTAAAAAACCATTTGTGCTTGCTTCATAATCCATTAGCCTTCTTTGAAAAACATTGCGAGAAATGCTATTTCAAGTAACCTACCATCAATCTTCAAAGCTCGTTATTTCAAGTTACTCTCTCTCCTGTTTTGGGAGCTTCTCTCTCGCAGGAAGAGTTTCTCCACGCTTGATGTGGTAATGGCTCATTTACTCCCAAATCAAAACCCTAATCGAAACACCCACCATTCCATTTCAGTTTAGCTTCCATTCCTTGAGATTCCCTTCCCAAACTGAGCCTCCTTGTGAAAACGGAAGTTCTTTGAGCACTGTTCCATTCATCTGGGGCTGTCATCCATGGCGTGTTCAGGCTCCTTCTCACAAAATGAGCCTTTTTTTTTAAAAAACTTTTTTCCACTAAAACTAAAACCAAATATCTACAAAATCCACCATATCATTCTTAATACCCCTTTCCACAAATCATCCAATCACATCCAAAACTACAAAAACCCTAACCCTTTCCTAGTTGTTGAACCAGGCTTCAATCCGGCTCTATGTAAGTTGCCTAACATGAATGGACGATCAATACAACTTCAAAAAGGTTACGCCCACCATCTTCATCTTGGTATCAAACGTTATCCATTGTCTCAGGTTGGTCTCTTCCCTTAAAGTGTTAAGAACAAGTCTTAAGGCATCGTCGAGCAAGCTTGTGGTTGTTTTACTACCTTCTTAGATTGCTTACTAGAGTGTTCTGCCTCCATGGAACATGAAGGCATAGATCCTCGGATGGAACTTCTCTGCAAGAGGTTGGGAGATATGTGGTTAGAAGATGATATAATCGATTTGGAGGACATTGACACTAGTGAGCAGGAAAAAGATTGTCATGCAATGTTGATAGGAAAGCTCTTTATGAACCCAAATGTTAATTTTCAAGCTTTTCAGAGTACTATGAGAAGGCTTGGAAAATCGAAAGTGTTGATATTACCCCCTTGGAGCAGGGACTATTTTTATTTGCTTTCAAAACAGAAGGGGACTCAAAACGTGTGTTGAATGGCGGCCCTTGGTCCTTTGCTAATCATTGTTTGTTACTTAAACCATGGGAACCAAATACCCCCCCTTGCTGTTACAATTTCTCAAAAAGGGCTTTTTGGGTCCACATATTCAGCCTTCTGGTGGAATGGCGTAATGCGGAAGCTGTTAGGAGAATTGCGCAGGATCTTGGAGAAGTGTTAGAGATCAAAGTGGAACCCAAAGGTGTTGCTAATTTTGCATCAGGGAAGGTGAAAGTTGAGTTGGATCTCTTTGCGCCTTTAAAACAAGGAAGTATGGTTAAACTAGTGGGAAGAAAATTCTGGCTGGAATACAAATACGAAAGGCTTCCTCATTTTTGCTATGCATGTGGAAAATTGAGACATTACACTACTCAGTGTGCTGCAAACCAAGTTGACCTGGAGAGAATTAATGAGCTACGATTTGGGTATTAGTTGAAGGCAGAAGCTAAAGAATTTAGCCCTATATGGAAGATGATTTATGAAGCTACGAAAAAGGATAGCGTAGAAGAAGAAGTTGTACCTGAAACTCAAGAGAATCCAAGCCAGATGGATATTGTCCAGCACCTCCCTTTAAACAGCAGCCACATGGATAGACCTGAAAAAAGAAAAGAGATGGAAAATGAAAAACCAAGAGATGTACAAGGAAAGGCAAGCTCTTCATTCTTGTTATTAACGTGGCTAGAAAATGAACCCTCTTCTGCACCTCTAAAACATAACATCCAGAAGGGATTGTATCCAAGAAAAGAAGGAAAAGCAGTTAGGCACACAAGCAAAAAAAGAAAAGGTTCAGTCCTTATGGCAATGAGAAGTAAGACCAAGAGATTTTGGATGAGACTCAACTCCTAGAGACCCCAATCCAAGTTGAGAAGGGAGAGGGCACATGGGCTTTGGTGGCTAGCCCTAATAAGCCACGGGGTACCAATGAACATATTAAGATGGAATTGTCAGGGGTTGGGCAATCCCCTAACAATTCAGGAACTAAGAGCCTTAGTGGCTCAAAATAGGCCCAGTTTAGTGTTCCTAATGGAGACGAAGAACAAAGAACAGCTGATTGTGAGGTTAAAAAAGAACTTAAAGTTTCATAATCACTTTGTGTTGGACCAAATTGGAACTGTAGGTGGGCTAGCTTTAATGTGGAATGTTGAAATTCGGGTATCAATTGAATCATACTCTGTTAATTTTATAAATGCAACTTGCAAATGGGAAGGAAATAGAAAAGTGATGTGGAGTACGTTTGTGCATGCCCCTTATACTTTCCAAAAAAGAGTGTTGTTATGGGAGGAATTGAAATATATTAAGTCCCACAATTCTCTGCCATGGATTTGTATTGGCGATTTTAATGAAATTCTATATCACTTGGAAAAAGTAGAAGGAAGATTAGCTGAGTATCACAGAATGGTAGCATTCTGACAAATTGTAAATGAGTGTTCTTTTATGGAATTAGAAGGCAAAGGTTGCACGTTTACATGGGCAAACAACCGGGGTGGAGATGAATTTATAAAAGAAAAACTTGATAGGGTCCTATGTACCATCGAATGGAGGGTTTCCTTCCCAGAAGTCTTAGTATTTACCCTTCTGGCAATAGGCTCAGATCACTATCCTTTATTAGTCTCACTCATGGTTGAAAGGAGGAAGAGAAAGAGGTACTTTAAGTTTGAAGCTTTCTGGTTGGAAGATCAGGAATATGAGGAAAAAGTAAATATGGTGTTGAATGATCCTAGAGTGAAAAACCTAAGCTGGGGGGCAAAGATTTAGAAAATAACGGCATCCTTGGAGGTATGGAGCAAAAAATTTGTCAATGCACAGAATAAAATCAGAGACTTAAAAAGAGAACTTGAAGCCATCACAAATAATCAAAAGGCCGAGCATGATAGAAAGAGGGTACAAGAGGTAAAAGGAAAAATAGAACTGTTATGGAAGCAAGAAGAAATGTTCTGGGGGATGAGATCGAGAGTTTCATGGCTAAAATGGGGGGCATAGGAACTCTAAATATTTCCATGCTACCACTATTCAGCGCAGGCAAAGGAACATAATATCTATGCTCCAAGTCTCCAGTGGAGAGTGGACCCAGGATGAAGGAAGATTGAAAGAGGAAACTTTAGTTTTTTTCGCAGAATTGTACACCTCGGTGGGACCCCGCAATATCCAGCCCATCATTGACCAATGCCCTATTATGGTGACGGAAGAGATGAACACAACTCTAACAGCAAAAATTATGCTCTAGGAAGTCAAAGAAGCAGTCTTTCAACTCGGTGCGTTAAAAGCCCCAGGTGCAGATGGACTAAATGGTCAGTTTTATCAGCATCACTGAAAAGATATTCAGACAGACATTATGGAAATGGTAGAAGATTTCTTGGCGACTAAATGCCTAAATCCGAGACTGAACAGAACACATATTGCACGTGTTCCTAAAGCCCCAAACCCAGAAAAATTAGACCAATTTCGATCGATCAACCTTTGTAACTTTTCCTATAAAATTATCTCAAAAGTGTTGGCAAATCATCTTAAGAGATGGCTTCCTGATTTGATTGAAATAGAGTAGAGTGCTTTTGTTAGTGGAAGACAGATACAAGACAACATCGTCATAGTTCAAGAGGTCCTTCACCAACTCAAATCAGGAAAAGAAAGAAGAAATTCCAAGCCGTGCTCAAACTAGACATGAAGAAGGCCTATGATAGAGTTGAATGGGACTTCCATGAAGCTTGCATGAAAAAAGTGGGTTTTAGCACTACATGGGTAACTTGGATCATGCAATGTGTCACAACTGTCACGCCTCGAACACCAAGCGTGTGCCCATCCCTATCTGGTCGATAATAATTTGCGACTTCCCAGAACGAATCGCTGACCCTTTCTAATTGATTTGCACATGCGGAAGCGAAAAGAAATCCCCTAACAGTAATCATCTCGGGATAGAAAAGTAGGATACGAATTCACAAACAAACATGCTTTTATATTCACACTGAGTCATGTACACAGGTCTATGGCCAAAGACTACAAAAGACTAGCCTTCCAAAAAGAAGCGGTCCTAACTGACCTACGCTTCCGATCACCTCCTCTTAGCTCCAGGTCCTCCACTCGACGACCTTGAAAATGTTGTCCCACAATGGGGTGAGATATCATCTCAGCGAGTCTAAGATCTAAACCCCAATTAAGAGGGAAATACCCCCAGAAGCATCCTAACCACGCAATCATACAATTAGCATAAAGGACTTACCTCGCCTCAGTTTCCTTTCTTGCATGTCAGTATAGTTCATAACGCAATGCATATAATCAATGTACATAACAACTGGAACACCTCATCAATTCAATTAATCATCGGGGTCCTAATTATAAAGCCAAACTGTTATGACACGTCCCATTCCATGTCACACAGTTTTGGTCTCATAATCGGGTGCATCAAACTCAACAACCATGCGTTCCAATTGTTAATTACACCCCTCAAGGGTATGGGCAACTCTATTGGCAGTCTTCTGGCATTGCCAGGTGTCGTCCCACCTCCTTTGAGCATGGCTACGTCTCTCAATTAGACGGCTTCCCCGAAGGGGCGTAGGTCCATAATCTACTACGACCCGAGTTCTAATGAATGGGTAACATCCGGCTTAACAGCCCAAGATGGTTTCTCTTAACCAACACACGACCGATCAATCTTGGCCCAGGACACTATGCATTGCACTCAAATGCCTCCATTAAATACTGATCCTGGTCTATTTTCTTCGTATTAAAAACATCCCGAAAATAGTCGTGTGTGGGTACACAGTTAATTCGAATCAAAAGACTAATACCTATCTTTTTGAAACCCCACTATTTGATATAGTACTTAAAATCCATTTTCGGTGTTAAAACCCGACACCCGGGATTTTCTGAATAAATATTGGAAATTCACAAATTTTGGAATTAAATAACAAAAATCCAATCAGCACTCAATTTGCATAATTTAACACTTAATTGCAGAATTTAACCACATCATTGCAATTAGCACAAAATTCTGGTCACCAGCTATCCCAGCCTAAATTCCGGAAAAATAATTAATAAATAATTAATTTCAAAATTTGATTAATTAATTCAATTTAATTTCTAAAAATACTAACCATGGCCAAAATTATTAAATTAAATACCAATACAGACCCGAAAAATTCCCGAACCCTTCTAGATAAATAGTACAATTTATTTAGGCCTTAGCTAAATCATGCTAACCACCTAACATGCTCAATTAAATAATTACATTTCTAATTTAATCTAACTAAACACCTAATTCCTAATAAAATAAATCAAAACACCCCTTAAACGTCATTAGCCTACTAAGCAGAGTTTAGAGTATAAACTCACCGGCTAATTGCAGAAACCGGTCCACCGAGACAACGACGCGACGGCGGCCGAAATCGAAATTTTCGGCGGCGTCAACAAACTTGGGTCGGGCCTAGGCTTGGCCCAACACAACTCAGCAAGGCTGAGTTTCGGTCTTGGGCTTCGGCAGGGCTGCTGGTCACGGGCTTGGGCTTTCTTCGCGGGCCCAAAATGGGTTGAACTTCAAATGGGCTAAAACCAACTGAACTTGGGCCTGAGTTTGGGCTTCAAAATCTGCTGGAGATGGACTGAAAAATCACTGGGCTAAAGATGACATTCACATGGGCTGGAATCTACCGTTAGATGCGCTGCGGGCTTTGCTGGCCTTCGCTGGAGGAGTCTCGCACGAAGGAGACGCAGGCGAAGAAGCAATTTCGTCCGAGTTGCGGGGGACGCGCGGCAGCTTGCACGCGGTCTTCTTCGCTGGCGTTGAAGGGGAATGAATGAAAGTGGAGCAGGGAAGCAACTAGCGATGGAGTCTTCGAGCGGATGAAGTCCACGGCGTTAATGGGCTGAAGAAATCGAGCAAAGGGACTTCGATGGTGGTGAGTCACGGAAGGTGGCAGCTTCTTCCATGAGCTGATTCAATCGGCAATTGGCAGATGGAGTCAACGAAGAGAACTCCGCTAGTGGACTTGGACGCGTGGAGAGGCAACTTGATTTCGTGGCTGGACTTCAGTGAGTTGTGGGGCTTCTTTAGTCAATTAAACTTCAATGGTTGACTTGAGGTATGAGCTACGGACGTGGGGTGATGGTGGAAGATGGGATGATGATGATGGTGGTGGGAATACAAAACTCAATGGAGATGGGCGAAGGGAGAGAGATCGTGGGGTTATGGTCTTCGGTGGAGCTGCAGGCGTGCAGCGTGGATAACAAAAAGGAGAAACAGCCAAGGGAAAGAAAAATGAAAGAGAAGGCAGAAGCTGAGAGAGATAAATGAGAGCGAAGGAGCACCGTGAAGGAGGAGTCGTGCGGGAGAAGCCAAGGAGGAGAGGAAGCCCAAAATATCCAATTAAATATCTCACATTCATCATTGATTGGTCCCACTAGGCCTTCAACATTATCTTCATAGTCTCCTAATACTTTCTAGCTCAATTTTCACTAATTAAACCCAAAAGATGCCAAAATGCAGCCCTTCTCTCTTTGATCCGAATTTTACTCTTTGGTCTCCAATTTCTTTAACAATTTTCCCAAATTCAACGTCCAAATTTTGATGTAGAAAAAGCCCACATAATTTCTACAAGTCTCCTTCGTCATATAGCTCGGTTTGCAAGTCGGAAATCTCTTCAATTCGGCCAATCTGAATTTTCGTTATTTTTCCGCGACGTCCGAATCAATATTCCGTAAAAATCCTGGAATCACTGAAAATTTCTTGGAGAATGAATCGACATTCCTCAAATAGCTCGTGACACCACAGAACTTTTAATTTCTGAAATCGAGTTCAAATTCGCGGTTATTTTCAATCTGGCGCGCTTTTAGTGTGACCTAGTCTACCAGGTAACTTTTATGAATTTTTGGTGCAATTGACCCGTGATCGATTTATCTCGAGTCACATTGTACATCTTCGACACATTGGCGACTCTCGATTGTCATGAAAATCTCGAGGTATCAATTACGAGTATTGGGTACCAAAACGATAGAAAAATCGGTTTAGTGCCGATCGACAAGTACTTTGCAATCAGGTAGAATCACCCACACTCTGATCACACATCTCAGTCAAGTCGACCTATCTCCGGTCTCTGATCGATTTCGACAGTGCTGTAACGACCCTCGCAGATCAACATGGTCGAGTAGTCGATTCCTGGTCGAATTCTCAAGTCTATTGCATTTAGATTCCTTAATTGCTTCCCCAGATAGTCTAGTTATCTCATGAGTGATCAGCTCAGAAAATAGCACTAATAGCGTTTCGATGAAAGGCTCGATTTATTTAATCGAAAAAAAATTCTGAAAATTCAAGCTATCACAACTCTTCCCCTCTTATAAAAATTTCGTCCTCGAAATTTAAACCTTTACCGATCCTTATACAAGGTGGGGGTTATCGTCGTCTCATCAAGTCTCACTTTTCCCGGTTGCTTCTTCAGTCTCGTGGTGTTGTCAGACCACTTTGACCAATGGGACCTGTTTATACACATAATCTGTTCTTACTAATCCACAACCTGAACCAGGCTTTCCATGTAAGACACCTTGTCGTTCACGTCTAATTCTTCCAAATTTAGCACGTGAGTCGGATTAGGCTCATACGTCCTTAACCTCGACACGGGAAAGACGTCATGCACTTGCACCAACTTTGGCGGTAATGCAAGACGATACATTAGGATCCTGATTCTTTCAAGAATCTCAAATGGACCTCTATACCACGATTCAGTTTTCCCTCCTTGCCAAAGCGCAAGGCATTCCTCATCGGTGACACCTTCAGAAAGATGCAATCACAAACTTGGAATTCTGGCCCTTAACACTTATCTGAGTAACCATTCTGATTACTCTGAGTGGTCCTTAATCTGTCACTGATATAAGCAACTGCGTCCACTAACTGCTGAACTAACTCTGGCCTGTGATCTCTCTTTCTCTGACCTCATCTCAACAAACTGAAGTTCTGTACATTCTGCTCTGCATTACTTCAAAATGGAACCATTAGACTGTTCTACTGAAATTAGGAATCCTCAGGTCTTGATCTGACATAAATTCATTACTAGCACTCCATGCAAATGAACTGTCTGACATACATACACTTCTCTATGATTATTCAAATCGAGATCTTTTCATATTACACTGAAGTGAGTCGGCTTCATCCATCTATTGACCCATATTCCAATTGGAATCATTACCCTTCTGGTTCCTTGACAAGCTTGTCACAAGGTCCACCGTAACATGTTCCTTTTTCCCACTTGGGAATCTCGAGAGGTTGCAAAAGTCCTCTCAACTGACAAAGATGTGCCTTCACTTGCTGACATGTCTGATACTTAGCAATATGATTGGTGATGTCCGCCTTCATACCAAACCACCAATAGTGTTGACGCAGATTCTGATACATTTTTGTACTGCCAGGATGGATGCTGTAACTGCTATGATGAGTTTCTGATAAGATCTCTTCTCTAAGCTCTGCATTGTCAGGTACACACAATCGTCCTCGAAACCTTAGTGTTCCATCATCAGAAATTTGAAAGTTAGGTTTTCTCTTATCTGCATGTTCTTGTAGGATCTTTTGAATTTCTGGATCTGTTGATTGAAGTGTCTTGATTCTAACTTGCACTTCCGGCTCAATTCTGAGAGTGGCCATAAGATTTGAAAGGTGGCCTACCTCAAATTTGAAAACCAAATCTCGAACTTTCTCAAGTAAGGTCCATTCTTTAACCGGCATATGTGCAACTGAAGACTCCTAATTTAGTGCATCAACAACCTCGTATCTTCTAGGAGTAGATGGAATGGTCAGCATAGGTATAGTAGTCAGCTTCTGCTTAAGCTCTTGGAATTACGCTTGTACATATCTGTCCACACAAACTCTTCTTCTTTCTTCAGCAATCGAGTCAAAGGCAGAGCTATTGTTGAAAATCCCTCCACAAACTTTCTATAGTATTTGGCTAAACCCAAAAAGCTTCTAATCTCTGACACTAACGTCGGTCTCAACCAATTAATCACTACTTCAATCTTGGTGGGGTCCACGGAGATTCCTTCGCCTGAAACCCCGTGACCTAAGAAAGCAACACGAGTCAATCAAAATTCGCACTTGTTAAACTTGGCATACTGCTCATGAGTCCTCGGAGTCTGTAGTACCAATCTCAAATGCCCTTCATGCTCTTCCGGACTTCTAGAGTACACCAGGATGTCGTCAATGAAAACAATCACAAACTGATCCAAATATTCCTTGAACACATAATTCATCAAATCCATAAAAGCAGTTAGAGCGTTCATCAATCCGAATGGCATTACCGTGAACTCATAATGATCGTATCAAGTACGAAACGCTGATTTCGGAATGTCCTCCTTTCTTATCCTCAACTGATGATATCCCATCCTCAAGTCGATCTTAGAGAAGATCGACGCTCATTGCAATTGATCAAACAAGTCATCAATCCTCGGCAATGGATACTTGTTCTTGATCGTCACTTGATTGAGTTGACGATAATCGATGCACAGGCGCAACGAACCATCTTTCTTCTTCATGAACAGGACTAGTGTTCTCCAACGTGATGCATTGGGACGTACAAATCCCTTATCCAGTAATTCTCACATCTGCACCATTAGTCCTTTTTAACTCAAACAACGGCAACTAGGAAGACGCCTTAGTGAATGGCTCTGTCCTGGGTGCTGACTCAATTACACATCCAATCTTACTTTTTTGGCGGCAGGCTTGACAATTCCCGTTGAAACACATTTATAATTTCTTGGACTACTAAGATATCCTAAATCTTCAGTTCTTCAATCTGTCTTATCCACGACAATCTTCAAGTAACCTTGGCAACCCCCATCTAACATACAAGTTGCCTTTAAGCGACGAGATTGATGAAATCAATGGTCCTTCTTGACTCATAATAAACTCGACACATCCACATGCTAACAGATTGAGCTGGGTTACCTCATGACTACAATTCATTACCACAAGATGCTCCACGAGCCCACTCTATTGACATATGACACCAAAGTTATGTCTCAGCAACTAGTTGAGCACAACTCTAGTCAGTGGTTCTTCTCCTACAATCTTAACACAACAAACTGAAATTCCACAAACTTAATCCCCAAAACTCTGCTGTGCTACTCTAATAAAATCATCCCACAACTTTCTTCCTCTGATCGGTGCATGGTCGATTCCATTCCTGTCCTTTTCACCATCCTAGTGGCGTCCTGCCCACGGTAGTGGTGCTCGTATTCCTTTGGACCTACTCAGACAGTCCCTCACTTGATAGCCGTGCTGGTGACATCCATAACACTCCAGTCTTACCAGGACACATAATTGATCCACACTTCCTTCCCAAACTCGGCACCTGTCTAGTGAATCCTCCGTCTCCCATAGGTAACAACGTGCACCCTTACTTGCACCTGGGGTTTGATCTAAACACCACACTGTGCGTTCTGCGGGACATTCTCTCTGATCTATTCCATTAGTGGTGACGGCAACCGTTGCCATGGTCCTATCGACCTCCTGGAACAGTTTCTAGCCAGGTGACCCTGTTGGTCACAACCAAAACAAACACCCGTCCTAACATGGCAAGGGGCCGATTCATGTCGTCTTCCACGACATAGGACATCCTAATTTGATGCTGGCTTGTCTATCCCACCTTTCTTGATGGGCAATAAAGAATACTCTTCTCCGATCATAGGCTCCTTCCCAAACTGGATTCCATCTCTACTGGATCTATACCCCGACTCGAATGCAACAACTTGCTCCCAGATCATATCTCCACATTAGACTTTGACTCAGATGTGGTAGCTTGCTCCCCAATCACAATTCTAGGTTGGACCTCGATAGGTGTGGCGACAACAATGGTTATGGCACTGGCAGCGACAATAACAGCAGCAACAATGGCGGCTCGGTCCTGAGCTTACTAGCTCGACAAATTCCAAGGAACACTAACACCTGAATGATCCCATCGAACTTAAGATCTCTCAGTGCTACTACACTCTCAGTACCGACCTATAGCGGTACTCTTACACTCACGCTGGCCAAAGCCGGCGCTCTACCACAACTACCTTAGGCACCGACCCTTGTCGACATTCTAGCCCGAGTCACTGAGGATAAGGTCCTCTGCCTAGGAGTTCTCAACTCCTGATCACTCATGCTATAGACTCTCTACAAAATCGATTCCCAATTCCATACAGAATTAGAAACTGAGTGATCACCACAAACAATTTACCAAACAACTATCACTCACATGCATTGGCATGAAAATAGAGGTCATTCCTACTAACTATCCCAAGAACCCATTGCACCTTATCACTCCAAACTAACCCGCTCTGATACCATAAAAAGCGGATGTCACGCCCCGAACACCGAGCGCGTGCCCATCCTTATCTGGTCGATAATAATTTGCGATTTCCCAGGACAAATCGCCGACCCTTTCCAATTGATTTGCACATGCGGAAGCGAAAAGAAATCCCCTAACAGTAATCATCTCAGGATAGAAAAGCAGGATACGAATTCACAAACAAACATGCTTTTATATTCACACTGAGTCATGTACACATGTCTATGGCCAAAGACTACAAAAGACTAGCCTTCCAAAAAGAAGCGGTCTTAACTGACCTATGCTTCCGATCACCTCCTCTCAGCTCCAGGTCCTCCACTCGACGACCCTGAAAATGTTGGTCCACAACGGGGTGAGATACCATCTCAGCGAGTCTAAGCTCTAAACCCCAATTAGGAGGGAAATACGCCAAGAAGCATCCTAACCACGTAATCATACAATTAGCATAGAGGACTTACCTCGCCTCAATTTCCTTTCCTGCATGTCAGTATAGTTCATAACGCAATGCATATAATCAATGTACATAACAACTGGAACACCTCATCAATTCAATTAATCATCGGGGTCCTAATTATAAGGCCAAACCGTTATGACACGTCCCATTCCATGTCACACAGTTTTGGTCTCATAATCGGGTGCATCAAACTCAACAACCATGCGTTCCAATTGTTAATTACACCCCTCAAGGGTACGGCCAACTCTATTGGCGGTCTTCTGGCATTGCCAGGCGTCGTCCCACCTCCTTTGAGCACGGCTACATCTCTCAATTAGACGGCTTCCCCGAAGGGGCGTAGGTCCATAATCTACCGCGACCCGAGTCCCAATGAATGGGTAACATCCGGCTTAACAGCCCAAGATGGTTTCTCTTAACCAACACACGACCAAT
The DNA here is from genome assembly GCA_017140185.1 of Eucalyptus polyanthemos subsp. polyanthemos. Taxonomy (NCBI): domain Eukaryota; kingdom Viridiplantae; phylum Streptophyta; class Magnoliopsida; order Myrtales; family Myrtaceae; genus Eucalyptus; species Eucalyptus polyanthemos. Next base: position 17,262,818 of record CM029460.1, on the reverse strand, counting down.
CAATCTCGGCCCAGGACACTGTGCATTGCACTCAAATGCCTCCATTAAATAGTGATCCTCACCTATTTTCTTCGTATTAAAAACATCCCGAAAATAGTCGTGTGTGAGTACACGGTTAATTCGAACCAGAAGACTAATACCTATCTTTTTCAAACCCCACTATTTGATATAGTACTTAAAATTCATTTTCGGTGTTAAAACCCGACACCCGGGATTTTTTGAATAAATATTGGAAATTCACAAATTTTGGAATTAAATAACAAAAATCCAATCAGCACTCAATTTGCATAATTTAACACTTAATTGCAGAATTTAACCACATCATTGCAATCGGCACAAAATTCTGGTCACCGGCTATCCCAGCCTAAATTCTGGAAAAATAATTAATAAATAAATAATTTCAAATTTTGATTAATTAATTCAATTTAATTTCTAAAAATACTAACCTTGGCCAAAATTATTAAATTAAATACCAATACGGACCCGAAAAATTCTCAAACCCTTCTAGATAAATAGTATAATTTATTTAGGCCTTAGCTAAATCATGCTAACCACCTAAGATGCTCGATTAAATAATGACATTTCTAATTTAATCTAACTAACCACCTAATTCCTAATAAAATAAATATAAACATCACTTAAACGTCATTAGCCTACTAAGCAAAATTTAGAGTATAAACTCACCGGCTAATTGCAGAAACCGGTCCACCGAGACAACGACGCGACGGCGGCCGAAATCGAAATTTTCGGCGGCGTCGACAAACTTGGGCCGGGCCTAAGCTTGGCCCAACACAACTCAGCAAGGCTGAGTTTCGGTCTTGGGCTTCTGCAGGGCTGCTGGTCACGGGCTTGGGCTTTCTTTGCGGGCCCAAAATGGGCTGAACTTCAAATGGGCTAAAACCAACTGAACTTGGGCCTGAGTTTGGGCTTCAAAATCTACTGGAGATGGACTAAAAAATCACTGGGCTGAAGATGACATTCACATAGGCTGGAATCTACGGCTAGATGGGCTGCGGGCTTTGCTGGCCTTCGCTAGAGGAGTCTCGCACGAAGGAGACGCGGGCGAAGAAGCAGTTTCGTCCGAGTTGCGGGGGACGCGCGGCAGCTGGCACGCAGTCTTCTTCGCTGGCATTGAAAGGGAACGGATGAAAGTGGAGCAGGGAAGCAGCTGGCGGTGGAGTCTTCGAGCGGATGAAGTCCACGGCGTTAATGGGCTAAAGAAATCGAGCAAAGGGACTTCGGTGGTGGTGAGTCACGGACGGTGGCAGCTTCTACCCACAGCTGATTCAATCGGCAATTGGCAGATGGAGTCAACGAAGAGAACTCCGCTGGTGGACTTGGACACGTGGAGAGGCAGCTTGATTTCGTGGCTGGACTTCGATGAGTTGTGGGGCTTCTTCAGTCAATTAAACTTCAATGGTTGACTTGAGGTATGAGCTACGGACGTGGGGTGATGGTGGAAGATGGGATGATGATGATGGTGGTGGGAAGACAAAACTCAGTGGAGATGGGCGAAGGGAGAGAGATCGTGGGGCTGTGGTCTTCGGTGGAGCTGCAGGCGTGCAGCGTGGATAACAAAAAGGAGAAACAGCCAAGGGAAAGAAAAATGAAAGAGAAGGCAGAAGCTGAGAGAGATAAATGAGAGCGAAGGAGCACCGTGAAGGAGGAGTCGTTCGGGAGAAGCCAAGGAGGAGAGGAAGCCCAAAATATCCAATTAAATATCTCACATTCATCATTGATTGGTCCTACTAGGCCTTCAATATTATCTTCATAGTCTCCTAATACTTTCTAGCTCAATTTTCACTAATTAAACCCAAAAGATGCCAAAATGCAGCCCTTCTCTCTTTGATCCGAATTTTACTCTTTGGTCTCCAATTTCTTTAACAATTTTCCCAAATTCAACGTCCAAATTTTGATGTAGAAAAAGCCCACATAATTTCTACAAGTCTCCTTCATCATATAGGTCGGTTTGCAAGTCGGAAATCTCTTCAATTTGGCCAATTTGAATTTTCGTTATTTTTCCGCGACGTCCGAATCGATATTCCGTAAAAATCCTGGAATCTCTGAAAATTTCTCGGAGAATGAATCGACGTTCCTCAAATAGCTCATCACACCATAGAACTTTCAATTTCTGAAATCGGGTTCAAATTCGCGGTTATTTTCAATCCGGCGCGCTTTTAGTGTGACTTAGTCTACCGTGTAACTTTTAGGAATTTTTGGTGCAATTGACCCGTGATCGATTTATCTCGAGTCACATTGTACATCTTCGACACATTGGCGACTCTCGATTGTCATGAAAATCTCGAGGTATCAATTACGGGCACTGGGTACCAAAACAATAGAAAAATCGATTTAGTGCCGATCGATGAGTACTTTGCAATCAGGTACAATCACCCACACTTTGATCACACATCTCAGTCAAGTCGACCTATCTCCGGTCTCTGATCGATTTCAACAGTGCTGTAACGACCCTTGCAGATCAACATGGTCGAGTAATCGATTCCTGGTCGAATTCTCAAGTCTATTGTATTTAGATTCCTTAATTGCTTCCCCAGATAGTCTAGTTATCTCATGAGTAATCAGCTCAGAGAATAGCACTAGCGTTTCGATTAAAGGCCCGATTTATTTAATCGAAAACAAATTCTGAAAATTTAGGTTGTCATAACAACTACCTCATTCAGTGTGAAATTAAATGGAGACTCCCTACCTTATTTTAAACCAACTCGAGGTATTAGACAAGGAGACCCTCTATCCCCTTACTTGTTTATACTTATGGCGAATGTCTTATCTTTAATGTTGAAAAAAGCAGTTGATGAAAGAAGACTAAAAGGAATTAAGTTAAATAGCCACTGCCCCACACTATCGCACTTACTGTTTGCAAATGACTCTATTTTTTGTTTAGATGGCAAGATTAGTGAGTGCCAAAATCTAGCTAAGGTGCTGAATCAATATTGTGTAGCTACTGGGCAACTAGTGAATTTGAAGAAATCAAGGATCCTTTTTAGTGCGGGCTGTCCCCAGAGTTTAAGGAGAAATATGGCAAGGGAGCTGCGAGTCCCAGAAATCGACAAAACAGGAAAATATTTGGGTATCCCCTCTGATTGGGGTAGTTAAAAAAAAAAAAAAATAGATGTTTGCATGGATTTTGGCTCGGGTAAATATGAAGCTTGAAGGATGGAAGGAAAACTCGCTGTCTAAAGCAGGAAAGGAAGTCCTCTTGAAAGCAGTAGTTCAGGCTATCCCACAATATGCAATGTCGATATTCAAAATTCCGGTATCCATTTGCAAAGCAATAGAACAAAAGATAGCTTCCTTTTGGTGGAAAAACAATGAAAGAAAAGCTTGAATTCACTAGAAAAGTTGGAATCTAATGAAAATGAGCAAAGATCATGGCGGTATGGGTTTTAGAGACCTCATTACATTCAACAAAGCCATGCTAAGAAAGCAAGCATGGCATCTAGCGGAAAACTCTCCCACTCTATGGATCCAACTTTTGAAAGGCTTATATTTTCCTAATACAAATTTCTAGCATGCAAAACAAGGTCAAAGAGCTTCATGGGGATGGAAAAGTCTCCTAATTGGGAGGGAAGCTATCTCAGAATTGTCCCAATGGACTATGGGTGATGGACAATCAGTTAGAATACGACAGGATAAATGGCTAAAACGGGGTATGCTAATCGGACCTCCTAATAGAGAAGAACCTGAGCATGTTAACAAGTTAATTGACAAGCAGACTGGCACATGGAAAGAGGATATAGTACAAAACACTTTCGAAGACAGCATTGCAGATGAAATACTGGCCATTCCCATCCCAGCAACAAGTGCAAAAGACAAACTAGTGTGGAATGCAACAACATCAGGCAACTACACAATCAAAAGTGGGTATAATCAATTAAAGAGAGCAAAGATCAATTTAGCACACAATGAAGCATCAACTTCATACCATAAGCCAAGAGAACTATGGTGCAAAATCTGGAATTTGCGGACTATCTCGAAAATAAAAGTTTTATGTGGACCCTTTGTCAAAATGCGCTCCCTACATTAGAAAACTTAAGTAGAAGGAAAATCACACCTAAATCAACTTGCCAGCTCTGTAAAAAAAACCTCGAAATAGAGGAACATCTATTTTTGCTCTGCCCCTGGACAACCAAGATTTGGTCAAACCCACACATCGGTATACCAATTCAAAGTAAGGGACTAACAAGCATAGATCAGTGGATCCTTCACTACAAGCAAGCCTTACTAGAAGCACCACCCCTCGAGCAAGTTGCTGAATTGCTCTGGTTCATGTGGAAAGTAAGAAATGAGGCCATTTTGAGAGGGAAATCACTGGATCCACAAGGAGTTATCTCGGAAGCCCTCGCAAAGCATGAAGAAATCAAAATCTGGAACTCAAAATAGGATGTGCGTGAGGAGAGAGACCGTACTTGCTCGACGAACTGGAACCCCCTGCACCAAAATCACTGAAAATCAATGTCGATGGAGGTCTTCGAGTAGGCGAAACCAGAGGATCGATTGCTAGTGTATGCAGGGACGTGGATGGTGTTCTTCTCGGAGGGTTCACATGCCAAGTTAGAGTGCAATATGCACTCCAAGCTGAAACCCTAGCTCTACTTGAGGGGTTGAAGCTCGCGCACGAATGGGAGAAGGGAAAAGGCAAAAGTGAAAGTACAATTGTTGAATTTGACTCCTCTATGGCAGTTCACGCTTTGTTGGGGGAAGGACAAGTACCGTGGGACATTGCAGCACAAATCAAAATGGGCCGGGCTTCTCTGTCTTCTTCGCCTCACATAAAAATTACCCATTGCTTTAGGGAACAAAACAAAATTGCTGATTGGGTTGTTAATGCCTAGCTTGACCATCGCCTCCCAAACAATTGGGTTTCAAGCCCACCACAACCACTGTTTGATTTTCTTTGTTCTGAAGCCCAGATGGGTTCATGTTCTATGTTCTCTACTTAAGTTGAAATGAAATGCAGCTTTTTCGACCCAAAAAAAAAAAAAAAAAAAAAAAAAAAAAAGTAACCTGCCATCATGCATGCTAAAATGGTAGTGTCATTATACAATGGCAGTGAAGAATGGGAATGGAATTTTCCCACATTGATATTAACTTTTGATGTGATAATGGACCCGAGTATCTAGAACGTAGTAAAAGAATGATGAATACCTATTTACTGAAAATAAAAATGAAAAATTCGTCTCCTTTTTTGGGTAAATAACATAACTACATTAAACAAAACAAGTCAAGTTTCATAGTGTTAAGGATATGTACTCCCAGCAGAGTCTACATATAAAAAGGTCTTTGTTAACATGTGGAACAGAAAAATGAATGACAAACTGCAGATGTTGCTCCTCTGCAAGTAGGGCCAAAATCCGTGTAAATTAATAACATTATTATTGGCTACTTTTAATCTAAGACCATCTCTTAGAGCCATGTTTATGCCCCGATGCGTTCCTCATTTGTCGGAGTTTCTATAATTCCTGAGAGGTTTATGCTCGCTCCTAATTTACCATAAGCCCCGATATAATATCTAAAAATACTTTTAAGCAATCATTACGATGTATATCGCTAGAAACTTATTAGTCATCCATATAAAAGATGGGCAAAAGTCTTCTCACAGGTCTTTTAAGTTTGTCTCTTATGTGGAAAAAAAATATGAGATGTCATTTACGACGAACACTATACAATTATGACTACACATGAGCGGTCAATCACGGCATACATGAGAATGCGACCTAATTTGTACCTTGTCATTATATGACTATTTTTTTTCCCTTTTGGAAAAAAAGATGCCTATTTCCTTAATAGTACTTAATAAATAAATAAATAAATAAAGCATGGAGGCTTAGCAATTTGTTGAAATTGCGCAACATCTACAATAAAACATACATACCTATTATGTTCCATATTTACTTATCACTTTGTCAATACCTCAATTTTTCATGTTCATTGTATAATTAGTTATAAGAACCTATGGAAACAGTGACCCATTACAAAGTCAAGTGGCTAGACCAATAAAATGTGCCTTTTATTTATACTCCAAATATTTAAATATTTTTTCTTGTTTGTATCAGGTAGCATCCAGAGTTAGATATTACATCAAAATTGAATTTTTCCCTTTGATCTGATTGGAAGTGGTATTTTTTTTTTTTGTCGGAATTGGAAGTAGGTGATTAAAACTGAAATTGAAGAGTTCATTAAGGATTACTTTCTTACCCTAGGCCATAAATGACGATGAACCTAATTAGGTGAAGATGATGAATCATTCAAAGAAGAGTCCCGAGCTCAAAAAACAGTCATCTTGCCTTTAGTCACCCCCCGTGTTCACATAAAATTATGGAGTGGCTAAGAAGAAACCCCAGAATTCCTATCCCCGAAAATTGCTATCCATAAAACAAACACAAAAATATTATTTAGAAAAAAAAAAGGACAATATCATGCAACCGTTCTTAGTGTGCATGTTGTATGCTTGGATCATATTTTATCTCGGTGTTTTATACATGCTTCGCCTTAATGATATAAGAGGAGCCTCTTGGAATCAACCAAGCATATTCTCCTTGCGTTTATCCTAAATTCAGCAGTCGGGTTGCTGGCCTAGACTTCAGTTGCAATTGTCTAGCTAGTACCACTAGTCTTTTTAATCCACTTCGTCGTGTTCGCCTTTTGTCAGAACTTCTATAGTTCCCAAGGGAATTATGCTTGTTTATAAATTACTGTAATTACGTATATTACATCATTATTTTCTTATAAAATGAGATAATAATATATAAAATTTGACAATATTTTCAATGAATGATTACGATCTTTTGTTTTTCATGATTCGATGACTAGGAATAGAAATGGAGAATGACTCCTCTTCGTCGGCGTGAAAGTTGGGCAAAAGACTTTTTGCTAGCCTCTCAAAGTTTTTGTCCTTTCGTGGAAAAAATATGAGATGCCATTTAAGAGGACCAACTATACAATTATGACTACACACGAAAGATTAATCATGGCATGCCTTAAGAATGCAACCTAATTTGTCCCTTGCCGAAATATGTTGAAATTGCAAAACATTGGCAAGACATACACAAATAGTATGGTAATCATCACTCTACTAGAAAGGTTTCTCAAGTTGGTTGTTGATCCAGTTATAAGAAGTTATGGAAACATTGGCGCATTAGATAGTCAAGTGGCTAGATCAATTGAAGGTGCCTGTTATTTATACCCAAATTATTTGGATTTTTCTATAGTTTGTATTAGGTGATATCTTGAGTCTGATTTCGCATACATAATGAATTTGCTTCTTTCATTTGATTGGAGATAGGTCATTGACATTGAAACTAAATAATTCATATATAAGTACTTTCTTAGGCCTTAGAAGTTATGACCGAAAAAAACACCTAGATTTTGGAATTTTATCCATACATGTCTCGTCTTCCCCCCTCAATTATTCCCATCGGCATCACACATTGAATTAGCAGAGCATGCATGAAACACCTAGATAAAAAGAATAATCAAAAAGTATAAAGCATGTAGGCTAATGACAGTGACCTGAAATTGTCCTTCATTTGTTTTCTTTAAAAAAAATGTGCTTGTTATTAGAGCACCTATGTCATAGAAGAGCAGATAGCAATGCCTTAGCTTTCATGTTTAGCAATTTTTGTGAGTTGGAATCCTTGCGCTCCTCCAATAGAATAACAAAAGCATGGAAAAGATCAGGAAGCCACTGATTGATCGGGAATTTCGCAAGTAGTAGTCCTATATATATGTGACACTGATTATTATGCAGTAGTCTAGTTTTAATTAGAAGTGGCCATAAATGAATTAAGATCTTTATATATGTTTACTTCCTGTCAACTTATGTTTTCCATTGGCTATTATGGAGACGCTATCTTCTTGCTCCTTATTCTATCTTTCTAATTGCTTTTTTGGTTGTAGAAAATCATGTCATATCATTGTATAAATTATCATGTATAGCGGCATGTACTTACACTAGTGCTTGTTGTGACTATGCGCCGAGGGGCACTCCCTTTGACGTCTTGGCTGTTATAAAGAATCTAATTTAGGAGATGTCCTCATTCCAAAATCTAGTTTCCAGAAGCTAGTAAAGGACGAGAAGATAAATATTGTAATATTAATGCGGAAACTAACTGGATCTTACTATTATATCAATATAAAATTGCAAAAAAGAAATAAACGAGGAATAATGAAGTACACTAAAAATTTTATGTCATTCGGTCCGAGTATTGATGCGTACTTATTAGGAAGTGCAGCAACAAATAATCTACTAATTTAATGGTTAAACATATCAATAACAAGGAAATAGCTTGTGATCATTGATCATTGTTGACACCTAAATTTTGATGATTTAATTTATTTATTTATTACATAGGAAATTATAGGTTAATTTTATTAATTGCATAGTATATAGATTTAGATTGCATTTATTTTGTTATTTGCATATTTTGGACCGGTGGCGAATGTGTTCAAATTAGTTGGACTAAGCCCACGAAGCGAGCTGGTTGGCCCAAGCCCATGTTTTTTAATTATCTCGTGAAGAATTAAAAATTTTGAAATTTTTCCGGATATGAATCTTTTGGATAGGGCAGATGGGTAAAAATTGCGATTTGGCTTTGAAAGATTTGGATTTATAAAAATCTCATCTTAATCTTGAATCCTTATCAGTATGGGATGAATTTTGTGAAAAAATATTGCGGGATTTGGATTTCGAGAAAATATTTATCAATAGCGATCGGTTGGTAAAAATGTATCGCGGATATAAATTTGAAGGGGAAATCGAAAGCTTACCTCTTATCCCCTTATAAAAGCAACCCGGTACGAGAACCGTGGGAGAGCTTCTTTTGAAAAAATTCAGAAAGAGAAAGAGAGAGAATAGGCTTTTTGCTAGGTTTTCTTCAGATCAAGGAAGAGGAAAAAAGCAAAAAAGTAAAAAGTGAGAAGTAAAAAGTTTGCTACCCCCGCGTTGCTTCTCCCTCCGCTCGTCTCCGAAGCCCCGCATCAACGATCAGAGCAGACCACCACCATCAGCGACGATGCAGCTTCGAACCACTGCTTCGCCGGCCACGAGCACCGCCGTTTGACTCCTCGCCGCGACGCCGCTGCTGCCTCGGTTCTGTCCGCGCCTCCTCCGACGCTGTGATCGACCCCTGCACGCTGTTCCGATGCCTATAGATCCGCTCCGAACCTCTAGCACCCCGAAGCCCGCAACGCCTCTCCAGTTTCGTCCTCTGCTGCTCCCGGCGACCCGACACTTCGCAGCTCGCGAACTGTCCCCTCACTGCGATCCACTGTTGTCCGAGCACCAGGCCCGCTCCGCCGCGCCCTTGACGCCGCGACACCCACGGCTCGACGCCGATCCGGGCCACCCTCCTCTCCGAGTGACGCCAACTGCTGCCGTGCCCCTACCGCCGGGTTGCTAACACCGCCGGTCCACCCTCGTCTGCCCAGGAGCCACGAAGCCGCTGAACCCCCCCGCCGCGCTCGCACCGCCTGCACCGCGTCGGCTCCGAGCTTTCCCTCAGACGACCGTTGCTGCCGGCCTCGAGACCTCCCCTGCGACGCTGCTGCCCCTTACCGGAATCGGTGACCAGCCGCACGGACAGAAAGCTTGAAAGGGAAAAAGTGAAAAAAAAAAAAAGAAAAAGAAATCAACTAGGTAGTTCTTTTTTTATTTACTTTATTTTATTTTCTTAATGTTATTCTCACTTATCTACTTTTTTTTAGTAGGATTATTCTTAAATATATGATTGATGTCCCAACATAAAAGTGCCCCTCAAGTGAGGGATTTATAGTCCAATTTTCGCGCCCGAAGTCCAACTCGCAATCCCTTATAAAAATCGACAATCCAATCTCAAGCCCGAGATTTGATTCGCAATTTAAAATAAAAATTGGTCAACCCGATCTCATGCGCGAGATATGGTTCGCCAATTTTTGGATATCAATATTATCTTGCTTGATTTGATATCATGTGTTTGGATTAATTTTATGTTTAAGAGAAAAAATCATTGTGCAATCTAATTTCAAATTTTTAATGAGAAAAAAAAAAAAAAAGAAAATCCGAATAAGGATTAGGTTAGTTTTTGTTATCTTGCATGTTAGGATTGCAATCTTATTATGAATTTTTTTAAAAATAAAAAATCCAAAAAAAAAAAAAAAAAAAAGTGCATTCATTTAAGTTGTTAGTTTTTTTTTTTATTTGAATTGCATGTTTAATAAAGTCTTAGTTTTAATTTCGACTTTCTTAAAGAAAAACACAAAAAAAAATCATTGTGCATATTAGATTAGAATTGCACATTTCATTTTAAATTTAGATCATTTTTAGATAAATTGCATTTTAAATTTAGATAATGTCTTAGTTTAAATTAGCATTTAATATGACTTAATCCCTAGTTTAAATTAGATTGAATCTTAATCTAGCTAGATTATTTCAAATTTCATAAAATTTGTCTTAGGATAAATTAGTTGCAATTTTTAGGATAGATTGCATTTTAAAAATAAAAAATGTCATTTGCTTGTCATATAGATTTAGGTTCATAAAATGCACGTCATTTTAGTAATTATTGTTAAGTTCATTTTTAATTAGAAATTGTCCGTCATTAGATTAGGTCATTTAATAAATGTCTCGTGACATATAGCTCGCATATTAAATTGTATGTTGCATGTCATTTTAGTTGAAATAATTTTGCACGTCATTGCATATTAGGATAGAAATTGCAATTAAGTTAATTTAGATAATTTCTTAATTTACTATAGGTTTAGGTATTTTATTAAATAGATTGCATTTTAGGATTATCTAGATTGAGATAATATTTTAGTTTAAATTAGGATGTGACTCAACCTAATTCCTAATATAAATTAAATAGGATCTTAATCTAATTAGGTAATTTTCACATTTCACCTAATTTCGAATTTCATGAAAAATACAAAAAATGCCATAGGTTGATTTGGTTTTATTATTTAGGATAAAAATGCATTCTTTTAGGAAAAAGAAAAAAATTGTCATATGCACGTCATTAGGGTTCGATTAATTGAGATGCATGTCATTTAGTATTTTTGCTAAGCCCATTTAATTAGAAATTACATGTTATTAGAATTAGGTCATTCAGTTAACATTGCATTACATATTGCATGATTTTCATTAATTAAGTGAAAACAAAAACAAAAAATTGCGTGTTAATTAGAAACCATATCTAGGGTTGTTGATGTGGATTTTAATTTAACAATGCAGATGCTTTCGTTGCTTTGAGGTAAGTTTTGCATCATTTAATTGCTTTCTTGGGTGTTCAATTGGTGGTTTGCGCACCTGCATGAACACCTCATATGTTAGGGAAATAGATTTAAAATCAATCAAAATTGCTTGCCAAACATTTTTTAAAAAAAAAAATAAAAAGAAAGGTACCGAAAGGGCGTTAGAGAAATCTAACGTAACCAAGTTCCCGTACCCTTAGTCTCTGGTTCGTAGGAGTAAAGTAAATCTCCCATTGCTTTACTAGGGTTTCTAATCGACCCACCAAAAATAGATTAGTGGCGACTCCAAGTTAAAATTCAATCGCATGTTAACAATTCAAACCTAAGTCGCGAATTGGTATGGGCTTGGGAGAGCCCGAGTTAAGTCTAGGCTTAACAATCCATTAGCCAAACCCTAGGTGGTTCATACCCCGAAAAATTGGTCGCGACAGCTTGGCGACTCCGCTAGGGACTTGAGTTGAAACTCTTAGTGGACTTAGGCCAATTTTTCTTTTCTTTTAAAAAATGTTTTTGTTTGGCAGCGAGGATCCCAGGTACGTCCCTAACATTTAGGTGTTTAATGTTCTTGCAGATTGGGAGGTATAAGGGGAAGTGATTGCTAACCTTTGCCTTGCAGGTTGGAGTTAGGGATGTATGGTTTATTTCATTTTTTTTTAAGTGTTGTTTGATTTAAATTGATGCGCATGATTTGCATAAATCACTACACTTTGCACACACAACCTGCCGCCGGACCTGGGCCGCATAGGATTATTTAGGATGGTATTGAGATGGATACCACTTCGACCGCATGCTCGCGGTACGAGTCGCGCATCTCAATCCCGAAATTCTTTCATGGTGTCAAGAATACCCACCTCGGTCCGCATGCCCGCGACCCAGGTCGGCTCTTTGACCAAGCCGGAGTCATGAGGACCCGACATAGTCCACAAGCCCGTGGCTAGTCTGATCATCCTTATGGCTCCACCTTGATAAGCCTTATAGATTAGAAATTGAGCCACTTACCATGCGCATGTCTATGTGATTGTCAATCATTGGTAAAGTAAGTTATCTAATTTTTTTGCCTTTGCAATTTACTTACTTTGTCACATTATTTTGTCGGTCCATGGCATTAGGATTGTCCTGAGCCTTGATTAATATACAATGGGGACACCGGACATTCGGATTATTCTCCCTCCAAAGGAAGAGCTTAGCACTTGGTGGGACAAGTTAGATCAAAATAGCCGTCAGTTCGTAGAGTCACATGTTGGTCGATTGCTTCCACTGCTGCGTATCAACATCCATGGCGGCCTGGTCCAAGCACTCGCCCACTGTTGGTGCCCTGAGACTTCTACCTTCATCTTCGGCGGTAAGCATGAACTCACTCCCACCTTGGAAGAATATAGCATCGCCATAGGAAAGTCCTTAAAAGCTGAATTGATTAATCCGCCTATCGGAATAGATCATGGTTTGGCCTTATCTGATTTTCTGAGAATTAAAGAAGATGACATAAGAAAGGTTTTAAAGGCCCACCGTAATGCATGTCCTTTATCTTTTCTGAAAGAATGTTTTGAAAAAGGCACCTCATTTCAAATGCGTAGGATTTTCCTCTTAGCTTTCTTTGGATTTATAGTATTTCCTTACTGCAAGAATACTATTAACCCTTTGATTGCTCAATTAGTTAGGCAAGTGTTGGAAGGAAAAAAATTTGTGAACACTGTCTTGACTGAAACTTTTCTTTCTCTCACTCGTTTCAAAAGAGGTGGCGATAAAACTCTCCATTCCTCTCCTGAACTTTTGCATTGGTGGTTCAATGACTATACATGCTGTTAGTAATTCTAATCACCCTATCATGAGATTTGAGAACAATCAAAAACATGCACCAGATTACCATTATTCTAGGTGGCTAGCTTTCATGAAAAAACCAACTCCCAGGGGTTTCCTATGGCATGTTAAATGGTTCCAAGTTCGGGTAGCGAGACTCTCGTGTGGAGGAGTTGGCCCAATCCCTTTATTGGGATTCACTGGAGCATTGGAGTACTATCCGACTAGAGTGACTCGTCAGTATCAAGTTGTACAAGAGCTTCCCCCGGCGTTGCAAGCGGATCCGCTCCAAGTTAGCTTCGTTGATGGAAGCCGAGGCCATGAAGATTCAATTCTCACCATCAAATCAATGTGAGACATGTGCCGTCCACAAAAACTCAAATGGCCCGAGGAGGAATTGAAGGGCAGGGAATTGAAGTACTATGCCTCGATTAAGTATATCCAACAGCACAAGATTCCCGAAGAGTTGCTTCCAAAGATACCGGAGGCTCCGTTGAAGATCACCAATCAAGCTGAGAATAAACGCCTCAAAAGAGTTGCTGAAAAAGCTCAAGAGGAGAATAAACGATTGCGCCGAATGGTGTCCCGAGTGTATATTGATCAAGCTAAATGAAATGCTTGAATCAATCTTGCTATTTTTCAATTTTAGGAAGTTTGAGTCATTTATTTTCCTAGTTCATTTTGTTTAGGGCATTTTGAATTTCTACTTTGATAGGTCCGTCAAAAAGCTCCATTGATGAATAAAGTTCTAGAATATTGCCATGGATCGACGTATCTTCATATGAGAATGCTTATTTTTGTTCATTTCTTATATTAGGTTATAACGGATCCGTCACGTTCGCCTATCATCACGTGATTAAGAGCTAGAATGGCCGAACAAACCGAAATGCGTGATCGTGTCTCCGCTGTGGAGACTCAGCTCCAACAAGTACTCGCTTCTTTACAACTTGTGACGGATCAACTCCAATTCCTCCAAGCGAATCCAACAGCTGCCCCTACTCTTCCTGAAGTAGTTATCCCAAAGCAAGCAAACAAGGTTCAAACAATTGACGACGATATGCCCGGGCTGGAAGATGACCCAGTCATTGTTGGAAAGGCCAAGCTTGACGGCGTTCCCAAGACAGATCAGGATGATCGTGTTGCAAAGCTGGAAGAGAAAATGAGACAGCTGCAGGAGTCACAAAGGTCCCTCCCGTTTGACCTCTCGGTCTATGAGAATGTCAAAATGCCAAGCAAATTCAAAATGCCAGAGTTTGAGAAGTATGATGGCACATCCTGCCCAAAATCTCATCTACAGATGTACCACGTGCGTATGGCCCAACACGTCAAAAATGAGCCCCTCATGATTCAATCATTCCATGCAAGTTTGACTGGACCTACACTAAACTGGTACGTGATGAAGAATGTGAACCTGCTCGACACCTGGAATGAAGTGGCTGATGCATTCCTCAAACAATACAAGTTCAACATGGACATCGCACCTTCCCGAGAAGACCTGGAGCGGATGGAAAAGAAAAGGAGCGAATCATTTAAAGAATATGCTGTAAGATGGAGAAACCTGGCAGCTCAAATCACTCCTGAGCCTACCAACAAGGAGCTGATGAAGCTGTTTGTGAAAACCCTCCCATCTGAGTTTCGTAACCGAATGGCCAGTATGTACGTTGAAAGCTTCAATCAGCTTATTCCCGTGAGAGAACAAATTGGGATGGGGATAAGGGAAGGATGGTTCACTGATTCATATAGTAGAAGATTCACTGCCAAGAAGGAGAAGGAAATGGCTGTGGATGTGAATGTGGCTTATAGCCAAGAAAATGTCAAACGTGCCCCGGCCATCCAAATGAATCCAAGACAACCACAAACCACTGGCCGCCAATCATTTGCCCAAGCAAATAATAGAAGGCAATTTTCTCCTCTCCCTGGGTCTCCATCCCAAGTGCTGACGATCCTCCGAAAGAAAGGTTTACATACTAATGAACCAAAGCGTCCCAATCGCGAAAGCATTCGCGGTTATGACCCGATAAAGAAGTGTGATTACCATAACGGCGAGTTGGGGCATTCAACTGATGAATGTTTCACCCTCAAGCACAAGATCCAAAATCTCTTGGACACAAAGGCCTTCTCATTTCAAACTGCTCGGCCAAATGTCCAGAAGAATCCACTACCGGAGCATGAGGGTACAGTGAATGCTATCCTAGAACCTGAAGTTAGACAGATTAAGAACTCGAAGGTGAATGTGGCAGATGCCTACAATGGACTGGTGAGAGCTGGTTATTATCCAAATCAAGAGGATGTTCCCTTATCGTTGATGAAGGAAAGAATTGCCAAAATGGTGGATGACGGCATCATCGTGTATGCTGACCGTAACTGCGTGGTTACCACCATTTCCCACATCATCATCGATTGGGAGGAGGAGCAGGCTCATCTGGATGATGGTAAGGAAGAAGTAGATCAGTCACTTGCAGATATGCCCCCGCTAGAAGATGCAACTGATGAGGAGGTTGTGATTGAAATACCACAACCGTATGAGTATGTTAATAATAAAGTGGTGCCTTGGTCTTATGACCTAGATGTTGACCTCGTTACAAAGTCCGGTCGAACTTATGCTCAAAATAATGCTCAACCTGTAAAGCCCGTCACTGACGAAGAGGCTAAGGAATTTCTGGCTGTGATTAAAGCAAGTGAGTATAGTATTGTCGATCAATTGCAAAAAATGCCTGCCCAGGTTTCTTTGCTCGAGCTCATCCAGACCTCCCCTGTGCATCAAAAGTCATTGATGAAGGTGCTAAGCGAAATTCGTGTACCCGAAACAGTTGAAGCAGATAAGCTGGAGGATTTTGTGGGATCAGTCCTTCTCAAGGACATGATTGCTTTTTCTGATGAGGAATTCCCCCTTGAGGGTAGGGGGCATAATAAAGCACTCTACATATCTGTCAAGCACAAGGTTTCTCATGTGTCCCGAGTGCTCATTGATAATGGATCTGCCCTAAACATATGTCCATTGGCCACTCTTCACCGCCTCAAGGTAGACCCGTCAAAGATACATGCTGCGAAGACTTCTGTAAGAGCTTTTGATGGGACAAAAAAGGAGGTAATCGGGGAAATCCATCTTGACGTGCAAATAGGGCCGGTCGTCTTCAACATTCCTTTCCAGGTGTTGGATATCCCTACCGCATTCAATTTTCTGCTAGGTCGTCCATGGATACATACTGCTGTGCGGTCCTTCAAGTCTACATCAAGCTGTAAAATTTGTGATCGAAAGGAAGCCGATCACTTGTGTATGGTGAAGAAGACCACCGGATTTATCACGAGACGGCTATCCCCTATGTAGAGCCGGATTCTGAGCTTGAATCAAGTTATCACTCATTTGAGTTAGTTTCTACCATACATGCTTCTCGAGGTTCATCGCCGCCCGCTCCTGAGGTTTCAGATGCTGCCCTCATGGTAGGAAGGGTAATGGTTAGGAATGGCTTTGTCCCTGGCAATGGGCTTGGAAGAAATGATCAGGGTATTCGAAGCCCCATTGAAGCCCTCGAGAGGTCCCGATCTGTGGGTTAGGGTACCATGGAAGAGGTGGAGGAAGTTACGGAAGGCAAAGATAGGGAAGGCATAACTCGTCACATGAACAAGGGCGAGGGAGGCAGAATTTACCACCTCCAAACATTCATGAGACGTTCCCTGGTCCTCCAATTATGATGCAAGATGAAGCTGAAGTGATGGATACTCTCGGACAGCCAAGTGGGAAGTTCGACTATATGGTGAAGTATTCAGCTCCTCCCAGCTTTTACTTTGATGCCCGCAATATAGTTCCAAGTGGATGGGATGGCATGGATGATCCGATGCCTTCAAAGACGGAAAACTCTGACGACACCCTAGAAGGAATTTCAAGTTTGTTCGATAACCTTTCCATTGGAGCCATTGATGGAGAACCTCTGGAGGAAACGAGCCCTCGCCCACAAGAGTAACCCATTTATCACTTTTGCACATTCCCCTGCGCGGGAATTTTTGTCGCTTTCTAGGAATTTTATCGCTTTTTAGGAGTTATTATCGCTATCTAGCGATTGTTTTTCATTTTCTTCTTAGGACTTGAATTGCATTTTCCATTTAATAAATTGTAATTGATTGATTTCAATGAAATTGCAAGTTTTATTTTGAGGGCATGATGAGGTACACCAAACCAGCCCGGTGATGATATCCAGCCGATAAAACAAAATCAAAATCCAAGGAGAACTCTGAGGCCTGGGCTTCATCATGCTTCCTCATGTCAAAATGTTTCGAAAAATGCTTTTGCAAAAAAGTTTCAAAAATTCACAAATAAAATAAAATATGATTTACCCTGTTTGTCTTTTTGATCTTTCTATTTCATGTTTCAGGGACGATCATATAACATGCAAATGTGTGGAAAAGGTCCAATCCAATGCAACAAGTGTTGATAATGATAATCCAGAAGATTCGATCCAGGATTCCATTGAAGATTCCATTGAGGTTCCATTGAGGTGCAGGAAACAACATGAAAAAGCCAAGGTTTCCACATCCGAGCAGACCGTCACTATTAATTTAAGTGACACCGAAGAAGCCAAGGAGGTGAAAATAGGGGCGTATCTCCCCAAAGACGAGGCTAAGCGCCTAGTTCAGTTACTGAAAGAATATAAGGACATCTTCGCATGGACTTATGCCGACATGCCTGGGTTAAACCCGTCAATCGTGGAACATTGTTTGCCTACTAACCCGGACATGCCTCCTAAAAAGCAAAGGCTGTGGAGAACTAAGCCTGAGCTCTCGAAGAAGATAGAGGAAGAGGTGATGAAGCTTTTAAAGGTCGGATTTATTGAAGTCTCGCAATACCCTGAATGGGTAGCAAACATCGTGCGGTGATGAAGAAGGATGGTCGAGTTCGAGTTTGTGTCGATTATCGGGATTTGAACAAGGCTAGCCCAAAAGATGACTTCCCCTTACCTCACATAGATGTCCTTGTTGATAGTACTGCCGGATTTGAAGTATTCTCATTTATGGATGGTTTTTCTGGATACAATCAGATAAGGATGAGGGAGGAAGATAAAGAGAAAACCGCATTTATCACTCCGTGGGGAACCTTTCATTATAAAGTCATGCCTTTTGGACTCAAGAATGCAGGGGCAACTTACCAAATGAGCCATGGTAGCACTTGTTTCATGACATGATGCATCAAGAGATCGAGGTCTATGTTGATGATATGATCGCCAAGACTCGACCTGGGAAAAGCCACATCGAAATCTTGAAAAAGTTGTTTGCTCGACTCCGTGAATTCAAGCTTCGCCTAAACCCCGCTAAATGTGTGTTCAGAGCAACATCTGGTAAATTACTTGGGTTCATTGTGAGCAGTAAAGGGATTGAGATCGACCCGGCTAAAGCTAAGGCCATATGTGAGTTGCAACCTCCATCAACAGTGAAAGAAGTCCGGAGTCTTTTAGGGAGGTTGAATTACATTGCTCGATTCATTTCCCAACTTTCTAAAACCGCCAAGCCATTCTTCAAGCTCTTAAAGAAGAATGCACGAGTCAACTGGGATGATGAGTGTCGAAAAGCATTCGACAAGTTGAAACAGTACTTGATGAATCCACCAGTTCTTGTCCCGCCATCGCCAGGGTGTCCTTTGATTCTTTACCTCACCATTCATGGCGAGTCATTGGGTGCGATGTTGGCTCAGGAAAGTCCCATCGATAAAAAAGAACGAGCCATCTATTACTTGAGTAAAAAATTCACTGTGTCAGAGATAAAATATTCAAATGTGGAAAAGACTTGTGTTGCATTAGTGTGGGTATTGCATAGATTGAGACAGTATACACTGCATTACCAGACATTCCTCGTAACTGAGAACGATCCTATCAAGTATTTATTGAACCGGCCAGCTTTGGTCGGTAAGTTGGCTAAATGGCAAATTTTGATCTCGGAATTTGATGTGCAATTCATGCCACAAAAATCGGTTAAGGGTCGAGTAATTGCCGATCTATTGGCTGAGAACCCAGAAGTCTCAGATAATGACGATCGTTCTTTGGATGACTGCATCTTGAGTGTAAATGAAGATTCATGGACAATGTTCTTTGATGGAGCTGTGAACTTGTCTGGTTCAGGTACTAGGGCAGTTTTGATATCCCCAGACGGACAGCATCACCCAGTAGCTGCGAAATTGATATTCCCATGCACTAACAATATAGCCGAGTATGAAGCTTGCATCCTTGGGCTTCAAGCTGCAATCGAGATGGGTGTAGTCAAATTAAAAGTGTTTGGGGATTCTGCGCTGATCATACTACAGACCATAGGTGAATGGAAGACTAAGGATGCTAAGTTGCTCCCATATCATGAGTACTTAGAAGATTTGATCAAAAAATTCGATGAAGTTTCATTTGAATACTTATCGAGGTCTCACAATCAATTTGCAGATGCACTCGCAACTTTATCATCTATGTTGCAAGTCACTGACGGATTAGAAGTTGAACCATTGAAGATAGAGATTCTTCCAAGGCCAGCTTATTGTATGGTAGTGACAGAAGAGTCTGACGGAAAACCATGGTATTACGATATCATGAACTACATCAAAAAACAAGGGTTCCCTGAAGGAAGTACTCCATCTGATAGGAAGTATATCATGAAGATGGCCTCAAAGTTCTTCGTTAGTGGTGAGAATTTGTATAAGAGATCTTATGATTCAATCTTGTTGCGGTGTGTGGGTGCAACTGAGGCCACTCAAATCATGCAAGAAATTCACGAAGGAGTATGCGGCCCTCATATGAATGGACACATGATGGCTAAGAAGATCATGAGATTAGGCTATTATTGGCTCACGCTAGAAGGTGACTGTATTCAGCATGTTCGAAGTTGTCATCGTTGCCAGGTTCATGGTGACAAAATAAATGTTCCTCCAACAGAGCTGCACCAATTTTCTGAGCCATGGCCCTTCTTAATGTGGGGCATTGATGTGATCGGCCCGATAAATCCTAAGGCTTCAAATGGACATCGTTTCATTTTGGTGGCGATAGATTATTTTTCCAAATGGATTGAAGCTATGTCATTTGCAAGTGTCACTGCTCGCAATGTCGTGAAGTTCATCAAACGTGACATAATTGCTCGCTATGGTGTCCCTGAAACGATTATCACTGACAACGGGACAAATTTGAACAACAAGCTCATTAATGAGTTGTTCAACGAGCTCAAGATCAAGCATCTGAATTCATCCCCTTATCGCCCTCAAATGAATGGGGCTGTTGAAGCGGCCAATAAGAATATTAAGAAGATCTTGGCTAAGACAGCCGAGAATTATCAAGACTGGCATGACAGACTACCCTTCGCACTGATGGCGTATCGGACATCGATTCGTACTTCTACCGGGCAACTCCTTTTGCTCGGTATATGGCATGGAGGCGCTTTGCTGTGGAAGTGGAGATTCCTTCCCCGAGAGTATTATCACAAGTGGAGTTATCTCGAGCGAGAATGGTCGCAACAAAGATTTGAACAATTAAACTTGATTGATGAGAAAAGACTCAAGGCCCTTTGCCATGGCCAAGCATATCAACAGAGTAGCCGATCTTTCAACCGAAAGGTGCGACCGAGACGTTTTGAGGTAAATGATCTTGTTCTAAGGAAGCTGTTACCAATCTTTCCTGATCCTGGGGGGAAGTTTGCTCCAAACTACAGTGGCCCATATGTGGTAAAGAAGGTACTTCATGGCGGTGCTTTGATCTTGACAGAAATGGATGGTCGTGTGTTTTCCACTCCAGTTAATTCAGATGCTTTGTCAAGAAGTATTACCCATGATAGAGTTTGCCATGTCATGTGTTGAATTGCAAACATTTTATGATGAATAAATTGCCTCGAGTGAATTGAATTGTTCAAATTTGTTGCAAATATTGCATTTTTCTTCCTTGATGAATTATGTGAGATAGATTGAATGTGTCAAATGGGATACTTCGAATGACAAAAGGCAAGCCTTATTCCATACACTTGTTTCATACACTAACCCCTAGTGAGTTGTGTGGAAAATTCAATGCTTATGAGGAAAAGGGTGATCTTGCAAAGGGTACGTCAACCAAGGTGATGAGAGGCGTTTCTTCGCTATCCAAAACACTACGATATATCCATTGTTCAGCCCTTTGAGCCCACACACATGAAGAGATTTTTAAATTATCCCTGTCAAGAACCGTCTCATACCGAGACAAGATTTGAAATGAATGATAGAAATTTTCTTACTCGTACTTGCATTAATCTTCGAGTATTGCTTTTACAAAGTGTGACTTGTACGATAATTTAAAGTGCCTTAGGACGACGAAGAGCAGTTCTTTCTCTATCCTATACACTTTATCCATTGCATAGCCCCATTGAGCCTATGAGTTCATTTCACATTAAACCTAGTTGGTGATCATCCCCCTCACTGGGGCAAGGCAAGAAAATAAAACCAAACCACTTAAGAAGCATGATTTACAATGCTGATATAAGTGGAGACTTTGTCGAAAAAAAGAGTGCAAAAGGGGGGCATGAAAAAAAGCGGTGTGCCGGTAAAAGCAAGGCCAATGCCCAAAGAAAAATCAAACACTTGATGAAGTGAGTTGTATCTCCAACAAGGTGGTACCAAAAAAACTCAAATGTTGTGATGTTGCAATCAATGGAGTTATGATGTGAAGAAAATTTTCGACGATGGGGAGGAAAATTGTTGGAAATGTCAAGATGATCACCAACTTTGACCCCAAAAACACTTTTTGAGCCAAATGATTATTTCATTTCTCAACCCATGAACCCAACCTACGTTACGTCCCTTACAAAGTCTCTTCAGATTAGGGCACTTGAATTAACGTAAAAGTTCATACGTTTGGAAGCATCGCTTGAAGAAGTGCGAGTAAGATAATTTCTGCTTCATTTCTCATGCTTCTTGGTTTGTAAACCCCAGGATGATTATGAAATATCATTCATTTTTAATAGCCTTGACTCAAAGAGTCTCATTTGCTAAGTCGTTGATCAAGCCCGCATTACAGTCCCTGTTAAAGACCTCTCAGATTGGTAAGTTCGTACCACTTGCGAGATTACTCGAACCCTTTTTTGGCATGATGACAGTGAGATAGAGTGACTGTTAAAATCCTACATCAAAGGTCAGGATGAAATGGCCATTTTAATCGGGGAGTGAAAAGTCCTTTCTGATCGAAAGATCTCTCATTTGACACATCCATGACACTCATGTATTCATATTGGAATATTCTTTTTGAAATGTCTCCAATGGAAATTTGAGTGATGCAAATGTCATTATGCATGAACCCCAATTGAATTGATAAAAACTTCAGTAGATTTTGAAGTGTGCATTCCAGAATAGCCGTAATTGCTTATTTATTTGGTAAATGCATTTTTTGCTCTAAATCGTGTCTCAAAGACCCAAGAGCTCTTGACATTCAGGCTCCTTTCAAGAAGAGAAACCATCACGAATATTCAAGGTGCATCCTTGATTTATTTCTATTGAGGGGTGAGAGACTTCCACAAGATATCTGAATTCCAGAAGACATATCTCCAAGAATCAGAGATATCACCAGGTAAGTATATCTCTACCAAACTTTAAAATACTTGTCATTGTGCAGGTGTTCTCTCTCAAGTGCATCGACACTTGACTTGGTCAAGCTATTCTTTATATTGACCTAGCGTGCTTTCGTAGCCCGGAGTCCCTCTTTATCGACTCGGCGTGCTTTTTGTAGCCCGATGTCCATTTATATTAACCTGGCGTGCTTTCGTAGCCCAGAGTCCCTTTTAATCGACACTCGATGGAGTTGTCCCCCAAAGATTTTTCTCCAGATTCAATCTGATTAAGGGGACCGAAGAATGGTTCGGGTCCTGGTTGGATGATTTCTGTCGCAAGGCTGGGCGACCGAAGAATGGTTCGGGTCCTAGCCAAGCAAAACCTTAGTTTAGGCGACCGTAGAATGGTACGGGTCCTGGAAAAGCAATTTCCCCATTCAGGCGACCGTAGAATGGTACGGGTCCTGAAAAATCAATTTTCTGTCAAGGCGACCGTAGAATGGTACGAGTCCTCGACAACACCTATTCCCTATTTTAGGCGACCGTAGAATGGTACGGGTCCTAGAAAGTGAATCTCCGTTTAGGCGATCGTAGAATGGTACAGGTCCTAGACAAAACCTATTTCCCTATTCAGGCGACCGTAGAATGGTACGGGTCCTAAAAGGTAAATCCTTGTTTAGGCGACCGTAGAATGGTACGAGTCCTGGACATGCAACACCAACTATCTTGAATCACTCTACCCTCCTTGAAGGTAAGTCACTCTACCCTCCTTGAAGGTAAGTCATTCCAGGTAAGTCTTTTATCATCTGCATTAGCATTTCCATGCATCATATAAATTGCATTAAAAAATGGAATTCATTTTCCGACAAAAAATCATTCATTGCATTTGCATGGTCAAAATTTAGATCTCAAATTATCTTTGAAGGCAACCTCTACGAGCTCACCTTCAAAGAGGGGGCAGCATGTGACACCTAAATTTTGATGATTTAATTTATTTATTTATTACATAGGAAATTATAGGTTAATTTTATTAATTGCATAGTATATAGATTTAGATTGCATTTATTTTGTTATTTGCATATTTTGGACCGGTGGCGAATGTGTTCAAATTAGTTGGACTAAGCCCACGAAGCGAGCTGGTTGGCCCAAGCCCATGTTTTTTAATTATCTCGTGAAGAATTAAAAATTTTGAAATTTTTCCGGATATGAATCTTTTGGATAGGGCAGATGGGTAAAAATTGCGATTTGGCTTTGAAAGATTTGGATTTATAAAAATTTCATCTTAATCTTGATGGTTTGCGCACCTGCATGAACACCTCATATGTTAGGGAAATAGATTTAAAATCAATCAAAATTGCTTGCCAAACATTTTTTTTAAAAATAAAATAAAAAGAAAGGTACCGAAAGGGCGTTAGAGAAATCTAACGTAACCAAGTTCCCGTACCCTTAGTCTCTGGTTCGTAGGAGTAAAGTAAATCTCCCGTTGCTTTACGAGGGTTTCTAATCGACCCACCAAAAATAGATTAGTGGCGACTCCAAGTTAAAATTCAATCGCATGTTAACAATTCAAACCTAAGTCGCGAATTGGTATGGGCTTGGGAGAGCCCGAGTTAAGTCTAGGCTTAACAATCCATTAGCCAAACCCTAGGTGGTTCATACCCCGAAAAACTGGTCGCGACAATCATCAATCTATTTCATGAAGAGGTTTTCAATTTGGATGTGGAAGAACAAAATAATACGTTTGATGGCACTACTGTAGCCACTAAAAAATAATAAAAAGGTATACAAAATTTTTCTCTTTATATAGGTAAAATTTTCAAGTGCTCGTGTAATGATAACTCTATAAAAATAGAGTTATTTTACCTATTTTAGGCAGTAATTAATGCATTATCTGTGAGAAAATATTTGGATTTCCTTCTGATTATTTGAATTTTCCTTGTTTATGCAGAATAATGAGATATGGAGAAGATAAGGAAAAGAATGGCAATTATCAGGAATTCAAATAAAAGCAGCAGTGGAAGATAGATATCAAATCAGGAAATTCTTGATTTTGTTCCATAATGTTATCTACAAGCGTTTGGAGATAGATATCTTGGATATATCCTATAAATAGAGATAGAGAGAGCAGCTAGGGTTTTTTTTAGAGAGAGAGAGAGGAGGAGTTAGATCGTTTTTCCATTGTTTTGAGAGTTTTTCAAGTATTTTGAAGAGAAGACAAAAGTGGTGACAGAATTCTTGTTCTTTGATTCAAGATGCTGAGTTTGATTTATATTTATATTTTTTCTTCTACTATGTTCTAATTTTCTTTTGTTAGGGCTACGATGTAGCCTAACCATGATGATGTGAATTTCATGATGTTTATGTTCTGCAATTGATTTCATTCATGTGAGTTATATATTATTGCGTTTAATGCTTTTGAGTGACTGGCCACCACTTGAATGATCTGATGTGCATGTTTGAGACTGAGAGGTGATAATATGCAATTGCTCATTATAATATATAACCATGAATTAAACGTGGATAGAAATATACCGCGTTATTTGTGTAGCTTTCGGTGATAAGGTGATCCAAAAGACTCATTGTAAACCGGGAATATTCATAGTTTTTAATGCACTCATGTTTATTTTAATTCACATAGAAATATAGTGGATTAATAAGCTGAGTAGGTTTGCTATACCTAGAGATAGGATAGTAAATAGATTAGGAAATTCCGCTATCACATGTTTGATATCGTTCTTGTATTCATAACAATATGAAATTCATACCTAGTGGTTATGGTGAAATCGGATGCTCTAACATATTTATCTGATTGATTTTACTGCATTTAGTCTACAAGTTTCGTTTTTAATTCATTCATAATTATATTTTGATTTGTTAGATAAATTTTAGAATTAGTCTATTTTAGTATTTAATTAGTTTATTAATCATCGATCTCCGTGGGACGATACTTTATCTCATCATTATATTACTTGTTCGATACGTGCACTTGCGTTTAGAATTTTACGAACAAGTTTTTGGCACCGTTGCCGGGGATCGTTTGTTTAATACTAATTAATATTGATACCAGATAATTCTAAGTTTAATCTAGCTTTTGTTTTGTTTTTCAGGGTGTACATCGGTTTATGACACGTAGCCAACAAGGGGAACTTGTTGAACTTGATCCAGAAATCGAGCATACATTCAAAAGGCGACTAAGAGAACAGAAAAATCAAGCTAAGATGGCAGACGGTGATAATGAAAATCCACGTAGACTTTTAAGAGATTATGCTGCGCCAACAGTTCAAGGCGCCACATCAAGTATCAGAAGACCTGCAATTCAAGCAAACAACTTTGAGATTAAGCCATCACTTATTCAGATGCTTCAACAATCGGTGCAATTCAATGGGCTACCAAGCGATGATCCAAACGCTCACATCGATGCTTTTCTTGAAATCTGTGACACCATTAAATATAATGGAGTTACAGATGATGCTATTAGATTGAGATTATTTCCATTCTCTCTTAGAGATAAAGCTAAAAGTTGGCTTTCTTCTCTTCCAATGCAGGATCAATTACTACATGGAATGATATGGCTCAAAAATTTCTTGGTAAGTTCTTTCCACCATGAAATGATACGCAAAGTCTGCGAAGATGCGTAACGATATTACTAATTTTATGCAGATGGATAATGAATCATTATATGAAGCATGGGAAAGATTCAAAGAATTTCTTAGGAGATGCCCACATCACGGACTACCCGTATGGATGCGGTACAAACTTTTTATAATGGCTCTAGTGCAAATCTTCGTTCTATGATTGATGCAGCTGCAGGGGGACTTTAAATAATAAAACACCAGAAGAAGCCTACAATTTATTAGAAGAGATGGCGTCCAATAGTTATCAGTGGCCTACTGAGAGATTACCAATGCGAAAAGTTAGCGGAGTTCATGAAGTTGATGCTTTTGCTGCAATTGCTGCACAATTTGAAACAATCAACAAAAAGCTTGATAATATGAGTGTTTCAGCCATGAAAATTCACAATTTGACATGTGATTTTTGTGGTGGAGGACATGTTAGCACGAGTGTCGGGTAGGTAATACTTTCAAACAACCTAGTGAAAATTCTAACTTTGTTGGGAATTTTAGCAGGTCACGAATAATCCATACTCCAACCACATACAATCCGGATGGCGCAATCATCCAAATTTTTCATGGAACAATCGAATGTGACGAGACCACAAGGATTCAAACAATCAGAAGAGACAAAGTCAAATTTGGAAGACATAGTCACCAAACTTGCTAACACAACTCATGACTTCATCAAAAGCACGGATGTGAGATTTCAAAACCAAGAGGCTTCAATCAGAAATTTGGAGATGCAAGTGGGTCAGTTAGCAAGCATGATGTCAGGAAGACAACAGGGTTCTTTGCCGAGCAACACAGAGAAAAATCCAATTGAAAACATAAAGGCTATTACCCTGAGAAGTGGTAAACAAGTGGGAGAAGAAGAGATTGTCAGAGACAAAGAAGAGGTGATCAATAAACAATCGAAGGAGACAAGCAAGAGTAAACTTTTTCCAGATAATCCCAAGCCATATGTGCCGCCAATTCCATTCCCTCAGCGACTCCAACAGCACAAAATGGATAAGCAATTTTCTAAATTTCTTGATGTATTTAAAAAATTGCACATTAACATTCCTTTTGCAGATGCTTTAGCGCAAATGCCTAGTTATGCAAAAAATTTTAAGGAGATTTTGGCAAACAAAAGGAAACTGGAGGATTATGAAACTGTGAAGTTAAACGAGGAGTGTTCAGCCATCCTACAAAACAAATTGCCTCCGAAATTAAAAGATCCAGGGAGTTTTACTATTCCTTGCACTATTGGGGATTCTTACTTTGAAAAAGTATTATGTGATTTAGGTGCAAGTATTTATTTGATGCCTTATTCAATTTTCAGGAAATTAGGATTGGGCGAGATAAAAGCAACCATAGTGTCACTTTTACTAGCTGATCGATCAATTAAATATCTGAGAGGTATTGTGGAAGATATTTTGGTAAAAGTTGATAAATTTATCTTTCCTGTAGATTTCATAGTTCTTGACATGGAAGAAGATTTTGAAGTACCACTTATCTTAAGTCGACCTTTTCTAGCAACAAGGAAGAGCTCTTATTGATGTACAACAAGGGGAAGTTGATCCTTAGAGTTCAAAATGATCTTGTTTCATTTAATGTTTTTAAAGCAATGAAATATCCATCTGATGATAATTCTTGTTTTAGAGTTGAGACAGTTGACAAGTTGGTGAATAAGGTTTTCCAGGAAAATATTTTTGAAGATCCACTTGAAGCATGTCTGATTCAACCAAGGGACAAAGATATTCATAATGAAGAGATAAAGGAGTACGCAAATTTCATGGAGGCAATTCCATCATATTCAAGGCAAAAGGCAATTAAATTTGAAGAGTTGGGACAACACATTACAAAGCCTAAACCATCAATTGAAGAGCCTCCAATTCTTGAACTCAAACCCTTACCATCTCATTTGAAATATGCTTATTTAGATGGAGTTTCTTCTTTACCAGTAATTATATCTTCTTCCTTGACAGATTTGATGGAGGAGAAATTGCTCAGAGTATTAAGAGAGCATAAAGGTGCAATTGGATGGAAAATAGCTGATATCAAGGGAATTAGTCCTTCAATTTGCATGCACAAAATTTTGATGGAGGAGCAATATAAACCCACTATCCAACCTCAGAGGCGTTTGAACCCGAAGATGCAAGAAGTAGTGAAAGCTGAGGTAATTAAGCTACTTGATGCAGGTATCATCTATCCTATCTCTGATAGTTCTTGGGTAAGTCCTGTACAAGTTGTGCCAAAGAAAGGTGGTATGACTGTTCAGAAAAATGACAACAATGAATTGATTCCAACTAGAACAGTTACTGGGTGGCGTGTGTGTATGGATTACAGAAAATTGAATGATGCCACTAGAAAAGATCACTTTCCTTTACCATTTATTGATCAGATGTTAGAAAGACTTGCAGGGCATGAATTTTATTGCTTTTTGGATGGATATTCGGGGTATAATCAGATTCCTATTGCACCAGAAGATCAAGAGAAAACTACTTTCACTTGTCCCTATGGTACTTTTGCTTTTAGAAGAATGCCCTTTGGTCTTTGTAATGCACCAACTACTTTTCAAAGATGCATGATGGCTATTTTCTCTTATATGATTGAAAAATATGTTGAGATTTTCATGGATGATTTTTCCGTTTTTGGCCTATCATTTGATTCTTGTTTAAATAATTTGGCTTTGGTCTTACAAAGATGTGAGGAGACTAACCTTGTTTTGAATTGGGAGAAGTGTCACTTTATGGTACAGGAAGGAATAGTGCTCGGGCATAAAATTTCTCAAAACGGAATAGAAGTCGATCGAGCCAAAGTGGAAGTCATTGCAAAATTACCTCCGCCAACATCTGTGAAACTTGTCAGAGGATTTTTGGGGCATGCAGGATTTTATAGGCGATTTATAAAAGATTTTTCAAAAATTGCTAAACCTCTTTCTAATCTTTTGGAAAAAGATGCTCCTTTTAATTTTTCTGTTGAATGCATGCAGGCTTTTAACACTTTAAAGGAGAAGTTAATATCAGCACCAATCATGGCAGCACCAAATTGGGATTTACCTTTTGATCGATATGTGATGCTAGCGATTCTGCAAGAGGAGCTGTTTTGGGACAAAGGAAGAATAAAATTTTTCGAACCATATACTATGCCGCCGAACCTTGTCGGTGCACAATTGAATTATTCAACAATGGAACTTTTGGCGGTAGTATTTGCTTTTGATAAATTTCGTTCTTATTTAATTGGCTTAAAAGTTTTAGTTTATTCGACCACTCTTTGCTCTTAAGTATCTGCTTGAAAAGCAAGAATCAAAACCCCGGTTAATCAGGTGGATTCTATTGCTACAAGAATTTGATTTGGAAATCATAGATAAGAAGGGAACTGAAAATCTAATTGTAGATCACTTATCAAGAATTCCAAATTCAAATGAAGGATAAGACTAATTTTGGAAGAGTTCCCTGATGAGAAAATTTTTTCCATCAAGTCCACAAAAATTCCCTAATATGCTAACTTTGTAAATTATTAAGTAATGTTCTTCCTCTTGAATTATCATATCAATAGAAGAAAAAGCTCTTTTTTGATGTTAAAAATTATTTTTGGGAACAACCTTTCTTGTTTAAAGTATGTGCAAACCAGGTCATAAGAAGATGTGTTACAGATGAAGAGAATGCAAACATTCTACATCATTGTCTTGACGAAAAGGCAAGTGGCCATTTTGGTGCCACCAAAACTGCAGCTAAGATTTTACAATCTGAATTTTATTGACCCATACTTTTTAAAGATGCATACTCCTATGTAGCTTCATGTGATAGGTGTCGAGAACTGGAAATATTTCAAGAAAAAATGAGATGCCTTTAAACAACATTATTGTGTGTGAATTATTTGATGTTTGGGGTATTGATTTCATGGGACCCTTTACACCTTCTTATGGAAATTTATACATTTTAGTGGCTGTGGAGTATGTGTCTAAGTGGGTAGAAGCTGTAGCATTACCAACAAATAATGCTAAAGTTGTGGTGAAATTTTTGAAGAAAAATATTTTTACCCGATTCGGCACTCCTAAGGCAATCATAAGTGATAGGGGGACACATTTTTACAACAAGCAATTTGAAGCACTTTTGAGTAAGTATGGAGTTACACATAAGGTTACAACCCCTTATCATCCTCAGACTAGTGGTCAAGTAGAGATTTCAAATAGGGAAATCAAGAGAATTTTAGAAAAAACAGTGAATGCCTCTAGGAAAGATTGGTCAATAAAACTTGATGATGCACTTTGGGCCTATAGGACAGCGTTCAAAACTCCAATTGGGATGTCTCCTTTTAGGCTAGTGTTTGGAAAGGCTTGTCACTTACCAGTGGAATTAGAGCATAAAGCATATTGGGCATTGAAATTTCTGAATTTTGATATGCAGTCTGCAGGTGAAGAAAGATTATTGCAACTGAATGAATTGGAGGAATTTCGCAATGAGGCCTATGAAAATTCTAAGTTGTACAAAGAGCGTACAAAAAGATGGCATGACAAGCACATATTCAGAAGAGAATTTAAAATTGGTCAAAAAGTCTTACTTTATAGCTCTCGTCTTAAACTTTTTCCAGGAAAGTTGCGGTCTCGATGGTCTGGTCCTTTTACAATTACACAGGTATTCCCATATGGAACAGTTGAAGTTGCACATGACACTGAGGGCACATTCAAAGTGAACGGTCAACGTTTGAAGCCCTACTTTGAAGGTGGTTACAACAAGCAGAAGACCACCATTGAACTTCATCCTTCGAGAATAGCGACATCGAGATAGTTTGGCTGAAAACTATAAAGCAAGCGCTTCTTGGGAGGCAACCCAAGCATTTTAATTATGTTTTTATTTATTTTTAAGTTTATGTTTTGCAAAAAAAAAAAAAAAATTGTGATGTTTTAAGATTAATTTTTCTGTTTTATGCAGTTAATTTTTAGGGAGCACCTTTCAAGAGTTTAATCATCAAGATCATCTATGGACTTATCCTACAACCAGGGAAGTTTTCTTCTTCCTATTTTATTTTTCGCATTGAGGACACTTTCATTCAAGTTTGGGGGGAGACAAATTTTTAGATAATTTTTTTTTTATCATGATTGCAAATTTTTGCGATTCTTAGGAAAATTTAAATTTTATTTAAACTTGCAATTGAGGTGTGAGTTAATCTTAATTCTGATTATGTTGATCCACTTATTGAGCACTAAAAGTCCTTACTTTTTGAATTATGTGTAAATCTAGAGAACATTCATGTGAAATATGTGATTTTCTTAGATTTCACCCAAATCTTAGAATTTGTTTGATTTTCTCTTGAGGCGAAATCCTAAGCTAAATCTAATTGAGAAAATGATATAGGCAGTTTTTGGATCGATTGAGCCTTTCAAGCCAACCCTATTTATTTATCCCTAGTCACCCCGTTGAGCCTTAATTATTACCCAATCTTTCATTGGCACCCATATATGTTTAGCCTAGCCGTGATCAAATTATATCCTTATCCCATGCCCTATGAACACGTTGATTTTCTTTTGGGATAAAAAAATATATATTTGAGCTTGATAGAAATTTGGGAGGAATGATGGAGTAAAAAGAAGAAAAAAAAAAAGTGATTACAGTGGTTGTTTGGGGTGTATTGTCAAAAAAAAAATTGCTTTTATGGTTCCCTATCCAACTTTCAATTGAGTGAGCCTTTTGGATACTCAATGGGTTGGAAATTTTTATGTTATATTTGGAGGGACTTTGGGAGAAACTCCACC
Source organism: Eucalyptus polyanthemos subsp. polyanthemos (assembly GCA_017140185.1). Classification (NCBI taxonomy): domain Eukaryota; kingdom Viridiplantae; phylum Streptophyta; class Magnoliopsida; order Myrtales; family Myrtaceae; genus Eucalyptus; species Eucalyptus polyanthemos. Next base: position 17,230,898 of record CM029460.1, on the reverse strand, counting down.
ATAAAGCAATTCAAAAAAAAAAAAAAAAAAAGGAAAGAAAAAAAAAAGAATGATGATATATGGCGGTAGAAAAATTATCTTGAAGGAGTGAAATTGGACAATGACATTGGCTCTAATTAGATCCTTGAAATCAACGTGTTGATGGGTTATTTGAGCTTAAAAATTCCCGTTATCTCACCTTTAGCCCAGCCTTACATTACAACCCGAGAAAAGTCCTATTGATTTTTGATTGGATAATTAGCTTACATTAGTGGAGAGAGGTATGAAAAGCAAACCTATGAGATTTGGTCATAACTATTGAGAATTTTTGAGAGGTTGCATGTTAATGTGAATTTATTTGGATTGCATATAATTCGAAAAATATGAGGACTCTCACACACACACTTGGATCATATAGTTAGAATTGGTCTTAACTTATAAATTGATTTCAATGTTTGGATGAAATTTGTGTTTTTCTTTGAATTGTGAATTTGAGCAATTATGGAAAGATGTCATGGAGGAGGTTGTTAGCTTGAGTATGTGTTATGTCTTGATTTTGCTCGAGGACTAGCAAAATGTTAAGTTTGGGGGTTTGATAACTCTATAAAAATAGAGTTATTTTACCTATTTTAGGCAGTAATTAATGCATTATCTGTGAGAAAATATTTGGATTTCCTTCTGATTATTTGAATTTTCCTTGTTTATGCAGAATAATGAGATATGGAGAAGATAAGGAAAAGAATGGCAATTATCAGGAATTCAAATAAAAGCAACAGTGGAAGATAGATATCAAATCAGGAAATTCTTGATTTTGTTCCATAATGTTATCTGCAAGCGTTTGGAGATAGATATCTTGGATATATCCTATAAATAGAGACAAAGAGAGCAGCTAGGGTTTTTTTGTAAGAGAGAGAGAGGAGGAGTGAGATCGTTTTTCCATTGTTCTGAGAGTTTTTCAAGTATTTTGAAGAGAAGACAAAAGTGGTGACAGAATTCTTGTTCTTTGATTCAAGATGCTGGGTTTGATTTATATTTATATTTTTTCTTCTACTATGTTCTAATTTTCTTTTGTTAGGGCTATGATGTAGCCTAACCATGATGATGTGAATTTCATGATGTTTATGTTCTGCAATTGATTTCATTCATGTGAGTTATATATTATTGCGTTTAATGCTTTTGAGTGACTGGCCACCACTTGAACGATCTGATGTGCATGTTTGAGACTGAGAGGTGATAATATGCAATTGCTCATTATAATATATCACCATGAATTAAACGTGGATAGAAATATACCGCGTTATTTGTGTAGCTTTCGGTGATAAGGTGATCCAAAAGACTCATTGTAAACCGGGAATATTCATAGTTTTTAATGCACTCATGTTTATTTTAATTCACATAGAAATATAGTGGATTAATAAGCTGAGTAGGTTTGCTATACCTAGAGATAGGATAGTAAATAGATTAGGAAATTCCGCTATCACATGTTTGATATCGTTCTTGTATTCATAACAATATGAAATTCATACCTAGTGGTTATGGTGAAATCGGATGCTCTAACATATTTATCTGATTGATTTTACTGCATTTAGTCTACAAGTTTCGTTTTTAATTCATTCATAATTATATTTTGATTTGTTAGATAAATTTTAGAATTAGTCTATTTTAGTATTTAATTAGTTTATTAATCATCGATCTCCGTGGGACGATACTTTATCTCATCATTATATTACTTGTTCGATACGTGCACTTGCGTTTAGAATTTTACGAACATGTAAAACAAAAAATAGTATTCATTTTGTAAAATCCAATTCTTGGAATCAGGATTGAAAATGTGTTAATTAATACAATATCAAGAAGGTACAAACGTTTGATATCTTCGGAAGCATACAAGCGATGAAATGTTTATTTCCACTAATCTACAACCTAAGACTTTGGCCGTGTATAGCACAGGTCTAATGGATATTTAATTTCTATTGCAACTCTTTCTTCAATCAAACCCAAGTGTCTTTTCAGATGGGTATGGTGCTTGAATGGCCAATGAAATTTCCATGATCGAATTGCTTGTTGTTGCCTATAAAAAGCTTCTCTACTGAAACCAACCAACTCTACCAAAAATCACAATAACAAAACAAAAATATGGCATCCTCACCATTCTTCGTGTTTTGTACATGGATTGTCCTTCTCATGACAATTCATACTTCAGTTGCTACACCATCATGCCATCCAGATGAGAGCTCAACCTTGATGGAATTCAAGCAAAGTTTCAAAACCAACAAAACAAATTTTTGGTGTGTTTATCCGAAGGTTGAATCATGGTTACTAGATGGACATGGAGATTGTTGCTCATGGGATAGCATCGAGTGTGATGAGGCCACCGGTCATGTGACAAGCCTCAACCTTAGCCATAGCTGTCTCTTTGGTACTTTGTCTTCCAACACTAGCCTCTTTCGCCCACTCCACTTGGCATCGCTTAATCTTGCTTGGAATGACTTCAACTCTTCCTCAATCCCATACGGCTTTGGCAATCTTTCTAGGTTACAATACCTTAATTTCTCATGTTCTTTTTCGGGAAAAGTCCCATCGGATATCTCACAGCTCTTTAGATTAGTTTCTCTTGATTTGAATCATGGGTGGGATCTCGAGATGTCTGTTGATTTGTTTTCTACTCTTGAGATGCCCAACATAAACAACTTCATTCAAAACTTAACTATGCTTAGAAAACTTAATCTCTCCTTTGTAAACGTGTCATCACCATTCTCTCATGTACTTGCAAACTTCTCATCTTTGAAGTCGCTTAAACTTAGATCATGTCAATTGCATGGAGAATTTCCAATGACCATCTTTTAGTTACCAAACTTGGAAGCCCTCAATGTTGGCGACAATTACTACCTTTCTGGTTTTATTCCCAATTTACATTGGGGCAATCCCCTCAAATCATTGACTCTTTTTGCAACTAACTTTTCAGGGGAGGTACCTATTTCGATCGGAAACCTTGTTTTCTTGAATGAATTATCAATTTGGGGTTGTAATTTCTTAGGTTCACTTCCCACTTCAGTGGGCAATCTTTCTCAGTTTGCTCATTTAGATTTATCACATAATAAATTCCATGGTCAAATCCCTCATTTCTTTGCCAATCTTACCCAACTATCAACTCTATATCTCGATTCCAATAATTTTCATAGTCAAATCCCTGCTTTCTTTGCCAATCTTACCCAACTATCAACTCTATATCTCGGTTCCAATAATTTTAGTGGTGGTATTGGGCATTGGTTTTGTGGCACCCCTAAACGGCCCCCGAACCGTTAAGGTCACCACAGTTCGATTACCATTCTCTTGCTTGACCTGAAGGTCTATCAATCCCGGGGGTTTACATCTTTTAGATTGGTCTCTGCGCAATTTATATGATGGAAAAACATCCATCTACTCCCTTCCCTATATTCAGAAAACGATGCACACCAACTAAACATTTTTAGGTAAAAGCCGAACACTTTTATTTACTTAAACCAGATGGACATCATTCATCGGTATATCAAAATGCCATAGTCTTCTATACTCAGCTATACTTCAAAAGATGACTGACATCTCCTCCAACAGCTGTATACTTAAAGTCCATCGATTAGTATCGGTGTCCAAAAGTTCCTTCCTTTGCTATCCTCCTCCTCGTGGTTATATCCAACCACTTGATCCATCTACTGGTGGCAATGACAGTAAAGGTATCTTATCTAGTCTGAAATGTTAGTCCCTAAACGGGGTGAGTACAACCACTCAGCAGTAAAGATCCACCAAACTACATAATGCAATAAGCAAGACAATCAAAATATCACGAGTAGAGCACATATCATTCATGCTATCAAGCATACATCACCATGCAATCATGCATATCTCACCATGTCATCGTGCATATATCTCCATGATTCGTATTATCTATGCTATCAAGTATACAACACCATGCAGTCATGCATATATTAACATGCAGTCATGCATATCTCACCATGCCATCGTGCATATATCACCATGATTCGTATCATCCATGCTATCAAGCATACATTACCATGAGATCCATTCATGCCTTCATGATCGCATTTTCAATATGAAATAACATCAATTTACTTTCATAAGCAGATCATGCATCATGCCATATGCATACACCCATGCACGTGATTCAATTTCAATTCTTATCTTTCACAAGAATCTCATTATTTTTTATCCAGGGACCAATATTTGCATCCCACAAGTTATCGCTCGCACCCAACCTGGCATCATGAGGAACCTCCGAGCATGCATCATAATACAACCCCTCACCCTCTGGGCATGTATCATAATACAACTAGGCATCCAAAGGGCATCGACCCATTCGAACCTCTAGGCATCTCGCATCCCAACTAGCATCACGAGGAATCCCCCCCGGCACACACCTCCGGGCATCTTGAAACTCCCGAGGACATCGGCACACACACTCTGGGCATCACAACACTCCTGAGGTATCGTCAGCTCCCACCTCCAACAGTACTGTTATTATCACAATATATAATCTCATATACGTCTCATTTTCATCATGGCATTTGATGCAACAGGATCAAAGATCTAAACCATCTTTTGATGTCACATGATATGCCAAACATCACCATATATGCAGCATATACAACCACTCAAGACATCACATTTCGTAGGGCAGTCCATTTATTCTTGAAAATACAGCAAATTTCAGATAAAGCAGAATGCTCTTCTTTAATAAAAATTCTGGAAAAATAGTAAACGATCTCAATAAATTCTGAAAATTTAACATGATATAAACAAGATTCAGAGGAAGATATTTCATGAATAACACTTTGTCAAGAAAGTTTCATATCAATCACATAAATTAATACATCACATCAAAAGAAATTCCAATACCACTTTTGCACAGTTTCGGAAATAATTTCGATTAAATCCTTAAATGAACTCCAAAAATTCTGAAATTTCAATATGTTATAATTGAGATATAGAGGTAAAAGTCTCATGAAGAAATCAAAATTTTATTCCCTCTGGATTAAAAGATATAATTTTTATAACTCTTCCTATCTCTCGGTTCACTGGCCAGATTTATCCCTTTCAAAGAAAATTGTTTTTCCTGATCATTACTTGTCTGTTTATCCTCAAATTTTAGTATGGTTCTCCTCAAGATGTCGTCTACAACTTTTATCAAGAACACAAGATCAAATTCGGACTGGATAATTTCACAAAATTCACGGAATCATAACAGATCAACATAACAGTTTCCAAATCTAGCTTCATCAAAGAAAAATGATTTCATCGACCTATACTTGTCCGTTTCCTTTCAAATTTTTATATTTTATTCTCCAAGAGGTCCTTTACAACTTTTATCAAGAAGTCGAAGTTATATTCCAACTAGAAAATCGAATGCAACTCACAAAATCACCAAAGGTCGACATAACAGTTTCCAGGTCTAGTTTCTTCAAAGGAAAATCATTTCACCAACCGATACTTGTCTGTTTCATCTCAATTTTTAGTATGTTAATCTTCAAAAAGTCCTCTACAACTTTCATCAAGAATTCATAGTCATATTCCAACTAGAACATTGCATGCAACTCACGAAATAATCAAAGGTCGGACTATTTTTCCAGAAATAGAATACTAGGCTAGAACACAACTCCTATAACTTTGAAATTTCACACTTCATCCACATCCGAGATTCACCATTCATCACACACAAAACACAGCAAGCAAGGGATAGATCAATGGACTCTACTTGCCTCTAATCGAAGCAAAACATAGCAAACACAACAGCGAGGCTAGGCAGGCTCAACGGCGGCAGCTAGGCGGATTCACAGTGGTGAGTCTTCTTCCTCCTCTCTCGGCTTCACTCTCTCGCTTGCATGAACACTCTCTCTCTCTCTCTCTCTCAGTTTCAATCCCTCTAGCAATCCGCCCCTCTCTCCTTCTCTCTCTTAGTCTCTTGATTAGCTTGCCATCATTGGTTTTTGCATGTAGAAACACTTGGCTCCATGGGAAGGACACATGGCAAGCTCCTCTTGCCACTTGTGGATTTTCATGTAAAGAAGATGGGCCTCATTTGGCTGGGCTTGGGCCAGCCTTGGTCGACTACTTCATGGGTTCCTTGGGCCGGGCCTCTTGGCCAACTTTGGGTCCAACACATTTGGGTCTAAAGTCCAACTTTTAAATGGCCCAAAATAATACTAAATAAGCCCATAATTGCTCTTAACAATTTACTTTAATCCCCACTTAATTTCATAATCTCAAATACTCACATGGCCATAAAATTTTGTAATATAAATCAATAAGAATCTAACTTATAAAGTACATAGCTAAGAATAAAAATTTTCATATCAATTTATCCTTTAATACAAATCCTTAATCACTCATGGACATAGGATATATTTCCAATCAAATAATTGTCCATTAAAATGCTCGACCTTAATCTATTACAATTTTTCGGTCTAATGGCTATAATGTAATCCGATGGCGCTTCCATCACCTATTCATGGTTCATGGTATATCCAGGGGTTGTCATGAAATTTTGGGATGTCACAGGTTTGTCAACTTGACAAAATTCACCGACTTGAGCCTTGAAGGTAATATTTCATCTAATAACAATGTTCTTTAATGAGAAAAGCAATGGAATGTCAAGATTCAGTCAATAGCCAACTAACCATCTTTATTTCTTTACATTTGGCAGACTGTTAGTTAAGTGGTCCTATTACATCTTCATTTGAGAACCTGATGTGGTTGGTTTTGCTTAAACTTTCCTACAACAAGTTGCAAGGTAAAATTCCGAACTCATTATGGGAACTCAAGGATCTTGAATCACTTGATCTTGGTGGGAATAATTTGAGTGGCACCGTGGTTTTACACAATCTCAAGAACTTGCGAAAGTTAGGTTTGTCCTTCAACAATATATCGTTTGTCAACAAGACCGAGATCAATGCCACTCTTCCAAAACTTTCCACTTTATATTTAGATTCATGCAACTTGCATGAGTTCCCCACATTTTTAGGCTACCTAAGCAGGTTAGAGTGGATAGATCTTTCAGACAATAAAATTGGAGGGATTGTTCCTATGTGGATGTGGAATGGAAGCAAAGAATCCTTGCTCTATATGGATCTTTCCCACAATTTTCTAACTGGCTTTGAAAATAATTAGATCAATCTACCACTACCCAAGTTGGCCTATCTTGACATTAGTTCTAATTGGCTCAAAACAAAACTCCCTACTTCTCCTCCATTAGTGAATTACTACAATATCTCCTGCAACTTCCTCTTTGGAGAAATCCAATCTATTTGTAGGGGCAGATCCCTCGTCACTCTAGAATTGTCCAACAATAGTTTGAGTGGCACAATTTCTTCATGTGTGGGAAATATCGATTCTCTGTCAATTTTGAATCTTGGGAAAAATAAATTTGAGGGCATGATTCCCCAGGCTTACCTAAAACATTGTAAGTTGAACATTATAGACCTCACAGAGAATCAATTGCAAGGGCCTATCCCAAGATCTTTGGCAAATTGTATAATGCTAGAGTATTTGAACCTTGCTCACAATCAAATTCTCAATGGGTTTCCTTCATGGCTATCAAAGTTGACCGAGCTAAAAGTTGTTATCTTGAAATCCAATAAGTTCCATGGTCCAATGGAAGCATATCAAAGCAAGTTTAACTTTAGCAATATGCATATCATGGACCTTTCGTATAATAGTTTTAGTGGTGAAATTCCTTCCAAGTTGTTGCAGAGTTTCCATGCCATGAAAGGGATTGTTAGTCAATATCATTTGGAATATATGTATACAAGTGAAGAGATTACTTCATCCTCATTTGGAACGGGATTAAGTTTCGAGTGTGGAATGCAATTGATGAATAAAGGCATAGAAAGGGAATACTTGAAGGTTCCCTTTGCACTTATGCAAATTGACCTCTCCAGTAACAAATTCGAAGGACCCATACCTAATCTCATTGGAGATTTGAAATCACTTCTTTTGCTTAACCTGTCAAACAATGTTTTGACCGGTTCGATCCCACCATCCTTTGCAAATCTGGCAAAGTTGGAATCTTTGGATCTTTCTCAAAACAATCTCTCAGGAGAGATCCCTCAACAGCTAGCCAACTTACATTTCTTTCATCTTTCAGTGTCTCTGATAATCAACTGTTAGGACCAATACCACGAGGGAGTCAGCTCAACACATTTGGGATCGATTCATTTTCCATGAATGAGGGGTTATGTGGAAGTCATTTGTCAAAAAAATGCACAACGTTTGGGGATAACTTAACATTACCACCATTACCACCGTCTCCCCAAGAAGAAATTGGTGAAGAGTCTCCGTTCAACTTGGATTGGATTGTGCTAATTGGCGTTGGAGTCGGGTTTTTGATTGGCATTGTGCTAGGAAACTTGATCATTGATGAGAAGAGTAGGTGGTTTACACACTGCTCCAAGAAAATGGCAAAAGGATGGAAAAGATCGAGAAGACATTGTACAATAAAAAAGTACATGCAATCAAATACTTGTCCGGCACTATCAGTAATGTAACCCTTTTGTGTGTTTAGTTTGTACTGTAAATAGGAAAATATAGAGTATATAATATTCCTCTTATTGTACTATCGTCCATTTGAATTAAATATTATCTTCTTTTCTATTTGAGAAATGAATAGTTCATCCTTTCCCATACTCTTTTACCTTCGTATGTTTGAAAGAAGTTAATGGTGACACTTGAATTTTTGCCGGCAAAATTAAGCATATATATATAATTGCAAAAAAAAATTAATAATAATAATAATAGCAAAAAAGAAGAAATTTTGGCGCTAATGGAATCGGTTTTGGGGTTACAAAACAGAGGAGAATGGGAAATCTCTCACGGGGAAGCATTATACGAAGGCTGTTTTTCCTCTGGATTTCCCCTCGAGCTTCACCAATCCACCCTCCACCACCTCCAATTGCCGTCGGCCATCCCAGCTGCTCAAGCTCACTCACACCAGAAACAGAGCACGCACCGGAGAACAGAGATGGCCAAAAACCACCGAGACTGAATTGCTACCAACTCCTCTCCTCAATTTCTCTCGCTTATAGGTTTCCTTAATTGATTTCAAGCTGCTGGTCCATGCCATTTGCCATTCCCAAATCGTCTGGTTCTGTTCTATCACCATTCATGGCCAAAGGCTGCACCTCCAAGGTATGTATACATCATTGCTCTGTTTTAGTAAGCCGAGTCCGAACGTTGAAATTTAAGCTCGAGTGAAAATCAAGTACCAATTAGGGATAAAATAGGCATAATTTTATGTCACTCAAATCGTCTGGATCGGAATTAGTATTTCGATGATGCTTCTGTACTCTGTGTTTGAACCGATCATTAGTTGTTCGTGAAAACTACTGAGTAAGATCGCATATATATTTTAGAGGCTGTCTTTCTGAAATTGAATGCATATTCATTTATCTCATACTTAGATCGTGATATGTACATAATAATTCGCTAGTCTTGCTTCTGGTTCCTTTAATTTTGAGTCATGGCCGAGAATTTGAGGTGACTGTGTTGCTTCGTTTTCTGTCTCCGTGTTCCATATGCCCCCTGAGTATGGTGGTTGGGTGTATGTGTGGTGGCCAGTGGAGGTTTGTATGGATTCATGTGGTGACTGGAGTCGATCATTGGTGGAGCAAGACTCTGTATGAAGCTTGTAAATGCCGTTCTCGGGCAAAATGCTCATGTGCTTTTGTTGCTTAAGGTGAAGGATGGACATCATTGGTGACTGTTGAGCTTATAGGTTGAACAGCTTGGTCGTGAATAGTAAGGGAAGAAGACCAGACCAAAGCTTGTGTGTTCAGGAAATAATGGAGGGAGAGACTTAACCAAGAAAAAAACGAAAGAGTCAAAGAAAAGAAAGAGGGAGATGGGGAAATCTGCAGAAATGCATGTTCCGGAAACGAAGGAATAATAATAATAATTTGCTGGTTTCAATCAGGCAGCTAAGTGTTAGGAATAAATTTAGTCGAATTTCATTTGATTTGTATTCACCTAGGTAAGGGATTCCTCCTTGAATTCTGAAATAAATCAATCTTTTTTAGATCGTGCTTTGTTTAGATAAAAATAGAAATGGATAAAAATAATAAAAATAACCAATTAAAAAAATTAATTGTCGTTTTTATTGCGGTTACTTTTAGGTGTTAGCTAGGTTATCTTCATTATTGCAAGGCATGTGGCACTTCCGAACTGAAGCTACAAACAAGTTGGGGGAAATATATGGAGTTATATGTTGCTCCGGGTCAAATTAGTCTTCTTTCCATCGTGAAGGATCCGACCACCGGTAAAGCATTTTAGACATTTTTATCTTAGAAGCAAAGATGTTATATAAATCTTCTTTCCATAAAGGGTAATGTCCGCCTCCACAATCTTTTAGGAGAACTTCTTTAGACTTATATGCCCCTCTTTTTATTTAGCAATACTATGTTCATTTTTCAATTTTGTTCTGTGATTGAGGAAAGCGAATGCTATGCTGTTTTGCTCTACAAGCGCATCCCTTCATACCGTCAACTGCCACTTCTCGGTAGAGGCTGCACCGGTGGGGAGCCCGTCGGCTGCCTCCGCCTCCACCTCGGGGACGGCGTCAAAGAGAAAAGGCGGAGACTCGCTCGGGAAGAGGCTGCTGAGCCTGGTGTACGTGAAGCACAGTGCGGGTGGTGACGATTCGCAAGTGGAGAGAGGAAGGAGGCGCGGTGCGCAAGTACAGGCGCCATGAGCAAGCCCTCAAGGTTCTCCTCTCTCTGTGTTGAACTTATTTGCACACGAGCAATTCTCGTACTTTTGCGTGATTCGCCGTATACAAGCTCAAATGCTTTTATATAAGTGAGGAGTTTATTGTTCGGAGAAATGGACACTATTGAAAAGGCAAAGCTATGAAAGGAGAGCTCTATTAGTTCGAAATTATAGGTAGATAAAAGCTAAGCAGGTGACTGATATTGAGTAATTTTCTCAACGTGGTGGTTAAATTAATCTAGCATATCCCAATATCTCTAGTTTGCAAACTCATCTTACTCGGGTTTCTAACTAGCCCATAATATGTTAATGACGACTTCTAATTAAATCTTGAATGCATAATTAATTGAGGAGACCAAGCAAGGTAATTGTGCAATCAGAATGATGCCCACGACCTACTGAACAATAGATTTACTTAGGTTTACTAATGATGTAAACAACATATAAAATAGACAGCGCAATTGAACTTTTCTTAAGCAAAGTTTTAATATTAAATTAGTGAGTTAACTTTGTTCTTTTTTTTTTCTTTCACTTGACAGAGATGGACATTAGTCATCTTGATCAAAGGAAAAGACATAGGGATATTAGGCATTCCACGTACTCACTGGCGTGGACTTGATTCTAATTGTGGTGATGAACCATTCCTAAATATTTCGTCAGTCGAGAAAGACCTTCAAACAAACATTGAACGCATATACATCTCTTTGACAATCAACAAAGACTCGAGGAAGCAATCCTCAATGCACATATACCCCAAAACACCTGCTTCAAACAGACTATTACTTTTAAAAACGCAGATAAATTCATCACCTGGAGGAGTTGATCAAGTTCGTACACAAAATTCTAGTCTCACGAAACGCCTAATAGATATAGCCATCAATACATGAGAGGTTTGGAGCCGCAGCATTCATGGTGACTTAATCAGTACCTTCGACAGAATTCGAATCGAGTAATGATATGCCTGCTTAAGGGGACGACACAAATCTATGAGTTCAATAACAAGATCTGGCAACGAGTGAAACTTGTGAATGAAATGGAGACGTAAACTTGAGTTGATTGATCAGAGGCAACAACATAGTTTTAGATTCATGAGCTATAGCTGTGATTATTTCCTGATAAAGAAACTCACTGGACAATAATAAGTGACTTACGGGAACCATCACATGTGAGTCGAAGATATCTGCGTATTAATGTGTGTATGTTGATGTACTCACGGATAACATGTGCATCCTCTTCATAATGAAGATGAGAGGTGCTCATTTTGTTATTGAGTTATTTTAGCACCAAAAACATTAGCGTCAAATTTCTAATATTTTATGAATGCCAGAACACTAACGGCGATTGAGAAAAGAGCCAACAGACTCCTTGTCTAGAAAGTGCAGATTCTGTCCATGTCAAGGGCCTCATGACTTGGACCAGTGCCTTCTAGAACTGCTCACTGAAGTTCTCTAGTGATCCAGTGTTGTCAATTACTATGTCTGCCTTAGACCTTTTCAAATCCAACGGCATCTGAGAATTTATCATGTTCCCAGCATCTTCCTTGTTTGTTCCGTCTCCTTGCCACAAGCCATCAAAGCCGAGTTCCTGGATCAACAACAATGGGCTTTGTCCACTTATCCATCTTTGCCTCAAAGCTTTCGTTTCAGGTATGTTTATTGACAATCGGCGGACCATTATAACATAGACTCATAGACTTCAATGCGGGTAATAGCAGAAATAGGATGTTTCAGTGCTAACTTGCGCTGCTTCAATTACAGCTTCAAAACTAATATATGGGCAGCATCTAGAATCTAATTACGCATTGCTTTTTAAATTTCCACGGAAGATATCTTCAATTTGTTCAGTATATTTACAAATTACTTCAAAGACCCAAAATCCAAGCAATGTCAGGAAACCTTTTGGCTCTTGTCATGACCTAAATTTCTAATGTGGTCGGAAAAAGAACGAGTTTAGGGGTATTGCCCAAAAGGCGAGCCAAATAGTCCATTCATTTAGGCGCGGGTTCTCTCAAGTCCATACCTCGCATGACGTTAGGACATTTCATTTTGAAAATTCTTAACACAACCTAAGTATTTCTAGGTGAGTTGGAGAGTCACCACTAGCCTATTGGGCTCAACTAGAAACCAATCGAGACATGAGAGCGTCGCCTTGATTCCGACACAACTAATGATCTTGAGGTCGAGAACTTGATCATGTTAACATTTCTATTAGCATCCTTTTGATACCACTAACTTGAAAGTGTGTTATCTAAGTGGTCATTCATTATTTGTTACCATTCATGATCATAAAGGTCTTGAAGCCACTAGGTGATCATGCAAATGTTTTTGTAAGGGAGTTCATTATCTTAAAATGCTAATGCTATCCTAGTCTAGGAAAGCAATTAACAATCAATGTTTTGAAGTCCATTGCGGGAATTTAAACACCCAATATATTGAAGTACATTTATCTTAGTGCATAAATGTAAACCCGATACAAGTTAGGCAAAAAAATAGAAATAACCATGCTAGACATGGTCCCCTATGAGTTGAATTCAAATTGAGTTCAATTGCCTGTCCAAAAGATTAACCTTTTAAGCCTAAGCTAAATCAAAAGTATTTACTAAAAACCCCTCGGTTAAAGGTTATGCAAACTATATAAAACTAAAGCTACATCTAGCTTTGAAATAAAACAAACTAATTAAGGCCTCTTTCTAAACTATTTTCTGATTTTTTTTTCTTAATCATTTTCGTTTATTTTTATTTTTAATATTTTGATATTATTTTATTATTTATAATTCAGAAAATCGGGACCCAGGCCAAGCTCTTGAACACGGCCTCAGCGCATCGGGCTCCTGCATTGAGCCCCGTCCACGTAAGGCCCAGTCCCCTAAGGCCTTAATGTAAAACTTAAACCCAACTTTGATTTCCTCCCATCTTACCCAAGGCCTAGTCCATTTTTCCATTTTGGCCAGCCCAGTCCGAGGCCGGGCCTCCAACCCTATTTAGGGTAGCCCAGGCCCAAAACCAAACAAACAAACGAGATAAATCCAAGTCACACATCAGACGCCCAGCACCCACGGCGACCGGACGCCAACATCGGCCGCGTTATGTATATTCATCTCTGACCACCGCCGTTCATCGCTTACCACATAGCAATCTAACACCACCGGTCCATCACTAGTTACCAGAAAAACAAATTCGCTCCCGATGACTACCATGCCGCCAGCCGGCCATTCGTCACCTTCAATGGAAAAGACACAGCATATCTCGAACAAGATGCACAGATGCAGTGACTTCATCGTTCATGAAAATCAAGCTTAACAACTAATGACCGGACAAATTGAACAGAAGTAGAAGTCATTTCTTAAACACTTCTCAGAAACATTTCACCGGCCAAGTCTTATGCGATCGACAAAAGTGATATGGCATTCCGATGAACTGACATTTTGGTGTTGAGTTCAACCTACATAGATCAGAGGACATCTCAAGTTGATGAAAACACTTCAAATAGATCTAAGATATGCTTTCGCAAAAACAAACAAAGCCTTGGTCTCATTTTAGAACAGCACTACCTGAGGTATTATATCAAACATGTGGTGAGCACGGATGAAGGAGGGCGAAGCATTTTGATCTTTTTAGAATTCAAACTTAGATCTAGACCCAAAGAAATCAACAAGAAACACTCGAAGTCAGCCATATCAACTCATTCAAACCCAGCACGCATAATACTAAAAAAACGAGTCTCAGCTAAAAGAGGCGGAGCAACAAGTCTTTACTCCACGCCTTTTATTTTCTCACACTTTACTTTAACCGTCTTTACTTTAATACTATTCTGCTTTAAAGTGCGGATTTCATTATCTTGATTTGATGCGTTGATTACTCCATGCCTTTTAATTCATCTTCATTGTGCAACCATCTATGTGTGTTCACCTAGTAGTAATAACAAGTTAGAATAATTTCCATTGGAAAAGAGATTTGCTTCCAACCATGAAAAAAAAATCAATAACATTTTATAACGAGTCAATAACATTTTATGAATCAAATGAATATATATCTCAGGGTAAAAAGATTATTCAAATCTTAGAATAACTCTTAATTGACCTATTACATGCTTTCTCTATCTTAAAGGTGAATGGGTTCGATTTGTTCATCGTTCCCAACCATCATTTTACAAGAATAGACTTTGGTTAAGATACACAATGTAAGGAAAATGACAAGATGTCGGTCAGAAATTAAATTGGATCAGAAAAGCTGGCTGTTTTGCATAAACCAGAGGAATAAATTAAGAGGAAAAAACACAATAGTAAAAAAAATTGGATAATGACTTACGAAATTTTATGACAAAAAAAAATCCCAAGAATCAAGAAAAACACATATAAAATCATAGAGACAGGCCTTTGATGGAGGACAGTTCTTTCACTGGGTATTGAACAAAATAAAATGGAACAAATCAAGTTGTTTTGTCTAAAATGTAAATGCTCCCAGAGAATACAAAAGTTTTTTTTAATATTATTTGGAATAAAGGAACAATTAACAAAGTGCAAAGCAGATGTTGCTCCTTTCCAAGCGGGGCCAAAGCATCTATGCAACCACTTGCTTCTCTGCATATGTACTCCAATTTTCTACTCTTGCAGCTTCACGAGCAAGTTCCTGCATTCAGCCAAAAGAGGTTTCATCAGTTTGAACCGGTGGTTGATTTTTTATTCTTTTTTCTTTACCTTTTTGTGATTTGAGGAATAGGAATATCCTAGTTCATCAACTTGAAAAATGGGCAGAAGTCTTTTCATGGGTCTTTTAATTTTGGCCTTTTCGTGGAAAAAATATGAGACGTCACTTTTGAGGACCAACTATGCGATTGTAATTGCACATGAACCATCAATTAAGGCGTGCATGAGAAGATGACTAAATTTGTACCTTGTGGATGTGTGACCATTTCTTTCCCTTTTGGAAAAAAGAAAATGATTATTTGCATATAACTCCTTACATTAAATTTTTTATTTTAAAAAAGAAAAAGCAGGGAGGATTAGGCAATATGTTGAAATTGTACAGCATCTGCAGCAAGACATACATATATAGTATGTTACTCTTAATTGTCAATTGGCCAGTACCTGAATTTTCATGTTGATTGTAGATTCATTTCTAAGAAGCTATGGAAATAATGAACCATCAAGGAGTCAAACGTGCTTGTTATTTACAATCAAGATATCTAACTTTTTCACTTGTTTATCTCGAGTCGAATTTTGTATGCAAATTAAATTTGCCCCTTTGATCTAATTGGAGGTAGGTTATTTGAGACTACCACCGAAGAATTAATAAAGAATTAATTGGAGTGGTTAATAAGAAGCCCCACAATTAATTGGAGTGGTTAATAAAGAAATCTAACTTTTTCACTTGTTTATATCAGGTGATGTGATATTTTGAGTCAAATTTCGTATGCAAATTAAATTTTCCCCTTTGATCTAATTGGAGGTAGGTTATTTGAGACTACAACTGAAGAATTAATAAAGAATTAATTGGAGTGGTTAATACGGAGCCCCATAATTAATTGGAGTTGTTAATAAAGAAATCTAACATGTTTACTTGTTTATATCAGGTGATGTGATATTTCGAGTTAAATTTCGTATGCAAATTAAATTTGCCCCTTTGATTTAATTGGAGGTAGGTTATTTGAGACTACAACTAAAGAATTAATTGGGCTGGTTAATAAGAAGCCCCAGAATTAATTGCAATGGTTAATAAAGATATCTAACTTTTTCACTAGTTTATATCAGGTGATATCTCGAGTCAAATTGCATATGCAAATTAAATTTGCCCCTTTGATCTAATTGGAGGTAGGTTATTTGAGACTACCACCGAAGAATTAATAAAGAATTAATTGGAGTGGTTAATAAAGAAATCTAACTTTTTCACTTGTTTATATCAGGTGATGTGTTTGACCAATATATATATACATATATACACATATATATGTGTATATATGTGTATATATGTATATATATGTATATATGTATATATGTATATATGTATATATACACATATATATACACATATATATGTGTATATATGTATATATATATATATCAGTGATGTGATATTTCGAGTTAAATTTCGTATGCAAATTAAATTTGCCCCTTTGATCTAATTGGAGGTAGGTTATTTGGGACTGCAACTAAAGAATTAATTGGGCTGGTTAATAAGAAGCCCCAGAATTAATTGGAATGGTTAATAAAGATATCTAACTTTCTCACTAGTTTATATCAGGTGATATCTTGAGTTAAATTTCGTATGCAAATTAAATTTGCCCCTTTGATCTAATTGGAGGTAGGTTATTTGAGACAACAACTGAAGAATTAATAAAGAATTAATTTGAGTGGCTAATAAGAAGCCCCGTAATTCCTATCCTCAAAAATTGCTCCCCTTAAAAGCTATGGCATCACAATCTCCTTCGGCTCTATTTGATCTATTATGTCTGATGGTCAAAGAACGAATAGCAAAAAAATAAATAATAAATAAATAAACCCAAGAATCAAGAAAAACACATATAAAAATCATAGAGACAAGCTTTTGATGGAGGACTTTGTTCTTTCACTTTGGATATTGAACAAAATAAAATGGAACAAATCAAGTTGTATTGTCTAAAATATAAATGCTCCCAGCAGAATTCAAATTGTTTTTTTAATAATATACTGGAACGGAGAAACAATTAACAAAATGCGAAGCAGATGTTGCTCCTTTCCAAGCAGGGCCAAAGCATCTATGCAACCACTTGCTTCTCTACATATGTACTCCAATTTCTACTCCTGCGGCTCCACGAGCAAGTTCCTACATTTAGCCAAAAGAGGTTCCATCAGTTTGAACTGGTGGTTGATTTTTTCTTCTTTTTTCTTTACCTTTTTTGTGATTTGAGGACTAGGAATATTCCAGTTCATCAACTTGAAAAATGGGCAGAAGTCTTTTCACGGGTCTTTTAATTTTGGCCTTTTCGTGGAAAAAATGAGATGTCACTTTTGAGGACCAACTATGCGATTGTACTGCACATGTAACTATCAATTAATGCGTGCATGAGAAGATGACTAAATTTGTACCTTGTGGATGTGTGACCATTTATTTCCCTTTTGGGAAAAAGAAAATGATTATTTGCTTATAACTCCTTACATTAAATTTTATTTTAAAAAAGAAAAAGCAGGGAGGATTAGGCAATATGTTGAAGTTGTACAACATCTGTAGCAAGACATACATATATAGTATGGTACTCTTAATTGTCACTTGGCCAGTAGCTGAATTTTCATGTTGATTGTAGATTTTTTTGTAAGAAGCTATGGAAATAATGAAACATCAAGGAGTCAAACATGCTTGTTATTTACGCTCAAGATATCTAACTTTTTCACTTGTTTATCTCGAGTCGAATTTCGTATGCAAATTAAATTTGTTCCTTTGATCTAATTGGAGGTAGGTTATTTGAGAGTACCACTGAAGAATTAATCAAGAATTAATTGGAGTGGTTAATAAGAAGCCCCACTATTAATTGGAGTGGTTAATAAAGAAATCTAACTTTTTCACTTGTTTATATCAGGTGATGTGATATTTTGAGTCAAATTTCGTATGCAAATTAAATTTGCCCCTTTGATCTAATTAGAGGTAGGTTATTTGAGACTACGACTGATGAATTAATAAAGAATTAATTGGAGTGGTTAATAAGGAGCCCCAAAATTAATTGGAGTGGTTAATAAAGAAATCTAACTTTTTCACTTGTTTATATCAGGTGATATCTCGAGTCAAATTTCGTATGCAAATTAAATTTGCCCCTTTGATCTAATTGGAGGTAGGTTATTTGAGACAACAACTGAAGAATTAATAAAGAATTAATAAAGAATTAATTGGAGTGGCTAATAAGAAGCCCCATAATTCTTATCCTCAAAATTGCTCCCCATAAAAGCTATGGCATCACAATCTCCTCGGGCTCTATTTGATCTATTAAGTGCTGATGGTCAAAGAACGAATAGCCTGCCTAGTAATTAGGTAACAAACCCCCCACCTGCTCTATTTGATCCATTATGTGCTGATGCTCTCGATGTTTATGCACCAAACTTGGTTAAGTAAATTACTATTGATCGTATTTTCAACTAAAAAAAAAAAACTCTCCTTCAGCTCTTCTATCACATACAAGCTCTAGTACAAACACAAAAATATTTAATAAATAAATAAATAATAAAAGACAACAATATCATGTCACCGTCATTAGTGTACATGCTTTTATACTTGGTTCATTTTTCATTTCGATGGTCCGTCATGCTTTGCTAATCCAATGTGTCATGATGAGAGCTCGGCCTTGATATGATTTAAGAGGAGTCCTTCGAAACTAAACAAGTGAATATTCCTTCCATTTATCATTAACTAGAATCATGATTGTCGCTGGATGGAAATGGAGATTAATGATCAGGAGAGGGTGTGGAATGTGACAAATTCAACAGTGGCATCATTGGCCTAGACCTCAATTGCACTTGTCTACCACCACTAACGTTTTTAATCAGCTTTAGTGTGTTCACCTTCTATCAAAGAAAAGATCGATGATTATGATCTTTTCTTTTTGTGATTTGAGGGCTACTCCTACTCCTAGGATTGGAGAATGACTCCGTTCGTTGACTTGAAAGATAGGCAAAATTCTTTTCGGTTGTCCCTCAAAGTTGGTCGTTTTTGTGGAAAAAATGTGAGATGCCATTTAAGAGTACTAACTACGTGATATGAACAGTTAATCACGACATGCACGAGAATAGACCTAATTTGTCTCTTGTAGATTCGTGACCATTTTTTTCCCTTTTGAAAAAAAGATGCTTATTTGCTTATAACTTTTAATATTACCAAAAAAGCAAGGAGACTCGAGCAATATGTTAAAAAGTCTATGGCAAGACATACACAAATAATACGATTGATTATTAGTATGGTATTCCACGTTGATTGTGGATTCATTTAAGAGAGAGAGAGAGAGAGAGAGAGAGAGAGAGAGAGAGCATTTGTGCAACCATCTGCTTCTCTGAATATGTGATCAATTTTACATTCCCACAGCTCTATGAGAAGTTCTAGTAATCAGCCAAAAGAGGTTCCATCTGTAAATATGCCTGTGAGTATTTATAATTGCTTGAATAACAAACATAACATCCATTCCGATATGTGAATGTGCAACCTTATTGGCTACTTCTAATCTAAGGACATCACATAGCCACATTTCTGCCACGATGTGTTCACCGTACGTCAAAACTTCTATAATTCCCCAGAGATTTATGCCTATTCATAATTCATTGTAATGGTGCATATTTTATTATTATTTATATAAAAATTGAAAATATTTCAAATCAATGATTGATTTTTTTTTTTTTTAATTAATGACTCCAATTTGTCAACCTAAAAGGGTGGGAAAAGTCTTTTCACGCATCTCTCAATTTTGGTCTTTTCGTGGAAAACATGAAAGATTCCATTTTAAACTCACACCCCTTTGACATAACTATTCTGTGCTCTTTTTCTCTTTGGCCAAGAGAACAATAATGTTCACAATTGGAGGTTGGAAAAGCTCTGTCCAAACGAAGCTTCCCAATCCTCCTAAGTAGAGAAAAACTCGAAAGAGGAGTCTTTGCCCATTTGAACCGAAAGCACGACTAAATCGACTACGTGATTTGCAGGACCCTCTTTGGCCAAACCGTTCGACATGAGTCCAACTCTAATGTGAGGCCGTGTCTTAGGGCCATATTTCTGCCTTCGATGTGTTTATTGTCCATACGAGCTTTTATAGTTCCTACGAGATTTATGCTTGTTCTTAATTCATCTAATCATGTCAAATTTGTCATTAGTTTTAATATAAAACGAGGTGGTGGTATATGTAATCTGAAAACATTTTCAATCTATGATTACAATCTTTTCTTTTATGATTGGAGGATTATGAATATTCTTAAAAACTGTAGACTGATTTCAATTCTCAATCTAAAATATGGGTAAAAAAACCTTGAAAACTAATGTCATTTCCTATTGCTAGGAAAAGAATATTTGTGCAATACCCGGTTAAGTGCATTAACTATTAAGAGTCACGCTTAGATTATAATCAATAACATTTTATAACGAGTCAATAATATTTTATAATTTAAATGAATATATATCTCGGGTAAAAAGATTATTCAAATCTCACTTTTTGAATAACTCTTAATTGACCTATTACATGCTTTCTCTATCTTAAAGGTGAATGGATTCGATTTATTCATCGTGTCCCAACTATCATTTTCCAAGAGCAGAATCTGGTTAAGATACACAGTGAAAGGAAAATGACAAGACCAAGGTTAGAAACTAAATTTGATCAGAAAAGCTGGCTATTTCGCATAAACCAAAGGAATAAATTAAGAGGAAAAGCCACAATAGTAAAAAAATTTGGATAATGATTTACGAAACTTTATCAAAAAAAAATCCCAAGAATCAAGAAAAACATATATAAAAATCAAAGAGACAAACTATTGATGGGGGACTGTTCTTTCACTGGATATTGAACAACATAAAATGGAACAAATCAAGTTATATTGTCTAAAATATATATGCTCCCAGCAGAATACGAAAGTTTTTTTAAGATATTTGGAACAGAGGAACAATTAACAAACTGCAGAGCAGATGTTGTTCCTTTCCAAGTAGGGCCAAAGCATCCGTGCAACAATTTGCTTCTCTACATATGTACTCTATTTTCTACTCCAGCGGCTCTATGAGCAAGTTCTTGCATTCAGCCAAAAGAGATTCCATCAGTTTGAACAGATGGTTGATTTTTTTTTTCTTTTAATGTTTTTGTGAGTCGAGGACTAGGAATATCCTAGTTCGTCAACTTGAAAAATGCGCAGAGTTCTTTTCATGGGTCTTTTAATTTTGGTCTTTTCGTGGAAAAAAAAATAAGACGTCATTTTTTAGGACCAGCTATGCGATCATGATTGTACAAGAACCGTCAATCACGGCAAGAATGAGAAAATGACTAATTTTGCACCTTGTGGATGTGTGACCATTAAAAAAAAAAGATTATTAGCCTGTAACTCCTTACATTAATTTTTTTCTCTAAAAGAAGAAAAAGCAGGGAGGGTTAGGCAATATGTTGAAGTTGCACAACATCTACAGCAAGACATACATATATAGTATGTTATTCTTAATTGTCACTTGGCCAGTACCTCAATTTTCACGTTGACTGTGGATTGGTTTGAAAGAAGCTATGGAAATAGTGAACCATCAAGGAGTCAAACATGCTAGTCATTTATGCTCAACATATCTAACTTTTGCACTTGTTTATGTTAGTGATATTTCGAGTCAAATTTCGTATGCATATTAAATTTGCGCCTTTGATCTAATTGGAGATAGTTTATTTGAGACTACAACTGAAGAATTAATAAAGAATAATTGGAGTGGTTAATAAGAAGCCCTATTATTCCTATCCTAAAAAATTGCTCCCCATAAAAGCTGCAGCATCACAATCTTCTCCGGCTCTTCTATGAGATACGTGCTCTAGTACAAAGACAAAAAAAAAATTAAAATTAAAAAATAAAAGGCAACAATATCATGTCACCGTCATTAGTGTACATGCTTTTATACTTGGTTAATTTTTTTTTCGGTGGTCCGTCATGCTTTGCTAATCCAATGTTTCACGACGAGAGCTCGGCCTTGATATGATTTAAAAGGAGTCTTTTGAAACCGATCAAGTGAGTTCTCCTTGCGTTTACCATTAAGTCGAATCATAATTGTCGGTGGATGGAAATGGAGATTAGTGATCACCAGAGGGTATGGAATATGACAAATTCAACAGTCACATCATCAGCCTAAACCTCAATGGCAGTTGTCTCTGTAGCATCCCTAGTCTTTTTAATCAACTTTAATGTGTTCACCTTCTATCAAAGCTTCAATCATTCCCAAGGGATTTAGTTCATTTGTAATTTTATCATAATCGTGTATAATGTATCATTATTTTAGATAAAACGGTGACGATATCTGAAATTTGAAAAATATTTGCAGTAGATGATTATGATCTTTTCTTTTGGTGATTTGAGGGCTACTCCTACTCCTAGGATTGGAGAATGACCTGCTTGTTGATGTGAAAAATGGGCAAAAGTCTTTTTGGTTGCCTCTCAAGGTTGGTTGTTTACGTGGAAAAAAATGTGAGATGCCATTTAAGAGTACTAGCTACACTTATGACTACATATGAATCATTAATCACGACATGCATGAGAATCATCCTAATTTGTCCCTTGTGGATGCGTGACTATTTTTTTCCCTTTCAAAAAAAAAAATGCTTATTTGCTTACAACTTGTAACATTACTTCAACAACACAAAAAAGTAGGGAGAGTCAAGCAATATGTTAAAATTGCAAAACGTCTATGGCAAGGCATACACAAATAGTATGATTAATTATCAGTAAGGTTTTCCATTTTTTTTTATTTTTTTTATTAAGGTTTTCCATGTTAATTGTGGATTCATTTAGAAAAACAAAAACAAAAAAAGTATTCGTGCAACCATCTGCTTCTCTGAATATGTGATCAATTTTGCATTCACACAGCTCTGTGAGCAATTCCAGCATTTAGCCAAAGGAGGTTCCATCAGTAAATATGCCTATGAGTATTTATAATTGCTTGAATAATAGACATAACATCCATTTCAATATGTGAATGTGTAACATTATTGGCTACTTCTAGTCTACAAACATCACATGGCCACATTTCTGCCATGATGTATTCACCGAACGTTGAAACTACTATAATCCCTGAGAAATTTATGCCTATTCGTAATTCATTGTAATGATGCATATTTTATTATTATTATTATTATTATTTATATATATGAGGTGACAATATATAAAAATTGAAAATATTTTGAATCGGTTATTATTATTTTTTTTTTTTGGGTGATTTGGGAATTAGGAATTCTCCTAATAATTGTGGAACGACTCCAACTCATCAATTAAAAGATGGGGAAAAGTCTTTTCACATGTCTCTCAATTTTGATCTTTTCATGGAAAACAGAAAAGATTCCATTCTAAACTCACACGTCTTTGACGTAAGTATTTTGTGCTCTTTTTCTTTTTGACCAAGAGGACTATAATGTAGGGGTGTGCACTGGGAACCGCCCCAACCCGGAACTACCCAGACCGGACCGGACCAGCCAATTTTGGGCAGTTCCCAAAGAGGGCGGTCCGATTTCTTGTTCCAAGTTGAGAACCAGACCGACCAGATCGACCGGACTGGACCAGTTAATTTCATATATATAATATATTCTAAATTCTTAAGAAACAAATCCTAATTCCTCCTAATTTCTCCCATTTTTCATTTTATTTTTCACCCAAAATAGCAAATTTACCGGTTCCACCAAACCAGTTGGTCGGTCCGGTTCCCAGTTCCAGGACTAGTTAGTCTAGTTCCCGGTCCCAGAATCTGGGAACTGGTCCTCCTGGTCCAGTTCTCAATTCCATCTTGGAACCGGACCAAACCAAGAACCAACTAGTCCTACTATAATGTTCACAGTTGGAGGTTGGAAAAGCTTTGTCCAAAGCTTCCAGTCCTCCTAAGTAGAGAAAAGCTTGAAAGAGGAGTCTTTGCCCATTTGAACCGAAAGCATGACTAAGTCGACTACGTGATTTGCAGGATGCTCTTTGGCCAAACTGTTCGACATGAGTCCAACTCTAGGCGAAATTACGGGAACAACCCTGTGCCAAGATTTTAGTTAGATGTTTGGAGAGTACGAACGAGCAACCAAACCCTAAGCAATTCAAGTCCCATAGGCAACATCGCATAAAGTTAGTTATATAATTTACATCTCCAATTGCACAGTGCAATATAAGCTTCCATGCTGAAATAAATAAATACTAATGATTTTCAAATATGTTATTTCAAGTAAACCGGCACCATGTAGACCAAAATGCTATTATCGTTACACTATAAGAGTGGAGAATGAAATCGAATATTCTCACATCAAAATTACTTTTTGGCGTGATAATGGCTGAAAGATGTTTAAAAAAGAAAAGAGGAATGATGAATACCCATACACTTGAGACAAAGCTTTTTTTCCCTCTTTTTTTTAGACGAATAATTTAATCAAATAAACGAAACAAGTCTACTTACATTGTCTGAAAGATATGTATTCTCAGCAGTCATTATACGAAAGGTCTTTAATAACATCTCGAACGGATAAATAAATAGCAAATTGTAGACGTTGTTCCTTTCCAAGCAGGCTAAGGCATCCGTGTAACCACATGCTTTTCTAAATACGTGCTCAATTTTATATCTCCGCAAACTCTGCAAGCAATTTCTTGCATTCAGCCAAAAGGAGTTTCGTCAGTAAATTATGCCTATGAGTGCAAGTAATCACGTGAATAACAGACATGGCATCCATTTCAATGTGTAAGTGGGTAACATTATAGGCTAATTCTAATGTGAGGCCATGTATTAGGGCCGTATTTCTGCCTTTGATGTGTTTATTGTGAATTGGAGCTTTTATAGTTCCTACGAGATTGATGCTTGTTCTTAATTCATCTAATCATGTAAAATTTGTCATTAGTTTTAATATAAAATGAGGTGGTGATATATGTAATCTGAAAACATTTTCAGTCGATGTTTATGATCTTTTCTTTTGTGATTGGAGGATTAAGAATATTCCTAAGAACTGTAGAGTGACTTTAGTTTGTTAGTATAAAAGATAGATAAAAATCTTGAAAAATTATGTAATTTCCTGTTGATCTAAAAAGAATATTTGCCCAAGACCCGGTTAAGTGCATTAACTATTAAGAGTCACGCTTAGATTATAGTTAAATTGGTTCTCATGCATTTTCCATTATGTCAAAGTTGAAGTGGCGACGTTAGATTCTCAAGTGGCAGAAGACTCGGAAGATTTTCAAGTTTTTCTTTTTGTCCCAATCACCGCGCCACGTGGGGCCATTTTTTGGTCAAACCATTTAACACTAGTTTAACTCCAAACGAAATTATATGACCAAAAAAAAAAAAAAAACCAAATGAAATTACGAGAACAACCCGTGCTGAGATTTACAGTTGGATTTACCGGAAAGTGCCAATAAGAAACCAAGCAAGGGCTGGTACAAGCCCTAAGCAGTCCAACTCTTGCTCAAATTTCACTTAGATTTATCTTTAAGGCTGCTATTTCAAGTCTGCCATTGCCCGTGCTAAAATGCTAGTGTCATTATAAAATGGGAGTGAAGAATGGGAATTGAATTTTCTCACATTAATATTAATTTTTGACGTGATAATGAACAACGAATGTTTAGAAAGGTATAAAAGAATGATGAATACACTTTTTTAACTGAAGATACAGTGTTCCTCCCTCCCTTTTTTTTTTGGGTAAATAACAGAACTACATTAAATAAAATGAGTCAAGTTTCAACGTCTGGAGTATATGTACTCCTAGTGGAGTCTACATACAAAAAAGTCTTTAATAGCATCTGGCACAAAGAAATAAAAAAACAAACTGCAGATGTTCTTCCTTTGCAAGAAAGGCTAAAGAATCCGTGCAACCATCTTCTTCTTTGAAAATGGGTTAAATTTTGTACTTTTACAGCTCTGTGAGCAAGTTCCTGGAGTCAGCCAAAATGCGTTTTATCAATAAATTATGCTTATGGGTGCTTATAATTGCTTGAATAACGGACATGGCATCCATTTCAACGTGTAAACGGGTGACAATATTGGCTAATTCTAATCAGAGGTCGTCTCTTAGCGCCATGTTTCTTTTGCGATGTGTTCACTGTTCGTTAGAGCTTCTATAGTTACTGACCAATTTATAATCTCTCATAATTTTTCATAATCATGGATATTTTGTCGTTATAAACTTGGATATGATATATAAAATCGGAAATTACTTTCAATCAATAATTATGATTTTTTTTAATTTTGTGATTGCAGGACTACATGTACCGTTGGAACCTTCTTTATGACGGGTAAAAGTCTTCGCATGGGTCTCTCAATTTTGGTTTTTATGTGGAAAAACATACGCAATGTCATTTAGGAAGACCAAGTATGCAATTATGACTACACATGAACTGTCAATCACGACAAGCATGAAAGTGCCATCTAATTTGTACCTTGTCTTTTTCCCTTTTGAAAAAAAAAATGCCTACTTTTTTTATAACTCTTAACATTACTTAAAAAAAAAAAAAAAGGCAGGGACACTTAAGCAATATGTTGAAATTGCACAAAATCTACGGCAAGACATACCTACATAATACGTTCCATATTTCATTGTCACTTCGTCAGTACCTCAGTTTTTCCTGTTAATAAGATATGCAATTATAAGAACTTATGGAAACAGTGACCCATCAAGGACTAGATTAATAGAATTTGCTTGTTATTTACATTGAAATGTTTAAATCTATTATTTGTTTGCATCAGGCGATATCTTGTGTCAGATTTTGGATCAAAATTAAATTTGCCACGTTGATCTGATTGGAGGTGGGTTATTGACACTGAAATTGCAAAGTTAATAAAGAATTACTTTCTTAGCCTAGATTTTAGAAGCTGTGCAAAAGAAAAAAAAAAGGATTTGGCAGCCATGAATGACGATGAGCCTATTTACGTGAAGCTCACAAGTCATTTAAAGAAAAACCGTAAGGCCAAAAGGACTGACATTTTTCCTTTAGTGACCCCTTTGGCTCTTTTCACAAAAATTTATGGGTGCCTATGAAGAAACCCCAGAATTCCTATCCACAAAATTGCTGTCCATAAAAGCTATGTCATCACAATCTCCCTTGACTCTTCTATGACATACGTGCTCTAATAACTAACACGAAAATTAACTAATAAAAAAAAAAGACAGTATCATGTCACTGTCCTTATTGTAAATGCTTTATAATTGGATCATTTTTATCTCGGTGTTTTCTAGATGCTTTGCTAATCCAATGTGTTGCATTGAGGTGAGATTGGTCAAGATATGATTTAAGAGGAATCTCATAATCAACTGAGCATACTCTCGTTGTGTTTATCCTAACCTTCAACCATGGTCATTACTAGTCACCAGGTGGAAATGGAGATCAGTGCTCGTGGGAGGATATGGAGTGCGATGAATTCAGCAGTCACTTTGTTGGCCTAAATCTCTATAGCAGTTGTCTCTCTAGCACCACTAATTTTTTAAATCTACTTTGTCGTGTTCACCTTCTATCGAAAATTCTTTTGTCACAACTTCTATAGTTCCCAAGGGATTTATGCTTGTTTACACTTTACGGTAATCACGTAAATTATATGATAATTTTTGTATAACATGAGATAATGATATACAAAATTTGAAAATATTTTCAATGGATGATTGCGATCTTTTGTTTTTAATGATTCAAGGAGTAGGACTAGGAATGGAGAATCACTCCGTTCGTCGCACGTGAAAGATGGGCAAAAGACTTTTTGCTGGCCTCTCAAAGTTATGGTATTTTTGTGGAAGAAATACGTGATTCCATTTAAGAGGACTAACTGTGCAGTTATGGCTGCACATGACCGATTAATCATGGCATGCATGAGAATGAGACCTAATTTATCTCTTGTGGAAATACGTTGAAATTGCAAAACATTTATGGCAAGACAGACACAAATAGTATGGTCGATCTTAATCATCACTTTACTAAAAAGGTTTACATATTGATTGTCGATCTAGTTATAAGAAGTTATGAAAGCATTGACCCATTAGAGAGTCAAGTGAGTAGATCAATTGAAGGCGCCTATTATTTTATACCCAAATTATTTGGATTTTTCAGTTGTTTTTGTTAGGTGATAACTTGTTCCGATTTTGTGTACATAATAAATTTGCTTCTTTCATCTGATTGGAGATAGGTCTTTGACAGTGAAACTGAAGAATTCATATATAAGTACTATTTTTGGCCTTAGAAGTCATGACAAAAAGAAAAACACCTAGATTTTGGAATTTTATTCAGACATTTATCGTCTTCCCCCTCAATTGATTTCTCCACACCAGATTAGATTGAAAAAGACTGGTAGAAATTATGCTTCCAGCTCAAGGCCGACAAGGTGATCGTTAAATTTTGTCGCACTCTACACCCTTCCATGAGCAGCAATCTCCATTTCCACCTAGGGAGGACCATGATTCAAGCCAAGGATAACTGCAAGGAGAATCTGCCCCACTTATTTCGAGACTCATCTTGAATCGTATCAAGGCCGAGCTTCCATCGGAATTACACGTTGAATTAGCAAAGCGTGTACAAAACACAGAGATCAAAATGGCCCAACTAGAAAGCATGTGCACTAATGACAGTGACATGATGTAGTCCTTCATTCGTTTTCTTTTTAAAAATTTTGTGTTTTTTAATAGAGCACTTATGACATAGAAGAGCAGATAGTAATGCCCTAGCTTTCATGGTTAGCAATTTTTGCGGGTTGGAATTATTGCGCTCCGCCAATAGTCTAGCAAAAGCATGGAAAAGATCAGGAAGCCACAGATTTATGGGACACTGATTATTATGTAATGCCGGGTGTCTAGTTTGAATTGAAAGTGGGCACAAATGAATGAATATTTTTCTCTGTGTTTACTTCATGTCAACTCTTGTTTTCCATTGGCTATTATGGAGGCGCTGTCTTCTTCTTCTTCCATATTCTATGTTTCTAGGTGCTTTTTCTCTCCTAGAAAATCATGTCATATCATTATATAAATTAACATATATAGCGGCATGTACACGTACTAGTGCTTGTTGTGACTGTCTGCCAAGTGGCACTCCCTTTGACGTCTTGGCTGTCATAGAAAACCTAATTTAGGAGATGCCCTCGTTTCAAAAATCTAGTTTCCGAAAGCTAGTAGAGACCGAGAAGATAAATTTAATAATATTAATGCAGAAATTGATTGGATCTTGCTATTAAATCAATATCAAATTGCAAAAGAAATAAATGAGCAGTAATGAAGAATGCTAAAAAATTTACATGATTCAATCCAAGTATCGATCGGTAGTTAATAAAAAGAGTCAACGGCAAATAATCTACTAATTTAATAGTTAAACATATCTATAACAAGGAAATAGCTTGTGATCCTTGATCATCAATTTATTTTGTGAATGTGTTTCCAATTTGGATATGGAAGGACGAAATGGTACGTTTGATGGCACCGTAGCCGCTGAAAAATAATAAAAAGGTTTACAAAAATTTTCTCTTTGTATAAGTAAAATTTACAAGTGATGGTGTGAAAATAACTCCCTCTTCATTTAGTAAGATCAAATCCTTGGAATTAGGATTGCAAATATGTCAATTAACACACTATCAAGAAGGTACAAACCTTCCACATCTTCTAAGGCATACAAGTGATCAAATGATTTTTTCTATCAATCCACATCCTATGACTTTGGCCATGTATAGCACCAATCTAATGGATATTTAATTTCTATTGCAACTCTTTCTTCAATCAAAGTCAAGTGTCTTTTCGGATGGGTATGGTGCTTGAATGGCCAATGAAACTTCCACAATCGAATTGCTTCTCACTACTTATAAAAAGCTTCTCTACTGGAAACCAACTCTACCAAAAAGCAGAATAACGAAACAAAAATATGGCACCCTCGTTGTTCTACATGTTCTGTACATGGATTGTCCTTCTCGTGATGATTCATACTCCACTTGCCAAGCCACTATGCCGTCCAAATGAGAGCTCAACCCTAA
Organism: Eucalyptus polyanthemos subsp. polyanthemos; assembly: GCA_017140185.1. Classification (NCBI taxonomy): domain Eukaryota; kingdom Viridiplantae; phylum Streptophyta; class Magnoliopsida; order Myrtales; family Myrtaceae; genus Eucalyptus; species Eucalyptus polyanthemos. The sequence continues at coordinate 17,200,548 of CM029460.1, read as the reverse complement.
TGGAATTTAAGCGAGGTTTCAAAATCAACAGAACAAATGTTCTGTGTGTTTACCCAAAGTTTGTATCATGGTCACTAGATAGACATGGAGATTGCTGCTCATGGGATGGCGTCGAGTGTGATGAGGCCACTGGTCATGTGACAGGCCTAGACCTTAGCCATGGCTGTCTCTTTGGCACTTTATCTTCTAACACTAGCCTCTTTCGCCTACTCCACTTGGAATCGCTTAATCTTGCTTGGAATGACTTCAACTCTTCCTCAATCCCATATGGCTTTGGCAATCTTTCTCAGTTACATTACCTTAATCTCTCTAGCTCACACTTATCAGGAAAAGTCCCTTAAGATATTTCACGGCTCTCTAGATTAGTTTCTCTTGATTTGAGTTCGGGGTGGGATTTTGAGGTGTCTCTTGGTCTTTATTGGCATAATATTCTTACGATGCCCAACATAGACAACTTTATTCAAAACTTAACTATGCTTAAAGAACTTCATCTCTCTTTTATAAACATGTCATCACCATTCCCTCAAGTACTTGCAAACTTCTCATCTTTGAAGTCACTTAAGCTTGGACATTGTTGGCTGCATGGAGAATTTCCGATGAGCATCTTTCAACTACCAAACCTAGACGCCCTCGACACTGGCTACAATTTCTACCTTTCTGGTTTTATTCCCAACTTGCATTGGGGCAATCCCCTTAAATCATTGTCTCTTTCTAGAACGACTTTTTCAGGAGAGGTACCTATTTCGATCGGAAACCTTGTTTTCTTGAATGAATTATCAATTTGGGGTTGTAATTTCTCAGGCTCACTTCCCCCTTCAATGGGCAATCTTTCTCAACTTGCTCATTTAGATTTATCATCTAATAAATTTCATGGTCAAATCCCTGCTTTCTTTGCCAATCTTACCCATCTATCATATATAGATCTTAGTTACAATAATTTTAGCGGTGGTATTGGGCATTGGTTTGTCAACTTGGTGAAAGTCACCGATTTGTACCTTGCAGGTAATAGTTCATCTAATCGCAATGCTCTTTAACAAGAAAAAAATGAAATGTTGAGATTCAATCGATAGCCAAACTCACCGTCCTTGTATTTTTTACATTTGGCAGATTGTCAGTTAAGCAGTCCTATTACATATTCATTCGAGAACTTGACTCAGTTGGTTTCGCTTCAACTTTATTACAACAATTTGCAAGGTAAAATTCCAAGCTCAATATGGGAACTCAAGGATCTTGAATTTCTTGATCTTTCTTGGAATAATTTGAGTGGCACTGTGGATTTACACAAACTCAAGAAATTGAGAATGTTAGATTTGTCCTTCAACAACATATCTTTTGCAAGCAAGGCCGAAATCAATGCCACTCTTCCAAAACTTTCCAGTTTAGGTTTAGGTTCATGCAACTTACATGAGTTCCCCAAGTTTTTAGCCTACCCAAGCAAATTAGAGGACATAGATCTTTCACACAATAATATCGAAGGGAGTGTTCCTATGTGGATGTGGAATGATAGTAGAGAATCCTTGCTCTATATGGATCTTTCCCATAATCTTCTAACTGGCTTTGAAAATAATCAGATCAATCTACCACTACCCAATTTGACCTATCTTGACATTAGTTCTAACCAGCTCAAAACAGAACTCCCTAATCCTCCTCCATTAGTATATTACTATAATATCTCCTACAACTTCCTTATCGGAGAAATTCAATCTATTTGTAGTGGCAGATCCCTCGTTATTCTGGATTTGTCCAACAATAGTTTGAATGGCACAATTCCTTCATGTGTGGGAAAAATAGATTATTTGTCATTTCTAAATCTTAGAAAAAATAAACTTGTGGGGATGAATCCTCGTGCTTACCCTAAAGGTTGTATGTTGGAGATTATAGACCTCTCAGAGAATCGATTACAAGGGCCGATTCCAAGATCTTTGGCGAATTGTACAAAGCTAGAGTATTTGAACCTTGCTCACAATCAAATTCTCGATGGGTTCCCTTTTTGGCTATCAAAGTTGACCGAGTTGAAAGTTGTTATCTTGAAAGCCAATAAGTTCTATGGTCCAATTGAAGCATATCGAAGCCAGTTTAACTTCAGCTATATGCATATCATGGACCTTTCATATAATAGTTTCAATGGCAAACTTCCTTGCAAGTTGTTGCAGAGTTTGCATACAATGGAAGTGATAACTAGGCAAGAACGGTTGGAATATATGACAATTGAGGCACTAGATCCATTTGACAATTATTATATTGAAATTGAGGTTTATGACATGAAATTGATGAATAAAGGTACAGAAAGGGAATACTCGAAGGTTCCATTTGCACTTATGCAAATTGACTTCTCCAATAACAAATTCGAAGGACACATACCTGATCTCATTGGAGATTTGAAGTCACTTATTTTTCTTAACCTTTCAAGCAATGTTCTAACCGGTTCCATCCCGCCATCCTTAGCAAATTTGACATTGCTAGAATCTCTAGATCTTTCTCAAAACAAGCTCTGCGGAGAGGTCCCTCGAAAGCTAGCCCAACTTACATTTCTTTCATCTTTCAATGTCTCTAATAATCAATTGTCAGGACCAATACCACAAGGGAGTCAGTTCAACACATTCTCAATCGATTCATTCGCCATGAATGAGGGGTTATGTGGAAGTCCCTTGCCAAAAAAATGCACAGATGTTGGGGATAACTTATCATTACCACCATCTCCCTACAAAAAATTTGGCGAAGGGTCCCTGTTCAACTCAGAGTGGAAATTTGTGCTAATTGGCGTTGGAGTCGGGTTTTTGATCGGCATTGTGCTAGGAAACTTGATCATTGATGAGAAGAGCATGTGGTTCTTGCACTATTCCAAGAGAATGGCAAAAGGATGGAAAAGAATGGGAAGGCATTGAAAAATAAAGAGTTGTGCATGTAGTCAGATACTTATGCGACACTATCATAAATGTAACCCTTTGTGTGTTTAGTTTGTAATGGAAATATGAAAAGATAGAGCATACAATATTCCTCTTGTCGTACTATCATTTAGTTGAATTTAAAAATCATCTCTTTTTCTATTTTAGAATTACATGGCTTTTCTTTTCTCTCGCTCTTTACCTTCATATGTCTGAAAGAACTTAATGTTAAAACCTGAATTTTTTCCGGCAAAATTAAGCATATAGTTTTGCAAAAAAAAACTAAGAAATAAATACCGGTAAAAAAAAAAAAAGAGGAAAGTCCTTAGGTTCGCCCCTATACAGTCCAATACGCCCAACACTTGCGAGGCCCAATCCGGGCAGCCCAGGTCTGATTGAAGTGAATTGAAGCCCACAGGACTTCATAGACAAGCCCGGCCTCTTTCCTTCTTTGCTTCTTCTTCTTCATCTCCTCCTTTTCTTCTCCTCTCTTTCGTCTCTGAAGCTCAGACGCGCGCGTGATGGAGGAGAGGAGCGAAGCAGTTGGAGCAAAGAGTTCGAATCTTCCTTCGAAGCTTCCTCGCTGGGGCACCCGAGACAACGCCTCTAAGAGCTCGGTTATGTGGTCGATCGCCATTCGTGGCCAGAGGCTGCATCTCCAAGGTATGTACATCATTGCTCTGTTTTAGTAATCTGAGTTCGAACGTTGCATCTCCTCTCATCGATTTTGTCTCACTAACAGGTTTCCTTCATTGATTTCGGGCCACCGGTCGACGCCCGTCTGCCATTCCCGAATCGTCTGGTTCTGTTCTAGTCCGTTTTGAGGCCGAGATATCTGACGAGTTCGAGTCTTCCTTTGAAGCTTCTTCGCCGGCGCCAATCATCCGAGTCAGCTCTAAGAACTTGGTTATCTGTTCTATCACCATTGGTGGCCAAAGGCTGCATCTCCAAGGTATGTACATCATTTCTCTGTTTTAGTAAGCTGAGTGCGAACTTTGTAATTTAAGCTCGAGTGAAAATCGAGTCCCGATTAGGGATAAAATAGGCTTAATTTAATGTCACTGAAATCCTCCAGATCGGAATCGATATTTCGATGATGCTTCTGTGCTCTGTGTTTGAACCGATCATTAATTGTCCGTGAAAACGACCGAGTGAGATCGCAAACATATTCGAGAGGCTGTCTTTCTGAAATTGAATGCTTATACGTTTATCTCATACTCAGATCGTGATATGTGCATATAATTCGCTAGTCTTGCTTCTGGTTCCTTTGATTTTAAGTCATGGCTGCGACTTCAAAGTGACTGTGTTGCTTCGTTTTCTCTCTGCGTTCCGTATGGCCCCTGAGCATTCTGGTTGGGTGTACGTCTGGTAGCCAGTAGACGTTTGTATGGATTCAAGTGGTGACTGGAGTTGATCATTGGTGGAGCAAGACATGTGAAGCCCCCTGTATGAAGCTTGTAAATGTCGTTCTCAGGCAAAATGCTCACGTGCTTTTGTTGCTTAAGGTTAATGGTGAGTGTTGAGCTTATAGGTTGAACAGCTTGGTCGTGAATAGTAAGGGAAGAAGACCAGATCGAAGCTTGTGTGTTTAGGAAATAATGGAGGGAGAGCCTTGACCAAGAAAAAACGAAAGAGTAAAAGAAAGGAAAGAGGAAGATAGGGAAATCTACAGGAATGCATGTTCTGGAAACGAAGGAATAATAATAATAATGATAAATTGCTGGTTTCAATCGGGCAGCTAACGTTAGGAATAAATTTAGTTGAATTTCATTTGATTTGTATTCACCTAGTTAAGGGAGTCCTCCTTGAATTCTGAAATGAATTGATTTTTTTAGATTGTGTTTTGTTTAGATAAAAATAGAAATGTATAAAAATGATAAAAATAACCAATTAAAAAAAAATTCTTTGTCGTTTTAATTGAGATTACTTTTAGGGGTTAGCTACGTCATCTTCATTATTGCAAAGCATGTGGCACTTCCAAACAGAAGCTGCAAACAAGTTGGGAGAAATATGTGGAGTTATATTTTGCTCCGGGTCAAACTCGTCTTCTTTTCATTGTGTAGGATCTGACCACCGGTGAAGCATTTCAGACATTTTTATCTTAGAAGCAAAGACGTTATATAAAATCTTCTTTCCATAAAGGTCATGTCAGCGACCACAATCTTTTTAGAGAAAACTTTCTTTGGACTTATATGCCCCTCTTTTTATTTAGCAATACTACGTTCATTTTTCAATTTTGTTCTGTAATTGAGGGCACCGAACGCTATGCCGCTTCGCTCTACACGTGCATCCCTTCATACCGTCAACTGCCACTTCTCGGCAGAGGCTGCGGAGGCGGAGGATGGCGTCGAAGAGAAAAGGCGGAGACACGCTCGGGAAGAGGCTGCTGAGCCTGGTGTACGCAAAGCGCAGTGCGGGTGGTGACGATTCGCAAGTGGAAAGAGGGAGGAGGCGCGGCGTGCAAGTACCAGCTCAACAGCGTCGATAGAGAGCTTCGCAAGCCCAAGCGCTACAAGCATGCCCTCGAGGTTCTCCTCTCTCTATGTTATATACACACGAGCAATTCTCGTACTTTTGCGTGGTTCGCCGTATAGAAGCTCAAATGCTTTTATATAAGTGAAGAGTTGATTCTTCGGAGAAATTGATACCCTTGAAAAGACAAAGTTATGAAAGGAGAGCTCTATTAGTTCGAAATTATAGGTAGATAGGAGCTAAGCAATCAACTGATATTGAGTACGTTTCTCGATGTGGTGGTTCAATTAATCTAGTGTATCCCATATTCATATATCTGGTTTCCAAGCCCATCTCACTCGAGTTTCTAATTGGCCCATAATAATGTTAATGAGGACTTCTAATTAAATCTTGAATGCATAATTAATTGAGAAGATCAAACAAGGTAATTGTGCAATCAGAATGATGCACATGACCTATTGAGAAATAGATTTTCTTGGGTTTACTAATGATGTAAACAACATATACAATGGACGGCGCAATTGAACTTATCTAAAGCAAACTTTTAATATTAAATTAGTGGGTTAACTTTGTTTTTCTTTTTTTCACTTAACAAAGGTGGACATTAGTCATCTTGATCAAAGGAAAAAACGGAGGGATATTAGGCATTTTACATACTCACTGGCGTGGACTTGATTCTAATTGTGGTGATGAACCATTCATAAATATTTCCTCAGTCAAGAAAGACCTTCAAACAAACATTGAACGCATAGTCATCTCTTTGACAATCAACAAAGACTCGAGGAAGCAATCCTCAATGCACATATACCCTAAAACACCTGCTTCAAACAGACTTTTTCTACTATTAAAACCGCAGATAAATTCATCGCCCGGAGTTGATCAAGTTCTTACACAAAATTCTAGTTTCACGAAACGCCTAGTAGATATAGCCATCAATCCATCAGAGGTTTGGAGCCGCAACATTCATGGTGACTTAATCAGTACCTTCGATAAAACCCAAATCAAGCAATGATATGCCCACTCAAGGGGTCGACGCAAATCTATTGAGTTCAATAATAGGATCTGGCAATGAGTGGAACTTGTGAACGAAATGGAGATGTAAACTTGAGTAGATTAATGAGAGGCAATAGTGTTTTAGATTCATGAACTATATCTATGATTATTTCTCGACAGAGAAACTCGTTGGATAATAATTAGCAAGTCATGAGAACTATCACATGTGAGTCCCCAATATATCTGTGTATTGATGCGTGTATGCTGATGTACTCACAGATAACATGTGCATCCTGTTCATAATGAAGATGAGAACTGCCCATTTTATTATGAGTTATTTGCTTTAGCACCGAAAACATTTGCAACTAACTTCCGATGTTAAACAGCGATTGACGAATTGGACATTCTATTGTAGCTTGAATAAACAATCACCTTTACAAGGATGCAAATTCTGTCCATGTCAAGAGCCTCATGACTTGGAACTGTGCCTTCTGGAATTGCTCACTCAAGTCCTCTAGTGATCCAGTGTTGCCAATTACTATGTCTGCCTTAAACCTTTTCAAATCCAACGGCATCTGAGCATTTATCTTGTTCCCAGCATCTTCCTTGTATGTTCTGTCTCTTGCCACAAGCCGTCGAAGCTGAGTTTCTAGACCGACCCAGACAACAACGATGGGCTTTGTCCACTGATCCATCTTCGCCTCAAACAACAATGGGATGTCAAGAACAATAACCTTATGTCCTTTCAACCGAAGTTCTAAAATTTCACAGAAGAGCTGGATGATATGTTAGGAGCCAGCAGCCTAAACATAAGAAAGCATAGAAAGATTCAGGAAATTAAAAGAATAGAAGGTTTCTTATCTTGAAGTTCGATGCAACTATTGATGCGTCATAACTCAGCTATGACCAAGGCAATGAAGGTGGAAAAATTTCAGACTGATATCACAAATTGCAGACAGCGACTGCATCCATGACGGGTTTAAAAGAACTCCAATATTAGAATTTATCCCATGTTTCATTCGAGCAAGAAATTTCTCTGGTCAAGCAAAATCGTATGCATTTGTACTTATGCATGGTAAGTTTGCTGTTGTGTCCAGCATGCTTTGATCCCCATTTTGAAGCTAGAACTAGTACTGCAAGTTTAGTTCAGATTTACCATTACCTATTCAAAACTTGATGCTTTACAGGATCAGAAAAGACAATTTGGCCCAACTTTGGCCTATCAACTTCTTCATCTGCTTGTAGAGTCTCCTCCCCAAACACAGCAACAACTTATTTCCATTCGCCAATCCCTTTCTTTAATACATCCTGCAAGCACAACAAGGAATTCAAGAATTCCAAGAAGGAAAATGCAGTCCTCGTGTCCTGGCCACCCTCACTACATGGATCAACACAATCGTTGAAACTTGCTAGAACAAGAATAACTCCCTGCAGCATTTTATGTGTACTCTTAAGCGAAACTATCTGCCCATTGTTACATGCTACGGTTTTAAGGCGGCCATACTCTATCGCCTCATAAAGGGAAATCATGAGTATATTTAGCCAATAACAAAAGCATCATTTACCCAGCTAATCAAGAAAGTGAGATCTTTCAAAGAACAGCACTCTCAAGTTTGCACAATGTTTCTCCTTGTTGGAGATTCCAACTTCAAGAACATCCCCTTGCTTTTCATATTTCTCTTAAAGAAGGAAAGAAATCAATAGTAGACATGCTCAACGAATGTAAAATAAACCATCTACCATCCCCTTACTTTCATATTTCTAGACAGAATTTGATGTACATATCGTGATTGATTTACAGTCATCTACTTTAGGAAAACTCTCAAAACATCCTTTTCAAAGATCACTGTAATAGACCAGAACAAGGGAACATTCTTAAGGAATATAAAGTAAACCTTAACTAGGCAAAGAAATCAATAAGACCAATAATCACAACTTAAGCATCCTTAGAAAAAATACACGAGCAACGATGTCGGTTTCAACAACAGGGACACCATAGGCCTTCATAAGGTTGGAGACTGTACTCTTCCCAGATATAATTCCACCAGTTAGACCAACTATCCTCATTCTTCTTGTTTAACGTCAGGTTATCAAATCAAACACTCTGAAAAAAAAATTATCTTTTTTCATTCTCACTTCATTACTAAAATCAACATCTTCATGTAACCTTAAGTGGCACAACCTCTACATACAATTAATCTTATTAAAAACGTTAGGTTGGCAAAGATAAACATTGAATATGACTTTTGATAAGAATCACCAAGATTTATTATTAAACAGAAACGTGGCATTCTTTTTGCACATTCATCTAAACCTAAAAGCTTTCGTTTCCGGTATGTTTATTGACAACTGGCGGACCATTATAACATAGACTCACAGACTTAAGTGCGGGTAATAGCATAAATAGGATGTTCCAGTGCTAACTTTCGCTGCTTCAATTACAGCTTCAAAACTAATGTATGGGCAGCATCTAGAATCTAATTATGCATTGCTTTCTAAATTTCCACAGAAGATATCTTCAATTTGTTCAGTGTATTTACAAATTACTTGAAAGACCCAAAATCCAAGCAATGTCAGGAAACCTTTTCGCTCTTGTCACGACCTAAATTTCTAATGTGGTCGGAAAGAGAATGAGTTTAAGGGTATTACCCAAAAGGCGAGCCAAACGGTCCATTGATTTAGGCGCGGGTTCTCTCAAGTCCATACCTCGCACGACATTGGGACATTTCATTTTGAAAATTCTTAACACAACCTAAGTATTTCTAGGTGAGTTGGAGAGTTGCCACTAGCCTATTGGGATTGACTAGAAACCAATAGAGATATGAGAGCATCACCTTGATTCCTACACAACCAATGATCTTGAGGTCGGGGACTTGATCATGTTAACATTTCTATTAGCGTCATTTTGATGCCACTAACTTGAAAGTGTGTTATCTAAGTGGTCATTTATTTTTTGTTACCATTCATGATCATAAAGGTCTTGAAGTCACTAGGTGATCATGGAAATGTTTTTGTAACGGAGTTCATTATCTTATAATGCTAATCCTATCCTAGTCTAGGAAAGCAATTAACAATCAATGTTTTGAAGTGCATTGCGGAATTTAAACACCCAATATATTGAAGTACATTTATCTTAGTGCATAAATGTAAACCCGATAGTTAGGCAAAAAAAGAAAAAGAAATAACCATGCTAGACATGGTCCCCTATGAGTTGAATTCAAATTGAGTTCAATTGCTTGTCCAAAAGATTAACTTTTTAAGCCTAAGCTAAATCAAAAGTATTTACTAAAAACCCCTCGGTTAAAGGTTATGCAAACTATATAAAACTAAAGCTACATCTAGCTTTGAAATAAAACAAACTAATTAAGGCCTCTTTCTAAACTATTTTCTGATTTTTTTTTAATCATTTTCGATTATTTTTATTTTTAATATTTTAATATTATTTTATTATTTCCAATTCAGAAAATCGGGACCCAGGCTAGGCTCTTGAACACGGCCTCAGCGGATCGGGCTCCTGCGTTGAGCCCCGTCCACATAAGGCCTAGTCCCCCAAGGCCTTAATGTAAAACTTAAACCCAACTTTGATTTCCTCCCATCTCGGCCAGCCCAGTCCGAGGCCGGGCCTCCAACCCTATTTAGGCTAGCCCAGGCCCAAAACTAAACAAACAAGCGAGATAAATCCAAGTCAAATATCAGACACCAAGCGCCCACGGCGACCGGACTCCAACATCGGCCGCGTTATGTATATTCATCTCCAACCACCGCCGTTCATCGCTTACCACATATCAATCTAACACCACCGGGCCATCACTAATCATCACCTCGACTAGTTACCAGAAAAACAAATTCACTCCCGACAACTACCATGCCGCCAGCCGGCCATTCGTCACCTTCAATGGAAAAGACACAGCATATCTCGGACAAGATGCACGGATGCAGTGACTTCATCGTTCATGAAAATCAAGCTTAACAACTAATGACCGGACAAATTGCATCAAGAAGTGCCTACATATTGGAACAGAAGTAGAAGTCATTTCTTAAACACTTCTCAGAAACATTTCGCCGAGCAAGTCTTATGCGATCGACAAAAGTGATATGGCATTCCGATGAACCGACATTTTGGTGTTGAGTTCAACCTACGTAGATCAGAGGACATCTCAAGTTGATGAAAACACTTCAAATAGATCTAAGATATGCTTTCGCAAAAACAAACAAAGCCTTGGTCTCATTTTAGAACAACACTACCTAAGGTATTATATTAAACATGTGGTGAGCACGGATGAAGGAGGGCGAAGAATTTTTTTTTTTTTGGTGACCGAGAAATCGCCGGAGATTACCCTTCGGGGATGACACGACCCTCCGGTACACGGTAGCATCGTCAGGCCTTGCCGCAAGCCGCTATTTAGACGTAAAATCTTGGGAGGTTGGCCCAGTAATCCATCCTTGGGACCCCCACTTAAGTCATGGAAATGCAATGAGAGGGTTCGAACTCTCGACCTCGGCGATGGGGGAGAGCACTCATGCCATCTGCACTGCCCATGGGTGGGTGAGGGCGAAGCATTTTGATCTTTTAGGAATTCAAACTTCGATCTAGACCCAAAACAACAAGAAACACTCGAAGTCAGCCATATCAACTCATTCAAACCCAGCACGCATATGAACTAAAAAAACGAGTCTCAGCTAAAAGAGGCGGAGCAACGAGTCTTTACTCCACACCCTTTATTTTCTCACACTTTACTTTAACCGTCTTTACTTTAATACTATTCTGCTTTAAAGTGCGGATTTCATTATCTTGATTTGATGCGTTGATTATTCCATACCTTTTAATTCATCTTGATTGTGCAACCATCTATGTGTGTTCACCTAGTAGTAATAACAAGTTAGAATAATTTCTATTGGAAAAGAAATTTGCTTCCAACCAGGAAAAAAAATCAATAACATTTTATAACGAGTCAATAAGATTTTATGAATTAAATGAATATATATCTCAAGGTAAAAAGATTATTCAAATCTTAGAATAACTCTTAATTGACCTATTACACGCTTTCTCTATCTTAAAGGTGAATGGGTTCGATTCGTTCATCGTGTACCAACCATCATTTCACATTGAAAGGAAAATGACAAGATGTCGGTCAGAAATTAAATTGGATCAGAGAAGCTGGCTGTTTGGCATAAACCAAAGGAATAAATTAAGAGGAAAAAACACAATAGTAAAAAAAAATTGGATAATGATTTGCGAAACTTTATGGGAAAAAAATCCCAAGAATCAAGAAAAACACATAAAAATCATAGAGACAAGCTTTTGATGGAGGACTGTTCTTTCACTGGATATTGAACAAAATAAAATGGAACAAATCAAGTTGTATTGTCTAAAATATAAATGCTCCTAACGGAATACATAAGTTTTTTTTAATAATATCTAGAACAAAGGAACAATTAACAAAGTGCAAAGCAGATGTTGCTCCTTTCCAAGCAGGGCCAAAGCATTTGTGCAACCACTTGCTTCTCTACATATGTACTCCAATTTTTACTCCTACAACTCCACGAGCAAGTTCCTGCATTCAGCCAAAAGAGGTTCCATCAGTTTGAACTGGTGGTTGTTTTTTTCTTCTTTTTTCTTTACCCTTTTTGTGATTTGAGGACTAGGAGTATCCCAGTTCATCAACTTGAAAAATGGGCAGAAGTCTTTTCACGAGTCTTTTAATTTTGGCCTTTTCGTGGAAAAAATATGAGATGTCACTTTTGAGGACCAACTATGTGATTGTAACTGCACATGAACCATCAATTAATGCGTGCATAAGAAGACGACTAAATTTGTAACTTGTGGATGTGTGACCATTTCTTTCCCTTTTGGAAAAAAGAAAATGATTATTTGCTTATAACTCCTTACATTAATTTTTTTTATTTTAAAAAAAGAAAAAACAAAGAGGATTAGGCAATATGTTGAAGTTGTACAACATCTGTAGCAAGACATACATATATAGTATGTTACTCTTAATTGTCACTTGGCTAGTACCTAAATTTTCATGTTGATGGTAGATTCATTTGTAAGAAGCTATGGAAATAATGAATCATCAAGGAGTCAAATGTGCTTGTTAGTTACGCTCAAGATATCTAACGTTTTCACTTGTTTATCTCGGGTCGAATTTCGTATGCAAATTAAATTTGCTCCTTTAAACTAATTGGAGGTAGGTTATTTGAGATTACAGCCGAAGAATTAATAAAGAATTAATTGGAGTGGTTAATAAGAAGCCCCACAATTAATTGGAGTGGTTAATAAAGAATTCTAACTTTTTCACTTTTTTATATTCGGTGATGTGATATTTCGAGTCAAATTTCGTATGCAAATTAAATTGCCCCTTTGACCTAATTGGAGGTAGGTTATTTGAGACTACAACTGAAAAATTAATAAAGAATTAATTGGGCTGGTTAATAAGAAGCCCCATAATTAATTGGAATGGTTAATAAAGATATTTAACTTTTTCACTAGTTTATATCAGGTGATATCTCGAGTCAAACTTCGTATGCAAATTAAATTTGCCCTTTTGATCTAATTGGAGGTAGGTTATTTGAGACAACAACTGAAGAATTAATAAAGAATTGATTAGAGTGGCCAATAAGAAGCCCCATAATTCCTATCCTCAAAAATTGCTCCCCTTAAAAGCTATGGCATCACAATCTCCTTCGGCTCTATTTGATCTATTATGTGCTGATAGTCAAAGAACGAATAGCAAAAAAAAAAAAAAAATCCCAAGAATCAAGAAAAACACATTTAAAAAACATAGAGACAAGCTTTTGATGGAGGACTGTTCTTTCACTGAATATTGAACAAAATAAAATGGAACAAATCAAGTTGTATTGTCTAAAATATAAATGCTCCTAGTGGAATACAAAAGTTTTTTTTAATAATATCTGGAACAGAGGAACAATTAACAAAGTGCGAAGCAGATGTTGCTCCTTTCCAAGTAGGGCCTAAGCATTTGTGCAACCATTTGCTTCTCTACATATGTAATCCAATTTCTACTCCTGCAGCTCCACGAGCAAGTTCCTGCATTCTGCCAAAAGAGGTTCCATCAATTTGAACTGGTGGTTTATTTTTTTCTTCTTTTTTCTTTACCTTTTTGTGATTTGAGGACTAGAAATATCCCAGTTCATCAACTTGAAAAATGGGCAGAAGTCTTTTCACGGGTCTTTTAATTTTGGCATTTTCGTGGAAAAAATATGAGATGTCACTTTTGAGGACCAACTATGCGATTGTAACTGCACATGAACCATCAATTAATACGTGCATGAGAAGACGACTAAATTTGTACCTTGTGGATGTGTGACCATTTCTTTCCCTTTTGGAAAAAAGAAAATGATTATTTGCTTATAACTCCTTACATTAAATTTTTTTTTTAAAAAGAAAAAACAAAGAGGATTAGGCAATATGTTGAAGTTGTACAACATCTGTAGCAAGATATATATATATAGTATGTTACTCTTAATTGTCACTTGGCCAGTACCTGAATTTTCACGTTGATGGTAGATTCGTTTGTAAGAAGCTATGGAAATAATGAACCATCAAGGAGTCAAAAGTTCTTGTTAGTTACGCTCAAGATATCTAACTTTTTCCTTTATTTATCTTGAGTCGAATTTCGTATGCAAATTAAATTTGCTCCTTTGATCTAATTGGAGGTAGGTCATTTGAGACTACAACCGAAGAATTAATAAAGAATTAATTGGAGTGGTTAGTAAGAAGCCCCACAATTAATTGGAGTGGTTAATAAAGAAATCTAACTTTTTCACTTGTTTATATCAGGTGATGTGACATTTCGAGTCAAATTTTGTATGCAAATTAAATTTGCCCCTTTGATCTAATTGGAGGTAGGTTATTTGAGACTACAACTAAAGAATTAATAAAGAATTAATTGGGCTGGTTAATAAGAAGCCCCAGAATTAATTGGAGTGGTTAATAAAGATATCTAATTTTTTTCACTAGTTTATATCTGGTGATATCTCGAGTGAAATTTCGTATGCAAATTAAATTTGCCCCTTTGATCTAATTGGAGGTAGGTTATTTGAGACAACAACTAAGGAATTAATAAAGAATTAATTGGAGTGGCTAGTAAGAAGCCTCATAATTCCTATCCTCAATAATTGCTCCCCATAAAAGCTATGGCATCACAATCTCCTCCGGCTCTATTTGATCTATTATGTGCTGATGGTCAAAGAACGAATAGCCTGCCTAGTAATTGGGTAACAAACCCCTCGCCTGCTCTATTTGATCCATTATGTGCCGATGCTCTTGATGTTAATGCACCAAACTTGGTTAAGTAAATTACTATCGATCGTATTTTTGACTAAAAGAAAAAAAAAAAAAAACTCTCCTTCGGCTCTTCTATCACATACGTGCTCTAGTACAAACACAAAAATATATAATAAACAAATAATAAAAGACAACAATATGATCAGAAGAGGGTGTGGAATGTGACAAATTCAACAGTCGCATCATTGACCTAAACCTCAATTGCACTTGTCTACCACCACTAATCTTTTTAATCAGCTTTAGTGTGTTCACCTTCTATCAAAGCTTCTATCATTTCCAAGGAATTTACGTTCATTTGCAATATTATCATAATCGTGTATAATGCATCCCTTATTTAGATAAAATAGTGACGACATTTGAGATTTGAAAAATATTTTTGATCGATGATTATGATCTTTTCTTTTCGTGATTTAAGGGCTACTCCTACTCCTAGGATTGGAGAATGACTCCATTTGTTGACTTGAAAGATAGGCAAAAGTCTTTTCGATTGTCTCTCAAAGTTCGTCGTTTTCCTAGAAAAAATGTGAGATGCCATTTAAGAGTATTGACTACATGATATGAACCGTTAATCATGACATGCACGAGAATCGACCTAATCTGTTTCTTGTAGATTCGAGACCATTTTTTTTCCCTTTTGAAAAAAAAAAGCTTATTTGCTTATAACTTTTAATATTACTTCAACAACACAAAAAAGCAAGGAGACTCGAGCAATATGTTAAAAAGTCTATGGCAAGACATACACAAATAGTACGATTGATTATTACTAAGGTATCCCACATTGATTGTGGATTCATTTAAAAAAAAAAAACGGAGAGCATTCGTGCAACCATCTGCTTCTCTGAATATGTGATCAATTTTGCATTCCCATAGCTCTGTGAGAAGTTCCAGCAATCGGGCAAAAGAGGTTCCATCTGTAAATATGCCTATGAGTATTTATAATTGCTTGAATAACAGACATAACATACATTCCGATATGTGAATGTGCGACCTTATTGGCTACTTCTAGTCTAAGGACATCACATAGCCACATTTCTGCCACGATGTGTTCACCGTATATCAAAACTTCTATAATTCCCGAGAGATTTATGCCTATTCATAATTCATTGTAATGGTGCATATTTTATTATTATTTATATAAAAAAAATGAGGTGACAATATATAAAAATTGAAAATATTTGGAATCAATGATTGATTTTTTTTTTTTTTAAATTAATGACTCCAATTTGTCAACCCAAAAGGGTGGGGAAAAGTCTTTTCACGCGTCTCTCAATTTTGGTCTTTTCGTGGAAAACATGAAAGATTCCATTTTAAACCCACACGCCTTTGACATGACTATTTTGTGCTCTTTT
This sequence comes from Eucalyptus polyanthemos subsp. polyanthemos, assembly GCA_017140185.1. Taxonomy (NCBI): domain Eukaryota; kingdom Viridiplantae; phylum Streptophyta; class Magnoliopsida; order Myrtales; family Myrtaceae; genus Eucalyptus; species Eucalyptus polyanthemos. The sequence continues at coordinate 17,184,541 of CM029460.1, read as the reverse complement.
TCGTGGAAATTGAATATTCTCAAATCAAAATTACTTTTTGGTGTGATGATGGCTGAAAGATGTTTGAAAAAGAAAAGTGAAATGATGAATACCCATACACTTGAGACAAAGCTTTTTTTCTTCTCTCTTTTACGATGAATAATATAATTAAATAAACGAAACAAGTCTACTTATATTGTCTGAAAGATATTGTCCGAAAGATATTACACTCAGCGGAGTCATTATACGAAAGGTCTTTAATAACATCCGGAACGGAGAAATAAATAGCAAATTGCAGACGTTGTTCCTTTCCAAGCAGGCTAAGGCATCCGTGTAACCACATGCTTTTCTAAATACGTGCTCAATTTTGTATCTCCGCAACTCTGCAAGCAATTTCTTGCATTCAGCCAAAAGGAGATTCGTCAGTATATTATGCCTATGAGTGCAAGTAATTGCTTGAATAACAGACATGGCATCCATTTCAATGTGTAAGTGGACAACATTATAGGCTAATTCTAATGTGAGGCCGTGTCTTAGGGCCATATTTCTGCCTTCGATGTGTTTATTGTCCATTGGAGCTTTTATAGTACCTACGAGATTTATGCTTGTTATTAATTCATCTAATCATGTCAAATTTGTCATTAGTTTTAATTTAAAACAAGGTGGTGGTATATGTAATCTGAAGATATTATCAATCGATGATTACAATCTTTTCTTTTATGATTGGAGGATTATGAATATTCTTAAAATTGTAGACTGATTTCAATTCTCAATCTAAAAGATGGGTAAAAATCTTGAAAAATAATATAATTTCCTATTGCTAGGAAAAGAATATTTCCGCAATACTCGGTTAAGTGCATTAACTATTAAGAGTCTTGCTTAGATTATAATCAATAACATTTTATAACGAGTCAATAATATTTTATAAATTAAATGAATATATATCTCAAGGTAAAAAGATTATTCAAATCTTACTTTTTGAATAACTCTTAATTGACCTATTACACGCTTTCTCTATCTTAAAGGTGAATGGATTCGATTTATTCATCGTGTCTCAACTATCATTTTCCAAGAACAGAATTTGGTTAAGATACACAGTGAAAGGAAAATGACAAGACCAAGGTTAGAAACTAAATTGGATCAGAAAAGCTGGCTATTTCGCATAAACCAAAGGAAAAAATTAAGAGGAAAAGGCACAATTGTAAAAAAAAATTGGATAATGATTTACGAAACTTTATGAAGAAAAATCCCAAGAATCAAGAAAAACATATATAAAAATCTACGAGACAAACTATTAATGGAGGACTATTCTTTCACTGGATATTGAACAACATAAAATGGCACAAGTCAAGTTATACTGTCTAAAATATATATGCTCCCAGCGGAAAACGAAAGTTTTTTTAAGAATATCCGGAGCAGAGGAACAATTAACAAACTGCAGAGCGGATGTTGTTCCTTTCCAAGTAGGGCCAAAGCATTCGTGCAACCATTTGCTTCTCTGCATATTACTCTATTTTCTACTCCAGCAGCTCCAAGAGCAAGTTCCTGCATTCAGCCAAAAGAGATTCCATCAGTTCGAACCGGTGGTTGATTTTTATGTTTATTTTTAAGGTTTTTGTGATTCGAGGACTAGGAATATCCTAGTTCGTCAACTTGAAAGATGCGTAGAGTTCTTTTCATGGGTCTTTTAATTTTGGTCTTTTCGTGGAAAAAAATAAGATGCCATTTTTTAGGACCAGCTATGTGATCATGATTGTACAAGAACCGTCAATTACCACGTGCATGAGAAGATGACTAATTTTGCACCTTGTGGATGTGTGACCATAAAAAAAGAGATTATTAGCCTTTAGCTCCTTACATTAATTTTTTCTTTAAAAAAAGAAAATGCAGGGAGGATTAGGCAATATGTTGAAGTTGCACAACATCTACAACACAACATACATATATAGTATTTTGTTCATATGTTGTTCATAATTATCACTTGAACAGTACCTCAATTTTCACATTGATCGTGGATTGGTTTGTAAGAAGCTATGGAAATAGTGAACCATCAAGGAGTCAAACATGCTAGTCATTTACGCTCAACATATCTAACTTTTTCACTTGTTTATATCAGTGATATCTCGAGTCAAATTTCATATGCAAAGTAAATTTGCACCTTTGATCTAATTGGAGATAGGTTATTTGAGACTACAAATGAAGAATTAATTGGAGTGGTTAATAAGAAGCCCCATAATTCCTACCCCCAAAAATTGCTCCCCATAAAAGCTGCAGCATCACAATCTCCTCCAGCTCTTCTATGAGACACGTGCTCTAGTACAAACACAAAAAATAAATAAATAAATAAATTTTAAATTTTAAATTTTAAATTTTAAATTTTAAATTTTAAAAATTATAAAAAAATTAAAAAAAATTAAAAGGTTAAAAAAATAAAAGACAACAAATCCCAAGAATCAAGAAAAACATATATAAAAATCAAAGAGACAAGCTATTGATGGAGGACTGTTCTTTCACTTGACATTGAACAACATAAAATGGAACAAATCAAGTTATATTGTCTAAAATATATATGCTCCCAGCGGAATGCGAAAGCTTTTTTTTTTTTTGGGAATATCTGGAATAGAGGAATAATTAACAAACTATAGAGCAGATGTCGTTCCTTTCCAAGTAGGGCCAAAGCATCCATGCAGTCATTTGCTTCTCTGCATATGTTCTCTATTTTCTACTCCAGCGGCTCTGTGAGCAAGTTCCTGCATTCAGCCAAAAGAGATTCCATCAGTTTGAACTAGTGGTTGATTTTTTATTTTTTTTAAGGTTTTTGTGAGTCGAGGACTAGGAATATTCTAGTTCGTCAACTTGAAAAATGCGCAGAGTTCTTTTCATGGGTCTTTTAATTTTGGTCTTTCCACGAAAAAAAAAAAATAAGATGCCATTTTTGAGGACCAACTATGCGATCATGATTGTACAAGAACCGTCAATCACGGCATGCATGAGAAGATGACTAATTTTGCATCTTGTGGGTGTGTGACCATTAAAAGAAAAAAGATTATAAGCTTGTAATTCCTTACATTAATTTTTTTCTTTAAAAAAAGAAAAAGCAGGGAGGATTAGGCAATATGTTGAAGTTGCACAACATCTACAGCACGACATACATATATAGTATGTTATTCTTAACTGTCACTTGGCCATTACCTCAATTTTCACGTTGATTGTGGATTGGTTTGTAAGAAGTTATAGAAATAGTGAACCATCAAGGAGTCAAACATGCTAGTCATTTACACTCAACATATCTAACTTTTTCACTTGTTTATGTCAATGATATCTCGAGTCAAATTTCGTATGAAAATTAAATTTGCGCCTTTGATCTAATTGGAGAAAGGTTATTTGAGACTACAACTGAAGAATTAATAAAGAATTAATTGGAGTGGTTAATAAGAAGCCCCATAGTTCCTATCCTCAAAAATTGCCCCCCATAAAAGCTGCAGCATCATAATCTCTCCGGCTCTTCTATGAGATACGTGCTCTAGTACAAACACAAAAAAATTAAAAATTAAAAAAATAAAAGACAACAATATCATGTCACCGTCATTAGTGTACATGCTTTTATACTTGGTTCATTTTTCTTTTCGGTGGTCCATCATGCTTTGCTAATCCAATGCGTCATATGACGAGAGCTTGGCCTTGATATGGAAATTAGGAATACTCCTAATAATTGTGGTCCATCATTTTTCTTTCTTGGTTCTTATGTGGAAAAACATATGCAATGCCATTTAGGATGACCAAGTATGCAATTATGACTGCACATGAATTATCAATCACGACACATATGAAAGCGCCATCTAATTTGTACCTTGTCCATGTATGACCATATTTTCCCTTTTGAAAAAAAAAATGTCTACTTTTTTTATAACTCTTAACATTACCTTAAAAAAAGGCAAGGACACTTAAGCAAGATGTTGAAATTGAACAAAATCTATGGCAAGACATACCTACATAATACGTTCCATATTTCATTATCACTTTGTCAATACCTCAGTTTTTCCTGTTAATAAGATATGCAATTATAAGAACCTATGGAAACAGTGACCCATCAAGGGCTAGATTAATAGAATGTGCTTGTTATTTACACTGAAATGTTTAAATCTATTATTTGTTTATATCGGGCAATCTCTTGGGTCAGATTTTGGATCAAAATTAAATTTTCCCCTTTGATATGATTGAAGGTGGGTTATTGACACTGAAATTGCAAAGTTAATAAAGAATTACTTTCTTAGCCTAGATTTTAGAAGCTGTGGGGAAAAAAAAAAAAAGATTTGGCAGCCATGGGTGACGATGACCCTATTTACGAGAAGCTCACGAGTCATTTAAAGAAAAAGCGTGAGGCCAAAAAGACTGACATTTTTCCTTTAGTGACCCCTTTGGATCCTTTCACAAAAAAAATTATGGGTGCCTATGAAGAAATCCCAGAATTCCTATCCACAAAATTGCTATCTATAAAAGCTAAGTCATCACAATCTCCCTTGACTCTTCTATGACATACGTGCTCTAATAACTAACACGAAAATTAACTAATAATAAAAAAAGACAATATCATGTCACCGTCCTTATTGTAAATGCTTTATAATTGGATCATTTTTATCTCGGTGTTTCCTAGCTTTGCTAATCCAATGTGTTGCGTTGAGGAGAGCTTGGTCAAGATGTGATTTAAGAGGAATCTCGTAATCAACTGAGCATACTCTCGTTGTGTTTATCCTAACCTTTAACCATGGTCATTACTAGTCACTAGGTGGAAATGGAGATCAGTGCTCGTGGGAGGATATGGAGTGTGATGAATTCAGCAGTCACGTTGTTGGCCTAAATCTCTATAGCAGTTGTCTCTCTAGAACCATTAATTTTTTAAATCTACTTTGTCGTATTCATCTCCTGTCGAAAATTCTTTTGTCGGAATTTCTATAGTTCCCAAGGGATTTATGCTTGTTTATAATTTACTGTAATCACGTATACTATATGATAATTTTTGTATAACACGAGATAATGATATATAAAATTTGAAAATATTTTCAACGGATGATTGCGATCTTTTGTTTTTAATGATTCAAGGAGTAGGACTAGGAATGGAGAATCACCTGTTCGTCGCACGTGAAAGATGGGCAAAAGACTTTTTGCTGGCCTCTCAAAGTTATGATATTTTTGTGGAAAAAATATGCGATTCCATATAAGAGGACCAACTATGCAGTTATGATAGCACATGACCGATTAATCATGGCATGCATGAGAATGAGACCTAATTTATCTCTTGTGGAAATATGTTGAAATTGCAAAACATCTATGGCATGACATACACAAATAGTATGGTCGATTTTAATCATCACTTTACTAAAAAGGTTTACATATTGATTGTCGATCCAGTTATAAGAAGTTATGAAAGCATTGACCCATTAGAGAGTCAAGTGAGTAGATCAATTGAAGGCACCTGTTATTTTATACCCAAATTATTTGGATTTTTCAGTTCTTTTTGTTAGGTGATATCTTGTTCCGAGTTTGTCTACATAATAAATTTGCTTCTT